>OX638385.1:17423328-18767952 GCA_951813785.1 Criorhina ranunculi
ACCCAAAAAAAATGATTTTTTTCCGGACGACCCCGGCCTGCTCAGAAAGCGTGAATTTTTTTCTCGTCTTTCCTTTAAATTTCTTTGCTAGATGGGTAGAATGGAGCTTCAAACACGAGGAAAAGCCACTCCCGTCCTCAGATACGGAGTATGAAGGCCCCAGCAGCATCGAATGTGGCACGAAGTAGACCCAAAAAAAATGATTTTTTTCCGGACGACCCCGGCCCTGCTCGGAAAGCGTGAATTTTTTTTTTCTTCTTTCCTTTAAATTTCTTTGCTAGATGGGTAGAATGGAGCTTCGAACACGAGGAAAAGCCACTCCCGTCCGCAAATACGGAGTATGAGGGCCCCAGCAGCATCGAATGTGGAACGAAGTAGACCCAAAAAAAAAAAAACGATTTTTTTCCAGACGACCCCGGCCCTGCTCAGAAAACGTGAATTTTTTTTCTCGTCTTTCCTTTAAATTTCTTTGCTAGATGGGTAGAATGGAGCTTCAAACACGAGGAAAAGCCACTCCCGTCCGCAAATACGGAGTATGAGGGCCCCAGCAGCATCGAATGTGGCACGAAGTAGACCCAAAAAAATGGTTTTTTTCCGGACGACCCCGGCCCTGCTCGGATAGCGTGAATTTTTTTTCTCTTCTTTCCTTTAAAAGTCTTTGCTAGATGGGTAGAATAGAGCTTCAAACACGAGGAAAAGCCACTCCCGTCCTCAGATACGGAGTATGAGGACCCCAGCAGCATCGAATGTGGCACGAAGTAGACCCAAAAAAAAACAATTTTTTTCCAGACGACCCCGGCCCTGCTCAAAAAGCGTGAATTTTTTTTCTCTTCTTTCCTTTAAAATTCTTTCCTAGATGGGTAGAATGGAGCTTCAAACACGAGGAAAAGCCACTCCCGTCCTCAGATACGGAGTATGAGGGCCCCAGCAGCATCGACTGTGGCACGAAGTAGACCCCAAAAAAAACGATTTTTTTCCAGACGACCCCGGCCCTGCTCAGAAAGCGTGAATTTTTTTTCTCGTCTTTCCTTTAAATTTCTTTGCTAGATGGGTAGAATGGAGCTTCAAACACGAGGAAAAGCCACTCCCGTCCTCAGATACGGAGTATGAGGGCCCCAGCAGCATCGAATGTGGCACGAGGTAGACCCAAAAAAAACGATTTTTTTCCAGAAGACCCCGGCTCTGCTCAGAAAACGTGAATTTTTTTTCTTGTCTTTCCTTTAAATTTCTTTGCTAGATGGGTAGAATGGAGCTTCAAACACGAGGAAAAGCCACTCCCGTCCTCAGATATGGAGTATGAGGGCCCCAGCAGCATCGAATGTGGCACGAAGTAGACCCCAAAAAAAAACGATTTTTTTCCAGACGACCCCGGACCTGCTCGGAAAGCGTGCATTTTTTTTCTCTGTTTCCTTTAAAATTCTTTCCTAGATGGGTAGAATGGAGCTTCAAACACGAGGAAAAGCCACTCCCGTCCTCAGATATGGAGTATGAGGGCCCCAGCAGCATCGAATGTGGCACGAAGTAGACCCCAAAAAAAACAATTTTTTTCCAGACGACCCGGCCCTGCTCAAAAAGCGTGAATTTTTTTTCTCTTCTTTCCTTTAAATTTCTTTGCTAGATGGGTATAATGGAGCTTCAAACACGAGGAAAAGCCACTCCCGTCCTCAAATACGGAGTATGAGGGCCCCAGCAGCATCGAATGTGGCACGAAGTAGACCCCAAAAAAAAACGATTTTTTTCCGGACGACCCCGGCCCTGCTCGGATAGCGTGAATTTTTTTTCTCTTCTTTCCTTTAAAAGTCTTTGCTAGATGGTAGAATAGAGCTTCAAACACGAGGAAAAGCCACTCCCGTCCTCAGATACGGAGTATGAGGGCCCCAGCAGCATCGAATGTGGCACGAAGTAGACCCAAAAAAAAACGATTTTTTTCCAGACGACCCCGGCCCTGCTCAAAAAGCGTGAATTTTTTTTCTCTTCTTTCCTTTAAAATTCTTTGCTAGATGGGTAGAATGGAGCTTCAAACACGAGGAAAAGCCACTCCCGTCCTCAGATACGGAGTATGAGGGCCCCAGCAGCATCGACTGTGGCACGAAGTAGACCCCAAAAAAAACGATTTTTTTCCAGACGACCCCGGCCCTGCTCAGAAAGCGTGAATTTTTTTTCTCGTCTTTCCTTTAAATTTCTTTGCTAGATGGGTAGAATGGAGCTTCAAACACGAGGAAAAGCCACTCCCGTCCTCAGAAACGGAGTATGAGGGCCCCAGCAGCATCGAATGTGGCACGAAGTAGACCCCAAAAAAAATTATTTTTTTCCAGACGACCCCGGCCCTGCTCGGAAAGTGTGAATTTTTTTTCTCTTCTTTCCTTTAAATTTCTTTGCTAGATGGGTATAATGGAGCTTCAAACACGAGGAAAAGCCACTCCCGTCCTCAGATACGGAGTATGAGGGCCCCAGCAGCATCGAATGTGGCACGAAGTAGACCCAAAAAAAATGGTTTTTTTCCGGACGACCCCGGCCCTGCTCGGATAGCGTGAATTTTTTTCTCTTCTTTCCTTTAAAAGTCTTTGCTAGATGGGTAGAATAGAGCTTCAAACACGAGGAAAAGCCACTCCCGTCCTCAGATACGGAGTATGAGGACCCCAGCAGCATCGAATGTGGCACGAAGTAGACCCAAAAAAAAACAATTTTTTTCCAGACGACCCCGGCCCTGCTCAAAAAGCGTGAATTTTTTTTCTCTTCTTTCCTTTAAAATTCTTTGCTAGATGGGTAGAATGGAGCTTCAAACACGAGGAAAAGCCACTCCCGTCCTCAGATACGGAGTATGAGGGCCCCAGCAGCATCGACTGTGGCACGAAGTAGACCCCAAAAAAAATGATTTTTTTCCAGACGACCCCGGCCCTGCTCAGAAAGCGTGAATTTTTTTTCTCGTCTTTCCTTTAAATTTCTTTGCTAGATGGGTAGAATGGAGCTTCAAACACGAGGGAAAAGCCACTCCCGTCCTCAGATACGGAGTATGAGGGCCCCAGCAGCATCGAATGTGGCACGAGGTAGACCCAAAAAAAACGATTTTTTTCCAGAAGACCCCGGCTCTGCTCAGAAAACGTGAATTTTTTTTCTTGTCTTTCCTTTAAATTTCTTTGCTAGATGGGTAGAATGGAGCTTCAAACACGAGGAAAAGCCACTCCCGTCCTCAGATATGGAGCATGAGGGCCCCAGCAGCATCGAATGTGGCACGAAGTAGACCCCAAAAAAAAACGATTTTTTTCCAGACGACCCCGGACCTGCTCGGAAAGCGTGCATTTTTTTTCTCTGTTTCCTTTAAATTTCTTTGCTAGAAGGGTAGAATGGAGCTTCAAACACGAGGAAAAGCCACTCCCGTCCTCAGATACGGAGTATGAGGGCCCCAGCAACATCGAATGTGGCACGAAGTAGACCCAAAAAAAACGATTTTTTTTCCAGACGACCCCGGCCCTGCTCAGAAAGCGTGAATTTTTTTTCTCGTCTTTCCTTTAAATTTCTTTGCTAGATGGGTAGAATGGAGCTTCAAACACAAGGAAAAGCCACTCCCGTCCTCAGATACGGAGTATGAGGGCCCCAGCAGCATCGAATGTGGCACGAGGTAGACCCAAAAAAAACGATTTTTTTCCAGAAGACCCCGGCCCTGCTCAGAAAACGTGAATTTTTTTTCTTGTCTTTCCTTTAAATTTCTTTGCTAGATGGGTAGAATGGAGCTTCAAACACGAGGAAAAGCCACTCCCGTCCTCAGATATGGAGTATGAGGGCCCCAGCAGCATCGAATTTGGCACGAAGTAGACCCCAAAAAAAACGATTTTTTTTTTGGACGACCCCGGACCTGCTCGGAAGGCGTGCATTTTTTTTCTCTGCTTTCCTTTAAATTTCTTTGCTAGAAGGGTAGAATGGAGCTTCAAACACGAGGAAAAGACACTCCCGTCCTCAGATACGGAGTATGAGGGCCCCAGCAACATCGAATGTGGCACGAAGTAGACCCAAAAAAAAACGATTTTTTTCCAGACGACCCCGGCCCTGCTCAAAAAGCGTGAATTTTTTTTCTCGTCTTTCCTTTAAAATTCTTTGCTAGATGAGTAGAATGGAGCTTCAAACACGAGGAAAACCACTCCCGTCCTCAGATACGGAGTATGAGGGCCCCAGCAGCATCGAATGTGGCATGAAGTAGAACAAAAAAAAATGAATTTTTTCCAGACGACCCCGGCCCTGCTCGGAAAGCGTGAATTTTTTTTCTAGTCTTTCCTTTAAATTTCTTTGCTAGATGGGTAGAATGGAGCTTCAAACACGAGGAAAAGCCTTTAGTCCTTAGATTGTTTAAGTAAATTAAGTTAGGTTAGGTCGAAAGACATAGATTAAGAATTAAGTTTAGCTTAGAGTGCCCGTGTAGGGCCAGTAAGTTAGTATAACATAGTTAAGTTAATTAAGCTAGTTTTAAGCGTTTTTTTCGTAGCAATTAAGAATACTGAATTTAAAAAATAAAAATGCATTAAAAACAAAACAAACGAGGAAAAGCCACTCCCGTCCTCAGATACGGAGTATGAGGGCCCCAGCAGCATCGAATGTGTCACGAAGTAGACCCAAAAAAAATTATTTTTTTCCAGACGACCCCGGCCCTGCTCGGAAAGCGTGAATTTTTTTTCTCGTCTTTCCTTTAAAATTCTTTGCTAGATGGGTAGAATGGAGCTTCAAACACGAGGAAAAGCCACTCCCGTCCTCAGATACGGAGTATGAGGGCCCCAGCAGCATCGAATGTGGCACGAAGTAGACCCAAAAAAAATTATTTTTTTCCAGACGACCCCGGCCCTGCTCAGAAAGCGTGAATTTTTTTTCTCGTCTTTCCTTTAAATTTCTTTGCTAGATGGGTAGAATGGAGCTTCAAACACGAGGAAAAGCCACTCCCGTCCTCAGATACGGAGTATGAGGGCCCCAGCAGCATCGAATGTGTCACGAAGTAGACCCAAAAAAAATTATTTTTTTCCAGACGACCCCGGCCCTGCTCGGAAAGCGTGAATTTTTTTTTTCGTCTTTCCTTTAAAATTCTTTGCTAGATGGGTAGAATGGAGCTTCAAACACGAGGAAAAGCCACTCCCGTCCTCAGATACGGAGTATGACGGCCCCAGCAGCATCGAATGTGGCACGAAGTAGACCCAAAAAAATGGTTTTTTTCCAGACGACCCCGGCCCTGCTCGGAAAGCTTGAATTTTTTTTCTCTTCTTTCCTTTAAATTTCTTTGCTAGATGGGTAGAATGGAGCTTCAAACACGAGGAAAAGCCACTCCCGTCCTCAGATACGGAGTATGACGGCCCCAGCAGCATCGAATGTGGCACGAAGTAGACCCAAAAAAATGATTTTTTTCCGGACGACGCCGGCCCTGCTAGGAAATCGTGAATTTTTTTTCTCTTCTTTCCTTTAAATTTCTTTGCTAGATGGGTAGAATGGAGCTTCAAACACGAGGAAAAGCCACTCCCGTCCTCAGATACGGAGTATGAGGGCCCCAGCAGCATCGAATGTGGCACGAAGTAGACCCAAAAAAAACGATTTTTTTCCAGACGACCCCGGCCCTGCTCAGAAAGCGTGAATTTTTTTTTTCTTCTTTCCTTTAAATTTCTTTGCTAGATGGGTAGAATGGAGCTTCAAACACGAGGAAAAGCCACTCCCGTCCTCAGATACGGAGTATGAGGGCCCCAGCAGCATCAAATGTGGCACGAAGTAGACCCCAAAAAAAAAAACGTTTTTTTTCTAGACGACCCCGGCCCTGCTAGGAAATCTTGAATTTTTTTTCTCGTCTTTCCTTAAAATTTCTTTGCTAGATGGGTAGAATGGAGCTTCAAACACGAGGAAAAGCCACTCCCGTCCTCAGATACGGAGTACGAGGGCCCCAGCAGCATCGAATGTGGCACGAGGTAGACCCAAAAAAAGCGATTTTTTTCCGGACGACCCCGGCCCTGCTCGGAAAGCGTGAATTTTTTTTCTCGTCTTTCCTTTAAATTTCTTTGCTAGATGGGTAGAATGGAGCTTCAAACACGAGGAAAAGCCACTCCCGTCCTCAGATACGGAGTATGAGGGCCCCAGCAGCATCGAATGTGGCACGAAGTAGACCCAAAAAAAATGATTTTTTTCCAGACGACCCCGGCCTGCTCAGAAAGCGTGAATTTTTTTTCTCGTCTTTCCTTTAAATTTCTTTGCTAGATGAGTAGAATGGAGCTTCAAACACGAGGAAAAGCCACTCCCGTCCTCAGATACGGAGTATGAGGGCCCCAGCAGCATCGAATGTGGCACGAAGTAGACCCAAAAAAAATTATTTTTTTCCGGACGACCCCGGCCCTGCTCGGAAAGCGTGAATTTTTTTTTCTTCTTTCCTTTAAATTTCTTTGCTAGATGGGTAGAATGGAGCTTCAAACACGAGGAAAAGCCACTCCCGTCCTCAGATACGGAGTATGAGGGCCCCAGCAGCATCGAATGTGGCACGAAGTAGACCCAAAAAAAAGATTTTTTTCCAGACGACCCCGGCCCTGCTCGGAAAGCGTGAATTTTTGTTGTCTTCTTTCCTTTTAAAATTCTTTGCTAGATGAGTAGAATGGAGCTTCAAACACGAGGAAAAGCCACTCCCGTCCTCAGATACGGAGTATGAGGGCCCCAGCAGCATCGAATGTGGCACGAAGAAGACCCAAAAAAAATGATTTTTTTCCGGACGACCCCGGCCTGCTCAGAAAGCGTGAATTTTTTTTCTCGTCTTTCCTTTAAATTTCTTTGCTAGATGGGTAGAATGGAGCTTCAAACACGAGGAAAAGCCACTCCCGTCCTCAGATAAGGAGTATGAAGGCCCCAGCAGCATCGAATGTGGCACGAAGTAGACCCAAAAAAAATGATTTTTTTCCAGACGACCCCGGCCCTGCTCGGAAAGCGTGAATTTTTTTTTTCTTCTTTCCTTTAAATTTCTTTGCTAGATGGGTAGAATGGAGCTTCAAACACGAGGAAAAGCCACTCCCGTCCTCAGATACGGAGTATGAGGGCCCAAGCAGCATCGAATGTGGCACGAGGTAGACCCAAAAAAAAAAACGATGTTTTTCCAGACGACCCCGGCCCTGTTCAGAAAGCGTAATTATCTTTCTCGTCTTTGTTTTAAATTTCTTTGCTAGATGGGTAGAATGGAGCTTCAAACACGAGGAAAAGCCACCCCCGTCCTCAGATACGGAGTATGAGGGCCCCAGCAGCATCGAATGTGGCATGAATTAGAAAAAAAAAATGATTTTTTTTCAGACGACCCCGGCCCTGCTCGGAAAGCGTGAATTTTTTTTCTCTTCCTTCCTTGAAATTTCTTTGCTAGATGGGTAGAATGGAGCTTCAAACACGAGGAAAAGCCACTCCCGTCCTCAGATACGGAGTATGAGGGCCCCAGCAGCATCGAATGTGGCATGAAGTAGAACAAAAAAAAATGAATTTTTTCCAGACGACCCCGGCCCTGCTCGGAAAGCGTGAATTTTTTTTCTCGTCTTTCCTTGAAATTTCTTTGCTAGATGGGTAGAATGGAGCTTCAAACACGAGGAAAAGCCACCCCCGTCCTCAGATACGGAGTATGAGGGCCCCAGCAGCATCGAATGTGGCACGAAGTAGACCCAAAAAAAATGATTTTTTTCCAGACGACCCCGGCCCTGCTCGGAAAGAGTGAATTTTTTTTCTCGTCCTTCCTTGAAATTTCTTTGCTAGATGGGTAGAATGGAGCTTCAAACACGAGGAAAAGCCACTCCCGTCCTCAGATACGGAGTATGAGGGCCCCAGCAGCATCGAATGTGGCATGAAGTAGAACAAAAAAAAATGAATTTTTTCCAGACGACCCCGGCCCTGCTCGGAAAGCGTGAATTTTTTTTCTCGTCTTTCCTTGGAATTTCTTTGCTAGATGGGTAGAATGGAGCTTCAAACACGAGGAAAAGCCACCCCCGTCCTCAGATACGGAGTATGAGGGCCCCAGCAGCATCGAATGTGGCATGAAGTAGAACAAAAAAAAATTAATTTTTTCCAGACGACCCCGGCCCTGCTCGGAAAGCGTGAATTTTTTTTCTCGTCCTTCCTTTAAATTTCTTTGCTAGATGGGTAGAATGGAGCTTCAAACACGAGGAAAAGCCACCCCCGTCCTCAGATACGGAGTATGAGGGCCCCAGCAGCATCGAATGTGGCATGAAGTAGAACAAAAAAAAATTAATTTTTTCCAGACGACCCCGGCCCTGCTCGGAAAGAGTGAATTTTTTTTCTCGTCCTTCCTTGAAATTTCTTTGCTAGATGGGTAGAATGGAGCTTCAAACACGAGGAAAAGCCACTCCCGTCCTCAGATACGGAGTATGAGGGCCCCAGCAGCATCGAATGTGGCACGAAGTAGACCCAAAAAAAAACGATTTTTTTCCAGACGACCCCGGTCCTGCTCGGAAAGCTTGAATTTTTTTCTCGTCTTTCCTTTAAATTTCTTTGCTAGATGGGTAGAATGGAGCTTCAAACACGAGGAAAAGCCACTCCCATCCTCAGATACGGAGTATGAGGGCCCCAGCAGCATCGAATGTGGCACGAAGTAGACCCAAAAAAAACGATTTTTTTCCAGACGACCCCGGCCCTGCTCGGAAAGCGTGAATTTTTTCTCTCTTCTTTCCTTTAAATTTCTTTGCTAGATGGGTAGAATGGAGCTTCAAACACGAGGAAAAGCCACTCCCGTCCTCAGATACGGAGTATGAGGGCCCCAGCAGCATCGAGTGTGGCATGAAGTAGAACAAAAAAAAATGATTTTTTTCCAGACGACCCCGGCCCTGCTCGGAAAGCGTGAATTTTTTTTCTCGTCTTTCCTTGAAATTTCTTTGCTAGATGGGTAGAATGGAGCTTCAAACACGAGGAAAAGCCACCCCCGTCCTCAGATACGGAGTATGAGGGCCCCAGCAGCATCGAATGTGGCATGAATTAGAAAAAAAAAAAGATTTTTTTTCAGACGACCCCGGCCCTGCTCGGAAAGCGTGAATTTTTTTTCTCGTCTTTCCTTGAAATTTCTTTGCTAGATGGGTAGAATGGAGCTTCAAACACGAGGAAAAGCCACTCCCGTCCTCAGATACGGAGTATGAGGGCCCCAGCAGCATCGAATGTGGCATGAAGTAGAACAAAAAAAAATGAATTTTTTCCAGACGACCCCGGCCCTGCTCGGAAAGCGTGAATTTTTTTTCTCGTCTTTCCTTGAAATTTCTTTGCTAGATGGGTAGAATGGAGCTTCAAACACGAGGAAAAGCCACCCCCGTCCTCAGATACGGAGTATGAGGGCCCCAGCAGCATCGAATGTGGCATGAAGTAGAACAAAAAAAAAAATAATTTTTTCCAGACGACCCCGGCCCTGCTCGGAAAGCGTGAATTTTTTTTCTCGTCTTTCCTTGAAATTTCTTTGCTAGATGGGTAGAATGGAGCTTCAAACACGAGGAAAAGCCACCCCCGTCCTCAGATACGGAGTATGAGGGCCCCAGCAGCATCGAATGTGGCATGAAGTTGAAGAAAAAAAAATGAATTTTTCCAGACGACCCCGGCCCTGCTCGGAAAGCGTGAATTTTTTTTCTCGTCTTTCCTTGAAATTTCTTTGCTAGATGGGTAGAATGGAGCTTCAAACACGAGGAAAAGCCACCCCCGTCCTCAGATACGGAGTATGAGGGCCCCAGCAGCATCGAATGTGGCACGAAGTAGACCCAAAAAAAATGATTTTTTTCCAGACGACCCCGGCCCTGCTCGGAAAGAGTGAATTTTTTTTCTCGTCCTTCCTTGAAATTTCTTTGCTAGATGGGTAGAATGGAGCTTCAAACACGAGGAAAAGCCACTCCCGTCCTCAGATACGGAGTATGAGGGCCCCAGCAGCATCGAGTGTGGCATGAAGTAGAACAAAAAAAAATGATTTTTTTCCAGACGACCCCGGCCCTGCTCGGAAAGCGTGAATTTTTTTTCTCGTCTTTCCTTGAAATTTCTTTGCTAGATGGGTAGAATGGAGCTTCAAACACGAGGAAAAGCCACCCCCGTCCTCAGATACGGAGTATGAGGGCCCCAGCAGCATCGAATGTGGCATGAATTAGAAAAAAAAAATGATTTTTTTTCAGACGACCCCGGCCCTGCTCGGAAAGCGTGAATTTTTTTTCTCTTCCTTCCTTGAAATTTCTTTGCTAGATGGGTAGAATGGAGCTTCAAACACGAGGAAAAGCCACTCCCGTCCTCAGATACGGAGTATGAGGGTCCCAGCAGCATCGAATGTGGCATGAAGTAGAACAAAAAAAAATGAATTTTTTCCAGACGACCCCGGCCCTGCTCGGAAAGCGTGAATTTTTTTTCTCGTCTTTCCTTGGAATTTCTTTGCTAGATGGGTAGAATGGAGCTTCAAACACGAGGAAAAGCCACCCCCGTCCTCAGATACGGAGTATGAGGGCCCCAGCAGCATCGAATGTGGCATGAAGTAGAACAAAAAAAAATTAATTTTTTCCAGACGACCCCGGCCCTGCTCGGAAAGCGTGAATTTTTTTTCTCGTCCTTCCTTTAAATTTCTTTGCTAGATGGGTAGAATGGAGCTTCAAACACGAGGAAAAGCCACCCCCGTCCTCAGATACGGAGTATGAGGGCCCCAGCAGCATCGAATGTGGCATGAAGTAGAACAAAAAAAAATTAATTTTTTCCAGACGACCCCGGCCCTGCTCGGAAAGAGTGAATTTTTTTTCTCGTCCTTCCTTGAAATTTCTTTGCTAGATGGGTAGAATGGAGCTTCAAACACGAGGAAAAGCCACTCCCGTCCTCAGATACGGAGTATGAGGGCCCCAGCAGCATCGAGTGTGGCATGAAGTAGAACAAAAAAAAATGATTTTTTTCCAGACGACCCCGGCCCTGCTCGGAAAGCGTGAATTTTTTTTCTCGTCTTTCCTTGAAATTTCTTTGCTAGATGGGTAGAATGGAGCTTCAAACACGAGGAAAAGCCACCCCCGTCCTCAGATACGGAGTATGAGGGCCCCAGCAGCATCGAATGTGGCATGAATTAGAAAAAAAAAATGATTTTTTTTCAGACGACCCCGGCCCTGCTCGGAAAGCGTGAATTTTTTTTCTCTTCCTTCCTTGAAATTTCTTTGCTAGATGGGTAGAATGGAGCTTCAAACACGAGGAAAAGCCACTCCCGTCCTCAGATACGGAGTATGAGGGCCCCAGCAGCATCGAATGTGGCATGAAGTAGAACAAAAAAAAATGAATTTTTTCCAGACGACCCCGGCCCTGCTCGGAAAGCGTGAATTTTTTTTCTCGTCTTTCCTTGGAATTTCTTTGCTAGATGGGTAGAATGGAGCTTCAAACACGAGGAAAAGCCACCCCCGTCCTCAGATACGGAGTATGAGGGCCCCAGCAGCATCGAATGTGGCATGAAGTAGAACAAAAAAAAATTAATTTTTTCCAGACGACCCCGGCCCTGCTCGGAAAGCGTGAATTTTTTTTCTCGTCTTTCCTTGAAATTTCTTTGCTAGATGGGTAGAATGGAGCTTCAAACACGAGGAAAAGCCACCCCCGTCCTCAGATACGGAGTATGAGGGCCCCAGCAGCATCGAATGTGGCACGAAGTAGACCCAAAAAAAATGATTTTTTTCCAGACGACCCCGGCCCTGCTCGGAAAGAGTGAATTTTTTTTCTCGTCCTTCCTTGAAATTTCTTTGCTAGATGGGTAGAATGGAGCTTCAAACACGAGGAAAAGCCACTCCCGTCCTCAGATACGGAGTATGAGGGCCCCAGCAGCATCGAGTGTGGCATGAAGTAGAACAAAAAAAAATGATTTTTTTCCAGACGACCCCGGCCCTGCTCGGAAAGCGTGAATTTTTTTTCTCGTCTTTCCTTGAAATTTGTTTGCTAGATGGGTAGAATGGAGCTTCAAACACGAGGAAAAGCCACCCCCGTCCTCAGATACGGAGTATGAGGGCCCCAGCAGCATCGAATGTGGCATGAATTAGAAAAAAAAAATGATTTTTTTTCAGACGACCCCGGCCCTGCTCGGAAAGCGTGAATTTTTTTTCTCTTCCTTCCTTGAAATTTCTTTGCTAGATGGGTAGAATGGAGCTTCAAACACGAGGAAAAGCCACTCCCGTCCTCAGATACGGAGTATGAGGGCCCCAGCAGCATCGAATGTGGCATGAAGTAGAACAAAGAAAAATGAATTTTTTCCAGACGACCCCGGCCCTGCTCGGAAAGCGTGAATTTTTTTTCTCGTCTTTCCTTGGAATTTCTTTGCTAGATGGGTAGAATGGAGCTTCAAACACGAGGAAAAGCCACCCCCGTCCTCAGATACGGAGTATGAGGGCCCCAGCAGCATCGAATGTGGCATGAAGTAGAACAAAAAAAAATTAATTTTTTCCAGACGACCCCGGCCCTGCTCGGAAAGCGTGAATTTTTTTTCTCGTCCTTCCTTTAAATTTCTTTGCTAGATGGGTAGAATGGGGCTTCAAACACGAGGAAAAGCCACCCCCGTCCTCAGATACGGAGTATGAGGGCCCCAGCAACATCGAATGTGGCACGAAGTAGAACCAAAAAAATGATTTTTTTTCAGACGACCCCGGCCCTGCTCGGAAAGCGTGAATTTTTTTTCTCGTCTTTCCTTGAAATTTCTTTGCTAGATGGGTAGAATGGAGCTTCAAACACGAGGAAAGCCACCCCCGTCCTCAGATACGGAGTATGAGGGCCCCAGCAGCATCGAATGTGGCATGAAGTAGAAGAAAAAAAAATGAATTTTTCCAGACGACCCCGGCCCTGCTCGGAAAGCGTGAATTTTTTTTCTCGTCTTTCCTTGAAATTTCTTTGCTAGATGGGTAGAATGGAGCTTCAAACACGAGGAAAAGCCACCCCCGTCCTCAGATACGGAGTATGAGGGCCCCAGCAGCATCGAATGTGGCACGAAGTAGACCCAAAAAAAATGATTTTTTTCCAGACGACCCCGGCCCTGCTCGGAAAGAGTGAATTTTTTTTCTCGTCCTTCCTTGAAATTTCTTTGCTAGATGGGTAGAATGGAGCTTCAAACACGAGGAAAAGCCACTCCCGTCCTCAGATACGGAGTATGAGGGCCCCAGCAGCATCGAGTGTGGCATGAAGTAGAACAAAAAAAAATGATTTTTTTCCAGACGACCCCGGCCCTGCTCGGAAAGCGTGAATTTTTTTTCTCGTCTTTCCTTGAAATTTCTTTGCTAGATGGGTAGAATGGAGCTTCAAACACGAGGAAAAGCCACCCCCGTCCTCAGATACGGAGTATGAGGGCCCCAGCAGCATCGAATGTGGCATGAATTAGAAAAAAAAAATGATTTTTTTTCAGACGACCCCGGCCCTGCTCGGAAAGCGTGAATTTTTTTTCTCGTCTTTCCTTGAAATTTCTTTGCTAGATGGGTAGAATGGAGCTTCAAACACGAGGAAAAGCCACCCCCGTCCTCAGATACGGAGTATGAGGGCCCCAGCAGCATCGAATGTGGCATGAATTAGAAAAAAAAAATGATTTTTTTTCAGACGACCCCGGCCCTGCTCGGAAAGCGTGAATTTTTTTTCTCTTCCTTCCTTGAAATTTCTTTGCTAGATGGGTAGAATGGAGCTTCAAACACGAGGAAAAGCCACTCCCGTCCTCAGATACGGAGTATGAGGGCCCCAGCAGCATCGAATGTGGCATGAAGTAGAACAAAAAAAAATGAATTTTTTCCAGACGACCCCGGCCCTGCTCGGAAAGCGTGAATTTTTTTTCTCGTCTTTCCTTGGAATTTCTTTGCTAGATGGGTAGAATGGAGCTTCAAACACGAGGAAAAGCCACCCCCGTCCTCAGATACGGAGTATGAGGGCCCCAGCAGCATCGAATGTGGCATGAAGTAGAACAAAAAAAAATTAATTTTTTCCAGACGACCCCGGCCCTGCTCGGAAAGCGTGAATTTTTTTTCTCGTCTTTCCTTGAAATTTCTTTGCTAGATGGGTAGAATGGAGCTTCAAACACGAGGAAAAGCCACCCCCGTCCTCAGATACGGAGTATGAGGGCCCCAGCAGCATCGAATGTGGCACGAAGTAGACCCAAAAAAAATGATTTTTTTCCAGACGACCCCGGCCCTGCTCGGAAAGAGTGAATTTTTTTTCTCGTCCTTCCTTGAAATTTCTTTGCTAGATGGGTAGAATGGAGCTTCAAACACGAGGAAAAGCCACTCCCGTCCTCAGATACGGAGTATGAGGGCCCCAGCAGCATCGAGTGTGGCATGAAGTAGAACAAAAAAAAATGATTTTTTTCCAGACGACCCCGGCCCTGCTCGGAAAGCGTGAATTTTTTTTCTCGTCTTTCCTTGAAATTTCTTTGCTAGATGGGTAGAATGGAGCTTCAAACACGAGGAAAAGCCACCCCCGTCCTCAGATACGGAGTATGAGGGCCCCAGCAGCATCGAATGTGGCATGAATAAGAAAAAAAAAATGATTTTTTTTCAGACGACCCCGGCCCTGCTCGGAAAGCGTGAATTTTTTTTCTCTTCCTTCCTTGAAATTTCTTTGCTAGATGGGTAGAATGGAGCTTCAAACACGAGGAAAAGCCACTCCCGTCCTCAGATACGGAGTATGAGGGCCCCAGCAGCATCGAATGTGGCATGAAGTAGAACAAAAAAAAATGAATTTTTTCCAGACGACCCCGGCCCTGCTCGGAAAGCGTGAATTTTTTTTCTCGTCTTTCCTTGGAATTTCTTTGCTAGATGGGTAGAATGGAGCTTCAAACACGAGGAAAAGCCACCCCCGTCCTCAGATACGGAGTATGAGGGCCCCAGCAGCATCGAATGTGGCATGAAGTAGAACAAAAAAAAATTAATTTTTTCCAGACGACCCCGGCCCTGCTCGGAAAGCGTGAATTTTTTTTCTCGTCCTTCCTTTAAATTTCTTTGCTAGATGGGTAGAATGGAGCTTCAAACACGAGGAAAAGCCACCCCCGTCCTCAGATACGGAGTATGAGGGCCCCAGCAACATCGAATGTGGCACGAAGTAGAACCAAAAAAATGATTTTTTTTCAGACGACCCCGGCCCTGCTCGGAAAGCGTGAATTTTTTTTCTCGTCTTTCCTTGAAATTTCTTTGCTAGATGGGTAGAATGGAGCTTCAAACACGAGGAAAGCCACCCCCGTCCTCAGATACGGAGTATGAGGGCCCCAGCAGCATCGAATGTGGCATGAAGTAGAAGAAAAAAAAATGAATTTTTCCAGACGACCCCGGCCCTGCTCGGAAAGCGTGAATTTTTTTTCTCGTCTTTCCTTGAAATTTCTTTGCTAGATGGGTAGAATGGAGCTTCAAACACGAGGAAAAGCCACCCCCGTCCTCAGATACGGAGTATGAGGGCCCCAGCAGCATCGAATGTGGCACGAAGTAGACCCAAAAAAAATGATTTTTTTCCAGACGACCCCGGCCCTGCTCGGAAAGAGTGAATTTTTTTTCTCGTCCTTCCTTGAAATTTCTTTGCTAGATGGGTAGAATGGAGCTTCAAACACGAGGAAAAGCCACTCCCGTCCTCAGATACGGAGTATGAGGGCCCCAGCAGCATCGAGTGTGGCATGAAGTAGAACAAAAAAAAATGATTTTTTTCCAGACGACCCCGGCCCTGCTCGGAAAGCGTGAATTTTTTTTCTCGTCTTTCCTTGAAATTTCTTTGCTAGATGGGTAGAATGGAGCTTCAAACACGAGGAAAAGCCACCCCCGTCCTCAGATACGGAGTATGAGGGCCCCAGCAGCATCGAATGTGGCATGAATTAGAAAAAAAAAATGATTTTTTTTCAGACGACCCCGGCCCTGCTCGGAAAGCGTGAATTTTTTTTCTCTTCCTTCCTTGAAATTTCTTTGCTAGATGGGTAGAATGGAGCTTCAAACACGAGGAAAAGCCACTCCCGTCCTCAGATACGGAGTATGAGGGCCCCAGCAGCATCGAATGTGGCATGAAGTAGAACAAAAAAAAATGAATTTTTTCCAGACGACCCCGGCCCTGCTCGGAAAGCGTGAATTTTTTTTCTCGTCTTTCCTTGGAATTTCTTTGCTAGATGGGTAGAATGGAGCTTCAAACACGAGGAAAAGCCACCCCCGTCCTCAGATACGGAGTATGAGGGCCCCAGCAGCATCGAATGTGGCATGAAGTAGAACAAAAAAAAATTAATTTTTTCCAGACGACCCCGGCCCTGCTCGGAAAGCGTGAATTTTTTTTCTCGTCTTTCCTTGAAATTTCTTTGCTAGATGGGTAGAATGGAGCTTCAAACACGAGGAAAAGCCACCCCCGTCCTCAGATACGGAGTATGAGGGCCCCAGCAGCATCGAATGTGGCATGAATTAGAAAAAAAAAATGATTTTTTTTCAGACGACCCCGGCCCTGCTCGGAAAGCGTGAATTTTTTTTCTCGTCTTTCCTTGAAATTTCTTTGCTAGATGGGTAGAATGGAGCTTCAAACACGAGGAAAAGCCACCCCCGTCCTCAGATACGGAGTATGAGGGCCCCAGCAGCATCGAATGTGGCATGAATTAGAAAAAAAAAATGATTTTTTTTCAGACGACCCCGGCCCTGCTCGGAAAGCGTGAATTTTTTTTCTCTTCCTTCCTTGAAATTTCTTTGCTAGATGGGTAGAATGGAGCTTCAAACACGAGGAAAAGCCACTCCCGTCCTCAGATACGGAGTATGAGGGCCCCAGCAGCATCGAATGTGGCATGAAGTAGAACAAAAAAAAATGAATTTTTTCCAGACGACCCCGGCCCTGCTCGGAAAGCGTGAATTTTTTTTCTCGTCTTTCCTTGGAATTTCTTTGCTAGATGGGTAGAATGGAGCTTCAAACACGAGGAAAAGCCACCCCCGTCCTCAGATACGGAGTATGAGGGCCCCAGCAGCATCGAATGTGGCATGAAGTAGAACAAAAAAAAATTAATTTTTTCCAGACGACCCCGGCCCTGCTCGGAAAGCGTGAATTTTTTTTCTCGTCTTTCCTTTAAATTTCTTTGCTAGATGGGTAGAATGGAGCTTCAAACACGAGGAAAAGCCACCCCCGTCCTCAGATACGGAGTATGAGGGCCCCAGCAGCATCGAATGTGGCACGAAGTAGACCCAAAAAAAATGATTTTTTTCCAGACGACCCCGGCCCTGCTCGGAAAGAGTGAATTTTTTTTCTCGTCCTTCCTTGAAATTTCTTTGCTAGATGGGTAGAATGGAGCTTCAAACACGAGGAAAAGCCACTCCCGTCCTCAGATACGGAGTATGAGGGCCCCAGCAGCATCGAGTGTGGCATGAAGTAGAACAAAAAAAAATGATTTTTTTCCAGACGACCCCGGCCCTGCTCGGAAAGCGTGAATTTTTTTTCTCGTCTTTCCTTGAAATTTCTTTGCTAGATGGGTAGAATGGAGCTTCAAACACGAGGAAAAGCCACCCCCGTCCTCAGATACGGAGTATGAGGGCCCCAGCAGCATCGAATGTGGCATGAATTAGAAAAAAAAAATGATTTTTTTTCAGACGACCCCGGCCCTGCTCGGAAAGCGTGAATTTTTTTACTCTTCCTTCCTTGAAATTTCTTTGCTAGATGGGTAGAATGGAGCTTCAAACACGAGGAAAAGCCACTCCCGTCCTCAGATACGGAGTATGAGGGCCCCAGCAGCATCGAATGTGGCATGAAGTAGAACAAAAAAAAATGAATTTTTTCCAGACGACCCCGGCCCTGCTCGGAAAGCGTGAATTTTTTTTCTCGTCTTTCCTTGGAATTTCTTTGCTAGATGGGTAGAATGGAGCTTCAAACACGAGGAAAAGCCACCCCCGTCCTCAGATACGGAGTATGAGGGCCCCAGCAGCATCGAATGTGGCATGAAGTAGAACAAAAAAAAATTAATTTTTTCCAGACGACCCCGGCCCTGCTCGGAAAGCGTGAATTTTTTTTCTCGTCCTTCCTTTAAATTTCTTTGCTAGATGGGTAGAATGGAGCTTCAAACACGAGGAAAAGCCACCCCCGTCCTCAGATACGGAGTATGAGGGCCCCAGCAACATCGAATGTGGCACGAAGTAGAACCAAAAAAATGATTTTTTTTCAGACGACCCCGGCCCTGCTCGGAAAGCGTGAATTTTTTTTCTCGTCTTTCCTTGAAATTTCTTTGCTAGATGGGTAGAATGGAGCTTCAAACACGAGGAAAGCCACCCCCGTCCTCAGATACGGAGTATGAGGGCCCCAGCAGCATCGAATGTGGCATGAAGTAGAAGAAAAAAAAATGAATTTTTCCAGACGACCCCGGCCCTGCTCGGAAAGCGTGAATTTTTTTTCTCGTCTTTCCTTGAAATTTCTTTGCTAGATGGGTAGAATGGAGCTTCAAACACGAGGAAAAGCCACCCCCGTCCTCAGATACGGAGTATGAGGGCCCCAGCAGCATCGAATGTGGCACGAAGTAGACCCAAAAAAAATGATTTTTTTCCAGACGACCCCGGCCCTGCTCGGAAAGAGTGAATTTTTTTTCTCGTCCTTCCTTGAAATTTCTTTGCTAGATGGGTAGAATGGAGCTTCAAACACGAGGAAAAGCCACTCCCGTCCTCAGATACGGAGTATGAGGGCCCCAGCAGCATCGAGTGTGGCATGAAGTAGAACAAAAAAAAATGATTTTTTTCCAGACGACCCCGGCCCTGCTCGGAAAGCGTGAATTTTTTTTCTCGTCTTTCCTTGAAATTTCTTTGCTAGATGGGTAGAATGGAGCTTCAAACACGAGGAAAAGCCACCCCCGTCCTCAGATACGGAGTATGAGGGCCCCAGCAGCATCGAATGTGGCATGAATTAGAAAAAAAAAATGATTTTTTTTCAGACGACCCCGGCCCTGCTCGGAAAGCGTGAATTTTTTTTCTCTTCCTTCCTTGAAATTTCTTTGCTAGATGGGTAGAATGGAGCTTCAAACACGAGGAAAAGCCACTCCCGTCCTCAGATACGGAGTATGAGGGCCCCAGCAGCATCGAATGTGGCATGAAGTAGAACAAAAAAAAATGAATTTTTTCCAGACGACCCCGGCCCTGCTCGGAAAGCGTGAATTTTTTTTCTCGTCTTTCCTTGGAATTTCTTTGCTAGATGGGTAGAATGGAGCTTCAAACACGAGGAAAAGCCACCCCCGTCCTCAGATACGGAGTATGAGGGCCCCAGCAGCATCGAATGTGGCATGAAGTAGAACAAAAAAAAATTAATTTTTTCCAGACGACCCCGGCCCTGCTCGGAAAGCGTGAATTTTTTTTCTCGTCTTTCCTTGAAATTTCTTTGCTAGATGGGTAGAATGGAGCTTCAAACACGAGGAAAAGCCACCCCCGTCCTCAGATACGGAGTATGAGGGCCCCAGCAGCATCGAATGTGGCACGAAGTAGACCCAAAAAAAATGATTTTTTTCCAGACGACCCCGGCCCTGCTCGGAAAGAGTGAATTTTTTTTCTCGTCCTTCCTTGAAATTTCTTTGCTAGATGGGTAGAATGGAGCTTCAAACACGAGGAAAAGCCACTCCCGTCCTCAGATACGGAGTATGAGGGCCCCAGCAGCATCGAGTGTGGCATGAAGTAGAACAAAAAAAAATGATTTTTTTCCAGACGACCCCGGCCCTGCTCGGAAAGCGTGAATTTTTTTTCTCGTCTTTCCTTGGAATTTCTTTGCTAGATGGGTAGAATGGAGCTTCAAACACGAGGAAAAGCCACCCCCGTCCTCAGATACGGAGTATGAGGGCCCCAGCAGCATCGAATGTGGCATGAAGTAGAACAAAAAAAAATTAATTTTTTCCAGACGACCCCGGCCCTGCTCGGAAAGCGTGAATTTTTTTTCTCGTCCTTCCTTTAAATTTCTTTGCTAGATGGGTAGAATGGAGCTTTAAACACGAGGAAAAGCCACCCCCGTCCTCAGATACGGAGTATGAGGGCCCCAGCAGCATCGAATGTGGCACGAAGTAGACCCAAAAAAAATGATTTTTTTTCAGACGACCCCGGCCCTGCTCGGAAAGTGTGAATTTTTTTTCTCGTCTTTCCTTGAAATTTCTTTGCTAGATGGGTAGAATGGAGCTTCAAACACGAGGAAAAGCCACCCCCGTCCTCAGATACGGAGTATGAGGGCCCCAGCAACATCGAATGTGGCACGAAGTAGAACCAAAAAAATTAATTTTTTCCAGACGACCCCGGCCCTGCTCGGAAAGCGTGCATTTTTTTTCTCGTCTTTCCTTGAAATTTCTTTGCTAGATGGGTAGAATGGAGCTTCAAACACGAGGAAAAGCCACCCCCGTCCTCAGATACGGAGTATGAGGGCCCCAGCAGCATCGAATGTGGCATGAAGTAGAACAAAAAAAAATGAATTTTTTCCAGACGACCCCGGCCCTGCTCGGAAAGCGTGAATTTTTTTTCTCGTCTTTCCTTGAAATTTCTTTGCAAGATGGGTAGAATGGAGCTTCAAACACGAGGAAAAGCCACTCCCGTCCTCAGATACGGAGTATGAGGGCCCCAGCAGCATCGAATGTGGCATGAAGTAGAACAAAAAAAAATGAATTTTTTCCAGCCGACCCCGGCCCTGCTCGGAAAGCGTGAATTTTTTTTCTCGTCCTTCCTTTAGATTTCTTTGCTAGATGGGTAGAATGGAGCTTCAAACACGAGGAAAAGCCACTTTCGTCCTCAGATACGGAGTATGAGGGCCCCAGCAACATCGAATGTGGCACGAAGTAGAACCAAAAAAATGATTTTTTTCCAGACGACCCCGGCCCTGCTCGGAAAGCGAGAATTTTTTTTCTCGTCCTTCCTTTAAATTTCTTTGCTAGATGGGTAGAATGGAGCTTCAAACACGAGGAAAAGCCACCCCCGTCCTCAGATACGGAGTATGAGGGCCCCAGCAGCATCGAATGTGGCATGAAGTAGAACAAAAAAAAATGAATTTTTTCCAGACGACTCCGGCCCTGCTCGGAAAGCGTGAATTTTTTTTCTCGTCTTTCCTTGAAATTTCTTTGCTAGATGGGTAGAATGGAGCTTCAAACACGAGGAAAAGCCACCCCCGTCCTCAGATACGGAGTATGAGGGCCCCAGCAGCATCGAATGTGGCATGAAGTAGAAAAAAAAAATGATTTTTTTTCAGACGACCCCGGCCCTGCTCGGAAAGCGTGAATTTTTTTTCTCTTCCTTCCTTTAAATTTCTTTGCTAGATGGGTAGAATGGAGCTTCAAACACGAGGAAAAGCCACCCCCGTCCTCAGATACGGAGTATGAGGGCCCCAGCAGCATCGAATGTGGCACGAAGTAGACCCAAAAAAAATGATTTTTTTCCAGACGACCCCGGCCCTGCTCGGAAAGCGTACATTTTTTTTCTCGTCCTTCCTTTAAATTTCTTTGCTAGATGGGTAGAATGGAGCTTCAAACACGAGGAAAAGCCACTCTCGTCCTCAGATACGGAGTATGAGGGCCCCAGCAACATCGAATGTGGCACGAAGTAGAACCAAAAAAAATGATTTTTTTTCAGACGACCCCGGCCCTGCTCGGAAAGCGTACATTTTTCTTCTCGTCCTTCCTTTAAATTTCTTTGCTAGATGGGTAGAATGGAGCTTCAAACACGAGGAAAAGCCACCCCCGTCCTCAGATACGGAGTATGAGGGCCCCAGCAGCATCGAATGTGGCATGAAGTAGAACAAAAAAAAATGAATTTTTTCCAGACGACCCCGGCCCTGCTCGGAAAGCGTGAATTTTTTTTCTCGTCTTTCCTTGAAATTTCTTTGCTGGATGGGTAGAATGGAGCTTCAAACACGAGGAAAAGCCACCCCCGTCCTCAGATACGGAGTATGAGGGCCCCAGCAGCATCGAATGTGGCATGAAGTAGAACAAAAAAAATGAATTTTTTCCAGACGACCCCGGCCCTGCTCGGAAAGCGTGAATTTTTTTTCTCGTCCTTCCTTTAAATTTCTTTGCTAGATGGGTAGAATGGAGCTTCAAACACGAGGAAAAGCCACCCCCATCCTCAGATACGGAGTATGAGGGCCCCAGCAGCATCGAATGTGGCATGAAGTAGAACAAAAAAAAATGATTTTTTTCCAGACGACCCCGGCCCTGCTCGGAAAGCGTGAATTTTTTTTCTCGTCCTTCCTTTAAATTTCTTTGCTAGATGGGTAGAATGGAGCTTCAAACACGAGGAAAAGCCACCCCCGTCCTCAGATACGGAGTATGAGGGCCCCAGCAGCATCGAATGTGGCATGAAGTAGAACAAAAAAAAATGAATTTTTTCCAGACGACTCCGGCCCTGCTCGGAAAGCGTGAATTTTTTTTCTCGTCTTTCCTTGAAATTTCTTTGCTAGATGGGTAGAATGGAGCTTCAAACACGAGGAAAAGCCACCCCCGTCCTCAGATACGGAGTATGAGGGCCCCAGCAGCATCGAATGTGGCATGAAGTAGAAAAAAAAAATGATTTTTTTTCAGACGACCCCGGCCCTGCTCGGAAAGCGTGAATTTTTTTTCTCGTCCTTCCTTTAAATTTCTTTGCTAGATGGGTAGAATGGAGCTTCAAACACGAGGAAAAGCCACCCCCGTCCTCAGATACGGAGTATGAGGGCCCCAGCAGCATCGAATGTGGCACGAAGTAGACCCAAAAAAAATGATTTTTTTCCAGACGACCCCGGCCCTGCTCGGAAAGCGTACATTTTTTTTCTCGTCCTTCCTTTAAATTTCTTTGCTAGATGGGTAGAATGGAGCTTCAAACACGAGGAAAAGCCACTCTCGTCCTCAGATACGGAGTATGAGGGCCCCAGCAACATCGAATGTGGCACGAAGTAGAACCAAAAAAAATGATTTTTTTTCAGACGACCCCCGGCCCTGCTCGGAAAGCGTACATTTTTCTTCTCGTCCTTCCTTTAAATTTCTTTGCTAGATGGGTAGAATGGAGCTTCAAACACGAGGAAAAGCCACCCCCGTCCTCAGATACGGAGTATGAGGGCCCCAGCAGCATCGAATGTGGCATGAAGTAGAACAAAAAAAAATGAATTTTTTCCAGACGACCCCGGCCCTGCTCGGAAAGCGTGAATTTTTTTTCTCGTCTTTCCTTGAAATTTCTTTGCTGGATGGGTAGAATGGAGCTTCAAACACGAGGAAAAGCCACCCCCGTCCTCAGATACGGAGTATGAGGGCCCCAGCAACATCGAATGTGGCACGAAGTAGAACCAAAAAAAATGATTTTTTTTCAGACGACCCCGGCCCTGCTCGGAAAGCGTACATTTTTCTTCTCGTCCTTCCTTTAAATTTCTTTGCTAGATGGGTAGAATGGAGCTTCAAACACGAGGAAAAGCCACCCCCGTCCTCAGATACGGAGTATGAGGGCCCTAGCAGCATCGAGTGTGGCATGAAGTAGAACAAAAAAAAATGAGTTTTTTCCAGACGACCCCGGCCCTGCTCGGAAAGCGTGAATTTTTTTCTCGTCCTTCCTTTAAATTTCCTTGCTAGATGGGTAGAATGGAGCTTCAAACACGAGGAAAAGCCACCCCCGTCCTCAGATACGGAGTATGAGGGCCCCAGCAGCATCGAATGTGGCACGAAGTAGAACCAAAAAAATGATTTTTTTCCAGACGACCCCGGCCCTGCTCGGAAAGCGTGAATTTTTTTTCTCGTCCTTCCTTTAAATTTCTTTGCTGGATGGGTAGAATGGAGCTTCAAACACGAGGAAAAGCCACCCCCGTCCTCAGATACGGAGTATGAGGGCCCCAGCAGCATCGAATGTGGCATGAAGTAGAACAAAAAAAATGAATTTTTTCCAGACGACCCCGGCCCTGCTCGGAAAGCGTGAATTTTTTTTCTCGTCCTTCCTTTAAATTTCTTTGCTAGATGGGTAGAATGGAGCTTCAAACACGAGGAAAAGCCACCCCCATCCTCAGATACGGAGTATGAGGGCCCCAGCAGCATCGAATGTGGCATGAAGTAGAACAAAAAAAATGAATTTTTTCCAGACGACCCCGGCCCTGCTCGGAAAGCGTGAATTTTTTTTCTCGTCCTTCCTTTAAATTTCTTTGCTAGATGGGTAGAATGGAGCTTCAAACACGAGGAAAAGCCACCCCCGTCCTCAGATACGGAGTATGAGGGCCCCAGCAGCATCGAATGTGGCATGAAGTAGAACAAAAAAAAATGATTTTTTTCCAGACGACCCCGGCCCTGCTCGGAAAGCGTACATTTTTCTTCTCGTCCTTCCTTTAAATTTCTTTGCTAGATGGGTAGAATGGAGCTTCAAACACGAGAAAAGCCACCCCCATCCTCAGATACGGAGTATGAGGGCCCCAGCAGCATCGAATGTGGCATGAAGTAGAACAAAAAAAAAATGATTTTTTTCCAGACGACCCCGGCCCTGCTCGGAAAGCGTGAATTTTTTTTCTCGTCTTTCCTTGAAATTTCTTTGCTAGATGGGTAGAATGGAGCTTCAAACACGAGGAAAAGCCACTCTCGTCCTCAGATACGGAGTATGAGGGCCCCAGCAGCATCGAATGTGGCACGAAGTAGACCCAAAAAAAATGATTTTTTTCCAGACGACCCCGGCCCTGCTCGTCTTTCCTTGAAATTTCTTTGCTAGATGGGTAGAATGGAGCTTCAAACACGAGGAAAAGTCACCCCCGTCCTCAGATACGGAGTATGAGGGCCCCAGCAGCATCGAATGTGGCATGAAGTAGAAGAAAAAAAAATGAATTTTTCCAGACGACCCCGGCCCTGCTCGGAAAGCGTGAATTTTTTTTCTCGTCCTTCCTTTAAATTTCTTTGCTAGATGGGTAGAATGGAGCTTCAAACACGAGGAAAAGCCACTCCCGTCCTCAGATACGGAGTATGAGGGCCCCAGCAGCATCGAATGTGGCATGAAGTAGAACAAAAAAAAATGAATTTTTTCCAGACGACCCCGGCCCTGCTCGGAAAGCGTGAATTTTTTTCTCGTCTTTCCTTGAAATTTCTTTGCTAGATGGGTAGAATGGAGCTTCAAACACGAGGAAAAGCCACCCCCGTCCTCAGATACGGAGTATGAGGGCCCCAGCAGCATCGAATGTGGCACGAAGTAGACCCAAAAAAAATGATTTTTTTCCAGACGACCCCGGCCCTGCTCGGAAAGAGTGAATTTTTTTTCTCGTCTTTCCTTGAAATTTCTTTGCTAGATGGGTAGAATGGAGCTTCAAACACGAGGAAAAGCCACCCCCGTCCTCAGATACGGAGTATGAGGGCCCCAGCAGCATCGAATGTGGCATGAAGTAGAACAAAAAAAAATGAATTTTTTCCAGACGACCCCGGCCCTGCTCGGAAAGCGTGAACTTTTCTTCTCGTCCTTCCTTTAAATTTCTTTGCTAGATGGGTAGAATGGAGCTTCAAACACGAGGAAAAGCCACGCCCGTCCTCAGATACGGAGTATGAGGGCCCCAGCAGCATCGAATGTGGCATGAAGTAGAACAAAAAAAAATGAATTTTTTCCAGACGACCCCGGCCCTGCTCGGAAAGCGTGAACTTTTCTTCTCGTCCTTCCTTTAAATTTCTTTGCTAGATGGGTAGAATGGAGCTTCAAACACGAGGAAAAGCCACTCCCGTCCTCAGATACGGAGTATGAGGGCCCCAGCAGCATCGAATGTGGCATGAAGTAGAACAAAAAAAAATGAATTTTTTCCAGACGACCCCGGCCCTGCTCGGAAAGCGTGAATTTTTTTTCTCGTCTTTCCTTGGAATTTCTTTGCTAGATGGGTAGAATGGAGCTTCAAACACGAGGAAAAGCCACCCCCGTCCTCAGATACGGAGTATGAGGGCCCCAGCAGCATCGAATGTGGCATGAAGTAGAACAAAAAAAAATTAATTTTTTCCAGACGACCCCGGCCCTGCTCGGAAAGCGTGAATTTTTTTTCTCGTCTTTCCTTGGAATTTCTTTGCTAGATGGGTAGAATGGAGCTTCAAACACGAGGAAAAGCCACCCCCGTCCTCAGATACGGAGTATGAGGGCCCCAGCAGCATCGAATGTGGCATGAAGTAGAACAAAAAAAAATTAATTTTTTCCAGACGACCCCGGCCCTGCTCGGAAAGCGTGAATTTTTTTTCTCGTCTTTCCTTGAAATTTCTTTGCTAGATGGGTAGAATGGAGCTTCAAACACGAGGAAAAGCCACCCCCGTCCTCAGATACGGAGTATGAGGGCCCCAGCAACATCGAATGTGGCACGAAGTAGAACAAAAAAAATGATTTTTTTTCAGACGACCCCGGCCCTGCTCGGAAAGCGTGAATTTTTTTTCTCGTCTTTCCTTGAAATTTCTTTGCTAGATGGGTAGAATGGAGCTTCAAACACGAGGAAAAGCCACCCCCGTCCTCAGATACGGAGTATGAGGGCCCCAGCAGCATCGAATGTGGCACGAAGTAGACCCAAAAAAAATGATTTTTTTCCAGACGACCCCGGCCCTGCTCGGAAAGCGTGAATTTTTTTTCTCGTCCTTCCTTTAAATTTCTTTGCTAGATGGGTAGAATGGAGCTTCAAACACGAGGAAAAGCCACTCCCGTCCTCAGATACGGAGTATGAGGGCCCCAGCAGCATCGAATGTGGCACGAAGTAGACCCAAAAAAAATGATTTTTTTCCAGACGACCCCGGCCCTGCTCGGAAAGCGTGAATTTTTTTTCTCGTCTTTCCTTGAAATTTCTTTGCTAGATGGGTAGAATGGAGCTTCAAACACGAGGAAAAGCCACCCCCGTCCTCAGATACGGAGTATGAGGGCCCCAGCAACATCGAATGTGGCACGAAGTAGAACCAAAAAAATGATTTTTTTTCAGACGACCCCGGCCCTGCTCGGAAAGCGTGAATTTTTTTTCTCGTCTTTCCTTGAAATTTCTTTGCTAGATGGGTAGAATGGAGCTTCAAACACGAGGAAAAGCCACCCCCGTCCTCAGATACGGAGTATGAGGGCCCCAGCAGCATCGAATGTGGCATGAAGTAGAAGAAAAAAAAATGAATTTTTCCAGACGACCCCGGCCCTGCTCGGAAAGCGTGAATTTTTTTTCTCGTCTTTCCTTGAAATTTCTTTGCTAGATGGGTAGAATGGAGCTTCAAACACGAGGAAAAGCCACCCCCGTCCTCAGATACGGAGTATGAGGGCCCCAGCAGCATCGAATGTGGCACGAAGTAGACCCAAAAAAAATGATTTTTTTCCAGACGACCCCGGCCCTGCTCGGAAAGAGTGAATTTTTTTTCTCGTCCTTCCTTGAAATTTCTTTGCTAGATGGGTAGAATGGAGCTTCAAACACGAGGAAAAGCCACTCCCGTCCTCAGATACGGAGTATGAGGGCCCCAGCAGCATCGAGTGTGGCATGAAGTAGAACAAAAAAAAATGAATTTTTTCCAGACGACCCCGGCCCTGCTCGGAAAGCGTGAATTTTTTTTCTCGTCTTTCCTTGGAATTTCTTTGCTAGATGGGTAGAATGGAGCTTCAAACACGAGGAAAAGCCACCCCCGTCCTCAGATACGGAGTATGAGGGCCCCAGCAGCATCGAATGTGGCATGAAGCAGAACAAAAAAAATGAATTTTTTCCAGCCGACCCCGGCCCTGCTCGGAAAGCGTGAATTTTTTTTCTCGTCTTTCCTTGGAATTTCTTTGCTAGATGGGTAGAATGGAGCTTCAAACACGAGGAAAAGCCACCCCCGTCCTCAGATACGGAGTATGAGGGCCCCAGCAGCATCGAATGTGGCATGAAGTAGAACAAAAAAAAATGAATTTTTTCCAGCCGACCCCGGCCCTGCTCGGAAAGCGTGAATTTTTTTTCTCGTCCTTCCTTTAAATTTCTTTGCTAGATGGGTAGAATGGAGCTTCAAACACGAGGAAAAGCCACCCCCGTCCTCAGATACGGAGTATGAGGGCCCCAGCAGCATCGAATGTGGCACGAAGTAGAACCAAAAAAATGATTTTTTTTCAGACGACCCCGGCCCTGCTCGGAAAGTGTGAATTTTTTTTCTCGTCTTTCCTTGAAATTTCTTTGCTAGATGGGTAGAATGGAGCTTCAAACACGAGGAAAAGCCACTTTCGTCCTCAGATACGGAGTATGAGGGCCCCAGCAGCATCGAATGTGGCATGAAGTAGAACAAAAAAAAATGAATTTTTTTCAGACGACCCCGGCCCTGCTCGGAAAGCGTGAATTTTTTTTCTCGTCTTTCCTTGAAATTTCTTTGCTAGATGGGTAGAATGGAGCTTCAAACACGAGGAAAAGCCACCCCCGTCCTCAGATACGGAGTATGAGGGCCCCAGCAACATCGAATGTGGCACGAAGTAGAACCAAAAAAATTAATTTTTTCCAGACGACCCCGGCCCTGCTCGGAAAGCGTGAATTTTTTTTCTCGTCTTTCCTTTAAATTTCTTTGCTAGATGGGTAGAATGGAGCTTCAAACACGAGGAAAAGCCACCTCCGTCCTCAGATACGGAGTATGAGGGCCCCAGCAGCATCGAATGTGGCATGAAGTAGAACAAAAAAAAATGAATTTTTTCCAGACGACCCCGGCCCTGCTCGGAAAGCGTGAATTTTTTTTCTCGTCTTTCCTTGAAATTTCTTTGCTAGATGGGTAGAATGGAGCTTCAAACACGAGGAAAAGCCACCCCCGTCCTCAGATACGGAGTATGAGGGCCCCAGCAGCATCGAATGTGGCATGAATTAGAAAAAAAAAATGATTTTTTTTCAGACGACCCCGGCCCTGCTCGGAAAGCGTGAATTTTTTTTCTCTTCCTTCCTTGAAATTTCTTTGCTAGATGGGTAGAATGGAGCTTCAAACACGAGGAAAAGCCACCCCCGTCCTCAGATACGGAGTATGAGGGCCCCAGCAGCATCGAATGTGGCACGAAGTAGACCCAAAAAAAATGATTTTTTTCCAGACGACCCCGGCCCTGCTCGGAAAGCGTGAATTTTTTTTCTCGTCTTTCCTTGAAATTTCTTTGCTAGATGGGTAGAATGGAGCTTCAAACACGAGGAAAAGCCACCCCCGTCCTCAGATACGGAGTATGAGGGCCCCAGCAACATCGAATGTGGCACGAAGTAGAACCAAAAAAATGATTTTTTTTCAGACGACCCCGGCCCTGCTCGGAAAGCGTGAATTTTTTTTCTCGTCTTTCCTTGAAATTTCTTTGCTAGATGGGTAGAATGGAGCTTCAAACACGAGGAAAAGCCACCCCCGTCCTCAGATACGGAGTATGAGGGCCCCAGCAGCATCGAATGTGGCATGAAGTAGAAGAAAAAAAAATGAATTTTTCCAGACGACCCCGGCCCTGCTCGGAAAGCGTGAATTTTTTTTCTCGTCTTTCCTTGAAATTTCTTTGCTAGATGGGTAGAATGGAGCTTCAAACACGAGGAAAAGCCACCCCCGTCCTCAGATACGGAGTATGAGGGCCCCAGCAGCATCGAATGTGGCACGAAGTAGACCCAAAAAAAATGATTTTTTTCCAGACGACCCCGGCCCTGCTCGGAAAGAGTGAATTTTTTTTCTCGTCCTTCCTTGAAATTTCTTTGCTAGATGGGTAGAATGGAGCTTCAAACACGAGGAAAAGCCACTCCCGTCCTCAGATACGGAGTATGAGGGCCCCAGCAGCATCGAGTGTGGCATGAAGTAGAACAAAAAAAAATGAATTTTTTCCAGACGACCCCGGCCCTGCTCGGAAAGCGTGAATTTTTTTTCTCGTCTTTCCTTGGAATTTCTTTGCTAGATGGGTAGAATGGAGCTTCAAACACGAGGAAAAGCCACCCCCGTCCTCAGATACGGAGTATGAGGGCCCCAGCAGCATCGAATGTGGCATGAAGCAGAACAAAAAAAATGAATTTTTTCCAGCCGACCCCGGCCCTGCTCGGAAAGCGTGAATTTTTTTTCTCGTCTTTCCTTGGAATTTCTTTGCTAGATGGGTAGAATGGAGCTTCAAACACGAGGAAAAGCCACCCCCGTCCTCAGATACGGAGTATGAGGGCCCCAGCAGCATCGAATGTGGCACGAAGTAGAACCAAAAAAATGATTTTTTTTCAGACGACCCCGGCCCTGCTCGGAAAGTGTGAATTTTTTTTCTCGTCTTTCCTTGAAATTTCTTTGCTAGATGGGTAGAATGGAGCTTCAAACACGAGGAAAAGCCACTTTCGTCCTCAGATACGGAGTATGAGGGCCCCAGCAGCATCGAATGTGGCATGAAGTAGAACAAAAAAAAATGAATTTTTTTCAGACGACCCCGGCCCTGCTCGGAAAGCGTGAATTTTTTTTCTCGTCTTTCCTTGAAATTTCTTTGCTAGATGGGTAGAATGGAGCTTCAAACACGAGGAAAAGCCACCCCCGTCCTCAGATACGGAGTATGAGGGCCCCAGCAACATCGAATGTGGCACGAAGTAGAACCAAAAAAATTAATTTTTTCCAGACGACCCCGGCCCTGCTCGGAAAGCGTGAATTTTTTTTCTCGTCTTTCCTTGAAATTTCTTTGCTAGATGGGTAGAATGGAGCTTCAAACACGAGGAAAAGCCACCTCCGTCCTCAGATACGGAGTATGAGGGCCCCAGCAGCATCGAATGTGGCATGAAGTAGAACAAAAAAAAATGAATTTTTTCCAGACGACCCCGGCCCTGCTCGGAAAGCGTGAATTTTTTTTCTCGTCTTTCCTTGAAATTTCTTTGCTAGATGGGTAGAATGGAGCTTCAAACACGAGGAAAAGCCACCCCCGTCCTCAGATACGGAGTATGAGGGCCCCAGCAGCATCGAATGTGGCATGAATTAGAAAAAAAAAATGATTTTTTTTCAGACGACCCCGGCCCTGCTCGGAAAGCGTGAATTTTTTTTCTCTTCCTTCCTTGAAATTTCTTTGCTAGATGGGTAGAATGGAGCTTCAAACACGAGGAAAAGCCACCCCCGTCCTCAGATACGGAGTATGAGGGCCCCAGCAGCATCGAATGTGGCATGAAGTAGAACAAAAAAAAATTAATTTTTTCCAGACGACCCCGGCCCTGCTCGGAAAGCGTGAATTTTTTTTCTCGTCTTTCCTTGAAATTTCTTTGCTAGATGGGTAGAATGGAGCTTCAAACACGAGGAAAAGCCACCCCCGTCCTCAGATACGGAGTATGAGGGCCCCAGCAGCATCGAATGTGGCACGAAGTAGACCCAAAAAAAATGATTTTTTTCCAGACGACCCCGGCCCTGCTCGGAAAGCGTGAATTTTTTTTCTCGTCCTTCCTTTAAATTTCTTTGCTAGATGGGTAGAATGGAGCTTCAAACACGAGGAAAAGCCACTCCCGTCCTCAGATACGGAGTATGAGGGCCCCAGCAGCATCGAATGTGGCACGAAGTAGACCCAAAAAAAATGATTTTTTTCCAGACGACCCCGGCCCTGCTCGGAAAGCGTGAATTTTTTTTCTCGTCTTTCCTTGAAATTTCTTTGCTAGATGGGTAGAATGGAGCTTCAAACACGAGGAAAAGCCACCCCCGTCCTCAGATACGGAGTATGAGGGCCCCAGCAACATCGAATGTGGCACGAAGTAGAACCAAAAAAATGATTTTTTTTCAGACGACCCCGGCCCTGCTCGGAAAGCGTGAATTTTTTTTCTCGTCTTTCCTTGAAATTTCTTTGCTAGATGGGTAGAATGGAGCTTCAAACACGAGGAAAAGCCACCCCCGTCCTCAGATACGGAGTATGAGGGCCCCAGCAGCATCGAATGTGGCATGAAGTAGAAGAAAAAAAAATGAATTTTTCCAGACGACCCCGGCCCTGCTCGGAAAGCGTGAATTTTTTTTCTCGGCTTTCCTTGAAATTTCTTTGCTAGATGGGTAGAATGGAGCTTCAAACACGAGGAAAAGCCACCCCCGTCCTCAGATACGGAGTATGAGGGCCCCAGCAGCATCGAATGTGGCATGAAGTAGAACAAAAAAAAATTAATTTTTTCCAGACGACCCCGGCCCTGCTCGGAAAGCGTGAATTTTTTTTCTCGTCCTTCCTTTAAATTTCTTTGCTAGATGGGTAGAATGGAGCTTCAAACACGAGGAAAAGCCACCCCCGTCCTCAGATACGGAGTATGAGGGCCCCAGCAGCATCGAATGTGGCATGAAGTAGAACAAAAAAAAATGAATTTTTTCCAGACGACCCCGGCCCTGCTCGGAAAGAGTGAATTTTTTTTCTCGTCCTTCCTTGAAATTTCTTTGCTAGATGGGTAGAATGGAGCTTCAAACACGAGGAAAAGCCACTCCCGTCCTCAGATACGGAGTATGAGGGCCCCAGCAGCATCGAGTGTGGCATGAAGTAGAACAAAAAAAAATGATTTTTTTCCAGACGACCCCGGCCCTGCTCGGAAAGCGTGAATTTTTTTTCTCGTCTTTCCTTGAAATTTCTTTGCTAGATGGGTAGAATGGAGCTTCAAACACGAGGAAAAGCCACCCCCGTCCTCAGATACGGAGTATGAGGGCCCCAGCAGCATCGAATGTATGTGGCATGAATTAGAAAAAAAAAAGATTTTTTTCAGACGACCCCGGCCCTGCTCGGAAAGCGTGAATTTTTTTTCTCTTCCTTCCTTGAAATTTCTTTGCTAGATGGGTAGAATGGAGCTTCAAACACGAGGAAAAGCCACTCCCGTCCTCAGATACGGAGTATGAGGGCCCCAGCAGCATCGAATGTGGCATGAAGTAGAACAAAAAAAAATGAATTTTTTCCAGACGACCCCGGCCCTGCTCGGAAAGCGTGAATTTTTTTTCTCGTCTTCCTTGAAATTTCTTTGCTAGATGGGTAGAATGGAGCTTCAAACACGAGGAAAAGCCACCCCGTCCTCAGATACGGAGTATGAGGGCCCCAGCAGCATCGAATGTGGCACGAAGTAGACCCAAAAAAAATGATTTTTTTCCAGACGACCCCGGCCCTGCTCGGAAAGAGTGAATTTTTTTTCTCGTCCTTCCTTGAAATTTCTTTGCTAGATGGGTAGAATGGAGCTTCAAACACGAGGAAAAGCCACTCCCGTCCTCAGATACGGAGTATGAGGGCCCCAGCAGCATCGAATGTGGCATGAAGTAGAACAAAAAAAAATGAATTTTTTCCAGACGACCCCGGCCCTGCTCGGAAAGCGTGAATTTTTTTTCTCGTCTTTCCTTGGAATTTCTTTGCTAGATGGGTAGAATGGAGCTTCAAACACGAGGAAAAGCCACCCCCGTCCTCAGATACGGAGTATGAGGGCCCCAGCAGCATCGAATGTGGCATGAAGTAGAACAAAAAAAAATTAATTTTTTCCAGACGACCCCGGCCCTGCTCGGAAAGCGTGAATTTTTTTTCTCGTCCTTCCTTTAAATTTCTTTGCTAGATGGGTAGAATGGAGCTTCAAACACGAGGAAAAGCCACCCCCGTCCTCAGATACGGAGTATGAGGGCCCAGCAGCATCGAATGTGGCATGAAGTAGAACAAAAAAAAATTAATTTTTTCCAGACGACCCCGGCCCTGCTCGGAAAGAGTGAATTTTTTTTCTCGTCCTTCCTTGAAATTTCTTTGCTTGATGGGTAGAATGGAGCTTCAAACACGAGGAAAAGCCACTCCCGTCCTCAGATACGGAGTATGAGGGCCCCAGCAGCATCGAATGTGGCATGAAGTAGAACAAAAAAAATGAATTTTTTCCAGACGACCCCGGCCCTGCTCGGAAAGCGTGAATTTTTTTTCTCGTCTTTCCTTGAAATTTCTTTGCTAGATGGGTAGAATGGAGCTTCAAACACGAGGAAAAGCCACCCCGTCCTCAGATACGGAGTATGAGGGCCCCAGCAGCATCGAATGTGGCACGAAGTAGACCCAAAAAAAATGATTTTTTTCCAGACGACCCCGGCCCTGCTCGGAAAGAGTGAATTTTTTTTCTCGTCCTTCCTTGAAATTTCTTTGCTAGATGGGTAGAATGGAGCTTCAAACACGAGGAAAAGCCACTCCCGTCCTCAGATACGGAGTATGAGGGCCCCAGCAGCATCGAATGTGGCATGAAGTAGAACAAAAAAAAATGAATTTTTTCCAGACGACCCCGGCCCTGCTCGGAAAGCGTGAATTTTTTTTCTCTTCCTTCCTTGAAATTTCTTTGCTAGATGGGTAGAATGGAGCTTCAAACACGAGGAAAAGCCACTCCCGTCCTCAGATACGGAGTATGAGGGCCCCAGCAGCATCGAATGTGGCATGAAGTAGAACAAAAAAAAATTAATTTTTTCCAGACGACCCCGGCCCTGCTCGGAAAGCGTGAATTTTTTTTCTCGTCCTTCCTTTAAATTTCTTTGCTAGATGGGTAGAATGGAGCTTCAAACACGAGGAAAAGCCACCCCCGTCCTCAGATACGGAGTATGAGGGCCCCAGCAGCATCGAATGTGGCATGAAGTAGAACAAAAAAAAATTAATTTTTTCCAGACGACCCCGGCCCTGCTCGGAAAGAGTGAATTTTTTTTCTCGTCCTTCCTTGAAATTTCTTTGCTAGATGGGTAGAATGGAGCTTCAAACACGAGGAAAAGCCACCCCCGTCCTCAGATACGGAGTATGAGGGCCCCAGCAGCATCGAATGTGGCATGAATTAGAAAAAAAAAATGATTTTTTTTCAGACGACCCCGGCCCTGCTCGGAAAGCGTGAATTTTTTTTCTCTTCCTTCCTTGAAATTTCTTTGCTAGATGGGTAGAATGGAGCTTCAAACACGAGGAAAAGCCACTCCCGTCCTCAGATACGGAGTATGAGGGCCCCAGCAGCATCGAATGTGGCATGAAGTAGAACAAAAAAAAATGATTTTTTTCCAGACGACCCCGGCCCTGCTCGGAAAGCGTGAATTTTTTTTCTCGTCTTTCCTTGAAATTTCTTTGCTAGATGGGTAGAATGGAGCTTCAAACACGAGGAAAAGCCACCCCCGTCCTCAGATACGGAGTATGAGGGCCCCACAGCAGCATCGAATGTGGCATGAATTAGAAAAAAAAAATGATTTTTTTTCAGACGACCCCGGCCCTGCTCGGAAAGCGTGAATTTTTTTTCTCTTCCTTCCTTGAAATTTCTTTGCTAGATGGGTAGAATGGAGCTTCAAACACGAGGAAAAGCCACTCCCGTCCTCAGATACGGAGTATGAGGGCCCCAGCAGCATCGAATGTGGCATGAAGTAGAACAAAAAAAAATGAATTTTTTCCAGACGACCCCGGCCCTGCTCGGAAAGCGTGAATTTTTTTTCTCGTCTTTCCTTGGAATTTCTTTGCTAGATGGGTAGAATGGAGCTTCAAACACGAGGAAAAGCCACCCCCGTCCTCAGATACGGAGTATGAGGGCCCCAGCAGCATCGAATGTGGCATGAAGTAGAACAAAAAAAAATTAATTTTTTCCAGACGACCCCGGCCCTGCTCGGAAAGCGTGAATTTTTTTTCTCGTCTTTCCTTGAAATTTCTTTGCTAGATGGGTAGAATGGAGCTTCAAACACGAGGAAAAGCCACCCCCGTCCTCAGATACGGAGTATGAGGGCCCCAGCAGCATCGAATGTGGCACGAAGTAGACCCAAAAAAAATTATTTTTTTCCAGACGACCCCGGCCCTGCTCGGAAAGAGTGAATTTTTTTTCTCGTCCTTCCTTGAAATTTCTTTGCTAGATGGGTAGAATGGAGCTTCAAACACGAGGAAAAGCCACCCCCGTCCTCAGATACGGAGTATGAGGGCCCCAGCAGCATCGAATGTGGCACGAAGTAGACCCAAAAAAAATGATTTTTTTCCAGACGACCCCGGCCCTGCTCGGAAAGAGTGAATTTTTTTTCTCGTCCTTCCTTGAAATTTCTTTGCTAGATGGGTAGAATGGAGCTTCAAACACGAGGAAAAGCCACTCCCGTCCTCAGATACGGAGTATGAGGGCCCCAGCAGCATCGAGTGTGGCATGAAGTAGAACAAAAAAAAATGATTTTTTTCCAGACGACCCCGGCCCTGCTCGGAAAGCGTGAATTTTTTTTCTCGTCTTTCCTTGAAATTTCTTTGCTAGATGGGTAGAATGGAGCTTCAAACACGAGGAAAAGCCACCCCCGTCCTCAGATACGGAGTATGAGGGCCCCAGCAGCATCGAATGTGGCATGAATTAGAAAAAAAAAATGATTTTTTTTCAGACGACCCCGGCCCTGCTCGGAAAGCGTGAATTTTTTTTCTCTTCCTTCCTTGAAATTTCTTTGCTAGATGGGTAGAATGGAGCTTCAAACACGAGGAAAAGCCACTCCCGTCCTCAGATACGGAGTATGAGGGCCCCAGCAGCATCGAATGTGGCATGAAGTAGAACAAAAAAAAATGAATTTTTTCCAGACGACCCCGGCCCTGCTCGGAAAGCGTGAATTTTTTTTCTCGTCTTTCCTTGGAATTTCTTTGCTAGATGGGTAGAATGGAGCTTCAAACACGAGGAAAAGCCACCCCCGTCCTCAGATACGGAGTATGAGGGCCCCAGCAGCATCGAATGTGGCATGAAGTAGAACAAAAAAAAATTAATTTTTTCCAGACGACCCCGGCCCTGCTCGGAAAGAGTGAATTTTTTTTCTCGTCCTTCCTTGAAATTTCTTTGCTAGATGGGTAGAATGGAGCTTCAAACACGAGGAAAAGCCACTCCCGTCCTCAGATACGGAGTATGAGGGCCCCAGCAGCATCGAGTGTGGCATGAAGTAGAACAAAAAAAAATGATTTTTTTCCAGACGACCCCGGCCCTGCTCGGAAAGCGTGAATTTTTTTTCTCGTCTTTCCTTGAAATTTCTTTGCTAGATGGGTAGAATGGAGCTTCAAACACGAGGAAAAGCCACTCCCGTCCTCAGATACGGAGTATGAGGGCCCCAGCAGCATCGAATGTGGCATGAAGTAGAACAAAAAAAAATGAATTTTTTCCAGACGACCCCGGCCCTGCTCGGAAAGCGTGAATTTTTTTTCTCGTCTTTCCTTGGAATTTCTTTGCTAGATGGGTAGAATGGAGCTTCAAACACGAGGAAAAGCCACCCCCGTCCTCAGATACGGAGTATGAGGGCCCCAGCAGCATCGAATGTGGCATGAAGTAGAACAAAAAAAAATTAATTTTTTCCAGACGACCCCGGCCCTGCTCGGAAAGCGTGAATTTTTTTTCTCGTCTTTCCTTGAAATTTCTTTGCTAGATGGGTAGAATGGAGCTTCAAACACGAGGAAAAGCCACCCCCGTCCTCAGATACGGAGTATGAGGGCCCCAGCAGCATCGAATGTGGCACGAAGTAGACCCAAAAAAAATGATTTTTTTCCAGACGACCCCGGCCCTGCTCGGAAAGAGTGAATTTTTTTTCTCGTCCTTCCTTGAAATTTCTTTGCTAGATGGGTAGAATGGAGCTTCAAACACGAGGAAAAGCCACCCCCGTCCTCAGATACGGAGTATGAGGGCCCCAGCAGCATCGAATGTGGCACGAAGTAGACCCAAAAAAAATGATTTTTTTCCAGACGACCCCGGCCCTGCTCGGAAAGAGTGAATTTTTTTTCTCGTCCTTCCTTGAAATTTCTTTGCTAGATGGGTAGAATGGAGCTTCAAACACGAGGAAAAGCCACTCCCGTCCTCAGATACGGAGTATGAGGGCCCCAGCAGCATCGAGTGTGGCATGAAGTAGAACAAAAAAAAATGATTTTTTTCCAGACGACCCCGGCCCTGCTCGGAAAGCGTGAATTTTTTTTCTCGTCTTTCCTTGAAATTTCTTTGCTAGATGGGTAGAATGGAGCTTCAAACACGAGGAAAAGCCACCCCCGTCCTCAGATACGGAGTATGAGGGCCCCAGCAGCATCGAATGTGGCATGAATTAGAAAAAAAAAATGATTTTTTTTCAGACGACCCCGGCCCTGCTCGGAAAGCGTGAATTTTTTTTCTCTTCCTTCCTTGAAATTTCTTTGCTAGATGGGTAGAATGGAGCTTCAAACACGAGGAAAAGCCACTCCCGTCCTCAGATACGGAGTATGAGGGCCCCAGCAGCATCGAATGTGGCATGAAGTAGAACAAAAAAAAATGAATTTTTTCCAGACGACCCCGGCCCTGCTCGGAAAGCGTGAATTTTTTTTCTCGTCTTTCCTTGGAATTTCTTTGCTAGATGGGTAGAATGGAGCTTCAAACACGAGGAAAAGCCACCCCCGTCCTCAGATACGGAGTATGAGGGCCCCAGCAGCATCGAATGTGGCATGAAGTAGAACAAAAAAAAATTAATTTTTTCCAGACGACCCCGGCCCTGCTCGGAAAGAGTGAATTTTTTTTCTCGTCCTTCCTTGAAATTTCTTTGCTAGATGGGTAGAATGGAGCTTCAAACACGAGGAAAAGCCACTCCCGTCCTCAGATACGGAGTATGAGGGCCCCAGCAGCATCGAGTGTGGCATGAAGTAGAACAAAAAAAAATGATTTTTTTCCAGACGACCCCGGCCCTGCTCGGAAAGCGTGAATTTTTTTTCTCGTCTTTCCTTGAAATTTCTTTGCTAGATGGGTAGAATGGAGCTTCAAACACGAGGAAAAGCCACCCCCGTCCTCAGATACGGAGTATGAGGGCCCCAGCAGCATCGAATGTGGCATGAATTAGAAAAAAAAAATGATTTTTTTTCAGACGACCCCGGCCCTGCTCGGAAAGCGTGAATTTTTTTTCTCTTCCTTCCTTGAAATTTCTTTGCTAGATGGGTAGAATGGAGCTTCAAACACGAGGAAAAGCCACTCCCGTCCTCAGATACGGAGTATGAGGGCCCCAGCAGCATCGAATGTGGCATGAAGTAGAACAAAAAAAAATGAATTTTTTCCAGACGACCCCGGCCCTGCTCGGAAAGCGTGAATTTTTTTTCTCGTCTTTCCTTGAAATTTCTTTGCTAGATGGGTAGAATGGAGCTTCAAACACGAGGAAAAGCCACCCCCGTCCTCAGATACGGAGTATGAGGGCCCCAGCAGCATCGAATGTGGCACGAAGTAGACCCAAAAAAAATGATTTTTTTCCAGACGACCCCGGCCCTGCTCGGAAAGAGTGAATTTTTTTTCTCGTCTTTCCTTGAAATTTCTTTGCTAGATGGGTAGAATGGAGCTTCAAACACGAGGAAAAGCCACTCCCGTCCTCAGATACGGAGTATGAGGGCCCCAGCAGCATCGAGTGTGGCATGAAGTAGAACAAAAAAAAATGATTTTTTTCCAGACGACCCCGGCCCTGCTCGGAAAGCGTGAATTTTTTTTCTCGTCTTTCCTTGAAATTTCTTTGCTAGATGGGTAGAATGGAGCTTCAAACACGAGGAAAAGCCACCCCCGTCCTCAGATACGGAGTATGAGGGCCCCAGCAGCATCGAATGTGGCACGAAGTAGACCCAAAAAAAATGATTTTTTTCCAGACGACCCCGGCCCTGCTCGGAAAGAGTGAATTTTTTTTCTCGTCTTTCCTTGAAATTTCTTTGCTAGATGGGTAGAATGGAGCTTCAAACACGAGGAAAAGCCACTCCCGTCCTCAGATACGGAGTATGAGGGCCCCAGCAGCATCGAGTGTGGCATGAAGTAGAACAAAAAAAAATGATTTTTTTCCAGACGACCCCGGCCCTGCTCGGAAAGCGTGAATTTTTTTTCTCGTCTTTCCTTGGAATTTCTTTGCTAGATGGGTAGAATGGAGCTTCAAACACGAGGAAAAGCCACCCCCGTCCTCAGATACGGAGTATGAGGGCCCCAGCAGCATCGAATGTGGCACGAAGTAGACCCAAAAAAAATGATTTTTTTCCAGACGACCCCGGCCCTGCTCGGAAAGAGTGAATTTTTTTTCTCGTCCTTCCTTGAAATTTCTTTGCTAGATGGGTAGAATGGAGCTTCAAACACGAGGAAAAGCCACCCCCGTCCTCAGATACGGAGTATGAGGGCCCCAGCAGCATCGAATGTGGCACGAAGTAGACCCAAAAAAAATGATTTTTTTCCAGACGACCCCGGCCCTGCTCGGAAAGAGTGAATTTTTTTTCTCGTCCTTCCTTGAAATTTCTTTGCTAGATGGGTAGAATGGAGCTTCAAACACGAGGAAAAGCCACTCCCGTCCTCAGATACGGAGTATGAGGGCCCCAGCAGCATCGAGTGTGGCATGAAGTAGAACAAAAAAAAATGATTTTTTTCCAGACGACCCCGGCCCTGCTCGGAAAGCGTGAATTTTTTTTCTCGTCTTTCCTTGAAATTTCTTTGCTAGATGGGTAGAATGGAGCTTCAAACACGAGGAAAAGCCACCCCCGTCCTCAGATACGGAGTATGAGGGCCCCAGCAGCATCGAATGTGGCATGAATTAGAAAAAAAAAATGATTTTTTTTCAGACGACCCCGGCCCTGCTCGGAAAGCGTGAATTTTTTTTCTCTTCCTTCCTTGAAATTTCTTTGCTAGATGGGTAGAATGGAGCTTCAAACACGAGGAAAAGCCACTCCCGTCCTCAGATACGGAGTATGAGGGCCCCAGCAGCATCGAATGTGGCATGAAGTAGAACAAAAAAAAATGAATTTTTTCCAGACGACCCCGGCCCTGCTCGGAAAGCGTGAATTTTTTTTCTCGTCTTTCCTTGGAATTTCTTTGCTAGATGGGTAGAATGGAGCTTCAAACACGAGGAAAAGCCACCCCCGTCCTCAGATACGGAGTATGAGGGCCCCAGCAGCATCGAATGTGGCATGAAGTAGAACAAAAAAAAATTAATTTTTTCCAGACGACCCCGGCCCTGCTCGGAAAGAGTGAATTTTTTTTCTCGTCCTTCCTTGAAATTTCTTTGCTAGATGGGTAGAATGGAGCTTCAAACACGAGGAAAAGCCACTCCCGTCCTCAGATACGGAGTATGAGGGCCCCAGCAGCATCGAGTGTGGCATGAAGTAGAACAAAAAAAAATGATTTTTTTCCAGACGACCCCGGCCCTGCTCGGAAAGCGTGAATTTTTTTTCTCGTCTTTCCTTGAAATTTCTTTGCTAGATGGGTAGAATGGAGCTTCAAACACGAGGAAAAGCCACCCCCGTCCTCAGATACGGAGTATGAGGGCCCCAGCAGCATCGAATGTGGCATGAATTAGAAAAAAAAAATGATTTTTTTTCAGACGACCCCGGCCCTGCTCGGAAAGCGTGAATTTTTTTTCTCTTCCTTCCTTGAAATTTCTTTGCTAGATGGGTAGAATGGAGCTTCAAACACGAGGAAAAGCCACTCCCGTCCTCAGATACGGAGTATGAGGGCCCCAGCAGCATCGAATGTGGCATGAAGTAGAACAAAAAAAAATGAATTTTTTCCAGACGACCCCGGCCCTGCTCGGAAAGCGTGAATTTTTTTTCTCGTCTTTCCTTGAAATTTCTTTGCTAGATGGGTAGAATGGAGCTTCAAACACGAGGAAAAGCCACCCCCGTCCTCAGATACGGAGTATGAGGGCCCCAGCAGCATCGAATGTGGCACGAAGTAGACCCAAAAAAAATGATTTTTTTCCAGACGACCCCGGCCCTGCTCGGAAAGAGTGAATTTTTTTTCTCGTCTTTCCTTGAAATTTCTTTGCTAGATGGGTAGAATGGAGCTTCAAACACGAGGAAAAGCCACTCCCGTCCTCAGATACGGAGTATGAGGGCCCCAGCAGCATCGAGTGTGGCATGAAGTAGAACAAAAAAAAATGATTTTTTTCCAGACGACCCCGGCCCTGCTCGGAAAGCGTGAATTTTTTTTCTCGTCTTTCCTTGAAATTTCTTTGCTAGATGGGTAGAATGGAGCTTCAAACACGAGGAAAAGCCACCCCCGTCCTCAGATACGGAGTATGAGGGCCCCAGCAGCATCGAATGTGGCATGAATTAGAAAAAAAAAATGATTTTTTTTCAGACGACCCCGGCCCTGCTCGGAAAGCGTGAATTTTTTTTCTCTTCCTTCCTTGAAATTTCTTTGCTAGATGGGTAGAATGGAGCTTCAAACACGAGGAAAAGCCACTCCCGTCCTCAGATACGGAGTATGAGGGCCCCAGCAGCATCGAATGTGGCATGAAGTAGAACAAAAAAAAATGAATTTTTTCCAGACGACCCCGGCCCTGCTCGGAAAGCGTGAATTTTTTTTCTCGTCTTTCCTTGGAATTTCTTTGCTAGATGGGTAGAATGGAGCTTCAAACACGAGGAAAAGCCACCCCCGTCCTCAGATACGGAGTATGAGGGCCCCAGCAGCATCGAATGTGGCATGAAGTAGAACAAAAAAAAATTAATTTTTTCCAGACGACCCCGGCCCTGCTCGGAAAGCGTGAATTTTTTTTCTCGTCCTTCCTTTAAATTTCTTTGCTAGATGGGTAGAATGGAGCTTCAAACACGAGGAAAAGCCACCCCCGTCCTCAGATACGGAGTATGAGGGCCCCAGCAGCATCGAATGTGGCATGAAGTAGAACAAAAAAAAATTAATTTTTTCCAGACGACCCCGGCCCTGCTCGGAAAGCGTGAATTTTTTTTCTCGTCTTTCCTTGAAATTTCTTTGCTAGATGGGTAGAATGGAGCTTCAAACACGAGGAAAAGCCACCCCCGTCCTCAGATACGGAGTATGAGGGCCCCAGCAGCATCGAATGTGGCACGAAGTAGACCCAAAAAAAATGATTTTTTTCCAGACGACCCCGGCCCTGCTCGGAAAGCGTGAATTTTTTTTCTCGTCCTTCCTTTAAATTTCTTTGCTAGATGGGTAGAATGGAGCTTCAAACACGAGGAAAAGCCACCCCCGTCCTCAGATACGGAGTATGAGGGCCCCAGCAGCATCGAATGTGGCATGAAGTAGAACAAAAAAAAATTAATTTTTTCCAGACGACCCCGGCCCTGCTCGGAAAGAGTGAATTTTTTTTCTCGTCCTTCCTTGAAATTTCTTTGCTAGATGGGTAGAATGGAGCTTCAAACACGAGGAAAAGCCACTCCCGTCCTCAGATACGGAGTATGAGGGCCCCAGCAGCATCGAATGTGGCATGAAGTAGAACAAAAAAAAATGAATTTTTTCCAGACGACCCCGGCCCTGCTCGGAAAGCGTGAATTTTTTTTCTCGTCTTTCCTTGAAATTTCTTTGCTAGATGGGTAGAATGGAGCTTCAAACACGAGGAAAAGCCACCCCCGTCCTCAGATACGGAGTATGAGGGCCCCAGCAGCATCGAATGTGGCACGAAGTAGACCCAAAAAAAATGATTTTTTTCCAGACGACCCCGGCCCTGCTCGGAAAGAGTGAATTTTTTTTCTCGTCCTTCCTTGAAATTTCTTTGCTAGATGGGTAGAATGGAGCTTCAAACACGAGGAAAAGCCACTCCCGTCCTCAGATACGGAGTATGAGGGCCCCAGCAGCATCGAATGTGGCATGAAGTAGAACAAAAAAAAATGAATTTTTTCCAGACGACCCCGGCCCTGCTCGGAAAGCGTGAATTTTTTTTCTCGTCTTTCCTTGGAATTTCTTTGCTAGATGGGTAGAATGGAGCTTCAAACACGAGGAAAAGCCACCCCCGTCCTCAGATACGGAGTATGAGGGCCCCAGCAGCATCGAATGTGGCATGAAGTAGAACAAAAAAAAATTAATTTTTTCCAGACGACCCCGGCCCTGCTCGGAAAGCGTGAATTTTTTTTCTCGTCCTTCCTTTAAATTTCTTTGCTAGATGGGTAGAATGGAGCTTCAAACACGAGGAAAAGCCACCCCCGTCCTCAGATACGGAGTATGAGGGCCCCAGCAGCATCGAATGTGGCATGAAGTAGAACAAAAAAAAATTAATTTTTTCCAGACGACCCCGGCCCTGCTCGGAAAGAGTGAATTTTTTTTCTCGTCCTTCCTTGAAATTTCTTTGCTAGATGGGTAGAATGGAGCTTCAAACACGAGGAAAAGCCACTCCCGTCCTCAGATACGGAGTATGAGGGCCCCAGCAGCATCGAATGTGGCACGAAGTAGACCCAAAAAAAAAACGATTTTTTTCCAGACGACCCCGGTCCTGCTCGGAAAGCTTGAATTTTTTTCTCGTCTTTCCTTTAAATTTCTTTGCTAGATGGGTAGAATGGAGCTTCAAACACGAGGAAAAGCCACTCCCCTCCTCAGATACGGAGTATGAGGGCCCCAGCAGCATCGAATGTGGCACGAAGTAGACCCAAAAAAAACGATTTTTTTCCAGACGACCCCGGCCCTGCTCGGAAAGCGTGAATTTTTTCTCTCTTCTTTCCTTTAAATTTCTTTGCTAGATGGGTAGAATGGAGCTTCAAACACGAGGAAAAGCCACTCCCCTCCTCAGATACGGAGTATGAGGGCCCCAGCAGCATCGAATGTGGCACGAAGTAGACCCAAAAAAAATGATTTTTTTCCAGACGAACCCGGCCCTGTTCGGAAAGCGTGAATTTTTTTCTCTTCTTTCCTTTAAATTTCTTTGCTTAATGCGTAAAATGGAGCTTCAAACACGAGGAAAAGCCACTCCCGTCCTCAGATACGGAGTATGAGGGCCCCAGCCGCATCGAATGTGGCACGAAGTGGACCCAAAAAAAACTATTTTTTTCCAGACGACCCCGGCCCTGCTCGGAAACAGCGTCGAATGTGACACGAGGTAGACCCCAACAAATTATTTTTTTCCCACCGACCCCGGCCCTGCTCGGAAAGCGTGAATTTTTTTGTCATCTTTCCTTTAAATTTCTTTGCTAGATGGGTAGAATGGAGCTTCAAACTCGAGGAAAACCCCCTCCCGTCCTCAGATACGCAGCCTGGAAGCCCCAGCAGCGTCGAGTGTGGCACGAGGTAGACCCCAAAAAATTTATTTGTTTCCCACCGACCCCGGCCCTGCTCGGAAAGCGTGAATTCTTTTTGTCGTCTTTCCTATTAATTTCTTTGCTAGAATGGTACAATGGAGCCTCAATCGCGAGGAAATTCCACCGCCGTCCTCAGACACGCAGCCTGGGAGCCCGAGGCTTTTATGACAATAGAAATCAACCCAAACAAGTTGGTCTCATGATGGAAGAGGATAAAATAAAGTACATGCTACCGACCAAAAACCGATCCGTCAAAATCTTACAATTAACAGCTTCAGCTCTGAGGCTGTAAAGGGGTTTATCTACCTCGGAGCAAATATAAATTCCGCAAATGACTCGCTTCTTTGGTTTGTCCAAACTACTAGGGTCCAAACTCCTAACTTGAAGTCCAAAATCATGTTCAACAAAACCCTGATCTTCCCAGTCTTGCCTTTTGGAGCTGAATGCTGGACGATAAGTAAGACAGCAGAACAGATCCTGTGATCCTTCGAAAGAAAAATGCTATTTCGAATATTTGGTCCTGTCTGCGAGGATCGTGAATGGTGGAAAATATATAATCGCGAACTCTACGAACTGTGGATGTAGTCCAGAAGGCAAAAATCCGTCGACTGCACTGGCTCGGCCACATCAAGCGAATGGACGAAAATGCTCCAGCTAAGAGGATCTTTGAATCCCAGCTACCTCGTTCATGAAGAAAAGAAAGACCGAACCTCCGGTTTAAAGATCAGACAATCGCGGACGCCAGAAGCCTTGGTCTAGTAAACAGGAAGCAGCGTGCCCGGGCCCGTGAAGGATCGAATTCGGCATTTTTTCAGGCTCAGACCCTCCAAGGGTCGCTGGCCTGATAAATAAGTAAACTAAGTAGCAAGAAAGATGGAAGGAGTGGTTAATGTTGAGGTGTTGCGAAAAGACAACGATGCCAACTGCATGAAGCTGGTTTGTAAAGATCTAATAAATAGACAGTTTGTAATGCACTTCCATCTGCGACTGTCTGTATAGAATAAGTCTTAGATGGAGCTGTGCTTTTAAGCTTGGGTGGGGTAATCAGTGGTATATCTGTCTTCTCAGTGAAAAACATTAGCTTCCTTTTGGACGGATTGGCATTCAGGTTCAGTGGCTATCAACTTCCCAACAGACACAGTAATTTTGCAATTATTTGAAGCAGTTTTACAAATTGCTTTTCACTTGTTTAATAGTTGCTCGGAATCAGGTGTGTATTGGTGTATTCATGTTTCATCCACGTCACTAAATCAACGTTAAAAGTTCTGCGAACAAGATGGCCAAGTGATTTTATTCGAAAGTCGCCAAAAGTCGCTCTTTAGGTCTATGAAGTGGCACAGTTTCTCGGTTACAGACTGCTTCTTCGATTTTCAAAACTCTTTAATTCATTTATTATCAATTTGGCGGTTCAGAACCGGCGATAAAATTGCAGGTCCCTTCTATTCGTGCGAGAAATATAATATAGCACGCACAACATGAATAGTTGGAGAAGCTATGCCCTGGTTTTCTATGAGCTATCACGTCAAAAGTTTGTATTTTTGTCTTAGGCCTTATTTCCCCTTCTTATTCAATAATCTTCGTTTTTCTGCTCTTTGGGCAACTCGTTTGGTTATAATTCCTGTAGTCCTAATGCCAAAAGTTGACAGTGAGTTTTTTAATTTATCAATTGGATGGAGAAAAATATTCATATTGCTAAAGAACTTTATTTAAGAATGAATTTAAAAATCTGTGCTACCTTCTATTCGGATGGCATGCATTCAAATGCAAATTTAATCAACATTGCTTTTTCAACACCAACTAACAAGATCTTCTCGCAATTAACCCAATTTCCTGAACCCAAAATTACTTCCTGATCTTATGTGCTTTATCCCCATTGGAGGGAGACCCAGAATTAATTTTAAATCCATTCTAACTTTTCATTACCCAAAAGACACAGCCCACTAGCACATAGCATTGCGATACTTCTCCTCGTCGCTCGTTCGAAATTTAATGATTTCGAGATACGTACATACACTCGATATAGCGATAGACGTAGTCATAGCCTGGTGTAATATCCCTTCAGGGACAAAAGTGTAATTAAGGTCATCTCCAGATTCGAGTTGATTTCAGTTCTCATTGCTCTGTAATTGCATAACGGAAGCTGAATTTAAAGTGTAATGCGGTCATAATAGCTTTCACAAAGATGCCCAGCAGTAACCTCGTCTAATTGGACATAACTCTCATCGAGATATACAATAATTAAAAATAGATTGAAATACATATTCCCGTGGGATTATTATGGCAAGAAAGAAGACGCGTGCGTCTTCTAAAAGTGTGAGTCCTTTCACCTAACTTGCTCCTTTTAAAATTTGTTCACTTGAACACAATCGAAGCAATGCTGCAAACACATGGAACAATAAACATTTTCCGCGTAAAGCCACATCGGGATCATTTTAAACACTTTTCAGCACCCTGCCATTGACAAACCCGGTTGTCGCGATAGATTGTATGCTCTCGTATTTGCAGTAGATACGGTACCCAATGAACCGCTCCACAATGTAGTACAATTCAGTGGGAGCAGCTTTTTGGCATTACGCATCGATTCCTCCTCATGTTGCGTACACAAGAGAACAGGGCTCCATAACGATTTCCTTACAATTTGTAAGAGGATAACGGCTTCGTTCTGGCGGAATGGAAAAGGATTCCGGTAGGTACTGAGTCTGGGACGAAAGGTTCGTCATTTGTTTCTCCTTGGGGTGGTATCATCTATCAATTTATGTATGTGTATTCCAAGGAAAGCAATTGAGTGACTTCTTTTATTCCATCACTGGAGCACATAAAAGTGTGTGCTATGGTCTCTCATCGTATGAGTGCAATGGAATGGAATAAGGTGTTGTAAGTCTTTCGTCACTCTTATGGAGAACGAAGGGAATATGGGATTTACTTGGTGCTGGTGGTGGAATTCAAAAAGTGTAATAGAAGTGCAGCAATTTGTGATAAATTAGTTTTTCGTCCTTGCTTGCTCAGTTAGAGTTGGAAAGTATCATCAAAGTCTTTGGGGGAATCAAATAAATTTTCTTTCGAGTGTAGAATGGATCTGGAAATAACGATAGTCTTGAGTTGCTTGGCAGAAATTTCGATTGGTATTTCTTATACTTTAAGAATTCTCGACTTTAGTGTATTGCTTTAAAAAGTAAGTTTGAAGTTTGGTTTATCGAGTCAATTCGCCAATGTATTGATTCTGAGAATATAAATATGTAGATACACATGTTATGTAAATTAATGTGTTAAGTTGGTCAATTTATCGTTTCGATTGCTGCCGATGCATCTCAGTTGCCTCCAACGTTTTATATAACCCTGAAAGGTATGTCTTTTTCGCACAACCTGTGGATATTTATTGTACGGTTCGGTTTTTAATGGCTCCCCAACAAGCGTTCTCGTTGATTATTTTCGGAAACTAGTCACTTTCAGCGCGTCGTGTTTGTTTTGATTCATAAAAACTTTTTATGATAACATTTAATATTTTTTCGGAAAATATGATTTTATTTGTGTGCCTTATACTTTTTTCCAAGATTTTATATCCAAAATCCAAGGAAATCAAGTTCAACATTTCTGCTACTAGTCAACATTTTCCCTTTCGTTTAAGTCCCATTTGAAGTACCAAACTGCAAGAAAGATATCTGGTCCAAACACGTATACTCGTGTAACATCGCACCCCAACTACGAGTTAAGCACGTGCTGCATGTTAACCAACTTTTTTCACCCACCAGCACATAAATATCTACTGGGTGGAAGGAAAAAGATTCAACAACCGTTATAAAGTCATCCTCAGCACCCATCAATCACACTCCGTCAAGTCATTTAGCACAAACAACCAACTATTGCCATTTTCAATTCAAGAGGAATTTATATAGACTCAAATTAATTTCAATTTGAAATTTAATTTCTTCTTCCTTTCCAGTTGTGGGTCTGTTTCTTCGTTAACCCGTTCTTTCGTCTCAATGAACCTAATGATTCCTAGCAACGAGCGGAAGTAATGTCAGTTAATTTTTCGCGTAATTTGTTCTAATTAATCCATCCAGCTTCACTCCGGCAGACATTTAACTCGCGCTTTGTTTGCAAGCGAAAATGCTTACTTCCTGCTAATTATGCTTTATTAGCTTTCAGTTGAATGAAATGAAAATGAGCTTCCTCCTGCTGCCGGCCAGCTAAGGATTTTTGATTTGAAAATGATTGTTATTTGAACATCCTTGTTGGAGATAAAGGTTTTTTGCATTATAATACTTTTCGGGGGAATAAATTGAGTAGGGGAGGTTAGTGAGAAAATTGCACTCCTTTTCGAGTTATTTACCATCACAATGGTCAACTGGATATATTGGCTATAAAATCATCCGACTGTAATGGTGTTGCCTGTTGTAGTGCTAGTGTGGCTAGATGATGGCTACGGGGGATTTTTGTACAGAAGCATGTTGCAAAGGGAGCTATGAAAGCAATAATTTACATTTTTGATTGTTAACCTATTCTAATGGTGGCAAGGGTGGTGTGAGATACATTTGTTACAATTGTTGCAAGACCAATGCCCGGGGCTATAGTGCAATTTGACGTTTGACGAGTTAGCGTTGCACTTTGTATCTTGCAGAAAATATGCAATATTTTCACAATACATGTTCATGTGCATGTGATTCTCGTTTTTTGTGACTCAAGGGGTGTTTAATACAGTGGCATTAGGGAAATGCAAAAAGTTGCAGGCTTTTGTGTTTCAAAATTAACATATAAAAGGACGGACCGCAGTGATCGTTTTTAAACTTACTTCTTCTATGTACTGGCGGATAGATAATGTATTAATCCTAATGATTTCGATTGATTCTTTGATTAAAATCAAGGATAGAATTATTTATCTATTTGTGTAGCTCGTGAACTTAAAGCTGGTTTTAAAAGTTCATAAAAAAAATAATTATTTGATGTTTCTATTTATAAAGTAAGTGAAAACTATAGAAAAATGATGGAGACGAAAGCCCCCATTTATTCGGCTAAATAGAAGCTAAACAATCTTAAAGTAACTTAAGATTAGACTTAAACTTAAACTTAAAAGTGGGATTAGTTGGAGTAGTGAAGGAGATCGGATTTAAGGCCAGGAGTTGTGCGGTTGAAGTCAAAAAGGGTAAGGTTCGAGTTAATCTTTCGTAGCGGGAGATCGGTTCATTCGAGCCATAGGATGTGCGATGGCTTGGTAGATAGAAGAGACGAGAGGTTCGTAGAATACGAGGGTTAGTGTTGAAGAAAATAGAGTTGTGGAGTGACGCACATTCAACGTGACCTGAAAGGAGTCGATAAATGAAGCTGCATCTCTGCGTTCCTCAAGGGTGTTTAAGTTAATGAGATTGAGGCGATTTTGATAGGGAGGGAGAATAAAAGAGTCTTTCCAGGGCAGACCACGAAGAACAAATCGAAGAAAATGGCGCTATATGCTTTCGATTCTCGATATATGAACACCATGATACGGGGACCACACTTGACTGGTGTACACTAGGAGAGGGCGAACGAAGGTAATGTAAATGTAGAGGTATCTGGTTATGTATGGGTTGGTGAATTCTTTGAACCACCGATTTACAAAGTCTAATATAGAGTTGGCCTTAGAGATTATCTTATCCATATGTTAACGGAAAATGCCGAGGTCGCGAAGAGATTGAAAGGAAGAGATAGGTTGATTGTGCAGAAGAAAGAGTCGGGAAGGAGATTGGTGAGAAAAGGTGATGGATTGGCACTTGGCGATGTATAATTCCAGACAAATTTTGAGGCACCAGATCGTAAAATTATCGAGGTCTTGCTGAAGGAGGATAGGGTTTTGGGATGAGGAAATGGTTTTGGAAAATGTTGTATTGTCGGCATAAGGGGAGACAGACGAGCGTTTGATGATCTTATCGAGATCGTTAATAGTTAGTACGAAAAGAAGGGGACCTAGATGGCTGTTTTGTGGAAAACCAGAGGTGGCAGAGAAAGGAGCAGAGTGGGTGGACCTAAAGCGATCACTGTATAAACGGGTTTCCTGGCAAGAAGATATCCATTTCAACAATATTAACTGATGGGAGATTTTATTAAATCTAAAATCGGTTGCGGTTGCGTAGATAGACCGATGACAACTGTATGACCTTTCCTCTCGACTCATGTAAACCAACAATCGGGCGCATTGTGCCCAACATGTTATACCTGTAGGAAGCTGAATAAAAAAATGAAAGAAAGGTAATTTAATTAGACCACCTACATAAAGATAGGAACTTCAGGATGCTCCTTAACTAAATATTGCTTAACTTAACTTAATGAAAGGAATAATTGCCAAAAGTCCGTAGTTTATTGTTAGCAAAGCGAAACATTCAATGAGCAGATGGAGGGGATATCATTAAGTCCTTAAACTCAGTATACTGTCATCGCATTGGCTACTGCTATCCTTCGTAGATAGCTTGAACTTAATCGTCGCTATTCTCAGACCATTTAACGGACAAATCGTTGTTGTATACAATAATTTCGTCCCTTGTTGCTTCCTATTACTGTTTTCGATTATTCTTGAAGCTAGAATAATAGCAATGATATTACAATCAATGCAGATTCTAAAGAAAAATTAAATTCTGTGCTGAAGTCCGTTTTAGGCCCATCCATACCGAAATTATATGTTCTCGTCACTAGTCCGTTTCAGTATTTGCTCATCTCTGGAAACTCCTGTCAAACACTTAACTCATAGGCATATTCTTGCTGAGAATATACAAATAAAGCCCTACCTCTATGGGTGTGTGTCCAGTGTAGTGGTATGAGACTTAGCGTAAACTCAAGCGCTGCCGTGAGCCTTAATCTTATCAGTCTTGTAACCTGCCAAATGCAAGGTGCTCTTTCAACCATTACATTTCATCTCAGGAGCCCATGTCCGCCGGCGGTTTGAAGTCTCTCTTTTCTCGAACGCCTGTTTGTAGAAAGCATCACAATCTTACTTACTTAGGTGGCGCTATAGTTCTGGGTGAACTTGAGCCTCAACTAAGAACCCTCCCTAGTTAGCCCGATCCCTTAACTAACCGCCAGTTGCGTACTCTAAGTTAGTTGAAGTTCCCTTACTTCTGTGAGTCATTTAAGGCGAGGTCCTTCTATCCTGAATTGTGTTCCTGATTAGCTCTACATGTCCTACCTATCCGAAACATTAAATACGTAGTTTTTTGACTAGGTTTATGTCGCGTTTCAAATCGTATAGTTCGTCGCAGTATCTTTTCCCACGAATATATAGCAAGGAACTTCGCTTCATGTTTTAAGGTCATAAAATAGGACTGGTATGATTAGTCCAAAGAAACAGCTATTGGCAAGAGTCTTTTTAGTTTGATTTCTGCTTGATTTTTCAAACACCTTCGACGGAGTCAAAAATTATGTTTTATGACAATTACGATGATGTATTGAAGGAACTCACTATCCAAACATCTTTTGGCAGGGGTTCCAAAAGGTTCCATACTGGGTCGCAATATTTTCTGCATATTCATAAATGATTTGGTTAAACTTTTTCTTTTTTCCTTTTTATGGTATAATTTTGAAAACTGTGCCACGAGTTGAGTGTATACAAAACAAGGACGAACGATCTGCAACAATACACAGGAAGAGGAAATCGTATTGCACTTTCTTTGCGACTGTCCGGTACTAGCCAAGACCAAGCATTTCACACTTGGCAAAGCATTTTTCAAGACTTTTTTTTTAATTTTTATAATTCACTAGCGCTAAAGGGGTTATGAATACTCTTACAATGCTATTCTCACAGTTTTTTATTTCTCCGATATCTCTGACATACAATCAGACCTATAAAATCTGAAGTACAAGTACAAATGTAGTTCCTTTGTACTTATTTGTTTTTAAATACAACTATAAGTCCCTTGGTACTTGTACTTACAGAATTTCATAGATCAGGACCAGAACTTGTACTTGTAATTCCTTTTAAGTACTTTCCATTCAATCTACGCACTTTCAATTTAATTTACGTACTTTTAATTCTTTCTGAATTCCTTTTCCTTGAACTGAAATACTTAAAAGGAATTGAAGTACTTAAATTGAATTGAAAGTGTTTAATTTGAATTGAAAGTACAAGTCCTGGTCGTAATATATGAAATTCTTTTAGTACAATTACTAAGGGACTTTGTACTTGTATTTAAAAACGTATAAAGGAATTACATTTGTACTTGTGCATGCAATTTTACAGGTCTGGATACAATTTCCCAACGTCTTTAACTTTCTCAACTCTATAGGATGGATTTTAAAACTACCACTCTTAGTCACACCCATCAACATCCAGGTCATGTAAGTTGAGGAATCAAAAAAGCGCATCAGCCCTACTTGTGTTTCTTGCAGGGCTAACCCGGCAGCCACTTCTACCTACCTACCTATCTGACTAAAGTTTTTTAAAATTCCACTTAAAAACTTTATCCTGTTTATCTACAAAACACATGTACATTCGTATAAGCTATTTATTTTTATCCAACATTTTGCATTTTTATTTTTTTATTACCATAATTTACATAATATGTCATTTTCACATAATTTTTGAACTTAATAATTATTTAAGCAACAAATAAATTGAATTGGATTAAATTAATATGTAAGTATAGGTATACACTGACAAAAATAATGTGCATAATATTAATGAACGCCATTCATACAGCAAAATTCATTAATTTTTTGGACAAATTCATTGATTTTATGTACAAATTCTTTAAAATAAATATTGATTTTATGACCGATTCATTAATCCTATGAATTCGCATTCATAAAAATATTTGAATGGGAAATTTTATTTATGAACGCTGATTCTCATTTTAATGAATTTTTTCATAAACTTATGAACTATTCATACAACTGCCCATTACGATTTTTAAGAATAAATACAATGAATTTATGAAAATACTCAATAAATTAAAGAAAACGTTTCATCGAACACAGATTCAAGTACCGATTCATAAGGTGTATGTATTTGTTCATAAATAGTATGTATAGATACATAATCAAAGATTTCGAATGTAAATTTTCATACACTTAATGCATTGGTGTTTATTTTTTATGAATGCATACTTAATTTCAATGTATTTATTCATACAAAATCTCAAACAAAGTAGGTACACTTTGTACACTCCAATGAGAAAGTATATCTTGAAGGATGGCCATGGTGTAGTGGTTGAATCATCGCTTGTCACGCTGAAGGTTCCAGGTTCAACTCCCGATGTCAAAAAAAAAAGTCGATCAACTGCGAATAAAGCTGACGTGGACTCTACTGTATTAGGATTAGGCGCATAACACGGAGTTTTAGGGTGGTATATGGTTTGAATGTGTTGAGTCTTTCTGTGAGACATCCGGATGTTCGAAAGAAATACTCTAAATTATATAAGCAATAAATCGATTCATTGAATTTAAGAACGTTTTCATACATCCAATAACTAAATACATAAAAAAATTTACGAATTTCATTCATTAATTTTATGCACAGGTTCTTACTTTGTATGAACAATTCATAGGTGTATGAATAGATTCATAAGTTTATGAATGGGGATATATTAATTTCAAGAACGTGAGCTAAACACACTTTTAATGATTTTTTTTCATTTAGAATAAGAATTTGTTCATTGATATTATACACGTTTTTGGTTCAGTGTATGCAGTTCATAGAATGTTATGGGATTATAAGTGATCCGTGACGACTTATTGTACCGTGAAAGTGCAAGACGAGGCATATCCATTGCTTAGTTTCGATCTTTCATCATCTTACAAACCGTCCTTCCTTGTGAAATGATTCTTCTATCAGAAATATACCGATATACGTATGTGAATACCTATGCCCGAAACTCTTTCGAACTCCTTTTGGCTAGAGCTCATTCTCCGTGTATAGAAATTGTAAAAGAATCACTAAGAATCCTATTATTGTTGTGCAAATCTATAAAGAAAAACATTGTTTCAAATTTCATAAAGATTTAACATTTAAAGGGTTAATAATTACACTACTCAATAGCTTCAAATCCACGCAGAAGAATCTCTTTGCATGGATAACAATCGGCTGGTGGTCGATTTGCAGCAGATACTCATTCAGCAAATAATTTGTATGATCAGCTGATGAGATGACGAGCATTTTTTGTACCAGTTGCTTGGTGATGGCGTTCTAGAAATGAACAAAAACTTAGATAATTCTATCTAAAATCACAGGCCTTACCTCATTTATACACTGGTTGCAAGTGTAACAGTAAAATGGCAATAGCATGCCTATGGGCAATAGTGTAGTTAGGGTCTCATAGTAATTGTACGAGGGTATATATTTTTCCCATGTCAAAAAATGCCAATAAAAGTTGCACGTAAAATCCAAGCAAAAGTACACAATGATAGTCAGGATTGACCACCCAAAGAAGTCATTTAAGCAAGTCACTATATCAAAAAGCTTTGCATGTACAAATTTTAAGATAAACACCCTGTTTGGGTTGTCAATAACACTGTAATCGACGTCCAGTATTCTATTCCTTCGGTGGATCCTACAGTTTGATATCTGTTTCAACAGGAAATTTAGACTTTTAAATCGATACGTGATAAAGTCCACAAAGATGCAAGCTTGAATGATTCTCATTCGTGAAACGATAACAGAAACCAATGCATTATAAAAGAATCCTTCGTAATCACGCCTAAGAAGGCAACACATATTGAGGAGTATACAAAGCATTACTATACATGACAGCATAGAATATTTCCAAATGAGTTTCCTTCGCTTCGATTGAGTCTGGATCTTGTATTGCAGCTTAAATCAGAAAATGTCATCGAGTTCTTGAAGTCTGGCGAAGAATTCTTGTTGATCATTTCGTTGAACTATGGACTCTACTATTGTGGTAATATGCGCCAAAGTATTTGAGAGAAACACGGCTGAAGTCGCTACACTTGAAAGAACGTAACCATCACCGTAGACGTTAAGTGTGAAACTTGATATAGTATTAAGGACTAGCGCTGATATGACTATCCAGGAATATACGCTTAGGACACGCTGAGTGTTTGGATTTGAGGAAATAGGAGCCAAACAAAAGAGCTTGCAGATAAGATTGAACTTGTTACTTGGATACATTTTAACTGACTGGATACGAATTATGTTTTCAAAGCGGCAAACGTGTTGAAGTGACTTGATTGATTACCTTTACGGCTTGCTGACAAAGCTTATAAATCATAAGAACTCACAGATAATCAGCACTCAAAAGTAATTAAACATCACATGCACCTGAGTGCAAATGCAAAGGTCTACCTCAGCGTGCTTTAAGTATGTTTTTTTAATGTTGCGTTTGAAATATGCTTGTTTGTAAATATTTTATAATCAAATAATAAATGTTATTGGCAGGTCATTATTTAATTATTTTTTATTGTTTTTTTTTTTATATAGGTACAGCGCTAGGTTAGGTTAGATATGTGGGCCGGTGAAGAGGAGTTCCTCTACGCCACACTCAGGTCTCTAAGACCCATTGTGCTACCCATAGGGGTGAAATCTTACCCTTAAAAGCTACCCGCATACAAAAATGTACTAGTAACTACTTACTGCGTCAGTGGTACAACCCATCCTGTGGATTCGATAAAGCTGTTCAGATCGTTCACCGGTTTGTCAGATAGTTCCTCGAGATCCCGGAAGAAATGTTGCCCGAGGAATTCGTGTCATAGATGAATAAAAAATATTATGAGAAATTATGTTTAGAGCTAAAAACCGAAATACCACTTTGTAGAGATACCTATTTCAGTAATAGACTAGCTGAACATCTTGGTAACGCTAAAAAAGAATGGGGGGTAATTAACGAAATTTTAAACAGAACAAACGTCGATGCAGATATAATCATAAACAATAATAATTCAAGTGTATCTGACCCTTTAGAAGTTGCTAATCTATTTAATGAGTTTTTCTCTAGTGTGAATTCTTTTCAAGATTTTCCGAACGATATTCACTCTAATTGTCAAAATGATAATACGTTAAAGCAAGTTAGCTTTCAACCAGAAAGTTTTTTCTTTGAACCTTTTACGGCATTAGAAATACATAAAATTATACGATCACTTAAAAAATCGAATTCTTCTTCTTTTGATCAGATCTCTAGTTCTGTGTTGAAAAACATTTCATTTGAAATTTCAGATGTCTTGTGCTTTATTTTCAACCTTTCTGTTCAGCGGGGAATTTTCCCAGAGCCGCTTAAAACAGCAGTAGTAATGCCACTCCATAAAAAGGGTGACACGATGACGTTAAATAGTTATCGCCCCATTTCACTTCTGTCAGGTTTTTCTAAAGTTCTTTCTTAGACAGGACAATTTTTTTTAGTGTTGCCCAGTTTGGGTTAAGAAGTGGGAGGTCTACGGAAAGTGCTTTGTTAAAACAGACTGGTGAAATATATGACAGTTTGAATGCATCCGAAGTTCCAGCTACTCTATTCATAGATATTACTAAAGCTTTTGATATGGTGGACCACACTTTGCTGTTAAATAAACTTTATGATGCGGGTTTCAGAGGCTTTATCCATGAGTGGTTTACTTCGGATTTGAAAAATCGAAAGCAAATGGTAAAAATCAAAAACTGTTTTAGTTCGCAGAGTTTAGTTAATGTAGGTGTTCCGCAAGGATCTGTTCTGGGGCCAATTCTCTTTTTAATATATGTCAATTCGATATTTATTCAACCCTTTATAGGAAAAATCACAGCTTTTGCTGACGATACTGCGCTTTCGTACTCTAATAAGAGTTGTCTTAAATTATATTCGGATGTTAATAATGATTTAGACATTTTGAGAAGATGGTTCAAGCAACATAAGCTGTTAATTAGTAATAAAACGAAATGTATGCTCTTTAATATCAAGGGTAATATATGCGATGAATTTCCATTATATTATCATTCACCAAAGTGCTTACGATTTTGTTTAGTAGAAGGCCGCAATGATTATATTTCATTTAATAATAATGAAAGTTGTAGTGATGCTTGCTTCAAAATTGATCGCGTTGACAATTTTAGATATTTAGGTATAATATTGGATCATAAGCTCAGCTGGAAGGATCATACTTTGTATTTGAAACAGTATCTAAAAAGAGTTGTGAGGCAACTCTACCATCTCAGTCTATATTGTAGCCTGCCCGTATTAAAATTAGTCTACAATGGTTTATTGAAATCCAAGCTGCAGTATGGAATAAATTGCTGGGGTGGTACATATTTAAATAATATAAAAGCTTTATTAACGAAGCAAAAACACGCAATCAGAATTATGTCTAAAGTTAATCGTCGAACTTCAAGTTTTGAATTGTTCAAAAATCTTGAAATTCTTCCTTTAAGGCATTTGTATTGTTACAAAGTCCTGAAAATATTTTTTGAAAATTCCGGGTTCTATGCGGTTAGACTTTATGAAAATTACAATTTACGCGTCAATACTAGAAATTTTGTAAATGTACCAAAAATCTACAAAACACACTTCACGATTTTTCTTTGTAACTGCGCCTCGTCTGTTTAATTTATTACCAGAGAACCTCAGATGCGAGAGAGTGAAAACAGTATTCTTAAATAAGATTAAAAAATGGCTGTTCTCTTTTAACCATTCTGCAATTGATAGTCTTTATATATTTTCTCTAATTTGAGTTCAGTTTGGATTTTCTTCTAAATTTTCTTTTCTTTTGTTTTTTTTCATAACAATATTTTTGTGTTTAAACTTTTTGAATCTTTGTATTTTCCCCATCAATAGTTTTATTCTTGTAAAAATTATAATTTAAAATGCTAGGTACATTCGCCACTTGTCTTGGATTGTATCGTACTATTTCACTCAAAACAGAAAGCTTTGTAGTTCTTTTTCATTTTTGTAAATTTGCAATTTAATTTATATTTTTAGCTTTAAGATTTTGTTTGAAATAAAGTCTTGAAAAAAAAAAAAAAAAAAAAAAGATGGTACAGGTCGGGGCAGTGGCAGAGGAAGTGGGTTGTGTCCTCATGGACTTTCAACGCGGAAACTTGCATGCTTTCACGCCGGAAACATTGCGAACTGAACCTAATGACCATTACCACCCCTTAGACCGCATGTTGACGCCATACTTCTGCGCAGCTTTATTATTCAAAACTACACAACACTTTGCTGTAGTAGGCCATAAGCAATGTCTGTTGAAAAGTGGCATATTTGGAATAGTTATGTACTTTCTTTTTTTCCAATTGCAAATGGTGTGGGAAGGTTCAATTTGATCATAACAGCAGCAACTGTCACGCCGACAATGTCAGCAATTGGAATCGCATTCACATACTCCAGCAGTCGATTGACAACATTTTTGAAGTAAATCTTCTTTATCGACGGTAGAGTTATTGAAAACTGACACTTTACTACCACCTAAATGCCATGTACAATTTCAGTGCTCTGCTGATCTGTTGTCGGTTGCAGTTCTGCTCTGGTCTTGCTCGGTGTATTTTTTTTATTTTATAATTCACTAGCGCTAAAGGGGTTATGAATACCCTTATGATGCTATTCACACAGCGCTCGTGTGGGTGTAGTGATTTTGAAACTCAGGTGGTATTAGGTTTCAGTATTTTTGCTCCAGGGATGGTGTCCAGAATGACTGAGCAGAATTATTGGTAATGTTGCCATTGCTTATAATTCACAGTATTTCTTTCGGACATCTCGATATCATTAGTACGGTCAACACTTTCAAGCCATATGACCACCCTACTGCCAGTGTTATGCCCATGCAGTAGAACTGACGTCAGCTTTTTTCTACGTCGGGATTCGAACCTGGAACTTCTAGCGTGACAAGCGATGATGCAACTACTACTATTTTGTGCACAGTTGCATCAGTGGCTTTAAATACATTTTGTGCTTGTATTAGCTTTTAATTTCAGTACAATGTACAGCGTTAATGAATTGGTTAAATAAGTACTTGATTTCCATAGAAAACCAAAAGTTTATACATATATATTTTCATCCTGTGACAGCTAATTTGAACTCATTTCAATTGCATTTGAAGTGCCAGCTGGATAAACACAATCTTCCCAAATCCAACTTTAAAAACTAACAACACAAACTCATCTCTCAACAGGCTTTAGTAAAATAAATTTTTTTTTAGTTTTACGATTCTATAAATCGGTCAAGGTCCATCCGACCTATGTAAGGCAACAAGCACTGTGTTGTATACCATTCACTTCCTCCGAATCAGTAGAGGATAAAGTTTATGCCGGGCTCTACGAGATTTCAATTAACTCCGGGGTTCCATTAAAACTAAGTACAGTTCAACTTCAGGATGACAAAACTACTTCCTTTGTTCCAATTGAAAACCGAAAAAAACCTTCGTCGCTATGCATGTCCAACTAAAACAAGAATTGTCTTCTCGAAGACAATTTCAAGAACATCATTAAGAGCAGTATACGTATACGTACGAGTACTCGTGTGTATCTTCTAAAAAGTTTTCCACGACAAACAACCCCTAATGCAGATACACCTGCGACAATATCGTGTATGCTCCACTCTTGCACTGGTTCTTCTTCTTAGGGGAATAAAGCAACGAATTTGAAATGTTGCAACTGCATACAGCTACTGTTGTCGTCGACATCGTTGTTTCCTTTTGCTTCATTATGTCAATAGTTGAATAAAACTTTAAGTCTACACTTGGGAGATGGCCCAGGGAAGGAGGAATGTTCCCCTAGTGTACACAGCTTAAGAGTTATGTGGGTTTGATGGTTCGTTGGTCCTCTAAAGCGAATGAGTGCTTCTTTTATTCTTTGAAGTTTTGTTGTACTGTTCTGTCCGGGACAACAAAGTATACACTAAGAATGGCGCCTTTTCTTTTATGTACATACATACATAAGGAAAAGTTTCTTGCAGCTTTGGCGCAATAATAGTTTTTGATGCTGTGATTCGCTAGCAGACCACGTACGAAGGACATGACCCATACTTGTCGTCAGGTTCTGTTACTTAATCTGACATTGTGTTTTATGTTGTGCATGTCAGAAGTACCCCCGAGTAGTGGTGTGAGACAAGATTGGCCAATTATCATCATGATGTTATATTTTTGTTGGTCTTCAAGGAGGAAATGTCATTATATGGCCATATATCCTCAAGGACCAGATAACAGTTCAGTTATCTGCATAGCCCCAAAGTCCGGTTGGGTTGACATTTAATTCGCATAATCATGCAATGCATCGAAGTGATTCGTTTTACTGATATGAGACGTCATCGTTGGGACACAGTTCCATCTAATTTTCAATTAATGGCAAGGACATGTTGACAAATTGAATTTTACATGCATGCCCATGTGTGTGTGTGTGTGTGTGTGGATTAAATTTAAACTGACACATAATCAATATTCGTGTGCCATCGCAATTTTGCTGTTAAGCCGCTGTTGATATGTAAAGTGAGGATATGTATAAGGGTCTGGTGTAAGTGGGGATATATCGCTTATATGTCAAAGACATCTGTAGAGATTATATTCTATTAAGGATTCGTGGATTTATGGAAATATATATTAGACAGGGAGCACTTCAATGTCAGCGCACGGTGACAATGAGTATGGCAACTGAAGTTGGGTGGTGTGAATGCAGATGGTTGTGTCATTGTCAGACGTTGTTATGATAAACACGGACACTCGTGGAGTTATTTGAGTAATAATTCAAAAGGAATGCCTATAAACAAATTTAAATAATAATTGAACAAATAGAAGAATGATATACATAATTTAATTTCATTTAGCTTTATATAGGTATGCTTGCCTCGCTAAACCTTTCTTCCTTAACCCTTAACTGATGTCGTGAAAATAGTGAACGCTTTTATAGTCGTGGGGTCCATTGGACCCAGATGTTTTAAAATATGATGAAAATAAAAGTATTAATTTGTTTAAATGTTTTGTTTTAGTAAACTTTTAACTTAACAACTACAAATGTAATTTTTAAAAATTAGCGGCAGGAAAATTCGATTTTATTTGAAATTTGCACTTATATTAATAAGTCTCAATATACTTATCAAAAAAACATGTAGTTTAAAAAAATGTATATAAAATACAAAACAAAACGAACTAAATCAAAAAAAAAATGTTTCTTCAATTTAAAAACTTACTCTTTAAAACTGTGTTAACAAAAACTAAAAATATTCTCTCTGAAAAATTTTGACATTGGTCAAAGTGAGCTGCTTTATAAGCATGAGAGGCAAACTTGTTTTCAACAAGTGAAGCAAATGGGCAGCTTGCACTTGGCACAAAGGTGCATAGTCTTGGCTTTTTTATTAGATGGACACAGAGAACACCTTTTTCTTTTATTCCTTTGCAATTTCAGAGCTTCTAAATATAAATTCTTCATCACTGTCCGAAAAATCATTATCAGAATGAGTATTACCACGCAAAGGTCTTAAATTTGATCCAATTTCGTCTTCATCGCTGGACAATTCATTTAACCATTGCTTAATCATATACTCTTGATTGCCACTAATACTTGCTATTATAAATACTTGAAATAAAACAAAAACCTTTATTAACTACATGAACAAATAAATCACTTATCTATAGTCGTGGGTCCAGGTGACCCATGTTGATATTGAAACTAACCTTTAAAGAAGCGAGTGAAGTGCGTCCTTCTCACTGTGCACTCTTCGCCTTACTGCAGCAAGGTACTGTAAAGCAGAAACAGCTGCGACCACCGTTGCGCAGTTTACACACGTTTAAAGTTTGAACATGGGTCAACTGGACCCACGACATCAGTTAAGGGTTAAAGTAGTTGCAAAAAGTTTTAACGATTGATTTGACGAAAAGACTCTCCAAAAGCGAGACGTTAGGTACACTTTTTCAGTAATTGTTTTGAATACTGGTCTTCTGTTTATATGTGTACTCGTACATATGTATGTTTTGTCAAATGGTATTCTTTCTCTTTCCAATATTAAGACTTTTTAAGTGTTAAGGGTTAATTAAGACTTTGTTTGCTGGAATTTGCTGGGCGTCCGAAATCAGATAATGAGAATGTTTCATTTAAACAGCGAATTTCCATAGCGGCAGCTCTCTTAACCCTTTTCCTATTACTCTGCTTTTATGTCCGTCAAGATAGGTTAAAACACCAGCAGGACCTTATCCAGGAATTAAGGATTTATAATAATTAGGTGGAAGGATTAGTGTCGGAATACAATGAAAAAAGGACTTGTATCGTTGCAGAAAAGAACCAGCATAGATTCATCAAGAAGAACTCCTGCAGTTACCTCTATCGTTTCAGTCTTTGCTTGGAGGAAAATATCTAAAATTACTGGGGAGAACTTACTTTTGATATTGCTGAAAATGCACAGTATTTATTTTTAAGTTCCTGATGTGAATTACATTACTCAGTGTGATAAACTCTGCAAGCTATATGACCACTCTCCTATCAGTATTATTATTATTTTTTTTTTTTTTATAATTCACTAGCGCTAATCGGCTTGTTTGACACTAACCACTACACCACGGTCGTGAAGTAAATGAGAACAAAGTCGCGCATATAATAGCCGTGTTTTTTTGAAAGCTATCGCCACTTGGTGTGTTGTTATTGCTTTGTGTGTAAAATTTTACTGTGCTGGGTATACAACTCCCAAAAAAAATCGGTGACAACAGTAACTTCGAAGTAGTAAAGGCATTTATATAAACCGGAATAGTTATAAGCTTCACTGATATCGTAGTGGAGATTCTTCGGAGACGAACCCAAGGAAAACATTGCTAAGTGCTTCGGTTTGACGAATCAATTGGGTACAGAATCTCTTGCCCGAAAGATTAAGGTTTTGCTTTATCGTGCCGAGTGTTAGACGATTAGCTGGATAACAGAACGGTTAAGCACTTTTGAGGGAAAAATTCTTTGTCATCTCGCCTCGCCCGTGCGAGGACCGCAAACTTTATGAGCTGACTTATGGATGTAGTTCAAAACACATAAACTAACGCTGGCTTAGTCACATCAAGTGAATTGGCAATACCGCTCCAACCAAGAGAATCTTCAAATTACAGCGCCCAGGTTCGAGCCGAGGAGAAAGACCAAACCTCCCTTTTAAGCACCAAGCTATCGCGGAAGCCATTGGGCTTGGTCTGTCTCAAGATGAACCTTTCATGGGTCGGGAGCCCAATAAGTAAGTTAAGTATCACTTAAAAGTAGTTTCACCGTCACTGTTATTACTTCTCTAGAACCCATCTCATAGATCCAACAAGTACATGTCGGTTAGCGTCAAACAACAACAACAACAGTATTTATATTAAAAAATGCAATCCAACTTCCGAAATCAGTTGGATACAAAGTTGTATTGTATTATCGTCATCCAGCGTAATATCAGTAAAATTATCTGAAGCGGAAATCCATTTCTCAAAGATTTTTGGAATTTCTGTTAAAGCTCAAATAATTCGACGAATCCAAATCCCTATCTAATCAAAACGATTCACTTTAAATGCCACTTAAGGACCTCCACTCCACAAACAAACAGAGTGGGTGCACCCAACTACAAGCAATAAAAATTCCAGACATCACACGCAGTAACCCAACAAATTTAAAAAAAAAAAATCTGGAAATACTCGTACTTCACAAAAAAAACAAACCCCCTGCACGGTAACCTTCAATAAATCATTTCCCCTCAGATTGGCCTAAAGTGCCTTTGGTGCCCCGCCGCCAAACCAGGACATGTTTGGAATTTAAGGATTCGCTTTTGCGTATCTTCTGCTTATCCTGGGGGTGCAGTTTGTTTTCCAATACAGATCCTCGACATGGTCGTCGTTTTGTCAGTGAGTTTCGGTTTTTTTTTTTTTTTTGATCTCATTAATGAATGGAATTAGTGTCTGAATGTCTGATTTCCTAATGAGCATTAATGGAATAAGCGAAGTGAATTATACTCTGAAGACTCTTTATGCATAAATATTTAAATTGGTTGTGTTTTTGGTACTCGTGCTGTTTTTGCTGCTATTGTTTTCGAAATGTTGAACCTTGATTTGTTGTGTTTGTTGATTCCGGTACTCTTGTACCTGTTAAGGGTATTCAATTATACAATTAAGGGCGTTGGTGGGCTAAAAACAAGATAAAGTTTGTCTTTTTTTTACAAGGACTTTTTAGGTTCTTATTATAAAAGGTCATTTGAATTTTGAACTTTGTTTTATTTTTATTTTTATTCTTTTTCTGTGGTAGGTTAAGAAATGAAACACCTAACAGAACTGCACACTGCGTTCGTGCTTGCTGTAGATTTTGGTTACTTATGGATAGTGATGTAGGAGCGCGAATCTTTTCCAATATGTTAAGCCTATCTTAATAGGTGTGTGCATATGAAATGTAAATTTTTTTGTTCAAAACTAACTCTATAATCAAAGTATTGGCCATCGTTAGCTATGAATTTTTCCTATCTTTCTTGCAATTGATGGATTCCGTGCCAATTCCACTGCTCGATTTTTGAGGTTAACCATTCATCAAGTCAATTTTTTCATTTCTTCGTAAGAATGAAAGGGCTATTCCGAAAGTCGATCGAAACAAGTAGTAATTGGAAGGGGCCAAGTCTGGTGAATACAGCGGGTGGGGCAGAACTTCCCAATTAATATGTTCCAAAAAAGTTTTTTACTTGGTTTGCAATATGTGGACGACCATTGTCGTAGTGGAAAATAACTGATTCGTGTCTTTGGGCATATTCCGGTCGTTTCAATTGAACTTCAATTTTCGATTCAATTTTATGAGTTTTACCAGGTTTTAGCAGTTCATGCTTGCAATTTTGCATCTTCGGATTTTTTCTCTGGTCTTTTCAAGGCCTTTGTTGTCGATGCCAAAATCATCACTTTTGAAACGAACTAACCAACGTTCACAAGTCCTTTGAATTAGAGCATGTTCACCATAAGCAATAGACGACTTTCAGCAGCGGTTTTCTTTGAAAAAAAAATTATGTAATAGAACTGCCCGCAAATGGTCCTTATTTGGCACAAGATTCGACATTTTCACGGTGACAAAAAAAAAACTTTGTCTGTACAATGACAACCTATGCCATACTGGATTTTATTGACAGATGTTTTCCTTTCAAAACAGCATATTTGCTATCATTGACAGGAGTTTTTATGCAATCTGTTAGTCAAATCGAAATTTCATATTCACACACCTATTATTTAATCAGTCCTCAGAATGAAGTACCAGTGTACCTATTCTAATCGGAATCTTTACCCTTTTCAAAGAATTCACACGCTTCTAAGGAGAAACAGAATGCTAACTAAGGTTATTACATTACATAAGGCTCTTCTTTTTCTGTCTGGGTGTTGGAACACCACACTGGAGCACTCAAACACAAAAACAGATCCATTGTACTGCCAGCAGGTACAACCCTGTTACTGTGTTTTCTCTGTCTTTCTAGGAAAGTCGAGTAAGGGCTTCAGTGATAAGGAGCTTAGGTTACCAGCACTCATCACATCAGCCCCAAAAATCTGCCACCTGATATGAGCAAAGGCAGGACAATCAATAGGCTCGGGACCGGAGAAGTTCTCCTCTGAACCTTGCCTGGCAAGCTCATCGGAGACCTCATTTCCGGTAATCCCGCTGTGTCCAGGGACCCAGATAAGTCCAAGCAAAATTCAGTCTTCCAACTGAATTCAAACTAGACCTACATTCTTAAACTATTTTGGATCAAATAAGAGGATTGAGCAAGACCCTAAGCGCAGCCTGACTGTCGCTGTAGACGCAGATACTCCGTCCCCTCCACTGGTTTTTCACAATATAGTTCCTTAATAAATACCTTGGGGAAAGTGCAGTCTAATGTTATCGCTTTCCACAAAGACTCCAGCAATTGAGCCTTCACTAGTCTTAGAGCCATTTGTGAAAATTCGATTACATTCCTTACCCGGCTCAGAAAGTGGTGAAAAACACTCCTGTGCACAGGGAAAAACGACCGTAAATCTACACAAATCTATTTATATTCCAAAAATGCACTACTCAAATGATTTAACTTAGATTGCCTGTTGACTAATAATACCATGGACTAACGTTGATTGACATTCAGGAACTGCTAGACGTTCACCGTTAGAAATTTTCTGTCAAAATAATTGTGCCGATGATTGTATGTCTGCTTAACTTCCTTTCAGATAGTGCAAAATAATTAAATAACGAATTCTTCTTCAACTGGATTGTCGTCTGTTTATTTACGCTCTGTGTTATTTACTGCCTCGGTTTAAGCGTTTTTGTAAATCGTGTCGACTGAAGCATACCACACTGCATTTAGCCTTGACCCATCAACAACAACCGAAGGAATATACCCTTTTCCACTTAGCCTAGTCGAAGTTAATATTTGACATGTGTAAACGATGACTTTTGCTTCAAATATTCCCACAGTTACGATATAAATGGAATTTGAAAGTCTGAAACATAATTTGATGTCGATGTATGTACATATGTATACATTTTATGTACAGGGTATTTTGTAAAAGTTTTTTAATTGCATTACCTTTTTTTTATGTTTTCTGACTTTGTTTTGGTTGTTGTCTGAAGTCTCAACGCAATTGTGGCTTCTTGATTACTCTTGAGTGGTTATTTTCTGATAGCAAAGTAAATACGCTCCCAATGCTGTCTTTTTTTTTATATAAAGATAAATTGTGTACTGCAATGTATGTGCTTAGGAATATGGTTAATTTAGGAAAAGTTATGAGAAATTAATTTGATTTTAAAAGGGCTTCGAGCGAGGAAATTGAAAAACACACACGCAAGTTTTTCTTTTGAGAGAAAGATGAACAATATTTCTTATCAAAGTGTTTTATAGGGTTGTTTTGATGAGAGGCGGTACTCAAAGATAGCGACTCGAAATTTTCAAATAATTAAATATTAATTTCTTACTTGCACTTTTAAAAGAGAGCAGAGTATCGTTAAGTATCAGTGAGGGTGGAGAATCTTTTCCCCCTCCTCATCTTTCATCTGAGTTTCCACAAAAAACACTTGAGAGGATGTTAAGCCTTCTGACGATGGTGTAGTGTTTCGTGAAGATATCCACTGAGGTGCTGAAAGGCCTTTTTTGTCTTATTAAACAATTAGAGCATTTGTGATGCATTTTAGGCCAGATCTAGCTGCCACTTGCTTGGACAATTTTTTTATATGCAAAAGAACTAAGAGGAACGTTTTGCAAGCAGGTGATAGATTATAATAAGTTCGATACGTTGCGATACCAAGTATTTGCTGTCAACAAGAAAGGATACTCAACACCGACGTCTCGGACAGAACGTCTCCCTCAACAGATATAACTTTGAGGTAGTTAAGGACTTTGTCTACCTAGGATCCGCTATCAATTCAGGCAATGACACCAGCGCTGAGATCAGACGAAGAATGACCCTTACCAATCGCTGCTTCTTTGGGCTAAGAAGACAATTGACTAGCAAAGCCCTCTCTCGAACAACAAAAGTGACCCTATATAAGACCCTAATAATCCCAGTCCTGCTCTACGGCGCAGAGGCATGGACTTTATCAAAAGTGGATGAGGGTGCTCTTGGCTGCTTCGAGAGGAAAATTCTTCGGATGATTTTCGGTCCCGTCTGCATAGACGGTGAGTGGAGGAGGAGATACAACGACGAACTGTATGGGCTATACAGCGACATCGATTAGCCAGAAGAGTGAAGGTCCAACGACTGAGATCATGTAGAGCGGATGGACACCAATGCTCCGGCCCGAAAAATCTTCGAATCCGCCCCCGAGGGACAGCGCAGTAGAGGAAGACCGCGACTCAGGTGGCGCACGCAAGTTGAAGGGGACCTCAACCAACTTAGCGTGCGAAACTGGAGGCAGCTAGCTAAAGATCGAGCTGGCTGGAGACGCTTGTTGGTTGAGGCCCAGGTCCACCCCGGACTGTAGCCCCACCTTTAGTAAGTAAGTATCAGTATTCCAATTAAAGAGCTTACACATACATAGTAACTACTAATACAAAAAGTACAAATAATTGGCACGACAGCCCCCATAGAGAGCCAAGGCCCAGCTTTTTACAGCCATTCATGTTTTGCGTGTTATATTTTTCGCACGAATGAAACGGACCTACAGTTTTATTCCCGACTCAGACAGATTATACTCTTGCAGGTTTGTCGTGCCTGTGAAGAAATGGTGTCGCGAAAAAACGTATGGTGGTTTTGAGGAGTGAACCTATATCCTCTCGCTTAGTCGTCCAACGCACTAACTAAGAAAAATTCAATTTCCTTGATTAAACAAATCAATTACATTTTAATTTTCTAGTCTCATCACCAACCGGCGGAACTACTCTAGACAACCGGATGCTCCAATCTAAAAGATGAAATTCTATAAACCCGCTCAAAGTGATTAAGAACCACAAGACTGGTATTTAACAAACTACCTTCCTGAGCTCTTACCTAAAATTGCATGTCACACAGCAATGTCCTTTGAGCTGACTGGCAACGCTATTAAATTGTAATAACTTCATCGTAGACTTTGGCATAGCTTATCTGCACAAAAATGATTCTCATCAAATTTACAATTTCCTTTTGGCGTCAACTTTCTGCCTTTGCTTGCCTTTGAAATAGGACTTACACCATCCCCTTTGCAATATCTTCAATTGCACCATAGAAATTCTCTTTGCAACCAGCCACCGAGCACCCTTCGTATGCCGCCAATGAACTCAGTCGACGATGACTTGACCTTTTACAATAATTCCCATGGAAGAACATTTACACCCACAGCGATGACGATGTCAAGGAATTTAATAGAAAATCGTCTCCCTATCACAGTTATAATTTACGGTGCAAAAGTGGTTCAAAATTCTACCCTTCTGGCTTAAAGAGTTGGTTTGGGGTAGTACTATAGCTATCACAGGTAAAGTAACACAAGTCCGTCCCGCACTTTCGTGATTCCAACGAAACGATATAGAAATTCAATTATGGAATTTTCATTTATTTTGCGCTGCGGCTTACAAAGCCTGTGGTCTTTCCGGAAAGCAGTGAATTTGGTTTCGATTGCAAAAATTGCATTCCGCACCAGTAACACTACTTTTAATATTTCTAATGGAATTTTAATTTTGATATAGATAATATCAAACCTGTGGTACAGCAACGAGTGCACAAGGGATGACTTTAATATGTTTGGATCCAACGTGGTCAGTCAGTAGTGTGGTTGAATGGTGATTGCTTTGCAATATGAAGGATATTTTCGCAAGAAGACTGGTAATTACTTAGCTATTATAGTTTGCTCCATCAATTTCTAAAAGATTGCTTCGAAATGAAAGCTTTTCTAATTACTTTTATAATTTCCTTCGAAGTAAGAGTTCAAAAGAGCCTTCTTATCAGATAAATCGGAAACGCCCATAGTCTTAGCAGGAATCAAACATATCTGAACCGTTACTTACTTAGTTAATGGAATCCCTACCCGTAATGAGTCTCTGTCTGACATATCTTTCATCAATTGGGAATCCACAATAGCTTGGTCCGAGCAACGAACCTGAGGGCTGTGACTTCAAGATTCTTTTGGTTGGAGCACTTTTGTCCATTGGTTTGATTTCTCCGGGCCAAGGCCGTCGATATGAGTTAGGGTTTTTAACTGCGTCAACATTGGGGTTCAGCTCATATACATAGTTCATAAAACAGGACCGAAACAGGAAGCGATTTTCTTTCTAATGAACCCAGTAGGTTAGGTAAGGTTAGGTAGGAGGGTTGACGGGAAAGGAAGTCCATTTCCCGTCACACTTAGGTCACTGTAGACCCATTGTGATGCCCCCTTACTAGGAACCATAAGCTTAAGCTCTATCAAGCCAGCCCGCAGCGCTGATGAATCTGTGTATGCCAAACACAGACTTGCTGGACAGTTTTTCTAAATCCTGGAAAAGGTGCCTTTCCTAGGATCTTAAATCTTGTATGGCAGAGTGGAGGACAGTGGCAGAGAAAGTATGGAGTGTCCTCATCTACTTTCTCGTCACCGCATCCCCTGCATTAGTCATCCATATTCAATCCCAGTTTTCTTTGATGGTAGTTTAGCATGTTATGATGATACCTTTTAGAGAAGATAGGGATTTTTTATTATTTTTTCGGTTTTCTGTTTATTGTTAAGTGGCCATTCCATCTATCGTTGGCAGTTCTCTTGATTTTACCCCCAATTTCTTGTTTAAGGTTACAGGGTGGGATTTTAGCGGTGATGTCTGCTTGATCGGGGTCTAATGAGCATCCTTAAATTGTCAGCTCATCAGCTGTCTCGCTTCCAGGCACTCTTTTGTGGCCGAGGCCCCAGCAGATTCTTACTTTGTGCTGTCTGCCAAGAACCCGTAGCTCTTCGCAACAGCGAAATGAGCCCAGTATCTGCTCTACTTTTCAACGTATCATCCAACATTCGGTGCCTTGAAGTAGAAGTTGCATAACCTTTGTCCCTTCCCACCTCATGGTAGGTGCTTTGAGCCGGATTTCATTCGGATTTGTGTGGTACAAAATGGTTCACATAGTACGCTGGACAGAATCTTATATGGGACACTGAGCAGTGATATGTCTCTGTAGTTGTTGCAAGACATAGAATCGCATTTTTTTTTAGATTGTATAGAGATGATGCTCCAATCATCGGGAACGATTTTGTCCATCCATATTGGGTTGACTTCCTGTCAAAATGTGTACTCTTTATTTAAACAGCTCCAATGGTAAGCCATCAGGATCGGTGGATTTAGTGTATTCGTAGCTAAAGCACAGCCGCTTCCAAACTTGGATAGGGGCTTGTTCATCAACTGGATTTAAGTTTTCTTCTTGCCTCTTTCTCTATTCACTAGCTGCTTGAAATGCTTGACAAGGACATTTAATTTTCTTTGCAAGGTATCTTTCACTACTGAGGCCACCATCCAGTTTCCTATAAAACGTTTGTACTTTGCTTCTATCGTGAGACTCGTTGATTTAATTGAGTTAGAAGGTCACACAAGGAAAGACATCTTGGATGTAAGTATGTAATTATATTTGGCATTTAGGTTTAAACTATGTTTATTTATACCATCCTACTCATTCAAAGGAAGTTTTGCTCTGTAGATGTGGAGTTTAAATGTCAAATTTGTCTTGAGCAACAGAACACATAAAAGGTAGAATACATACATGGCTCGACCTTCAAAGTTAACCGAAAATGAATATTTATCTTTTAAAACAATTTCTTTGAATTTGTTTAAATGAAACACTGGCATTTCAATTAAGTAGGTACGAATAGGTACAAACGTTTCGTAGAAACATACGTTTTTTTGTAATGTTGTTTTCCATGTGTCCTTCCTAGCCCTTTCCATAATTTAATTCGAAGCATATTATTGCTATTACTGTCCATCAAGACTTTCATTCAATTTAAAAAATTGCATGACTACAGGACTATATTATATTTCAGGTTGATGGTTAGATACTCGGAATCTCAATTGCTGCCATAGCGACAACCATTTCGTTATAAGTAAACATATTTTTCTTATTTCGTGGAATTCAGGGTTGTTGCTTTTTCTTGTTTAAAAGACATATAATTTCTCAATCGAATGTTGGCCCAGGTTCCAGGAAGTCTATTCATTGAATTATTTAATTTTTATACGGTTAACCTTTTTTGAGGGGAATCCATATCTTAAGCATTATTTTGTTTGCTCATGAATTTAATAACAAAAGGCAAGGCCATACAAATTATTTAACGCACGGTTGGTTAAAATTTCAAATATGCGGGGCGTGCCCTTTTTCTTTTCTCTGAACCGTAAGCACACTCGATAGTAAAACACCTTGTCGATCGTCTTTTCCCATTTTACATAGAGAAGATTATGTATTGAGAAAATAAAAAAATTAAATTAATTTCCTATTAAATATAAACGATGATGAGACAACCTTCTCCGGAAATAGCTACTTTTCTGCTCAAACATGCCGATAGCAGCAGAACCTAATTGAATATTCAATTTGATTATTAGTAAGGATAATCATAAGTAAACACAAGCTATGAGGGACGAGTATCAAAACAGAAGATAGGGATTAATTTTGTGAGAATATTTCTGTTTGATCGGGGTTTCGGATTTTTAGTATAAATATCCAATGAAATATAGTAAGCTGGATGGATATGGAATAATACCGAAAGAGGACACTGTACTTTGGATCCAACTGTTGACATTGAAAATAAAAATTGACATAGGCTTGTACATATTGTTTTGGGGATACGAATAAAGACGAATCTGATTTACATATCTGACTTAAATTGATGGATAAGGTTCTTCAGAATATCTTTTCAAGCGACATAGTGTGCACTTATTGTTTATTAAAATGTTCTACATCACATAGGAGAATGCATTTATATGTACGTACGAACCCAATGGATATAACTCGGAGCTTTTGGATTTAGGGGTTTTTTAAAAGTTGGGGATTAAGAGCAGATATTTTGTCACCTTCTTTGTAAATGTCCTGCCCTCTCAGCTGGCAGAAGAGCATACTATGGAATGAGCTTCTTTCACAATCTAAAAAAACTGGCTGACATCAGCATAGGCAGCTTCAACGCTTCATAGCAAGCTCTGCCTGGTTCTACAGGTAGTATTTCTGGTTGAAGTACAGATTCATGTGGTAACACAAAAGACTTTATCTGGTCTAAGTGAGGTTGCTTCTGCAGCCTGCCACTCCAACCTAACCTAACCTACCTACTTGTTGAACCAATTGGAGCTAGGTCTCCTCTAGTCCTAAGTGAAGCTTTCTTGTGCGGGAAAGAGTTGAGCAGAAGAAGTTGGAGAATAGCATTCTTCTCTTCACTGTCCTAACCTAAGATTTGTTCTTTTGAAATAATTTATTCTAGTAAAATGGGTATAGTTGTTCCATATCTGGCAAGTTCGTCAGCCCAACAGTTCCTTGGAATGTCTCTATGCCTGAAAACCAAACAAGATGTATACATATTGAATTGTTCCGACATCTCTCTGAGGGGCGATTGGCAATCTAGAGCTACTATTGATTTAAGACGAGGTGTGAAAGGTTTTCAAAAATAAGAAAATATGCTTAAAGTAATTTAAATGCCTGATTTCAGCTTTTTTAAAGTCACCTTATATAAAGCTTGACATGCTGAACTGTTATGCTTATAGTTCGAAGCTTGACAATTCATTCGGTATGCAAAATTGCCTCCCTTTGAAATATGACTTTCTTCTGCAAGTGGACTATGAAATTCGCCTCATTTCTCTTTTAAAATGACAGTAAGTAGGTTATCTAAACTAGCAAGTACGTCTTGGGACGTCTTGTGCTAATCGAATTTTTAACGACCAATTCATTACTGTGCGAGACTTTCGATATCAATACACATACAAGTCGAGAGGAATGAAGTACGAGTCTACTTCATAAAAGTATGGCCACCACAGTCCCTTGAAATCTATTGCATTAAATTTTATATCCAGTATCCTTGGAACGTAATTTACATAACAGAATGCCAAAGCGAATTTATCCTATGTCTTTAAGGGGTTCATCATAAATTGGTATAAAATTCAAAGCGCATGTTCATATTTAAAATGTAGGTATTTCCGTTGAAAAAAGTTTCCCCATCACAAGTAACAGATATTTACGATACAATTTATTTCACCCCCATATTTAGTTGCATGAAAATCTTTGTGCATAGTCTGTTCCAGACTTTTAAATGAATATTACAGTTTTCAAATCTGCTTAACAGAGCATTGGATGGTAAAGCTTCCAATACGTAAAGGGGTAAAAATGTCCTTACAGTCTGCTGTTTTCTCTGTGAAGTCTATGTCGTCGGCAGCTATAACTACAGACTTTTAACAGATTGTACCGCTGATTTTGATTTGCATGATTCAATAAATCGTATCACAGTTTGTTGCTTTATTTTTTTATTTTTTACTATTTTCTATCAACATGTGTGTGTAGTTGCTGCGAATTTGGAATAACGTGAATTGACTCTGGTGTAGCAGAAGTATGAGTCCGGAAATAATACCAAAAGAACTGAGTAAATGAAGTCTATGAAGGAAGTCTGTAAACAAAATTTTTCATATGAAATACATACGTATGCATGTAAAACTGTAAAGTGAAAGTATAATAGATCTGTTTTCCCCAAAATTCTCCTATTTTCGAAATCTTTATCTCCTCTTTCAAATAACAGAACGCATTTTCGAAATTCTTTGCTGATTCATTGTGGTGAACAATCACCAACATTGTAGAACTTAGCACAGCTTTTGCTCTCCATTTGATTCATTTTCGACATGAAGTCATAAGGAGTCAATTCATTCCATGACTGATTTTGAACCTTGTCCTTTGTTTTTAGCTTTCTTCGGTGATTTCTATTTACATATACACGAAAACGAAAAGAATCAAATAAAAAGAAAAAGTCTTAAAGAACTTCAACATAGCGAAATGGCTAATAAATGTGCCATTAGCATACTCCACGGGAGTGTACTTGAAAGTTTGTTTGCATTATTTTTGACTTTTGAATGGATTCTTTTGTTAGGCGTAATTAACGAATGCAGGACATTCAGTTTCGAATTTGGGTTAATTGAAAATCATGGAAAAACTAAAAAAAAAGGATAGGTCAGGTTGTGTAATTCAAAGTTGTAGGAATCTAGATGACGTTGTAAAACTTTTGTTTTGCAATTGAAATTCAGAATAAAACTGTGCTGTATGTATATGTATATGTATGAAGTGATCAGGTTTGATCCTGCTCTGGGGAAAACAATTTATTTTTGCAAAAACTAGAGCTATCTGGTTGTGATTAAACTGCAACTCGTAGGTTTCTAAGAGAAACTATTTACATTTGACCATCTGAGTTTCTTAAACAGTAATGCTACTAATACTATAAATGTGGAAGTTTGGATGTTTGTTGCTCAGCCATGGCTGGATGGATTTGGATGAAACTTCGTGAGTAGATAGTCCATGTCCTGAATTACATAGGCTAAAAAATGCTCACTTCCTTAGGAAACAACCATTTATTCAGTTTTTATAGAAAAGCGGTGACCTGGCCAACTCAGCCAGTGGCATATCATATGCATCGTAAATTGCAATCTTGTTTTGCTTAATTATACAAGGGTAGTTTTTTCTTTTTTGTTTTTGTTGTACTATTTGTGGTAGATATGTGTATCTTTGCTTGTAAGTGATCGCAACTCACCGGCTATTCACGGTAAAATGTTTGTACGATGATTTAGGCCCAATGCACACGGACCAACTGGAAAAAAACTGATCAGCGATGCGAATTGGCAACTAGTTTGCTTTGAGTCATACCCTGTGTAATCAAATGGGACGCCGCACACGACGCTACTGGTTGAAAACTCGTTTGCGATTCACAAAAACCGGTTTGGAACCAGTCGTCTGTTGATTTGCATGTCGGGTTGCCTATTGATTTCAGTTTCTAGTTTGTCGAAGATAAGCGAACAACAGACCAACCAGTTGCTGGTGGGGGACATTTCCGAAGACATTTATCCATGACGACACTGAACGAACTAGTGATTTTGATTGGTGATGAGTTTCCTCGTGTGTGGAGTCAAGTCACCGCTGAGTTCGTAACTGGTCTGTAGCCCGAGTTGCTAACCGGTTTAGTTTTTTTCCAGTTGCTCCGTGTGCATTGGGCCTTAGTTGTGGGTGTGGCAGATATTCAGTTTTTCGAATAGGTAGAAACAAAAATAAGGATCAAAAATGATGTAGGATATATGGAAATAAAATGTAAATTACTAATTTTCTTCAATTACTATTTCCTAAGGTAGGTATTTTGATTGATCCATAGTGTTCTCCGCTGCGAAAGAGATTCATAAGGACAAGCAAATACAAGTGTGATAAATAGAGTGGGTTAGTTTCGGCTTGGTTTCGTTTGAGATTGCTTGAAATTGGAATAATTTAGAATCTAAGCTGAGTATTGGCATCGTAGTAGGAAGTACTTTCCGAGGGTCATCCTTCTCTTGGGCAATCAGCTGCAAAAGTTTACTTTACTTAGTTGGCGAAGGTATAACAATGATAAATATTTTATGCGATCGCTGTTGATTAGTGCTTTGGATTGATGAGTTAAGATCACTGGTAATCAATGCCTGGATGGCAATAGAGTACAATTTAATGGAAACAGTAGAAAAACGCTCTGAGACCAACAAGTCATATTGGATACAGTTTTACAGCGATTTTGCAGTGGAGATTAGATTAGATTATATTTTCTTTCTGCTCTAGATAGGAGCAGATCTGACAACATCTCGAGAATATGAAGTAGATCATGTCTGCCAACGACACTACCACCTATTCAGTAGAGTTTTTGAACTTCTTGGAAGTATCCAAAGTGGCGGTCTCATTAATCGGAGCTGAAAGTTTGTTTCAATTTTGCTGATGCGTAAGCTTGATGCTCCGACACTATGCAATGGTACCAATACTATGCAATGGAAAGGAAAGAAACTCTAGATAGGTAACAGAACGAAATGGTGAGCAGATAATGCCAACCTAACAAGGATCTTCAAAGAACACATACATAGATATGAGTGGCCTAATTGCAAAACTCACAAACTGCAATTTTTGAAAAACTTAAGTAATGATGCAGATATTTATGGTTATCATAGTGAGATCAATCTGCATCATTATTAAATTTTGCTCAAAAGCAGACTTAGTGAGTTTTGCAACTAGGCCACTCATATAGCTTAAACACATTTACATTTTCAAACGAACACGCTAGGACACACATACACCTGTCTACGGTATTGTTAAACACCCATTCGTTCTTTTCCACAAATGTGCATACCCAGCCATATATAGAGAGAGAGGGAGAAAGCTAGTAGAACAGTATTGAATAGGGGTGGGAGGCAGAGGTATTAGTTCGGGTTAAAATCCCACAATGAGGATTTCGATGCTTTCTAAATTTCTAAAAAAAAAAAACCTCTTCACATCACATTATCTGTGAGCTATATCACATGAACGTAGGCGCAGGTCAGCAAATTTTAAAGTCCACGCGGACGAAGTCGTGGATACAGCGAGTTGTACATACATTTGTATCAAAAACGCTTTGCTATCTCTTCCCTTTCTTTTCGCTTAAACTTCATTTCAAGATTGCAAAGCAATCTATATACATATGGATGAGAGCAAGTTTCATGTTATCACGGCGAAGATTTATCTTTAGAAAAATTCATTACAACTGTTTTAAATCGTTGGCCCATACTATGTAGAGGTACAGACAGAATTCATGTTGGTTAAAGCCCTGCAAAGTCCATTTCTGAATATTGTCTAGCCAGTTAATTGCTCGCAATCTGTGAGCCAAACAGTTACCAATGTGTTAAGTCTTCCGATTCCATAAGATCGCTTGTTTTACCTGGTCTTTGTAATATAGGTTTATAAGTTCAAAGCCCTACAAATATGTACATATTTGCTTAACGTAATCTGGTTGATATACATAGTTTCGAGAGATAAAGAGAAGGCTGAATTATATAATAGAAAACTCGTTCTCGAAGAAGTAGGGAGGGCTCGAAGATGCCCCTAACCAAAAATCTGCTTCAAAGGGTAACGACGTGGCTCAATTTCGTGTAGATTGTTTTTAGACTTTAGACAAGAATGAGCTTTGTCGCCGAAGATGATTTTTTGGCCGAAATTTAGGACTACTTCGACCTCTGCTCTAAAGTAGGGTTGACAGAAATATTTCTTAGCAAATCGGGAGAATTCAGGAAATTCTCGGGAGATTGAGAAAAAAATCGGGAGAATAAATAAAAACTCATTACTCCATAGAAATTTTAAGCCACCATTCTCCTTCTAGCAAACAAATATACAAGGTGGCGCAAAATTAATCACCCTATCGGAAGATGTTATAATTTTTGCAAATGGCGTCGTACGTCAATTATATTTGACATTTATGAACTAGACAGCTGCAGTATACAAACAGACAAGCAATGGAGCGCTATACTCCGCAAGAGCGTGGAATAATTGTGTCAGAAGCGTTTCCTGGTCGCTTTATCTCTCCCGTTTTGGCAATTTGGCATGGCCAGCTAGATCGCGCGATTTAACCATCCCAGACTTCTTTCTTTGGGGCTACTTGAAGTCGCGGGTTTATGCCAACAAGCCCTTAAGGAAAATATTCGACAGGAATGCGAACAGTTATCACCGGAAATCTTGCGGAAAGTCATGGAAAATGCAATAAAACGGGCACAAATGTGTATCAACACTGGTGGCAGCCACAAAAAAAATTGTAAAGGTCCAAATAAAGATTTCCATCACCCAAAATCTTTTTTTTTATGTAGTAAAAAAGTAATTCAAAAACAAAATTGGATGATTAATTTTGCGCCACCTTATTTTTGGAAATGTCAATGTCAATGTATTATGGCAGCTCAAAAACAAGAAAGAGTAATGCCAAATTATTTTGTATGCTTACATTAGGCGCTGATTACACTTCTTCGTTATAAAACGTTTTCTGAACTGTTCGTGATTTTTTGGGAAAATAAAAATTAAAAAATTGGAAAATCGGGAGACTTCATAGAATTTCCGGGGGACCGGGACATTTGTAAAAAAAACCGGGAGACTCCCGGAATATCGGGAGAACTGGCAACCCTACTCTAAAACCCAGTCAACAGATGATCATTCGGTTTAAGCTCCTATGTTAACAGGATCTTAAGTGGGTTAGGTTAGGTTAGGTATATGGACCAGCGAAGAAGAGTTCCTCTACGCCACTCTCAGGTCTCTAAGACCCATTGTGCTACCCATAGGGGGAAATCTTACCCTTAAACGTTACCCGCATAAAAAGTGTAATAGTAACTACTTACTGCGTTAGTGGTACAAACCATCCTGTGTATTTGATGAAGCCGTTCAGATCGTTCACCGATTTACCAGACAGTTCCTCGAGATCCCGGAAAAAATGTCGACCGAGGAATTTGTATCTTAGATGGTACAGGCCAGGGCAGTGGCAGAGGAAGTGGGTTGTATCCTCATGTACTTCCTCGTCTCCGCAGCCTCTACACAGGTCTTCTGCTGTGATACGGAGTTTCTTCATGTGGTACCGTAGAGTGTTATGACCAGTAATCACACCTACAAGGGTGGAGAGAGATTTTCTATCCTTTTGTATAAGTCTGGCGGTCCTAGCCTTATCAAATACAGGCCATAACTTTCTTGTGATAGAACAAGTGTCTAAAGAGGACCATCTGTTATTTGCCTCTCTTTGAGCTTTGTTCCCTGCTTCGAGCTTCAATGAGCAAGGCGGGATATTCACCGCCAGGTCGGCTTGTTCTAGACTTAGTGCCGATCCCTCTCTAGCCAATTCATCAGCATTCTCATTCCCTGGTATGCCCTCATGCCCAGGGACCCAGCAGAGCGTTACCTTGTGTTGTGTTCCAAGAACCCTCAGCTCTTCTCGACAGAACCTTACAAGCTTTGATTTTATTTTCATAGCTGAAATTGTTTTTATTGCTGCCTGGCTGTCAATGAAAAAGGAAATATCATTGCGCGGTATTTCCCCCATCGCAGTCTCACGGGCGGCTGTTGTCACTGCCAAGACCTCCGCTTGGAAAACACTGCTGTGGTCCGGGAGGCGGACAGATTTTCTAATTCCCAGCGGTTCGGAGAAGACCCCTGCACCAACGCCAATGTCTAATTATCTTATGTGGGTTGGTGGCTTAAGCTTTTCTGCAGGATTTGCTAAATAGGTCTGTGAAAGCCAAGTTCTCAAGTGCGACAAGGATTTCGACGGGCTCGTATCGTACACTACAGCACACTACTGCGAACGATGCCAGGCAATATTCTCATTTGACCGGGCGCTACGATGATGTACACAGAGATAGATGACTTAAACTTTTCAACGAAGCAGGGTTACTTTTATGTAACTAGAGAGCCTGAGGTATTGGATCTTGATGGATTGTGCAGGTTAACACGATGCAATGGCATATCTTATACTGAGTATTGTGATTACATACAACTCTTAAAAAAACACTTAAAGTTGTCAGATGAACACATTACAAAATCCGGACATCTTCATTGAAAATCCCTTGATATAATTTTTGACATCATGGTGTTCGGAATCATTCTTACCTTGGTTTTTACAACCTTGCTTTATACAAAATCTGGTTTTGTCGAAAATCTTAAAAAATTAATTTTAAACTAGGTTGCGAAAGAAATACCGTCACAAGACACTGGTTACCCAATTCCTGGAGCGAACTCTATCAATCAGAATCACTTTCAATAAAGCATTTTTAATTTCCCTACCGAATTTAACCATTTTTGATTTGACAATGTTCTGATAGAATTCTTAGCATCCCGATTATCTGATTTTGTTCAACTTAATTTTACCTTTGAAAAACGTCCTTTGTACATGTGTTTTTCGTGGTCAGTATGTACCTTCCGAGTTTTTATTTAAAAAATGCAAAACAGGAGGAAAAAATTATAATGTCATTTGTTTACTATAGGCCATCAATAAATATTGAAAATTCAATAATAAAACTAATTTATGAACATTAACGAAATATTAAGCAAATATTTGTGCTATAGCATGTTTGTTTCGCATTTTTATGCACGCGTAAGCATTAAATTTGATGATTATTATTTATCAACTTTACGTGCGAACATTGATGTAGGTACACATTATGTATGCCCAATTGAATACGCTTTTCTCAATGTTTTGGACAGAAACCATTTTTATGTGATTGTCCATCACATTAACATGACTTGCGTCCAAAAGTAATAAAATGCGTATGTTCCCTCTGACATTCGGTAAGGACAATTTGAAAAAAAAAAAGAAATTTAATGGATTAGTTTGGAAAATATCTAAACTCGAATTCCCAAATAGGAAAATTTTACTTATGAAGTATGTTAGGTCTTAGGGGGCCTAATGGCAAATTTGACTTAAATGGCATTACACGATTTCGCCATATTCAAAGTTTATGCTGTAACTTTTATTTTTCGTTCATTATCTGTAAAGATGAACAGGACAGCTCTGATATAGGACATATTTTGAATGTTTCACAAGAATTTCATGAGTTTTTTTGACGTACATCTATGGAAACTTTTAATCTGTAAATGATGGAGTGTTCCTAGATTATATGTTGTTACATTAAGGCAAAGATTTATTACAATTCATTATAAATGTGAGTGCAATTGTATACACTTTTACGAATCTTATTCTATAAAAAGCAAGAGCCGTCTGCCAGTAATACAAATTTGTTAAAGGGCTTCTTGTAGAACTTGATATATTTCGATATTTTATTAAGCTTACTTTACCATTCAGCAACTGATGTACTTCCTATTGAGCAAGGCAGTTATTCTTTTTATTTCATCAATGCAGGGCGGACTCCTATAAAATGAACTACATTTTCTAAACCTACCAGATGGCACAAAGTTTAGATTTGAAAAAAGTGGTAATGGCATCCAGACCATACTTGCTTAAGCGTTCTGAGTAAAGCTTTCCTGAAACTGACTCTAATACGTAGCAAATTTTCAATTCCGCATGCATGCAATTTTGAACATAGATAGATCTCGGCAATCTTTAGGTTGTAACGAAGCCCGCATTTTGAAATTCAACTTAGAATTCGATGTACACAAGGTCAATGGTTTTAACCCATCTTCTGAAAAAAAAAAATAAGCATTCAAATTTGTTCCCAACATGAAAAAAGTTGTTGAAAACACTTGCAGCCGAACAAGCTGATGTGCACATGCGCATCAAAAAGCCAACGAATTACAACCAAACTGTCGAAAATGCCAAAAGCGATGAAGCAAATGGCTTAGATACATAATTGCAACTTTGTGTTGCGGCACATGTAATGCTCTGCCAACAAAGGTAAAGAATTTTAAAAGGAGTTTCCGAAACCCTTCGAACCTTTTTTTAATAATTCAGTCACGGTCAAGGGGTTATAAATACCTCATCCTACTAATATTATAAATGTGAAAGTTTGGATGTTTGGATGTTTAGATGTTTGGATGTTTGGATGTTTGGATGTTTGGATGTTTGGATGTTTGTCCCTCCGTAACGCCTAAACGGCTGGACGGATTTTGATGAAACTTCGTGAGTAGATAGTCTATGTCCAGGAGAAGCGCATAGACTTATTTTTATTTCTTAATTTGTATTTCTTAAAATTCATATTTCTTTAGGAAACATCCATCCTTTTTATGGGGTTTACACCTTACCGTTTGCATTAACACTATTCCCAGGTCTTAGATTTTATGTTTTCCGTTTATTCATTGGCTGGATCTAAGAGACAAGTTGAAAGCTAGAAGGAGTAGTAGGTTTTTATAAAATGACTTAGGGTTCAGCGGATTGCAGTGCAGTGTTCCTCTCCACTCAGATCTTTATGGATGTATGAATGAACATATGAGATATCAATACAGACCACAATTCTTGGGTTCTTTTTCGGGACTCGAACCTGATCGAGTTGCTCAGCAACCCAATGTTCCAATTACTGAGCCGCGGGTGACCATGGCAAATTGATCCATTGTGGTCCCGATACGAATTATTTCCCCGGGTCGTTAAAGGTGTGCACAAATTGTTTCAATTCTGAAGAAGATACAAGTTTACATAAAGCTTTTGGAACGGCCAACGGAAATTTTCGTAACAAAGTCGAACCTAAGTTAACCACTACAGTAATACCCGGATATATACTCCTTCGCTTAGCTGCGTAACCCTCACTGCTAATAAAATAAATACCCCGAATGATTCGGTTGCAGGACGTGCCTCTTTGTAGTTCAATCGTGTGTAGTAAACATCAAACTTTTGCACAGATTCAGGGGAGAGAGGCTTTTCGATAGTGTGCTATACTGCACATTGAATCGGGATTCAGAGTGGGCTTTCGTAATTTTGCTTGTGGCTGATGTTCCACAATGTTCCTAGACTAGCGGCCATTGACTTCTCCTTCCAACAAACTTAAAGTAATACTTTCGTGTTTTGGGGCGTCCACCACCTATACATTCTTTGTCGAGCGATCAATCTCTTTGTGTTTAGCATCGGCATAAATTACGAAGCCTCTTAAGTGGATCATTCGTTCTAGCTAACCTTCTTTATACACATGTACATACATTATCTATCGTATCGTGTTAAAGTCACAAATCATACATCTTCTCTGATGTGAATTTGTTAGCATTTTGGCAGCAACAGTTGTCATCCTTTAATCAGTATCTTATCACAATCACGCGCTTGCTAAATAGTTAACCCTTGGAAATCTTCAACATCCTCTACTGGGATTTGCCCACACAATGGATAGGTTCCTTTCTTGATAGCCTAATTACCCCGAGAATCTAATCCCACACACTTAAGCCTGACAATCGCTCAAAAACTGACTGACAGCGGAAATTACATCCTTCCTACGCACAAATCCGGCACACATCCTGAAGCGCGGGAAAACTTCCGCCCTACTTGGCCATATTTCACGCTCCGTGCTTATTGTTGCCGCGCCATGCATATTGCATGCAGCTGGTGCCTTGAGATAAATTATTTCAACAATTCGTGACTGTTGCTTTAAAATAATTGCACGCGCTAGGATGAAAAGGAACGGAACGTGAGGTGCTTCTTGGGGCCACGAAATTGTCGGCCTTAATTAATTAAAGTCTAGACTAATGTGTATAAAAATAAGTTTCAACGAAGCAAGCGGGACACCCTTCAGCCTCCGAGGGTTTCAAATTTATTTTGACGTGAGCGAGGGAAAGAAGTATTTTTGAAGAAAAATTAACGCAATTTCAGGTAAATTGCTGTGAATACTTTCCACATCCGGAATGTGAAAATGACGGTAGGTGGGCGCTCGCGAAAGGTACATTACAGTTAAATCAGCTCGATTCTTGGGTTTTTTTTTTCCTTTTATTGAATAATTTATGGGCAATAAATTTCATTGCGGGCAAGTGATTTATCAAAGGCACAAAAGAATCAGAAGTAGCCAGCTGACATTGCTGGGCCACTAGCGGAAAGACCACACCAATTGCCTTCGGTCTTCGTATTTTTTTTTTTTTTATTAGATTACTACTTGTCCTGGTTTCCTCAATTGGTCTTTAAGGCTACTTTATGGAAGCAGACAGATGGTGCTGTTGCCTTTGTGTTCTTGGACAAGAAATGAGGTCATCAAGGGGATTTGCTCTTCTTCTCTTACGATTTTCTTTAGGGATGTGTATGTATGCTGGCAGTCCTGGGCACTAGCAGACAAATAATATTTTAAGAAATTTATGAATGTGTGGTACCACATGCACACAGTGATGGTTTTTTGTTGTAGTTGGTGTGGGCTTAAATCCGACATGGACTGACTGCTTCAAAAGAAACAAAAGGCTTTAAAGTTTGTATATTATGTAACCGATGGGGTTTTGGGTAAAACCCTTGTAGATGTAGCTTTTCCATGCTATCGGATGTTTATGCATACCTTGTGAACTGTATTGCATTTACATTTTTTACATATTTAGATAAATGTTTAAGAGTGTCCGTGTTCTATTGGTACCATGCTACAAGTAAGCTCTGGATTGTTAAGATGGTGAAAAAGAGTTTAACGACATCCAAATAGGAGGCTCTCCTTTCGCTGTGATCCTGTTGATGCTATATTTTTTAGTTTAACGCTTAGATTATATTTTTCGAGTATCCGATGCACTTTAATCCTCGTGTGAGATTGAAGCTCTTGTCGGAATCGTTGAGAAGGCATATACAAAGGTCGAAGAGATGTCGATGTGATGTATATCCTTCCGCTTCGCTTTTATTTGATGCGGGTTCTAATTCTATGGAACTGCGAGTCAATTCTTTATTCTACAGTTGTCAGCTATTTTATTCAGTTAAGTCTTGGGAACAGTCTCTTAAGCAAAATCAGCAGCATTTTATCGCAATTATTCTATCGCAATTAATCTTTAAACAAAATCCTGTCGAGGCTCGCCTGTGATAGGGTCAAAGTTGTTGCGTGTCGGGAATGCTTTTTGTCCGTGATTAGTGAAATCATGGACCGGGCTTTGGAGGTAAACGTGTAGACAAGTTATAGACTCATCCAAGCAAAACTAAACTGATGCTGTTAATCACTCATCCAAAATCCGACTATTACCCCTTTATGTCACTAAGTTAAGCTGGAGATTTAACATAGAACCATGAATGGCTAAGCAAACCTTAGCAACAAGTAGGATATTCAACCAAATATGGGTTTGCGGACTTTAAGCGGCTGGGTAGTTTGGTGGCTCGCCTTAAGTAGAGATTAAAACATTAAAAAAAAGGACCTTGCGGCACCAGCCGCAAGAGATAGGTGGATTTCCTTTGTATGCAACTTTGAAGTAATATTAAAGTAATCCAAAATGGCGAAATTATAACAAGTACCCATAAACGAGTATACATTTTCAATTTCAACGAAATCGGAGCAATTTTAAAGAATTTCAAGATGGCGGATTCAAAATGGCGGGAATTTTTTTCCACAAATATTATTTTACTATTACCACTTCTATACTATTACAAATGAAAATGCAACAATTATTTATGCGGAATTTGAAAAATGTAAAGGGGTGTGACACGCCCCCCTCACAACCGATTACGCCCATCTACGAACTCAGCCGAGCTATTCACTATATCAACATGTGTGCAAAGTATCAGTCAATTCGGTTAAGAGCTGCGGCTCCTGTCGTGCGGACAAGATTTCGTTGCATTGCATAAATGGGCGTGACACGCCCCCCTCTCAACCGATCTCACCCATCTACGAACTCGTCCGTGCCATTCACAATATCAACATGTGTACAAAGTTTCATTCAATTCGGTTAAGAATTGCGGCCCCTATCGTGCGGACAAGATTTCGTTGTATTACATAAATGGGCGTGACACGCCCCCCTCTCAACCGATCTCGCCCATCTACGAACTCGTCCGTGTTATTCTCCATATCAACATGTGTACCAAGTTTTTTTCAATTCGGTTAAGAACTGCGGCCCCTATCGTGGTGACAAGATTTATATATATAAACATTTGAACGGACCATGGTTTTGGTGTTTACTATAGAGGTCTTGAAAAGTTGCATTCAAATTTTTTGAAAGTTGCGTCATGAGGACCTCTGCAATAGGTAGTATTTCTTCGAAATCCACCTAAAAAAGACACATAGTAGAGTTCAAAGAACTTAGGGAATGGGCACTACGAGTGCCACAACTCAGTTATATTCAGAATGGTTTGGCACTCCTACAATCAAGCCAAAACATAACTCGTACAGATATCACCAGTTTTTTACATTATAATGATGGGAGTCAGCTGGAAACCATATTCCACTTTCTTAGCGGCCAAGCTAGTGCCCAACATATATCAAACATACAATTGCAGATTAAATATGTTTTTTGAACTCCCCTAGTTGGATTTGGGAATTTGTAACACCTTCTACCATTACAAAAGGCACAATCGGTGCCTAGATCCAGCCTGTGGGGTTAAGAAAGAGAATGAGATCCCGTGATTTCCATTACTCCGAGTCGACACCGGCCCCCACACTACAGTCCATCTTTGATCCGTCGGTGTAGATGGCCGTGTCGAAGTTCTTCACAACTTCGTTTTTCTTCCACTGAGCTCTGGTAGGAAATCCTACTTGGAAGTTTTTTTTGAAGTTTAGTTTGATGTAATCGGTTGGAAACGTGACTTTGCCATTAGGTAACGAATCTAGAATGCTGCTGTGGCTGTAATTTCTTGCAGTCCAGCACCCAAATTCTCTGAGTCTGACTGCGCTACATAGTGCGGTATCCTTTGTGTGTAGATCTAGATGCAAAAGATGCAGGAAGCACAGTAATGCCATCCGTTGGGCCCGACTTCAATGCACCCTGTTTTTGGGAGCCTTTTCATGAGGGTGCTACCTTTGCTCAACTTGGTCCACCATACTAGTGACCCGTAGGTGAGAATTAAATGCACTATGACTATGTACATCCACAAAGTCATCTTTGGTTGAAGTCCCCACTTCTTTTCCAAGGTATTGCTGCAGGCATAGAAAACTCTGTCTTCGATGTTTTGCTTCCAGTTTAGTTTTGGGTCAAGCATGATACCCAGATACCTAGCGCTGGAGGATAGTATGAGTGGTTGGACCGTTAAGACGGGGAAGGGTAAAATCGAGTATTTTGGTTTTGGTAGTAAATAGCATCAATTCCGTTTTGCTCGGGTTAATAGCGAGGCTACAGCTTGCAGCCGAGGTGTTTACGTTGTCTAGAGCAGTCCCCATGATTTTGCTTATCACAGAGGGAAACTTCCCTGACACTAGTATCACCACGTCATCCATATACGCGACAATTTTGACCCCTTCTCTGTCTAGTTTTATAAACATTTTGTTTATCAGCATAAGCCATTCGCTTCTATGGGCGAATTTCGTTAAGTGACTGTTACCTAGTGTTTTCCTGCATAATTCTTGTTCTGAGCATAGAGACTACCCATTGACTAATAAATTCCTCTGTGTACAGCTCGATCAGAGCTTCATGAATAGCTTCAGTATGTCAGTACGTTATTAAAGGCTCCCTCTATGTCTAAGCCTCTAGCTTCCTTAAGAGTATATTCTTTGTAGTGTAAGGATTTTTCGATTGTTCGCACTACCTCGTGGAGGGCCATTTCTGTGGATCTACCCTTGAGGTAGGCGTGTTGTGATTTGGATAGCCATGAATCTTCTAGAATGCTTTCCATGTGGATGTCTGAGACCCGCTCTAGTATCTGAAGTACGAAGGAGGTTAAACTAATTGGCCTGAAATTCTTCAAGGACTCGTGTCTGCGTTTCCCACCTTCGGTATAAATACCACTCGAGCGAGTTTCCAAGAGTGGCGTACGTGGTTCAATATAAGACAGCTTCTAAACATTGACATAGGCTAAGGTACTGTTAAATCTTGCGTTCTCTACAGAATGACAGGGAGTATGCCGTCAGGGCCCGGAGACTTGAATGGAGAAAAACTGTTTTAAGCGCAGGTAATCTTTTCCTTGGAAATGATTGAATTGATATTGCTAAAGGATGCCGGTTGAACTTGCCGAGACCTCTCGGGTATTGTACTAATATCGCTGCATCCGGGAAAGTGTGTGTTCATTAAGAGTTCATTGGTCTCCGCGGAGGATTCTGTTCATCCTCCGTCAGCCTTAATCACGAGAGAAGGGTTGGAGTGTAAACGTAATACATTACCTCTTTTGAAACACCCCTAAATTAAACTCTTTCCAGCTTTCTTTATCCAAATTGCAGAAGGATTTCATTATTATAAAAGGATAACTCACCCCCCCAGTGTTTCCACAATGATTCTTCTCCTGTCACACTTTTGGCAACTCATTCCGTTCTCCACAAGCCACATTCATCTATGACTACTACAAGAAAATAGCTGTAATTGTCCTAAGACGATCAGGTATTAACCATAATTACCAAGTGCCAGTGAAAAAGAAAATAACTCACCTCATAATGAAGTATTCTGCTATCCCCCTATTTGTTACTACCATCACTGCTGCCTGCCAAATCTCATTATTATGTCCATACAAATGTCTTCATAAATATTCAATATCTTAGTCTTTTTAGCGTCACCGACCCGATTACCCCTCACACACTACAATCTCGACCGAAAACAAAGCCAAAAAGATGCGCTGTGTCGCTTCCGTCCGTTGCTAGTCCAATAGCGTGAAAGGCTTTGCGGTGGATTATCATTTTCATGGCAACATGAGCGAAAGCCGATTAGAAGGTAAAAAGAAAAACTGCTGCTGGTTCATCAGGTACCAGCAATCGGGTTCTTAACGGCTCAGCAGAACATCTCCATTCAGTGGTGTGTAGTAATTGATGTCCTTGAGGCGGATCTCTTTTCGCAATTTACGAGCGAATTCATTTAGTTCAGCCTGTATGCCATCTTCCCTTTCGAAACCGCATGCTTTTGACTTGAGCCCTTCTCATCATTCAAATTTAATTGGAATACCTCCGCCGGAAAACCATATATGAGCAGACGGGAACTGTAGCTGTAGCTGTTTTTGCATATCAGATGTCATTGCTTTTTTAATTTTTTTATTTGAATTTTTAATGAAATGTTTCAATGTAATTTTTGACAAGCGTCCTCGACCACAGCCCCGTCTAGTGCTGCTGCAGCGTCAGATCACATTGACGGATATAATAAAACTTTACTGCTGAGTTCATGTGGATACTGGAAACGTACTCAAAATGATGAATAATAAAATAATTTTATAGCAGAAGTTTTAATATGTTAAGCGAACGTTGAAAACTCTGTTCGGTTATTAAAAAGTTTTAAGTGTTGTAGCGAGGGGCATGCCTCTCTGGAGTCTCAGCATGGTTGGAGTGAATTGGGGTTATTTTTGGCAAAATGAAGCTTTAATTGGGATTAAAATGCAGTAACTAGCAAAGCCTTTGTCAGTCATGCAAATAAAGCGAATTAAATTATGTTGCATCAATTATTAAGCATAGTAGTAAAAAACATACACGCCAGACACTTTCACATTCTACAAGAGTACATGTCAATAGATTTATTTTGAAATGGTAGTATTGACTCAAAAACCTGCTATGAAGCGAAATGCGTGTTAGAAAAACTGGAATAGGATAGAAACCCAAGCTCTCCAAAGGAGTCTCTCAAAAAACACTCCAACACTCCAACCACGTTTAGGTTTTCCCTCGATTTTGACAGCACCTTCGTTCACAAAAAACCGGGTCCAACTGCAGAGTTTCCAGTCAGATTCGAGGATACCTTGTATGATACCTTAGTCTATTAAGATTTCCGACTGAGTCAGAACCTGGGGTGAGATGGCGGCGGTGAGCCTTATATGGGCTTACGAGTGGTTACTGGCATCGGGTTTTCTCAACCCTCTGCTATAATCAATAATTCATTATGAATTCGGTTCTCCATTTTGGGGAACTACAAACACCAGCAACCAGTCAACGCATCATCATTTTGGGCACCCATCACTTTCGAAAAAGAGATGGTGGCACTGTGATTATTGGTCTTCTAGCTTAAGGAAGTCGAAAAGTTTTGCGAGGGCAATTGCATTTGAAGCTGCGATGTATGCTCTTCGAAACTGCTACAGAAATCTAGTCACTGAGACGCAGGAAATTTTAAATGAGTTTTTATTCAGCATTTCCAGCAGCTCTGCGATAAAAATTACAATGTTGGACCTAAGATTATATACTGGCTGCATTCCAAACTTTTGTCTAATCAACTTATGTCAATTTTTCTGTCAGCTTGGCAAATATTCATCCATATTCCAAGCAGAAGTCCTTGCCATGAATCAGTGTACTACCACAATAAACCTACATTTTGGGTTAAGGGACAGCTACCTTACCAAACCTAGTATAGTGTTCCCCGCTTAATTGAACCGACCATTTTGTTCGATTTTTTCGATCAATTATCCGAGTATTCAATTAAAGAAAACCCGCTTAATTGCTTCTATCGTGCAATTAAACGAGATTGGCTTAATTAAGCCAGTAAGACAATTAAACGATGTTATATTCGAAAACTGATGAAAATGGGTCCGTTCCGATTTCTAGACCATCTGAAGTTTTAGATAAAGAGAGCAGTCTGATTCGACAACAACCTGATATTTGACAGATGAGCAAGACAACTGGCTGGATTGTTAGTCTAAAAATTCTTGTCTTAACTCATTTGAAATTTTGAAATATCCTGTCAGTTGAAAATTGTCACAAAACAGATGTTATGCCAAACGTATTTTTGCAAGATTGCTGAACTTTGGAAGTCATTTTTTTTTCGTACTTGGACGTATATTGGTTTAAATTAATAGTTTAATTTTCACACAGTTTTATTGTATAATATAATTCATCGATTTTGTAGTCTTCAGCAAATTGTTGAGCTCAAATTATTACACTTAACCTGTGATATAGTAAACTTCTTTTGGGAATCGCATAAGTGTATTACTTTCATAAAATATTGTCTTCAGAGCAGTTCGTGTTTTAATATTGTGCGCAGCTTTACAAGTTACAAAGCAACTCCAATGCGAAAACAGAAAGTAAAAATATAAAAAAATTTTGTTTTGACTTGGATGTCATATCTGACTTTGTCTTGTTTTTCAGTCAAGTTTCAGCGTTCCGTATCTAGTCTAGTCTATCAGAAATTTCAGGTATCTAGAAATGGGAATGCGCCCAATTGCTTTTGTTTCCAAGTGAATCGTGCTACCAGAATTGAAATATGACAAACTACAGCTCGCTGCCATCTGGGCAGTGCTGTCAACTTCAATGTGAAAACAGCGCTCGGGAATTACTACAATTTGCTCATTTTTTTTTGTTATAATTTTTTATTTGTCGCCGATCAATTAACCGAACAATTTGGATGCATTTAGTTTGTTTGGTATACATTTTTAAGATCAATTAAGCGGGTAAATCAATTATACGGGACTCAATTAACCGTGCAAATACGTGTATAGCTTATATAGGAAATATTCGAGCCCACTTTTTTCGTTCAATTAAACGGGAAAATCAATTAAGCGAGGTTCAATTAAGCGGGGATCACTGTATAACCACAAATGCATAATAAAGGCTATTTCATTAAGCACTTTCTATCTTTAAATTTAAATACAACAAAGTGTGTATGAGATATCATCGACATTTTTTATTCATTTGAAAGGCCTATTGATGCCATTATGTATGGAATATAACATCGTTCAAATGTCCACCGCGGCTTCTCTGGGTGGCGCGCATCCGAAATGTCCAACTTTCCATGACTCTGGCACATAAATCAGGCTGAATTTGACCGATGACATGGGTTATGTTGGGCTTCAGGGCCGCTGTGGTTTGTGGCTTATTCGCATAGACCTACGACTTCAGAAAACCCCACAAGAAAAAGTCTAACGCACGATCTCGGTGGCCAGTTCACATCACCTCCACGTGAGATGACCATGCCCTCGAATCGCTCGAGCGGAATTTCCAATGTGGCGTGAGCTGTGTGGCACGTAGCGCCATCCTGTTGAAACCACATGTCGTTGTTTGTTGACGTACCTATTCATCCAGAAATGAGCCTCATCGCTGAAGATGATTTTTCGATGAAAATAAGGGTCAGTTTCCAACTGCTCCAGAGCCCATTCAGCGAACACACGTCGTTGTCTACAGTCGTTTACCTTCAGCTCCTGGGTCGGGTGCAGGCCCAAGGCACGACGCAAAGTTCGCCAGGTTGTGGTCTGCGAAAGGCCGAGTTGCCCGAACAGAACACCCATTTTGATAAAACACGTGTTGTTGAGCGCTATATCCATCCATGGTGATTTGGCAAAACAGACTGAATAAATGACAGCCAATTTGACAGATGTAGCTTCAACAATATGGCCGCTATCAACAGTCAAAGTTCGGAAGTCCCTATTGGAGGGCCCTTTATAATGGGAATCTGAAGAAAATCGTGGTGCCAGAGCTGTGAAAAACTTTCCTTATTGTAAAAGTCAGGCTTAGAAAGATTTGAAACAATAGTGCCTGTTGAATTTTATGATTCCTCGTTTTCAGTTCCAAGGTATGTTGATCGCAAGAGATGAAAACTGAAAGCAATGAGTATTCAAGTATCCAGTTCAAAGGCATAGTTCGAGACCTCGTAAAGTTAATAGGTTAGCATACACTCAATAATAGTCAATGCATTTTCACCACAACAATTGTAACAATGGCAGACCATTAAGCACTTAAGCCTTCGAATACCTAATCAACTAGAAATTCAAATCTCATGTGTTATTGACAACAATATACGCCGCCATTTGGCAATTCAAAAACAAATTTGGTATACCAAATGCTAGACTTCTATCGGAACAAATCGAAAGCAATTTGGCTTCCAAGCAATTGGTTTTTTCTAACACGGTTTTGTTGTTCCGATTTCGGTACTGACTGGTACAATGGGAAGCCTCCTCAATGAGGAAAAAAATCGTAGCAGAGGGAGAACGAATATTGAAAAAAAAAACTATTTCATCTGATTGCGGGCTCCAATTCGATTTGCTGTCGGCTTCTGTGAAGGCACAACTTGACCAATTCAATTTCGGTCAATAGTTTCGAATTGATTTGCGTAAAATGCGACGGAAAGATGTTTGGAGGCTTCCGGCAATTTTTATTTATTTACATTTTTTTTTTCTTCTTATGTATTTCAATTCTACCATTTCTACACGAAAAATTGGCTGTTTGACCTTTTTCCCGCCCCTTCCGTTCCCTAAATGAGATTGGGTAATTGAAATTGATTTGATATATTCTTTTTTTTTTTGAGTATCTCGTCGTGAATGCAAAACAAAATTTATTTTTGGGGGCATTCAAAAATAGTCGGCACTTGCCCCGCTTGAAATAAGGGCGAACATAGTCCTTGGTTCCGGTGAGAGGTATCGGTTTATTTGATTTTCATTTGCTCACATTTCAAGTTCATTCATTTGAAAAGATTACCGTGACTACCAAATTATATTTTCACAAAAGTTGAGTAGGATGATCCTAAAATTACGCCGCGTAGAATCTTGGATGTCGTTAGCTTTGATAACCTTTCAGGCGGAAATGAAACGCCGACGACGTCAGCAGTGGAGGAAATGGATAAGTTGTGACGCTCTTGTATTATATTCGAAGGATATAATTGGGATATCTTTAGAACAGTTTGAGTAGCATGGTAATGTTTCTGATTCTAAAGGATGTGAAGTATGTCATTATTAGGTTCTCGATTGACTCGTGGGTTAGGGTTGCTTTCGTTAACAAACAAGTCTCAAAACAGATACCGTACAGTCCTAGTTCAAATTCTGTACGAGTTTCGCTACCAACGAGATATCTTTATCCTCTATTTGGTCGACTTTGTTGCACAGCTAGCTCACTTTGATTGCATTTAAGCGTCTCGTTGCGATTAAAAATCTCTCGTGGAGGTTATCATAGTTATTATGGTCCTTAGAGCTCTGATACATACATTCTCTGCATGCAATCTAGTTTCTTATTTTACTGTTACACTGATAACCGGTGTGATTTTTCTTTCCTTTTCCATTTCAACGCTTACAAGCCCTTGTCTCTTGCGAACCGGAGCTAAAGTAGCTCCACTTATTTACCCTCAAAAGGGTGTTTGATTAGCCTGAGTTTACATAAAAATTTTGGAACACAATTCCATATTTCCAAATAAATAAAACCTCCTTGACAACCTCAGTAAAATTATCCTTCATCATTAATAGCAAATAAATTGGAATTCCTATACATACTTCACACCCAAGAACTGTTTCGCATTTTATTGAGACAAAAATTTTCACGAAAGATGTCATCGTTAAGCATAAGATAATGCCTGTTGAAATTATTTATTGTCTTCGCTGAATAATGGCAGATAGTTACAGCAAGCACCTGTGAGACAAGCAGATGAGGAATTACGTACTTTGTCCTCGCAGCGCTACCAGGAGCTGGTTAACAAGGCTACGACCATCGGCGTAAAATTTATGAACTTATTTGGAATTGCTCTTTGATGTCACATTAAAAGCGGCATAAAAGAGGAGAACAGAGCAGAGTCGTTTGTCTTCCTGGCGCAGATAAATATGTGAAATTAATGTCTTTCCGCGAAGTACTTAAGATATGCTTGTGTCTACAATCAATTCGCCCGTTCATCAGCTTAATTAACACAGAATGTGTTTGTTAGACAAACCGAGCACTATGGCATCGAATATGAAGCAGATAACTCATAACATGAACTGTAGTAAAAGGATAATCAACATTTTAATAAGAATGTTTGATGGTTGATATTAATTTAAAAAGTTGCTACATGTTAGCCAGCGAATATTAGTATAATATCTGTAAAATAAATAACTAATTATGCTCCCGACTCGTGGCGAGTCTCTGCCCTATCTCTTGCAGTATTCCATCCTCTTCGATTCGAATTGCATTTTTAAACTCCAGCCCCCAGGTTCCAGACCTCCGAACCTTCTTTTTATAGGCCAAGTAATCGCAAGCAGCACTCAGACACAAAAACAGGTCCATTGTACTACCAGCAGGTACAACCCTTTTACTGTGTTTTCTTCGTCTTTCTTAGAAAGTCGAATAAGAGCTTCAGTGATAAGGAGCTTAGGTTACCAGCACTCATCACATCAGTCCCAAAAATTTGCCACCTGACACGAACAAAGGCAGGACAATCACATACGAAATATTGAGATGTTTGGCAAAGAAGCAAATGTCCCGTAATAACACCAATAATCTGTCAGTAGTCTTCTCTGGCGAGAGACATTAAGAATGCTGTCGATTTCTTACAGGCGTCGGGAAGGATCTCTTTAGTCTGCCTACATCCTGGAGTCATGCCATCTACATTTGTGTTTGCTAGAAACCCAACCAAAGATAGAAGCCCTAATCGAAGATACGGGCAAGGGCCGGAGAAACTCTCCTCTGAACCTTGCCTGGTAAGCTCATCGGAGAACTCATTTTCGGTAGTCCCCCTGTGTCCAGGGACCCAGACTGTCGCTACAAACGCAGATACTCCGTCCCTTCTACTGGTTTTTTGCAATATAGTTCGCAGTCATATGGGTTGCAAAAATCTACGCTTGGAAGACAGATGCATAAATACCCAAGGGAAAATGCAGTCTAATATTGTCACTTTCCACAAAAATTCCAGCACCTGAGTCTTCACTGGTCTTGGAGCCATCTGTGAAAATTCGACTACATTCCTTACCCGGCTCAGAAAGTGATGAAAACCACTCCTGGGCACAGGGGAAGTTGACCGTAAATTAACACAGTAGTCTTAATTCTGGAACCATTGCGTCAGATGGCATATCCATAAGATTTGAGTCAAAAGATATTCCTCGCGCAAGCTCCTCAAAACTCCAGTGTATGTTAAACCAAAATCCACGATCGATGAGGGTAGAATGCTAAATAGTTCGTGGGCGTTCAAAGTTGTTTTGCCATTTGAGGTGATATCCATTCGCATTTGAGGCTGCTCGCTTCCAAAACCCTGATTCAGCTGGAAGCCCTCAATGACCTAAGCTCCAAATATGTCGAATTAACTCATGTAAGGTCTCCAGTAGTCTGACTGCAGTTGATCGCGTTGATAGAATTCTTTCGCCATTCGGCTACTTTTTAGACTCTTGTTAAGATACGTTTTTTTGTGAATCAGGGCAAGAGGCCGGTTAAGTGCATCTTTTTTTTAAATCTGACGAATCATGCCACGTGGTATAGCCAACTATGTGTAACGTCGTTGTTTTGATGTTTCAGAATTGTGCGCAACACTTTGTTTTCACTTGATCGTCCAGATACATCTGATAGTTGTACCGTTCCCATAGTCTGGCCGTTACTCTATCAGGATGTACGCCTTTTCGATACCTTTGATTGTGTTGAGATCGGTGCACTTGATGAATGCGTGGTTAACCAAAATTGCACGTGATTTGGCATCATTGGCAAGATCTTGCCTAATGGATACTGATTACCTCATGCTTGTGCAGGACCAGATTTTTTGCGACGTCTTTGAGGAGTTTGCATACCGAATGGTGTTCCTCGTTTAAACAGGTGGTTGGATGTGTACTTCATTTAGTGCTGTCTAACCGGAACCTTAAACTGGCTGGGGGTATCAGTTTGTTTCTCCACGAAACCTCTCACGGAATGCTTAGAACTAATTCGCAAAAGCTTCACCGGTAAGGAGGAAACTTGTGTCGATACCCGGTTGCGCTGAAGTTAAGTAGCAATTCGTGATTTTGTGAACTAATTTCAATTTTTTAGTTGAGGATGGGAAAAATTCCTCACAGGTATACAGCGGCTTATATGACAATACCACACAAACAAGCAATGTCATATAATCCCTAATCTAAGGAGTGTTGCTAAGAGCTTAAGGAAAAGGTTTTCAATAATTGTCTTATCATCCTTAACAACGACAACATTACTTGTTGTATTTCATTCGCACTGTGCTCATGTGAACCAACCTACAGTCGTAGATAAGCCCTGAATTGTTTGATCGATTAATGAACTACAAATTTGATTCCGTGAATTATTTCGATTAAGGAGTGTGTAGGCACATATTTATTTTTAGTAGCAAAGCCTTCGGCATTATCCGTCAGTCCTTAACAGCATCAAAATTCCTTAAGTGTAAATGGAATCTAAAATTAGTAAATTCAATAACGTGTTACCGCTACTTATCCTTTAATGCCATTCTAAACAAAAGTTAAAATTCTTCGAATTTCCTTACCCACAGAGCTGATTTAATGCGCTATACACTGCAGGGCTTCTAATTATAATCCGGTTACTCAGGTTTCAGCCCCAAAGCGTTTTCCTTTTCGTCTTCGTCTTCGTCTTCGTTTTCGTTTTCGTTTTCGCTTTCCTCCCTCGAAATTCGAAGAGACTTAATTTAGATTTTCTTTTCTTCCACATATCCTTTCAATCTAATTTCCAACAAGCAATTCACTTAACATCAATAAATTTCATCCCGAGACCCCACATCATTAACTAAAATCCACGATTCGACATTCAAAAGCTTAGTCCTGATGTCACTTTCAAGCACGGGTGAGATTTTCATTATACGTAAGTAATACCCACACACATGCATACGTAAACTCTTAGGTTTGTACGTTCGGATATTTTTCCTCCTTCAAGTAATTAAATACGTTAGGTACGGAAGGAGGGGAGTGTTTTCCAGGGTTATCCTTCTAAAAGATAATTGAATTTTTCAAGGACTCGCGGCAGGGGATGAAGGGTATAAGGAGAACACACTCGTTCAAGATACTTCTCACGCACGTCTTAGCTAACAAAACGTATCCCTTTTTTTTAAGGGGAGCATGAGAAGCTGGCTGTTGTTGATGCTGTGTGCCTTTACCTCAAGGCAATTACCTTCTTTAATATTCGGAGAGAAGTTAAAAATCGGAGCAGGAAGCATGGGAAAGATATCCTTACTATACAGGCATCCGCTTGCGTACGCATGGATGCTCAGGGAATGAATGCATCATTGAGTTTCGGATAGGAAATGTGAAAAACGTAATGATGGTGACATGACATTTAATGAGCCATGAAATTGAGCCGCTTTTTGTCGTGTGTTTGAGAGAGTGTGTGCAAGGATGGATGTGTGCATCGTTTCGGAATTTTGTTATTCACTCTCAGGTAATGAAAGAAATATATATTTTTGATATACTTTTGAATGGGCGGAAGTTTATATGTGAGGATTTTTGAATTTAATTCTGCGCAGTGTTTTAGGCGATGCTTAAGTAGCTGTTAAAGTTGATGGCACTAATCCAATTGACATTGATACAAATACGAGGTTGTGTTGTAAACAAATTAAAAAAATACATTTTCTATAGAAACAAAGTATCTCATTTCTTTTATTTGCCGTTACAAAAAAGTATCACCTCGGGCTTAAGCACCTAGATACTTCAACTTGGTTTCCAATAGAAACTTAAGATCCTATATGATGAAACCTGCAAGGCTGCTAGACAATTTGTTCCGCATCTTGTAAGTGCTCCACAATTTCTAAGGATGCCTTTGTCGAATGTTTCATTGATTTTTTACAATCATCCGTAAGTATACAAAGCAGGAACAAACTTAAATTGATGTAGGTTTTTAAAGATCTCCATCAATTGTACATCGCCGATTTAGCGGTCCATCTTTTTAGGTTCATATCTTCATGATAAAGTTTATGACGAAGCTTCTTGATTACTAGAACATCTCAGTGGATTTGGATTAGAGTTTTTCTTCGTTATGCTGAGCCTTATTTTTACGGTCTAAACCAGCGAGTCAGTAATAATAATTGGTTTATCTATTATGGCCTACATCCAGCAGTTTCAGTCTAGAAAAGGGTATGACCATTGCCTTGGCTTGATTGATGTTTATATAAGTCTACTGAAAGGTCCCTTATACTCCAGCTTCAATTTTTTTTATAGAATATTTGTTTTCTTATTAACATGACACTCCACAACTTTTAAGCAAATCAAGGGGACTTAGTAAACGGATCCTTCCTTTTGGACAGGCTCGATCATATACCATTAATACCGATTTTAATGAATTAAAGTTATATGACTCAATCTGGTCGCAATTATGTACATACTGTCGGGGCCAACTTCCAGTTTGTAATGTTGTTCTCTATATTTCTTGATTTCCCAAAACCCTTTGTTTCTCACCTTTTGTAGAGCTGCCATATATTTGCTTAAGAAATTTTAGGGTTCCTACTACTTTCTTGTGCAGCTAAAACAATAACTATGTACATAGAACTATTTCTATCAGTAATTTCATTTCTTACCGTTTTAGCAATAAGCACAATTGTTAAAAATGGACGAGGGTGTGCTCTTGGGAGAACAATTCTTTGGGTGATTTTCGGTCCCGTATGCATAGACGGTGAATGGAGGAGGAGATACAATGGCGAACTGTACGGGCTGTATAAAATTACAATCTACTTCAGCTACTGTCAACAACATATACAGGGTGTACAAAATAAGATAAGGGAAATAATAATAATATAATTCACTACAATATTGGCAATAGCAGGGAGCAAGAATTCTTTTTTTCCGAATTATCGGGAAATCTTTCAACCTTTCAAGCTTTCTCAAAAAGTGGATGTAGCACGCTTTAATCGCAGTAGTGGATAATGTTTTCAGGAAAAAATCAATTACTTCATTCAACTGACTTTCTTTTTTACGCAGCAGGCCTGCGACCTGAAAGAATAGTGCAAAACTCACGCACCAACACAAGAGGCACAATCTTTCACAAGTCCGTCCAATTACTCGCATACGCCGATGAGACGGAAGCGGCAAAGATGGGTTTAACGGTAAATGAGAGAAACCAAGTATATGCTGTCAACAAGAAAGGACACTCAACACCGACGTCTCGGACAGTACCTCTCCCTCGATAGATATAACATTGAGGTAGTTAAGAACTTTGTCTACCTAGGCTCGGCTATTACTTCAGACGACACAAGCGCTGAGATCAAACGAAGAATAACCCTTGCCAATCTAGCAATCTAAAAGGATGGACAGCCAAAGTTAGCAGCCGGGTGATAAACATATAATGCCAAGTGAGTATCTCGTAATGTCAATACGTACAGCACTTTGATTGATGTATAGCACCAATGCGAAATGAATCGGTAATCCAGCAAAACTGTTCGTAAATGAGTTTAGCCACCATACATAGCAACAAATAAATTCGTATAATTGGCAATATTGCCCCGAGAAGCCCATTGGTTGCGAGCGACATTATAGCGATTTAGTCGAATTTCGATTGATTAGATTCAGCTGTATGCAGTTTGTTCATGAGCTGAATCGACTTCAAGCTGTATTATATGTATGTACATGTGGTTTCTCGGAGCCGGAGGTCCTCTGTGCCCCGAAAATCTAATTGCCGTTGTTAATTGAGGAATCAGTTGCTGTTACATGTGTTTTGATGGGCGAGGATTGATTAGCTACCACATTCAAATGGGACACGAACAGTGATGTGATATACGTTTTTGACGTAAATGTCTGTGAGCGATTGTATTTTGAGGTGGATCGGCGTTTCAAGACTTTTCCATCTAGAGTTGGCAATGGAGAGGAAGTGTTGAAAAATCTTACCATTGATGAGTCCCATCGGGGAGCAGAAAAACTCAGAAAGAGATGCATTAAGGGTTAAATCACATCTAACCAGCGCGTTGGCTCTCTCATTCCTCTCTATGTTACGATGGCCGAGAACCGAGAGGAGAGTGATATTGAACCGAGCGTTAGAGTATTTGAGTTTTCTTACACTGTTCCACTTATTTGGAGGATAAAATGAGAGAGTGATGCTCTTTGATGGCAGCCTGGCTGTCAATAAAGATTCCTATGTTGTTTATAGTAGTAGGGCTAAGGCAAAGTATCTTGCAGGCATCTCGCTGGTACCTTCGCCTGGAAAATACTCGAGAAGTCTGGAAGACGGTACGATTTGGATACGTTCAGTTCCATGGCAAATAATGACTCAGTTCAGAATTTCCTATCATCTCATGAAACTAGCCTTGGAGCTAGTTGAATTCCTACAAATACGTTTTACCAATTTTACAGAAAACGTCGGGCATAGGCCAACAAATTCCTGTGCCCATTGCATTTTTTTGTGTACAACGTAAAATATACATTATAAGTATAAGATTCGAGGCAATTCCTTAAATTTAAAAAAATAAAAAAAAATAAATTAATATCCGGCAGTCAATAGAAGACAAAGGTCTAGGATATCGCATACGTTCCTGTTGTGAGTGTGTTATTTTTTGTAGAAGGCCACAATAATTTTCACTATAGACTTTGAACAGCGGAGGAAGAAGATTTTTTATTACAAATTTAAGAAGGGTTTTCCTTCGAAGGATCCCAAGATCTGTTCCGCTGTCTTACTTATCGTCCAGCATTCAGCTCCATAAGGCAAAACTGGAGAGATCAGGGTTTTGAAGAGCATGATTTTGGCCCTTCGAGTTAGGAGTTTGGACCTGAGCTATTTGGACAAACCAAATAAGCAGCGGTTGCCTAAGGTTATGCTTCGTCGAATCTCCACTAGGGTGTCATTTATGGGGTTTTTATTTGCTCCGAGGTAAATAAACTCCTTCACTACCTCAAAATTATAGCTGCCAATTGTTAGGTTTTGACCTAGACGGTGTTTGACGGATCGGTTTTTGGTAAACAGCATGTACTTTGTTTTATCCTCGTTCATCGTGAGACCAATTCGTTTGACTTGTTCTTCTATTGTCGTAAAAGCCTCAGTAATGGCACGCTGGGAACGGGCGACGATGTCGATATCGTCTGCATATTCCAGCAACTTGATGAATTTGTTAAATATAGTGCCTTCTGTGTTTACACCAGCCTTTCGCACTATCTGCTCCAGCACAAGATTAAGAAAGTCACACGACAGCGCGTCTCCTTGCCGAAAACCGGTACATGTTTAGAATAATTTGAGGGTTCTGTTTCCAAGCTGCACGGTGCATTGCGAGTTCTCTAGCGTGGCGCAACACAACCGGATCAATTTTCTCGGGATCTCGAATTCGGCCATCGCGTTATATAGTTCGGTGCGATGAATGCTGTTGTATGCGGCTTTGAAGTCGATGAAAAGATGGTGAGTATCGACTTGGAACTCGTTGGTCTTTTCCAAGATTGGCGGTAGTGTGGAGATTTGGTCTATCCTCGATTTGCCAGGATAGGTGCCGATGAGTGTGGTGCAAAACGGCTTTAGTCGTTCCCACAGTACACTGAATATGATCTTATAGGCAACATTAAGCAGGGATATGCATCGGTAGTTCTTAGGTTAGGTTAGGTTAGGTAGAAAGGCGTCCCGTGGGACTCACTTAGGCTCAGAGCCCGTTGTGATGCCTAAAGAATTCCCTGTAGGAGAATTCTCTCCGTAAAACCATTTGAAGTTATTGATAAATGAGAATATCTTTCTTAGGGGGATTTGACTTAGGTCACAGTTGTCATTGAAATGATAGTGCCCAAGAAATCTTCTTCTACTGTGGGAGAGCGCACCATCGGTAGTTCTTACAAGCCATAGGATTGCCTTTCTTGAAGATGGGGCAGATAGAACTGATAGTACAGTCGTCGGGCATGCTTTCGTCCTTCCATACTTTACAGATGATCTGGTGCATACTCTCTACCAAAACATCGCCACCAGCTTTGAAGAGCTCTTCAGCTTCTTAATGGCTGTGCCGACTTTCTCTGAGCTGGTTGGGAGAACTACTTCATCGACTCAAGTTGAGTTTTCTGGTTACCAAACCATTTTGCAATAAGTGAAGATCAGTTTCCCAACTAAAGTAAACAGCCAGTTCTGATTGTAAGCCCTATTTAGGACTTTTTGAAAATATGTGCACAATTGGGTTTTTGGGTGCACTCATATCGATTGGGTTTGCACTTCGTGAAATACGATCGGAGGTCGTTCGATCGGTTTGGCGTCTTGTATGGGCACAACAACACATCCACATCGATTGTGGAAATTTGGGGAAATTAATCTTATATATCCGAGTAATTTGAAAGTGAATTTCGTTTAATATATTCCGCACAATGAAGCCACAAATATATCATTATTGTATCCAAGTTCGACTGTTAACAAAAGTTTATCAATAACAACAAAAGCGAAAACGATACACATCATTTCTCATATGAATGCTCAAGCTCAAGGACATCCTTTTTCATTCTCGATTTACAATCTGATTATTTATGCGCCGTAAAAGTTCTGTGGCATATACTTTTCCGTTCCTTTTTTTGAATATTAACTTTTCGAATTCACAAATCACCAAAAGAACCGCTTTTTGAAATATTTTCTACCGTCAATTCAACAAAACACACAACAGATGTGAATGTGACACATTAATACATCTAACAGATGACAAAAGAGGGTCCTTCTTATTTTCCAATTGGAAATGAAGATGACTTGATAAGAATCAAATATACGAAAGGAGACAGTCAGTCCTTGATGCTTTGTCTAAGAATAGAGTGTGGGCTTTAGACAGGAAGAAAGGAATATGTTTGAGGAATGTGCTGTCATTAATGATGATATTACTTTTTATATGACCCTTAATGAGAGCAACCCATTTAATGATTTTGTGTTTTAAGGCGTGTGGTTTTTATGGTGTGATTCGACCATTAAGTTAATTAGTATGTATAGTTATGGAATGGGCAAAGAAATCGTACTTTTTTCTCTTTGACAACTTTGCTCCATCGTCTGGGGGTTAATGGACTTTTACTTTAGTCAGACTAATTGACTTACTTTTTTGTGGTTCGTTATTTGGCTAAGGGTCGTCTGGCTTTATTCTAGTGGATATCATCCTGTAGGGTTGTATTTTTTTTACTTTTTTGTTTTGGGATTGAAAGCATAGCGAGGATTTTTATTTGCATGGTCATGTGATGATTTTAGTTGTTTTGGAAGTTTGTAAAGATGCAACCTATGAAGTAATTGAATATGTGCATTTATGAATTCATGGACATAGAAAATATGGCTAAAGTAAAGATATCTACGAGTGAAGATTACCGTTCGCAGTGCTTTGTAAGGTTAAAATTGGGATTCAAATGGAAAAGGTTAGTTTCTCTACATATCTGTATAGGTACTAGATGACTTTTGATGACTCTCTGTTATTACAGTGAATGTATACAAGTCATGTAGCTTGATTTCATCAGAGGAATCTTTGAAGCTACAACCGTAGGTCGACATGTTTCATTTAATTTTCGAAAAATTACAAAATCGAATTTTTTGTTAAAATTCCACTTCAGCAAATAATTGTCCTTTGGGCTAGACTCTTGGAGATAGTCCAGCAATATTCGTTGTACATGTGTACAAAGATGGCTGTTAAAATTCTGAATTTCTCATCGATTGTAAGATGAAAATGGAATGCTTGATTTGGAAAGCGTGGTGATGTGGATGATGAAATACTTGTATGATATCATTAAACAAAAAAGTAATAAATAAATAGATACAAAGATATATAGTATTAGGGGATATTTATGAACCCGAATCAATGCCCATCGCAGGTCAAAGAAGCAGCGTCAAAGTGCAACAGTAGTACCATCTACAGAATCACCAAGGAATATCAGCTTCATTGATGAAATAATCATTTTGCCGCAGTTCTGAACTGGTTCGGGATAATTTCGGATCCAAACTTGAAAGGACCAAATCAATTTAGGTACTGGTTGACTTCTAAGTAGGCTTGATGACATCCCTGTTAATCCAAATAGCTTATCTTGCTGAAGAGAGGATCGCACTAAGCAAACTTAGCGCAGCAGGGTTGCGGACGAATAAAGGCAATTGAGACCGAGTTGGAGACAGCATTGCAAAACTTCGGATGTGTTGACGCTTTGGCATAGTTGACTTCCTATGACACACAACATGCAATAAGATTGCATTTTTACTTCCCATCTTCATAGGGGAAGTATTGCAATCGCCCCAAAAAAAAAGTTCGAGATTTTAACAGAACTTCACATTACGATACACTAGAAATCATTTGCACCCATTTTCGAAGTGATGTCTGTGTGTGCGTGTGTGTGTGCGTGCGTATGTGCGTGTGTGTGTTGTGACATTTTTTTTCTCCTTCGATATCTGGAGAACGGAACAACGTACGATCTTGCGGTTTTTTTTTGTTTTATTTGTCTCAATGAAACTTAGAGCTGATTTTCAGCAAAATCGGTCCAGCGGATGCTGAGATATTTGGAGAAATGCTTAAAAATAAGGTGACTGGACAACCTAAGCACATTGTTTTGTTATTGGGAACAATGTTCGCTGTGATATAAAGCAATACGAGGTGGGAAGTACAGGACTGGCTCACCAGTCGAATTTTTTTTAAAGTAGCTCTGTACATTCTTTTGTATGTCTCAGATTTAAACTTGTTGTTACTTTTGGGTTTTCTTTCGGATCCTTAGAAGGCGCCAGTTTCAATGCTTTGTCGAACTGCAACAATCAAGTGAATATTTTCAGTGATTGTATTACTGCAACCATCCAGATTCTTGCCATTTTTAGGTCATTGACGTGTGTGAGATATGTACTTACTGAACAAACTGAATTTAATCCTTAATTTCCCCTGTAAGCATTACAAATAAGAAATTCAATAAAGCCGTTTAATAGCCCAGATCACAGCTGAAATAATCCTTCTACAGCAACAATTGTAGCAAGGATCACATCATAATCATCTCCATCGCACTTACAATTAAAAAAGTAACATATGTATATCCACCTCACATCAAGTCGATTTGCAAAACAATTAAAAATTGAAAATTCGAAACTTACAGAACGCGCAATATTCTGCTGGTGTTGCATTTGTTGTTGCAATTTCTGCTTCTGATTGTTAACAATCCGTGAAATTTGCTTTCGCTTTAAGCAATTTTATTTCGTGCGGTATTATAAATTTGGGAAATACCATGAAGACAGATACAGGACAGAGCGAAGAGAGCTGTGCGAAAGTGGATTAAATTTCAACGAGTCCTGGGGTGGTGGTGCACAATGAAAATTAACATGATTCTCCTCGATATGATGTTTACTCGCATCCTGGTGTATGTGCCTGCGTGCGCGAGTGCAAACATTTATATTAACTGCACTCGAAATTAGTTGAAGGTACTGTGCATAATTTATGTAAAGTAACCTTTCAAGTAGTTAATTATATTTAAATACGTTTTGTTAATTTTCGTAGTAATTTTCTGATCAACGATTTAAGAAGTGAATTGTTTTTAAAGTACTGAATGAGTTTTAGTTATATAATTGAAAGTTCGCTTATTGACAATGCAAAAGGTTATAAGCGTCAATGAAGTTGAAAATTTGGAATGTCTTTTACAATCCTTTTTGAAATTTCCTTTTCTTTGTTCCGCGAAGTCTTCCATATTAACACAAACCCTGTAGCTTATTTGCTCTAGAACGAGATTGAAGAAATAGCATTACAGTGCAGCTACTGAAAATGCAGCATAAAAACAGTTTCTAACGATATGCCCTTCCAAAAACCAAAATACATTTATTAAATGGATGGAAAACAGAATTTTCAGGGTTAAACCACAAATAGTTCACTTCAGTGAACTCAGACTGTGCCCCAAGCGGCTCAACCAAACTACAATTAACTTCACACTTACTTGATAACCTTTACCATAAATCAATGTCTTACCTTGTCGTTTTGTTACAGTTGAGGCAGTTCTGATTGATATTGATTAGAAAAAGCACATCCTCTTCAATGCCTTGCCACAAGTTCTTACATGATATCTTTTATGCCCAATTTGTCATTCAAAATTGTATATTGAAAGCCCCAGGACACAGCACCTCTACTCCATCGAATCGTCGTTAGGTGGGATTAATTACTTCACTTTGTCAACGATACCCGTGGTAACCAATGACGAGGGTCAGTCCACTCCGGACAATATTATCACCGAATGCCCGGTCATCTCTCTAACGTTTGTGACATTCCTTTGTCGCTATACAAAAGAATACCCCCGGGGCAGAATACGAACACCCAATTGAATAGTGAACACAAAGAGAAAAGGAGGATATTATATCCATTTCTCCAGTTACCTTTAGCTTGCTGGCTATACTCGTCCAGTCCACGACCTCAGTTGTATGGTTTCACAGTTTTCCAAAGTAATTACATTTCGGTCCGATGTTTTCCGAAAATCAAAGGTACGCGCATTGGGGACTTACCCTTTTTGGTCATCTGGCCCGAAACGGAGGCGAACCCTACTAACTAGTTTTTTTTTGTTGTTTTGTTTTGACGGGAGGATATCATGGAAATTGAATCTTCGCATCGTGTGCACATCAAAGAGGACATCAGCAGACCGCCGCCGCCAAACAAACGGATGGAGAAATGCAAACGATACGAAACTAGAAAATTAAATCATATTTCGGTCCCTTGTCGCCCTCTGTGTTTTGGACAAACTCCGTGCATGGAAAAAGCCATGAACTTTTGCTCTGTCATACTAGGAAAGGACATTTTCTCGTTTTGTTTTAATGACCAAGAGCTGTGTTCCTTTTCCAGCGGTGATGGTCTCTGATATTCATTCTATTTACTCAGTGTCCGCTTTGGGTAAGCCAATTTATGATGAATGGTCAACAGTTGTTCTTTCGTTCGACTACCCCACCTATACTGTGGTGTCTGTGCCTATTTTCTTCCTTGTCACTTTTCTTGGAGCCGAAAACTGGACAGTTAGCAACTTCGACGTTGTAAGGGATAGGAAGCCAAACTTAGTAAATAATTATTTTAAGATAAAACAACGGACCGGAAATTATAAATTCATCTACAAAAGGGAGTGGCGAGAAAGGGAAGGACTGCAGTCACCATGTCATGGGGAATTAAGTTAAAACACTTATTAGCATTTTATGAAGTTTTTGCTTCGCTGAATAAGGAACTACCACGTAATGTGTTTCCCATGAAAACAAATGCCCATGAGAAGAAGAGCTTCAGTCCGGTCCGGTGCTATTGCTTTTTTTTGTGTCTTTTTATATTTTTAAGTGATAAATGATCTTTTTAAGACCGGCAAAACCATGTGACAGCTCGTTTGTATGCTAATTAAAGCGGTCAGGAATAAATTATGCTAACTAGAATCGAGTTTATGTTTATTTTCATTGTAGGGATGGTTCTTCATTTTTGTTTTTTATTTTTTTCAGAGACATCAACCCTTTGGCTATATTCACGCGCATGGGGATAATAAAATGGAGGCAATAATATTTGGGAAAAAGTTGGTATGACAGCTCAGATAGATGTTAGGACGTAAGAAGTTTTCACGATTTTCACAGTCCAACTATGATACCGTTTATGATAAAATGGAGCAACAACTTTGGGCAAGTCACTTATGTCAGATCCATGACATGGATTCATAGGCCTGTAACATATGACACTCGATTAAGTTGGCTTTAAACTTACAACAAGTGGAATAAGGAATTTCGACCAACTATTCATGAGGCGGCAATTGTTTTAAAATAAAAATAGGAATTTAAAATTAATATCCATAATCTTTTTTTTTTGATTTTAATGTCGTTAAGGGTTTATAGAGAAGAGTTCTGCAGATGTGTCAGGCATCTTTTTGCATCTACACTTAACTCGCTCTTCGTTTACTTGCTTACTTAATGGCGCTACAATTCGGGGTGGACCTAGGCTTCAACCAACGTTGATGTTCCTTTTCACTTGCGCGCTTCACCTGTATTGCGGTCTTCCCCTACTGCGCGGTCTTTCCGAGGTGGACTCAAAGACTTTCCGAGCTAGAGCGGTGGGATGCATCCATATGAAGAATGTTTCAGTCATCGAAGTCGTTTTAGGTGGACTTTTTTCAACAAGTTGATGTCGCTCAATACACATTGGACCGAAGATCATCCGAGGAATTTTTCTCTCAAAACAATCGATGCCAATCGCATCCGTTCTTGACAAAATCAATGCCTCCGCATCATAGAGCAACACTGGGGTGATTATTATTTTGTACAGATTTACTTTGGTTGTTTCGGGATAGCCTTTGCTACTTAATTGCTTTCTTAGTCCAAAGAAGTTTGGCGGCGTTGCCTCAGTTCATAGCGGAGCGTGCATAGACAAAGTTATATCTGCCTAGGACGACGATGCGTCTGATAAGCTGGTGTTGATGTTCACCAACATACTATTGATATTTCGCCGCATTTTTCTGATTACCCTTGTCAAAATCAGCAGCGTATGGCACTTAACCGGAGCCATACAGATGAGGTCAGTAGTTTTATTTGAAAATTTTCAGGAAATTATTAACGGTAATGTTTTTCTATTTATCACGTTAGCAGTGTATTGAAATGAGTCTGCAAAATGTACCTCAAAGAAATAAGTATCAGCGGATGTTGATAAGGTTATAGGTTAGGTAAGGTTTAAGTGCCTGCCAGCTGTTGCCAACACACTAAGATCAGTGATAGGTCCATTGTGATACCACATGGATCTGAAGAGATCTTCTTACCTACTCGTTAAACTAAATGGAGCTCTTTATGAAGCGAAGGAGGTTTCTGATATCTGTGTATATCAGATCGCCTAAGTCGTTGAAATAGAATTTCCCTTAATGGATTCTTCTTTTGGGGGAGAGAGTTGAACAGTTACAAAGAAGGTGGGGAATAGTTTCCTCCTCCTTTTCGTCCATGCAGCTTCTACAGAAATCGTTTGAATGAACGCCAAGCCTTATTGCATGCTTGCCTATTAGACAATGTCCCGTGATGACACCTATTACGGATCTAATTTGCCATCTGTGGAGAGAAATTCAATTCCTAGAACATATCAGATTCAGCCGTGGCCAAATCAGCTTTGTTGCTAGACACGTTATACCACTTGTTCACCTAGAATTTTCTCTCTCGATAGCATCAAGCTTGAGCTTGAGTTTACATGTAACGATCGGTATTCCCAGGGTGTCTCTTTCTGAAAGTACGGGCACGGTTGATCCACATCTTGCGAGTTCATAAGCCTTACAGTTCAGCATCAACATAAATAAAAGCGTGCGATAAACATTGGGGAAAACTTTCATTAACATCTTTTGATGTACACATCCGTTTTGCTTGGAAGTCTTCTGATACGCTGCAAGTAAAAGATTTTAGTGCTTTTTGCATTAAAACAATACATGCGTAGTATGTTTTTTATTTGGAATGCCCACATCCTGAAAGGCTCCTCATCTATCAATTTTTTTTTAAATATGCTTCCACTTCCAGATGGAAATTGCTTTTTCCTTATTTCCTTATAGAATTAGTCCTTAAGTGTTCTCTACTTGTCTTTCAGCATACATAACATGCAATTACGTACTTATTTTATTACACACATGTATTTTGTTTGAAATATTTATTTTTTACGAGAGCTCGTTGAATTTCTTGTTTCTTAAACACAACTTCTAATAATAAGGGAATTTCAACGAGTACTACCTATACCTATACCTATACACTTTTACAAAAATTTGATTTTATTCTTCCACAATCTTGATCCCTTAATATTAAGAGGTTTAGAAATTAAAGATGAAAGGAAAGAAACTAAGTGATCTGAAGATGCTCCTCAATTTTGAACCCTTGCAGATTGTATGTAGATTTTTGGAAATATTGAGAAAAGCAAGCTTTTCCATTTTAACATTAAGTGGTTAGAAACGTCCTTCTGAATTTTACTTTTCGCCCTTAAAAAGACAGAACGAGTACTGCGATTGAACGATAGCTTGTTTAAATATTTGCTTTGAAACACCGATACAGAAGTGCAAGATACTCAATATTCCAGCAGTGTTCGAGAGAAGGAATTTGGCTGATTTTGTAGAATGTTGCTTCGATGCAGATTGTTTATCGGGTAAAGTTATTTGGCATTGATCGTAGCCGATTAACCTTGACGAATCTGCACCCTGACATGTGCAGTCTCTGCGACCGATGTAATAAATGTCGCAGTTTCTCCTTTTTTGCATGCATGCATTGTATCGATCGTATCTTCTGAGTCGCAGTAAGACGGATTCAATGTTGATAGTCCGTGGACTTGATCCTTAGCGAAGGGATTTATCACTATCGGTATCAGAGGCTGGTGTCTCTCATCAGGTAAGAAAGCTCTCTTAATGGCACAACCACCAACCTAAAGAATCAGGTCCATTGTAAAAAAAATTCAGGTTAATCGGATATCAGTAAAAAACGTCTGGGATGTAAGCATAACCGTTGACTCATTAAAGGGTTTTACGCCATCTCTTTTGAAAGACAATGGCTTATTCTTGGAAAGCCCTAATATTAGTGTTCTTTCAGTTTTTCTTTTTAAAAGGGTTTTCAACTACGCTTAAACTAGAGCACGAGCACTAGGGCAGGTGAGACGAAGGAGATACTGATTCACGTTGGTTTTAAGTGTTTACAGGTTGTAGTGCTCAGGAAACACAGAGCTGTGTTGTACGGCTTAGGAAAAAATGTCTATATTTGATGAAGACTGAAGGGTTATGGTAAACGAAGCATGATGCGTATTATAGGTGATATGTTGAAGTGGCAGAATGCAACTGGCTATTTTGATAAAACACTAAGTGAAGATTGACTTCGGAATAACTAAGTCATCTATAAGTCTTAATGTGCTATTTCGATTTTTATCTAGAATGTGTAGGACAGTTTTTTAACATTGTTCTCACAGGCTCGAATAATCGCTTTGAAGATTGATTTAAGGTCAGAAGGAGTAAGAATTTGTTTGCATCGTTTAAGAAAACTTAGAAATTTCACAGCATTTTTAGCGTCTTTGAATATGTGGTGGTTCTAATGAATTTCGCCATTAAAACACATTTTGAAGATGGAGAGTGTTTTCATTTCGGCAATGCAGGCATGGATAATTGAATTTCACTTTAATGACGGAAGATAGCATTGGGTTTGAAGTTTTGGAAGATTTTGACGCTGATTCCAGTGTCGTGTTGATGTTTTTAAGTTAAACTTCTGCAGCTACTTGCATTTTCAAGTCGGAAAGAAGAAGACAGCGGCTATTTGAACTGAGGGTGAAGAAGTGTCACTTCTGGGAAGCCTACTGTGTTATATGTAAAAAAATTTTATTTTTAAATTTTTATAAAGATCTCGTTGAAGTTCAAGTCCTTTTAAGTATTATAATATAAGAGGAGACCCAGATACAATGGTCCTTAGTAATAGAAGAATATAAACGCGTGTTTTACCTAAACTCGAATTTATCCTAAATTCTGTAGTAATAAACTTTCGCTGCGACTTTTAAAATCGACAACTGCTGAGTTGCGGCTCACCCGTATCTAAGTCAATTTCAACGTGACAGTCATAACAATTCAATTTGAGTAGTAAATGAACGAGATGTGTGAGTTCACAATAAAGAAAATGTGAAATTGAGTCACAATGCTTACGTTAGATTCGATTTTTGTAAATTTGATTTATTACTACGAAACCTTAAAAGTAGTTTAGCTACAATTAACAAAATTCGACTTTTGAATTGACTTTAAGGCCAATAAATGTACAAATGATACAACTTCAGCTAAACCAAATTACCAAAAGGATAAAACAAATTATTTATTTCTCTTCAACCCATTCGATACTCTCTTCTTTTAACTATGGCAAGAAGAACTCATAACAAAATCAAGCAATACTCAACGAAAAGCACATTTTCAATTTATTTCTTAGGCCCTAGCAGACAGTAGAAGGGGTATGTATCAATTCCCTTCTTTAATGTAAAATATCCGAAAACTCCATGCCCCATGTGTTGACCACATAATGGTCTTGATGACTTAATAAAATTTAAATATTTGTTGCATGAACACTGAAATGCCATAAAAAGACGAATATAAAGTGTATGACCAGATCGTATGAACTTGCTCATACATGCTGCCCGTTAAATTTTCAAGTCTGGAGTATCAAAGCAATAATGAAGGCTTATATTTGCTATGTTAATTTTTTGCAACAGGTCTTACATAAATTATCGGAACAAGCAAGAAGGTACATATCTCTTCTAGAATTTGGCTACCTATTGTGATGATGAGTTAAAATGCCTTTTGTGGCTCGGAACCATTTGTGAGTATTCAACACTTCTTCATAATTGTGTACTACGAAAAAAGGTATAAGTAGCTGAGAATTATAGGACTGACCAACTAGCAAGGGAAGTGATATGCAATAGAGACTCCTTGTGCGATAGCTAGACTAAAGCTAGACTAAAGACTTATAAAAAATAATGTATCTCAACGGTTTTCCAAATACTCTACACATCATTTTTTTCTTTTTGACAAAAGACTGTCAGGTCAAGTGGACATCTCAGGTCGAACTGAAAAGATATGAGTTCACGCTTTGTAATATATGTCCTCTTACGTATGTTTGATACAAAGGTAAAATTTCCCAATCGTGACTCATGAACTTTAAAGATTATTAAGAGAGTTGGACAAACGCAGATAAATCCGTTATCAAAAAACCAATACTTTCCGTTTTCAGGAAGTAAAATAAGTTGCGTATACGCCACCACAATTACCACTACAACCACGTTGGACGCAAAATCTCTGAAAGTACTTTTAAGGTGACTTAATGGAAGAACTGCATGAACCGGAAGCTGACATAACTTATTCAATAAAAGAAAATGATCCATAAGTGCAGGTAACAAAAGTTTTGCTAGAACATAATAGCTACGTGTGGAGTGTAAACTTTTCGTACATGTGGCACAGGGACAAAGGAAGCCATAAAGTATTTTGCTATTTGCAGTTTTGTGCTTCAAGAATTTTATATGTTGGTACTTCATTTCATTTTATTTTGCAGTGATAGATAATAATTCCTCAACCCTAGTCCAAGAATAGTTCAGAACTCTTGTTTTTGCAGTACATTAACTTCAAATGGGTAATCTTCTTAAAACTTTTCAAGTGTTGTTAAAAGAGTGGGGATAACCAAAAGTTAATGTTTATTTAGAATCAGGGACTGTGGGTGAATTGGAAAACTAGAAATGCTAAATCTAGTTTTTTTTTTGGTAAATTGGTTGGACTTAGAAATACATTTCTTAACAAATGTACCTTTTGAAAATTTGCAAACTATTAGTAATCCGTCAGATCAAATGAATCTTAACAGAAGCAACTGACAAATAAGCTCGTTGCAGTGCTTATTTATGTGAACCTCAAATCGTATTATCTATTTAATGCACTCGTCATTGAATGAAAGCTTATTCTATTGTCAAAGACATCCGGTAACGCAAAATAGTCCTATCTGGATCAACTGGTTGTTGGCATTTGTGATTATACAAATATTTGGTGCAGCAGATCGTAGAAGGCTAAGGACTGACTGGCTTCTCGCAACCATTTATTTTGTGTATGTTATAGTTTTTCGCACGAATGAAGGAGTGTAGTCACAGTTTTTATTGTCGACTCCAAACGGTCGATTGATGAGCTTTTTCATGGCAAATTATGCCGTTCGGGGCTTGTCAATGCCAGTCGAGAGATGTTGCAGCTAAAAACGCACTAACCGAAAGAGAAACCAACCGAATTCAAATCGCAGTTTTGATAAGTTACTAGTTTCACAATTACAAGTATGCTCTTTTATAAGCTTCTGCCTATCAACAATCTAATTTTAGTCCGATATTAACATGAAAACTTCTGCCTATATAACCGCGTATTTAATTACCTTTACTTAATTGGATGTTTCCAAATGAAATGAATGCCGGATGAAAATGAAAGCGAGACAGGACAATTCTGATTAAAATATCTTCCTACATGTACATTGAAAACAATATGGCTGCTCCTGCAACCAGCACTGAAGCTGGTGTTCATCAGATATTACAGGTATCTACTTTTTTTCGTCGAAATATTAAAACATTTCGATAGCCATATTCCAACACTTCTCCATTTTTTTTTTTTTTTTGCATAGAAATTTATATCTCCAATGTCCCCAATGCAGTGTACCTACAACTGCAACATGAAACTCAAGTTGGGCGAAAAAAAAAAAGAAAATCCGCAAGCTCATCAATTCTCATCCCCGGGGAGAATTTTATTTCCATAGGACAGGATGTTGCTGAATTTCGCCATTCAACACAAAATGCCATTTGTGTTATTGATTTTCAGAAAATTTATTTGTTTATGGATGTTCTCGATTCGTGTCAGTGTGCTGTTCTGTGCTGCTTTATCAGTGTTTTGAAAGAACTTTGAACTCGTAACGGATGCATGGCCTCAATTCAGAACAATAATGTTTTTTTTTTCTACAGACAAATACGGGTTATGCTATCCTTTTGTTAGCTAAGGCTAGTGTACACGTTTTTTTTTGCATTGAAGCGAACATAACGATTGTTTGGAAGTTGGATGAACAAATTTACTTAACAGAGACTTTAACACTAATTTTGAACACGTGTAATACAATTTACAATGTTCGAGTGATATGAATATGCTGTAACTTTTGCAAATGGCGTCAAATGTCATTGTGCTTTGATATTTCTTACTAACTTACTTATGGTGGTCCGGGGTGGACCTGGGCCTCAACCAACAACCGTCTCCAGCCAGCTCGATCTTTAGCTAGCTGCCTCCAGTTTCGCACGCTAAGTTGGTTGAGATCCTCGTCAACTTGCGTGCGCCACCTGAGTCGGGGCCTTCCTCTACTGCGCTGTCCCTCAGGGGCGGATTCGAAGATTTTTCGGACCGGAGCATTGGTGTCCATCCACTCTACATGACCCAGCCACCTCAGTCGTTGGACCTTCACTCTTCTGGCTAAGTCGATGTCGCTGTACAGCCCGCACAGTTCGTCGTTGTATCTTCTCCTCCACTCATCGTCTATGCAGACGGGACCGAAAATCACTCGAAGAATGTTCCTCTTTGACATTTATGGTTTTTTTATTTCGGGAAAGTTGTTCACAGCCCTTGACAATGCAGAGTGCGGTTTCTAACGAATTCTATTGTGCCTTCCCTAGTGTTTCCTGGATGAATTGTTTCACCCCAGAAGATATCAGAACGTTAAGGAATTTTTCCGGTGGAAGGCAGCAAGCTTTTCTGTAGCGGCAGCTTCTCCGCTCTTTTTAAGCTGGAAGAGAGCTGGGCATTCCATTAGGATAATATGTAAAGAGGTTTCTTCACTCTCAAGGCAGAGTCTACAACTTGAATCTGTTACAAGGTTCATGCGATGTAGGTGCTTGTTCAGACGGCAGAGACCGCTGAGATATCCAATTAGTGCTCTAAGGTTACTTCTATAGAGGTTCACAATTAAGTTTGATTTTCCTGGTGATGGTGCAGGGAATAGCAGTTTTGAACATGTTTGCCCTGGTGTGTTGAGCCTGGTGTGAAGATTCTTGCATGCAAAGACCCTTTGCGTGTCTTGCGAAGAGTGATTTACTTACCCCACAGAAGGGTTCGGGTCCAATTTATGTTGTAGACAGATAGAGAATTAGTTGATTACATGCAATGGAGCAATACACATCTAAAGAACGTAGAATTAGTTTCATTTCTAACAAAATGACAGCCAATTCACATTATAACATTTCTTTTGCCCCACCTTGTATTAATAATAATTGCTATGTATATAGTACAAAAGAAACTACTGAACGGATTTTAATTAATTTTTTTAGATTGTTAAACGTTACTCTGACTTTTGGAATTGAAGTTACAGACATTTAACATATTATTTTGGTTCAACATTAAATAAATGAATGCTTTTGTCTAAGCAGGATGTTGGCTACTTTAGAGCCTTGAAGCCCATACACAAATATCATGCAGTAGAATGTATTTAAGTGGTTCCTATCGATAATTATTTAAAAAATTATTAATAAAATGGTCTATTTTGGCTTTATTTTTTATTTTTTTTATTTTCTAAAGTTCAAGATTTGAATCACAATACATAGAGTACAAAAAAGTATACTAAGCGACGCTAGACTCGATACTCAGAAACAACGCTAAAACACGTAGCTGTGGACTGACATGAGGAAACGAAGCTATATCTCGACGATAAAAATATACGTTTTGACACAATGCTCGGAGCATCTTTTTGTGAATAAATACAAATTAAGGCATTTTGTACTTCTCCTGGGCAGAACCGGATATAAAAAGACCTTCCGGCACCAGCCGCAAGAGATAGGTGGATTTCCTTTGTATGCAACTTTAAAGTAATATTAAAATAATCCAAAATGGCGAAATTATAACAAGTACCCATAAACGAGTATACATTTTCAATTTCAACGAAATCGGAGCAATTTTAAAGAATTTCAAGGTGGCGGATTCAAAATGGCGGGAATTTTTTTCTAAAAATATTATTTTACTATTACCACTTCTATACTATTAAAAATGAAAATGCAACAATTATTAATGCGGAATTTGAAAAATTTAAAGGGTTGTGACACGCCCCCCTCCCAATTGATTACGCCCATCTACGAACTCAGCCGAGCTATTCACCATATCAACATGTGTGCAAAGTATCAGTCAATTCGGTTAAGAACTGCGGCTCCTGTCGTGCGGACAAGATTTCGTTGTATTGCATAAATGGGCGTGACACGCCCCCCTTTCAACCGATCTCGCCCATCTACGAACTCGTCCGTGCCATTCACCATATCAACATGTGTGCAAAGTATCAGTCAATTCGGTTAAGAACTGCGGCTCCTGTCGTGCGGACAAGATTTCGTTGTATTGCATAAATGGGCGTGACACGCCCCCCTCTCAACCGATCTCGCCCATCTACGAACTCGTCCGTGCTATTCTCCATATCAACATGTGTACCAAGTTTTTTTCAATTCGGTTAAGAACTGCGGCCCCTATCGTGGTGACAAGATTTCGTTATATTGCTATATATATATATATATATATAGATATATACACTGGTGGTCAAAGAAATAGGTGCGAATTAAAAAAAAATTTTAAAACTTGATTTCTCAAAAGGGCTTGAGTAGTTTTAATTTTTTTTTAACTTAAATTAATTTTGACTTTGTAAACAAAAATTTCGGAACTTAAAAATTCTTAAATTTAAAAATAAATAAATAAAAATAACAAAATCGTAGAAATTCATATTTTTTAATTGGCCAATGAAATAGGTGTGTTGACCTAAAACAGTAAAAAATTAGGTTTTGTCGAAGTGTTTTTGAAAATTCTAACGGTTTTCGTTTCCTTACCCTAATATCCTGAATAACCACCCTTATTTGCCAAAACTTTTTCGATCCTTCGTGGCATAGAACCGACCAGTTTTTGACATGTTGCCAAAGGTATAGCGTACCACTCTTTTTGGACCGCTTCCCATAACTGGTCCCTATTGGAGAAAAACTGACCCGCTAATCTCCGCTTCAAATCATTCCACAAGTTCTCAATTGGATTGAGATCAGGGGACTGACTGGGCCACGAGATTACAGACACTTCATGATCCCGAAACCAATCCTTCACGAGGCCCGATGTGTGCTTCGGGTCATTGTCCTGCTGGAAGTGCCATCGGAGGGGTAAGTTTTCCTCGGCATATGGAAGCATGATGTCGTCCAAAATGTCCCTATACTCGAATCGAGTCATGGTGTTGTGGATTCGAAATAGGGGACCAACACCATTCCACGAGAAACAACCCCACACCATGATATTGCCCCCTCCATGTTTGACTGTTTTTTTGGTGTATCGGGGGTCGAATTCCTTCCCTTTTGGTCTCCGCACGTTACGTTGAGAGTCGGAGCAAAACAAATTTATTTTTGTTTCGTCGCTCCAAAGGATGTTATGCCATTTCTTTACTCCTTCAGGTCCGTTCCATTCTTTGTGGCTCAAAGCAAATTGTTTCCGGATCTGTAAGTTTTTGCCTCTCAGAAGAGGAACTTTCCTGGCGATTCTTCCTGGGAGATTGGCATTTTGGAGCCTCCGACGAACTGTGCGCGCACTCACTTTATTCCCGATTTGTGCGCAAATCGTCCTTGAAGACGCAAAAGGGTCGGATTTGGACAATACCAAAATATGGTGGTCAGTGATCGGTGAGGTTTTTTTCTTTTTCCCCCGATTTTCATTGGCTTTTAATGGCTTAAGAGCATTCGTCACAAAGTTCTGAGACCGCCCCAATGCCTCAGCTATGAATTTGTAGGTTTTGCCCGAATCCCTTAGCCGTTGAACCAAATTTCGCTCTTCTTGCGAGCAATGAACATTTCGTCCCATACTGAAAAGCTTTTTAAACGAAATATTAGCTAAAAGTACTTGGTTTAATTAGAATAAACTCACTTTGTCACAATTAGTATTAAACTAATTAAATAATACGCATAAATTCAATTTTAATTAAAACGCACCTATTTTATTGACCGACTTTCAGAGCCCATCAAATCAACACCACTCTTAATCAAGCGAAACCCGAAAAAGCACATGAGAGAATTGAAATGATGTTGGTGGCGTTGTAACGGTAAAATGACAACCTCCAAAAATTTCCATGTTGCTGCACTATTTGCAGTGCCAAAATAACTGTTTAAGTAGTATCAAATCAAAACTACTGAAAGAAAATGGCTCACACCTATTTCTTTGACCACCAGTGTATATATATAAACATTTGAACGGACCATGGTTTTGGTGTTTACTATAGAGCTCTTGAAAAGTTGCATTCAAATTTTTTGAAAGTTGCGTCATGAGGACCTCTGCAATAGGTAGTATTTCTTCGAAATCCACCTAAAAGAGGGCATGTCTGTATCGCGGGTACGGACAGATGGCTTGAATAAGTCCGCAATTTTTGCCAAATAGGGAAAAAACAATAAAATACATAGACAGCTTCTGAACAACTGAAAGAATGCATCAACAGTGAAAGTGTACTGCGTTCCCAAATGTATGCATTATATGCAATAAGGACCTTAAAGATCCTCCTTTGACTCATCGAGGATTCAATGGATCTACAATAATCAAAATTGTGACAGAGGGGATAACTTTCTTTCTATGCGCCTATTTTTTTAATCATAAATAGAAACGACTATATAAGCAGCAAAATACATATATAGTTGTTGAAATTTAAGGCTGACGTAAGGCAAAAGCAATGGCAGAGCGGATAGGGTGGTGAAAGAAAATTTGTGAACAATAAGCAAAAATCAAAGATTTTCCAAATGACTTCCCGTTTGCACTTTCGTATAAATGAATATATATGTGTACTTTAATAACACTTACAACAGCGCAACATTAATAAAACCATTAACAGAAATCAAAAGTCTCTCTTCACTGTGTTATATTGAGTGCAGTCATGCGGTGATATAAAAAGAAGTTAAAAATGTATAAAAATCCATAGCAGAAAAACCATTTTCCTTTTTCACTCTGTTCATAGCGACTACAAACAATTTAACACAATAAAGACGAGAAAAATGTGGGCCCTTATATCCTATATGCAATACATATCTGGAATTCCTTTTTTATATTTGACTCAATGGAATTCCTTTTTCTAGCTTTTATTAAAAGCTGTGAAACAAAAACAATCAAAAACAGTTGAATTCCTTACACAAACTATGCAGTCCGAACGATGTTATTTCTTCTTATATTCGTTCATCAAATAGCTAATTCAGATTATTTAATAATTTTGGTCATAGTAACCGAATTTAAAATGTACGTATGTAAAGATTATCTTGTAATGTATTAAAAGACAAGCATACTAATATCAACAAGAGAGTTCGCAATAACTTTGCGGCTATGAACAGAGATTTATGCGTGGGCTATGGAAATTCTGGCTTTGCAGTGTCGAATAGTGACTTACAATAGGGACTTTGAAATAAATAAGGGCCTTAAATATATTGGACACCTATTCGCGCACTTAGTCTCATAATGGCAGGCTTCTTACGTCAATGTTTATATTGTGCTGAGGACCAAAATATTGGCCAGTGTGTGATCGACCATTGTTTGATTCAGTTATGACTCTATTCTTGTGAGCTCATTGGCCTTTTTATTGCCATATATCGGTACGCAAAAGAATCAGTCTTGTGCTTTGAGTTTGTGACTTAAGGTTTATAGCGACACTCCTTCATTTGTTTTGATTTTAGTGCTGTGAATGATACCGCTTTGATCGCAGCTTGAGTTTTATTCTCGTAGGAGAGTGCTGAAATAATTACATGGAGCTTAGCTTAATGAGATTAATTTTTTTTTTTACTTGATCCAATAAACGCAATGGCTTTCTTGCCTTCACCCAAACAAATACAAATATTTAGTGCGAAAGCTCGAGGTCTGGCTTCTTGCAACCACTCTTGTTGTGCGTCTTATATTTTTGCATGAATAAAAGTTACCTACAGTTGTATTGAAAATTATACTCTCGGAAGTTTATCAGTGCCTGACAATAGGTGACTTGTGTCAGCTTGCTTAGAAGTCCAACGCGTTAACCCTTCAGCCACAGTGACCATGTGTCTTGATATAAAATATAAAAGCGTTGTCCAAAATCTGTGTTTCTAGTTTCTCTTCTATCATCGGATCAACTTCTGGTGTCAGTCTTCGGGGTATTTTTACTTTCATCGAAAATGAGAAAAACAATTTGGCAGAACTTAAACTTTCCGTCTTGTCCTATTGACCCGTACATTTTGAAGCTGTCTAAAAAAACTTAAACTTTTGATAACAATTTTAGAACCGCTCAAGGGTGGTTTGTATTAGACTTTTAACTGAACTAGATTTCATAAAGCCTTAGGAGGCAATTCTTTTTATGAGATTTCAACATTGTTAAGTGAAATAATTATTTCTAAAACGTAATGAAAAGCTTTCGTTAAGAAATGACAACTTTAAAGAACTCATAACATTCATACCATAATGTGACACTCTTTAAATACAGATAAGACACAACTAAATATTTGTGATGTTATTAACCTTATGTATCTATGGAACTTAACATTCTACAAAATCCATTCTATTACTGTAGTCAAGGTGATAAATCACAAAGCAAAAAGTGGATGTGGGTATGTTTAGATCTTATTATTCAGGCAAAAACAAATTCCATTCCATTAATTTAATATTATTACCCTGTCTATGGCCATATATTTCACCTGGCGTTGATCCGAAAATATGTTCTTCTCTTCCCAGGGAAAGCGGCCTGTAGTATTTTGTCGGCTTTTTTTTTGCTAATTGATTTGTGATTGCCTTTGAATAGATTGCCTGTCATGGTTGCTGGTTACACATGAGAAATGGTATTTAAGGATGAAAAGCTACATCGGCTCATATATAATAGAAAATTGGTAAAAAAAAAAGTGTGCACATGTAAAAAAAAATATTGAAAAAGAAAAAAAGATTTCAATAGAGCTTATCGACTTTTGCTGTTTTAAAATAGTTTGTAACGACTTTATTCTTTGTTTCAAAAAGATTTATAGTTATGACTGCATGACAGCAAATTTCAATTAAATCTATTGGTCCTATTATGCGACCTTGTAATAAAATATTTACAATACAATACATCTTCTCATAAATGCAGATGACCCTGGGTGTTATCAGCGGATGGTGTAGATATTAATATTCCGGTAAAAGGACACAACAAAACTCTGTTCTTCTTCATATCTTCGCTCTTCGTACCCTTCAACTTTTGTACTCAATTCGTATGTCCTTTGGTTAATTGTCCCCTTGTGACGATAGTATAGTGAAAGTTCCTGGATTCTTCTAATCAGTACTATTTCATCGTCTTCGTCTATAACACGTTTATTAAGCTCCGAACTCCCACCGAAAAGTTAAGTATCCATTTTTTTAAAGAATAGTTCCTTGAGATCCATACTGTCACTTCAATTTGTACCCGAAGGTTTCTGTGGTCAAGGATCTGCAATGAGTTAAGCTATTTTAAATGTAGATCTCTGGATGGAAGGAGAACGAGAATCTTAACAGCCACGGAAACATCAAAACAAACAGAATCAGCGACGAGAATAAAGGAATTAATAAAAGTTGAGTGAAAGCCGTAGAAGCAGGAACTGTCAGGGGCTTATAAAAAGAGAGGCAAAGAACCAACAAAGAAGATAAAGTTAAAGGATCCAAAGAAAAATAGACGGAATAGAAAAGGAAGAAAAATGGCATGGGGCACACTTACGACTGTGCCGTAACTGATGAAATAGAACAACAATGTGGGGAAATACCTCATCCACTAATTTTCAGACAAAATCTTTCAGAATTTCGTTCGATTTTTTTGTGTTTTACGCTGCCGTATTTATGGGATGAGAGACGAAGAATTGAAACTTATTTTATAATTTGGTTAATTATTCTATGAGTATTACTTTACGTCCTACACCAAAATAAGGACCCTAACTAAAAAGATAACAAGAAGACACCAAGGAAACCCCAAGGAAAAGGACTTCTAGAAGCAAAATTGAAGGTGAGCGACCTTGGTGGAGGGTGGCGGCTTACTTGCATCTTAATCCAAATATTTTAGAGTTATAGTCTTTCAGAATTAAACAACAATTGTGTGGTTGTTACCAAAGTGTCAACCCAGTTATACCATAATGCTATACCATTATGCTTATCTGTTTTCTCATTCCAAAAATTAACTTAAAATTTGTAATGTTACTAAACAAACTAACAACCATCAAACGCTTTTATTCTCCTATCAATGGTTAAGGAGAAACAAAGCTGTTGAGGCTAATCCAAATGGAAATAGAAATAACAACAAATAGCTACACTCTTCCACCCAAATGATATCCGAATCCCCATTAACTGAATGGCAATCTACCACCATGGAAGCTCAAACAAAGCACTACTACCGACAGTCAATGCTGGCTGGCAAGCTAACATCCCTTCGAGTCACTTCCTTCTCGGTTGAGCAAGGACGTGATTAGTTTATTTTGTGATTAGTTTACATAATGGCCGTCATTGAAGTGAAAACCAAACGCCGCCCCATCAGTTTAATTAGTTGGCCTAATTAATTGGGATTGTAACATTGTTTTCCACCAAGCAGATGCGACAGGGAGCGACAGGGTCTAGCACAATTTATTTGAATAAATCAGTCATGCACATGCACGCTGTATTCGGTTACATGTAATAGGCACATAAAGGCTACACCTGAATAATTGGTTTTAATTTCCGATTTTGGTGAACGAAAATGATTTCATTTCAGCCTGGCAGTTGGACGAATATTTGTCGGTTAAATTGGTTAAATACTGATATTTAACTTAGAAAAAAGGATACAACTCAATCGATAATTTATAATTTTGACTGTTTATCACTGATTACAAATTAAATTGATTAAACTGTCCCGCCAATTTGGAAAAGTATTTAATTCAAAGCGGAGAAAGTTTGACCTGTCAATTCCAATGTATATGTAATAATTAGTTACAGTTCGTAAATATTCGACAATCGGAGTGAAAATTAAAACGAAAGAAAAGTTAAGGCTTTACCGCAGATGACATCTTATACAACTTATAAAGTACCCATAAAAGTTTCTAACAATCTCAAAGTCTTCGAGAAAATATTGTAAGGTAAACTCAAGTTTTCCTTCAGAGAAATTATATCCGTTTCCCAGATCTACTGGCACAAATACAGAAATTTCATGCGACAAGACTGTTAATAACTTAGAACATGGATATCAAACCGATATTATTTTTACCGACTTTACTAAGGTCGTTGATAGGGTGAACCATAGGATTTTGATCGGTAAGTTCGAATTGATTGAGTCCCATTCCTCTTTTTTTGATTGGATACTTCCGAATTCATTTTGTCAACATTTCAGATCTCATTAAAGTAATTTCTGGTGATCCGCAAGGAAGTCATATTGGACCCTTGCTTTTTTATACTATTTGCCAATGATATTCCCTCGTACTTTCAAATTTGGAAGTGTGTATAACTTGCCGATAATTTCAATCTTTTTTGGACTATTAAAACCGTGGATATGTACACTCATGCACTTTTGAGTTACAACTAGTGATGAGAAAATACCCTTATAAATACCCATTCCCATTTATAAATACCCACCGGGTAGGTAAAACAAAATTGCGCATCACTTGTTACAACCCAAACATAAATAAATACTACAATGGCGTACAAATAAAGTTAGGGAGGCATGCGATATTTCTAACTTATTAACGGGGGCACAATGCAAAAAAGGTCGGGAAACACGGATCTGAATAGTCTTACTAGATGATGCCAACACAACTTCCTGGACTAAAATATATTTATGAAAGTACTAAAGCTTCGTCTGTGCTATGAGCAAAAGTAAAATATTTTCCAATTATCAAATTAACAACCCTAATTTGGAGAAAGTAAGTTCCAACAAATATTTTGGTGTTATATTGGATTCACCACTCCCTTATACAATAAATTTCATGTGACTACATAGTGATTAATCATTTTAAGAATACTAGGCTTTATTAGAAAAATACAAGGAATGCACTTACTCCGATCCATGTGCACTGAAAGCTCTTTTCTGCATTACTAAGATCTGCCCAGGATTACTGCAGCTCAATTTACGAAAATCACAAACAATGCACAGAATCTGGATAACCCCAAATTAGTCAGGTATTTGAAATGCACAAAGCTTATCTTCATCCAGCAATTTATGATCTTAATGCCTTTAGATCCATATTTTTAAATCTTTGTGTACAAGGCGATTGAAAACCAAAACATAGGCCACATATTACGTTTTTTTCTAAAGAAACTTTTATCCTAAATCGTAAACAACTTTATTAGTTTCCTTTGTCACTTTACTTGAGTGGGATGAAGTCATATAAATACAAAATAATAATTTTAACCCTTAAACAAACAAACTGCTTATGCCTTATTTTCTTAAAGTTGTTTTTGAACACAATTTTGGACAATAAATGGTTACACCTTTGTAGTCATTTCTAAATATTTCTGAAGTAGCCCCACCATTAACGATTGCTGTCATAGTAATGGTCGACGAATGTTTTCGATTTCTATGATTTCATTGGAAGCCGTACGCCTGATCAAAAGAATCAAATCATACTTTCGGTAAAAGAACACAAGACTCACTGCCATATTTGTCGATGTCCTTTCAAATTCCTTTTGAATAGAATTGGATAAACAGAAAATAAATAGGCAATACCATTTCAAATCACTTTTGCTTAGTTACGCATGGGTTGCCATTAGATACTTTTGATTGCAATTTTAATTGAGTCCCATCCCAGTCCTATTTGTATTTTTTAACGCACGTGTGTGAGAATTTATCCAAAAAGGGGATTTCACTGACCTTGTATCAAAGGAGTGTGTAACTTTTTTTTTACAATAAAAAAAAAAAAAACTGGTGAAACTTTGTAAAAATATTTTCAAGGAATATTGCTATTGTATTGGGTATTTTGCTAGGGTACGTGGTCGAAAAAAAGTTCCTCTTAATATATCCTTTTCTCGCTCCCTTCCTTTTTGTAGTGGAGAAGCTTACTCTACTGCCTGAGGACTGGATGACAAACCGAGAGGGAAAACTAAATCTAGTTAGCGTCCAGCTTAATAATTTTACATGTAGTGGTTCGACAATCGACCGACAGGGTGGTTTTTTAAAACCAAAAGGCGTTCATCCAAAGATTCGTCGAGCTTTGAACGACTGTGGGGAAGGTAGTAGTAAGATTGTTATAAATTTCACAACTTAACCTTCCCGACACCAAAAAATAAAGTCGATCAACTGCCTATTCATAACACTGTCAGTAGCGTGATCACATGGCTTGAAAGTGTTGGTTGTATAAAGTAGCAACATGTCAAGTTAAAATAATAGCAGAAGTGGACCAAATGGGGTAAATCAATCTTCATCTAAACCCCAAAAAAAATTCAATACAAATGGGACCCATCAGTAGAGCATTGTCCTTCATACCATGTCATAATGAATACGGGCTTCATAACACATTTCATTAATTTTTGTTGAAAAAAAATCGAAAGTTGAGTGACTTTTGGAGTCAAATTATTACACCCTATAGGATAGCCTACCATGGGACTCCATGCTATATCTGTGAACTTGTATTTTTTGTTTCACAAGCGATGACCTAAGTGACTGCCAACAGCGACTGAAACAGAAAAAAAAAATTATCGACCAAAATGTCGATGTCCTCGACGTCCCACATAATCCCTGGTGAATTAGCGGGTACCATAGCTTATGAATATCTCCCTGCTATACACGTATTCACTGACAAGTAGTCCATTATGTTCGAGAGTTTCAGTTTGTGTGTGGGTTTTTCAGAAATTGAAGTTTTGGTTTCATAAATCTCACTTGAATTCCATTTGATCTAGGGTTTTGTAGATTTGAATTTTGTGGTTAAATGCGATTTTTTCTAAACTCTTAAAATTAGAAATGGAATTAGGGAATAAACTTTAATTTTATAATCTTCAGCTATGATGAGATTATTTGTTACAAAATACAATTAAGTCAAATTGTCGTTTGATACGCCTCGTTGAAGTGATATACAATGTATATTTTGCACTGTGTGACTCGTTTCTAGAAATTGTCAGATTTAGTGCTTATGAAGGAGAAGATAAAGTACATACATATGTATGTACAGTCGAACCGACTTATTTGAAACTCGTTTAATTGAAAAACCCGCTTATAAGAACAATTTAATCTGTTCCTGTGTACTTTTTCACAAATTTCATACAATCTACTCCGCTTTATTGGAACTCGCTTAAGTAAAAAGCTCGGTTGACTGAAGAAAAAAATCCTTTAAAAATGTATAACTCTTCATAGAAAAAGCTCCCCTTAAATGAAAAAATAAAAATGTATCACAAAAAAATAATAAAAAGGGAGGATTTTATGAATTGTGTTCTGTAATGTTTGTTCCTTTTTTCTTTTATTTCATTAATAAATGGATTAATTTTCTTTCGTTAACTGGTTTCACTTATTCGAGTTTATTGACAAGATACTGAAGGTTTGCACAAATGAAATATTTGTTTATTATCCTAAGTCCGCTTAAATGAAAAACGCGGTTAATTGAAATTTAAACTAGGATTTTTCTTCATTTCATTTAAGCGGGTTCGATTGTAAATATGATCTAGAACTCTATGACGTTTCGTTTCGTTTTAATGCATTTTTTGGAACTATATGAACTAAATCATGATGTGAGTGTAGTCTGAAAAAGGGAATCACGCCGGCAAATTAGCTTAGACACATCGAGGGAATGGATACCATCGCTCCAGCTCCGAGGGTTTTAAAATGTCAGTCTTAAGTTTCTAGACAACATAGAAGACCAAAGCTCCGTTTTAAATATCAAGTAACTGTATGTGCCACGATTCTTAAATTTTAACAATGTATAATATGCCAATATTTCCATATTAAAGTTTCATGTTCCGTGCTTAAATTTTAAATCAAATTGGCATGTACTGTTCTTCCAACGAACGGAAGGAACCTTCAGTATTATTGCCGTCTCCGAACGAAGAATTGATTGACATTTTCATGATAGGTTATGCTCTCGGAGACTTTATCATTGCCTGTCGATAGGTGATCCTGCGAAACATTTTTGGTTGTTTTGGTGACTCGGACCTGTGTCAGTTTGCTTAGCAGTTCATTTGGCACTTATCACAAAGTTACTTAAAACTACTTAAATGTTGCATACCAGTTACATACGAAAATCACTTATCTCTTGTGGTTAGTGTCGGTAGGTCTTGTTTTTTAATTTCGTTCATGATGAACACACATACATAATTGTGGTAAATATACGAGTATATGCACGTATGCATGAGGCAATCACTTGTAATACAAAGATTCCATCTTCTGCTTTTTCTACTTCCGTACTTGAAAGGAGGATCTACTCGTACATACATATGTATACAGAAAAATGATAATAAAGAAAAAGTGTTGGAAAAAAATAAAACTGTAAAGATATGTAGGATGTGAGTGTGAGAAAACTAATGGAAACGGAGGTGGGTGGTTTTACTATTCTGTCGGTAATGATATGCAAACCCACGTTTTACGTAAATTATCCAACTAATAAGAGCAAATGCATTTAGTCAGACTTAAATTAAGAAAAGAACGAGGGATAGATTTGGAACATCCTTTTAAAGATATATAGTGAAGGTCTACTAATTATTTTGATGAAATCTAAGGGAGCATTTAAAAGTTTTAAAAAATTACAAGTTTTTGTTTTATTGTTGAAGTATAAGAAGATAGACAAAACTAAAGGCAGAATTAAAGATCAAAAATGGAACGTAGAGCTCTTCTCTCTCTCTCTCTCTCTTAATTATCGTATTGAGTTTACAATAACAAAAGTACAGAGATACATACAAATAAACAAGAAGTGCTGACAAGTTACATGAGGGTTTATCCAGGTGACAAAGTCCATGCTTCGGCACCATACAGTAGGACGAGGATGATGGGGGTCTTGTGTAACGTGTTGAAGTTCTCAGTGGTGAGTTTTGCAGGAATACCAAAACTATCTTTAGATCAACTCTATTCACACTATCTTTAAAATCTATAAACAGATGTTGAGTATCGATCTTAAACTCTGAGATCTTCAAGATTTAGCGTAAAGTGACAATTTGGTCACCTTGGGTTGGTAGTTAGCGAGGGGACACAGGTTCAAACCTCAAAACTACCAAACACTTGTTCGCCGCACCACCTCTTCGCAGGCATGACAAACTCGCAAGAGTATAATCTGTCATGAAAAAGCTTCTCAATCCGCCACAATAAAACTGTAGGTCCCTTCCATTCGTGCGAAATATATAACATACTCAACATAAATGGTTATGAGAAGCGATGCCTTGGTTCTCTATGAGCTGTCGCGAGAAATATTATTTAACAGTTTGGTCAGTCTTTGATTTTTCAGACCTTAAACTGATAAACAGGTGAGGCAGTCTCTTTCTGATGGATAGGCCAAATGATGCTAAGTTTCCAATCAATAGGCATGTTTATGTTTGACCATGTCTTACAAATCAGTTCATTCATGTACCTTATCAAGTCACTTCCTTCGATTTGAACAGCTGACAGCGGGATTTTGGTTTTCGTCGCCCTTTTTTGTTAACATATTTCACATATTAAAGTCATTTTCCTTAACACATTTGCTGGGGCCGTCAAGGTTCGATCAAACTTTTCATCCGAGGTTCTTGTTGTTTTTTACACGAAATATCGGCCAGTGTTGCTGACGCGGCTTTGGCTTTAACTTCTGAGGACGGTTTATGGGGATTCTTCAAGAGTATTTTTTTTTAATTAGAGCTCTAGTTGGTTACTTAAACATATTAACATCGTTCTAAAATCATTTTCGTGTTTTCTTATATTTGATACATTGTGCCATTTTTAAATCACGCCACTGAAATTCATTTATTTGCAGGCACTCTCGTTATAAAGTCCATTTGTAATGCCAAATAAGAGGCAAATGTATCTCAGATAAAAACATCCAGCAAATAATGGACATACTCATGTGCACAGATGCATTCACTGATGAGTTGATTCCGATCCCGGCCGCCTTGTTTTTGTTTTGGCATTTTAATTTCTACCCATTGAGTGTCACTGCAATGGAACCCAACTACACACTAGCCTGGTCTTTCCACAAGCAACATTCACTCTGCATTTTATGAGGTTAATTTAAAATGCGAAAACTTGGAGTAGGAGGCACCAGGCTAGGAACACCATACGTATGTATGTAGTTACGCACAAATTTGTTGGCACAGAAAATTATTTTTTAAAAAAAAATCCCACAGCGCAAAATAAAAAAATATCACAGGCCCGTGTGCTATAATGTGTCCCTTGTGCGGATCAGTGAACGTCTGTGTAATGCAAATGGGACATTGCAGTAATTTTTTTTCGCAGTTGCATGCATTGATGTAATTCGAGGCTTTAAAAGAACAAGCAACGCAAGATAGATAGCATGAGCATATAAAACACATCAAACAGAATTTAAAAGTGAGGAATAAATACATACCTATATCAGAAATATGAGTCCACTCTACTGTGGACGCGAAGACAAGACAAGTTTTTTAATCTATTATTTTTCTTTGATTAAATTTAATGAAATATTTAGTTAATTGATAAACTTTACCATTAGTCGGATCTGAGAAATGCTTTCACCGGTCAATAGAGTTGATATATTGGGGTATAAATAATTAAGATATTGCACGGCAGGAGGAATAATTAGGGAGTATGTTGGATTGGTTCACAAAAAAGAAATTATTTTCTAAAACTTTCACGCTCATATCATCATAACGGCTTAATCGATATATCACTTGTATGTTGAGAAAAACTTGAATAAATCTTAATTGAAAAAGCCCCTTTGGAAATCCAAAGACTTACCTGCACAGGCATAACGGTTGTTATGTGCATCTGCCCATCTGCAGCTTTGTAAATGTTTCTTCTTTTTCTTTAGCTTGGGCCATTATACTACATCTCTTGTGCAATTTTAAAAAGGGTGCTCTCCTCAAATCAACACTGATTCCCTTGAATCCGACCATCTGCATTACAATCTTTATGTCCCTTGAAATTAACTTCATAAACCTTTTCAACTCTTTCATTCTCCAACGCAATGACTGAAACAACGGTGATTGTAACTCCCAGTCAATGTGATTCACTGATGGATCAAACACTGAAAATAGAGCTAACGGGGTTGTCTACCGCCCGAACTTCAAGCTAACAATCCTCTTGGCTGTTCGACTTCAGTTTTTCAGACACAGTATATGCAATCGAGACTTGCACGAGAAAATGCATTGGACGCAACGCTATCTTTTTCGGCAGTCAGGCAGCTACTTTGGAAGGGAAAATTTGCTCGGTATAAAAGATCACTGCGATGAACAATGCTTTCTGGTCCCTACCAGGAAGGCAAGAGGTACCTCCGATCGTAATTTATATTTACCAGAATATGTTGCTTCTGGCAAGATAGGAATTCTATTACATTGGACTACCAACAACTATAAGGGAAAATCTTGAGATACACCGCACAACCAGTCCAATGTTAGGTAATAAGGATTCTGAAATTGTTAACTGAACGACAATGCTAATCTACTCCGATTTTTTTTTTTTTTTTTCGAAACAATTCATATCAACAATATTGAAAATACCTCATAAGCAACAAGATTTAAACTCCTAAAATAAATCTTTCATCCCCCACCATTTATCAGTGGGAAATTATGATGAAGACAACTAATTCCACCCCCATTCTCACAAAAACTTTTGAAAATTATTTATCCACTAATTAGTGCAAGGGCATAATTCAACCTAGAGTGTCCTGAAGTTAATTGCACTTTATTGGCAACATAATATCGAGTGTCATCGATTGTAATTAATTGCTTAATTGATTTTAATTGGTTGTTGTTTATTTTTAGGCTGTTATTTTCACATCGACGAAAATGTGAATTTCCATAACGACAAGGTCAATAAAAATGTTTATAATTTTAATTGACGTTTATTGCAGGCTAATTTCGTTTGGAATACATTTTAATGGGTTTTGCCAGAACTAAGTTGTTTTAGAAATAGTATTAGGTAATTGAAATAAAATTGTGTTTATTGTGCATGAATGTAAATCAAAAGAATATTTTATAATTGGCACTAAGTTCAAAAGAATCAACACACAAAAGACATATCACAAGTGATATGTAACATCATTGGCTGAGATTTATGATCCTCTTCGTGACCCTTATGTTTGCGAGTATGGTGTGGTTGAAAAAAATGAAGAAGAGAGTTCCAAAACACTTCTTCAAGATAATAAGTATTACTCCGAGTTAAAAACATTAAGTTTTTGTTAATTTGTACATCATCTGCATAGACGTTCGCTGGTAAATGTCTTACCACGCCAGGAAAAGAGAACAGCTGAGGGTTTGAACTTATGTCTTGCGGAACAATTCGAGAGATCGGAAGAAATTCAATCACGGCCATAGTTTGCATCCTGTCGGAAAGGTAAGACGATATTAATTCAGTAGCCTCACGTTTTTTTTTGCACATAATGGAATGATCAATTGTCGAGAGCTATGGAGTAATGCAGGAGGATTAGAAGACATATGTCGTCTTCATCCAAAGCTTCCATTATATCTATCATAAGAGTTCAGAAAATAGAACAAGTATGTAATGCGTTTATATACTCAACAATCGAAGTCCTTAGGAACTGACATTGGATAACTAACTTGTTGCAAAGCCGCCAATAGATGGCGGCATATACGAGAATTAGCAGAAAAGAGGTTTGAATTGTTTGACGCAGATCTTAGAGAGCAGAATAAATTGGACCTTCAAGAAATGTGGTCGTTGTAAAACTTGAAGAATGCAACAGTGCAATAGTGGTTTTGTGTTGGTGAACAAAAACCGCAATGCTTGTACATCTCTCACTTCTCACCCTTGTTATATTATTTATAACCTGAGATTGTTAGTTGTGTAGTATTACCCACATGCACGCACTTTTGAATTGAAACAACACAACACTATTTTTATTTCGCTTTATTCTTTTACTTTATTTATTATTATTATATCATTTTACACTATTATTATTTAATTTACAACTTTAAACTAAACGATGTTAATTCGCTCACTGCTCAGAAACGACTCCTCCGATCTTCAGATCGATCGCTCGCTTCAAACTTCGAATGTTTCTTTTGGGAAGGATGCAATTATCTTCGACCGCACAGACTACCTAGAATCGGTCATAGGTTATCTCAGTTGTGCGAGTTATTTTAAGACATGGCATCCTGTGGACAACCGTACGTTAACCAACATATGGTGCACAGCAATACGATACCACTCGACGGTTGTAAACCGTACAAGAAAGGGTATCATTATTACTTTGGTCCCCAGCTGAACTAATAAAATCTTTATTAGTCATTGACGCCTAAAATCGATAGTGAACGTCTGGGTCACAGATGCAATTCACACATCGATAAGAGTAGGCTTTGTCAATACTGGAACTCATAAATTTCGATTTATGATGGACACTGATCCGTTTTATCGGTATTTGTCCAGATGCATGTTCTTTTTGAACTGCACAACTGAATATACCTTATAACCGATGACTCAGAAATCTGAGTCGAAATTTTAATGCAACATTTACCTTCCCCGTATTTAAATGATGATTATTCTTTGAAGAGGAATAATCATCTGAAGCAAAAGTGAAGTTTACGGTTTTCGATTGATTTGAAGTGGCGATTTGTCTTTAGAGTTTTGAAGACTTGTTGATCTGAAGCTTAGTTGTCTTAAATATATTTATGTATTTATTTATTTTTTTTAGATTTTTAATTAATTTTTTCTATACTGTAATTTTCGCAATAATTTTAATTTTTATTAATTATTATTCTTTAGTAATGATAAAATGTATAAAATATATGAGTAGTATAAAAAATGTTTCTTTTTTGTTTAGTTAAGTTTTTTGATTGTGTAATTTTACATTTGTATGTTTTTCATTTTACATTTATGTTTTTGTTTTGAAACATTTTTTGAATATCTCTCTCCTGCCTTTCTTTGTAGAGGGAGGAGGATGAGGAGATTGTAAGATAGTTTTACATAAATATTGTTTTTTCTTATTCAAAATTTTTTTTATTTGAATATCTTTCTCCTGCTTTTCTTTGCTAGAGGGAAGAGGATGAGGAGATTGTTTACATGGATAATTTTCATTATTATTATTTTTTTCTTAAAAGATATGTTTTTTTTTTTTTTTTTTTAATTTTCTTTAATATGTAATTGGTGAATAAATTCATTTATTTATTAATTTTTTTTTTTTTAATATTTGGAAATCTTATTAGAGGGAAGATGATAAACCATTTATATATGTATTTTTAAAATATTTTTTTTTTATACTTATTTTTAAGAGGTATTCCTTATTGATTTATTTATTAAACATTTTTTGTATATAATTTCTGAATACATTTTTTTTTGATTTGAATATGAGTAGATGATATTTTGTATTATGTGAATTAAATTTTTTTCAAATTTGATCTTAGAATGTACAATTTCTGTTTAATTTGTGAAAAAAAAACTTTTTTTTTTTTTTTGTATGAAAAATTTTTTGTTGTGGACAAAGTTTTTTTTATATATATTTGTTTTTAAACATTCTTGTTTTTTTTTTTTTTTTTTATACTAGTTGAATGGATTTAGGTAATGTAAGTGACCGAGCTATGGGTTTTTTGGAAATGTGACAACGCGAAGATGTATTGTCATTTGAGGGCTCCATAGTGGGTTCTATCACCTGTATTTCTATATCTTCTATGGCCACAGTTCTTGTATTTTGTGATTTTCTCTGAATTAATGAGAACATTTTGACTACTATATATGCAATTAGTCCTATGACTAATACAGTTGAAATAGAAAAAGAGGTTAAGGACAGAGCGTGCTGATTAAAGGACATTTTCTTTTTGTTAAACTGTTCAAGTTTTCTTTGTAAGTCTTCTAGTGACTGAGTGTTTTGGTGTATAATATTATTGGTATCATGTCCAAATAGTAATTGTATCGTTTTGTTTACTGTAGCTTGTGGCAGAACCGTATAATAAGTACTGTTAAGACTCTGTAGTATAGGCTGCTCTAAGGGGAAATAGGGGGGTTGAATAATCCTTAGAGGATGTTTGTTGATGCTCTAGTAATAAATGTTTTGTTCTGCTCTCTGTACTTGACAGGGTTGATTTATAGTTAACACACCTTGGGTCTTAAGTTGTGGTGTTATAACTTGATTAGAGCAAGTGATATGTACCGCAATTGGATGTTGTACTGAAAAGAGCCAAGTGTTTGGCCTTTTAAGTTTGATCAGCATGTCTTGCATGGGCACTTGAAGTTTTATGGGGCATTCTACCTTGTCGTTAAGGGGGTTTAGCAGCATTTTCACCACGCATTCCTTTGTGTGAGTAACTTGTAATATAGGCACTTCTAATAGCCCAACGTAAGTGTCTGACTCTAGATTTTGAGTTACTTTAACAAAATTCAGCGTGTTTTGTGTTTTAAGCAAAGTGACACTTTGTGTTTCATAATTTATCGCCAGGTGGGAATATCTTATGTCGGGTATTACTGCTTGGCCATCAATGGTATGTATTGGATAACACCAGATGTGTAGGAACTGCATTTTTGGTAGAGTAAAAATAGGTACGTTTGTTTTGATAACTAACTTATCATTGAGTAGATGTGATGTGACTTTTGCCGTTTCTGCATAGACTTGAACTTAGGTTCGGTGTAGTCCGCAATCTTTAATTGTGTCTGTAACTCTACTAGGCCGATTTCCGTAAATATATTCCAAGTTTTGTGGTATATCCACAATTCACCTAGGTTCTCGAAAATCACACCCGTATTATTTAAGGGTTTGATGACATATGGCTGTTCAATGGGTTTGCTGGTGTGGATGACGGTTATCAAAAATAAAAGGAGCAGCTCCATTATGTACTGTAGGGAAAGGTGTTGAGGGGCGTTAGGAAATTGTTTTAATTATTTTTAACATAAAAAAAAATAATTTGAAGGGGTTGGTGCGGATTATTTACTCTATCATTATTCATAAAATGGTTTCAATCGGTTGTTGTGTACAACCGTTTGTTTCCTACCTATTTTGATAGTGGTGTTGACGGGCCCTCTTACCGCAATAACTGGATAAGGGCCCCTCCAAATAGGAGCTAATTTACCCTTTCTTGCTTCACTTTTAATGAGTACCTGATCTCCTACATGGAATGTGTGGGATCTTACTTTTTTGTCGTAATATGTTTTTGACCTGTTTTTGTTAGTTAATAAATTACGTCTTGCAATTGAATATGTTTTTTGCAGTTTGTATTTTAAGAGATGGTAATAACTATCGTGGTTGTAAACTGGTTCTGGTTCTCTTTTCAAGTTAGAGGGAATTTCCGATGTAAAACCATACAGACATTCCATTGGCGTGAATTTTGTGCCTTCATGGGAACTATTGTTGTAAACGAATGTCGCTGTTCGCAAATATTGGTCCCAAGATTTAGGGTTTTCGTCCACCATACTACGCAAATATTCTACTACTGGTCGGTGGGCTCGTTCAAGGGCTCCGTTTGACTGCGGATGGTATGCTGATGTTTGCAATTTACGTATTTTTAGTAGTTTACACAGCCCTTTAAATAAGTCACTGAGGAAATTCGTTCCCTGGTCTGTAACTATCTGTCTAGGAATACCATAGCGCGTAATTATTTGGTCAAAAACGACTTGAGCAACAGTTAGTGCTTCTGCATTTGGAATGGCATAGAAATCTATAAATTTGGTGAGGTTATCCTGAAAGGTTAATATGTATTGGTTACCAGTATGGGATTGTTCCATAGGGCCCACGATGTCCAAATAAACCTTGTCGAAAGGTTTTTCGGCGATATCCGTAATCAGCATAGGCATTCGTAGAAGAGGTGTAGATTTCATTAATTGGCATTTTTTACACCGCTTAATGTATGTTTTTATATCTTTGAGCATATGCCTCCACCAATATTTTTTTCGAACCCGTTTGTATGTTTTTATTACTCCTTGGTGTCCGCCAAAGGCGGAATCATGAAAATCTTTCAATATTGTTTGAATTTCATTCTGATCGGTGATTACTTCAACGGGCCTTTTATTAACTATTTTTGGTTCTACTGAATGTTCTCCTTGCAAAGATGCCGGATTTTCTGAATCTATTGTTTGATTTTTTGGCAACTCTGGAGGGGCTTGTTCGGGTGATGTTCCTTTTTTCTGCATTTGTGAGCGTGTTACTACATTACATTGCAAGGAAGTCATAGACTCGTTTGGTATTATTTTGTGGGGGCTGTTTTTAGTTTTTACCGTTAAGGTGTGGTCTTGCGGGATACGACTTAATGCATCGGCGTTTGTATTATATTTGCCAGGTTTGTATTCGATTTGGTAGTCGAATTCTGACAGCTTGTGATGAAATCGTACTAGACGAGTCGTAGGATCTTTAACGTTAAAGATGCCTTTAAGTGGTTTGTGGTCTGTGTAGACTGTGAATTTTCGCCCTTGAAGATAACATCTGAAATTTTTTACCGCCCAAACAATGGCTAATAATTCCTTTTCTATTGTTGAGTAATTACGTTCAGCCTTATTTAAAGTACGGCTGGCATAGGCAATTGGTTGATCATTACCTACTTTTCCCTGGGAAAGTACAGCTCCGATCGCTTCACTGCTTGCATCTGTCGTAAGATTGAAATTTTTGGTAAAGTCAGGATAAATGAGTAGAGGGGGTGAGATGAGTAGCTCTTTTATTTGTTGGAATGCCTTTTGGCATTTTTCCGTCCAAGTGAACTTCACATCCTTACGCAAAATATTAGTTAGAGGGCGGACTATTTTAGAAAATTGGGGAATAAATTTGCGATAGTAGTTGGCAAGTCCCAAAAAGGATTGCACTTGCTTAACTGTTCGGGGAATTGGAAAATTTTGGACACTGTCAGTTGTGCTAGGGTTTGGGAGTGCCCCTTTTTCTGAACATATATGCCCTAAGTAAACGACTTCTTTTTGTAGGAACTGACATTTTTCTGGCTGCAGTTTAAGGTTATATTGTCTTATTCTTTCAAAGACTTGTCTTAGTTTGTTGTTGTGGTCGATGAGATTTTTGCCATAGATGACAATATCGTCTAAGTACACAAAACATTCAAGGCCCTGGAGACCGGTGAGGACATAGTTCATTAGTCTCTGAAACGTAGCTGGGGCTCCTTTTAACCCGAACGGCATACGCTTAAATTCGTAGTGTCCGTAATTGGTGCTAAAAGCGGTTTTGGCTCGATCTTTTGGGTCCACTAAGACTTGGTGGTAACCGCTGGCTAAGTCGAGCGTGGAGAAGTAGCGAGAATGACCGAGTTGGTCTAGTATATCCTCGATCCGAGGTAGTGGGTAAGCGTCGCACATGGTCTTTTCGTTGAGCTTACGAAAATCAACCACGACTCGCCACCTTTTTTCGCCATCTGGACTCGCTTTTTTGGGAACTACTAGAAGAGGTGAGTTCCATGGGCTTTTGCTAGGTTGAATTATGTCGTTTTCTAACATTTCCTTCATTTGCTCGTTGATAATTTGCTTCTGTGCCTCGGGCAGTCTATACATTCTTTGATTTATCGGCGCCTGATCCTGGGTTAAAGATATTTTATGCTTAATGGCATTGGTAAAAGTAAGTTTATCCCCTTTAAGATGGAATATATCGGAATATTTGTTACAGAGCTTTGTAATAGACTCCTTTTCTTCCGGGTTCAAATTTTTGCCTAATTTTAGCTCCTCTTCGAACTGTTTTAAGCGCGATTTACTGTTTGATTCGTGAGCGTCGTCTTTCTCTGAGAAAAGGTATCTTATGTGTTGTACGTGTATATCAGTTTTGGATATTTTTCTCCTCTGGGGTTGTAAACGTTTAGTTTTTTTCTTCCCCGTATTTAAATATTTAGTTGTCGTTTGTTCTTTCGTTTCCCTAAAGTCCAATGAGTGCTGTTCTTGGTTTACCAACGGAACTATAAAGTAATCCTTAACCGGAACCAGTGTTAACGATAACTTGGAGATAGTTACTGGTTCATTTGTTGCATTAAGGACACTTATCGGAGCTGATGTGCCTACAGGCAGTAATGCATTTGACAAGAAGACTCCATCGCTTAATTCCTGATTTAGGCAGAGCATTTCTTGCTCCAATTTCACTGGAACAGTTATTGCCTGTTGAGACCGTGCCGGAACGCAAACAGTTTCCTCTAACACTATTGCGTCTGATCCTTTGCTCACCATTTTCGCTATGGTCTTACAGCCAGTTTTTCGAGTAGGAAAAACCTTGGAGATGTTACAGGCGGTATTTCTGACCTCTTCGGGTCCGGCTTTATCTGTAACCTGGCTCACTTCGACTGCCCGTTCGCGACTAGTTTTGTCTTTCAAATCCAGCGGAATGCTGAATTCCTCAGAGTTTGTTTCCGTGCGAGGAAACTTAAGGCGGTGGCTTGGACCCTCTACGTTACAGTGTTTTGAAAGGAAATCATTTCCTAATAGCCCTTCTTCGGACAAGCTGGGCATATTGCGTACTACTTGGAACTTGCAGGGAATTTTAGTTTTGAGATTGAATGTTCCCTGGCAACTACCTATCGTCTTTCCCGTTCCGTATGGTGTTTTTAAGGTGCATGCATCATTTTCGTTGATGACAGTGTTTTCTGATTGAAGCGCTTGTTCAGTAATTATGCTAACCTCAGCGCCAGTGTCTACTACTAACTGAATATTGTCGTTTAGACTTATGTCTAGGGGTAAATTGACGGTAGGAACACTAGGTTTTGACGGCTGAGGGTACCCTTGATTATTATTATACTTTTTTAATTTGGTCGAGACGGGGGGTTTCTGGCTCAACCTTGAACAGTTTCCCTGATTCTGTGATTCCCATTTGGCTTTTTGGTGGCATTCTTTCAAAGTATGACCGATTCGGCCACAAAAATCACATTTTTTGTAAGTATTGTATACCCTATGCGGGGTTGCAGTTTGGGTGTTAGTACGGGAATTTGCGGGAAAATTTCTGTTGGGGGTTTCATCACTGAACGGGTTTTTTCGCGTTTGAGTGCTTTGCGGGCTATCTACGTTAGTGTTTTCCGTTCGCCGACAGTCCCTAATGTCGTGGTTATAAGACCTACAGACCGTGCAGAATGGTGTATTTTTTCTGCTTAGGCAATCACTGTAAGTGTGCCCCTTCTTTTGGCAGAAACTACAAGTTATCGTAGCAGTAACTGCTTTGAAGTCCCTTTTTGGTTTACCTGGGTTTTTGTTATAAGTTGTATATCTGTTAGTCTGCACTATACCTATGGGGTCAAACGGTGTTGCTTGTGCGCTAAGCTGGGGATGAAACAGGCTGCTGTTGTTCTCAACCCATGACCCCGGTGTTGTGAATCTATTATTTAGGTTATTGTTTGTAGGCACCGTTTGGAATTGGCCTGTTGGATATATGCCCTGGGTAATGCTAGTAGAAAATGTTGTCTGTTGCAGTCTTTCCATATTTAATGCCTTATGCACTAATTGATCCACTGACCCATCTTCTATTGTCAACATATATTGGCATAGGTGAGGGTTGGTGACTCCGCTTCTTAGGGCATTTTTGGCGAAGTCTTCTAGCTGTAGTACTACAGTTGAAGCTGCCATCGCGCCATATTTCTGGACCGCAGCCTCCTTGCAAAGCATCAGCATTTGCTTTATCCTTGTGGTAAAAGCGATAAGAGCTTCCAAGGGGTGCTGTCTTAATGAAATGAGTTTGTTTACCAACTCTTGATATGTTTCTCTGGGCAGATATGTTCGGTTGAGGAGCATTTCAGCTTCCTCAAAAGATGCGGTTGGGTTTGATGCAATAAGAAGATATGCCTCACCGCGGAGTCTCGTGGGGAAAATTTGCGCGAATGCTTGGTGTTCCTCCTGGGGTAGGCATTCAAGGACCCTTTTACAACATCCTGGAAACGTTTGCAGCTCCGTAGCCACTGCAGGGTTTTGTCCACCCGAAAATATTGGGACGAGCTGTGATGTTAGTTTGGCGATTTTAGTATAATCGACAGCCATTTTATTGGTTTTTTCGTAAGGGGGGTTTGAATTCCGTTCTTGTTTAGGAGTAGAGGCGTGTAGCCAATTGATTTCGAAATCGCTAGTATTAATGTCACTTAGACTACCTGGGGTTTCAACTAATTTTTGGGTATTAGGCGAAAGCGAAAATCCTTGGAAATCTATCAATTCTTTTTGTAACTTTTCAGTGCTGGTTTTACTTTCTTTTATTTTAGTGAGTCTTTGCTCACGAGTTTTACCTAGCTCAGAGTTTAAACGATCACCCTGCTGAATTGATAAATTCACCTTCTCGCACAAAGTATTTAAATAGTCTCTTAAATTTAAACTTACAGTGTTTGATGGCAATATTGTTCCACTCCTAAGGTGTCTTGGTGAGAGCTGTTGAGAAGTCCCAGCAGGTTCCTGTGATGATGTTGCAGGTGCTGTTGTTTCGGTGGTATTTGTGGTTGTTTCTGCTTCGGTTGCTGTTGTTTTTATTTCGTCAGGCATATGCACGGGTTTTTGTTTAACTTTTTTGTTCACTGTTACACACTTTAGTTTTTGCGTTTTGAGTTAGTGGTGCACTGAGATTTTTTAGCGAATTTGAATTTATTCTTTTTTTTTTCTTATTTATTTTTAGAGGAGAGGTTTTACAACATATACCCTCGAAACCAGACTCAGTTTCGAGTTTAAGGGTAAGGTTGTCTTGCCCAGTATTAGTTCGGGGATTAAGGTTTTTCAAGCTATTACCAGTTTTTCAACTGATGCTTCCTTAATCCTACCGGCTGCGCCAATTTGTTATATTATTTATAACCTGAGATTGTTAGTTGTGTAGTATTACCCACATGCACGCACTTTTGAATTGAAACAACACAACACTATTTTTATTTCGCTTTATTCTTTTACTTTATTTATTATTATTATATCATTTTACACTATTATTATTTAATTTACAACTTTAAACTAAACGATGTTAATTCGCTCACTGCTCAGAAACGACTCCTCCGATCTTCAGACCGATCGCTCGCTTCAAACTTCGAATGTTTCTTTTGGGAAGGATGCAATTATCTTCGACCGCACAGACTACCTAGAATCGGTCATAGGTTATCTCAGTTGTGCGAGTTATTTTAAGACATGGCATCCTGTGGACAACCGTACGTTAACCAACATATGGTGCACAGCAATACGATACCACTCGACGGTTGTAAACCGTACAAGAAAGGGTATCATTATTACTTTGGTCCCCAGCTGAACTAATAAAATCTTTATTAGTCATTGACGCCTAAAATCGATAGTGAACGTCTGGGTCACAGATGCAATTCACACATCGATAAGAGTAGGCTTTGTCAATACTGGAACTCATAAATTTCGATTTATGATGGACACTGATCCGTTTTATCGGTATTTGTCCAGATGCATGTTCTTTTTGAACTGCACAACTGAATATACCTTATAACCGATGACTCAGAAATCTGAGTCGAAGTTTTAATGCAACACCCTTAAAGACTCCATTTCCAAATAAAAGTTAGTTTTTTCAGCATTTTCCTATTGCATTTTTATGGCATTTTAAATCCATTTTCGTCGCCTTATTTTATAAATCATGTTACTCCAAATATATTTACCACACACAGGGATTAATTTCTTAACTAACCTTTGGTACCGCACAGAAAAACTTTATTTGAGACATACATAAACCATAATTTTTCTGTTAGAACAACAGCAACACATTCATCTAAGCTCTTTACATTTTGTGTTATTTCCGTTGCTTGCAGACGTTTATACATAGGTAGTTAAACAAAAAAGAAAACGTTTCCAACATTTCTAAGGATTCTTGCAGTTACAATATTTCATTCGACCATTATTCAAAAGAACGTATTTTTTTCTTCACGGTGAAACTCGCTTCCTAGAATAGTTTGTACAATAAATTGTAGGAAAAATAAAAATAAAAATAAAAATAAATAAAAAACTTAAAATGAGAGGTGTAAGTGAAATCTCAAGTACTGCGGCACTTACTCCGATAAATAAACAAATATACAACGAAACCAGTAATGTTCTTTCGTTCCTAAACACCTCCATGAAGCTATTCACAAGCATACTTCAACAACGTCTGGAACTCTGGTCTCAATCAAGGAATTCAGTAAGTGAATACCAAGCTAGATTTCGACTCAATTACTGCACAGTGGATCATATTTTCATTCTTTATTGCTACGTTCGATACAATGGACCGAAATGCAATGTTCTACAAGTTGTATAGAGCAGGGCTGTCCCTTAAATTCGGACAAATCCTGGAGGATGTATACAAATATACAAAGGCTGCGGTGTGGGATGGGAAACAATTGTCGGATTGGTTTGCAACAGAGATACGACTGAAACAAGGCTGTAATTTGAGCCCCACCATCTTTGCAATAACCGAATATAACCGAATACCTTTTGGGCGGAATAACAATTGCTGCGATGGAGGTCAAGGTTTCGATACACGCCGATGATTTGGTAGTGCTTGGCGAATCGCCACAACCATTGCAGTTCATGATCAACAGAATAAGCGCCCACTGTGCTACCTGGAGCTTAACACTCAACACCGACAAATCCAAAATAATGATATTCAGATCTAGTGGTGGAAAACACGCTCGGAACGAAAGATGGACGTACAGAGAAGATATCGAGATTATTAAAGAATATAAGAGTCTGTGCTATCTCATAACCAGTAATCTTAATACGGAAAAGCATCTTGAAGAAAAGCTAGCTGCTTCAAAAACTGCAATAAATATAGCGTGGAAAAATATCTTTGAAGCGTCATATATAGGAGCGGCGGTAAAATACAAAGCATTTCTTGCAACAGCGCAAAATATCATGTGCTACGCGGCGCAGGTGTGGTGATGGGAAAGGAGCAGTACTGTGGAGAAACTGCTGCTCTCCTTCTTAAAAAAAACTCTTTTGGCTGCCACATAACACTTCAAACTACATGTGCCTCTTAGAGACAGGACTATCACTATTGTATATCACCACGCTGAAGCTACATGTAGACTACATACTGAAGGTAATGGCAATGGAAGATACTCGAATTCCCAAACGCATTGCTATATACACTCTACAGAGGAGGATCCTGTGGTTTGAGAAATAGGACAAACTTGCAGAATACGCACAGATTACAGTGGATATCTCAGCGAATAACGTGCAAAGTTGGAAACCACAAATGTATCACCAACTGCAAAAAAATGGATAAACGCATCCGCCAGGACCACATGGAAGACGAGAGATCATCAACCCACAGACAGATAATCTAAATTATAACTTGTAGCAAGCAAACTATTTTAGATGCGACTACAACACAAATAAAATATCATTAAATATTCCCTAAAGTGTACTGAAGTGTTACAGATATGAGTATTTTTGCAATGTTAATGTGCTAAAATTTGAGTTATTTTTCGGTTTATTTTTTATTTTTACAATTTAATTACTTTACTAATTTAATTAACTGTAATAGGTAAGGAAAATAAGTGTGGTCTCCATACACATTAGGTACGGTAACCTGAAAGTTCCACAAACCTACTAACAAAATAACATTTTTAAACAAAAATTTAATTCAACGAAGTTAAAAAATAAATACAACAACTTAAACTAAATTTAAAAGATACATGTATGTATGTACGTCTTAACCCTATTTAAAGTAAATTAAAGAAACACGAATGAAGTATGAAAAACAACTGCACCTACATCCGTTGTATATGTACATGGACTTTTATGTCAAAAATATATTCGAAGGAATAAGCGAGTATACTTTACCAGAGCACTTTTATGAATTGAGTGTAACTTTATTTACTTAGAAATTCTAATTGGAAAAGTTTTACACCATCTATTGATCGAAGAATCTAATACCTAATTAGCAAGAGTTCGATTTGTCCTGAGGCAGCATTAGTTCCGGTAAAGAACAGGAACTATAGTTTTGATGTTTGAACTATGAAAAAAAAACTTTGTAATTTGCCTGCGTAGATTGCTTTAGAAGAAAACTGGTTTACTGCTTTTGTTGAAAGGCGCAGCACTGCATTCGATTGGATATTGAATCTAAAATAAAGGCTTTGCATACTGGCCAATGCAAATGTAAACAGGGTTTAATGGAAACATGTCTCATATTACAGACAAGTTACCTACATCATGGTATTTTTTTGAGTATTTGATGTATTCGTTTATGCAAAGTATTAAGTCGACACCAGCACTTTGAAGCCAATTTGTATATAAACACTTTTTGAAAACGTCAATAAATGACATAGTGCATAACAAGTTAACTGGATATGCAATCGCATCATCAAAGAAATCCTCTTTCATACTGTAGTGGTTTGATGGCCTGTCTCGAATTAAGAGTGACAGAACTCTCATCCGCACGACTGAAGGCCCTCATATATCTCTACGCAACGTCAATTAAAGAACATCGAACAGTTATTGAAAAAGTCAAATTCATTGCACCATTAATCGAGTGATTTTGGAGATAAATTAAATAAGTTTGACAATAAATTCAAAATAGAACTCCCCTAGAGAGTGGGTTCGAACTCACATAACAAGACAAAAAAATCTATTTGTTGAACTTCTAATTTACCTAGAAATTTCTAACGTTATAAAGGCAGTCTTAGTCCTCTTGGACCACCACATTGAAGGCAGAGAAAATATAAATCTAGGTATTTGGACAGTCAAGCAGCATTTAAAGGCATAAAAAATCCAAAATCCAGATTACTTTTGGTCAGACAATGTAAAAACAAACTCTACTGCTTTCCAGCCGGATCACGAGGGTGCCACTAGGAATGAGAAAGCCGACGAACTGGCAATAGAAAGAGCGCAGACGCCCAAAAGTCGTCGCACTGATAACAATAACTAAAACAACAACCAACGAGAGCAAGGATGTTCAAAAATATCACTTAAACTGAGCGGCAAAGTTATAAAGAACTATCAATGCCGTCCGTGATTTAAAGATGTGGTTTAGTGGCTAGTGCGTTAGAATGCTAAGCGAGTAGATATAGGGTCGAGCACAACACTCACCCTCACCTCTCGGCAGGCAATCAGAGACCCCTGAAACTCTAATGCCATGAAAAAGGATCTTAATCCACCATTCGGAATCTATTCATGCAAAAACACCTACAGCAAAAAAGCCTGCAAGAAGCTAGTCCTTGGCGCTGAATGGGTTGTGTCACTGTGTATTTGTATCACAATTAGTTTTCACTGTCACCAAATCCAAATATGTATATGTATGTCCGTGAGTTCTACGAAATGCGGGACTAAAATAATTTACTAGTTATGCCTATGAGCATTGTAACATTTAGTAGAGGGTAACTTGGAAGAATAAATTCTTATTTTCTTATACCAATAGTTTAATATATTGTAGTTGAAAGTGTAAAATATCTATCATTAAATTTTAAAAAGGAATCTGCTTAGAGTAGTGTGTGCACAAGAACGCGTCAAAGTGACGAGCAACGTCTTCTACGAACGGGGTAGATATGAGTGGCATTTGAACTTTCCCTTTACGAAAGCACATTCACATTTTAATTTAATCTCCCACTTCGTTCTCGAGGTATCGAGCTGTAAGGTTATGTTGACTGCATTCAAAATGTATGAAGCGTGAATACATTAGCTCTTCGCAAATATAATTTCCTGGTATCTTCACATCTGTGTGTATAGTACCAAAGCATGACTTCGAGTTATTTACGCTCACAAAACTTGATGGAAACTTCCCCAAGGCAATACGTATCATGTTAAGAGTCGATCCAAAACCGAAGTAAACTTCAGCAGAACTAATTGAATTTGCATTTTCGATGTTGTCGCCACTCAAACTCCGCTGTCACATTAATCAGGTGAATTTCATATTCTTACACTGTACCTGTTCGCACGGTATGTTCTCACCAAAATGCGTCCATTCCCAAACAATGGAGACAGTAATTGCAGTGAGATCTTTCGTTGGCATCGTGTCTTACACACGTTAGATGGGTTTTCGAAAACCACTGTTTAATTAGGAGCTGCCTTCATGCTTATATATTACACTACACAATAACATTCTGTCACTCACTACTCGCAGCACAAAAACAAATCCGAGAAAGAGTTGTCTTGGAGCGTTACAAGTGCAAGTGGTAGTAAATTACCCGCAACTTTCTGTCCGGATACAAATTATAAAATCATTAAGGGAACATCTTAAGGACTTTATTGTTTTTCCCGTGAATAATGTATGCAAATTCGTAGACCGCAAAGTTTTATTCACGGCTAAGACGTATACAATTATTTCAATTAGGCACATTCGGTGCGCGAGCTGGGGAGGATTATAAATTTCGGTTTCCATGGAAAAGTTTTCTAGTAACTAAGCTTTGCACGATTTTGCATAATACACAAGAACTGGAAAGGGAAAACTTTATACTTTCAAAGATAACATCTACGGATGACTGTATTATTCTCCCGGAGAAAAGTAATCGAAATGCCTAATCTTGCTTCAATTGAATGAATGGAATTATGAAAATTTAATTAACTACTTTTTGAAGAATACTGGTATTGTGATTTTGTGGAAGACATACTTCCTAAATTGCCAAGTTTTCGAATTAAATTCTTTTCAAGTCCTAAACAGAATAAATTTTGTCTTTGTCTGACTGTTTTGTTTGGGCTGAGGAAAATCAAAAGAAAGTAGGCCTCTAACTGTCATAAACAGGGACTGTTGTAACTAGTGTTTTTGTTATTGAGAAAAGTGACGCTGTAAAAGTTACCTTTCGGAAAAGTCCAGAATAGTAATAGTAATAGTTAGCAGACTTTCAATTTTCCCGTCAATAAAAAAATAGCTATTCCCCTTTTCAAAGATGTTATGTGAAATTAGGTGTGTTTTTTAGATGTATTATGGAAGTAACGTCGAGACTTTTATTTTTTCATAGCCCTTGTAGCTTTTTTTGTTCATGTTATGAACAAACTTCGGTTAACGACTAATTGAGATAAATAAAAGTGCATCTTTCACAAAATTTGATCTTCCATTGACAGAGCGTCTTATTGATTTATGGTGTATTTTTCAGGCAGCAGTCCTACCCACTATTTTTCCTCTCATCGAGGTCTTGTTGATGTTTGATGTAATATGATATGATCAAAAACAAAACAAAGATATTCTAAGAATAGCTGGACTCCTACGTTCGTATCTCCTTCGTCTTTCCTATTATTTCCTTAATGCACAAAAAAAAAAAATAATAAACGCTATCATAGCAATTAACTTCATTTCAGAGGAAATGTTGATTATCCTGCACCTGGAAGGTATTCAGAAAAAAAAGTTTTTACACTTCCTGTCAAAGGCCAATACTAGATGGGATAGTTTCAAAAAACTTATTCAAAAAGATGTAACCCTCGTACAATCAGGAAAAATGAAATGAACTCAAAAATAGGATACGCACAGTTATCGTCAGAAATGATATCGATCTACACGGTGGTCAGTAGGCATAGGAATCATCCCGCCAAACTTAACTTCACATGCTGCTGAGGTTTTAATGACGAAAATGAGCCAACAACTTTCTTTCATTTCCTATGCTCACTGTATAAATTTCTTCTTCGATGCCCTAAAAAAAATTACAAAGAACAACATTTTAGAATTGATCTCCTCCCTGGATTTCACTGGTAAGATCAAAGTAATAGTAGAAACACTTGGACAACTGAGTCATGTGAGTCGTGGCTTTACAAAATGGCACTGATGTGATTGGGAACTAAATTCTTTGCAGGTATTCTAAAAGATTTTGTATCCCATGGAGCGAACATCAGGTAATCTATTCTTGAAACAGACTAAAACCAAACGGTTCCGGGACACCAGGTCTTTGATAGTGGGAGTACCTGTAATAGATCCATAATACTTCGGGTTAAGTACACCTCAGACCTCACTAAGATCCCTCTAAACGAACCAACTAAATAACCTGCCGTATTTTAAAAATTCGGTTCTTATGAATTTTTTTGTTTTTGTTCCGCTTTTAGAAATTGTGCACAAAAATTGCGCACATAGTATATTCGCAAATTCATAACTGAGAACAGTTGAAAACTTTTTTTTTGCATTTTTATAGCTGGAACATTTCATAAGGATAAGTTGAATACAAATTGCATTAACTTCTCCGCTTGCACTAACTTAAAACTGTTCACCCGAGTGGAGTTTTCATTAAAACGTTTCTTAGAAAGTCAAGACAAAAAAAGGGGCGGGATCATAAAAAGAAATGGATGGCAAGAAAAGAAGTCAAAAGAACTTCCTCTTTATAGAAATCATCATTAAAATTTCTTTTAAACAGAAAGTTCTTAAGTTCTTACAAAGCAAGTACTTTCGCCATAAAAATTTCTCTGAAAAAAAAAAAAACAAAAACAACGTCGAAGGAACGAACAGATGCTCCAGAGAAATTGACAATTATTTAATGTAAGTATTCTTTCTCTTACAATTCTCATGTGCATATGTACCTTTGTATTCCTGCTTTAAAATGATCAACAAGAGTATTGTACTTCAAGTTGAACATCTAATTTCGAATGTAATTGCTCGAATTCTCTGCTGCCGTATTATTTATTTATACAGTAAGGATGTCCGTCTTTCTTGTTAGGATACTGATGAAAAGTTCACCGCAAAGTGCGTGCTACAAACAAGTATCTCAAGGATTGAAGCCATTCAAAAGGCGAAACTAATTGTTAGGTTTCGCTATTTCCACAATGTTTAGATGTGGAACACCACACTTTATGTGCATGGTAGAGAGCCTTGAGTGTACAAAGTCTGCTAAAATTAGATTTACCTTAATAATGGACGACGATGGTGGTTGGTTGTATGCCGAAAACAAACACACGTCAAAAGGTAGCTTGGTTATTTGCTCTCAGTCTCCTTTTGTTTATGTCGAATGTGAAATGTAATAGTTGGCCATTGTCTGCAATGGACATGTTGTTTAGTGAAATATTAACCTGGCGCTCATGATATGTAAGAAAGTAAAATCCTTGAGATAAATAGCTTTGTATATATTGTTGCTGCTCACTTAACAGCTCTCCACAAGGTGGGTAAGAGGCCCTTCAGAGCCTAATTCTGGTATCCCAGAATAGATGCCTTCCGGCTCAGTCTGAGAAGATAGCAATTGTAATTGAATTATGGTATAAGCTACATGTTTGTATGTGTACATGTACCTACATATCTCACTTGAGAAACCAGAAGAGGGACCAGGCAATTTTCAAAGGCGACAGTACTCTCAGATAGTTATTTTTATCTCAGTTGATAATTGCTAATATTGAATATGTTGCAAAACAAGGGAGGATGTCTGCAGGATGGTCTTCGGGTTTAAAATGGTATCGGCACTAAACTACTTACAATGGCAGATGAGAGCCTGATAATATACCAACAGAGCTGCTATAACTCCGGCATGCTGCCTATTACGAACCAAAAATTAAACTTTTACTTTCTTATAAGGTCAACGACTCTTGGAGTGTCAGAGCCTGGATTAAGTCCACCTTCCATTCTTCACGACCCCGGACACGCTGCTTCTAGTTTACTAGGCTTTTTAGTGTTTCTAAAGTCCGCTTGATCTTCAGAATGGAGGTTCCTCATGAACTATATAGGTGGCTGGGATTCGAAGGACTTCTTATCTGCAGTCTTCTCGTCTATTCGTTGATGATGATGTGAAAAAGTCAGTTCGATCGACGGGTGAACCTTCTCTTCCATTCACCCTCCTCGCAGATGGGACCAAATATTTAACAAAGAATTTTTGTCTTTCAAAGATCTCAAAATCTACTCCATACAACAAGTTTGGTAAGATCGGAGATTTGAAGAACATGATTTTTGAACTCCGCGTTAGCAGTTGCACCCTAGGTATTTGGATCAACCGATGTAGCAATGGTTGCTTAAGATTATATTAGATGGTGTTCGACGGATCGGTTTTGAGTGGACACTTTGTACTTTGTCTTCTTCTCATTCATCATAACCATCTTGGCTCGTTCTTTAATCGCCGTTAAACCTTCAATAATGGCATGCTACGTCTGCATATCCCTACAAGTGCAACGGGATTGATTTTTTTAGCGCCTTCTGTGCTTATCTTCAACGCAAGATTGAAGAAATTACACGACAGAGCGTCTCTTTACCCAGTGTAAGTATGTTCGGAATAATTTGGAGGTTCTGTTTCCAAACTGTATGGTGCATTGTGAATTCTGGATGTCGAATTCTACCATCGCGTTATATAATCCGACTTAGGAAAACACTCTCTGTTGCTTAAAGATAAACTGATGGGCGGGGAGGGTGTAATGAGCTGATTCCTGCAAAGATAGAACTGAGCATTTCGTTTGAGGATTTGAAAAAGAAATTCAATGGGAACAGGGTTAGATTTTATGGTTACATTTTTAAGTTATAGCGTGGTGAATGTCGTTATGTCATCACAATAAAACCTTTCCATGACAAATACATAAAAACTTACAATAAAGCATATAGCGAAAGAGTAACCATGATCCTATTACCATATTACAATTCAACTTCAATACATTACTCTTTATTCTAATTACAAAAACGTTTCAATGCAATTATATTTTGTACAGGTCAAACAATTATTTTAAATGAATGGGCTTCTACAATCCATTGTTGTTTGCTTATTATTTGTTTTAAAATGCTTTTTCTTGAGGTACTCTTCCGACCCTCAAATTCATATCCAAAGTAATGTTAACAACAGCAATACAACCATAACGATACAAATTGCAATTAAGGAAATAGGAATCCCATAGTTATAAAACTAAATCACCAATGCATTTCGAAGTAACTGTCCTCCACTTGAATTTCATTACAAATGATGGGTCTGGGGTCCAGCTTAGTTTAGCTCTCGTCTTGGATTCATTCAAGGAAAATGTCTTACTTAGATGAGAATTCCGTCCAAGGAGACAAGTCCAAGAGGTCTGCTTTATGTGTACTCCAGCGGTTTGTGGATTCCGATCAGCAGCAGAAAAGTGGACGAATATACAAAATGAAATTGAAATTGAAATGCCAGGGATTAAGAACTGACGCAATTTGTTTAATGGTTTTCGTTTCGGTTGAACGTATCAGTGTACATCTTGCACACGTTTGCACCATAAATAAGTTGTATACTGAGATGGGATGGAAAACTAGGAGAAATCGATTCTTTAAATGGGGGCAGTGTTCTTTCTATAGAATTTTATTCAAAAGAAAAATAGTAAACAAATTTTACCTAAGAATTAAATTTTACATAATATCGGTTGCATACAATTTGTTTAGGCGCTGAAAGGATTAAATATACACTTTTTAAATATCTAAGGATATAAGTATGTTTGAAATGGTTTCCGTTGCATTTTAATGGATTTTTATTGGCAATCCATTTCAAATCTTAATTATCTACAGCTTTTACGAGCTATTAAAAGTTGCGACAAATGGTAACATAAATAATAACGAATTATAGCCGAATTATAAATAATACCGATAGCCTGGTGGAGTCCAGCAGGTCCAGAACGAACATTTTACATTTTATGGCTTATTTAAGATTAAGATTAAGTGGTCGCCTCGGCTTAGTGGTTAGTGCTTTGGACTGCTAAGCAAGAGACACAGGATCGATTCTCAAAACCACCAAACGTTTTTTCGCGGCACCACCTCTTCGCAGGCATGGCAAACCTGTAAGAGTATAATCTGTCATGAAAAAGCTTCTCAATTCGCCGTTCGGAGTCGGCATAAAAACAGTAAGTCCCTTCCATTCGTGCGAAGAATATAACACGCACAACATGAATGATTGTTAGAAGCTAGGCATTGGCTCTCCATGAGCTGTCGTGCCAATTATTATATTTATGAGTTATTTAAAGAATTACGAAGATGTTCCATACTAAACATTATAATTATGCATAACATAAATCGCTAATGTACCTGTACCTATTACAAGAGTTACAAGGTTTTGAAAATAACTGGGGCCTCTGAGATCCCACCAAGCTCACGGAAGGTTAATAAGCATTAAGTATTACCCGTGCATCTAAGTATGACAAAGTCAAGTGAATAAGTATGCATTTACCTCTCGATAAATCTGAGTCAAGGGACATTGTAAGGGCTATACTTTCCGAAAGTGCTACAAAAGATCCTTTTCCAGTTGATATGTTAAATTGCCGAGAAAAATTTAAAACGCAAAGAGTGCGGACTCATGAAGGGCAATTTTCGCATTTCTCATCTGTGGAGAAGTCAACGCATGTTGTTGAATTTGCTCTGAATGCAGATTTTCATTAGACTTCGACTCAGATGCGTGAAGAGCAAGATTTTTGGAATAAAAATGTTTAATAGATGGATTCCAGTGGTATATGCTAATTCTTTCTTTAATTAATTGGTTGCACTGAGCGTATTAAGGATTTGGATATATCTTTTACGGATCCACATTGCATTTACATACATATATGTAGTTATAGCCAGTTCATTGTTCATTGAACCTGTTTATAGTTCAGCGCTCTTCTAAGTTCAATCTAATGCAGAAAAGTGATTTGACCACAAGTAGATCCATTTCAGTGAATTTCAGCAATTCTAATTTAATTACAAATCCCTCCACGGGGATCTGCAAATATAAATGAAATTGCTTCCATTATGGCTTTGCCAGATTTCACCTAATCATGTCTCTAAGGCCTAAAACGTAGCCTGACGGTGCTTCAAAAACGATTTCAAATGTTTTTTTTTTTTTTGAAATTCTTTTTATTGTCTTCTTAATGGTTCTCCAAATTTCTTTCTCGTTATGGCTAACGATCATAAAACGATATCCCAGACGCCAATTTTTTAATGCGCTATATATTTACCTCCGTATCCCACTCGAAGACAGAAAATGGCAATGCATTGAAATGGGAAGCCCACGTGATTTATGATATAATGGCAGAGCATAAAGCCCTTGAAAGCCTTCCATGTCACAAAGAGAACGGCAGGAAGAAAACGGAAAAGAGAAGAATGCATTTCTTGCAGTAAATTTAATCTTTAGGAGGTGGTTGGCCTCAAGTTGAAAACCCAGTAAGGTTGTGCGAGAACAAGCTCATGAGATAGACAGAAGGAGTGCGTTGGTGTTCAAGCATCTGCTAAATTTAAGAGGAGTGAGCTCCGACACACTTCAGGTTTTCCCAATGGCATTCGTATAATTTTTTCTTCTTCGCTTTTGGCTTGTAATAATGGTGCTTTGTGCTTTAGTGCAGTTTTCACTGGAGTACGTTTTGATGATGTATCTGGGAAGTCGTCGGATTGAATTGAATTGGACGAAGGAGAGAAAAGAAGGAAATGGACAAAAACATAACGATGACGACAAGGTGATGGATAAATCCATGAAGGCCGTAAGTCAAGGACTTCTATTTCATGCTCATTCAATCGTATGGCAAATAATAGGGGATCCAGGCTGATGAACACTACAACAAAAGCCAAGTCCCTGCTTGAAAGGTATTGCGTCGACGACGTGATTTTCAGAAGTTACGGAAATTTTATTATGGCTCATTTGCTCATGTACATGACTACCGGGGGGCCGTGATAGGCGGACTATGTAAGAATAGTGTTCCAGAATGATGGAAATGGTCTCAAAGTGACGATGTGAAATGTTTTGCCTAGGCTGTGCATACGGGGCCATTGATGAGGTTAATGAGGTTTAAAGGTTGAAAATTTATGCTTGAGAAAGCAACTTTCAAGGACATTTCAAGAGGACGGTAGAGACTGCTGAGTGTTATAGTGCTGTGTGAGTACCTATAGATTTAAGAGTCCACTCATGAGATATTTAAATTTAAAAAAAAAACGAAAGAATTTAACATTGCGGTTAAAATGTTTTAGGAAATCTTATGTGACGTACTTACATTTTAAGGAATAAATAAATTGAAGTTATATCCTGTCATGAGTTTATAATAATTTAAAGTGTAAAATGAAAATAGCTTAAAAATTTAATATTTTCTGACAATTTAACTTCATATTTCATTTCAAATTTGAGGTTGACCTATTCAGCAATTCAAATTTTATAAGGTACATATGCATGCATAACTTATGTGTATGGATGTATCACCTTCTGCAGCAAATGGACTGAACTAAAATTTGACACGTATCGGTGGAGCATTTAATAGGTGCTGAAAGTGTAGACAGGATCTTAGCTACCGTTTTATTAATATAGACGTATGATGGTTTTGCTTGCAACTGGAATTGTGAGTGTTTGTCGTATTGCACATACTCCGAGTTAAGTTTCAGACTAACCATTTTTTGATATAAAAATAACGTAAGCAGTCAAGTATAAGGTGAAGCACTGAACTTGCACGGAAAGACTACTTTGCGACTAGGTTGTTTGGCTCAAATCTACACATCGTAGCAAGAGATCCTCAGAAGAGGTAAGGATTTGCGGCAGTGGAAGAATTATCTAAGTAAAGTCAAGGATGTCAACGGGTGCCCTACATGAATCACTTCGTCGTATTCGAAGCTCATGTCTATTCGAACTGCATCAGAGTTTTTTAAAAGAAGGATGGGACAATAGTAGCGTTCGAAGAGGTTATTGATACCGATTGAACTAGTCCTTTATGTGACAAAGGCCCGATTAGGACGATTAGATTTAACATCAGGTTAATTGTTAGTCATTCGAGTTCAGATAATGAACTGTATCAGAAGGACTTATTCTTGTCAGCACTCTCTTACTTCAGGGGCAACATAAGGCAGATAATAGTATAGGAAAGGATAATCCTCGAACTATTAACGCTGTGGTTGTGATCTGTTTAAATATGTACTAAAGTTCCCTACGTTAGTGAAATATGAGCTCATGAACCTTAAAAAAACACCAGCGATCAGTGAATATAGTGGTAGGAGGTAGGAAAGTTCTCTTAGCGGTGGAGATTTTTTAAGAAAGTCAAGCCACTGGCAGCTGGCTTCAAGTACGATAAGCAAACTCTTAGAAATAACAAATGAATCCTGGTCACCGATTTTCAGATGATTTTATGGAGCAAATAGTGCAATAAGGCTAATGTTAGTACGCCAGACTCCAATTGTCGCAAATCTGTCCAACATTTCAGATTTGCAGACGATGTAGACCATGAGTTGACCATCTATGACAAATAGTCGCTATTGGTACTTTCAACTCCGAATAACTTGTAGAGTTGCCTGTCTCAAAGTAAACGCAAGCACGATTCGATGAAAATTGACGCTAAGAAACAGATGTTAATATAGTACGACGAAAACAGCTAACTCAACTCAATCCAGCTACATGGTGGTAATTGCTTGATTTAAGTCAGGCAAGCAAAAGAGATTTCGACACAACCGCGAACCCTTTGATTTGAATCTTAATCTTACATCCACAATGCATATAACTCCTAACAAATATATCAGTTCTAGACGAGACTTTGAGAGAATTGAAATTGCCATTCCCTATACAAGATCTTAAAATGGATACGTTGTAGAATGACTTGCTTCAGAATGGATATAGACATCCTCTTTCATAAATAACCACGAAACTCATTTGCAAACCAGATAAGTATTGCCAGTTTTTGAGTAAAAGTTGATTTCTGAGAAATCTACGAACTCATTCATTGCAAATATAGTAAAAAGAACTTCTGCTGTAGTCTTTGACAAATACTTGTTAATTAAAAGTAGATACTGCTTCATTTCATAACCTTATATTTATCCTGAACAATATTAAAACAAAATTTTCCACCGAATGTGCAGATGTATACTTTATTTTTATAAAATTCATCTCATAATCAAAAGTATCTCTCAGGTGAAACTTTGAAAATTCGTGGTTGTTGTTGGGTAACAACGTGGAAACTTTTAAGTTAAGGACGAAAAGCTCTGTCCCTTCGGACAGATTCTCGTTTTAATTAGATCGGATATCAACGACAGCGCCTTTGTTTTCTTCATTCAGCGGCAGATTCGGGAGCCCTTTTTTCTTGCTTACAAATAAGGCACTCCCCCGGACCCGTAATGAAATGCCATCAACCTCATCGTTTCAATGAGAAGATTTACTTCCTCAAATTGAATTGCAAATGGGTGTCCTGCAAAAGGGAACAGAATCGAAATCATTCTTCTAAGGGCAATTTCAGATATAATAGCCAAGGAATGGCGAGAGAAACTTTAATGAAAATGGATTAGGAGGACGAGATACACTCGCGTCTTCATTCCCTTTTCTTATCTTAATCTCTTTATGCGGTCATTGAATGCGCTGCAGATTATGTTGTTTTAATGCCGGACCAGAGATTCAGGATTACGGTCCCGAAACAACTTCAGTTTGTGGTACTTAAAAGGAAAGAACCTTTCTGATGTGGACGGAGAATGGCACCGTCCACTAGGGAATAAATCGATTTTTTTTTTTAAAGAACATGACAGAAAAATGTTTTCTTTTTCTTTCTTATTTCTTATGTCCGTTGCCCCGTAAGGATGACATCCTGATTCAAAACTTGAAAACTAGTGACTTCATAAATCGAAGTAAAACAAAATGAAGTTGTTCTATTCAAGAAACCAGAACGGAACGGCGCAGCAAAAACTATTTGTTGAATGGTTATGTTTGTTGTGATTGCCAGAAACGGATGTGTAATCTTGCAAGGACATCGGTTTTTTATGCGAATATAAGAGGAAAACTATGCCACTCAAGGACGTCTTCAAGGATTTCCTTGTAAAGAAGAGAAAATAAAATAAATAAAAAAAAAACCAAAAAGAACAGAAATATTCAGCTTTTGGTACTTGTCATCGTCCTCGTTTCTTGAATGTGTAAAGAAGTCCCTATCTCCGGGATTGGCAGTTGATGTCGATGTTGTAATGATTATGCTAAAAATTTGAATTTTAGATTTTCTGCTAGTCATGCGAAAGATATTGGGAGCTATATTTTGGGTTTAGGAGCGGGGAGGGGAAGCCGTGCATTTAGAATTCTATGTAGATTTTTATTTCATTTTAAGAACATGGGTATGTTATTGGGAGTTTTTTTTTCGAAGAGTGCAAGAAAATGTTTGGCTACGCTATGCATATTGTTTTCTTGAGAATATGGGCATATATTATTGCTTTTTTTTCCTGCAAGAAAATAAAAGTTTTGATTTAAACTGACTTGAAAGTTTGCTTTGTCAGAACATCGGTAGTGATGAAGCAATACCTGGTAAGTTATGTGCTTTTAAAAGAGTAAATATGCTACAGAATGTCTTCATAGTCCCAAGAGTGTAGAGATCGACGAAGGGAACAATTATCTAGCTAAAAATGGTGGACTATTTAAACTTCATCAAACCCTTGTGTCAAATGTAAAAAACATTTTTTAATGCTTCTCAAAGAAGTGCCAAAACTAATAGAATTTCTGAACTTACTATTCTGAGAAAGGAAAACATAATTTATGACAAGTGTTACTTCCAAAGTTAGGTTGTCTACCCTCGTGCCTCGATTTCTACACGTATGGACTTAAGGTGTATTTTTCATTTTGGTTTTCTCACTTGCTGATGATCCCCGCGACTTTGTCTGCGTGGTTTTTGACTTCCTTTCATTTACTGGAATCAAAAGTAAACATAATGTCACTATGCCAAGTTTAACCAAAATCCATCCAGTTGTTCGACTGAAGCTCGTTCATACCTTTGTATGTGGAAGAACAAACCAATTTTAACAAATTTGACGCTATATTGTGAATGATTGATTCATTTCCATCCAAAATTGTTTTATTATTATTATTTATTATCTGGATATAGCGGCGATCAAGGGACCGACATCCAGAACTGTGAAACGCTGCAACGACGAGCTCAAGGCACTCAGCGCTAATCATGACGTCACATTGATCTAGGTCCCGGGTCATAAGGGCATCCAAGGGAATGAAAAGGCGGACGAGCTCGCAAGAATAGGCTCTGATATGGTTCTGATAATGGCCGATGACTCAATCCTGCCCCCATTAGAACTGTCAGGCATCACCACGAAATCCATAAAACTCGCGAACGACAGATGGATTTCACTCACAACATGCCGCACTTCAAGAATATTCTGGACAGAACTAAATAAGAGAAAAACAAAGGAAACTCAACAGTAGCCACCTATCACGTTTTATAGGTATTATGACAGGTCACAACTTGCTAGCGGCCCACCTAAAGAGAATGCGTTTGAGCACAACGGAACACAGAGGATGTGGCCACGCAGATGCTGAGGAGGACACATTCTACCTTCAATGCGAATGCCCAAGCCTTAGCAGAAACAGGAAGACAACCCTCGGAGAACATTTCTTCAGTGATCTGGGTGAAATGTCAAGCAAGCCACCGAGAAACATCCTGCGATTCCTTTGGAAATCGGGTTGGTTCAGGAAGGTCAACTGATCAAAATAATAATCTGTTCCACACCACATCGGGGAACACAATGGATCCATTGAGATCCGAGTGAGGCTCTACATAAGTGCAGCCACCCCTACAACCAAACTTAATCTAAGGGACCGACGTTCTAACCGGACGATGCACAAAACGAACTGAAAATCTTAACTTTTCTATTGTATGCAAACCTAACATGTGTCACGTCGCTAAAAGCGGTTAGTCGTTATAAGCGAAGTCGTAGTAAACGGATTCTACTGTAATTACAAATTACAGGCTTGTGCTTAGATTAATGAGCAACTAACTGCAAGGGCATTCGACTCTTTCCACAATTGTATATTTGTCCTAATAACATGAATATAATTTCAATTTAGTATCATATAACTCCTGGTACGGTTCTTGTTAGATTGAAAAGAAATATTTATAAATTTAATGTTTTCTGAGTTCGAAAAAACAGCTGTAAAGTTTTACCAGTTGTTGCTTCACATTAAATTCATTGTTCACATATCTATTCGCTGATACAAAAGAATCGTTCTGAAAACATATTAATAAAGAAAGTGATATTGGAAAGTCTGTATTAGAAACACAAAAAAACCATCAAATTCATAATGGACTGCGGGACATAAAATGTATCCTTTATTGCCACTAAAATTTCACATAAATTTCTAAATTTTAAGCCGCAAATCCCATTGGCAACTGCTGACAAGTTGGTCTATCAACTTGGCGAATCGTAATAGGTTTCACCCTCTGGCCTCAATTCGTGAAATATAATACACTTCGCGTGCCTTAATTCCTGACACCAGAAACCGAAGTTATATTCGTATGTGTTATTGAATTCAACTCAACCAAACATTTGAGCAGGAGGAGGGCTAGCTAGTAACGGCAAATCGGATTTTAATGGCAGTACATTTAGGAAATTGATTTCGACTGATGTGTTAGAGGGTATGATTTTTGGCACAGAAGCTTTGTTAGCTTGTATCACTACACCAACACAAGCACTGTGTGAATAGCATCATAAGGCTATTCATAACCCCTTTAGCGCTAGTGAATTATAAAAAAAAAAAATTGTTGAGTTAGATGGTTGCAAATTGTATGCAATTTTGCATGATTATTTAAATGACTGTATTGTGATGAGGAGCATTAGTTATGATTTAATATTATATATATTATCAATGCTCGGTCGAATACATAAGGAATTTTCAATTCAACTCACTGTTATGCCTGTTAAGTTGCGAAATTTAATTCAAATTTGTTTTTTAATTTGTGAAGTACCTACGTATATTTAGCTTTGAAAGGGTATTTTTAGGGAAACAATTCCACTAGTATGACAAATTGCGCTGTATTGAATCGCTACAATTAAGTGCAGTGTACAAAACTTTTGATACTAGGATTTCGAAATCCCACAATTGTCGTCTGGAAAAGGCGGCGAGAGCAACTTGCAACTTGGGTAAACATTTTGAAAACTTTACTGATGGATAGAGCGCATGCATTTTTATTGAGCTACAATCACAGCAAAACAACATTAGGTGTGTTTTTTTGGTAGTCTATATAGGCTAAAAAAAAGTATGAGCAAAAAAAACGCCTATCGAGGGTGACGAATACCATCATAGCAGTTTGGCAGCACTATGTAAAATGACACGTATCAGCTGTTTTTTTTTTTGCTGATTTAAAAAAAATAATTGCGGAAAAAATTGTGGATGAAAAAAACTCAAACGTATGTTTGTTGGCTAATTATCAATTTTAGATGATTTCTTTATTGCAAATTTTCTCTTAATGACTCCTTTTTCATTTTTTGTGTTCCTTCCTTAGCATTTGTCTTTTATGTCACTTTTGACATTTTCGATAGAGTTTTTCGATAACAATCGAGAAAAAACTGTTTGATAACACAGTTTTTATCGCGGCTAAGGAAATAACGCTGGAAAGCTATCCAGATTTCGTAATTCTATACAGGCTTAGTTGTTGTTATAATTAACATGGAAAATATTTGTTAAGCCTATATAGATAACCAAAAAAACACACCTATTATAAAAAATACATTCTTGCGTAAGTAAACCAAATAAAGAATAATGGCAGTCAACCTTAAAAAAAAGAATTGTGTGTGCTGCGGCGATGTGGATGTGAAGAAAAGAAGACCCACTCCATCTGTGAATGACCAATCTTGATAAAAGGGCCTTCGAAAACTTCGATGAATTGTCAACAAAGATTCCGAAACTAGTTTGATCCGAAAGCGCTAAACAATAACGAAGCTGATACTAGCCAACTAGCCCTCTGAAATGCTGTTTACAACGAGGAAAAGAATAGATCCACTGAGGGCGAATAGGAAACATGTTCATCACGGTTATCTTTTGCTAGGTCTTTTGTTTTTTTTTATCTTTTTTTTGCATTATCGTGGAGGAGGAATGGTCTGCGTTTCTTGATCAACACTGTCCTTCCCATCCATCTTCTATGCACTGTCATAGGCCATACGTTATACGAACGAATAAAGCTCGACATTTCACGCAGTCTAACAAACTGACACCAGTATGTGCATACAAACATACATACAACGCTATCAATCAAGTTGTTACAATCATCGAAAAGAGTCCTGCGGCTCTATAAATTGATTGTAATGCCGTCCTTAGAATATGCGTCGGTTACATGGTGCCATACGCTTTCACGTGACTGCTATTTCCACAAAACTCCAAAGAACGGTTTGTCTCAGCTGCACCGACGCTTTTTCCAGCACGCCTGGCAATGCTAAGTTTACCACCCCTTGATGTTTACAGAATGGGCAAAAGAATCAGAGCTATATTCCATTTAAAAAGAAGTGGTTTTTGATACAATACGTACTGGAGTTTTGACGACCTTGCGCGAGGAATATCGTTTGACTTAAATCTTATGGATATGCCATCTGACGCAATGGTTCCGGAATTAAGAGTACTGTGTAGATTTACTGTCGACTTTCCCTGTGCACAGGAGTGATTTTCACCACATTCTGAGCCGGGTAAGGAATGTAGTCGAATCTGTACAGATGGCTCAGGTGCTGAAGTCTTTGTGGAAAGTGACAACGCTAGACGGCACATTCCGCTAGGTATTTATGCATCTATCTGTCAAGTGGTGATTTTTGCAATACTTATGACTGCGAACTATATTGTGAAGAACCAATGGAAGAGACGAAGTATCTGCGTCTGTAGCGACAGTCAGGCCGCGCTTAAGGCCTTGCTTAATCCTCTTGCTAGATCCAAAATAGTTCAAGAATGCAAGCCAAGTTTGAATTTGGTTAGAAGTCTGAATTTTCTAAGACTTGTCTAGGTCCCTGAACACAGCGGGATTACCAGAAGTGAGTTCTCAGATGAGCTTGCCAGGCAAGGTTAAAAAGAAGAACTTCTCAAGCCCCGAACCAACTTTTGGTTTGCCCGTATCTTCAGTTAGGGCTTCTATAGATGGTTGGGCTCCTAGCAAACACAACTGTAGGTGGCATGACTCTCCAGGATGCAGGCAGACTAAACAGATCCTTCCCGACGTCTATAAAAAATCGGCGTCATTCTTACTGTCTCTCAGCAGAAAAGACTGCAGACAGCTTATTGGCGTTATTACGGGACACTTCTCCTTTGCCAAACATCTCAACGTGTAAGGTTTAAGTGACACCACTGTCTGTGACGCTTGTGGAGAGGGCGACGACACCGCGGAACATTTCCTATGTGATTGTCCTGCCGTTGCTCGTATCAGGTGGCAGATTTTTGGGGCGAATGTGATGAGTGCTGGTAACCTAAGCTCCTTATCATTAAAACTAGTACTCGACTTTCTTAATAAAGCGAAGAAAACATAGTAAAAGGGTTGTACCTGCTGGTAGCACAATCGCCCTGTTTTTGTGTCTAAGTGGTCCAGTGTGGTGTTCCAACATCCCGACAGAAAGAAGTTGTTACAGTTCTTAACATTTTAGTTTTATTTCTTAAATCCAACTATTTGTGCCAACCTAGTTCATATTTTTTTAGATTTTCGCTACATTTCTCCAAAAATTAAACTTAACATCTGAAATAACACTAAATATTGAGTCGTTAAACTCATTTATATTCATTAAATTTATTTGCATAAGCACAATGACAATCCACCTATTCCATGTTATTAGTCTATGATAAGACTTAATTAATTTTATTTTTTATAAAAGCAAAATGTAGTTTAAATACAAGAACAACAAAGAGGCCAGTTCAATGGATATTATTGAATAACAAAATTCAATTAAATTCCGCTAATCGAATAATCTGCCAAATCGCATTTAATCTACACAAATGTTCACGTCTCATCGAGCTGAATTAATACGTTTCAACGGAAAGTGCACATGCATACATTCTAAACGCGTATTTAACAATCTCGTGAACATTCAATTATTGTTCGACCTGAGCTGTTTCAATTTTTGATTTCATTAAATAACATATCCTTTCCCACGAATGATTAATTATAGCAAAACATAAAAAAAAAAAATATTTCAATGCAAATTAAAATATTTTATTATTGAAAATTCGCATTTAAAATAATATACATTTAAAATTATATGAGTACTAAAAACAAAATATTAAAGGTTGAATAAAATATTAAATTTGTGTTGGCAGTTGGCATTAAGTTAAAACATATTTCTTCAGTAAGGTGACAAGGCCTTAACCAACCGTTGGATTGATCATTTGCCTAGAAACCACTCAAAATAAAATACACCTCAATCTGGAAATATTACAAAAACTTCTCATCAACTATTGCCAGCAGCGCTGTCTGACAACCCGTTCGTAAATCCCTTTACATCAAAACTAACCCTAAGCATCCTAAGCAATTATACTTATAAGTAAATTGCCTATGCTCTTGGAATCCCTAAAATGTAAAACCACATTGATCCCGAATAATCATATTAAGTTGGTTGGTAGGTCAAAGCAACCCGTTTAGTGGATAATAGGCGCAAAAGGAAATTGGCATCTGAAGGGAACAGGAGCAAAAAAAAAAAAAAAAGAATCCTCAGGAAATCCTTAGATAAATGTTACCAAGGGACTCAAAGGAGCCTGTGTAATCTGCTGGGGATTTATGCTAATTTACGATGTTCACTCCTTTTTTAGGGTGGGAATGGGATACTGGATGCGTGTATAAATCAAAATGTGATGTGATATCTCTGACTGAACTGAGTGGTGTTGGGGTTATGCATGCTGTGTGACAGAATGAATGTATTTGGTGTCAATTGTGAGTCTGTGAGCCACTTTTGGTTGTGGATTGTCATGTGGAATAATATTTATTTACAATTCCATATTTTAGGTATTTAAATTGTGTGGTTAATGGTTACAAGGACAAACTGAAACTGATTGATTACGGGATCAGAGTGCAATCGAAGAGTTCCAGTTTTTTATTGCAAAGTATAAAATTGTTAATATTTCGGTTTTTTATTTTTAAATAATCGAACCAAATGCATTGAGGGTATGCTTGGGGAAAGGTTTACCAACGCGAAGCTGGGAGGCACTTAAATGTTAACGCCTCCAGAGACATACGTTAGGGGATTATTTTCCATCTGGTTGGATCAATGGCTTCAACAAATTCAAACACCTTGGTGTAGTGGTATCAAAGTTACGGCATATGCGGATGGTGTGGTGCTAAAAACAATGTAGAATAATTATGCAAGGATCCCCACAGAAGGCTAAATGTCATTGAAAAAATTAAAAAAGTAGAGCAGGATAATCTGACGACAGGACCAATATTTAAGATCATTCTTAGGATGCACACTCCAGTTATGAGGCGAGTTATCAGCAATTCCGGATAACCAATTCGGTTTTAAGGCGGGTCATGATACAATACATGCCGCGTCTAAACTGGTATCGGATATCCAATGGAACAAATGCAAGAATCAATGCACGGGTGCCTGCCTGGTTGACCTGGAGAAGGCCTTCGACACCGTATGGTTAGAGGGGCTCTTTTACAAGTTGAGTAGGTTGGGCAAAAGCAAACCACTGCTGTACATGCTATGCAACATGCTGACCAGTAGACGTTTCATTGTGAAAAATGGCAATGTGACTTCTGCTGGTACATTCGAAGTTAAAAATGGTCTGCAACAGGGTGTAGTAAATTCGCCGATCCTGTTCAATATTTACACGAGTGATCTCGTAGGCTCTCTTTAACATGCTATTGCGTATGCAGACGACTTGATTGCGTACAGATCAGGTCCAAAGATCGAGGTTATTGTCACTCTCTTTCAGCATGACTTCGATAAGATTCAGCTATACTGCGACGACTGGAAGTTGAAGATCAACTTTCAGAAGTCGGAAGCCATTCTGTTTAGGAAGCCGTTGTCTGGGGCCTCTAGGGATACCAGAAAGAATTGGCGAAAGCTCGCAATCGTGGGAAAACACGGGCGACCATTAGAGAGTCGAAGTGTTGTCAGATACCTCGGGATCTGGCTAGACCAATATCTGTATTTTAACAAACATGTGGATGCTGCTCTGGCTAGAGCCCGAGTTGCTTTTGCCCTTACAAAGAGACTGTTTTACAGCAGCCAATTCGATGCGAGGGTAAAGGTAATCTGCTATACGGCCCTAATCCGGCCAATGCTTACATATGGTTGTCCCGTGTGGTTCAACGTGCGGGTAAGCTTGATGGAAAGGATTCGGGTGTTTGAGAGGGCTTGCCTTAGGCCTTGCCTTCGCCTATACAGAACACCAGAGTCTGAATACAGAAAATTCTATTCCAACGAGGTCCTATACAACAAGGCGGACCTAATCAGAGTGGACAATTTCCTAGTGAAGCTTACTCGAGGGCACATTGCAAGAGCAATGAACTCGGTCAATAACCTGATCTCTGGGGCTTACTACCCCAATCCTATGTACCACGAGAGGGTGCGCCTTAACGGCTTCGTCCCCCCAGAGGCTTTTCTGCATTTTGACAAAGAAGGCCTGATCCAGGATAGGTTAGCGGTGCCGCTAATCTTCCATGTTGCTGTGGATAGGCGGCTCAACTACGGTCGAGACATCTTTCAGAGCACTGAGGAGCGCCTCCGGTTCAGTAAGTCGGTATCGGAGCACGATAAAAGGGATGTTGGACGGCAGCACCAGGCTTTCTGGTGGCTGTCTGAAAGAGAGGGAACTCCCTCGTCGCAAAAACTAAAAAAAAAAACAATAAAAATACAAAAAAAGTACGAATTTAATTACGCAGTTAGTTAAGATAGGTTAAGATTTATTTTTAGGTAGTTTTAAGTTTTTATTTAATTTATATTTAGGAAAAATAAAAATAAAAAGTTCAGCCACTAAGTTTTTGGAAAATACATTTTCTTAGTTTTTCAGTAGTTAAGTCCTTAGATTGTTTAAGTAAATTAAGTTAGGTTACGTCGAAAGACATAGAATAAGTATTAAGTTAAGCTTAGAGTGCCCGTGTAGGGCCAGTTAGTTAGAATTACATAGTTAAGTGAATTAAGCTAGTTTTAAGCGTTTTTTGCCTAGCTAGTAAGAGTAACGAATTGAACTAATAAAAATGCCTTTTACCTCCTGACACCTAGCGTCCTATGGATAGTGCATTGAATTCAAAAAAATGTAGCCGCTACATTTTTGATTACTTTTAATCCAAATGTCGCTGAAAACAATGTGCATATGTTTGTTTTCTCTTAGAAAGAAAATTCGTGTTAGTTGGTGATCTGTCGTGTTTGAAAATGGAGTAAAATCGCAGGTGTCAATTTCAAAAGAAAAACAGCCGTAAGTAATCTGAATTTATTTTTGACGTCCTGCATACGTATATTTGTTTATTCCGTTTATTTGTAATAATTATTTTACTAAGAACTCAAATCAGTTTTTAGTTTTCTGTTTTTAGGCATTATTTTTGTTGTATATTCCATCAAAGTTCAATGTCCTATGCATAGGACTTTCGGAGTGAATTACTTAAAATTATACACATTTAATGTACTTTCCATAGGACATTCGTTGTCAACTACATTCTTTCAGTTCTTGCTGAGCCCTCAATGACTCCGGCAGCTATTTTAGTGACGATGATTCTGACTTGGATCTAATGTGCCACCCCGAATAAATAAGGGATCCCCCTAATGTTGAAAACAATTCTTTAGAGGAGGAACAACCAACTGAAGTGGAAAGGGCATTGACGCCTTCGGAGCAATCGGTCGGCAACTCTCAAGATCATTCACCATTTTCATTCCCCGCTAATTCCAGTATCTGGGGATTGTTCGTAAACACCCGTGGAAGAGGCAGATGCACATGACGTGCCGGAGGATCGCGTTCAAGAAAGGTGGTTGGAGATCGCATCAGCACACCCACTGATGTAAATAAATGGTGTTGTACTTTTTTTTCATTTTATTATTTATTGTTCCTTATTTCCGTTTTTCTTGTTCCTTACCTTTAGAAATAAACGAAAATGTAATAAATGTCTCTAAACACAGATAAAAATCCGTTTTTAATTAATATTTACAAAATTATTATTATTCGAATTCACCGAATGTCCTTTGTATAGTACAAAAAATGTCTTAAGTGAGGCTGAATGTGCTATGTATAGTACATTGGGAAAAACATTTTCCAAGAATCAAGGATTTTTATAATATTTTTTTTTTTCTGTTCTTTGGGCTACTATAACACACCACAAGAAAATTTAAAACAATTGATAGCGTTTTGTGGCTCTCAGTGTCAGGAGGTTAAAACGAAAAACGAACGAGTTTGTCGGCAAAAATCACCAATCGGAAGATCATTATGAAAATAATGCAGATTTTGTGACTCAAGACTATCTTTAAACCAGCCCTTAATTTAAACTGGATCTGTTGGGGCTGTCGTGACTTGGACTACTAAGCGAGGGGACACAGGTTCATGCCTCAGCAAAACAACCATCTGTCATGAAAAGGCCTCTGAATCCGGCATTCGGAATTAAACTGTTGGTTTCTTCCAGTCGTGCGAACAATGGTTGCAAAAAGCTAGGGCCTGGCTTTCTATGAGCTGTCGCGCTAAATATTTGTATTTGTTCTTGTAGATCTGGTTGTACAAGTTGCAGTGATACATGAAAAAAGAAATGCATTACTGCTCATGCTATCAATAACTCTCTGCACTGATGGATCTTAAATGAACTCCAATTCATTGAGGTAGACCCAGAAAGCTAAGGTGTAAGCATTGATGATTAATGCCTAAGAGCATAAATGCCTAAGACTTGCATGTGCTTTTATTATTTTCAAGTTTCAGGGCATTAATAGATTCAAACAGTCTATTTTGGTTTACCAAAAACTCATAACTAAAACGTGTCTTGCTGGCATCACGATGTGAAAATCAAAAAGGGAAGACCAATTAAAAATATTTCCTGTAAAATTTTCAAGTTCCCGTCGCGATATATAAACTGAGATAAAAGAATGGGCCGATTGTTGTTATTATGGTACTTCTAAAATTTCCAGCCAATTACTCTATTGTTTGCCATTTTGTTGAAATAACTTGTCAGTAAGGTTCATGTTATCCTCGAAGCAGAAGGGACCGATCACGCCACCAAATCAAAATGTACACCGAGTTGTAAGTTTTTCCGTATGAAATGGACACTTTAAGATCTCGCGCAGATTGGTTTCTTCAAATTTTGAACGAAGCCATACCAAAGGGCTTCCTTGCTTAAGTTACTCTCTTTGCCAAAACAAGAGCGCAAATAAGCAAGGTGTTGGTGGTGCAAATGGTCTTTCTTGGCGCAAAATTCTATCTTCTATGACATCAAAGAGTGTCCTTAATTTTCTGCTATAAAATACCAAAGTGCCATGGCAACATAACAAACACAAAGAATTTTCAATAGCCTGTAAGTGGGTTACTACCAACCAGAAATGGGACCAAATGAATTATCCATGAAATGCATTAATAAAAGTGAGGCACTTGTAATATATAGGTAATTACAAGTAAGCTCCAACACCTAAATTGCTTTGAAAGGTTCTGCAGAGTTCCACTTTTAAAATAAATTCAAAATTGTCAGAAATTCAGTGTACCTAAATGCCACAGCAATTACGACACACTCTGGCCACCGTCTCACCCTAGGAAACAAAATTTTCTCGAGTTTTCAAACAGCCACAATCTTCTCTTTCACCTTCTAATCCAAACAGCAGTCCAAAGTGCACACTTGCATACTTAAACCACCCCATTTTTAATTGTCTTCTCCTATTCTTGCTCAACATGATCCGTATTAAAACTGGCAGTTATTTCTTCACTCGGTGCTTCTCTACCGCTCGCAAAGGACACCCCCTAAACTGCACACGCTCTTGTGATACGAACGCTCACTAGCATGAATAATTACCATCACTTTAGCCTCTGGAGGCTAAAAAGAATAAACACAGGCTGCATTTAAGTGCACTTTCACTCTGAAGTGTGACGAAGGAGCAGAGTTCGCAAGAGAACATCAAGAGCGCACAAAGTGGCTGTGATTTTGCAACGAAAACGTTCAACTAAATGTATTAGAAGAACTTAATTTTTGTCGACGAAGGTTGCCTCTACATATTAAATTAGGGCAATCAGCTCTTCAGCGGTTTACTTTAACTCAAATAACATGCTCCGTTGGCGAAGTCAAGCATACGGCCTAACCGGGGAATGCTAATTACATATATCCCTTTAACCCGAACATTAAATAAATTATAATTCGTTCTCCGAAATGATATCATGATTTCCGGCTGCTGAAAACCACTCAACTGTATCGGATCCAATAAACGGCCAGCCTTGGGTGGACCCAAATTGCGAATTTCGTCCACTGTGCGTCGTCAGATGATATATGAACGTGGTGAAACCACTTAATAATGTGGGACATCGTACGTCAACCCAATTATACCGAAGGCGGCGAGAGCGGAGTATGTTAAAAAGGGGTGAGTTCACATGCCTCGAAGGATATTGCTTAAAGTTAAATTCTTAGGTTAAGTGTGTATCGACGTGAATAACGTCTTAACTTGACCCCCTACCAAAAGTGGAATTGTTTCAACTTAGAATGTTTCCTACCAAAATAAGCGAAAAAAAAGGACGTCACATAAGGAGCTGAAAGTAGGAGGCGTAGTATCTTAATAGAAAATTCCTTTTCACCATTGCATCAGAAGATCGCGAACAATTTACATCTGAAAACTGTAATTCCAGCGAAGGAAATCCTTATCAAATTTAAAGTCTTGTCCTCAAGTAAGCAAAGTCGCTGATTGTTTGCTTTAATTTCAGTTTTCTTTTTTTAATTTTCTGAAAATTTCCGTTTGCTACTTATTTACTATTTTATCGGAAATGAGTACAGAAATCGATTTGATTTAGATCGTAGGTGGCAGTTTAAATTTGTAAAGCTCATAAATAAATTGATTTTCTAAAATCACTTGTCTCGTAGCCCTAATATGATTAAAATAAAAAGTGATCAAGTCTCATTAATATCGGTTATGTGTATCCTAAGAATTGGACGTGGAATAGAATTGGAATGGAAAGTTCACTCGGTTACCCTCTTAATGTTACTCATAAGTTTTAATGCCTATCACCTATTAATTTATGCCATTGCATTAAATAATGATTCCTCTGTCTTTAGCCTTAAAATGTATCTCTATTGCAATCCTAATTTATTTATTTACTAATATCTAATGTTCATTACAAGCTTTGATTTATTTAAAAAAAAAATGCTATTTTATTTGGTTCTGTATGAAAATTGCATACTTATGCATACCAACATTTTCACCGCGCTTAATATTTAATACCCACATACATATGTAATATGCTCGTGCAATTGTACAATATGTACACATATAACCTAACAAGAAAAATGTGTACCTTCTCATTTTAATTTTCAATAAAAAAACTGATTTGTTACAAAGTAAAACACAAACCGAGTTTATATGTGAAAGATATTTAGTATTGTTAAACATGGAAAGGGAATTATGCCTATTATGTTAGGTACATGATAAGTGCTTGGCTATGTACATACCTACATGAACACTTAGAGTTAAAGAGAGAGTATTGAAATAACAATGAACTCATGTTGTACATTATACAATGACGAAAATAACTATTTCAACATGAAATACGCCAATTTATAAATAAAAAAATTAAGCCCATCTTTAATGCAAACCTTGCGTGCTTTAGGTTTTTTTAGGTTAGGCTGTGTGGCTTGTCCCCGGTAGAAGGGACGCACTTCTTTTACTTCCAACCTCCATAGGGGAAGTATTGCTTTCGGCCAAAAATAAAGTTCGAGATTTTAACAGAGGTTCACATTACGATACACTAGAAATTATCTGCACCCATTTTTGAAGTGATGTTTGTATGTGCGTGCTTGTGTGTGTGACAATTTGTTTCGCCTTCGAGAGTGGAGAATGGGACAACGTACGGTTTTTTTTTTTTTTTTTGTTTTATTTGTTAGTATGAAACTTAGACCAAGACTTTTGAGCAAAATCGGTCCAGGGGAGTCTGAGGTATTTGAAGAAATGCTTTTAAAAAGCGTGTGCTGGACAACTCAAGCACGTTGTGGTGTATATTGGAAATAATTTTCGCTTTGACATAACGCAATACCAGGTGGGAAGTACAGAACTGGCTCCTCAGTCAAAATTTTTATTTTTTTTTCCTAACATCAGAAACCTCACTTGTCAAATTTCCTTAGAAGAAGAAGGAATAAAAGCTCTGGGTGACTATAACAATGCAAACCCTATCCTGTGGCCGACCGTTCTTTGCTTTCATTAGATTTTTAACTAATATGGTTGTCATTAGTCATTACATCACAGCACGGCTAGCTCGTCTAAATTATGCCTTCTTTAAAAGCAACTCTTGGACAAAATGGCAGCGTATGTCAATCCGCCGTTCGGAATCAGTAATAAAAACTGTATAACACACACATCATGAATAGTTGTGAGAAGCTGGATCTAGCATTCTTCAAGCTGTCACGTCTGTCGCGCATTAAACGTGCATTTAAAACGGTGACGTGAAATAAGGACCAACGAAAAGACAAAAATGAAAAATTTGGCCTTTTTCGTTTTAAATCTGGAAATAACGCCAAATTTCCGATTTGGCTTTATTTCGCTTTGCAGTTTCAAAAACAGGCTAGTCGCCCTTATTACGATTTATGGAATCTCGAAGTATTAATTTCCCGAAAGATTAAAGGGTTCTCGATTTCACCACAACCCATATTGGGAATCTGTCCCAAATCGGTGAGGAGCAACAGATTTTTTTTTAACATTCCGCTATTGTTGTTAGCTTTGCTAATTCTCTTGCCTTCTCTCTGAATTTCGGCTTTATTTCGCAAACAATATTCGTCTTTATTTCGATTTGGAAATGGGAATAAAACCAGTTTGGCCTTAATTTTTAAAGCGAAATATGGCCAAATTTTACATTTGGTCTTACCACGTTGGGCCTTATTTCACGTCACCATTTAAAACTCAACTCACTTTAAATCAAGTTTCGTTGCGTTGTTTTATTTGTTTTTGTAAGCATTGTGATATATTTTATGTATGCTACTAAAATTGCAATCACGATCGCCGTGGCTTAATGGTAAGTGCGTTGGATTGCGTTGCGAGAGCACATAGGTTCGAGCATCCATTCGTGCGAAAATATAATATGTTCAACATGAATGGTCGCAATAAGCTAGGCCCTGGCTCTCTATGAGCTGTCACGCCAAATATTCGTAGTCAACAGTAGTAAAAATTCAATTATCACCGTCACTACTTAATGAACCTAATACTACCTAAGTTTCAAAATCACTAGGTACATCAACACTTAGGCTGTGTAAAAAGCATCAGAAGGGTATTCAGTACCTTGAACGTTATTGAATTATAAAGAAAAAGATGTTATTTTGCTACTTCACCTTGTAGTGTTTGGATTGAGCTGCTGAGTAAACTGACACAAGCTCGAATCTCAGCAAAACAGTAAAAAAAAAATTAAAATCGGACTGCTGCTTTTGATAAACATCAACAAGCCTTACATAATTTGTCATGTTTTTTATCCCATATTCGAGAAACTGTAGGTCCTTTCCATTCACCAATGGTTAGAAGAAACTAGGACGGTTAAATTTATTGTTGTGTATCAACATCAAGTTTTTGTTTGCTATGTTGATAACTTCAAACCAGTGTCCTGTGGCCTCGGAAGCCTAAAGCTCAAGATCGAGCTTAATCTAAAGACACCTGTGTTGAAACCAACCTTTTGAAACCCGGGTAAACTCAATTTGCAGCAGAAGAATACACGGAACCTTGCATAACATTTGCAAATTTGATCGCTTGCTTTAACACATCCACATTTTTTACCGGTAAAAGTTATTAAAATACTCGCTTACCATATACTAAACCAACATCAGACTAGAAAAATGCCTTCCGCATACATACATAAATTTTTTGTGTTAATTTTGAAGGGAAGTCCTTTGGAAAATATAAACCATACCTTAATTCATTCAAATACTTGAACAACTTTTCAACTATTTAAACAAGTCGTCCCCCAAAGATTAAAGCCATAATGTAACCCTAAAAGCGATAGCACATGCCACATTCCATAAAAGGCAAGGCAAAATCGATATCACCAAGTTTCAGAGGAATGCCTCTTCCAGTTCCGCTCTAAAATACCTAAAACCTAAGCCTACATGAAATACGTAACATTTTCCAAAGTAATAACGTGTGAACTCATAATTTTTAATGGCTGAACATAAATTTGGCCATAAAATTCACGGGGGGGCTCTTAATCGGCAAAACTTTAGTAGTTTCATAACTTTTCGAAGAAATGTCCCTTTTCCTCTCGAATAGTTTGGTTCTTTCGTAAGCATATGCTGATAGTGGAGTGTTAGAGTTCAAAAGAGATTCCTGTTTCCTTTGATGCGAATCATTTTAAATGTAATTTTATTTATGACTGGATGTGCGGGATAATGAAGGACGAATATGGAATTGCAAAGTGAAATGAAATGCGATAAATCAAGTGAGTTCAAAGGATTTGCAGATGCGCTGGAATGCACAGGATAAATCTCACAAATAGACTGGGCTCGGGTGTGGGAAATATCAATTACAAAGATGAATTGCCTAGGTGCAATGAAGTGTTAAGGATTTAGTGAGTTGATGCAACGTAAAACACTCTCTAGAGTGCTTCACTAAAGGGAATAAAGTAGATTTTGAATATTGCCTACTAGGTGCGACGTTAGAAATGCAGTCATCATATATATATATGTATAATTCAGTTCCTATTTTTGCGTAACTGATTTGTTCACTTTCATACCATCATGGAGCGTTAGAGGTTTCTACGATGTCACCTATCACTGTGACCTCTTGAGATAGAGAGTTGAGTTTGACCATGCAATTGATCTAGGTCGTGTGCAAAGCCCAGATTGTGAGAGGGGAAAAGTGTGTTGTTTTTTAAATATATTGGAGGAAGGTTGTACTCTTCTGCCCGTTTGGAAAATTTTTACTGCTTAAGTCCTTCCACCTCCATCATGGATCAATTATCACGCGGTACTAATGTCAAGCACGAAGCATGAAATCATTTGAATTTTCTTTGTTCGGTCATACTGTCAATATACAGATCGTTAAAGAAATATTTGCCGCTATTGATTTTTCTAAAGGATGAAACACGTGCAGAGGAAGTTACGATAGATTATTCAGCTCCTGTAGCAATTGCTGCAAACAATACCCAAATGTTGAGCATACCTAGAATAGAGTGCCCTGTTAAGGCGTTAGTCAGAGATGATCTCTTTTTTTAATCGTTAAAATCTTGCCATCTAGTCACTCCGATGCGGTCAAGATTCCTATTGTCTGCTCCTAGAGAGTATTGTCTGACTAATTCATAAGTCACACAGCCGCTACCCCGTGACACAGTAGGTAATCTTGTAGGCCATATTTTACCTTGTTGTGCTAACATTGGCAACCTAACCCATATCATAACGTAGGTTAAGATGCAAACTTCCTTATGCACGTAGATTCCTAATCTAAACAAAAGCAGTGGAGTGATAACCGCCACCTATTATCTCAACGTGAGCTGGAACGATAGCAGAAATTGAACCAAAGTTTGATGGACTAATATTTTTCTCGTTAGACAAACGGCTGAAGTTCTACCCTTGCATGGGGGACGATAGTATTTCGATAAAAAAGAGACTGCTCTTAACCGGTGAAAACAATATAGAAATAAGCCAAATTCATACAAAACACTCATTAGCCTCTATTACATAAAATATTTTAACACATCGAATGCTCTGTCCGATTTGATTTCCACACCCTTAAATATAAAATATAAGTAATAGATGTTCATTATATTTCATGAACTTCTGATTTTACACAAATCCTTATGAGACAATCCTAGGAGTTTGTACAGCTATAAAGGCATTACAGCTTTAATTATAATTAAGACTGTTCAACCGTTTTAATGACGTGATTATGAAAAAAAAAAAAAAAAAAACTTTAAGTAGAACAATTCATGATGGCCACAACTTTTTTCTCGATTATCACCATCGTTATCGGATTAAAAAAAAAATCGTCTAATCCTAATTCCCCTAACTGTGGGCGATTTCTCTGGATTAATTCATTTTGGAACGGCGAAACAAAGCTCTATGACTTTCGGTGAAACAAATCCTTCGTTAAAAAAGTCATTGTCATCAGAAGAGAGTGGTTTGTGTGAACCACGACCATTTGGTGGAGGATTTAAAGCACAAAAGCGGATGGCAGGGAACGAATGGAGAACATTTTTACGTTGGAAAATGATTCCATGGTCATTTTAATTAAAATCCGCTTATAGTGTTCCGCTCTGGATCTGATTTCTATTTTAAAATGAAGGATTGCGCTTAATTGAAATATAACAACTCCCCATCGTTAGAAGCGGCATAAAAGTAAGAAAGTAAGGCCTATACAACAGATGAATTATTTAAGGGCGGTGATAGAGACAGATGAACAATTTAATGCCACAAGGACATGTATGTATGTGTAGTACATACATTAAAAAGTAATTTTGTTTAATTCAGTCTATTTTTTGTTTACTTTATTATAAAAATCTTCAATCAGTTGTATCCTGAAATTGTATAGCGGTAATTGTTGATTTAATTGTAAGTATCACCATTCATCACTGATCAAATGTTTATATTCGTTAGAGGAATATAGACCAAAGCACATGACAATAATAATTAATGCGAGGCAGGTTCAGGTTAATTGCTAAATCCCAACGTTTGAGGCAAATTAACGTCCTAATTTCCTTGTCATTATATTGTACATCGCGTAATCACCCAACACTTTGCATGCCATGGAGTGCCATGACTTAGCACCGTGCCATGGAATTTGAAACTGCTGCTGGCGTCTAACATTTCGGGAAGCAGGATCTCTGGGCGAAAAGATATGTCATCGGTTTCATTGTTTGTGGCATCTAAAGGGAGTTGCGTGCAAAATTAATTCTTATTGATCGATTAAGGTAGAGGTGCACTGCTGTATTCTGTGTTTTTGGTATTTTAGAGTATTTTAAGCTAGCTTTTGGGAATTTTGAACAATTTATTGTACATATGCACGCACGTTTTTTATTTTTATTTCAACACGTTTAGTTCCACCATGCAAGACGAGAAATAGGGCCTCACAGGCCGAAATGTTTTTGCGCAAATTTGTAGATTATAGTTTATTTAAATTTTTAATTCTTCGTTCTTGATCATATTTTACAGTTATTATTTTGCCGTGACACATTGGTCTCACAGGGCCCTCAGCTGTGGAATAAATTCGGAATGGCCACCGCAAGCCACCGGCGGCCGTGCATATATTCTTCTGGAAGTAAATATATGTCATTTACGATAGTTCGTTGTTCAGTACATTTTATGAGTCCAATACAGAACTATACAGCTAAAATGTATACAAACCACTCTGGTCTCACACGGCACGTTGTCCCAAATTTGTGTGAAGCCATATTGGTCAAATGTGGCACTCAACGTGTTAAATTGGAGTGCGGTGAAGGTTACTTGTACCTATAAAAATTTAGCTTTATAATTTACAATAAAATACGGGAAAATAATGTAGACTGTAGAATAAAATCATTTGATTTGAAATTCAACTAAAATTGCTAAAATCTATATTTTCCTTTCGAAGGTAATAAGTTTTACCAACTTAACGAAAATGACCCAAAAGCAAAACAAATACACAAAAAAAAATATCCAAACTTTATCAGTATTTCATTTTAAGCTACAAAGGTTTAACTATAACTCACTTTAAGCGACCCTATGTTGCACCATAATGAGAGGATACTTTCACAATTTCCACAAGAAAACAAAAAAAAAGTACCTTAAATAACTGCCAGCGAATCTGTTATTATTTACGTTATAAATTATATTTTTCAACGTAGAATAACATTCGGCCAGCCAGTTGACTAATATATGACCATAAATGTTTCAATAAAATAAATCAGTGAAATACGCCGCTTCCACCACCAACCCAAATGTAATTCCGAAGGACATTAAAAATTGAAAAATTGTTTGCAAAAGCAATCACACACACCGTCAACATTTTTATCTCCCGCTGGCAATGGCAATAACGAGTGGCACAAATGTGATTGAGTAATTTTAGTTTGAAAAAAAAAAAAAAAACCAACAAAAACTCAAAAAATGCGGAAATTTATTGCAAACTCGAGCGCAAAATAACTAATTGGTTCAACTTGGCGTTTAAAAGCTATCTGCGGCCTTCAAAATAAATTTAAATCATTAAAGCCAGCTCAAGTATTTAGAAATTGTACTTACGTTTGCTAAATTTTACCGCCAGCGTTTGGTCATTTATAGGCTGGAATTTAAAGGACTTACGAGTTACGAGTCCCATGTGGCCAAAACTTTCCTCTTCAGGGTAGTAAGGAGTAATAAAAAAGTTTCATTTGTCATTTAAAAGTCCTTAAAGTATATTTTGCTGGGCGAATTTTCTTTTAGGTCGAAAATGACCTTATAGCTTTTTAGTGACATAATTAAAAAAGGATATTTCGGCTCTCGCTTGAGTTACTCTACTTGCGTCATATCATAATGGAAAACCATCAAAATCGGTCGTCAGAAGTTCGTATTTTATCTGAAAAGATGAAAGATGCTAGGTAGGTATATTGAATCTTGAATTTAAAACCAGAATCAAGAAACTGACAAGAGAATTCAATTCTGAGAAGTTGTAAACATGAATACTATCGACAAGTTATATGGAAAATGTGTGGCTGTCGAAAAAATTTCAAAGCAAACTTCTAAAAGTTGAAACACACCGAGGAGTAGATTCAAATTTGAATTTCCAAATTGGAAAATCCAAAGTAAATTCTCAAAAGAAATAAACTAGTTCTAAGAACTGAAACATTGGAAGGGGTTTTCTACTTTAAGAAAGCCAGGACACACCGTAGTATAACAAGATCCCCAACTGGTAGGTTGTTAAATTGATTTTGTATTTTGTTTAAATAAAATCCCATCGAAGTTGTAAGTTTCACTGGATGCCTAGATGTGGCAGCGCCATGCGAAACTGACAGGATGTGATATGCAAAAGTGCTTGCCTTGCAGCGTTTGCCATGGGTATGCTGAGTGGTGTGTGATAGTAGTTTGATTCAGCCCTCAATAGTGCTTCGGTTAAGGCGAATTTGAATTTCAAATTTTTCGCTGAGTATTCGAATAATTGGAGAATTCGAATTCAAAGGATATACAAAGCAACATAAAGACAAAGGGGACGAGTGGTCTGTAGGAATTTGATAACGTTTGAAGGATTAGGTATGTGAGAGTTGTATTATTTCGGAAGGTGTGTTTGTTGTTTTATTACCAAAGTGCGGTGAAAACGTGGATGTGGGACGAATGCTCAAAGATAACCAATACATTTTAGTGAAAGGGAACACAGAAACCTATTGCTATCAATACAGATACAAATGAAGGAATAGTGATAACATCCCCAGCGGCCTATGCTATTTCTAGTAGCAATAAATACTTTCCAATCTAAATCTCAGATGCTAGTGAAGAGTGCGTTTCATGATTAAAGTCGTTTTTCTATATAATTGGATTTTGTTCAAAAGGTTATCCTTTCCCAAATTAATCTTATCGTATATTTCATTGGATGATGAGTCGTGAAATTGCATGCAGGAGAGAGTCCCTCGCTTCTCAACTAGAAATCCATTTGTTGTGTTCATTCAGGATTCCTGTCAGGTTTTGCGATTAAGCGGAGCTTTGAGTGGAGCAATAAGACCTGACAAAAGTAGTTTAGATGAAATTGCCAAATTTAAAGCATTTTATTTTGAGAATTGTATAAAGCATCTAAACTCATCGAAGTTCAAAGCTTAGAGAAATATTTAGAAATCGCTATTTTTTCTTCTATTCTCCTAAATATTACTATGGACTTTTGCCTTGACAAAAAGTTGACATCCAAACAATTGATGTATGTCTTGCATAAAAGGGAAGAGGCGAATACCTCGATGTCACTTCAAATATCGGCAGTTATGTACTCCGCATGGTAGAGAAGTTGTGTCAAGATCGGAGTTTGGAGCCTAATATGCTTATTAATCCGCTAAGAACGATAAAAAGTCGCAAAAAATAATTATTCTCACGTATAGAATTGAGCAGAAATCAGGCGAATGAATGAATATTGGATGTCTTTAGAAACATATCGAGTGTGCAATTTGCAATGAGGTGACACAAGCTTAGGTAGAAGGGAACGTTGATATCGTGGGAAATGAAATAGTAGTCACTGTAGCAAAGTAATTGTCATCTTTCAATTTGGTTGGTTCTAAATCTTCTGCAAAAGTTAAGGAAATTATTAAAAAGTGGGCTGCAAATGAACAGCCAAAACTATTGTCAAATTTTAAGCAAGCTAAAACAACAATACTAAAAAATGAGAGAAATATCCTTTAATCAAATACTAGACATACAACGAGGAATCCAAGTCAGAGAGGAATTCTAGAGAATTTATTAACTTCACAAACCACTTCTATCGTTTTGCTATTTATTTATCGAGATAACACCTTTCCCTCCTCAAGCACCTTTTCAATTTGGTTTAACAGTCATCTGGCATTTTCTATTATTCCAGCATTACATACGGTATATACTCCTCACGTGCAGTTGTAGAAAATATTCAATATACTAGACACGTCCTGTCGAAAAAAAATTTACAATGTCACTCCAGATGCAAATATTTTGTATTTCCCTAGGTACAAACAGTATCAGAAAATTCAACGAGACAGGTTTCCAATTTTGTGGAAAAATACTGAACTGTCTTGGAATGCAATATCCCACTCGGTGTCAGAAAATTCATTCTGGTTCACATGAAAAACGAAAATAATTTTGTATGCAGTATGAGAAGTGAAATATGAAAACATTCCAACGATAACGTTATTATTGGTCCTTATGGTGGTCATTTTAGCTTAAGTTCGGACTGGAAGATGTTGTTGTAAATTTGCTTAATTGCACTAAACTAAAATGCACTTGCTTTTTAAATTCTATGTTAGATGGAATTTTTGATTTATCGTAAATTGAATACGTTGCAGAAACAGTAGAAATCATTACTAGCGCATTCGTTAGCTCACAGATAAGCACGTTGTCTTCCCATCCCTCTAAATATGTAATTTTCATGAATCTTCTGAGACCGCAGCTACAGCTTCATCCAGGTATTCAATCGGATTGCATCTTTTGTTACTCGAAATTATAATTTTGTGAAATCTCAGTTCGCCAAGAATATTTGATGTTCACCTGTGAAAAGAAGAGATAACTAAGATATAGGGCAAGATGAAGATACTCAAAAAAAAAAATGTTATAAAACATTCACGAGATGAGCAATTTACTTAATCGAAAAGTTTCTTCTATTTGCACACACTCTACAAAGGAATGGAAGGAGCAAGTTGACAATGTGCCACTGGCAGCAAAGGAGCAATTCATTTCCAAAAAGGTGAATGCAGTTCGTTCTCGTTTGTTCATGGTACATTGAGATAATGTTTGCCCTTTGGGTTCCCATCTCGCAGATTAGTTGGTTGTGCACAATCTATGCAATTTTCCCTACGTGTGACTTTTATCGTAATTGATATGTGCATGACTCGCGATCCAACTACAGCTGTGATGTAACAATGTAAACTGTACAATGAAGGTTTTCCCTTTGTCAACATGGGGCTTTTCCCTTTAGTTATGAAGCAAACGAGGAAGATGAAATGCGTGTCATGTTGACTTCGAAAAAGGATTCATTTATATCACTTGAACTGATGCGTTGGCAACTTTTGAAAAGTAAACACCTTGCATGAGTTCGATTGTGTTAAACTGATGGAAAATCATATCGATCCCTTGTGGCCAATTAAGGGTCATGAAGTTCGAATATGGATTTATTTGAACAACTTCCCACCTTAAAATGATTGAACCCAAACTATTGTAATGCAGATTCTTCTAATTGAATGATTTTGATCCTCTTACTTTGCGAATTCGCCGCTTTGCAAACAATAGATCTGCCATTGACAATCAGACGGAAAGAGAAAGCGATGATTCAAACAATGCAATCCATTCATTAACGGAGCAATCTAGATAATAATGTAAAATCAATTTAAATGTTGCCTACATATGTCATTACATCGTTAACAGATAATTGTTTAAAGTCATTAATTATTAGCAATTTTCTATAATTGTATTGGCTCGGCTCGATTATTGTATAAAAAAAATTAAGAGAATGAGTATGTACTTTAATGCATAAATAGTTTATATGCCTTGAACAGCAACCTCATTTTGATATTTCCCATAATCTACTACTTTTCAAGTATTTATAAATATTTCTTCAATTTATTAAATGACTTTATGTTTAAACAATTTAAGTTCAATTTCATATCCAATTTGTCACCACTTCGACATGAATTCTTACATCATGCACACTTCGTACTACATACTAAGTAATACCTCTTCAAAGACTGGGAATTCGGTTTTCGTAACAAAGGGTCCACTAGTGATTTGATGGAATATTTTAAAGAAAAGTGGAACTGCCACCACTCGGTCGAAACAAGGACTTTTTATCTTTTCAAAAGTCAGTGTATGCTCCAATTAACTCGACATTAAGATCTTTTTGTATGTTTCTGATTCTTAAAACATTTTGCATTCTCATATGTATTACATGTTATTGATCAATTTATTTAAAATAAGTAAGTCTTACACCCTTGTCTTAAAAAAAGAAACTATCGACCATCAATTTAATGAAAGAAAAAAATATATATACATAAATCTATATCTCTAAGAGAAAAATGCAAACGAAAAAATGAAAAGATAAAGGGTGATCAAAAAGTTTTGGTAAATCTATCTCAATGGAACAATTTTGTATTTTGTATTAAAGGTCCCTAATTTTGCTTGTTATTATGTAAGACAGTTCTACATCTAATTAATGCAAAAGATATTCTCAAACTGGCCTACAGTTAGAAGGTCCATTCCCTTTACATTTGCAGCGGTTATAGGAAGATTGAGGGGAATAGATTTTTCACTACTTTTTAATAGTGTCCTATGGAAGTAGGCTCAAAGACCAGACAACAAGTCGAACCCAGCCTAATCTGACTTATGCTCAGAGTAAACGACATTCAAAAATCACATTTAAATGTGAGGGTGACATCAGACCAAAAAAAAATGTGTCGTACTCCACATTTAAATTGAATACAGTTTATCAAATTTTCGCGCAAGAAAATTGCGCAGCTTCTTTGATTCTGGTAGACTTAATATGGTCTAGCTGAAGTACTACGCCTTTTGTTTCAAATTTATCAAACTATTTCTATACGCTATTTTTCACTAACTCTGTTGCCCTTTCAAAAATTGAATTAACGTACAAGTACGACATCTTGATTCTTGAACACCCTGTATATTCATTTATCCTTCTTTTCAATGTTTATCCATGCCTTTTGGCAATTGTACGAATATCTATGGAATGTGGTAATCCAGGGATAGAGAGCAAGAAAGTTATTCCATAACACACTCGAATAGTTGAGAAAAATTCAAACTCGTTCAAGCGTATAATCTGATTTCTCTTGGGATGTAATTAAGAGCAATGCATATACAGGGTTTTGCATTTTTATTCGCTATCTCACATTTTCCTTTCGCGAATAAATGACGACCCAATTCACGGCACCCCCGAGTCAATCAACTCACTGGACCCGGTCACTGAGCAACAACGGGGAAATGAATTTGTATCTTTTTTCACTCGTTTATTTTACTTTGTTATCCGGATAAAAAAAAAGAGAGAAAAAAAAGATGTAATTGAATGGCAAATGGATTATCGGACAGTGAAATAGTTCACTGTCGCAACCATTTGATGCATTAAAATGCACTTAGCACATTTAAGTATTTTTTATTTTTTTTAAAGTAATTAGAGTGTTGCCAAGCATTCATTTCTATACACATGGGTTAGAATACTTTTGTTACTTAATTTTGCAATAAAAAAGATACTTAGCATGTGAAAATAACAATCAAAGGAGCAAGGGTTTGCATGACTTTAGATTATCTAGAAAATAGTTGAAAAGGCACAAATGAGGACTATTTTAATGGTCTCCTTTAATCAGCTGAGGTAGAAGAAATGTCTGTATTGACTTTTCTGAGATATAGTACACTAGAAGTACACAACTTTGATCTCTTTTTAAAGGAAAACATAGGAGGTTACAGTACCCCACCAGATAAAAAAGGTGACACAGGTTTTAATCTCACCAAAATAAAGCAATTAAAATGATTTTCACAGAACCAGCTTTCGACAAGTGTAGAGGTTTTATAGAAAAGTCCGCCGCGTACCATTGTAACAATCACATGTAAAGGCTTTTATGTACTGGAATAGCATCTCGGATTTCAAATGCTGAATTCAAAATGCAATTTTTAATTGAAAATAATCACCTCTCTCCAATTAAGTCATATCCAACCTAAGTAAATAATAAAGTTAACTTTTTAGTTGAAGCCCAAGACTACCACCCCACTAATCGTTCTAGCTAAATCACCTAAAACTGATTTGAATCGAACAACATGAACGCAGAATACGTTACAACACTCGTTGTTTTCCTATCACTACAATTCATAAACATTTAAGACTAATGTTCATCTGAACGTCCTTATGTCTATCACTGTTTCCTTTATCGAAATTATTAGGGTACCCATAACACTTTGAAAATTCTTATGTGAGTTTATGTGATGTAGTTCCTGTTTTATATATGTATATATATATTTTTATGTATGTACATAGCCCTAAAACGGATTAAAATTGTATCTTGATAAGATTCTAAGAAACATAATAATCTTTTGTATATAAACCTTTTTCAAAATATGTACTGATAAAGCCTTCTTTTTTGGATCCTATTTAATAACTTGTACTTTATTATTGATTTCAAATATCATGCAGCTTAATAAATTTCAACATTCAAAATGAGAGAAAAACCTTTTATTCCACGAAAACTCATTAGCAATAAATAAGAAGTCTTATACAACCTCATACTTCCGACTTGATGTCGCCGCTCAATTGATGACAACCACGCAAATCAACCGCATATGCCACCAACTAAGCAGGCGAATCCAACAGATACACTAACAATTAACAAGCACACAACTCTTCGAGTATAATTGAATTCCCATTTCTGAGTTTCGCAGCAGCCGCAAGCAACATGTACCAAGTTCGCATATAATTGGCAAAAACAGCCAAAGTCAACGAAGGATTTCTGGTCCTTAAAGTTTTCCTCTGACAACGATGTTGTCTACCTCCTCATGTTGCATAATGAGGAATATGTATTTGGAAACTCAACTCATATAATTAGGAATACCGCATATTGGCAGTGACATCTAATTAGTGAAAGAACGACCTCGCATATTGTGAGGATCCTTTAGAATTTTTCATTTCGGATGATTTGTACAACGTTTCAAATTTGAAATGACATATGTTGTCGGTGTGCGGATGTGGAAATCACAACACATACCTTGGAAAAATGTTTCCGTTTAAATTGTGAAAAATTTACATAATTATGACGAGAACAGAATACAACAAATGTGAGTTATATCAAGGATGTGAGCAAAATTAGGTAAATTTAGCTACGCATGATGAGATCTAAAAATGTTTGATATTAATTGTCTACATATATATGTACATATTTAAAGGTATCTTATGTCGACTATGGTTTGAAGTTATAAAAGGATTTGAAAGTTTGCTTTGCCATTTTGGACCAACAACTCCTAACAGTCACGCGTTACGCAGAGATCTCTGCTGAGATTAACAAGCCGATTCAATTTGTTGACATGTATTTTCGATGTTGATAGTTACGGAAAACACACTCTAAACCTGTTGTTTCTAACGTATTCTTCTAAATAAATACTAAATCACTAATTATTCGTATTCCCACCAGTATTTAGATAAAAAGGAATACCGTAGAAGAATTCTGTTTTTCAACAGAGACATAAATACCGTTGCTTATATGACTAGTGGCATTACTTTATATAGAATGTACTTCAGTCGAAGTATATATCGAGAAGTTTTAAAGCAGTACAAGTACTTTAACCTGTGCCAAAGAAAAAGGAAGAGGCGTTATTTTCATGGTGCCAAACAAGCTATGATGAAAATCGAAGTCTTTACAGATTACAGGGCTAGAAATAAATACCTAGCTTTAAACTTTCTTTAATGCGAATATCCTAGTTAAACCATCCGTAGTAAAACTGTCTGGTGCTTTGTTTAAAGAATTAAAAGCCGTTTTATAAATGATATGGGTGTAACAGACTCAGTTAACATGATGGCATGCCGATTAGCGGAAATGGGAGATCTCATAATGCACATGGCACATGCTGAAACACGATCTATTGTGATCGCTGCAAATTGCGGATTCTCCCGACGAAGAAGGCTGACTCGGTGACTACCCTTGCACGCGCACATCATCGTGCAATTAGGTTAAGTAAAGGTTCATGTTGACTATATGAACGATACGGATCTAATAAAAAACTAAGTCGAACAGTTGTTTGTGATTTCTCGGGAGTCCTTAACCGACTCTAAAGTGAAACTTCTATCTTAGCTCTTTAATTCTACCTATGCTGAGTTCAATATTTCTTAACGGCAAATATTTTGACGAAACAGTTCAGTTCATTGCAATAAATCCAGATCGAGCTGTATCCCTTGTTTTGAAGAGCTGTTCTTCTACCCTAGAAAAACCTCTGCTTAAGCTATACCAACTTTATGGATAGGTGGAAACTTGCTCGCATTCACGCAATTCCCCAAAAAGGCGATCAAAACACTCTTTTTAACCACCCACTCAAAGGTCACAAAAAAGCATTCAGCATCAGCCCTTAAAATCGTAGGAAATCTTTCACAATGTCGTCGCCCTCGCCGCAAGCGTCACAGACAGTGGTGTCACTTAAACCTAACACGTTGAGATGTTTGACAAAGGAGAATTGTCCCGTAATAACGCCAATAAATTGTCTGCACTGTTTTCTGCTTAGAGACAGTAAGAATGACGCAGACTTCTTACAGAGGTCGGGAAGGCACTCTACACTGTGGAGTTCATTGTAGAGTCTTCAGTGTGAGCACAAACTTAAGCCAACTTTCTCCAGTTGCGTACGCCGAGTTTGTTAAGGTCATCCTGTACTTGGACACATCACTGGAGATAAGGTCGTCCCCTTCTGGAGGCGAATTTGTTCACCCTAGAACTAGAATTGAAATTGTTCACCCTACACCCAGTACCTGCTCAATATTATAAATGTATCTTTATTTCAAATATTTATAAGAATTTAAAATTTTGTAAATATTATAATTGTATTCTTTCATGCATTTTTTGAGCAATATTTTTAATCGCCGTGCATTGACCCCTTTGGGATTCTGTTGCCAAATATAACTACTTCAAATATATTTCTAAATTTACTTTATAAAAGTTTTGGAAATGTTTCAAATGTCCTAACACACAATGCATTTTACCCTTTTATGAGTACCGTATGCTTATTGAGAATATGTAATTGGCAAACAGTCAATATCCACATCAGTGCAAGCTGTTCCGTTGCAAGGCACTGGCAGTATCTATCAGTTTAAATTGAAAAGTGTTATCTGCTATGGTGTGGGCGAAAATTGAAAAACTAAACCCCTTCCATTTTCAGTTTTTTTAAAAAAAGTTCTTCGCTCGTTGAAGAGTCCTTACATAGATTTTGACATCAACGTTAGGCCTAGATTGAAATTACAAAACTGTTCTACAAAATTTAAATTCAGTATAGGCTGACACAAAGCAGACGCAAAAACGAGCATTTAATTAAAAACTTAGCCGAGGGCCACTCTGGCGTATGTGAAACAATTATCCCTGCTTCCCCTTGTTAAACGTTGGAAGCAGAACTTTTCATGCCCGAGGCGTTAAATTGTTTTAAGGTGCGGATACATGTGCGCTCTAAATGAAAAGCATTCCTGAATATTTATAGCTATTGAGACCATAAAGTGAACAAAAAAGTTTTAAATTATTTGTTGGATACTATTGTAAAAGGGTATGCGGTGAGTTATTGAAAATAATGAGCTAACTTTAAGGTCTGGTAACTTTCATGGAAAGTTTTAGGAAGTTAACAACTAAGCAATAACTATTTTGGGGAAACATTTACACGTTATAGTACTTTGAATACCAGAATTTTTGGAAACAAGCAATTGTGACGACTCTTTTGTTTTTGACCGACTAACTATATTTTGTCGAGCAGGGCAGGTCAAGGAAAGTTGATTATGCTTGACAAAATGCATTTATAGGTACTTTTTGAAGTGAAAAAATGTCCTTAGTGCCTTAAGCAATGCAATGAAGGGGTAAGACATATTTTTGGATAGCACTCACCTTGTCGACTTCTATTAGAATTATCTACATTTTGTTAATTCATGCAACACCAAAACTGTTCACATACGTAGGTGGCACGATGTATGAACACAAGTTTTGCTTCACAGTCAGGTGGATATCAACCTCATAACCAAGAACTGATCTTTGCACTATCAATCTATGTTAAGAAGTTTTTTTCTGGACATCCAAGATAAGCGGTGCGCTAACATGAAGTTGTGGTGAAGTGGTTCGTATCATAGCTTGTCAGGTTCAAGGTTCCATTTTAAACTGGACGTGAATCAACTGTGGAAAGTTAACTATATGTCAACTCTATTGCATATTCATAAGGATCATACGACTATAGATTTATATGGCTTAAGGGGTTGATCGTACTGAATAATGATGATGACTTCAGGAAGTTGGAAAGAAGTATGTAACTACATAATGTACTGAGTTATCAAGCGATGACAACAACACTAAACAAATTCTCCTCAGTTTTTCTGATTTCCCAAGGAGTGGTGTTCTAGAAAATAGGTACAATTAGACCAAGAATAGGTCCATTGTGATACCACTCAATGCTAGGATTGGGAACGCAAATTTACACCTTAAACCACTTAACCTACTTAGGTTTCCTAAAATCGATGAACAAAAGATACCTTAAGTTCTTATCGCAGTTGCCATTGATGTTAGCGTTTATTGTATGAAGAAGAGAGCATCTGATTGGACTAGCGTCTAATGCACTCGCCGAGTCGTTAATGTGTAAAAGCACTAATTGGCCGATAGATAGGCGCAGCCCAAAACATAATCCAGTGGGATGTAACACGCTTCTGTACTTCCATTGATGACCAGATTGCAAAATGCAAGGAACATATCTTAACCCATTTATTACCAAAGACATTTAAAACTAAAATTTCAAATTTTTGGTTACATAACTTTATTAAATACCGTTTTATTTTTTTTACAATAAACTGCACGCCTACTTGTTGAACACATGTCAACGAACAAAAAAAAAAACAAATTTCATCAAAACAAATTTGAAGAAGGACAACGGTAAAATCATAATGTTGTTCAATTTTCTGTACCCAAGCGGGTACAGTGGTAGTAAATGGGTTAACATGTTTGAATTGTGTATTCGCCGGCGCTGATAGAAGTTGTAGTTTTCTGAATAAGTACCTTAGCTCCCAGTGATAATGATATCAATCAGAACACTTAAAATATGCAAATCTGTAACGCTTGATGGCCTTCCCGAGAAATGATTCCAAGCACCAACAACTATTACTAGCGAACACAATATTACTGAGCTTTTGTGTTCACTCAAGTAATTTGAATACTTCTTTAAAATCTACCTCAAAGGGAATCAGCTCCCTCGGAAATTAAATTGAATACACTGTGAGCGAATAAAGGAACAAATTGGTTTATAGGAGTCTCAGCTTCACAAATTCCCATACGTACGTTATACTGACGAATTATATTCATGGAATTTTTTTTTTTTTTTTTATGGAAAGTAGCAACACTTTTTCAGTTCTTTTCGTATCAAAACTCTTTCTTACTTATTTTTTAAATTGCTTTATGTACCTACATCTGATGCTTCTAGCTTTTCCATTTTAGAAAGTAATAACAACTAAGTTACTCAAAGAGATTCTAAAGATGCACTTTAAATTTTTTATTCCATACCAATTCGCAAACGAAAAATTCAATAACTATACAATTGCGTGCTCAAAATGTCAAGGGCAAATTTCTTGTATAAAAAAAATAGAAATAAAAAATCGTGAGGAAATATTCCATTTCCATGTGAATGTAAAATACAGAAAACATTGAAGGATAACTTTATAACCCGTTCATGCGTATCAAAGGACCTCTTCTCCTTTACATTACTCTCGCTATCTTTCTCTTCTGCATTTGGGAAGTTTCATACTACGGTTTTGATAATCGCTTGTGGTTCCATGTCCTTGCGCCCGATTTTTGTGGGACTTTCACAAAGGCGAAGTTCATGGATTACCAGCTTTGAATTTGGTATTACTTTGAATTCAGTTCACATCCTTCCAACCTTATTTTTGTAACGAAGTCATTGAATGGTAGATAAACCTACAATGTAGGATTAAAATACAGCATATTCAGTACAAGTTTCGTTTAGTTTTAAAATAAAACTGTGTGTTTAAAACAGAAAATAGAGGTAGAGTTGAGTTAAAAATAGAAAATATAATTACAACTTCAAGTGGGTACTGTATTATAATATGTACATACATATATACATATGAAAATATATAAAACAGTCAAGTTTTTTTAAAAATAAACTTGGCAAAAGTTAGATAGGCGTTTAAATAAAAGTTAGAAGTCGGAAATAAATACTGCAGGTTTCCTCCATTCGTATTATAGTATATCACACACAACATGAATGGTTGAGAAAAGCTAGAACTAAGCCCAATACGGGCTGACGAGTCAAATATTAATTTATTTTTTTGTTGTTGTTGGGTTGTACAATGACTTTTTTAATTAAAATTTTCACAAGTCTCGTAAAACAGTGCATAACAATAATCAACCCAATATCGTGATAATTCTTTTCTTTCCGCTTTTCAAAGTTTTTGAAAATGCAAGCAATTCACCTCACGTTTTCTTAATTGTGTGCTAATTCTCATTGCACCATCAGACGTATAGAAGCAAACAAGAAACTTTTCTAGACTAATGCCATTTCCCTTAGTTTTTCACTTCCCTTTTAATTTTATTTTTATTTTTGTTTTGTACTGCAGTTGCAGCAACAGGACCAGTTATCCCGAGTGCTGCTCTTATACGTGTGAAGAATAACGACTTTACGCTATTGCTTTTATTTTCTGCGGTGCTCTTTGAAAAGCGTATAATAAAAATAGCAAAATTTAGTATAGGGAAAATGTTTCTTTCGAAATAAAGCAAAAAATATTGCACCCAAGCAGATTTTAGTTCTCAAAGAGAAAGAAACCGATTGCATGGAATGGAGAAAGTTGTAGCTTTTCCCATTAGAAAAGTTATTATGGATATGAGTTTTTTTCTTTTCAAATATTTTCAGAATTGTAAAAATATAAAATGAAAACTCTGTTATATGTACAAATATACTTACATATAAATATTGCAGGAAACACTATTGGGGAAACTTCTTCTGCAACGTTTTCAATAATCTTCAAGAAGAATGTACGTAAGAAATATTCCACGTGATAGAACACGCCGCCATTTTATGTTTCTTAACCGAATCTGAAAACTTTTACGCAGTATTACTTTTGACTCAATACTCAGTGACTCAGCGATGCTCGTTGAGGTCTCAATTGGCAGTTATTATAGTGATCTATCGATGCCATGTGTAAAATATTGGTGTCGAATGTTACTCATCTGAGCAAGGTCCAACGATCAACTTGTCTGTTCATAAGCGGAACACTTCGCACTACACCCTTCGCAGTCCTGGATATTCTATTTCATCTGATACCACTCTACATTTTTGACAGACAATTGCCTGCCAGCTCAGCTATTCGCTTCAAATCAATTTCACAGTGGTCCCTCAAACATTTTGGCCACGCGTTCATTCTGAACACATTCAAAATTTTCCTTAAAAACACAGATAACACCACTCCTAAGTTAAATTTTAATAAAAACTTCCTTGTCAACATTCCCTCCAGGTCATGCTGGGAGAATGAGGCACATCTACAGGATCATTGGATCAAAAACCAATGAAGGTGTAGGTTGTGGTCATTTCTCCGATAGACTAAATCTTAGCCTCTCTTTCCGTCTTCCAAATCATTGCAGCGTTTTCCAGGCGGAAATATTGGCGATCAAAGAAGTCTTATCTTGGCTGAAGAAAAACGTGATATCTTCCACAGATATATGTATCTTTTTGGACAGTCAAGCAGCAATCAAACCCTGAAATCATTCTCTTTAAATTCGCTAGTAGCTTAAGCAGTTCAATATTTACCTTTGCTGGGTGCCGGGGTATAGAGATATTCCAGAGTACTATAAGGCAGATGAACTCGCTAGATAATGAACAACTATTCCCATGCTTCCAAAAAGAGACACTTGGGGTATACAAACTTAAGCTGGATGCAATCGAGAGAATAAATTCACGGTGGACAAGAAGTATAAAGTGCCTTACGGCAAAGCTGATTTTGCCACAGCTGGATCTGAAACGCTGAAAATGTCTAATTTCTCTCAACAGATCGCATATCAGATCCGTAATAGGTGTCTTCACGGGGCACTGTCTAATAGGCAAGTATGCTACAAAGCTTGGCGTTCATTCACACGATTTTTGTAGAAGTTGCATGGACGAGGAGGAGGAGGAAACTATTCACCATCTTCTTTTTATCTGCCCAGCTCTCTCTCTCGCAAAAGAAGACTTATACTTTAACGACTTAAGCAATCTAACAAACACAGATGTCAGAAACCTCGTACGCTTCATAAGAAGCCCCAACTGGCTCAAAGAGTAGCCAAAACATAGTGCTGCCAAAATGTTATGATGACATTCGTTAGCCTCGATAGGCGTTTGTTTTTTGCTCACTTTTTTTTTCGCCTTTATAGATTACCAAAAAAACATGCCTATTGTTTGTTTCCTATCTTTCTTCCTCTTTGCGAACATTATAGACGCATGCATGTCATCTGTCATCCTAGATACACTCGCTTTTTAGTAACACAGAAAGCCTAGAAAATTAATTTTGACTCAATTTCGAAATGTATGCAATAAATGTGTTATGTGAATAGCATCATAAGGGTGTTCATAACCCCTTTAACGCTAGTGAATTATAAAAAATATGAAATATAAATAAGTAGATACAGACATAGTTTTTCAGAGTGTACCTATGACCACTTTTATATTAATCTTATATTTTTTTAATATCAGCAATAAGAGAAAATGGAACTAAATAAGGATAAAGGCATTATATATTTACATACCTATCTTTATTACCATAGAAATAGTTGAGAGAGAAAGCTAGAGTTTTTTAGTCGATTGGTCCATCTTAGTTCTGGGCTACTGGGATATATTTACATATGTATGTACTTGTTATGCTTATTAATTTCGTCAATTTTTTTTTTTTTTTTTTTTGCGCAAGATAGTTTTCTGGATGCATAATGATCAGTGGAGAGCAGTGGTGTGTCATCCGGGACTGAATGATTCAATTGAAGCGCTTCAGTAGAATGAGTGAATGATTCACTTCATTCTTACGCTTCAATGCTTCATTTGCTTCACTCATTCCTACACTTCAATTCATTCGTATCGTTCATATCATTCAATCTCGTTCTTCGCTTCTTTTTGCTTCTCTACTTCAATTCACTCCCTACACTTCAATTGCTTCACTCACTCCTATACTTCAACTTCGTTCTTCGCTTCTCTTTGCTTCTCTCACTTCAATTCACTCCCTACACTTCCATTGCTTCACTCACTCCAATCCTTCAATTCATTCATACACTTCAATTTGTAGTTAGTTTCTTTCGCTTCTCTTTCACTCATTACCAATTTTTTTCACAAATGGGAGAGAGGGTTCATTTTGTAAATTTATTTCCAATACAAAATATATTCGGTATTCATTTCATTGGTATATTTTGTTTTTGTTTTTTGTTCGATCGGAGCAAACAGATCAGGTGGTAATTCTTTCTCTCAATAGGGATAAGATTTCTCTCTTTCAAATTTTTTTTTTTTCTCCTTTCGTTGATGAAGATTTATTTCACATTAACAGGGTGTTATTTTAGTTTGTTTGTCGTATTAACAATTTTTTATAGATAATCTCATATATTTTTTTAATTTATTATATTAAATTCATAAATTGATCGATAAACAGTTTAGAGTTATGTTATATCGTCACTTCAGTGATAGAACTTGATAACTCGGCTTTTTATACTTTCGAAAAATCGGCAGAATCGACAATATCCATTTATTATTGTATAATGTGGCTACGTTTATCTCGAGATGTCTACTTCTTGCACTGATGCCCAGTTTCACTGTGCGAGTTTAAACTCAGTTTATGGTTTAAACTAAAGTTCAACCAAATGTTTGGTTTCACAGTGTTCGTTTAAACTCTCAACTGAGTTTTATGTTCGGTTTAAGTTAAACGACTCGATTCTACCGTTTGACGTTCGTTTAAGTTAAAAATGTGGTTATGACTGCTACTGTTGTGAAATGTCAAATTGTGTTTTTCTTCTAAAATATTAATTCTAAAATATTAATATCCTGGTACACGTAAGCCGACAAACAGAATTTCGCTGCAGGACAAATCACTCTTATTTTTGGGATGATATGGACTTCTTTAACAGATTTCGCATGTCCAAACAATCAGCGTATACTGTTTTCGAGGAAATACGTCCAAAAATTTAAAATCCAACAAACTGGTAACTCAGAAAATAAAACATATGTACATGTAATTTGATTTATATGAAAATAAAATGTTTTACTTCAAGGAACAATTCAATATCAGCCGAAATCAAGTTTTTATTGACTTTGCTTTTCGATAGCATCCCATGCTGCATTTGTCTTCGTCCAATGAATCCTATCAGTTTTTTTTATTTTCAATTGAGTCTTTGAATTTGACCACTACATTTATTAAATTTTCCTTTTCGCTATCGGAAAAATGAGCACTTCTTTTCTTTTGATTAATATTATTATATTTTTGCTTTCTCCATTGCCTCTCTTTTGTCTATTCTAAGTGACTTTTACTCAAAAGCAAACACCATAATAGGAAAAATTCAAAATTATTTTCAGTTTTACATTTAATTCAAATACTGTGATTCAAAAACATCAGTGTAATTCACAATAGTGTGATAAACTTCGTTAAGACAAACTGAGTTTAAAAATACAATGTGAAACCGAACGATTTAAACTAAAAGTTTAAACTCAGTAGTTAGTTTAGTAAAACTCAAGTTTAAACTCACACTGTGAAACTGGGCATGAGTGTTTATCCACTGTTTTGTTTTCAGTTATTGACTTCCCAATAGATGGCCCCAAGTAGGGAAAATGAGTTGTCCAATTATTCAAACCCATTCTTAGCGAATCCAGGTAGACAGATTAGCTAGTTCTAGCATTTAGGTGACGATATATACTACATCCTAGTTAAATAATTCATTATTCCTCGATTTGTCCTTAACCAGGAATCTTCATAACGAAACAAATTTGTCACTAGTAAAATACATAAAAACGCCTCGTATCAGTGCACCCTGCATCCAGAAAATTTTTGAAAATGAACGCTTTAGTGAATGATTCAGTGAACGCTTCTTTCAACTGAAGCGGAGTGAGTGAAGCACTCCAGCAGAATGAAGCATTTTCCCCACCTCTAGTGGAGAGGCTGGTTATTACAATTCCTGGCTCCTCATTGGAAAAAAAGAATTCATAAAAATTATTATCTATATTACATCGGTCGCTGTCATTGAAGGAGGGATGTAGCAAAAAATCTTAAAGGAAGGCAAATTCGTGAAAAAGTAGTTTTTGAAAAAACATGGTACGAAATTTTGGGCGAAAAACTAATTTGGGAATAATTATTCTCTTAGTTTCTCAAATGTTGTCCAATAACCGGGGTTCAAATGGCAAGTTGCCGCAACCAACTTAGGTATATAACTAAGACTTCCTTCAATCGCTTCAACTGCACATGTACTTACCGACAAAGAGTAAAGTTCACCGCGGTTCGTTGTAAAACTTCAAGTTCTATTATTAACTTCATTCCATTTCGCATCCAGTACATTAGGAAACTTTCTGAAATATTAAAGTAAATCTAATGGAAGCAATTTAAGTTGCCATAAAACCTCTCGAATGTACAAAACTCAAAAACTGAAATATCACCTGTTCTTATTTTCAAGAGCGTAAGTAGTTGGAATATATTTCTGCCAGTACACAGTTTATGATGTGCACACGTAGCAGCTTTAAAATTATTTGCAAAGTTTTGTGGAAAAGGAGATTACATTCCTACATATGTACATCAATTCCTTCACCAACTTATAAACGTTTTCTCTATTGTAGCCAAGATATTTGGAGAGTGAAAGACTGCTACGTTTTTAAAAGTTACCCAAGGAAGCTACTTGCCACCGTAGGGATTGTTCGATTAGAACTAACACTTCTCCAGTCTCATTACATTTGTTTATTTCACGAAACATTTATATCTGTACTGACATCACATGTACATACATCGAAGACTATAGTAACTAATTTTTTTCCACTTTTGAGATAATCAAAAATAAACATAGAATTTAGGAATAAAACTTGATAGGTTCTAAAAATAGAGTAATGGTAAATACTCATTTATTTAAACGAACTATCCCAGTGTGGAAAGTTGGCAACATTTTGGTGTACGGATTTCAAATTAAAAAAAAAAAAAAAACCGATTTACTATAGTCTTCATTGGGTAAGTCAACATGTATCCACATAATAACATGAAAATTAAAGGTTTATTGATCACACCATGATTCTGACTCAAATGTATAGGAATGATCAAAAAGCCATTTGGACAGAAACCCTCTGACATCCTCTGGTTGACTTTCGCAAGCATCAAAAGTGGCTTCTGCGAAGAGTCCAGTGAACTTTCCAGGGCCGCAATATGATCCAAAGTGTAATTTTCTGCTTGGTTCCAATATGACTGAAATTTTTAAAAAATCTTAACAGTCACATACCTACTCGTAGTCTTAATTAGTATCACACACCATTCGGAAATATATAACGAATCTCTTTCTTTGCGCTTGAATTCGAAGTACTGGCATGGATCTTATACTCCAATCCCGTGTTCAGTATCTGACAACAACTAAAAAGATTCTCCATTTGATTTATATTTTATACACTTTGAATTGAAAATTATATTTTTACCCTGGAGAGGCCATCAGACTCAAAAGGTCTCTGACGGCATTTTCTTTGTTAATGATTATAGCTTCGGATGGACCTTTGGACAAACACATCACTTTGATGGCAAAGCATGGATCCGTGTTCTCCAGTTCCTTGTAAAATTCTGCTGCTTGTTCCGGAGTGAAGAAGACAGTTTTTTGATGAGTTAAATGAAATCCATTGTACCTCAATAATTGTATTATATGGGTCTTCGAGTCTACAAAATCCGGTTTTACTATAACTAAAGTATTGTCACTCATTTCGAAAAAAAAACTTTTGTTTTAAAATGACTCAAATTCAATGGAGCTCTAAGCATGAACAGAGATCCGATTTTCACGCTATTTTCCGGTATCTACAATCGATTCACGAACTTGAAGTCACGGATACTCAATCATTTTACTTACAAGTATGCGTGAGATAAGGTACTTATTTACTTCTTAATGGGACTAAACCCTCGATTTATTGGAAAATTGTGGTTCGCGTTGATCATATGTAAAGGATGTTTTTTAGACGTTTGGTTTTTAAACTGGCAACACTGTTTTTACAGATTGTCCATTTGACAGTTGAAAGTTGATTCGTGGTAAGTACGTTTTGCGATGGATAGATTAACGCCAGAACAACGCGTGCAAATTATGCAAACTAATTTTGAAAACCATGGATCGGTTCGCCAAACTTATCCGTGCACTACGTTTATTTACGGTCGACATAATCGTCCATCTGAGCAAGTTATTCGGAACGCGATGAATCGTTTTCGCACCACGTACACTCTAGTGGATAATACGCATCCCCAAAGACGACGAACAGTACGAACAGAAGAAGTTATTGCCGTTGTGGAGCGCAGTGTTGAGGAGAATCCGAATGAGCTGGCCAGAATATTACCGTCAATGGAGAGCGCTATAGAAACATGATTTCTGACTTCTTCGTTCCTCAGTTGGGTGGCATTGACGTGACAGAGCTTTGGTTTCAATAAGATGGCGCAAAATGCCACACGGCGCGCGACACCATCAGTTTATTACGGGAAACATTTGCTGAGTGCATAATCTCGCGTAATGGAACTGTGAACTGGCCTCCACGATCCTGTGATCTCACACCTTTAGATTATTTCTTTAGGGGTATGTGAAGTCACTAGTTCATGCCGATATGTCAGAGACGTTGGACGATTTGGAAGTCAACATTTGCCGTGTTATTGGACTTCACGATTGCGCTTCATTCGAGCTTGCCTTGGCGCGCATTTGCCCGAAATAATATTTAAACACAAATGGCATAAAATTATCTTTCAAATAAAGCTAAACACCCTTTATAAGGTAAGAAACAACTACGGTTTCTGTGAAAGCAAGATCAAAGATCATCTGCAGAGCTAATGAAGTAAAACTGTTAACTTAGTAAAGTTATTTGAGGTGAACGTGTGAAGGAGGAACTTAATCTCACGCCGCGAAGAAATACTCGACAGCGATATTAGTAGCTCAGAGCTCCGTACGTCCGGATGACCAGGAACTCATTTGTGTCTTCTTTTTTTTCACTAGCGCTAAAGGGGTTATGAATACCCTTATGATACTATTCACACAGCGCCTGTGTTGGTGTAGTGATTTTTGAAACTAAGGTGGTATTAGGTTTCAGTTTTTTTGCTCCGAGGGTGGTGTCCAGAATGACTGGGGAGAATTATTGGTACTATTGCCATTGATTATAATTCACAGTATTTCTTTTGAACATACCGATATCATTAGTATGATCAACCTTTTGATTTCCTCTAGATTTGGACCATTGTTGATGATGGAAAACCATCGTTGTTTTCTCATTTTGACAACAGGGTGTAAAATATGGTAAGTAAATCTTTTGGCGTTTAATATTATGTCTCGAACACGTTTACCAAATTTCCCTGTATTCCTCTGTGACAAGGAAGAAGATTTCATGTCATATCTTATTTCAAGTTTATTTTCCAACCCTTAAAAGTTCTTTAATGGTATCCACACATCATTGTGCAAAAGATTTAATTGACTGACTCCATTAGTAAACAAACGTGAAAATAAAGGTATTTTACTTTTATTTTCCTATGACATACTCTTGGTGTTCTATTAAATTTCCAACAAATGCTAGGTGTATTACAATACAAAAGAACAGTAGAGTTTAGCTGTGTCTGACAACTCCTGTCGTCAATTCCCATACGGTTTGTTCAAATGAAAAATTCTCAAAACATTTAACACGTTTATCCACTTTTAAGGCTACTTAGCAACTTTCTAGTTGTTCTCACATTTTCTTTCACTTTCTTTATCCCACTTATTCACGCAACCTTTAGAGCAACAACCTCCAGAGGATTGTTATTACAAGTTAAAGCCCATGCCGTTCCTGCCTGAGTGCTTTTATGCTGATAAAAAACGTCTATTGTTTCGAAAAGAAAGTATCATCAGCAGCAGGAAGGAGTAGCAGTACTAGCATCGACCCCTTTCTATGGCAACTTGCATTCAATTTAGTAAAAAAGCTCAGTTCACTTTACTCACATTTAAGATAAGCCCAACTTTTCAGAAGGAAGTTATTATATTTTGTGTCCTTGTGTGAGTGGGGATGAAGATCTGCGAATTTATTGTTTCTGTCGGAAAGCAGGTGGCTGTTACTTTCGATTGGGGATAGGATACAACTTCGACAAGAAACTTTGCATTAGAATTGTTTATAATTGAATGGGAATCCTTTGATAGAAAATTGAAGTCGTGCCAAGAAAGTTTAGAAGGTGAGGTGCCCCAAAAACATGGTAATTTGATAACTATCAATGAAAACATAATTAAAACATCGTCCTTGAATGGAATATGTGCACGGAATAAAAAATTCACCATCTTTTCATTCATGACATAATAGCACATGGACAGAGCTGACGGTTTTATTTTAGCTGTTGTTCTTAGGTTACAAGGAACACTAACACTACTCAGACATGTACGCAAATATATCCTGCAAGGTTCCCAGAGTGAAAACATATCCCTGGCGCCATCAATTCTCTGTGTGTGGATAAGACAATGGAGGAAGGATTTTTTTTTTTTCATTTTCACAGTGTGTTAGTAGTGAAAAAGAATGTGTGAGGATTTATGCAGAGAACGGGATGCAATACATCAAGTGACCCAATCTCTAGCTGAATATAAGAAGAAAAATTGAACAAAGGGTTGAAGTTTGGTTATGCAAACAACAGTGCAGCTTGGCGATTTGTTATTAAGTCAGCACAAGGACTCGGCAGAAATTTCCATATTAAGTTTTAAAATTTAAAACAACTTTTTGTTGATCGGTTGCAGGAAGCATGATAATATAAGTTTGGCCTTTTGTAATGGCAAATAATGTTTTATCCTTTCATTTGTTTTTAATTACGAGAGTCTGTAATCGGAGTGAGTTTACTTAGGGACTCGGTATGATATGAACATAGCTAGTGGTCCTCGTATTAAGCTTGTTATTGAATACAAAGCGTCAGCACCGTTGATTGCTACGGATTGTTTCGTGAATATGTTCCCATAATCTCATTATGGTGCCGAATTAGAGTCACCCAAGTTTTCTCGGCACACCGAAATTAATTCCAGTTTGAAGAATTTTGTTTACAAAGATTAGCAAACATTTAGCTAGATACAGTCTGACGACCGGCCGCAAAGCAACAAATTTGAGTTCGAGCGACTTCGAGTATAAGGATGTGAAAATTGGTTTGCAGAATAGAAAGCTACCTCTCTACGTCGAATTTCCACGCTCTGTTTGCTATCAGGAAGTGCCGAGAATTAAAAAAGTCAAATAAGAATTAAAATACTTCTGTTTAATCCGGATTTAAACGGGTTAGGTACATGATAAGTAAGTTAATTGCATGATTTCAATTCCTGAATCCGCCGTTCGGAGTTGGCAATAAAACTGTAAGTCCCTTCCATTCATGCTCTTTACTTCACCTCCTAAGAAGTCCTATTCCGCTGCCGTTAGGGACTGAAAACAAAAGACTTAGCTACGAAAAAGTTTTCAAAGATACCCAATACGATGTTCTAGATTTTCTAGGTCACTATAACTAAACCTTTGGATGGACAACATTTGCGGCAAAGAACAGCTGCGTACAAGTACCAGAAGTGCTCGCAAGCTCGACGAGCAGAAGAGAAGGAGCATGAAGAAGCTTATGATTGAAGAAATAGAGAGATGCTCATGCAGGAATGAAATTTGGAAGAGTTTAAAAACGTATGTATTAAACCCTCAAAGCCTGAGCCACGGCAGCATACGGTACTGATTGGCGATACACTATTGACTGTATTATTTATTCCTTGTATCAGATGCTGGCGTTTTGAATTTTTGATCAAGTTTAAACTTTTCATTTGTAGGTCCGCAAAACGTTTTTGATCGAGAAGTCCTTTGGTATATTCTTGGGTTTTGCTTCGTTATTTGTCAACTTTCCGATTTGTCAACGCTCACTGAGTAAATGTAGTCAGTTATAACTATGATACTTTTGACAATTCTTCTTCTGTTGTTTACAACATATGGTATAATGTGTGTAAATATAGTCAAGAGTACATTGTACTTTCATGTGAGCCACTGTGACCACCACATATGTTTTTTTCTTTCCAATTCACTCGCGCTTAAGAGATTTGTTTTGTTTTTTTTTTTAACTCAGGTGGTACTAAGTTTCAGTCTTTACTTCAGAATAACTGGGGAGAATTTGTAATAAGTGTTGTCACAACATTCAAAGTATTTCCTTCCAACGTCCTGATGACATCAATAGTAGTTAAATGAAGTAATATTTATGTACAATGGCAGTGAATACATATATTAAAAGCTTTCACTCCTAAAACATATCAGTCATCATTGTTTAAACACAATATTTCATTATTTACATAGGAAAAACTCAAGTCTTTGAAAATATCAACGAGGAATGTGATATAACCCGGAAAATTCTTCCTAAATGTACGCCAAACAATAGAATTGTCAATGAGCCAATCCATATGACAATAAAGAGACCTATTCTGTTGATTGTATAAACATTCATTCCTGCCCACAACCGATAACCGTCGTCTCTAATGGCACTCATGTATCAATTACCATAAAAATAAAATAACCATTCCCCACCAAATAGTATCTCCAACTGTTATTGCGTATATTCCCATGATCCTTAGAGCACTACGGAAGTAGCAAAGTCAATAATCCACTCAAGGAAACAGCACTACTTGAATTTTTTTTGAATTCGTTTTTGAAGCATCAGCGGTACTCAGCGGGAGTGTTCGGTTTGCGAAAATTGCTTTCGCGTAGATTTTCTGTTTTCTATCGAGGATTACAATCGGTTAGTCCTTAAAAAGGGCATCCCTTTGAAATGCGGATAAATGCAACACCATCTTAACCACCCCGACCGACGAGATGTCAGAAACATTCTAACTATTTTCTTTAATTTCCTTCGCCGCATCATTTCAAGTCACGATTTTTTTTTTCTTTATAAAATCCTGGAGGTCCTTTCATTGTGCATACCGTTTGACTATCGGAAATAAATCAGAAAACTTTTTTAACGCTAAGAGCTGAAAAGTGGATTTATTCAAATATTTGTGCGGAAATTGTTCATGCAAAATGCTTTCCGCATACTTATTTCACATCTTTTTTTTTTTTGCTTTTCTTCAGCTAAAGCCTTCGCCATCACTTCCCACTCCCACCGCAGTGATTTATCGTTGTCAATTGAATTTTGAAATCTTTCATAAGAAATGTGAGGGAAACGTGGCAGGGAATGGTGTTGGCATCCAGCGGGGTGCATTCCTATAAAACGAGATTTATTACATATTCAGGAAGTGGAGAGCAATGACTATTTGTCACAATATATCCCTGAAACATTTTTCCAAATCGAAAAACTAAAGATGTAGAAGGAATCGAGTAAACGTCAATATCAATTGGTTTTGTACATTTATAAGTATTTCCTTTTCAAATAGGACTGTCCAAACTGGCACAATAACTAATTTAATGACCTCAATTAAAATTATAATGTAAATTCGTCGCAGTGAATCCTGGACAAACCGAAAGGTGGACGGACTAACGATGAGCATTGTTCTCTAATGGACAGACTACTACTAATAAGACCCACACCTCCATATTCTGCACGTTGGAGGGACAAAACAAGAGTGTTCTCGTTGCAAAATCAATATCAAGGCTGGAGGTAAGTTAATTGTCCTTACACTGATCAGTTGAAAGTCTGAAAACGAGAGACTTTTTGAACATTTTTCTATTTACCGAATCTCGCTACATCACGCAAATAAGACAATTCCTAGTTTTCTCGGGCACCAGGTATCCCAGCTTCTACTATTCCATTCACGAAGACGACTTAAAATAGCAAGGATATCAGCTAACCTCCGATCTATTTAGTGAGGCTTTCTCATTCAAGACAGAGCTAAAATAAAGGATGCTGGTGTCAAATACAATAACTTACTTAAACTCCTACATAGGTTTTTTTTTTAGCAAGATAACCCACAAAACCTGGCCATCGTCCATTTTTTATAGCTATTGACGACAGTACAAAGGCTTTGCAAACCAATTATGTAAGTTAAAAGCAACGACTCAATCCATAAGTTGCAATCATAATCAAAACTAACTTAATTTTCTGCCCATAATATCAGCAAGACTTATGGCGATCCAGATCGAGATCTAAACGAAAAGATGTGCTCAAAATAGCTATTGCCTCAGTGAAGTACCTAGGAGATACATACATACCACGTTTACCCTAACAATAAACACTTCTAAGGGCCGATGGAGATACCGACTTATTCCGGACATCGAGACCTGGATAACCCGCAGACACGGCGAAGTAAATTTCTACATTACACAACTGGTAACAGGACATGGTTGTTCCGGTCTTATCTACACCGGTTTAAAATTGACAACTCCCCCACTTGTCCATCTTGCAGTGATACTCTCGAGGACGTGGAGCATGTATTCTTTAACTGGCCAAGATTCCAGTCACAAAGAGAAGCACTACAAATTGTATTGGAGGAAACACCAACTCCTGAGAACATTGTTCAGCACATGCTAGACTCGGAAATAAGTGGAGCGCAGTGAGTTCCTACGCCAAAGATATATGCCAAGAGTTGAGACGACTTAAGCGACAAAGAAGATAGAGCGAGGAAAATGCAAGAAACAGCGCAGAGAACACGAGCAGACACATACCTGCAGAAACGCGCATCCCTACAGTAACGCACAGGCTTACAGAGACGCACAGACAGACAGATATACGAACATATATGCGCACACAGCAACACGCAGACTTATAGACATTTCGTGCAATGCACAAACATCCCCAGACGTACAGACTCATACAAATCTGTCGACAGGAGGCAGCTACGGCTGAAACCCCCCCTCCCCCCAAAGGATGAAATGCCAGGATGGCGGTAGCATGGGGGAGCATGGGTTAGACGCAGAGGTGGTTTTAGTTTGGGTTAAAGTCCTACACTCTGGCTTTCGATGCTTTCCACCTTCCTTAAAAAAAAAAAAAAAAAAAACAATCAACACTTACAAAAGGATTAAATAGTAATCAGGGAAAAGAAAAAAAAATTTAACTTACCAACTCTGTCAGGCAGGAGGTACGTCATTTAGCTTTAGCTAGCTAGATTATCTTTTTTCAAATCTCTTCCCTTCACATGGGAAATCGTTCAACTTAGTCAAATATACGCATTGTAACACCAAACACAAAATTGCTCTGGATAAGTCCAATCCCATCGCAAGCAGGACTCAAGAAGCATTTATGGTTAACAATTGCTTGTAAGTTCACAATTTTGGACCTATCTTACAATAGTAACATTCTTGTTATACGCATCTGTCCAAAATGCACTACACAAACTTAAAGGGCCCATACACCACACATGCAAGCATGCACAATCACCCTTTCTCCACACACTTTATATGCTGATTGCGCAGAATTCATTCGTCGTCTTATAGTTGAAGGGGTTGCTAACGCTAAATAATGTCAGATTCTGCTTCACTCCAATAGTTCCTAATAAACAACTTATTGTACTCAGATGACGAAGTGCCATGCATAACTTTCCACCAACAATTTTAGAAGCTGTTGTAAAATTTTCTCTACAAGCCCAATCCAAAGGTTGTCGGGAGAAGTGCAACAAAGTCGCATCTCGGACATAAGATTGAAGGACTCCATGACTTTGAAATCAATTCAATTGGCTCATAATCCTAAATTAAATTAAAAGTAGTACTGTAGCAACCTCTAAATGTTCACTTAGCTCAGTAAATCGATGACGAAATTTCAAAATAGCTCTCCTGCTGAGACACTCGAATTTTATCAGTCAGCGAACACATCACTCGGCCTTTGCAAGCCACTTTAAAAATCTTTTCCGTCACTCAAGCTCGGACTTAAACCCTCCACTCTGACTTGGAACACTAGAACACCGATGAGAGGGTGAACGATCTCAGCACATGCGGTTCTCTTTACCCTTATATGGCTTTCTACCATTCCCTGTCTTGCCCATTAGTTACTTTAAATCTCTATGGAATAACAAGAACTAACCAAACAGCCTTTTTTAAGCCAAGAAATTAATCAATCTATTAAACACCAAGAGAACTTTTTAGGTTTGTACCTCATATGATACCGCAGAGTGTTATGACCCGTAGTTACACCTATAAGGGTGGAAAGGGATTTTCTATCCATTTGTATAATTTTGGCGGCCTTAGCCTTATCACAGACAGGCCATAACTTCCTTGTGATGACACAAGTGTCTAGTGAGGACCATCTGTTGATTGCCTCTCTTAGAGCATTGTTCACTGCTTCAATCTTCAATGAGCAAGGCAGGATACTCAACGCGGGGTCGGTTTATTCTAGACTTGATGCCGATTTCTTTCTAGCCAATTCGTCAGCATTCTCATGCCCTCATGCCCAGGGACCCGGCAAGGGTCTCACGGGCGGCTGTTCTCTCTGCTAAGACCTCCGCTTGCAAAACACAGCTTTGGTTCAGAAGGCCGACAGATTTGTTTATTCGCAGCGGCTTGGAGAAGATTCTTGCACCTACGACAATGTCTAATTTATATCCGTCGGTGTAGACGGCTATCGGTTGCATATTGGGCGCTTTTTCATTCTTTCCTGCTTGGAAAGGCCTCAAAAAAATGATCTTTCGAAGTCTAGGTATTGCGTTGTGTAATCGGTGGTAGGCACTTTACCTAGATATTTCTGGAGGATCTTGGTGTGACCCACTGTATTTGACTTCCTTTCTTCTTAAACTTTATTCACGTCTTAAAAATAAACTGAGCGAAGACTACCGAAACACATAATCCTATGAAAGGCACTAATCTCCTCTATTGAGATACATAATCTATTCCCTCACAGCATTCTCCTTTTCCTTCGGAACCTGGATTTTATGCGCGTTAGTGTGATGGATGGTCGTAAGTATCAAGGAAAAAAAAACCAACAAAGGATTTTTTTTTTTTGCAGCGAAGGGGAGTGGCACTCAAGCATAAGGCTTTTTTATGTTGGATACGTAAGAAATTTATGAGAAGAGAAGTTTAATTCATCCATTGACTTAATATATGCAACACCTTTCTTGGGCCATTCGCATTTTTATTTCTTAGAACATTTGTTTTTGTTTATTGTTCAGTAGAAAATTCCGCTTCGAACATTTCTATGTTACTGCCATCATTTCTACAAGGGTGCTATAAACACTTTTCCCTTTAATAATGAAATAAATTTATGTGTTTACATATGTATGTGTAAACTCGAAAATTTCAATTCCATTATTCGTTTTTGAAAACCGTTTTTTTGTTTTGTTTTTTCTTCTACCCAAGTAAGAAAATACCACTAGTTATATTTTTAAAATAAGGAAATATTCTCGAATATCATTATTAGCTCAGAACGAAAGTGAATATCTATGTAACCGCCCGCTGTGCACTAAGCAGACATGACACGAATATTCAATTAAGTTCACTTCCGGAGTATTCTACAAATGGCCGGTAATTCTGTGAAAAATCACCGTAGATAAGGCGTGAAAGCTGAAGTTAGCACCTAGGTCAGGTAATTCTATTTTGACCTCCGGTTCCTGCAGAAATAAGGAGAATAACTCGAAAGGAAAACTAACTTCCCTCTGTGCCAGAAAAAAAAAAGTGTTCAAACGAGATTAAGCCTCAAAAAAGCGTAGAAGCGGAGGAAGTCTTTCTCAAAGATACTGCGTGAAATGCAAATTGAATTACGGTAGGAAACGTGTGCAGATGGGGGGTAAGTTTGAAACTTGATAGCACAGTTACAGTCGAGAAAAGACGATATCAAGTAGGAAGTTAACGAAATGAAATGTGTGCACGGATGATTTGGAAAAACTGCATAAAAGATAGCACTCGATAGCCAGTTACAATGAAAAATCAAAAGCTATTTCAATAGTTCATAACTTAAAACACAAATTTTAAATATCAATTGCCAGCAGATGACACTTATATTCAACTTTATAGTTAGCAAGACTTGTCGTATAAACACTCGGTCTTGCATGTCCTTCTATAGCATTTGAAATTGTTGAAATATAACTTTCAAAAGATGCTCTCGCACATTGCCAAATGACACACACACCCTTTGCAAGAGGTACGTACGAACGTTACAGCCATGTGATATAAGTTTAGGGGTTTTACGACTACAATCTACATAACTGACAACCTTGCAAAAGGAATTTCGACTAGAATATTTCTAATATTTTACTACTGAATACCTCTTCACACACAAGCAAATGGCAATGGTGTGGTATCGAAAATCCTTGCGATTTTATCACACAATGTGTAGGGAAGTGCGACAGCACCATCTGGCCGAGTGATAAAAATTTACTTTTAAATCTCTCAATCGATGAAATATAAAAGCAATCCAGGAGCGGTGGTGTGCCACCCTCTGAAGTCTCTGACAATTGATAGTCATCCTTTCTCGTTAAGAAGAAATTCGAGCAGATAGCAAAGGTCTATGTTTGTAATTCAATGGTCCAGCTGCGTTAAGGCACTCCTTTTAAAATGTCTTTTCCTTTTTGGTTATCTTTTGATATTTGTCGGAGTGAACAAATAATCAGATTTCCTAACGCTATTTTTGACCCGTTGAATGTATAATTCCAATAAAGATTCTCAAAGTATATCCTTTAAATGGATTTTGCCTTTATGTCACAATTTCATTAACGAGAATATACTGTTTAAAGCAAATTAGGAATTAATTTTTGGCAAGATAACACTACTCTATTATGGATATTATAAGTAGAAGTGGAAGGCTTTTAATCAGCTAATTATATACAATGTCTTCATAGAAACTATTGCAATATGATTCGGGACATGGTTTGAGTGGTTGACAGTTCTGATAAAATTTTAATTCCAAACTTTGCGAAGATTTTACTGAAGGCTTTTGTCTGAAAAAATACAGTCTTGATATGAGCGCTGATTGTAGTTTCCTTGATTTCAAGTTTTGATGGTTCGACGGTTAACAGCAGTAGGTATGCTGGGCTATGTTTGCTGGTACCTAAAACAACATTATTTATAAACAAACGTGTCTGCTGATCATAATTCCATGATAGGATTAGATATGGAAGTAGGTAGATAGGATGTATGGATGTGGGCAACCCCAGGTCTCTTCGCACATTGAGAATGGCAAAATGCCTTAGATAGCTTGTACCTTAATTTCGGGCACATTTGAATGACGCATGGGCTATCCTCGCGTGGGTTGATGGATTAAACTCCCGCAAGGGCATGGATATGCACAGACAGGGTAAGATGCCAGGTATGATCCCCGTCACTGTACAATTCAGGTTTAGGCTCTGACACTCCAAGGGTCGCTGGCCAACAGGTGGCGCAACAGTTCCGGCTCAAGTTTTATCACTTACATTATAACCCAGTTGTTTTGTAAGTGCTGATATTTTATAAGAAAGTGGTCCTGATTTAAGGAATTAAGTCGTATAAGTAGTAGATGGTCCTACATTGTCGTGTGAGAGTTGACACTCATTTTTGTCGCTACAACACTCAAAGTCGATTAAATAATACGTGAATCCAATCCAGTTACAGAAACTTGGAGCTAAGCTATGAGGGACTGTCTCGACTGATCTGTCTCTCAAGGGCACAAGCCGTGATCCCGATAAGTATTTATCTGCAATTACTTAACTGATGTATTCTTCTTTTGAGCGTTCCAAAATCTTAAGCAGGAAAGATGACAGACTGATCGGACGGTGGGCCCGTTTAATCTGTGCCTTATTTTCGCTGTGTTCTGCGGAAGTTACCTCCTACGCCTACTTACGTACAGGTTCCTTAAAATAAAGCTATAAATCAGTTTTCTTAACCTTCTGCCGGAATCAGAAAAGGTATGTTCTTATAAAATATTGGGTTCATCAGCAGCGTGAATCCTAAAAATTCAATTTTAACATACCGACATTAGCCAGAATGTTATTCGATAGCACATGCATAGCCATACACCCGAAAGGGAATGATTATGTTGCCGATTGTGCTTTTGATGATGCAATCATCCTCTCTAATTAGGGAATGATAGTTGCTTAATTGAGTATACTCAATAGTGATTTGTGAACATGCTTACTTCATTAGCTTAATTCACATGTGTGTACTGAGTTAACCTTTCATTATTGACATACCTACAAACAGTAGGCTCATTGCTGTCAATATTATAGCAAGTTTTCAAGTAACTGTGCAATATTCAATTAAATGTTTCCCCTCGTAAATTTAAGGTATTTCATTTCAGTATCGAATTCACGAAGACGATAATAATTCCTTAGTCACCTTCTTCTTTGGCACTGTATAAAATATTTGTGAAAACAGACTTCCTTCATTCTTGTCTGCTCGTCGTCTCCTAGGTAAGGCAAAAGCTACAGTTTAACTTATTTGACATTCTGGTTTTACCATTGGAAAATTCGATTGGAAATTTTGTAGCCAAAGGTTAAAATACCATTCAAAATAAAACCTTGAAATTGACCTGTTTGAAAGCAATTTACAGTCTAGCACAACCTTTGTCCTTGTCTTCCTAATTTGACAGTAAAAAGGGAGTTGAGCTCTCAGCATTATTCCATAAAGGTATCTATTTTCAACAGTTTCATTAGCTATTCATTTTTCATTATTCATTATTCTTCGCAATAATTAATTTTTGTTAGAACGAGACATCTTTTTGTGCTTAGCAACTATTGTAACATTTTCGTGCCATTTGTCCTTCAATTTTTGTTTTATAAAAATATACTGCTTGTTAATCAAATGATATTGATAACCATGGCCATGAATATAAAGTACCTAGAGTTTCTTGAAACTTTTTCAGGGAATGCCTTAAAAAAACCCGCACGTGTCTTGCAGCAGATGGTTTGGAAAAGAACACTTTGTGCAAATCAATATTCATTAAGAAATGAAGCGAGGACAGGGATAATGTATTCAATTTTGCTATGTGTCCTAACATTAGGATGATCAAATTGCTTTCAATTTAGACAAGTAACAGGTTTTTTCATTTTAATGTTTTAAAGAATCTTAACTTAAAACAATGAACATATATGTGAATACGAGTATGTGAATGAAATGAATCCCATGATGATTTCCATAATGGTTCTCAATCTCAAGTTACATCTTCTAAGTACCTATATCAGAATGGACCCTGAGGGCAAGTGATACACCTATCTACCTACGTCTTCTAAGATGCGGCTGAGACTCTGTTCTTCCAACCCTTGTTGCTACTTTATGAGCTTAACACATGCTTATAGTTTCAGTGTCATATCAACCGGTTTTATGTTAACTAAAATACGAACTGTAAAAATATTGCTTGGCGTATCTACATACATATATAAAGCAGTAAGTCCTGATTGACTCATCATCGCCGAGCCTAAACGGCTAACGCTAGAAAGTTGAAATTTCGACAGCAGTTTCCTTTTGTGGCGTAAAGAAAATCAATGGAAGCATTTTTTTTTTAATTTTTGCTCCAAAGGGGATATACAGGGTGTTCCAGTTTGTATGAACAATTTTAATTGGAATTAATTACTGCCCAAGATACAGGGTGATAAAGTTTGCAAATAAAAGGATAAGTCCTGACCGACTTGCTCAACACCGCCAGGCCTAAACGGCTACTAAATGACTTTTTGCTACCTTTTATCTTTAAAAGTTCCATAGGGACAAACGATTTCTAGCGACTAAGGCTAAATCTTAGTAGGTAGAGAGAGAGGTAGAGTTGTCTGCTAGTACTATATAAAGACGACTGTGATCGTGCTCTTATACTTATATGCACCTGTGTGAACAAAGGCTCAGACTTGTCATTGTTGAACCATCCAGGAACATTTCATTTTGTAATGTTTGGAAGTCGTAGTTTGTGGTTTCACTGGTTATTACATGAAGAAAATTACGGATTCTGTGTGTAGGCAGATAGGATTAGTTTTTTGAATTCGTTCGCCCCTCTCGTGTCTCCAATAACTTGCTCTTCCCTAATTGACAGATGAGATCAGTTTTCCTCGCCCAATAGGACCAGGATTGGGGATGTTTTTTTTTTTTAAATACTTTTGTTATGGCAGCTCTATTTATAAAAAAATATTAATAATAGCAAAATCGGTTTAGAAATATGAAACCCGGCGGTGTGGCTTCGTTCGCTTCATCAATGCTTCATCATTTTAATTCCAAAAGAAGTATCACTTAGCTCCAACGCATCTTTACCGGTAAACACAAAACCCACTTTGCCATAAATACATTGATACTTCCCCAAATGATAACGAAAATTATCGATATGTTTCACCCACCTACGTATGTAAACATGTACATACACACCTCTGGGTGTCAATTCCTTTGCATCTAATATGGAGTGACAACATTCGCCCGGAAGAGTGGGAGGAGACGTGTTCCGCTACTGCTGCTTTTGGGCATCAATGATCTGAACACGTAAAATATATAAAAACACAACAAAGACGACAACGCCAGAAAAACGAAGGCCAAACGTTGGTACAAAATTACTGTATGTGTACGTGTGTACGTGATGTATATTCTTATTATCCTCAAAGAAGTAAACGCAGAAGAGTCGGAGGCAAAAAAAAAAAAACTCACAAATTGATGGAAATGGAATCGGATGAGTTACATATAGAGAGAAGATAGGATGTGTAATGGAATATAATGAAACAATTTCGACATCGAATGTGACTGTTACCACAAATTGTACTTCCTTCAGCACACGTTAAATAGACGTCGGAATGGATGAATAACAGTAATCATTTATACTCTCGGAGTTTCGCTGTCATTTACACCAGAGAGCTTTGAGTTTTAACCCTCCAGTCATCAGACAGGCAGCGCCCCTTTTTCGTTTCGAATGACAAACTGATTAAAGAAATGTCAACTAGGCTGTCGACACAGACGAGACTTCAAAAAAATTCGCCAGCAAAATATTGATTAAATTTTTGTTCATGATGGGATTAAAAAAAAATCCGTGAGGTACCTTACCTACATATTAATGAAAAGTGTGGATATGGATTGGATAGGCATACATATTCTAGTATGTACATATGTACTTACACCAAAAGTTTCCTTAAATGTATGTGAATGAAAAAACTCTTTCCCCAACAGCTTAAACAGCATTTCAGGAAACAGTGATATTACGTTCATTTTACGATGCATGCGCACTGACACATTCCATGTTACTTGACGCAACAATTAATTCGCAAAGATTTGTCTGCACAGTTTATGGTGTGCACACCTTTGTGGACTCAATTTAATTTTCCAGATGTAAGAAGGGACATCTGCTCAACACAATATAATACAGATGCAGTGACACAAGTCCACAGATCATAAATTCACAATGAACTTATGTCCCACCGAAATCCAGTATTTCATTGTGAAATTATTTCCCACATATATTTCCTGCCCCGATCTCTTAACAAAGGTACCCCCAAAAGTTGCCTAAACCCCCATGATGTAAGACTCATCTGTGTTTTATTCTAAGCAGGTATTAGGGACGGAAAGGCTGTTGGATCCACTGAACAGATGAAGGTCCAACAGAGCTTAGCTTTCCACCTCCAAATCTGCCTCGGTTGAGATATCAAAGGTCGTTCTGCCATTAGCCGATACCATTGAGGTCAGTGTGCTACTAGCCTCCATAGGTGCGACAGTTACAGAGACGGAAGGGTCTGATTTCTTCCTCTCCTTGTCTTTTTTATCCTTCTTATGATCCCGAAGGGTTACTACTCTAAAGCCAGAACTTATTTGTCCTTAGATTTGGCCCGAGAAGCCAGTCCGATGATCCCGCCTCTCGAGTCCCCTATTCGTTCTTACAACCAGGTGATCTTTCAATAATTATTAGTCAAAAAATAAGACATGTATGATCTCAAGGACGATATTCTTGCTCTTGCTCTGTAAAAGCAAAATAGCAAAAGCTATTTTGAAGGGGTCCGGCAATCTTTTGTAGGCGCTGGCGAAAAGTTTGAAATGACACTGGTGCATTCCTACAGACGGTATTTGATGATTGTTGCAAGGCTAACCTTCTCAGAAGTGATGCTGCCGTCGATGTCGCTCTTGTTAATAACATCCAGCACGAGGTGATCGTTCAGCACCTCACTAAAGGGCTAACCTCATGTGTAGGAATCTACACATGTTGGACAAAAATTAAGACATCATTTTTTAAATAAATCTTGTAATAGTGATAAAGTCAAGAAATTCCAGTAGTTTAAAAAAAAAAAAAGGAACACCGTTTTCCACCCAAAGAGAGACGATGGTTAAGTGGGGCTGTGCTTCTTATCCCTGATTGCGAAGCAGCCACATTATTTTTAACTGTGCAGTATGGTATGATTAGGGTTTAAATCTCGGAAAATTTCATTTGATAAATTTCGTCACTATAACATTACCACTACCATGTTTCTCTGTTGCTTTGAAGTGGGCTTACCTCAGCATAGTACGGTTGTCAGCAAACCCTCTTCTTTCCATCATTGCCAAACAATTTAAATTCCCTTTCGTAAATCATAACTATGAATTTCTAAAACTCTGAACCCAAATTGGCAGTGTTACTGGCGCATCAATCATCCTTGGATATTAAGTATAACTCAGACGTGTTTTATTGCTAACCTCCTTAGAATCTACCTACCTACTTCAGATTTTCTTTAAGAATGAGCTTGAAATTACCCATATCAATTAGGTAATTCCTTTAACAGCAAGTGTTATGATTTCTTTATTTTTTTCTTACATTAAACTAATCTTTAGCCTAATAATATAGATGGCATTTTAAAAATATCAACGTAGCATGCTCTGAACACTGATTTGCACTGCGTTTAGTAGTTTCGCGACTATTGCAATGTCGACCAAAAACATAACTTATAAAGTCGAATACCTACATAGCCACCGGAATAATAGAATGATATAAGAAATATGTATGTATGTACATAAATGCGCTTACACAGCACTGTGACCATCTTAATTGTCATCAACGTTATATACCATGGATTCCTGTAATGGTATTTCGTAATGGTGAGGTCAAACACCACTTAAACAGGCCTGCTGCCTTTCAATCAGCTAATCCTTCCACTTTTTTTTTAAAGACTTGCATCCATGACTACTGATTTCCTTCAGCTTAAGTTCATTCCTTACCATATCTGCATACGTAAGGTTTCCCTTTAATCTTTTAGTCTATGCCTCAGTAAACAATGTTTTAGTTCTCTCTCTGGCTACGAGTTCTCGAATGTACAAAGTATGTTCGTTTGCATGCATTTTTATAATCCCACATGTCCCTTCAAACATTTGGTATGTTGTATATCCAAATAATGCCTTTTAATTCAGTGCACAATGCAAACCGAATTATTGACTCAAATAAAACCACCGCACCTTCGTGAACTGAGTCCGATACTACGGCCAGCTATGCGTCAATTGAAATCAAATTGCAAAACACGAACATCGAATTCGATTAATTTGGATTTTTTTATTTTTGTTTTTACTTTATTGTGGTACTCTGTTCCCGCAGCTAAATCCGAATTTTTCATATGCAAAAGGTTATGGACTCGAAAAAAAAAATTCAGATAGCACTCTATTCGAGAACGTGCTTGATTAGAGGAATATGTGTCAGAATTCGGAAGTGAATGCAGCATGAAAATGATTTCGGTCCATCAATTCAAAGTTTATTTCAACTCGAATTATTTAGATTTTTATTTTTTCAATATTATTTGAAAATGCAGGCAATCGTACGGCTATTTTGATGAGTTTTCTAACAGCTTAGTGCGGTTCATTGAACAAATGAAATTCACAGAAAATTCTCGTATCTAAATTGGAGCAATAGAACGTACGCATAACGTTTGAATTGGGTGTGGGGATGCAGCGACATACACATATCTAGAAGTTGGCCAAATTGGAAATCATATTCAACAAAAGCCTTTGTGCTGCCCACTTCCAATTGCGAAAGGAATTTCCAAGGGATTTGCCGAAAAAGTTATCCTTCCAATCCTTGGTGTGTGTGTGGGTAAAAACGAAGAAAGACGAATTTCAATTGGATAAATGACGATATTGAGCCCATGAAACTAATCAATTCGCAGTATGTATCTGCCTTCAGCTGGTTGTAGCTTTACTTGAGAGGTAATATCGGTTGCGAGTTTCATCCTTTGTTTACTCAATAGTATTGTGAGATTCCTGAAGCAGATTTCTAAACTTAGTACTTTCAATGGCAAATAACTGTAACCTATTTCATTTGCGTACAGGTCTTGGATTTTCTGTGAGTGTTGTGATATTTCAAAAATGTCCTTAAGCAATGTTTTGGATCTTAAGTTAGTGTTTGGTTATGTTGCATCTCGTGAAGTACATACTTCTTGATCTCGCAGTGAAATTTATTACTAAGCTTTGCTGCACAGATGTTAGAAGCCTTCAGTTTTATATACCAAATTAACTGTTTTCCATCTTAGACGCTTCTGTACCGCTTTTTCCCTCCCCGATGGCTTCAAAGTTTCTTAAGACGGAGGTTTCGGCATCCATATGTACTGTATTTGACATAGAAAACTTACAAATTAAAGTAGGTAGTGTATGTATTTTGCCTTGGCCGACGTCGCGTATAACCCACAAAGATCGTCTTGGAAACTTCCGCACGAATTTATACTGCTTTCAGAGCTGCACTCAAATGCTTTATTGATTGATAGAGTTATCAAAGCGAATTAAAGATCATGCAACGGATTGGTAGAAAGTGCACCTCTCTTGGGCCTTTCCATTTCCATCTCGGCACTGGAAACAAAAACTTTGCGTAAATGACAAAAAACGGACCAGCGTAACTGTGAGCCGGTCTTTATAAGAAGAGATCTCATTCTCGAGCATTCTTACTAAACACAATGCCATTTGTATCTAACCAGAGTTGATCGGTTGCTCCATAATCACAACTACTGGAGCTGCAAAGAAATGGGAACAATTTAATGTTTCAAACATGTATCTGACTAATGTGCAAGGAAGCCAACACAAGACTGAGTTATTTTAGTACATATTTGCTTCTGTATGCATGTACCCACTTCCTAACTAACTTAATTTAAACTGTTTATCGAAAACCTACAATCTTTACACATTTTCAAATTGACTTCGTTAAGTTAAATTAAATTTGTCCTTCTTGAAAACTTGGATTTCTTTTTTTGCTGAAAACCACGGTTTTTGATAAATTGGGTTTCTGTAGGAAGCCCTAAGCATGTCACAGATAGGAAAACCCCATCTTATTCGTTATATCCAATCTATGGAAAATTATCATCGAAAACTATTTACGCCCTCCCCCTGAGGAGAAGCAAAAATATTTCATCCCATTGTATGTGCCTTTAGGGAATACGCTCAAAGTTTTGGCTTATAGATCCCACAAAGCGAGGGCCTTCATAAATTGGATGACGCAAAACATCAATATTTAACGAGAAGAGGTATGTATTTCTCAGAAGGGTTTCTTGGGATAATTTCTCGTCAGTAAGATATACGTTTATATGTAATAGAATGTGTTGTTTTCATTTATTCCAAGAATTAATAAAGTTGAATTGAATATTGGACTTTGGCATGCATTTCCATACCCACATACATATGAATATAGGAGCATGATTACATATACACATACATATGTTTTCGGTTCGTCTACAAAAGATTGAAAGAATCAATAAATGTTATTATGTTGTTGGTAATTATGTTGTAAAATCCAAGACCCAATTTGAATGGTTACGAAAAGTTCGACCCTAGCTGTCTATGGAGTTGACTTTCATTGGCTTCAGGGACGACTTTCCCGACCATATTGTCTTCTTTGACTGCTTTTGCAGCCTAGGCAACGACTATGAATTCAACTTAAAAGTCATCGTCAGTTCTGAGAGAACTGTTTTGTTCCGATATTTATGTATCGTCAATGTAAAAGGATTGTTCCTCTTCGCTAGTGATGCCGGTTTAACCAGTTTCGTCACTCCTGTTCGAAATTCTTATAGTGATTCTCCTATCATAAATCAACGTTGGAATAATATAATTGTTCACCTGGACTGAATATAAGGCTCTTTTCGCACGTTTATAAAAACCGTAACGAGCTAAGTTTTTTCTGTGTAGCTCTTTGGTTTCCTTAGAGTTCTCAAAATTTTAACTTAAGTTAAGGATGGCTGACAGGGGCGCCGGCTGGCTGTCAAAAATTATGTTTACGTCCGATATAAAGAAGAATTTTGTCGATTCTTCCTTTAGAGGCCATTCTCTCAGTGTATATTCGAATACTCTTCGCGCAGAAGGGTTGTCTTCCAGTTGCCCTATGTGTTGGTCGTAAATATCTAAAGCAGTAATTTCAGACCAAAAATAATTTAAATTAATCCTCAAAACTCAATGATGTACATCAGTACAATAAAGTACAAGTAAATCAATCTCGAATAAGTCAAGGATCACGAAATAACAACAATAACAGATTAAACCACAGAAATCTAAATCAAGGTTGGAAGGAATTTAATTTAACGACAAGGAAAAACAATAACATCTCTAAATACATATAGGGATGATGAAAATAATAGCTATAGCACGCAATGAAAGCAAATTCTAAGCAGATACACATAGATAAGAACACAACCAGATACAACAATGCTTGTAGCGCATAAGAAATACGAAAAACATAAGACGAATAAATTCTTAATTACGGAAAACGTACAGGTAATCTCCAAAGCCCTGAGGGACTTTGTGGAAAATAATGGTTTAAATAAATTTTGTATCTACATATGAATACCCAAGCATAGCAAATATACAGACTTTAAACCAACCATGGAATTCAATATCAAAAGGGTTTTCCATTTGACAGCTTTTTTTTTTTAAAGTAGAAACAGTTTACGAAATTGAAATGTTTTTTGCTTCAAGGCGATGACGCGTCGTAGGAAATAGGAATAGTGAACTTTTTCCGGAAACAGATTGCAAAGTTTATGATTTTTCCGATCGCTACGAAGCACTTCTCGTACGACAATGGTGAATCTTATTACTAATCCTTTTTCAGAAGCTACAAGGTTTAATGGTTATTTTTGCAAACAAATCTACGAGTATTTTACGAAGATCCTTGAGCAATCATTTTTGAGAAACTTCTCTATCCACTGCAAGTAAAAGACAGAAGCTTACGAGTAGGTTGGGTTAGGTTGAGCACACTAAGACCAGTGATAGGCCCCATTGTGATACCGCATGGATCGAGAGAGATCTTCTTACCTACTCTTTGAACCAATTGAAGCTTCTGATGAAGCGAAGAAAGTTTCTACGTCTGTGTTGCTAAAGAAGAAGTATCTTAGGTTAGGTTAGGTTGAAGTGGCTGCTAGCTATCGCCAGCACACTAAGACCAGTGATAGGTCCATTGTGATACCACATGGATCTGAAGAGATCTCCAAACCTACTCGTTAAACCAATTGGAGCTTTTTATGAAGCGAAGGAGGTCTCTGATATCTGTGTTTATCAGATCACCTAAGTCGTCAAAGTAGAATTCCCCTAAATGGAGTCTTCTTGTGCGGGAGAGAGCTGGACAGTTACAAAGAAGGTGGGGAATAGTTCCTTCCTCCTCTTCAGTCATGCAGCTTCTACAGAAATCGTTTGAATGTACGCCAGGCCTTGTTGCATGCTTGCCTATTAGACAGTTTCCCGTGATGACACCTATTACGGATCTGATATGCGATCTGTTGAGAGAAATTAAATTCCAGCTCAAGTTTGAGTTAACATTTAGCGATCGGTACATCCAAAGTGTCTCATTCCGAAAGCATGGGTATAATTGTTCCATATCTGGCGAGTTCACCTTACAGTTCCCTGGAATTTCTTAACACTCCGACATCCAACAAAGTTACTGCTCCGCCATCTCTGTAAGAGATGATCGCCAATCTTGAGCTACTAGCAAATTTGAAGAGAATGATTCGAGGTACCTGATTGCTTCTTGACTGCCCGAAAATATAGATCTATCTGTGGAAGATATCACGTTTTTTTTGCCCAGGGTAAGAATTCCTTAACCGCACATATTTCCGCCTGGAAAACGATACAGTGATTTGGACACAGAGAGAGCCTAAGATAAAGTCTATCAGAGAAAACACAACCTCCTAAACCTTCTTTGGTTTTTGATCCATCGGTGTTAAAGTGGACTGAATTTGCCTGTAGATGCGCCTCATCTTCCCAGAATGGCGTGGTAAGGAAGCTTACGGGTATAAAAGAAAAAAAAATAAAGAAAAAATTGTGAAAACCATTCTGATGAGCTAAAGCACCGTGGTTCCCGTGAGATTGATGCATTTTAACAATGTTTTGTCGTACAAATTTAGTGTGGAGTGGTGTAATACAGGTTTCCAATATCGGGATCTGTTTAAAGATTTTGTGTTTGGGGATTTTGGTTTTGAGGTTAGGGTACCCAACCCAAGTTTTACTTGAACTGAACTTGATGTGTGGAGGATATCTAGTCTCACGAGAATCATTGAAAAAATATACTTGTCCACTTCTGGAGTGCTGGATGTCTCTTAAGATTGTGAGCAAAAACAAAGTCTTTGAACTTGATGATTTCATAGACAGCTTTATGTGGCTTGAGCGTGTCATATGCACGTACATCATCACCAATGCATAGCTTAGGTAATTATTTCGATAAATTTGAAAATGTTGGGATGCCTCGGAAAAGCGAAAGGAAATCGGAAACCTAATCTCTGGCGACCATTGCTTGATTTTGACAGATAAATTCTTCAAAATCCTACAAAATATCCGATTTAGGTAATATTATGAATTAACTCAAATATTATTCGTTCTCGTAACAAAGATATCCGATATCATCATCAGAGTGCAATCTAATCAAAAACACCATGTGTCAATCCACAGTCAAGTTATTTTTGTTATGTGAACAAATTTGAAAACAATACTTGTCTGAGGTGTCACCTACAATGCCGACCACCGAAAAGTAATGAGATTCAACCACGAATGTTGGGTTGCTTTTCGAACACTCCATCTACTCACTCCTTCCTTCAATTTAACCTATTTCATCGAACAAATATCAATTTCTTTCACTGAAAGCAAAATACACACCGACAGCATCAAACCACCAGCACTAACCAAAGAGCCACTGGCTCTAAGTAACCACCAGTAACAGTAGCATTACTAACATTTCTTGGAGTAAATCTCCTGCCAAATATCCCACTAGAGTGTGATGTAAAAGGCCAACGAACTACCTAGGTCCTCCATCTTGCTTCTTGTTGTTGTTTGCTTTCGATATTTTCTACGATGGTTTTTTTCTTTTGGCTTCATTCTTTGCCTCTCCTATTCATGTTGTTGTTGTAGTATTTACCTTTCACATCGATATTAATCTTTTCCCGGAAGCATAGTGTAGAATATAAACTCTGCCCTAGTCAATGGCACGCCACCGTAGTAAAGTAACTTGATAGGTCCTGAAGGACTTTATGGCACCGAATCCTTTTTTTTTTCTAAATCATATAAATTAGATTAGGCTTTTGGTTGTGGTGAGGGTCAAGGGACTATACGCAGGGTCGTGCTTTACAAATATGTACCTGTCGGATGAGTGGGTGGCGGACGGACGGATATTTTACATAAGATAAATAATGTGTGCGGGGGATATCATGACAGTTTTTGTTAAAGTGATTGGAGGTGGTAGCTGGTCGATGGTAAAAACAATTTGATAAATAGATATATGTACCTACATATGTTTCGTTAAAAATCATTGCAGGGATATTTCTGTAGATGCATGTGCTTATCAGAGTTAATTACAAACAAGCATCAGATGGGATTTAACTCAAAGCATTTGCCGAGATTGTTGGCCGACGACTTCCTTTGGCAATCAGCAGTTGGTAGTATTGCGCAAATAGAGGGTATACATTCCTTTGATGTCTGTTAATCATGAATATACCATTGAAGAGACGTACAGGTACGTCCTTTTTTTATTTGTCTTTTATTTGTCAGTTTTCAGATAGTTGTGCTCGGTAAGCTCATTAAAATGAAACGAGGAAGTAGAAATTCCAATGATGTGAAAGAAAGTTTACATGTGGTATGAAAGGTGGTTCTTACATGTTTTGTAACTCATTTCTTTCATCCCAAACTTGGTTATAAAAATCACTTGTTATGAATATACGACGAATTTTAGATTTTACCAGAAGGAATATTAATATCTCTTATGTCAAAATAAGCTAGTTCAATTCTGCCTTCCTTATGAAAATGTAAACGTTCCTTGAATAAGCGTTGCTTAGTAACCTTTGACAAGTAATCGATGGAATTCCTACAAAATAGCATAAAAAAAGTAGGTCGCTAGGATTAGAGACCAATAACCGTCCGTGCGCCTGGTGGGGTCTTTGAAGCCCAAGTTATCTTAAAAACCTTGTAAATCTTGTTATAGGTATGTTAGCGATTTAAAGTTCTCAGTAGCTGAAGTTAGCTATTCACGCCGGCGATTCACATCATTTCCTTAGTTTATCTCTCATAGTGAGCTCATAACGAGTTTTGAGTCAACGTTGGAAGACGACAGGGTCTTAAATTCTTTTAAACTATATGGTGGCTTCTAAAAATGTTCTCAAGGACAATTTTTGAAGAGAATTCGATTAAATGGATATCAGCTTTGATGTGGTCAAAGACTTCAACATTAATGGCCATATCCATTCACCCATAGACCAGCTAAGCTGTTGGGATCCAGTGATGAGCCCAAATATATGCTTGAAAAGTATATACCATAGGTATCCATATTTATGCAAGTACGCATTGCTTCCAAGACATGCCAGTCTTTGGAGTTTTCTCTAATCGTCGTTGAATTTTGTATAGTAAAAATGTACGCCTATTTCTAATATTGTCCAAGATATTTTTATGCACAACGAACGTTAAACAAAGGTTCTCGGACTTGAACCAACTTTTACTTTTAAAGCGTCGATCTTTTGTGATAGGTATAGGTATGCTTTCTAGACGTGGTCTGTCATTTTCATTAATGTAAATAAATTTAAAAGAGGGACAGATCTTAAGGTCTAAAAAAGGACCCGTCGAATTCGGTGAAAACGTATTAAAGAAGACTGAACGTTTTTACAATACGCAGCGTTTTTTTATTTGTTTAGATTATTCGCGATTGGGATTGATATACAGTGGACCCCCGGTAATCCGACAAACGTTTTCCAGGGCGGTGTTGGACTATCGAATTTCTCGGATTATACATTATTGCCACAGACCCCTTATGGTCCGAAATTTTGTGAAAAAGTGTACCTTGTAATCCGACAAATTACAAGTCAAAGTGATAAGATTCCACCTGAACTGCATGTCGGATTACAAGGGGTGCCAGATTAGCCAGTGGCCGGATTACCTGTGGTCCACTGTATTAAGTATTCATATTAGTTGGAGGAAACATGGATTATAAGAGTCAAGGACGACGCTTATTATTGGCTGTACTGGCAAATTGCAACCTTCTGCAGAAAAGCCTTCGGCTTCGCGGAAAACTATACAAATTGTTAAGAATTATTAAGACAAATTAATCAAAATACAATACAATACAAAACAAAAATTATAGACAAAACGATCAACAAATACTAGTAAGACTTACCTGAACACGATTGTGTCCCAGTTTGGGGGGGTTAGAGCAGCATATTTTAATTTGTTTCAATTTGTTGGCTATATGTGAAGTACGGCCTACTTGCACACAAAATTTCAAGTTTCTAGCTGTACTGGAAGCCCGAGATCTTTTTTGTGTCACGACGTGCCTATTTCCATTTGAGGTACTTCTAGTGGACTTAGGTACTTGAAACTCGATACATAGGTAGGCTTTGATATATAACTACGGAAAAATTGCTAACAGTTCCAGATTTATAACCGTTAATCGATTAAATTGTCATTTAATCAGATTTAGAAGCGATTTCCCCCCCGATTATAACCTTTTTTGGGAAGTTTGAGGGGGATATTTGAAGAAGTCGCAATTTTTTGGGTATATGTGAGGTAAGACCTACACGCATACTAAATTTCAAGTTTCTGGCTGTACTGGAAGTCCGAAATTTTGTTTGTGTCACACTTTTCCATAGAATGCTCACAGAAAAACGTTTTCACATTAAAACATACATAAGTCCATACATAAGTCCAAAACCATAGTCTTTCCGACCGATCAAGTTACACAAGCAAAATAATGTTAGCAATATTTTAAGTTAAAGTTTTCAAGATACTCAAGGATAAATTTCCATACACCCCTCTCCAACCGAAAAGAAAGGAATTCCTTTTACTTCAAAAAGAATGGTTTTCTAATAAAGTCATTTTCTCTGTCGAAACGAACTTAATCAATTCGTTCTATTATTGAGAACTTATTCGCAAATGGTGAACCATAGAAAATACAATTTTATGTCCTTCCTAAGCTCCAGTCTCCAGTCCTAGATGTGTTATAAATCGATAGTAACCCCAAAAACGTTTCGTCATGAAATTGCCAAAAAGAAGAGGCAGCACAATGCAAAGGGATATCCACACCATCTGAATCTCTGAAAAATTGAAATATTTAATATTTCTACACTCCTGACTAGGAAAGGAAAGGAAAGGAAAGGAATCTGAACTACCAAACGCCCAACTCATAAATGTTGAACGGGAGGTTGACTTGTGTATAAGAACTTATTGGTTCGTTGGTCCTTTTCCGGCTATTGGAACCAATACCCCCCCCCCAAACAGCAATATCTTCAGGCATCAGGTGATATAGGATTTAGGTGAGATTTTTGCAAGCCATAAGGAGCAAGTAGCCATTTTTTCTGTTTGTATATATAAAAAGCGAAAGATAGAAAAAAATAGGGTAAAGACAAGCGAAAAAAAAAAAAAACATAATGTGTAGAGAATTTGAAATTTTAAAAATGTTGTAGCCATCCTCACTCAGGCAACGGTATTTCTTCCAGGATTACTACTAAACATGAAAAAATATGACCTTATTTCGACAGATTTTTTATTTTTTTTTCATGATTAGAATGAACGCCTGTTCAAGGGAGAAGAATTATTGCTCCCTAGGAAAAGAGGAACCTTCAAAGAAGGTTGCCCATAAAGCAGGAAGGAAAGAAAGCCAAAAATGAAGGAATATTTTCTACTCCACTGAAATGGTCAATTAGCTGGGTTTTCCTCTTCAACCGTGCCTCTAGAGAGTTTTCCAAATAATTTCAAATTTTCTATCGCAATCTTTCATGAACGTAATGGTATGCCATGGGTTTTCGTTGGGAAAAAATGGCAAAGAATATCTCTTGAGAAAATGCTAACACTCATTTTAAAGGATTCTTCTAGTTTAAGTTGGTACCTGGTTGCACACGTTGTTTCAGTTAGCTTGGATACGTATAAGTTTCTACAAGAGAATTTCCTTTCAGATATCGGATTCGTTTCAACGTAGCTTGATATAAAGAGGACTGAGATAATTAAAAACTTCTTTATTTGTATTGTTAAAACTTGAGAAAAGTTTTGTTCTGTGAACTGCATCTGTCTCAAATTACTTTAAATGTGCAATTTTCTCGTGCATTCTGCTGCTAGCAGGAACCAAAAGCAGAAATTCAGGTTTTATAACAAAAGTTTTGGTCTCCATTAAAAGTGAATTCCCTATGGTTGTGGTTTCACTGCACTTTATCAATCGTTATCAAAGTAAATACGTATTTATAAAATTCATCTATCGATAAGAAGAGAGAGAGAAAGCTGAGACCGCCGTATATACAATAACCTAGCAGAAAAAAGATAGGACTCACTTAGGGCCATTTGATCGGATTTAATTAAAGTTGAAGTTAAGAAAGCAAAGAACAGCAAAACATGACAACGATGAGGCTACGACAAGAGTACAGAAGAAGAGTTTCCGTTGACCAGATCGGTTCAGATTTACTGGATCTCCAGTTTTTATTAACTCAACTTACTCGCTTGTATTTTTCAAATACTGTTTTAAACGTTGGTGGTTATTGCTGGGTTTCGAAATTGACTCAGCAGCAGTCCAGTGACTGAGTCATGGAGTCTGCAGCCTCTTAATATAAAAGCATCGTTTATAGTCGACTCAATAATGTAAATCAATAGGTAAGTTGTACTGCTTGCTAGCAGCCCAATATCAACAGAAACCTGAATTAAAAAAAAAAACAAGGAACTCCTGACAGGAACGACTGACGAGGAAAATAAATTTGGAAACAAAGTAAATTAATATAAGATGTATGCAAAATCGTAGTAGTGCTGCTATTCAAGATATGTAAACTTAGCTTAGCACCTCTACTAAGACGTTTATGTCAAAGTTTTGCAGCTGAACATATCCGTTCATTAATACTCTTAATACTTAATGATGTTTCAGCTGCACCTTCCTTGAATTTTATATTACCATTATACAATTTGACAAACCGTTGTTTTCGTCTGTGCAAAATAAAAGCAGCTCTCCTAATTGTTCAATTTTTTCAAGAACAAGATACATTTTAATTCTTTGTTGTAATTGGTAAGTGAACTGAGTTGTAAGCATTCAAAATTATTCACTTTCTACAATTTTGCTAGCCAAAAGAGGTCGAAGAAAACACTGTAGCTAGGAAAGACAGGAGTTGATAGAAAAGAAAAAATAGCTTGAAGTGTGTAAAACCTATAAATTTATATAAGAAGCAGTTTCTTGTTCTGCTAAAATGATAGGAAACGTTAAAAAAATTTAATCAAAAAGTAGAAACACGTGAGCGAAAAAGAAAAAATTCTAGAACATCAGGTTAGAAAGATTGTCCACCTAGCTCACACAAATTCTTTCGCGACGTTTACTAAGGTTAAACAAGATCTTAATCTTCAAGTTGACCCTTCTACAATAAGAGGCGAAATTGTTTGGAAGGAGTCCACAAAAAGGACTGTTGTTGCACATTAAAAATAAAAAAAACGGCTTTCTAAGGATGATTTGAATTGACTGATAGCTAGATGGCAAAACGTTTTGTGGTCAGATGAGTCTTAATTGGTCTTGTTTGGCTCAAGTGAACGAAGACAATACATAAGATGACAAAAGAATGCGAAATACAATCCTCAGTTTATGACGGGGACTGTAAAACACGGAGGTGCAAAAATTAGTGTGTGTGCCTGCTTTGCTCTTTACGATGTATAATCTCCATACTGGATGAAAGGCACAATGGATGCAAAATTATATCTATCTCCATAAGCAAGATAATGATTTGCCATTAGCCAAACTTATGGAGTGGCCTGCTCAATCTCCAGACCTTAATCCTATTGAAAACTTCTAAAGCCGTTTGAGCATCATGATCTGCAGTGCAAACTGCGTGGGCGGCCATTCCGCAAGAAAAGTGTAGGCTTCTGGTTGAATCCATCGCATATCAATGTGCTGCTGTACTGTAACAAAGATCAATCAACAAAATATTGAACTTTCAGTATTGACTTTCAGTATTTTCTTAGAGAAAAAAATTGATTTTCAAGAAAAATTTTATTTGCTATAGGTACTATTATTATGCACACTTATTTATTTTATTTTTTATTTTTTTTAATTGGGCATTATATTTATTTTCTTTTTTACTAACGTTATTTCGCTATATACATTATTTTGTGTAGAAGTACAAAATAAAAAAAAATAAACTACAGATGCACCATCAATACATTTTTTTATTTAAGAATGATTTGTGAACATTTTTTATGTAGACCGCTTTGTCAGCAGGTCTTGGTATTTTAAGTAGTCTTTGTAATATGTTATATTTTCCTGGTCACTTTCAAAGTAAACCTACAGATCAATATCAGATTTAGGCCAGATGTTCCGCTAGATTTAAATACGCACAGTACGTGTACGTGTAGTATATTATACTGTTTATGGTGCTATTGTGCGGTAAAGTTAAGGAACTCATATGCATGGGAGTGAGGTTACTTACCTATTTGGCGCTAGAATTTATTCATTACCTCGGTTTAAGGTTAATAGCCTGTTTGAGCTTAGGTTTAATCGCTATACGTACTTCATATGAATGGATCAATAGATCAATGTGCCTGTCTTCCGCCAGGATGACCTACCATAAGACATAATAAAATTTGGATGTGCTTTTCTTTCTACATTTGAGATGCATCAAATCCAACATTAACTGACGAACAATTTATAGCAAATCAGTTTTAGAATGTAAAAAAGATACAAGGACCTAGCAATGCTTGCTACACTGGAAATAAATAGCAATACTCAGTAAGCTAGGGTCTGCCCTCCGGTTTCCTGCTTCGGCAAACTGATTATTCCAATTATGCCCCATCAACTATTCATAACTTCACGCTATCGCCTAGGAACTTTTCGCTTAAGTATTCTTATGGCAAGCGATAAAGTTAATTGCAGACAGAGTAATGATAGGAATCTAATTACATCGTTATTTTATTAGAAATTTATAGCTTAGCTTTTACGCCCTGGCATAAAACCGGAGTGGGGGAAATCAACCTTCCATCAGGATAATCAAATTTTATTACGCGTGACTAGGTTCAACACAAGGGTTTCCTTGAAATTGGCTGCTTATGGGTTTTATTTCAGTGATTTCGTGGTACGTATGCAATATACTAAGTTTAACTTATTGCGTCTGATGTCTTGTTTTGTCCAACTTGTATATGTGTATGTGACTTTGAATTGAAAATGTGTCAAGTCATTTGAGAAAGTAGAATTCATTCGTAAAAGCAAGATCTAGTTAAATTCTTTTGGTCTTAGAATTTTATCAATTTGATTGGATTTTCACTCTTGAGGCAGTGCCAGAAAAAAATGTCTCGAAAAACAAATTCGTTCTCCTTTTATCATAAACTGCTCTGTCCACAAATATTATCCGAAGCTTTGTTTTCCAATCTGCATTATTTACGTTGCTTAACTTTCAAGCATGCCCTACAAATACCCATAGTATCAAATATCCCTTAGCTCATATATTGCATCAGATGCTATAAATTCCATATGAATACAGATACATCTCTGTCGGATGTTGTCAACTGTCAGGATTATATTTCAAGAATTGAAAATCTGTCCCAGAACTTCCAGTATCGAGGCTCAATCAATCGTCCAACAATGCAGATAAAAATAGAAAGCATATTCCTTTTGGGTATAAGATAACTAACACAGTAGCCGTGTACGAGTAGGTACAAGCAGCAGGAGGTCCGCAGATCCCAAGAAGCAAAATTGCATCAAACAGTTACAGTGTTATGAGGAAATTGAGTTCTCTTGTTAGAATATTTGCCTCCTTCCAACGAAGTCATATGTTTGTACATCCAAACAGAGTATGTGGGTGTGAGTGTCAAGTTCTAAGTCAACAGCAATCGGTTGATATGCGCTACTCATCTCATAGCTTTGCAAACTCGATGAAGAAGTTTCATTTCTTTTATTTTTTTTCTGGACATACAATGACATGAATGACCAAAAGGGATAAAAATGACAAAATTTAAAGTGATTTTGTTCGAATGGATTTGCCAGTTGCCAGTGTGCTGCGGTCTTTCCTCTTCATATCGTTTTCTCAGTAAGGAATGCAAATATTGCGGAAAGCTGAGAATATTTATTGTTTTTCTTTCGAAAAGGATATGCAATGGTATTTTTATTAAAGAAACTTTTCAAGTTGTTTGATATTTTTTAAAGATATTGAAATCTGCATTTGAGTAGCATGAATATTGTTTATTCTATTGCTGTGCAGGATAAATATTATAAAGAGGATTCTCAGTAAGTCAACATTGGTAATATCCTCATATCAAATAACTGAAGTAGTATGAAACAATTTCATTAAGTTATGAAAAGCTTGAGTAATGCCGGAGATAGGTTTATGAGAATTGCGTAGGATTCCTATGAATCGGAGGATGGTTTGGACATCTTGGATGTACCTAATCATTATAACTTTCAAAGAAGTTAGTGTGCACGCCTTTTCATATAATAAAAAAAAAAATAGACTTGGTATTGCACGGCAAAATAAGAGACCACAAGTGATTAAAACTAAAACAGCGTTATTCACTCGCGCTGTGTGAATAACATTGTGATAACCCCTTGAGGGCAAGTGAATTATAAAAAAAAAAAAAAAATTAAATAAAATTGTTTTGTTTAGTAGATTTGACTTATATGAAAATATTAAGTGTAAAACAGGTAAAACGTTTTGTCTTTTTAAGTGATTTTTTTTGGAATCGAGATTCCGAAATACCATAAGAAGCTCCATAGCTTCAAAATAATGTGGTATACATATCTGGAAGGACATATGTAGCTCGTACTATACCATACCAGAGTAGGTAATTATAAAATTTAAGGAGGTCATGCATCTTCTAGGAGTCACCGTCAAATGGGGTATTAAATGCCACGATCATATTACAAATATAACAAAATCAACGTTCATGAAGTTGAGCTACCTGATTAGACCTTAATGATACTGCGAATGGGCGCAGTTACTTATTTTTTTTTACAGCTCAAGCTTAATCTTAAAATATTTGTCTGTACTCAATACCACCCAGAAACGAGCGGTTGGTTTTAAAGAAGATCAAGATACAAACATGACAGATGTTTCGAAACAGCATTTCGTATTTTAATCAGGCAAACCACTAGCGTTCATCACCTTAATTACCTGGTTTGGGGTTTCTGGTTTCAGACTTTGAAGAATGCCATTCTATGCTAATTAAGTACAAGTTGCGTTACCTCTCGTTTTTGGGGTGGGTTCTATGTTTGTAGGATGGGTTTTAAATTTCAGCGGAATACCTTTTCCTGGCAAGTCGCATTCTGCGCTAACTTCAATATAAAAAATATATCACCATCGACTCCACTTTGTAAACACGCGAAGAAAAAACCGAAACCGAAAAACCATAAATTTCAGGAATTTGAAATAAAGTGGGTCGCAGCATTGGTTAAGGTAAAGACTTTTCAGTGGTGGGAAGCACTAAAAGAAACAACAAATTATGGTTTCACCGCACACCTCCTTGCGATGTTTTCCAGATTTTTTATTTTTATTTTTTTGCTTCTTGTTAGGAAAATGAACCAACCCTCTTTGGATTGTCTCTCCACGTCCACACTTCAATAACAATTGAACGCATTTAAAGTCACAAACGCAATCCGCGGCATTGAGCTTATTCGATCCGATTCAGTTATTGTGAATAGAAATACATTCTGTGTAAGCATGCCTCTTTTTGGAACCACCAAGCAATTTCTAGTTAACAGGATAATGAAAAATAGACAACGAAACCAAATTGGACTCATGGTTACTCCAATGTCCTATCATTTTGCGGCAAATGAATTAGCCGTTAGTAAATGGTTATTCGTTGAATATCCCAGAGCACCTATCCACTTTACTGGTGCTAGAGAATTGTGTTATTGCTTGAACTCGTTTCAATGTAATTTCAGTCATTGCTGGCATTGATGCTCCTGCTGCTTGTGTGGTTACTCCCAAAATCACTCAATGCCATAGCGTAATCAATCACTGATCACTGTTCGGTTGAAATAGCGAAACCACAACACTCGACGAGTCCTGCCTGCATATATAATCTCTTTAGTGGTATCTCCAGTGGCTCTGGTGATGGAATTGGCGAGTAAGCAATTCGATTAAATTGACAATTTTCCAGAATGAAATTTCACAATAATGCATATATTATTTGCTTTTACATTAACGATGTTTTATATGTAGTTGAGATGTTATATTGGTCATCGCTTGCGTGTCAAAGGATAGCATTACTCAAAGTGAGTGAACAGGTAATTCAGACGAGTTCACTGAAAGGTTCCAGTGATAAATCATTTAAATGTCCCGATGCTATAAATACTTTGTACCTTCATTTTTTAAAGTGACATTTTGTTTAAAAACTTAAATACACAACCAAAACGTATCAAAGCATATTTTCAGCATGGCACTGCCTAATGTAAACAAGTTTTGCACCAGAAGTTTTATTATTCTTACTGACACCAAGGCCATAAGCTTGCACCACTACCCTGATGAGACCCCAAAACCTTGTGAACATATAATATCAAAAGAAGAATTTGCATGCTCTCAAAGCCTAATCCTCTTTTTTGAAAACAAACAAAATATTAACCCAAAGACCTATGTCAATATCTATGAAATGGCTAAAAGCTGCACCTAACAAGGATTTGCCATAAGTAAGCCCTGTAATAAATCTTAAAATATTTATTTTAAACATTAAAATCCTCCCTTTAACCAAACAAACCACTTATATTTGTCTCTTTGAGAAAAGGGTTCGACTAGAACAAAACGCATTGCAACCATTGTTGACAAAGCCAAATAAATCATGTGACATATCAGTTTTTAAAATGTTTATACACCAAGTTATCTTATTCATGTATAAACATACATACATATACATACCTATCAAGCTTTTTTTTTTATAGAAATTGAATATTCTTTTTTTGTATGGATATTAACTCGATTACCACAAACATAGAGTTATTCAAAACATACGAGCAATATACCCTTACAAGGCTACCTCAAACTCGTCATATACCCTTAACAGCAGTCCTGACTCAGCTCAGACTGTTAAATAACCTAAGATTAGATGTGCAGATTGAAACGTGAAAGTCCTGTCTGTGTTAGACAAAGTCATTAACCATAAAATTAACCTTTTCCGAGAATTTAAATTGCCTCAAAAGTTCAATTTTTTCTAAAACATTAGGCAACACTGACCCTAATTAGTATGAAGAAGTGGTCCTCTGGGAAAAGATACAGTCAGACCAAGGCTAGGCTCATAGTTTCTCAAAACCATTCATGTTGTGCATGTATAATTTTTGTACGAATGAAAGGAACCATGATTTTTAAAGCCGACTTCGAAAATTGGATCGAGAAGTTTTTTCATGACACATTTTATCATCGGAAATTTGTCATTTCCTGCCGAAAGTTGTTGCCGCGACAAAACATTTGATTGGGTATACCCCCAACTCCTTGTATAAAAACAGCTTGTCTTTCCCAGCAAGTAGGTAATACATTTCTGTGTACTTGTTTTCAAGTTACAACTTGTTTTATTTTACGTCTGCCTTCCATTTCAGTTTAGCATCAAGTGTGTGTCTAAAATATTTCTAAGTCGTAATTTCTTTATAAAAGGAAAGTCCGACTACGCGGTAGGGTTTTAGAATATTAGATATCAGACTTTGAAATACCTTTCGTATCATGTGCTCCAACCACTCGAGTAAACTTTTTTTCCTTCGACGGATAAAGCAGGCCTGGGGATCTGAGAAAGACTCCTCAGAAGGAATCCGGAATATAGTTTTGATGGTCGTTTAGGTAGATAACTAATGAAGAATACTCGAAATTAAAAACATACATCGCCAATCATTTATAACCCCAAATGGCGTAATAATAATCCCCTCAACACTAACAATACAAACACATGTTGTCCGGTCAACCAACAAACCACTGTCACTTCATGAATTCACAAAATGGAATAATTTTCGTTGGAACCACCTAGGTGTTACCAGTTGCAGCTAGTGTTCCTTCATGGAATTAAATGTCATGGTGTTCTGTGGCTAGTTTTACTGCTATTACTACACAAACCGTAATTACCTGTCGAAATAAGTGCTCACATAGGGATTATGCAGTGCTATATCTGGCAAGGTATAAACGAAACAAGCCAAAGGATTACCTATTTCGCGGGTGAAATTGAAAAGCTAATCCGTTAAATTTGCTATTTGTAATTACGTACCGAATTGCTAATCACATTGGTTGCGAGATGTCTTATCATTATTTTAAAGGAAAATTGTAGTAATTTTCAGATTCCCGAAAGTTTAGATTAGGATAGATTGAAATGGCTGCTAACTCTGTAACACTTAGACTAATGATGGGATACCATATTAATCTTGGAAACATTTTTCTTAACTTATTGTTGAACCAATTCAATCAATTCTAATGGAGTGTGAAGTAGAAAGCTTCTAAGCAACGTTTTTTTTTTGCAGTTGTATACAAAGAAGGTGGACGAAAAGTAAGACAGCGTAGCAGATCTTGGGATCCTTCGAAAGAAAAATTCTATGTCGAATATTTGATCCTGTCTGCGAGGAGGGCGATTGGAAGAGAAGATTTAACCGCGAACTCTACGAGCTGTACAAAGATGTGGATGTAGTCCGGAAGGCAAAAATCCGTCGACTGCAATGGCTCGGCCACAACGAGCGAGTGGACGAGAATGCTCCAGCTAAGAGAATCTTTGAATCCCAGCCAAGTGGTTCAAGAAGAAAAAGAAGACCGAACCTCCTGTTCAAAGATCAGGCAAACTTGAAGCAGCGTGCTCGGGACCGGGAAGGATGGAAAGCGGCATTAGTTCAGTCTCAGACCCTCCAAGCGTCGCTGGCCTGATAAGTATCAGTTTTTCATCTTCTCTGTTGTTTTGTCCGGTTGGGTATACGGTGATTTTGGTAAGCCTGTTTTGAGCAAGCGACGCATACTCGAGGAGTCCAATTTTTGGACCATGCGACCATTACACCTATGGCCTCCAAACCGCTTCTATTTGGACTATGTGTAGAAACAATCCTCTTACTAGCTAGCTCTTCAGGAACATGACCGGCAGACACAGACGCCGAGCTTCCGTCCGGTTTTAAAGAAGAACCCGTCCCTGGGAGAAGTTGGTAGCAAATTATTCCACTCGGATAGATGACGAAATTTTGAATTTATAATTTGACTACAATTTTTCCAGTCCCTTTTCCACCTGACAAAATAACTTTTTATCTGTTTCCATTTTTCCACTTCATATCTGAAATTAAATTCCTCAAAATGAATTTCTAAAAGCTATCGCTCTTAAGGAACACACTAAGATAAGCATAAATATGCGCGAAATTAAATTAATTTAAGTAGTGCTCAAGACACAAAAAAAAAACAGCTAATCCGTAAGTTATTAAAATACTTGAAGTTATCCTCGCTTGAGAGCGAGAGAGGAACGTAACGTTAACAGAATCCTTTTTATGATTCTTCTTTAGATTATTAAAGTAACATTTGTTCGTTTTATGTGTTTACAGCGCCCTGTTATGTACACATGCACGTGACTAAGTGCTTGATAGAGGGCGGAGAAACCCTGTATCTCTCAAGGAAATCACCAATAAAAATACCATAAATCTTACACACTCTCCAAGAAAATGCAAATCCTGCTTAGCGAGTTAGTGTATCTGATTCTATGCTGGAATTTTATTTTCTCGTTGTTTTAACGTTAAGCACTTGTGTTGAAGAACTTTAAGAGTTCTCATGAACGAATGAAGGATTTTTCCAGAATTAAGTATTTGCTGAAGAACACATGAATTATTAAATTCAATGAAGGCATTACAGCCGGGTGTAATTTGCATACATAGTAAGAGAGAGTAAGTGCAATCGACATATTTTGCAGTATCCAAAAAATATTTATATGTTAAAGTTTGTTTGAAAGATACAGATACAAAAAAAAATTAATACTACTCTACGGAGTGAACAAAAAATCCGCCATAGGGTGAACAAACAAGTAAACCAAGAGTTAGGTACGAAAAATCCAGTTGCAACGGTACGTAAACACTCTTTAAAGCAAATTTATCTTTTATTCCGAATATTTGGCATGGTTTACCGGTCTGCATTTAAGGTTGCTGCATTTAAGGTTGGTTCTTCAAGAAATGTTCTTCATTCATTTGACAAAGGACTGGAATTCGCAGGAGCAAAGGGTGCAAACAGAAATGAATAGTTATTTCCAATAAGGAAAAATATGTTATCTTAAAGATATGTTCGCTTTAAGTTATGTTTATTGTTCCCTGAAGAATTATTTTTAATCAGCATTTGTTCATAGCTGGTTCAACAGCCATGGCGCTGAGACCTCTTACACTGGAGGTGGTAAAAAATCGAACCATATAAGTAGTCTCTATACGTTGATATCGAATTAGTTAAATAATACAGCTGTTACGCCTCTGTGCCGTGTTTTCTCGTTTCACGGAGAGAAGAGCACAATGCGGAGAGGGTAAATGAAACGTTTTGGTTTTTGTTTCAATATTTTATTTATTGGTATTAAGGCTTCTATCTTGTCTTATGCGTTGCTGTAGCCTTCTATCTTGTTAATAATCCAATATGATTTTATTTATATTTTATTTAACTAGTGAGGTCCGCCATCTTATGCGTCGCTGCCACCACTTTTATCCTGTTTCAGTTTCTAAATCACTCTCTGCTGTTCCCTTCCATCGATCAACCTTTTATACTTCTTAGTTTACCCCTATTCTGCACATCCGTTGCACTGTGTGTGTTAAGGACTTTTTATTATTGTTTTTATCATTTGCCCGAAAATCCATACTGAATGGGTATTGTATGGTTCCCAGATGTGCAAAGTATGCAGCGTAGTTTGATAGGGAATTGTGGATTGGCCATCACTACATAGCTGAGAGCACAGCTAAAGTGGATGGGCATCAGCACTATGGGCTGTAGAGTATTCAAATTCAAATCCATCCAATGCTCAACTCAGCAATATGGTATAGTAAGGTCCTTCTGCAACCCCAGATTTAAGTCATTAAGAAAAATTTCTGTAATTTAGGCTTCAAAGACACATTCTTTGTTACTTTTTTCTTACATGTCGCAGGATATTTGTCCTTGAATCAGTGTCATTTATTTTAGTTTGTCTGCGAATAATAAGTTAGATCTTAAAAGTTATCTAACATTTCTGGAATTCGATAAATATTCCTTTGTGTATCCAGATGTCTCCCTTTTGTACATTAGATTGGAGAGCACAAATAAACTTTCTTCATCTCCTAAAGTACCGACCAGATAGCGATACATATTGAACTAATTTGGCATAGGGAAAAGTTGACAAAGGGAGAACTAACGAACAAAAAAGTCGGCCATGATTGTTCGTCATGTGTGAGACTCAGTAATTTGTCAAATAATTGACATGGTTCTATTGTGATGTAAGGGAATATGATGGAAAGAAGAATACATCGGAAAGATGGGCACTTCAATAGAAACCATTAGGTTTATTGAAGTAGGAGTATATGATAAGTGATGACATCAAGGGGTACAGAAAAAAAGGTTGAATTGGAATTGAAAAAACTATGTCCTAGATGACGATTAGGCTACATATTAATTATAAACTTTAGAATGTCTAAAATAAACAGTTTATATTTATTCATTTTGAATGCGCGATTTTGAATTCAAAACAGTTTCTGATTCGCCTGACGAAATATTTATAGGCATTGTACCCAAGTATTGAGCGAATAAGCGCTTTAAAGCCCAAGGCCACCGTTTAAGGCATCGCTTGTAAAGTTTGATTTGTGTATACGGTCGTTCCAACCACAAATATATCAAAAATAAGATGAGAGCAAAATGTTTTTTTAATTTTTTTTTTAATTTTAATAGGTAGATCAAACTACAAAGTTCATCCGGTTCGGTTGTTTTGAGATTCGAATCTAAGTCCTCCAACGAACTAACCACTTAACCATAGCAAACCACTTTAATGGCAGCGCGACATTGGTCTTGATTTCTGGAGGCTTGAAAACCCAATTGATTTTAAAAAGGCTGACAGGACGAAAACCTCTGTATCCATCTTGGAATCGAAGATAAAGGATTTTGCTTTAAAAATCTCGTTATTAGAAACTTACTTGATAACTAGTTTTGCGACTTGCTAAGTCCCAGCGTGCACTCAGCTGCGGATCTATCGGAAATTGCCGATTGGCTTTTATTATTCCAGTTGTACCAACGTAGGCCAACACATTATGTTTTCATCTGGCAGTATATAAGAATAACATTTTTTAGGAAATCGATCGCTAGGTTGCTCTTAAGGTATTTTATTTTAGGTTTCGACACAGTTTATTCTTCTGTCTATAACTAGTCTCTAACCTCATATATTTAGCGTCTACTAAAATCTTAACAATATACATAAGTGTGAAAACCAGATTAACAAACACAATTGCGGTGCTTTACTATACATTGAACATTGATAAATAAATAGAAAGCAAAGGAAATTAATAAAGTCCATTCCTTAAGTCTTACAACAACTTCGCTTCTTTCTTTGCTGACAACTGAACAATTTAATCATACTTTTAACTGCATTCCTTAGCGTGAGATCTAAAACACAAACAAGGAAGTTACAGAGGAAGCTATTTTTATCCTATCACTTGCCATAACAGGATTTTCTATCCCACGCCGACATCTTGTTATGGGTTCACCTACAACCTTTATAATGTCTCATGCAGACGCCATGGCAAAGAAGAACTCCTCTAAGACTGTGGAGCCACAAACAATTTAAATGAAATTATCTTCTTGGCGCTGTTGGAGAACAAATTTAAATTGCAACGAGTAGTAGTAGTGTCACCGCAGCTTTATTACGTTACTTCTACGTAGGGGTTATGCAATGTCGGAAGATAATCCTATCAAGAATTATGTACGTAGGTATTCCTTGGAAATGTTTATGTACGAGTACCTACCTATTTGTATGTAGATGCATATTTCGGTGATAAGTTGTTAGATTATTCATCTTTGATATCCAATCCAGTTTGTTTAAAGCGATATAAAATGCAAAAGTTTATTATTTTCTAAAATAAAAATGTGTATAATGTAATCCCAATTTGGCAGCTTCTCATCAAACTTTGGAAGACAAAATAAGCTGCAATTGTGTGTTTCACACTGAAGTTCACAACAAATTATAAATATACTTTCAAAATGATTCTTTTAAAGTAGATACTTAAAATGCAACCCAAGGACCACAGGCATTGGTACTGTTTCAGAGAAAAACTATGGATCTTCGTATAATAATCAAATAAGTTCTGGAATCACCAAAATGTGGTAAATAAATTTGAATTTGAATTATATATAAATAATACATTTTTATAGTTCGTGTCGTTAATACCTACATTTTCCGTGAAGATCACCTATGATGGTAGAAAAAGTAAGGCCCAAATGCAGGAAGGTCTGACTAGTGGTATCTTCAAATTACACAAATGGTCTTAGAAACATTCCAAGGAAAAACTCTCAAGCTTACTCCAATCGATTTTCAATCGCTTTTCATCCACCTTTGAATAAACTAACGATAAGTCTCAAGTACCTTCATATAATCATACATAAAATGTACCTGCTCCTCAAGAGAGTCCAAAAGAGTTATCAATCCATTTTTTGGCAATGTCGTTGAGTTGAATTGAATTATAAGCAATGGCAACAATACCAATAATTCTCCCCAATCATTCTGGACACCACCCTCGGATCAAAAGACTTTTCTTTAAACTACAGTAATTCGACTATTTTTACCCCATGGGCACCGCTGATGATGGTATGCTTTCGAGCAACTGTAGCCTTAGCATTTGCAAAAGAAATGATAAAGATTATACAATACAATGGTTTGCAATTCTTGTATAATCTTTTTAAATAAAAATGTGAGGTTACGCAACAAAGATCATTAGCAAACAGAAAACCAAATTGCAAAAGTTAACTGTTAGATTGGACCGCACTGAATTAAAAATGCATTTCTAACCTACGACTTGAATTTACTTTTGTATTCATTGAGATCAGTATTTACACAACAATTCTATCTGAAAAGGGCTAGATGCCAACATTTTTAATTTACATTTGAAGAATATTACCAATTTCATTCAAAACAATAATGCAATTGCATGGGAAACTTACTTCGGTCAATCATATCCCTTTGCTCTTATTAATCGGTTTGACGTCTACTTGGTTATAAAAGGCATGAAGCTATCGAAATTCGAATATAGACGACAAAACAATCAAATTTTCTTAGTGTTCGGTTGACCAATCGCTTGAGAAGACGATGAAAATTAATTTACCCTCAACTGGCCACAAGACAAATGAATAACCTCTCGTTTCTAAGATTCCATAGAAAACCCGAATCGCAAAACACACTTTGCTGAATAGTTGAGTACGATTCTCGTGTAACCCAAAGTATCTAAAAATCAATTACGTACACAGGCACATACACACATACTAATTTTAGATTTTCCGTAAAATACTTTTCCACGAAATGAAATAATGATCCTTCAACAAAGCAAATATTTCATTAAATCCTAAACTATGTACCTGCCCTTCATGGTGCCGACAAAAGCAAAAAGGTGATACCATCACCCTCAAACGGGGTAGGTACTCTCTACCCTTGTGTGTAGTTAAATTTCCAAGTAAACTCTGTGAACAGGACAGGAAAGTCCGGTTCCTTAATTAAGCACACATCTCTCTCTCTATCTCCCTGTATGGTGTAAAGTCCACACCCGAACGTGTAACAAGACCAATTTGCAAACAGGAACCGACTAGAATGTGGGATCCAATTTACTACTCCATCCGCCCTGCCGAATTTTGGGATGGGGTTGCGGGTACTAGCAGTAGTAGTTCACTTGAACTTTGATGTTGGAATTTGAAGCACCCGTAAGAGAATTCACATAAATCTCTGACCAGACTACCTCCCCCAGTAAGCGTTGACCGAGGCACACAAAAATACCTTAGGGTCGTCGTCCATAGTTAAGAGTGTGCCTTTTGGCTCTCATAATGAGCTTCGAAAAGGGTAGACTTCCGCAGACCGTACGCATTGTACAAAAATTAACTTGATTTCAGAAGAGGATTGGGCACTTAATTGTCCTTTCAGATTTATGAACTCACATCGGCTATAATTTCATTCGTTATGGAAGAAGGCTTTTCACTTGAGTGCATTCAAGTGGTTCGCACCGTAATTAATGTATCCTTCCGAACGGATCCCAATTAATTTTGAGTCATAGTGTGAGCTGGCTCTTGACTAATCTCCTTAGATGGGGCTATAATTAGGGTTGGTCTATGTCAGTTTATCAATCAAATGGACAGAAATTGAAACGGATATGCATGAGTAGTCCTCAGATCCTGATTTCCGCTAATAATTAGGTATCAGTCTTTCTGAAATTAAGAAGATATACAGCGTTTCTCAAAATATATTTCACACATCGTCGTAAGCCGAGTCTTTCACAACTTGTGCTTAAGGACATGATATGGAGACCAAACCATGGACAACTCTTTCTTTACCTTCCGTGAGTTTGGTGGGATATCAAAAGTCCGAGCCATTTTCGGAGCCTTGTTATTCTTGTTATAAGTACGTTAGCGATTTAAAATGCTCAGTAGCTGAAATTATGTACTTACACAGGCTATTTCCATCAATTTCTTAGTGTAACAAGCGACGCGTTTCGGGTCTCACAGACCCAATTAAGCCCGCAACGTCACAAACTGTTGGTAGTACTAACTGAGTAGATACAACGTATGTTCCTTTTATTGCATGTATCTCTAACACTTTTTTCTGTGTCTTCAATCTTCAATCTAAGTTGGACGGTTGTTCAAAGCGGTGAAAAGAGAGAAAGAGAGAGCACTTTCTGAGCCAGTCTTTTTTTTATCAAAATTTCTGGCGTCCGCGATTGCCTGATCTTTAAACCGGGGGTTCGGTCTTCCTTTTCTTCGTGAACCAGGTGGCTGGGATTCGAAGATCCTCTTAGCTGGAGCATTCTCGTCCATTCGCTCTATTTGGCCGAGCCATTGGACGGATTTTTGCCTTCCGGACTACATTCGCAGCTCGTAGAGTTCGCGGTTATATCTTCTCTTCCATTCGCCGTCCTCACAGACAGGGCAAAATATTCGACGTAGAATTTTTCTTTCGAAGGATCCCAAGATCTGGTCCGCTGTCTTACTTATCGTCCAGCATTCAGCTCCATAAGGCAAGACTGACAAGATCAGGGTTTTGTAGAACATGATTTTGGACCTTCGAGTTAGGAGTTTGGACCCGAGCTGTTTGGACGAATCTCTACTAGGGTGTCATTTGTGGAGTTTATATTTGCCCCGAGGTAGATAAACTCCTTCACTATCTCCAAATTTTAGTTGTCAGTTGTTAGGTTTTGCCCTAGATGGTGTTCGACGGATCAGTTTTTGGAAGACAGCCTGTAGTTTGTTTTATCCTTGTCCATCATGAGACCAACTCATTTGGCTTGTTCTTCTATTGTCGTAAAAGCCTCAGTAATGGTACCCTGGGAACGGGCAATGTTGTCGATGTCGTCTGCGTATCCCAGCAGTTGGATGGAGTTGTTAAATATAGTGCCTTCTGTGTTTATACCGGTCTTTCCCACTATCTGGTCCAGCAGAAGATTAAAGAAGTCACACTACAGCGCGTCTCCTTATCGAAATCCGGTGCAAGTGTGGAAAAATTCGGAGGTTCTGTTTCCAAGCCGGAGGGTGCATTGCGAGCTCCCTAGCGCGGCACGACACAACTGGATCAGTTTTCTCGGAATCCCGGATTCGATCATCGCATTATATGTGGCTTTGAAGGCGATGGAAAGATGGTGAGTATCGACTTGGAACTCGTTGGTCTTTTCTGGTGGTATTAGGTCCTCGAGGTTCAGAATAAGTATAAGTATGTAGAGCTCCAATATTTACTTTCTTACCACAAGTATTCTTCAACAACCATTTGTACCATTCAAATGTGTTAAAGTCCAGATCAATGAACCTTATAATGTCTAGCGCAGCGTAACATACATACATATGTAGCAAATTTACTTGCACTGTTAGCTCGTATCCTTTCGCTCATAAAAATGCTAACCGATGGAATCTTGCCAAAGTGGTTAAATTGATTTTGTAGCAGGCCAAGTCTGGTGCTCTTCAGCTTTATTATTTGGCTCCCGTTTGGTAGTAAATTTTCGATTTAAATGCACGTAGAAGCATAAAATGTTCTATTTGATGATGCAATTGGGGGTGGATTGCTGTCATAAGTTGATGTCCTAGTATTACTTAGAATTTATTTTTTGTCTGATGTGAGTTGTAGACGATATAAGAAAATTGGTAGAACTTTGTACTTACTTTCTTATTTATAATGGGGACATGGATTTGCAGTTCTGTGCAAACACATGTTTTTGAAGGCACAATATGATTCGCTAGAAACCGCAGTGCCAAGGGCTGTGAACAACCCTCCAGACACAATAATAATAAACATATGTTTGGGTGATTTAGCTAAGATTGGAAACATTGACGCAAATGACATGGCAATGCGACCTGAAAGATATATGGTGCCTGGGGCCGGTTAGACTTCCTAAAGAAGTTCAGGATATCTCCAGTCGAGGCATTAAAACTATCCTCCGGATGCCGCAGTAGGGTTCAGCACCTATGTATTTTTCTGGAAGATTCATCAGCAATTTCATTGCCTACAATGGCTCTGTGTCCAGGTACGTCTTTTTTCCATTTTGAGAGGTCCTAGAGAGCATTAAAGCAGCGTAAAATGGCCTTTAAGTTACAGTCATGGGAACTCAGTTCTTTGAGTACTGCTTGACTTTTATTTTTATTTTATATTTGGCACGGCAGCTCAAGCCAAGCCTAGCTTCTCACAACCATTCATGTTGTGCGTGTTATATTCTTCGCACGAATGGAAGGGACCTACAGTTTAGTGCCGACTCCGAACGGCGAATTGAAAAGCTTTTCATGACAGATTGTACTCTTGCAGGTTTGTCATGCCTGCGAAGAGGTAGTGCCGCGAAAAAACGTTTGGTGGTTTTTGAGAATCGAACCTGTGTCTCTCTCTTAGCAGTCCAACGCACTAACCACTAAGCCACGGCGACCACTATTGGTGAATATATTGATGGCTACTCCCTTTATACAGGAATCGAGAATGATATTGGCGCAAGTAGCTATGGCATTTAGTTCTGCCTGAAAGACACTTGGACACATTCCAAGTGCCTTTGTGATTAGGGCCATAGATACCGGCACCAACACCGGAGTCCATCTTGGAATCATCAGTATATCACACTAGGCAATCCTTTTATGTTCAACAACGGATCTACGGTTTCCTAAGAATTACGGTTCGGGATCTCAATCTCGAACTTCCTGCCAAAACAGAAAAAGGCTTAATGTTGAATCCACAAAAGCATAGTATAATCAAGTAGCACTCAAAATTTAGACTCTTCAAGTTGTGGAAGTACATAATTTATAAAAGCTGGTTAAACCTGTATAAGGGCAATAAGACGGAAGACATTAAATGACGATGGCCTTTGGAAAACCTCAACATGTCTTCTAAAAAAAGATTCCAATTCGTCTCCAGAGAAAAAACTTTGATACTGACTGGTATTCTGCCTAGTAGTGTACAACCTTTCTTGATATGTCAGCTTCCTTATGTAGTGTAACCAAGACCTGTGACAGGATCTGAAAACAAAAACGAAATATGTCAGCACGAACTACTGCAAAAATAAAAAAAAATTTAAATTAGATAATTTTCGATAAGCTGGCGTTCCAATTAGCACGTCCAATATAATATTGTAAGATAAAAAAAAAATGCCACTCTTTTATACATACATATTCTTAATTAAAATCTATATTTTTGGTTTTAACACCTTTCAGTGAAGGCAATAGCCGCATTCTCCTTTTACCGCACAATATTTTCATATCAATTTGAGGTGAGCTGAAAAAATGGATCAGCCCTTATAAAGCTTCCGTTTCCACTATCACGTTCCATGAATGGTGTAACCACCCAAAAAGAAAAAGTATTACCTACTGAGAAAAATCCGACCTCTTCGTCACACCACATTAAAAAAAAAAAAAGGAGAACACATCATCATCCGAGCAAGTTTCATAATTTAACCCAGGTGAACTGAGGTGCGGTTTCCTCAATGCTTGCGAGAGGCGAACGGATAATGGAAGCAGCGCAAAAAACTGCATACACCGGTGGGTTGGCATGATATGCTCACATGATTACATAGTTTAAAATCCATCAGCAGTTCGTGCTCTAAATACAAAATGTGACTCTTTGGGTTCGAGATATTGAATTTGTAGCAAGGCGTGATTTTTTCGTTAAGCTAAATTGTATACACGTTTCCTTTTTTTAAATTTCTTTTTGGCCAAATTTGATCAGCGTTACTAAATGAGATTGTAAAATTAAACATAGACAACAACTAATAAGCTTTAGAGATTTAACTAACAAAAACGTTATCCTCGCATAATTTACAGTTTACTGGGGTGTATATAAGCTTTTAAACGTGTTTAAGGTTGTTGTAAAATTCTGAATTATAATTGGATGGTTTTTTTTCTTGCTCACAATACCCCTCCTCGTCGTACAGAATCGAACAATAGTTTCCACTTTCGGAGTGCACCTGGACATCAACAAACAAGACCCTTTGGTAAGCTCAGTTTTTAACTTTTTGCCTCTATTGACCTCTTAGTGGTCACTTTCCGCTTGGACATACCGCGCGAAACGTGAGGTCTTTTGAGGAATTCGAGGTCTGTAGTCAGTTCGAAGAGTTCACAATTCTAAAGGGTTTTTCATTAAGCGCTTCCTATCTTTAAATTTTAATCAAACAAAGTATGTGTGAGATATCATCGACATTTTTTATTCGTTTGAAAGGCCTATCGATGCCATTATGTATGGAATAAATGTCCGCTGCGGCTTCTTTGGGTGGCGCGCATCCGAAATGTCCAATTTTCCATGACCCTGGCGCATAAATCAGGCTGAATTTGACCGATGGCTGGCTTATGTTGGCTTTGAGGGCCGCTGTGGTTTGTGGTTTATTCGCATAGACCTGCAACTTCAGGAAACCCCACAAGAAAAATTCTAACGAACGATCTCGGTGGCTGGGATGGCTGGGTTATGTTGGCTTTGAGGGCCGCTGTGGTTTGTGGTTTTTTCGGATAGACCTGCAACTTCAGAAAACCCCACAAGAAAAATTCTAACGAACGATCTCGGTGGCCAGTTCACATCACCTTCACGTGAGATGATCATGCCCTCGAATCGCTCGTGCAGAGTTTCCAATGTGGCGTGAGCTGTGTGACACGTAGCGCTGTCTTGTTGAAACCACATGTCGTTGGTATCCATATCATCCAATTCAGGCCAAAAGAAGTTGGTAATCATCGACCTTTAGGCCTGGCCAACGTCGTTTTCAAAGAAATATGCACCGATGACGCCGCCATCCAGCCCAAAATCCACACCAAACAGTGACTTTTTTGGGATGCATTGGACGCTCTTGGATCTCATGTGGATTGGTATCGTCCCAAATTCGACAATTTTGTTTGTTGACGTACACATTCATCCAGAAATGGGCCTCATCGCTGAAGATGATTTTTCGATGAAAATTAGGGTCAGTTTCCAACTGCTCCAGAGCCTTATCACCGAACACACGTCGTTGTCTATGGTCGTTTACCTTCAGTTCCTAGGTCAGTTGAATTTTGTACGGGTACAGGCCCAAGCCACAACGCAAAATTCGCCAAGTTGTGGTCTGCGAAAGGCCGAGTTCTTGTGAGCGGCGCGAAATCGACTGCCTCGGATTCTCCTGCACACTCTCAAGGCAGATCTTGCGTTTTGTCGACGTACGGGTGTTGGTTGATCGTTTACTGAACCAGTGGACTCAAATTTATCTACTACACTGCGAATAGTCCTCTCGGAAGGACGATTATGGCGACCGTAAAATAGGCGAAGCGCGCGGAACGTTGCCCGAACAGAACACCCATTTTGATAAAACAATTTTATTATTTACATGTGTTGTTGAACGCTTTATCCATCCACGGTGATTTAACAAAACAGACTGAATAAATAACAGCCAATTTGACAGATGTAGCTTCAACAATATGGCCGCTATCAACTGTCTAAGTTCGGAAGTCCGTATTGGAAAATCGTTTATCTTTTAGGCAATCTATTGAAAATTTCTTCTTCCTTGTTTTCACGCCATACAACAGGACTGGACGATGTGATCTATTAAGAAAGGGGTGACAGGCAACCCCGAATTAACAAGAACATCCAAATATCTTTTTTTATGAAAGCCCTTGATAAGTCCATCCAAGTTTCTGCGATCTTTAGTCTGATATTCGTCGGTATTCCTATTTTAGTTTGCAACTTGCCACTTTAGCACTTTCCATTAAAATGCAACATATTATGTGCAATAAACAAGATTTACACAATTTATCTTATTCTTCTGCTCTTTTAATATAAATACTCCAGTTGTCCAAACTTTGCACGTGTATATGTAGGTATGTTGTTTTCGCTATTATTCACACTTCCAACGGAGGATTTTACTAGTGCAACGTGGCACGTGCTAACGCTTTGTTTTCCTATACGTGAGGTGTGCAGAGTTATTGGTTAGTTATCCTACGTGTGCATTCCGATATTAGTTTTTTTATTTTTGTTTATTTTGCTACAATGTAGTGTTACAATGAAATAGTTTAAAAAGTAATAATTCTAAAAATTATGTCTGACAATCTGCAAAAGAGCGGAATAAATCTCTTGCTTCATACGAGTGCGATGCCAGATTCATTTGAGATTCATTGAGGAGAGTTTTTTTTTTTTAATTAATGGATAAATTAAGCAACGGTTTCAAAAGATATTTAGTTGATTTGAAAGTGGCTTACCATTTGGCATCCGAGGCTTGTTGTTGCTTCGTAACTATGGTTGAGGATGGATGAGGGTGCTCTTGGCTGTTTCGAGAGGAAAATACTTCGGGTGATTTTCGGTCCCGTCTGCATTGACGGTGAGTGGAGGAGGTGATACAACGACGAACTGTACGGGCTGTACAGCGACATCGACTTAGCCAGAAGAGTTAAGGATCAACGACTGAGATAGCTGGGTCATGTAGAGCGGATGGACACCAATGCTCCGGTCCGAAAAATCTTCGAATCCGCCCCTGAGGGACAGTGTAGTAGAGGAAGACCCCGACTAAGGTGGCGCACGTGACTTGAAGGGGACCTCAACCAACTTAGCGTGCGAAACTGGAGGCAGCTAGCTAAAGATCGGGCTTGTTGGTTGAGGCCCAGATCCACCCGGACTGTAGCGCCTCCTTAAGAAAGTAAGTAAGTTAGTTACCATTTCACATTGCAACATGTAATCTGGATCAATGCATTTTTACCAGAAATAGGCGATAAGGGTTCAAATGACTTAGCCACACCAATCTTTTTCAAACTGTGACAGGTTGGGCTTTCTGGAAATAATCTTTGAAAACATATATGTAATTTAAGCTATCTTACCAGTGCCAAAGGCAGAAAGATACGTAAGAAAGTAGAGCAGATATTGAACTCTTTCTACAACTTAACATCTCTAAAAACTCTTCTTCCATGTGAAGGGTGTTTTCAAACATTGCATTTGAGACATCTTAAAAACATATGTACGTACTTCTCATCATAATCCAGTTGCTTTCAAGCTTTAATTGAAAAGAAAATGAAGTCCTTATATTAAATCCCGCAATGAATCTCTTCCTCATAACACTATCAAAAGAATTCATGCCGTAGTCGACATCGTGTCCTTGATCTCAACAATGGCACAGTACAAGTTTAATGACTACGCCGCGAAAGTATGAAAACGCAATTAAGAATTCAAGGATAACAAGGAGTACAGCGTTTCCTGCACCTTAGATATCTCTCACAGATGTCAAGTGTATTCATAAATTTCTTACCTCTCATCGGACGAAGCATATGATGCATAGAAATTAGAGCATACTTCCTTCTCCCCACCGTTTACCAGAGATTTATCATCAAGTAAAGGATGCGCTCTCGCAGTGTTGCACAAGCAATGAAAACTTGTTATGCACAAGTTCAACGAGATTGCAGATACAAGGTGAATAAAGAGAAAAACAAATCTCACCATTTCTAGGGCAAACAACAATATATCCGGGATGGAGTGTCATTAAGTTGACTTGAGGGCATAACATTGAAGATATATTGTCTTGTTTTGTTTTGCAGATACTTCGCTTCTGAAACATTGAAGGGGCCGCTACGTAGGGTGGATGACTTAAAAATGTTTTAAATTTTGAATAGCAGAGATTCATTGTTAGTTTTCAGTGCTAACGATTTTGGAAAATTACACTTGATGTAATGGAAAACTGGGAAAATCAGGGCTAATGTTGAAATGCTGTAAAAGGTATATACGGGCCTACTGGAATCCTGTTGCTTACCGCTTAGCACGCCAAGTTGGTTTAGGTCCCTTTCCAATTGCGAGCGCTGTCTGAGTCGCGGTTTTCCTCTACTGTGCCTTCATATTTCATTCTGCATGCAGACGAGACCGAAAATTACCCGCAGAGTTTTCTTTCAAAATATTATCAATTCGTGAAGCAACTCCTCTGTTCTTTTCTACAGTGAGTATTTAATCGGTGGTAGATATCGTTAGCTTAAAGCCATACTGGTACAAGCTTGGAATTGTATTAAAAGTACCTTACTCGTATTATTGTGTCCTCATCTAGTTCTTAAGTGAAATTTAACCTTGTGAAATTTAGTCTTAAGTATTTAAGACCGAAAGCCACGAAATCAACACGGATTCAGAAGCAATTAAGTGTGAAGGTACTTCAAATTTGTCTTCTATCATACCCTGAAGGATCCTTAAGGGCCATTTTACAAGGGCAACGAATAAGTCTTAGGGATGGGGATGGGCATTATGTGAACTTGACGGAATACTGTTTTCAACGCAATCAATTCTATGTTGCTTTACTTGAGCGTCAGGTCAGCTAATAGCCTGGTTCCTCTGGCAGCAGCAAAGAAACGTTGTTTAGATAGAAGTGCTCTATCTGGAATAGGAATAAGGTTCTAAGTCTTTATTCGAATTCCACGCGGATGAAGTCGCGAGCAAAAGCTGGTTTTTTTATGTAAATGAATCAATTATTCTCGAATTTCAAACACTTCACCATGCAAAACCACTTCGTTTTAGTCAATCCAACATTCGATTGAACAATTTCCGTTTTCGGAAATTGAGGGTTACCATATCCAAAAAGTTTCCCATAGCAGTATGCTAATATGAAGCACACGTTCATTCTACACCTACAAAAGTCTGCAACTGTCTTATGCAGACCACCGCGCCGTTTCGATGAAACCCTTAACCAGGCGGGAAGAAGTACAAACATGTATACCAACTTCTGGAAATTAGAAACAGCAGGCATTTGAACAAACCGCGAAATGTAATTATGGGCGTAGAAGCTCGCAATGCTGAAATATCTAGATCCTTCAACAGCATCGTCGTGCAAACAGGAAACATACGAAATTGTACTACACCCACCCTTCGTTCACCAATGAACACCACACATCAGATGCAATGGCGATTGTTTGGGCATATGCCTGGGCTGTGATGCCTCTCAAGTGCCGAGCTAATTGTTGCTTCATTATTTTCGGAGAAAAGCTAAATGCATTTTGTTGATTTTAACTTAAATTCGAGGAATCCAAAGGACTTACGTATATACTCGTTGATATTTTAATTAAGCTTTGTTGCGAGTTTACAAGGATAAAGTACAAGAGCTTGTGAACAAACAACTAAATAAACTTTTGCAAACTTGGCATGAGTTACAAGTGTATACATTGAATGAAAACGTAACTGACATTTTCTTATACAGAAAGTTTTGTCCCATTAACAAGGATGAACAAAAGAAATGTCCCAAAAGTTAGATCTTCTTAAATAATTCAATCACTTTTGATTGAAGTAAAGTCCCAGTGAGTACAACTTAACATATGTGCATTTTTAAAAAGTAAATGTTTCCAAATATTTCGGATACACCAGCTGCTAGCCCCAGGGAAAAAGTCGGTTACCGTTGAGTCAAACGTGCATTGAACAATAAGTTACATGACCTTGTCGAATCGCCTCAAGATTGGTGTAACTCTGCATAGGGTAATTTTGCTTATAAACGTATCCAGTAAACAAAAATGATCATCATTGCTAAAAAAAAAAAATTCGTATTTTTGCAATTACTCGTTGACCTAGAACATTCGACGCAATATTGAACATGCCTATTGGACTTTGGGGATGTTTTACCAAAGAATCCTTTATATCGGATCTTTGATAGAAATAGAAGATAAGAAATTACAGACACTGGAAAAAAGCGAGACTTGTCCCCGAAATCGAAAGCATCATATCAAGTACTTCATCAACTATGAAAAAGACAGGATTCATGTATGCCAAAAGTGCTTCAGACAATGTTTTAATGAGACTGAAAGTTTTCTGAAATCAGTCGTGAAAAAGAAATTGGAGCAACCACATCTGCCTTTTAAAGATCGCCAGGATTCCACTGCTGGAAGTAATAAAATGTCTGAACGTATTGTGGAAGATGTGAAGACGCATATAAACAGCTTTCCTACATACGAAAGTCACTACTCAAGACGTGACACTTCTTTCAAATTTGACATTGGCTACAATGTACAAGCTGTACTGTGACGAAAAACCGGAAGTTTCCGTTAGCTTGAGCAAATTTTCTCAAATCTTTAAAGGTACATACATATTAGAAATATGTTCATAATTTTTTATAATTTTTTTCCTCAAATTTGGTAGGTATGAAGATAAAATTTAAAAAGCCTAGCATTGACACATGTAATACATGCAAAACGTGGTGTTAATTCACTAAAATTGAATGATGTACCCAAGGCACCAGAAAAAAATTTAATAAGCGCAAAAAAGAAAGCTGATCTTCAAAGTTTGCTTTCATATATTGTTCCTTCGTTCCACGCATTTTATCAAAGCTTACAGATGGAGATGCAGCCTGATACACACCCTGATTTGGTAGATGCAGATGAAAATGAAGAGTCTTGAAGGTCCTAAATATCTCAAAAAAAATGTTTTTTTTTGTCTTTTATTGTATTATTAATAGTTTCTAATTTTTTTATTTATTTGTTTTGTCTTCCTCTGTTTTTTTCGTACGGAAAATTTGTGAATTTTGATTACTATTATAAGTTTTATGTTGTATCAAATATTGCTTAAAACCCAAAAATAAAAAAATAAAAATTATGAAAAACAGCCTAGCTCATTAAAGAAGACATGAACGGGTATTTTTAATTCGGAATAATCGCTTAAGTGACATAGGCAAGCAAGAAGTGATAGATTCAAATTAGGAAAAATGACCTTACATACGTTTTTATAATTTTCATTGCAAATAAACCTAGTAAAAAAAGTAGAAAATGTTCATAAAATTTAGGTTAAGGAGCACTTTCAGAATCTGTATGGATTTATTACTTAAATGCGTAAGTTTTTTTAAAAACTGAAAATGAAATTTCAAAGTGATTTTACCGAAAATCGCATTTTCAGACTTAAGCGGTTATCGCTTGCGGCCACAGAATTCTCCACAGTTATTCTGAATACCACCCTCTTAGGCAAGACTTAAACCTTCCACACCTGAGTTTAATATAAAAAAAAATACAACGCTCACGCATCATAAGGGTTATAACCCCTTGAGTGCGAGTAAATTATAAAAAAAAGCGGGGAAAAAGTAGTAGATATACTCGTAAGTATCATTTTACAAGTAAAACTTTTCTAGCTGCGTTGGAAAAAATCCTTTCAAGGCCCAAATGAAAAATACAAAGCAAGTTTAACCGACGACGGCAAAAAAGTTTCACTTCTGGTACGCGTACATACTGCGTAGGTTGCACGCATAACTTTTTTCTTATTTATTTAGCAATAAAATTGAAGATAGTAAAGTATTTCCCCTTTTAAATTTTGCCTATATGTATGTACTTTAAATTTAAATAATTTACAAACCCCATATCCATATGCATGAACAAGTGCTCTTGAACCAAAGGTGTACTTAATTTTGTTATACCCTAGAGAAATCTTTTAGGGCCGAAATTTAGAATGTACCTAATTAATTTTATGAAAATTATTCTCGTACTTATTTTGATCCTTTTCCCTCAAGTTTAAACACTGAAAATTCCATCTTTAAAGTCTTACACTGCAGTAATGTAATTATAGCCATTGTCCTGTGACGCTCACTGACCACACATTGGGTAAGCGATATGAAATGGAAACCTACAGTTAATTAAGAAGAAAAGGTCAACGATTTAATATACATAACATAATTGCGTTTTAGGCCTATTAAGTGGAAAAGTATTTCTGTAATATGAGTATGTGTTGAGAGAACTTGTCAAATGGAAATTAAAGTATGTAAGGTCAACTTTATAATTAATAATTATTTTGACATTTGAACTATTAAATTTTATTAAAATGTTGGGTTTGTTATCACATATATGTAGGTATCGTAAAAAGCGTAATTTAAATAAAATGGTAGTTGGCACCATTAACCAAAACGTTAACTGCTAATGAATTCAAAACGCAACGGAATGTTAACGTTAATCCCTCAACAACTTCTCCCAGCTCTAAATGTTTATTTAACAGAAATCCTGCGAGAAAAATACAAAATGTCCTCTTTTGGTTTTCTTTTAAATACATATACAAACAAACTCTTAGTATTGTTTGTTATCTTTCCTTAAAATTCGATTGCCACTAGCAGTTCGGTATTCTTCAGTGCCAGCTTGCAGTTGGTTGCACACTATTTCTTTACTCATTGTGTTTAGGATGTGTAATAAACGATTAAATAAGCTCCCGCCAAGTACTTTGTTACCCTTCGGCAATAGTAACAAACGATGCTTCTTCTATTCCTCTAAGAAGACATCTTCCTTTGTACAACTGTTGTACATCCGTCTATATTTCCCATTTGTCACAAGTTGAATACTTTGTTTTGGTTTTTCACAACGTTCTGGCATTTTGTTGCCTCGAAAACGTCTGCACCACTCAAAATTCTCTTTGGTCGAATGGTGGTATGCGGATTCTCACACAGAACCAATTGGCTGATAAGTACCTTTTTGACTTTAAACATACGCTCTACCATATGGATTTTGGCAACACACTTGTCTAAAGATACACCCGCTTTGTCACTTCCAGTGCAGTATGAACTGAAAAGGATTCTAGTTCCAAAGTGTCGCCTTCACTTTCTTTTTATCACTTCAATTTGCAAGCTACTTAAGAGTGTCCTTATAAGGGGACTCCTTCCTATGCTTTGCCAGCAGCTTTTTTATGGCGCTGATGTAAAGAGATAGGTAGGAAATAGCCGGAAGGCATTATTGTAATTAAATGGGATTTGTTAGTAAGTGGCAAGTTCATTTTCCGTCTGTCAACAAATTTCATAGTTAGAAGCACTATTAGAGAGAGCCGTAACCGAACGTGCAGTAAATCAACATATAAATACCGCTCGCTAGATCTCATTACAAATATGTACACACTTGCAGCAAACAACTGAACTGATGAGGGTTAAAAAAAAGATAATGAACGATCACCCCCTTAATAGCTTTAATAATCCTCACTTATAAGACTTTGCACTTTATGCAGCAACTTCTGAATATTAAAAGTGAGAAAAAGATAGATTAAATTAAATAGTTAAGCTAAATTTGGGAAGCATGCACATGTATGAATATATAGCTCAAAAAGTTTTATAATTATAAAATTCAATACCAGTACTAATGACATTCTTCCGAAATTCACACAAACCCTCCTAAACACACAGGCCAAAGTAATTCAACAAATTGCACACCCACTTTAACTTAATTAATGCCCAATTTAAAGTTCCTAGAGTGTGCTATGTGTTCTTCTCCCGCCTATTATCACAGCAATTGAAACAAAACCCATTGCCAAGGACATGAGCAAAAAATCCTGATACCAATTCTATACGAAATCGCATTAAGCATGCCATACAAAAAACACATTCTCTCCTCGAACCAGTAGCAGGAATAGGTACCATCATCACCTGTGTGCCGCAACAGAAAAAACAGCAACAATAAGTACTCTCCGTATATCTTCAAGCTCTGCAGTTTTTGCTCCTGGCCACATTTACGCCATTGCATCCTGATGTTGTGCAGTTGCACCCAAATATTTTACATTTGTTTTGCTCGGGTTACCTCCTGGTTTGCTACCTTGAATACCAATTTCTTACGTTCTTTCCGGAGTGTGGTAGGGAAGACGGCAAGAGAAAAAAAAAAGATAATAATGCCGGAATCGCATTCAGTAGAGAAACAGGAGGTCTACACATCCTGCACTGCTGCGCCAACCTGAAAACATTCTAATTCTCATTCACGAAATGTGGCACTGTGGAAAGAGGATAATTTATGCGTTAACTTGTTATTCGCACGTAGCCAGGGTGAAAGTTATCCTTGAATTTGCACTCACAATTGCAAGATGTGCTTAGGGGAGTTTCCAGCGTTTTATTTTCTTGTATCCGCGCATACCGGTGATGCTAAAGAGTAATTCCCATTTGGGATCTCGTTATAATCGTTGTTACAGTCTCTATATAGTTACTATCGTTTATGTTGGTTGCAAAGTATTAAACAAATCACTCATGTTAATTACGAGGATATTTGCAATTTAGTATTTTAGCTTATCGCAGCGTGAATAGGCAGATCTGTGTTTCTAATTGTTGTACGATTAACGCTTTATCACATATCTTGCTCCTTTGTAACTTTGATTGGTGTGGGATAAATTATAGCATGTCAGATGCATATCCACTTGACCGTGAATTGTAAATAACGATCTTACAAGTTGAGTTATCCTGCATGTTTTCACAAGGAAAAGCTTTTTAGACTTTTTGAATCAGATCTATTGTTTAAAGAAAATGCATCAGAAACTCGCAGAGAATCCCAAATTTCATTCAAAAATCCCACTTATCCCATTCGGTGAAGCCAACAAACTCATAAAATCCAACAAGCTATGCATGCGATCGGGTCCCTTAAGGCAAACTCTGGATTGTTTTGCGATAGTTGTGTTCGGATAAACTGCGTTAAATTGATGCCTTTTACTATGCGCGTCAAACACCGCCAAGAGAGCTGTCTTTCACCTCTCCTTTTCATTATATAAATAGACTGGATATTACGGCGCAGCCGTGGCTGAGAATTACTCGTATTGGGGACTTGAGAATCAGTCATCTCCTTTTTATATGTGAGTCCTCTCAAACCGCATTCTAAATCAGACTTAAAAGGTTTATAGTCGTCATGAGCATGCTAAAATGAAAGTAAACGTAAATAAGTCGGGAGTGAATGCTATATTGAAAAGCTTTTTTTCATGACGAGTTATCCTCTCAAAGGTTTATCATTGCCTAGGGAGAGGTGGTGCTGTGGAAAGACTTCTGGTTGTTTTCGTTGACTCGAAACTGTGTCAGATCGCTTAACAGTCCAACGAACTATCGCACAATACTAGTGACGTATGCCTATGTCGGATTCATCATAAAAGTCCATTTATTTCCCACTTGAAGGTTAGGTTAGGTAGGAGCGGCAGGCTGCTGGGGCAACCTCACTTAGACCAGATAAGGTCCTTTGTGTTACCACCAGGATCTGTATTTCACCAGAAACACTACCCACAGAACCAGCCGGGGCTTGCTACGATGCGCTGGAGACTGCCTAAGTTCATGTCAGCCAGTTCACTTAGGTTCTTGAAGAAGCTGGCTCCTAAGTATACTCTTCTTCGAGCTGAAAGGGCCGGGCATGTACAGAGAAGGTGGTGAATCGTCTCTTCATCTTCCTCATCCATGCAACTTCTGCTGAAGTCGTTGTAAAGGAGGCCCAGCCATTAGGCATGTTTGCTGATGGTACAGTGTCTCGTAATGACACCCACTAAGGTGCTTATTACCAGTCTATTCCATCTGATGAGACAATGGGAACGTTTGAGATCCAGTTTTGGTCAAATTTGCTTGGTGATAAGTCAGGTGCAACCTACTGTCCATCTATGATTGAGGTGAAGTTAACTCTCGTGTGAAATTAATTTCCTTAAAGTTGTTGTTCGAAACATCGAACAAAATGCGTTGATCCCATATTTTCAAACGGATAAATCTACCCTGGATGACTTTTAATTCCATGTAGTTACAATTTGTAGTTACCTTTCAATCTGGACTATGGAGACCAACAATTCCGTCCACCCGACCTGGATGAAGTGAAGATAGCCATATCTAAGCTGAAATCCAACAAAGCTGCTGGAGCAGATGGCCTGACTGCCGAGCTCTTCAAAGCAGCAGGCGATGACTTGGTAAGGAGCATACACCAACTCATCTGTAAAATATGATCGGAAGAAAGTATGCCCGATGAATGGAACCTCAGCATTGTTTGTCCGATCCTCAAGAAAGGAGACTCTCTAAACTGCGCCAACTACAGAGGTATTAGTCTAATTAACATCGCCTACAAGATCTTATCTGCCGTATTGTGTGAACGTCTGAAGCCGTTCGTCAGCAACCTGATTGGTCCATATCAGTGTGGCTTTAGGCCAGGAAAGTCCACCATCGACCAAATATTCACACTACGGCAGATCTTGGAAAAAACCCATGAGCTCCAAATTGATACACACCATCTATTCATCGATTTTAAGGCCGCGTATGACAGCATTTATAGAGACGAGCTATACAGAGCTATGTCTAGTTTTGGCATCCCTGCAAAACTCGTCCGTTTGTGCAGGATGACGATGGAGAATGCACGCTGCTCCATCAAGGTCGGTAAAGAACTCACCGAGACCTTTGATGTCAAAAAAGGATTTAGACAAGGCGATGCGCTGTCATGCGACTTTTTTAATATCATTCTTGAAAGAATTGTGCAAAACTCGCGCGCCAACACAAGAGGCACAATCTTTCAAAAGTCCGTCCAATTACTCGCATACGTCGATGATGTTGACATAATCGGAAGAAAGCAGCGTGATGTCAGTGGCGCTTTCGCGAGTATTGAGACGGAAGCGGCAAAGATGGGTTTAACGGTAAATGACGGCAAGACCAAGTGTATGCTGTCAACAAGAAAGGACACTCAACAGCGACGTCTCGGACAGAACGTCTCCCTCGACAGATATAACTTTGAGGTAGTTAAGGACTTTGTCTACCTAGGATCCGCTATCAATTCAGACAATGACACCAGCGCTGAGATCAGACGAAGAATAACCCTTGCCAATCGCTGCTTCTTTGGGCTAAGAAGGCAATTGACTAGCAAAGCCCTCTCTCGAACAACAAAAGTGACCCTATATAAGACCTTAATAATCCCAGTCCTCCTCTACGGTGCAGAGGCATGGACTCTATCAAAAGTGGATGAGGGTGCTCTTGGCTGTTTCGAGAGGAAAATACTTCGGGTGATTTTCGGTCCCGTCTGCATAGACGGTGAGTGGAGGAGGAGATACAACGACGAACTGTACGGGCTGTACAGCGACATCGACTTAGCCAGAAGAGTGAAGGTCCAACGACTGAGGTGGCTGGGTCATGTAGAGCGGATGGACACCAATGCTCCGGCCCGAAAAATCTTCGAATCCGCCCCCGAGGGACAGCGCAGTAGAGGAAGACCGCGACTCAGGTGGCGCACGCAAGTTGAAGGGGACCTCAACCAACTTAGCGTGCGAAACTGGAGGCAGCTAGCTAAAGATCGAGCTGGCTGGAGACGCTTGTTGGTTGAGGCCCAGGTCCACCCCGGACTGTAGCGCCGCCTTAAGTAAGTAAGTTACAATTTTGTGATATACACGAGAGTTGAATTAACAAAAGTCGAGGAGAAGGATTTAATTACTTCGATATTAAAAAATTTATTAGTCCTGGGTTAACTGTGTGTTATCAGTGTGAGAGCGGAAATAAGGTTCGCAATCATTGATGACACCCAGACCACCAAATGAAGCTTTTAAGGACACAAGGAGTTTGTAGAAAGTTATAAAAAATATTCTTTGCAGCTCTAAATGTGTTTTATTATATACTTTATGTATGTGTGCGTTTAAAACAAATCAACAATGTTCATACGAAAATGTATCGGCTGACCGTGCCATTCCGAGTCATTTTCTGTGTGGACATCACTAGGAACAAAAATTTAGTCGATCATGTTGATCCCATGCTTCTTAGCCTCATCTACCAAGCACATTTTGTATACCTCAGCAGCTTCGCAGCTTTTGAAAAAAAAGGTTATAACCAAGCGAAAGCAATATTTAAAAAAAAAAATCCTACTGATCATCTGGAACGGCTACGCCTGCGCATACACCAGTAACTTCACTGGCAATTTTCATTTTGTCTGCATCTCCATGTGAATGAAGCTCGGCTATTTTCAATGCATTATCCCTTACAAACTTGCCGTCAGCGTTCATCTTAAAAAAAAAAAGGAAAAATAAAAAAAAACACATTTAGTTTAAATTTCATGTGAAGCAAATAGCTTTTGATTTTTACCACATCGACCTTCTTCATGACACATGCACGCAAACATTTAGTTTCCTTGTTCTGAGCAGGCAAATGTTTAATCATCACGTCCAGATCGGCTAGATGATGAAAAAAATAAATTGCAAATAAAGTCTCCATTGTAAATTAGTATTTTACCTTCTGTAGCTCCAGTTTCTGTTACACATCCGGCAGATACGGAGCGAACAGTTTCATTTATTTCATCCTTGGTAAGTCCAGCCTATTGAAAAATGTAATAATCCTTATTCAGGTGATAACTAGGTTTAGGGATTGCGTTCAGACCTTAACTGCAACGGCCAAGGTGCATAGAACAACAACTGCGAAGAATTTCATTCTGTTTATTAAAGTGTATATTTAATTTGTACCTTTAACTGAATAGTTCACAAAATCAACTGATGACTTAACGAATGGGAAAAGCGTCTTTTATACAATATAATTTTTTTTTAATTTACCAGTCATTGCCGCTTCAGACAATTTTTTTGTGGACGTTAAATTGACATTTGGACTTTTGATTCTGATACCCATTGCAGTCAAGTGGAAAATTGTTGGTTTGTATGAAGCAACTAGAAATAAAAGGGAAGCTTCCTTATCACTGCAACTTGGAAGCATTTAAATCCAATGTGCATCGGTATCGTTAATGATAGTGCTATAGTCTAAGGGTAGTCATTAACCCTTTAGCGCGCCTTAACTACAACAAATTAGAAGTTTCTCCTATCAAAACCAACCCATCAGATTGTAGATTATAACTTCACAGATTACGATTGCCGAGATGATGTAACTTCTATATTCTCAAAACTAGTAAATCAGTAATAACTAAGCCGAATCGATTTTTTTTTTGTTTCTGTTGTCCAAAACTCAAGATACATATATCACCTGAGAAAACACCACGCCCTCTTAATCATTAACTGCAATAGTCAACCAACAATACATATGTGACAAGGTCATCTTAAGCTGATATTTGTTTGTTTTAATTTCCAAATACCGTGACTGTATTTCACATGTTTCTCATAAACCTACAATTTTCCACTTGACTGCAATGGGTATCAGAATCGAAAGTCTAACTGCTGGTTAAACGTTCATAAAAAAAATTGCCTAAAGCGGCCATGACTGCCAAATTTAAAAAAAAAAATTAAATTGTATAAAAGACGCCATTCGCATTCGTCAAGTCATCAGTTGATTGTGTGAACTATTCAGTTAAAGATACAAATCTATAATAATTACTTTAATAACAGAATGAAATTCTTCGCAGTTGTTGTTCTATGCACCTTGGCCGTTGCAGTTAAGGTTTGAACGCAATCCCTTAACCCAGTTATCACCTGAATAAGTATGATTACATTTTTCAATAGGCTGGACTAACCAAGGATGAAATAAATGAAACTCTTCGCACCGTATCTGCCGGATGTGTAACAGAAACTGGAGCTACAGAAGGTAAAATACTAATTTACAATGGAGACTTTATTTGCAATTTATTTTTTTCATCATCTAGCCGATCTGGACGTGATGATTAAACATTTGCCTGCTCAGAACAAGGAAACTAAATGTCTGCGTGCATGTGTCATGAAGAAGGTCGATGTGGTAAGAGTCAAAGGCTATTTGTTTCATAATAATTTAAAACAAAATGTGAATCTATTTCATTAAGATGAACGCTGACGGCAAGTTCGTTAAGGATAATGCATTGAAAATAGCCGAGCTTCATTCACATGGCGACGCAAACAAAATGAAAATTGCCAATGAAGTTACTGGTGTATGCGCAGGTGTAGCCGTTCCAGATGATCAGTAGGACTCTATTTTTTTATGCCGATTTTGCCGTGGTTATTAAATGTTTCTTTCAATAGTTGTGAAGCTGCTGAGGTATACAAAATGTGCTTGGTAGATGAGGCTAAGAAGCATGGGGTCAACATGGTCGACTAAGTCTTTGTCCCTAGTGATGTTCACACAGAAAAATACTCGGAATTGAGCGGTCAGCCGATAAATTTTTGTATTAATTATCGGTTTTTAGTGCACAAAATTTCTGTTTCTTTTCGAAATATTGTTGATATATAATAAAAAGCATACATAGAATTGCAAAATAATGCTTGGATTTTTGAAATGTATTTGTATAATGGAGCTCTAGAGAATCAAAATTATTTCGAGCCTTTTATAATGTGGACAGATGAAACTTTCACATCACTCATTTCCTTTGCATTTCATACAGGTTCCACAGTAATGAACAATCATTTTTCAAAATTTTGTTGGGTGTCTACATACATATGTAGAGTAAGTACGGCAAATATGACCCACCCTAAACATTTTTTGAAATAAAACTAATAAAATTATCTCGAATTCATTTATTTGTTTTTAAAATAGTATTAAAAATCATTTTACTTACAGTTTGTAAAAAATTGCGGAGAATATGGCCTACCTGGTGTTAAATATGGCCAAGGGTGGTGTAGTTTTAGGGACTTCAAAATATTTGAATGCCTTTAAAAACCCCATACTTTTCATCTCTGATAGAAAAGATTGCTTTTTTCATGGCATCTTTGTCCCAAGTCTCTCGTTTTGTAGGGATTGTTTAAACCTCGAAGCCATTATTTCCCACGAAGTAAAAAAGCAACATTTACCTTCAAGTATAATCATGTGTCAAATATGGACCACTGTACATTACCTGTAGGCAACGGTGGGCCATATTACCCGCATCAAGCTTTTTTACCTTCTTTTAAGTTTTAGCACATCAAATCAAAAGTTTTCAGATTGTTGACTTAAGATTAAGAAATCGAAGTTTATGTACTACACAATCGAAAAAAAATTTAGGAAATTTAGACAGTATTTATATTAAAAAAAACCTTAAGAAAACTTACTTAAAAATTATATCGGAACTGCACAAAACTACTAAATGACTACACTGCCCACACCTGTTACGTTAGAGTTACGACGTTACACTAAGACGAAACTGAATGTAATATGTTTGAAATGAAATCAAATTGAGGTGCCTATGCTTTTCCAGTCAATAGATATTGCAGTGGGCCATATTACCCACATGGGCCATATTTGCCGAATTTACTCTTCATATTTTGATTCCAAATTCAAATTATTTAATTTCAAAATAGGGCTATAGAAATTTTAAGAACAATTTTTTTTTTACTTTTGTGAAGAGCCACTTAGCTTCAGTTGTATCATTTAATTTGTTCGTTAAGAAATCGGAGCGTTACAGAAAGTGAAATATTTATTTCTTGTCACAAGACTATAGTTAAATTAATACCACAATTACTTTAGAGTACACTAGTGCGTAAAGATGTGCAATCAGCATGTGAATTACACTGTTAATTTGCATGCACAGTATAGTATTGTGCATGCACATCTTTCCGACTGAGTATAATCAAAGAAATGGCCTTCCTCTTACCGAGAACCGGCCAAAGTTCACTGATAGGCACGTTTCCAAATTTGTCCAATAAATTCGGTAAACAGCTAAACTATTGTATTGCCAACCAATATTGGGACAACTTTTATTTCTAAATTTTCAATTCTAGTATATAATACACTTAGTTTCTCGTTTTAGTAATAAGACAAAGTCTTATGTATTTCCATTTACATATTTCAGTGTAATGGTTGCTCTATAAACGATGACCAAGAATAACTATACATACTCCAAAAAAAAGTTAATTCAATTTATTTTATTCGTTCGAAAGTAAAATTCACGCACATAACGTATGCAGATTTCTACCTATTGATAGGCTCCACAGATTTTCTCCGGCAACGAAAATTCCAACATCCTAATGCTGCTCCCTTTACACTACTTTTATTGTCTGCATAAAAAATTCCGGTACTGGTGTGAAAATATTCTAATATGCGTAATAACAAACAGAATCCCGTGTGTGAGTTGAGAGAAAAAGTCACGAATGTGTCAGCATACAGATTACTGTCATAAAAACCTGTCATCTGCCAACAAATTTTCATATTTACTCAACGTAATAACATATGCAAATACGAAGGGCTCAAAAAACTCACATCCTGTCATCCACCCCCAAAAACCGACGAGGGTAAAACAAACAGAACTTGCTTTGAAGGAATAAAATTCATTTCGTTCCCTGCAATAAATAGGCGCTTCTAACTCTGACATTATGCTGAGGTTTCACTTATGTCAAATGCTCTACATATGTATGTATGTGAAGGGGCTGGCCCCTTATCTTCAATGGTAGGTGGTTCAAGCCGATGATATATATTAACTTTGTTCGTCGTTCGTTCTCTTTAGTGTTTAACTGGCAAGGTTTAAGAAAGGGCCTCACAAAGTTCTGTAAGATATTGGTCTTAGGACTTAGATTCACAAGGAGCTATCTTTACACGAGATATCTTAATATTAATTTTTTAAGGCATTTTGTTTTAAAACAAAAAAAAAGTTAATACATTGCACCAACATCCCGCGAACGACACCCCTTTTGTAGGAACGTAGATCAAGTTATAAAGTTATGAGAGGGGGCAAGCTCTTGAATGAACTCTCAACGCTGATAAAGTTTAAAACACGTCTCTTAAACTTCAAGGACAACAAAGACTATCCTGCAAATATACTTATTACGATGCAAGTAAACAACAATAATATAAGTTTCGTAGATTAGACTTGAAAACAATTGAAAAATGCATTACAAACCTGGCAACATTTTTGTAAGGGTTTTAAAATAAAGCTGATAGATTGTTTAAGAGGAATTTCAAAACCATCGATTGAAGACGTTATGCATACAATCATTGAATACTGTTTAAAAAAAAAAAAGCTGATTGTGATACTTCCGAAGACTAAGGTAATGAAGACGTCCACAATTGAACCGATTTGGCAATCATAAATACATTTCCTGGTTTTAAAATTGGAGATAAAAGTTTGAAGGATTATATCCAAGTCGATAATGACATATTTGCCAGCAATTAACTCAATCCAAGCACGCCTTCACAGGAAGCTAATTGACCAAAGAAGTCTAATGAGGATTGCCTTCATCAGTACTTCGATGTGGGTAAGATACTTTCCAAAGTTACTTTGATTATGCCTTAACTGATACTTGCACTGAAAGAGGTTTGTCTAAATAACTCTATATCAATGTGCAATTAAAGCTTTACATGCCAACGTACGTACCAAACCGACTACTTCGGCATTCTGTGACATATAGATATTGATATTTTTTAAGTTTAGTTTTTATAACTTCTTAGGTAGGTAACATGTAGAGAAAGTGTACATACAAGAGCTTAATACTTTTCGCCTTAATGTGCAATTGTAGTATTTCAACTCTCAAGCGGCACTGTTGACGATAATTTCATAACAAATAAACACAGGGTGATTTCATAACGGTTGATTTCAAAATGAAGGTTTTCAACATTAAAAAAATCTTTAAACGAACCTAAAAGGATGCATTTCCTTAATGTATACCACAAGAACCTATTTGTGGACCAAGGAAGAGAAACATTTTTAGTTTCTATTCAAAAAATAGAATCAATTGCCCGTCGTTTTACCGAAATCTTTGTGAGGAAAATGGCTGTGAAAATAAAAATAAAGCTATATATAGTAAGGGTTGATTGTTGAAGGGGATTTATGGGAGCGATGTGTATATGTACCTAACATTATGTGGGATTTTAAGATGAAAGTTACTTTCAGATGAAAAATCTAACGGTTGAGTGAAGAGGATTGTATTTTTAGGTTTTGATCTTTGTAAAAATGGTGGTATGTAGGCAAATGTTTATGGAAAAGCTTTAATGGGTTGATGACGTGCCAAAATGTAATGCATATTTCAATAGTGTATGGTACCTAAAGTCGCATTTGAATTTCCGTTTAGGAATGGAAATTTATTTGTTTTATATTATGTTACTAATGTAACACCCTTCTTATTGCGAAAACCTATTTCCAAATTGGGGAGAGTTGGACAGAAACTCAAAGGAAATTTTGTGGGGAATATGACAGAGACAATGCACTATCTAAAAGGAATCATGATAGCCTAGATTAGATCTTATTTGAACACCTTTTCCATAAATACGAGTGCGAAACGATCTCTCTCTGTCTTTTCTGTGTCTGTTTGAAAGCTTGTAAGCTTGAGAAAATGTATTCCGATTTTCATAGAAATATTGCTCCCAACCAAACATCAGGAAACTTTAAAACTCTTCGCAGAAGTAAGCAGTGTCGAACTTAAACTATGTTTTTTTTGTCCAACGCAAAGCATAAAAGATAACTATGTCTGAAAAAAAAAATAAGCACATGTCCTGAAAAGGCCGGAAAAGGTGACCATATGTAATTTAATATCTTTAACCTTATCTAACCAACGAAACCACTTACAGATTCGGAACGTGGCACGGTTACACAACAACATAAATAATTCGACACGCGTTTCAATTTCTGTTTTTTTTTTTTAAATTACCTTTTAAAGGGATGCCAAGTAGAGATTTAATAAAACATTTTCATGACTCGATAACTCATGAGCCAAGTCATTTATAAGATTGAAACCTGGAATTTCAGTCGTGTTGATTTTTTTTACTACATTTGTAAGTATGTATTCGCAACTCAAGGCTTCGTGTTCTGGAGATTTTCTGCCCGGGTATTCAAACATAGAATGAAGAACATAATAGACGTCTTGACTAAATGCAGGCCTTTTTGAGAGAGCTCGGTTTTCGAATATTGTGTGGAAATGGAAAAGCGATGCATGCTTTACATCTACATTTGGAGGTTGATGCAGCAAAAGATCTACCCTGACATAATTGAAAACAGTAATGTAAGTCACCCAAAGAAAATTTGACACATTACCATACGAATTGTAGCTAAAGTTTGCGGCAGTATTGTGATGTGAGGGAAAACAAATTGCGTTGATTAAAAGACGACACGCATCCAGTCGATTTAAATGGAAAAAGGTAAAGCATAGTCAACTTGTTGAACTTCTTCTAAAGTATTTAAAACTAACTAATCAAATTCCGACGCCAAAATTTTAATTGATAATTCGGTTTCTCAAAATGTAATGAACTTGCTTATACAACATACACACATGACTTTTTGACAAGCCACTCAAATTTTTGAGGAAGTATGTACTTTTTGTCCTAGGAAAATTCGTGCTGGATAGCTCTCCAATCAGTGTTGATTGGTTTTCCCTTCCTTTTTGTCCTTCCAGCTGCGAACGAAGGAGCTCACATGCCTGCCTAACAAACAATGTCTGTTAATAGTGAAAGCAATGTTCCTTCTATTTATAGAAAAAGTCTGTTTGTATTGATATTGTTCCACCTATTGTTCACTTTCTGAATACAAAAAGAAAATATAAGTGTCGGTTGAATACGTCTAGCTGCGACACTAGCCCGAGTGTAGGACTTGAAACCACTAAAACTATCTCGCGTTGGGTTCAGCAAATGTTGATTCATCTTCTATCTGCTGCATTCATCATTATTTCTTGCTTTTGCTGTTGCCGCTGGCGTTCTATTCTCATGAGCTCTTTGATTATTGCTGATGATGTGTTTTTATCTACATCCCAGGTCTCCAGCAATGACACCTCAAGTTTCTCGAAATCAAATAGAAGACACTCCCAATAAAAGGGCAGTATTTGACATAAATTTGTTGTACTGCACAAGAAGACAATAGATTTGAATTGAGGTATTAAAAGCCACTCACCCGCGTTGCAAATTAAAGAAGCCTAAGCCGGATTGGCTAAAAATTAAGAATATGGCTGCAGTTTGCCGCGTTATAAATATGTTTAAGTATAAAAATATTCACTATCGTCGTTATACCGTGGTAAACTTTTCTAAAATGTAAACGCCGTAACCGAAAATTTTTATTAAGAATTTCAATAATAACTCTTCGCAGTCAATGTAAACACAGTCGAAATATCCCGCATTCGAATCAGATTTCACAAAGTCATTCAAGGGATACTACCATCTACCAACCAGGCGTGTAAGGACACACACTATGTGTACAATATGCGACAAATTCAAAAATATTTTCTGTTTTCGCACACAGTGGGAAGAAGTGAAAACAATTTTCACGTGTACAATGGACTGGTGATTGACAGACTTCTGCGCTGCCTTCAACTCGATATAAATTTGCCTGTAATATGTTAAGAAAGTGACAAGGCATGCAATGGCGCATGAAATGGAATTTTCACTTCGGGCCCCCATTTTCCAGACGACACTTTCTTTTCCTTTGTCACAACTTATTGAATATTGAATGCCGAAATAAGGACGCCTGTGTGCTCACTTCTTATTTGAGAGTTATTTTTGTTCGTTCATTGGAAAATAAACATGACAGTGGCGGGGTGGTTGAGGAGCCAAATTGAAATGAAAAAGGACTTTTTGAATTCAGTGTGTAACCTGGGTGACTCAATGTTGGTAAATCCTTAAATTTAATCAATTTCGAGGTAGGTGGTAGGGATTCAGAGATAGTAATACGTTAAAACAAAGGCAACAAGGACGAACGTAGGTGGTAACATTATAACTTCTGCTCTTTAACTTTTCCTGTGTGTGATAACACATTTTATCGATGGCTAACCAAATGGTGTCTATGCGTTAGCCAGATACTTTGCGAAGCGATAAATCATTGGTTACCATACATCAGTATCCGGTATCTCCTTCTAGCGACACGGATGACGGTTTAACGCTTTGAATTATCCTTTGAACTTATGCGTGATATGTGGGTATGTGTTCGAATTTGTTGGCCGGATTCTTCTTACAGCTTTTAGCTTTCAAAACTTTGTGATTTATCTTTGCAGGCCCACTTAGGATGTTGAACAAAAATGTATGTAGATTTAGGAAGAGGTGGCTTAAGTATCAGAGGGGACCCGCATTTAAAATCAAGGGTGTTCAATGGAGTTTAAAAGTAACATATGGTATGGACCTTTGGATGATTAGTGGGGAAAGATGAATAAAGGCATGACTGGGAAATGAAAATTCAAATTCTCTTTATTCCCTTTTTATTTCTCTCTAGAGCACCGCAATAACAGTTATTGAATGTACAATAGACTATTGTTAAAATATTGAACTATCATTCAAACGAGGGAAGAAAATGTCCCTTTATCCTTCAGTGTGCTCGTGTTTTATTGGGACGCACATAAGTGATGCGCGGTTTACAATCGTACGATCATTGATTTCAAATACTAATATTTAGTCAAGTACACCTACTGAACAATTTCCAATCATAAAGACATGGTTTCACACCAATAAGTATCCCTTTTCTTTTGAATGAATAATAAAATACTACATGTGTTTAAAAAGGTGTGGTCTGCCATTGTAAACAACGAGCTAATTAATGAAATGGCACCATAATTCAATAGAATTAAGTCTAGCATGACGTACTATCAATCTATCCAGATATGCAGTCAAATAATCGACTTTGTTAAATTTTGCTGACCACTGCTCATTTGGCCATGATAATGATGCATTGCTCAACCAAAGCGAAGTAAGCAGTCACTGCCACAAAATCAAAAAATGTTTATATGGGTAAGTCAAACATTTTGTGTTGTCTCTCCGAATATGGAATCAGTGTGCTTAACAATTTTTTTTTCACAAAAGAAATCGCAAAATTGTGCATAGGCACAGCCCCCATGACAAGAGAACAATAATACTCTGCAGGGGAAATTATCGCATTAATATCGACGTAACAATTAAGTAGTCAGGAACTTCACACTTGTTCATATTTCAACACGTTTTTGAATGAAAATTATGTACTACAAATCCATGTCGATTTCACGACCACGTTAAATACAATTTTTATTTATTTATTTTTGTCTTTTTTTGTAAGAAAGCAGCTGTCAAAAGTTTCGTCTTTTATTTAATCTTCAGAATGCATACTCAGAACGAACAGACAAAATATACAAATATTTGGCGCAGCAGCCCAACGCACTAACTACGAAGCCAAGGAAACTACATATGTATGTACAGTCTTCCCCGCTTAATTGAACCGACCGTTTTGTCCGATTTTTTCGATCAATTATCCGATTGTTCAATTAAATAAAACCCGCTTAATTGCTTCTTTAGTGCAATTAAACAAGATTTGCTTAGTTGAGCCAGTAAGTAGGGTTGCCAGTTCTCCCGATATTCCGGGAGTCTCCCGGTTTTTTTTACTAATGTCCCGGTCTCCCGGAAATTCTATGAAAGTCTCCCGATTTTCCAATTTTTCAATTTTTATTTTCCCAAAAAATCACGAACAGTTCAGAAAAAGTTTTATTACGAAGAAGTGTAATTAGCGCCTAATGTAAGCATACAAAATAATTTGGCATTACTCTTTCTTGTTTTTGAACTGCCATAATACATTGACATTGACATTTCCAAAAACAAGGTGGCGCAAAATTAATCATCCAATTTTGTTTTTGAATTACTTTTTTACTACATAAAAAAAAAGATTTTGAGTGATGGAAATCTTTATTTGGCCCTTTACAATTTTTTTCTGTTAAGTGGAAAAGACGATATCCGTCAAGTGGCTGCCACCAGTGTTGATACACATTTGTGCCCGTTTTATTGCATTTTCCATGACTTTCCGCAAGATTTCCGGTGATAACTGCTCGCATTCCTGTCGAATATTTTCCTTAAGAGCTGCGATTTTCTGAGGCTTGTTGGCAGAAACCCGCGACTTCAAGTAGCCCAAAAGAAAGAAGTCTGGGATGGTTAAATCGGGCGATCTAGCTGGCCATGCCAAATCGCCAAAACGGGAGATTAAGCGACCAGGAAACGCTTCCGACACAATTATTCCACTCTCTTGCGGAGTATAGCGCTCCATTGCTTGTCTGTTTGTATACTGCAGCTGTCTAGTTCACAAATGTCAAATATAATTGACGTACGACGCCATTTGCAAAAATTATAACATCTTCCGATAGGGTGATTAATTTTGCGCCACCTTGTATATTTGTTTGCTAGAAGGAGAATGGTGGCTTAAAATTTCTATGGAGTAATGAGTTTTTATTTATTCTCCCGTTCGTCGTTCCGATTTCTAGACCATCTGAAGTTTCAGATAAAGAGAGCATTCTGATTCGACAACAGTGGACTGGACTGTTAGTATAAAAATTCTTAAATTTTAAAATATGTATCCTGTCAGTTGAAAATTGTCACAAAACAGCTGTTGTGCCAAACGTATTTTTGCACGATTGCTGAACTTTGGAAGTATTTTTTTTTTTTCGTAGGTACTTGGACGAATATTGGTTTAAATTAATAGTTTAGTTTTTACACAGTTTAAATGTATAATTCAGCGATTTTGTATTCTTCAGCAAATTGTTGAGCTCAAATGATTACACTTAACCTGTGATATAAGTAAACTGCTTTTGGCAAAGCGCATAAGTGTATTACTTCCATAAAATATTATCTTCAAAACAATACGTGTTTTTTCTTGTGCGCAGATTAACAAGTTACAAAGCAACTCCAATGCGAGAACAGAAAGTAAAAATGTTGTTTTGACTTGGATGTCATATCTGACGTTGTCTTGTTTTTGAGTCAAGTTTCAGCATTCGGTATTCTAGTCAATCTGATATCTAGAAATCGGAATAAGTTTCGTTGTCAAATGAATCCCGTTACCAAAATTGGAATATGACAAACTACAGCTCGCTGCCATCTGTTGTGCAGTGCTGTCAACTTTAATGTGAAAACAGTGCTCCGGAATTACTACAATTAACCCATCTTTTTGTTATAATATTTTGTTGTCGCCGATCAATTAACCGAAAAATTTGGATGCATTTAGCTTGTTTTGTACACATTTTTAAGATCAATTAAGCGGGTAAATCAATTATACGGGACTCAATTAACCGTGCAATTATATGTAAAGCTTATATAGGAAATACAGTGTACCTCCGATTATCCGTCAGCTACCGGACCAACACCCTGACTGATAATCAAAAAGACGGTTAATCGAGATTGGGAAGAAAACTGGAAAGCTCAATGTGAATTAAATTTTTTGTCGAAGTTTTATTGAACATTATAATGAATTGAACACATTTGTATGTATATTTATAAAAAAAAAGAATCACAAATCATGATTGGGATGGTTAACCGGAGTGACGGTTAATCGGGTGACGGATAATCGAAGGTACACTGTATTCGAGTCCACTTTGTTTGTTCAATTAAACGGGAAAATCAATAAAGCGAGGTTCAATTAAGCGGGGATCACTGTATGTACTCGTACATATCTAATAATATAATGGAAAATAAAAAATAAAAAAAACATGTGCTTAGCAAGAGAATAATGACCTGGTTATTACTTGTTCCTTTTAAAAGGTTTAAGCTGAGTTTGTGTTACACTTATGCATACATGCATACAATAGTTAAACCGTCTGTTTGAAAAATACAAATCCAAATGTTTGGCGCGACACGGCTCATAGAAAGCCAGGGCCTAGCTTCTCACAACCACCCATGTTGTGTGTGTTATATTTTTCGTACAAATGGAAGGGACCAATAGTTTTAATTGTCCACTTTGAACAGAGGATTAAGAAGCTCCCTCATGATATATTGTACGGGTCTGAAGTTTTTCATTACCTGCGAAGAGGTGGTGCCACGAAAAACGTTTGGTTGCTTTGCTAGGTAGATCTCGAACCGCTTTCTAAGCACTCTAATGCACTAACCACTGAGTTACGGCAACTACGAAAAAATAAAGCTACATCTTTAATTTTGAGAGCGGAATTATGTTATAAACAAACTGAAAAAGTCTTAAGAGTTAAAAATCAAACGGCGCCAACTTACTAAGTTAGTCCGATATGATAACACTTAATTTACAACTCATTTTTTATTTTTTATTTTTTTTTATTTGAAACTCTTGCTAAAGCGAGGGATTCTAAAAGGCACTGAGGAAAAAATGACATCGAAGCGTCGCATTATGTCCAAATATCTTCGGATACAGTTGAACCATGAAAACTGTCTACAGGCATTCTACCTAAGCCTAGCAATAACATTTTTTCATTCAAATCTAAAGTTTCCTTGAAGAACATTGAACAGAGTTGTAAAAGTATTTTGATAAACAATATAGACCCTTCGGACATTGAATAAAGAACAACCGGACTACAAATACATTCATCGAGTTAATATTTCAAAATGATCCCAACCCAAGTAAGTAAACTTGTATAAATATACCTTCAAGATCCAATTATTTTTCACTTGGCAATAGACTACCTACACCAATACACATTGCTTCCAATTATTGCAAGATGGTATCATCTCTGTTGCGATAAAACCAGTCCATTAGTAAAATGCCGATTGGGCAAGTCGTAAAGTGCTGTTCAGTTATCATACCGTAATACTTCGTTCAGCAAAATTTTTGGTTAAAAAAAACTTTATTATACCGCAATTTGTCCCTGACTTCTAAAGACTTCCAAGGCCAAAGTAAACCTAAACTAAATGAAGAATTCACTCCTCTCATTGCTTAGTAATGTTGTTGAAATGTTAACTTGTGAAATTTCAACACTGTTGTGCAATGTTCACCCCTATTAATTATTACAGACATGCAATGCGCATTTGTCAACAACCGAAAGTTCATTCATTTCCTGTGGAAGTCAGCTCTAAATCACTTGGATCATTCTCTCAGATGTTAAAATAATTTGCAACGTATTCACGCATAACTTGCAATTTTGTAGAAGAATAAGAGCCAAACATGGCTCTCGGTTGGTGAAACCATCTTATGCTGCAAAGCTTTTAAGGGATCCAAGGAGTATCATGCGCACATACCGAACAAATTCATCGCAGCTTTTTCACCAATGAACCACTTGGGTCGCACGCATTATCGAAGGACCCACCAAGGACCTACCTTACACCAATTTCCTCAGTCAGTCACTGAACGACGGTTCACTTAAGGTGTTAGGCGATAAGGTTCTCGAAAAACCGCCCCCAAATAAATTTTTTTCTTCTCTTTCGAATAGTGTGCGTGTGTTTCTTAGACAAATTTAAATTTATTCGTATCGAAGGATTGTCATCCTCTTCCTTCACGTTCCAAAGGATTAATTCTGTTTCGAATAAAAGAAGTGTTTTGATTGTTCTGCCTTCCCTATATTGAGGGATAAAAATGTCTATGGTATTTCAACCATTGTGCACGGCTTTGCATTTTTGTCTTTGTGCTTAATAGTGTGTAAATTGTCCTGGAAGAAGGGCGAAAAAGAAAAGAAAAGAAAATAAAAAAAAGAGCTAAAATAAAATGTAAGCAAACGAGTTTTGAAATTGCGTTTTTGCCACCCCATATAGAACGAACCGCCTGTCGCGCCACCTACCCCCTATGTATACAAATACCTATTGAGACTTGACCCGGCGTTAAGTCATGTGTGGCAGCGTCGGTGGTAGCGGAATTACGGTCTAAATTATTCACCGTGAAAAAAGGATTTCATTTTCAGTTCTTTTTGTTTTCTGTTCCGTTTTCATTGTGCTTTAAAGGATATATTCGGTCCTATTAAACGAAAATTTTATAAGAATAATTGAGAGAAGAGCAAAAATTCTCTAATGTATATATTTACAGTTATTTATCGTCCTTGTTAACAGTGTCTGCGGTGTGTGCCGATGACAGCCGTGAGTGAATAAATAAATACAAAATTTTCACAGCAAGCCATTACCACAAAAAAAAGAAGAAAAAGTAGCAAAAAGAAAGAAAACGGAAGAAAAAAACGTCCTAAGTGATATAAAACAAGGAAAAGAAGTAGAAAAGATTCATGTTTGTGTTGAAAGTGTATGTGTGTATAATATCATGTGTGAATAGATTGATTGCAGCAGCAATGTGATATGAATAATTTATTGCGACGAGGATATATAGCTCTAAATCTATGCCACACACATCCAACGTAATGTGGTTGTTTAGCAGAAATCAGCAAAAGGATACCTGTCCAAATGCGAAGTGAATTATGCGAGTGTGTGTATCTTACGTGTGATTTATCAATGATGAAAGCTTGAGTGGGTAAATACTGTGAGATTTTTATTTTCTTTTTTTTTTGTCTTCGTCACCCACTCACCCACTTTGTGGCTGATTATGATAGCGATTGTGCGATTTGATTTTTATCCTTGAATGAAGTCAGTACTTACGTTTTGTGTGAGTTTTTTGGTGGAAAAAGGATTAAAAGTGGATAAAGATTCATTGGATATCAAAGAACACGTTATCCGGATTTGCCGCTGTGCCATTTCGAGTAAGTGTCTTTATGGTTTGCAAAAAAATATATTTGTTGTTTATCTCCTTTATGGTCCTCTCCTTTGCTTTTATAGTTCAAGGTAAATATTTGATGTGGTATATATATACATATATTTGACGATGAGGATGACGACGACTACTTGTTTTGCATTGATTTTTCGCCGCATTTGCATATTTATTTTGGAGGCGTAGTGAAGTTTTTTTTATCTAATTGAGAGTTGTATTTGTTCAGGGGATTATGGATTTCGAAAGAGTCTTTGAGTTTGCGGATTTTTCTGACTGGATTTGTTTGTTAAAGAGAGATTTGAATTTGATTTCCACTTCACATTTTGTGTATTTAAAGATTTTGTTGATGATTTCAACACAAGTTCACGGGATTTTGTTGAAACTAGTAAAGCTTATAAAAACATATTATTTATGATTATAAAATCAAATGTATAACTAATAACATAATAAAAACACAATAAACAACGCAACATTAGTTAAAGATTTCATAAACAATTTTTATAAATAACACAAATGTACATACATATTTCATATGTATATGTGCACTCCTGTGTATTAAGTGCAATTAAAAGAAAATTAACCTTTTGTATATTTAAACAAGTTACAAGTCATGGCCGCCCGATACAGTTCCATGAAAAATATTTTTGGAAGAGGACTCGAAGCAGCATACTCAGCAGTCAAACATTGCAGCGACTAACTACATTTGTGATTGGGAGAAGTGAGTGATTCCTTGAAGTAGTATTTCGTGTACAGAGAAATTTACGAATACTGTATTCAAAACCGTTTATTGTTTTTAGAACTGTGATAAAATTTAGTTAAAGTCGAATAACTTTTTCTTATCGTCAGAATGCATTGTATTTACTTAATGGGGGTGATGCTTTTCGAATTATTTTCTGTTACCTTGAATCATTGCTCATAGTTTAAAAGCTATCAAGCGATAGGTATCAAAGTTATGAGATATTGTAAAGGGTGGTTAAATTTTAAGGGCCGATGTTGAATGTGAACCACACCTAAACGTCAAGTTTTTTTCTGCATTTCATTTGACATTTCTCAATTTCAGACTAACTCAATTTGAACCATGGAAAGATACACAATCGAGCAACACGTTAAAGTTATTCAGGCTTATTATGAAAATGGGCGTTCAAATCAAAATGCATATCGTGCACTTCGTGATTTTTTCGGTCAATTTAATCGTCCAAATGTGCGTACAATCGGAAAAATCGTGCAAAAATTTGAGCGAACCGGGTCTGTAGGAGATGTGAAAACACCAGTGCATGCTCGTACAGCTCGTACTGCAGAAAATATTGCTGCTGTTCGCGATAGTGTGGCTGAAGTGCCGTCCACCTCAACTCGTCGTCGTGCCCAACAATTGCACCTCTCACGCTCGTCGTTGATGAACATTATGCATAAAGACTTGCATTTACGCACTAACAAGGTGCAATTGACTCAAGAACTAAAGCCTCTTGACCATTTCAAGCGTCGTCAATGGTCAGAATGGTGGCAAGAAATGGCAACAGTGGATGATCAATTTTCGAAGAAAATCATCTTCAGTGATGAGGCACATTTTCACCTCAGTGGATTCGTCAATAAGCAGAATTGCCGCATTTGGGCGAATGATAATCCAAGAGTGATTGTCGAAAAACCAATGCACCCACAAAGAGTGACTGTTTGGTGCGGTTTATGGGCTGGCGGCCGTATTTTTTCCAAAATGAGGCCGGTCAGGCAGTTACTGTGAATGGTGTTCGCTATCGTGAGATGATAACGAACTTTTTATGGCCCGAATTGGAAGATATGGATGTGGACGATATGTGGTTTCAACAGAACGGTGCCACTTGCCACACAGCTAACGAAACAATGGCTCTTTTGCAGGAGAAATTCAATGGCCGTGTTATCTTACGTCGTGGCGATGTTAATTGGCCGCCACGATCATGCGATTTGACACCGTTGGACTTCTTTCTTTGGGGTTATTTGAAAGAAAAGGTGTACGTCGATAAGCCAGCAACAATTCAAGAGCTAAAGGATGAGATAATTCGGCACATTAACGGCATAGAACCTCAATTATGCCTCAGCGTCATATATTATATATATTTTTATTATCTTGTATCAAAGATATTATTACAGCTGCGGAATGAGTAATTGTCAACCTGAATAAAAGTATTTTTTTAAGATTCTCCCACCAAAGCAATTAATCAAATGTTGTTTTTCTTTATATATACTTTTATATACTTCACTAGAGCTTAAGGGGTTATGAATACCCTTATGATGCTATTCACACAGCGCTAGTGTTGGTGTAGTGATTTTGAAACTGAGGTGGTATTAGGTTTCAGTCTTTTTGCTCAGAGGGTGGTGTCCAGTATGACTGGGGGGAGTTATTGGTACTGCTACCATTGCTTATAATCCACAGTATTACTTTGGAATGTGGAATATTCGAACCTCTTGAAAAGTTATTTACTTATCAGTCAACAGAAATCAGTAAAATGACAAACCCGACTGGTTGGTTTTCATTTTATCCATTTACCAATACCTTCTACTGGTATTTAGTACATGGGAACATATGCATATGAATGTATGTATGTGCTTGCAAACAGGCATAAGAGAATGCAATACACCAACCACACCAAACGTACATACATATGAACACCGAATATTGTGTGCATAATTGGTGTATATGACTTTTCAACGTCTGTCGCAAAATCAAAGAATTCCAGTATCCTTAGCTATGAAGTTCCAGCATACACAGTTCAAGCCTACATACTCACAGTTAGTTTCAAAGTCAAGTTCGAGCATCATTTAATCCCGCCACAAGACTTGCATTTCCTTTATTTCATTTCGCTCTGTGTAAGGTGATAGATGATTATCGTGACTAGAAAATTCATACTTTTCACGTGATGGATCTAATGGTGCCAGTGTCAAATACATATGTCATTTGTTTGTTTGTTTGTGTTTATCATCGCAATGATAAATTATGGAAGCTGTGATGGCCGTGGTTAGTGCGTTAGACTGCTGAGCGAGCGAACGCAGGTTCGAGCCTCAGCTAAACAATCAAACATTTTTCGCAACATCACCTCTTGGCCGGCAATGACATACTTCTGAGAGTATAACTCTTCATCAAAAAGCTTCTTGCCTTTCGCAGTCGGCAATTAAAACTGTATTTTCTTTCTATTCGAGCAAAAATTAAAACCTGCACAACATAAATGGTTCTCTATTAACTATCGCTCCAATTACACATATTTTGTATTTCTTATGGAAGTCGTTTTAACTTAAAGCACTGATGATTAATCTAGGAGCACGATAGAGCCCTTTGCCTGTAGTCAGAAATTCTACACTTTAAAAACGATTGTAATTTTATTGATGAAAATCGGTTTCTGTAGAAATAACCCAACGTTTTGTATACATATGTGTATATGTACATACTACATACTACATGTGTTCCGAAAGATTTTGAAATAGACCACATTATTCGGTCCCCTCTGTCTTTCAATTCACAGGTTATCTCGATTTCTTGTTTTACATAAATTCCGAATATTATTTCTAGCCTTTGCTTGAGGGATATCTGGATATCCTTTATGATTCCAATCAGTGACAGCCTGTGATATCCCTTCTTATGCTTGCTTGAAACAGTATAGGTGTCGCATTTATCCTCCAGGCATAATCCTTTTGACAATGCTACTACTATTCATTTGAGTGTATTTGCTTCATGTTTACAACTTATCTTGATAGTGCTTTCTAGGAAATAAATAAAATATCTTTAATCGTGATGAATTGGATGGATCTTCAATAAATTTGTAACAGTGTTATTTGAACAGAAATAGCGTTACATAACCCAATTACATATTTTGATAAAAACACAATAAAAATATGCATTAGAATTTCCATTCTAAGTCAAATCCTATGAAAGGCCAATGAATTTTAACTTGAGACGGATCATGTTTTCGTCGATTCCAGAGAGGATTTGGATTCATTCCTTACTTTCAGCATTTTAAGACGATCCTGTAAAAACTGCACAAAGCTAGAAACCACGTGGTGTAATATATAACCTTGAAGCACATTCCGGTAGCTATTTCAAACATTCTGTGGGTGTCGAGAACGATATATTTTATTTTTTGATTTCTTTATTCTTACGAGTATGCCGGAACGAGTAATGAGTACCTACGTCTAGAATCGACACAGAGATTACATTCTTGAAATATAAATTACTTTTGAAATATTTATTACTTTACTATGTTCATGCATACATGGGTACATATATTGTTTCAGACAAAACTCACTAAATCCTTTTCTTTTTTTCAATTTTTTTTTTGTAATACATATTTCGTAAAATTTGGAATAATGTAGATACTCCACGTACTTCGACCCTTTTGTCATCATTAACTTAAGGGACGTTTCTGCCTCTGTTAAAATGTCTCTCAAGGGGACAGCAAAGAGTAGTCCCATCGATGTCCCTATCAAAGCTCTTTATCTTTTGAACATGTTCTATAGTACTTCTATTTGAACTCACTATTTCTAATTAATTCCATGTTTATAATTAATTAATTTAATTAATTAATCTATTTATAATCTATGAAGTTTTTTATTTTTGTTTTTGAGTAATGGGCACCAGCGCTTAAACAAAAATTATCCTAGGTGCAAACCGTGAAGTAATTACCCAGAAAAATACTAACGTCTTAACATCTGACATTCTATAATTATTTTTTTTTTTTTATTCTAGATTTTTTGTCAATATTAGTGGACTTTGTTATAAAACTGAAATGGTATAAGTAAAAAATTCATAAAAAAGCAAAACGGTCTTCAAATTGATTTATACGTTAAAAATGTTAAAATATTCTGGAGACAGTATCTAAAGTTTTCCTTCATTTTGTCCATTGTAGAGTCAGGTAGCTTTTTCCTCTATTAGACCCAGTTTGAGGGGTGTCATTGCTAATTTGTAAGCTTGAGAATTTTGTGCTGATTATTTGCAATGCTCAAAGCCTTCCAATCGTATTTTTCTGTTTAACAGCTTAGTTTGCTCAAATAAAAGAATTCAGGGAATGTAGATCTTCTTAGTAAAATAAGTGAAAATGACAAGACCTTTCTTATCATGGACGTGTTAAAATATTATCTTTTTATACATATGTAGGTATGTACATATTTCTATGTTCAAACCTTCTTTGCATATATACATATGTTATATGTAGTTCTTGCAGCTCTACTCATCATCTTTCCTCCCTACTCTTTACTTTCCCGCCATCACTGGTATCAAAAGACGTAAGTGGTGCAGAATACATACAAACATTTTTAAGGGAATGGAGAATGGAAGTATACCATTAGTACTTCCTGATTAAAAATGTAAGCATTTACGTTATCCCTCAAGGGATATGTTTAAGCAGAACACAGTACTCTGTATGTAGAGTTACAAAAATACGACCATGTCGTGAAAACATAGGGGCTAATGTATTGACAATCACTCACGAACAATAATATCCAAGTAAGTATGTTGTTAGTAGCACCAATCGGAAAAATGTGTCGAAATTTTACTAACAACTGGGTGTTAGATACAATTTTCGTGTCTAGAAACTTGATTATTTAAATTAATGAATATTTATTGTAATAATTGATTTCAAGATTTTTTTTGCAGCTGGCAGTTTAGAAAGTGAAATTTAGTGTTTTGTTCTTTTTTTATTTTAAAATTTGGGTAACTGAAAATGATTAATTATAGATAAAACATATGATACATTTAATAACTCAATGGTATCTGAGGAATCAAGAACATTAGGGTACAGAGCTAGTTTAGAATGCTATGAGAGTAATAAACAACATCAAACCCAATTAGAAAAGACGAAAAAAAAAAACTTAAAAAAGTAGAATTAGCTCTCGTGATTAATTTTCCGGAAAAATAAAAGAGGGACTAACTGATGAATACGGTGTCTGGTATTAGCTCTGACTGTGAGTCATCGTTTATCGGAGTTTTAATCACCTGTGCATTTTGGGAGGTGGAAACCTTTCGTGTTCCAGAGCCAGAGGAGTTAAAAGAAAATGTTGACATTTGCAAGGCTCGCAAGGACCGTCCCTTGTCATTTTAGAAGTCTGTCTTGTAGAGTGATGAAGGAAAGTTCAATCGAATGGAATAAGGCGAAACAAAATATCCAAGACAACCGGTTAGATAGCAATACAATCCTGGATACACCAATAAAATAGTAAAAAAAAAGCGGAAGACGGCGATGTCATGGCAAAACGTTGAACTTATAAGGAATATTTACGGGATTCTTCATCAACATCAATACAAAAAAACTTAAAAATCACAATTGATGACCGTAAGCTGCTATAAAGCCGGCTTTGGAAAACATCCCATCAGACCGTTGCAAGAGGTTAATCACAACAAGGAATACCACATAAAACATTGTAAATGATTTGAAGTTAAATCTCTTAATTCTATCTAAGAAGAAAGACTTGAAAGAGGCTTCTATAAAGCGGCTTAGTTTTACTAAGGTTTTTTTTATTGTATTTCTTGTATACAATTGATTTTTTTTTTTATTCTTCGTTCGCGGAAACCAACGTCAAACATGGAGATATCTACATACTTACTAATTAAACGAACCCCGAAATTAAGTTGTTCGCCACAAGTTTTTCTCCTCATTGAAGCTGTCAGCTAAATATACTAACTTTAACTAAATGAATAGGGCGGTCGTGCGAATACTTTTCGAAGCCGATTCTTTTTTTCCATCTAATTAAAATAAGTTTCATTACGTGAAACACAGTTCTTTCATGCAAATTTTAATCGAATCAACGGAGCACAGGAAAACGTGATATGAATTGTTGATACAATCTTAAGTGATTTTTTTTTCCCTGATTTCCTTTTGGGGGGCCTGATTCTATTAGCTACGGTAACAAGTGTTTATTTTGGAATAGCTTGCCAGGTTTGATAGCTCAATTAGATTATTTAGTAGATGAAAATGTACAAGATTGCGCAAAATTGGTCATCCGATGTTCTATGGCTGTCATTTTTTTTATGAATGAAAAACTTTGGTTATGCTTCTGGATCATGTTTTCTTGATGTCTTAAATTTTTTTACATTAACTCGAGAAAATGATATCGGCTTAGTGGCCGCCGCCAGAATTGATGACCATTCGGGTCTGATTTATGGCATTTTCCATCATTCTTGCCAGAACTTCCGGCGATACGTCCTCTTGACGGATATTCTCTTTGAGGTCTGAGGCTTGTTAACATAGACTCGTGACTTCAAAAAACCCCACAAAAAGAAGTCTGGAACGGTCAAATCAGGCGATCTTCCCGGCCAGTCCAAATCGTCAAAACGAGAGATAAGGCGACCCGGAAATGCAGCTCTCAGAATTTCGGTTGTGGCTAATAATATAAAAATAAAAGTTCCAATTTAGGAAGGAGAAAGGCGTTGAGCATGGCTCTGTAGCACTCGCCGTCCACAATAGCGACATCTTCAGCCAGCGGCTAAATGTCATAGTGTTTGTCCAGTTGGTGTCGGATGACCAGGAAATCTGCGCCGAAATTTACGCTACGCCAACACCACCGACGAATTATTCCGCAAAAAAATTTAAACAATTTTTCCGCGTTCCTTGGCAATTCATGTTTTGTTGACGTGTATTTTGTATCTGTTTACTTCACAAATGTCAAAGTAGAATTGGCATTTGCCGCCATTTGCAAAAATTATAACATCTTCCGATAGGGTGATTAATTTTGCGCCAGCTTGTATTAATGTTTCTCTTTCCAGCCGGTGTTTTGGTTCTCTGCAAAGAATTACAACAGGCTTTGTTCTTTCTTCGGTTTTGTTAAACTAACCCTTTTCATATTCATCAATTGGAAATTCTCATACAGTCTTTTGCTAAAGTTTCACTTTCTTGGAAAGGCCTCTAGTTTTAAAAGCTTATGTTGAGGCAGGAATCAGTACTATCATGCTTATACAAAAAAAGTTGATATTTTCACAGTGTGTGAGTGAGCTGAGAGTAGGTACAAGAATGAGCAAGCCATTGAAAATCGTCCGAGTGACGAATTAAAATGACTAAGATAACTCAAGGTCGATTTGGCGCGACCAATAAGTGTCTTTAGCTAACTTCATTCTTAAGGCCCAAGCACAACAGACTTAAGTCAACATGTAGTCATAACCGAACGAAAATGTTTCTTAAGTGGTGTCAAAAATGGAAATAATGCAACTTAATCATCTGTCAAACAATTTCCTTGTTCTTTCTCTTCCGTCAAATTCATGGAAACGTACCAAAACTGACCGCTTAGCTTATTACATTATGGTCGGTTCATATGAGTTTCTGAAGCTTGAGTTGGCTTAAGTCTATTATGGTTGGGTGTTTAGTCTTGATTCCCCTACCGAAGAATTCACACATTTTTGAAGAGCTTGATGCCACCGTACAGGCCACTCTCGTGGAGATTTTTACCTACAGAGCTCCGTGCAGAGTTATGACTTTGTAACAATTTATAAGAATTTTTTAGGTGAGTAGATTGAAGAGGTTCACTTGGATCTCAACGGATCCATTGAGTTCCCCTTACGTGGAATGTCTAATCTGAAAAGACAAAAAACAGGGGAAAGGTCTAGGTGAGTGCGATTACGATCGTGCGGCCTCCCTGAACCATCCTGAATTCGTGGTAAATTTTAGAATGGCTTTTGGTGACTTCTTATACAGGTCGCCCAGGTGGTTGAAATAGTATCTCCGAGAGCCATCTTTCTGGATCATTCGCATAGGAAGTGGGTTGTGTTCTCTTCCGCATCTGTATTCCCATAGCCTCTGCATAACTCGTCTGTACTTAGACGCATTTCTCTAAGGTCGCGTAACTCAGGCCGTCAATAGGTTGTTGCATGTGATACTCTCTATGAAGAGTGCTAAGTTTGATCTGTTTAGCGCAAGAATGTGCCCCGTTTTTATCTTGTTGATATTTGTCCAGAGTTTCCTGGAGATGCGGCATGATGAGAGTGCACTCCATCTCTCAGAGTTAAGAATTTCTTAACTTTTGGTGATTTTCCATTCGTTCCGGAAAATCCATGATGATTTCCATGCATACATCAAGTCAAATTTTTTTTTAACTAATTGAACTGGAAGCGCTGTGTTCTTATGGTTTTTTTTCTGTCTGGGAGTTGGAATACCACACTGGATCACACAGATGCAAAAACTGGACCATTGTACTACCAGCAGGTAGAAACCTTTTACTGTGTTTAGTTGGTCTTTCTAAGAAAGTCGAGTAAGAGTTTCAGTGATTTTTTTTTTCTTTTTTATAATTCACTAGCGCTAAAGGGGTTATGAATACCCTTATAATGCTATTCACACAGCGCTAGTGTTGGTGTAGTGATTGTGAAACTTAAGTGGTATTAGGTTTCAGTATTTTTTGCTCCGAGGGTGGTGTCCAGAATGACTGGGGAGGTTCTGTTGCCATTGCTTATAATTCACAGTATTTCTTTCTAACGTCTCGATGGCATAAGATAAGAAACTTAGAAACTTAGAAATACGAGCAAAGACAGGACAATCAAATAGGAAATATTCCGCAGTATCGTCGCCCTCTCCACAAGTGTCACAGAGAGTGGTGTCACTTAAACGTAACACGTTGAAATGTTTGGCAAAGGAGAAGTTTCCCGTAATAACGCCAATAAGTTGTCTGCAATCTTTTCTGCTGAGAGACACCAAGAATGCCGCGGACTTCTTACAGACGTTCGGGAAGAATTTGTTTAGTCTGCCTGCATCCTTGAGAGTCATGCCACCTAGTTGTGCTTGCTAGAGACCCAACCATCGATATGGCTACTCGAAATGGTTACTCCATCGCCATGTTTGTAGAGAACATTTCTGGTGTCCAACTTTATGATGTTGCAATTTACATTATGGCATGCGGACCTTTACAATATTCAGGCCAAACACACTCAGTCTGGATGTCCCTTTCCTACTTTAAAAACTCCATTACAAAGTTAAATTAAATTAAACTGAACAATTTTGACTGCAGATACATCAACGTATACATTTTTCTTTACATATGTATTTGTCCTTACTGTGTCCTGTAATTGCCCCAATTAGAATTTAAAAAAAAAAAAAAATGTTTTTGAAAGTAGAACTAGAAAATGTTGAACATCACTTCCATGCCATAAAAACCGGCCTTCGGGCAAAATGGGTCAGCCCTAAAGGCATGGCTGGACCACCATCAATTCATTGTGTACACATCCCTATACCTTGTGTTGAAGTAACCTCATTTTCTATTTTACTCATTCAAAGACATTCCGTTTATAGTCAGTCACACATACGCTACAACCCTGTGTGCCAGTGCGCAAATACTTCGCTGGTCCTACTGCTTCCCCTACTATGAAAGGACAGTTGCTAGTGTTGGAACTGTTTCATCCGCATTAATGAGGCAACAATTAAGTTGTTGGTAGCCACATAAGAGGCAAATGGAGGTGCCACAGCTACGTGCGAAAAACGTAATTAAAATATATGGAAGCGGGGTTTTTTTTCAATGCGGCAAGAGATAGGAATTAAGGTACAAAAAGCGGGAAAGTTGGTGCTGGTGCCGTATTCTCCGCTTTTATCTGAGTGCCATCTGTTATTCAGGTTAACGTGTGCGGAAACCCATTTCAGAGCTATCTTCATAATTAGAGAGAATGCATCTCGAATAATTAGAATTGTGAAATGGTTTTATGCGATTACGGCGAGATATGTTGCCTGAAATAATAAAATTAGATGGGCGGAAATAATATACTTTTTACCAACGGCTTTGTGCGGTTTCATTGAAGAGTTTTTCAAATTTAAAAAGAGATAATACACTTAAGAACAATGAATTTATAAATTAGGCTCGAGGATAATAGAAATATTTATATGGAATTTAGAGCTGAAAAATGGCTAAGACAATGGAAGTTGACTGAGAAAGGGGGCTGAACTGATTATTATGAATCACAATTGCAAATTTTTTTATCTGGTTTTTTTGGTACACAAAGTATGAATATGTACATATACATAATTTCATTTGTGGGAAGAAACATATATGGAAACTGACGACCTCATTATCTCCCTCTCCGTCTATTTTCGCATTTTAGTCAGAGGTGTCCTCCAGATTTGTTTGCAGTTCTTTCCTGCGCCTTGTTTGTATCAACTCTAGCATTTGTTTTAAATATTTTTTAGGTACCTTAACTTCATTATTTGAATCTATTGGCAGCTAATATTAATTTTCTGTCAGCTAGTGGCAAACACTCACAAATCATGCATAGCATATGTACAGCTGTCTCCTCGTCCTCTAGACACAGCTTGCAGCTATCATCTTCCAGAAGACTCATCTTCTTCAGATAGGACCCGAAGTATTCATGAAAGTTCCTTGGTTCTTGCTTAGAACTTCTCTTTTTTTTTGCAGCTGGCATTTTGCTACGCTTTTCCACCTTCACAGATGTTCGCATTTAGCTTACTTATCGATCCTGTCTTTTACCATTCGTCTACCGGAACAGGGAAACTCATAGGCTGACCCCTGCTTCGGCAAGTTCAGTTTTTAAATACATTCCATTAGAAGTAATAGATTGACCACGGTCTGCCCCATGCGCCTATTCACTGCCTGGTTGTCCAATGCGTTTATCTGTATACCAGCTATATTGGCTTTATGCGAAACACAGGTGGTAGGAGATTCGGATAATTCGGATCTCCAAATACCTGGGTATCGCCTAGAGCCTTTATTCTTTCCCCATCGCGGTCTCGCGATTTATGTTCGTAGTGACGTAGCTTGCTTCTTTCCTTCTCAGTATGGCCACTGTTCCAACCCGGAATTCAATTTCAAATGGCTTAAACTCATCGTCCGCAAGCAAATTATCCACTACTGTTTTATTTATAGAAGCCCAAGCTCGGACAGCAATTCTACTTATAATGAGTTTGATGCGCTGTCCGATTCCATCTTAAGAATTGTCTCCCTGTATCCTCATACTGAAATCGTCATTGCGGGCGATTTCAATATACACAATTCTAGTTGGCTTCGCAATTCTGGACAGACAACACCCGAAGGAAGGTATGTTGAAATCTTCGCTGAGATTAACAATCTAACTCAGCTTGTAAATGAGCCTACACGTATACCTGACATTGAAGGTCATACTGCCAACACACTGGACTTGTTTCTTACCTCCCACCCTGATAAATACACCATTGATGTATTACCGCCTCTAGGCGGGTCAGACCACAATGTCATATCAGCTAAATTCTCGTACTCCGACCACGCAGTTAAAGAACAAACTCCCAAAAGAAAAGTTTGGCGATACGAGAAAGCCAATTGGGACGGCCTTAATAGCTTCTTTAGGAGTTTTAACTGGTCGCTATGCTTCCTCGATAGCGATGTGGATGCCGCCGCTGATATGATAACTGACATCATTCTCCTTGGTATGAGCTTCTTTATTCCCAACCGAATGAAGAGCATCAAACCAAAGGAAAAATCGTGGTTTGACCTGAGCTGCAAAGAGGCTATTAGGAAGAAAGAGGTTTGTTTTCGGTATTTTAAAGCCAACCCCTCTGAGGAAAACCGTCAAAAGTTTAAGCAAGCCAGACATGACTGCAATGTACACATTCGACGTGTCAAATTCCTTTATGACCAAAAATTGAGGCAAAAAATACTACAATGTCCCAAGGGTAGTAAAAATTTTTGGTCATTCGTGAAAAACATCAAGAATTCTGCCTCGTCGTCAATTCCAACGCTCATTTACAATGACATTCCAGCTGTCAGCTCCTCAGGCAAGGCCAATCTGCTTGCTGCACACTTTGCAGCCAGCTCAACGCTCCCAGATTGTGCGTTGCCTCCACCTGTACTCGAGAGCGTCCAATTCTCCATGGGACAAGTCCACTTTCGCACTCGTACAGTAGCAGGAGTACTTAGAGGTCTCAACATACACAAATCCGCTGGTCCAGATGGTATTCCACCCATAGTTCTGAAGAGGTGTTCTTCCACCCTGGCAAAACCACTGCGTAAGCTTTTCCATCTGTCCTACTCCTCAGGTCTCTTTCCGAGTAGATGGAAAATTGCATTTGTCCAGCCCGTGCCCAAAAAGGGCGAATCTTCTTCTCCCTCCAATTACCGACCCATTGCACTTACGTCCCTTCTTTCCAAGGTCATGGAAACGCTGATAAATCGTCTGCTTATGAAATATCTCGACTCACGGAAACTCCTCAATGACCGGCAGTACGGTTTCCGTAGCAACAGGTCCACGGGTGATTTGATGGCTTATCTCACCGAGAAGTGGAACGAATCTTTACATCACCTCGGTGAAAGTAAGATTGTTGCGTTTGATATTTCAAAAGCATTTGACAGAGTTTGGCACCAAGCTCTTTTGTCGAAAATGCGTGCATATGGGATCGATGAATCTCTTCTTCAATGGATTAGAAACTACCTTTCGGGCCGTTCAATTCAAGTTGTTTTGGACGGTTTCAAGTCTGCAATCCACCATATAAATGCTGGTGTCCCCCAAGGCTCTGTTTTGTCTCCGACTCTCTTTCTCATTTTTATAAATGATCTCTTGTCTGCAACTTCTAATCCAATTCATTCCTTCGCCGATGACAGTACTCTCAGTTTTTCATATTCGTTCCCTAGCTCACGTCCCTGCTCTTCGGATGTAGTAGTGGAGCGGCAACGTATGTTAAACTCATTAAATTCCGACCTTGACAGCATATTAAAATGGGGTTCTACAAATAGAGTGGAATTTAATGCTTCCAAAACTCAATGCTGCCTACTGTCTCTCAAGCGAAACCCTAATCTCGAACCATTATCCATGAATGGTACCTGCATCGCCGAAACTGAAAAACTTTCCATCCTCGGTATGTGTGTTAACAACGATCTTCGTTGGAATGACCATATATTCGATGTCGCCAAGAACGCTGCGAAATGTTTAGGTTTCCTTAAACGATGCAAAAAATACTTTACCCCTTCTGATCTGGCTTCAATTTACAAGGCGTTTATTCGCCCTAAGCTTGAGTACAACGCTCACATCTGGTCTGGTGCGCCTAAAACCGTCTTGCACATTCTAGATCGAATTCAAAAACGCGCGATAAAACTAATAGGTGACAGAAACATTGCGAAGTCAATAGACTCGCTTGAACACCGAAGAAATGTTTCCTGTCTCTCACTGTTTTATCGATTCTTTTACAAAAAGTGCTCTAGCGAAATAGCCAGCTGCATTCCGCCCCTGCAAAATTTCACCCGCAATACACGTCAAGCTTCGAATGCACATCAGTTTACCCTTAAGCCTACTTTCGGACGTACTGTCAAATATAGAGATTCTTTCTTTAGCCGTACCACACGAATGTGGAATAATCTACATAGCTCTGTGTTTCCTCATCACTACAACCCTCAAGCATTTAAAACCAACGTGCACCGGTACCTCCTTTCTCTCTCCTCTAATTTCCCTAACGCCCGTGCTCTAGTCCAATAGTTTAAGGGTAGCCATATCCCCTTTAGCGCGCGCTAATTATAAAAAAAAAAAAAAAAATACACCGAAGATTCCAGCAAATTAGTACAAAGTAAGCGCGAAAACTCGTGGAGAATTAAAGCCTAGCTTCTCATAACAATGCATGTTATGCAATAAGAAGGGACCTATAGTTTCCATTGCCAGCTCCGAACAGCAGATTGAGAAGATTTTTCATTACACATTATACAATCGGTGGCTTTTCATTGTCCGCTAAAAGCTGTTGGACAACTACGAACCAACCAGACGAGCTAGCAAATATGGAAAGGACACTGAAATGTTTCGAATTTTGCCTTGTGTTTTCAATTTCCCCCTTGTCCATTTAATTTCAGATTTGCTGATTTGTAAATGTAACTTTGCGCCCTAACCTTCTATACTTCATGAGATACTTTGAAAAACTGCACAGGCAGCCGCAAAAGTCGAAACTATTCAGGTCAAAAGTCCACAACCCTCAAGAATCATTTTGCATTCGAGTCTCCACAGTCCACCTCTAACCCCATCTACTACTCCCAAGGCCAGCTAGCTGATTGCTTTCCTTTTCTCTTAACTCATTATCCACCGAAAATATCCATTTTCCTTTGCAGTAAATTTTTCATCTTCACAAAATTTCGGGGTGTTCTCCTCCCAATTGTGAGCCTTTGTGCACTCAATACTCAGCACAGGACGAAAGACGGCAATACACGAATACAACGGGTGGTTGGTTAGCTATGTCTGTGCAATCATAATACCACCGTCCTGGCCTTCATTTATTTTTTAGCTGGCAATATGCCTTCGACAAATTACCATTAACACTAATGAATGGGTTCGCCTAATGGCTTTTGCTGCTTCGTCTTCTTATTCTAATGGCTGCTGAAGTCGGCCAAATGAATGAGAATGAACCAGTACGAGTACGCTTGTTGATGCTTTTTCCTTTTTTTCGGCAGAAAAGTCACTAGAAAGTTGTAATTTGATGGGCGGGTTGAAAGGATTTGCTTCTTTTTGGGGATCTAAAGTGACAGTAATTGAACGGGTACACTTAATTCTTGGCAATAGTCATAAAATTAATTTCATTTGATTCAAAATGACTTACACGTCGAGCTGAGATGTCATAACTTATTGATTTCTTGTCACGAAAGGGAAATTTTGGCTGCAGTTTAGATAATTTGATGAGGACTTTGGGTATAATTGGGTAATAATTTCGGTCGATTAATTTAGCATTTGGGAACTGATTGTGTGACAGATGGTGATACATTACAGGGGTGAATGTCGAATCCAATGGCGGAATAGGTCAGTATTCACCTTTATTGGGTGCCAGGGCACAGAGATATTCCGGGAAACTGCAAGGCTGATGAACTCGCCAGATATGGTACCCTGGGTATACTGATTGCTGCATGTAAACTTAAGCTCAAGCTGGATACTATCAAGAAAACAAATTCTAAGTGGACAGGTGGTATAACGTGTCAAGCGACAAAGCAGATTTGCCCACGGCTGGATCTGAAACGCTCTAAGAATTAAATTTCTCTCAACAGATCACATATCAGATCCATAATAGGTGTCATTACACGACACTGTCTAATAGGCAAGCATACAACAAGGCTTGGCGTCCATTCAAACGATTTTTGGAGAAGCTGCATGGACGAAGAGGAGGAGGAAACTATTTCCCACCTTCTTTGTAACTGCCCAGCTCTCTCCTGCAAAAGAAGGCTTAACTTAGGAGATCTCTACTTTAGCAACTTAAGCGATCTGATAGATGTCAGAAACCTCCTTCGCTTCATCAGAAGCTCCAATTGGTTCAATGAGTAGGTAAGAAGATCTCCCCAGATCCATGTAGTATCACAATGGACCTACCGCTGTTCTAAGTGTGCTGACATTTAGCTGGCACCCAATTCAAGCTAACCCTACCTTACCTAACCTAACGACTATTCTTGTCTGAAACTATGGTGAAATTTGAACAATATCTTCTACAAGAAACATATCACTGCAGTGTGGGATGGAAACAATGTGACAAACTGGTTCGATTCTCAAATGGGCTTTAAGCAGGTTTATTTTTATTAGTCCCCTTCCCTTCACACAATTCATGGATGATCTACCATCATTCTTTTCTGAAGGATTTGATTCCGCTGGACTGAGAATAAAGGACTTCTTACACATTGACGACATCGTTATGATCAACAAGTTATTAGAATATTGCAACATTTGAACCCGAAATAGGACTGGTCGCTACGCTTGGGATGGAAAATTTCTTTAGCAAATTTAAGATTTTCTAAGTGAAAAACTTCTAATAAAACGAAATTCGACCAATTCTATACTTCGCACCTCATACATATGACGTTATACAATACATACAGCCAACCGATACGTAACGTGCGCACAACTTTTATTACAACATTCCTTCAAATATCATACATTCGCATGGTTGTACGATATGTCTTTCTTCAGATACCGAAGAAGAGAAAGTTGATCACATGACACAGACATCAATTGGAAAATGGGTGCAAACAATTTCTAGAGTATCGAAATTTGAAACTCGGTTTATTATCTTCTTTTTTTTTGAACCGACTGTATGTAATGCTTCCCCTACGGAAGTGGAGAGTAAAAACAACAAGAGAAACTTTAAAAGGGAAAAGAAGCATCAAACACAGAGTACAGAGCTTATGATGAAGTGGTTAGGTCCATCATGCGCTGCATCGCTCAAGCACAGGATATATTTCAAAATGAAAAGGTTCAAAAACTGCTATGATATATAAACTTTTTCAAAAAGCCCTTCAGGTTTCCGAAAAATACGCCAACCTACATGTGGATTTAGTGAATTCGTGCTTAGACTACATCTTCATTTTTTTTTAGACAAAATTCATTGTATTTTTCTACATTGTCTTCCTTTAGCTCCATACACTTATTCCAACGTTTTTCGAATTTTTGGATCCCTTTTGAATAGCAAGGTTTCTCCAAACCTTCAACCCTTCACTGCCTAGTAGTTACGCGATTCTTGCTCCTCGCAAGCTCTTCAACTTTTGCACTTGCTTTAGTCTTTGCTCCGAGTGTGGTCTCCAAAATAACCAGGGAGAATTTGTTGTTGTTGTCATTCTTTGATCATTCACAGTACTTCTTTCCACATTTCCGGTGTTGTTATCATTCCTTAGTACGATGAACTCTGCAAGCCATGTGACAACTCTATTACCAGTGTTATGCCTTTGCAGTAGAGTTTACATCAGCTTTTCGCTGTTCATTGACTTTCTTGACACCAGAAGTTGAACCTGGAACCTTCAGCGACTATGCTAACCACTATAACTCGGGCATCTTTTGCTCCATTTTACTTCCTGAGAATGATTTATTTTTTTTTTTTTGCTCCCTTGCATGTGTAGGTTGGTAGAAGTGTAGAAGGAGATACTACGACTCACGTGACCTGAGTGTCGATGGGTGTGATAAGGCGTAGCTTTTCAAATCCATCCTATGGAGTTCAAAAAATTAATAATGTTACTGAATTTTATTTCAAAAATCACTGATAGTTCCAGAAGTGTTTGCCAAGTGTGTGGTACCTGGCTCTAGCTGACGCGGGACAGTCACAGAGAAAGTGGAATACGGTTTCATTTTTATGTGAGTTGTCTTAACTTCGGCAGTGGGGCTTGAACGGAATGCCTAACTTGGCAGCGTGTGGACCAATTGGCCAGTGGCCCATGCACTTGCTGTCTCGGTACGGGTTCTATGGATTAAGTCATTCGTCTTGTTTTTATTGTAGGCGGGCTTTTCCACAAAGAGGTAGCAATAGAAAGGAAGTGTTGGAAAATCTTACCCTTCTTGATGAGTCCTATTGGGGAGCAGACAGACTCCAAAAGAACTTGAAGAAGGTACTGCCCTGATTGACGACCATTTTCTGTGACTCCCTTCGACTTAATCACATCACCTCGAACTGGAGACGTTTTCGAGTCGTTTTCATCCCATGCATATGTACATGAATTTTATTTATCTTAAAGCTTAAATTTTCAATAATTTTCTCCCAACGCTTTCCTAAATGAAGTATTAAATTCACTGTAAGGCAAAATAAACGGGAAAGGACAAAAAACATTTTCTACTATTTTTAGCGCTCTTTTAGTAGGTTGACGTTGCAATAACTTTTAAAACTTCCTTACATTCAAAGGAAATCGTGCCAAATCTGTATGTACAGCCACTGCAACTTCTGCTGCTTAAGAAGTCTTCCATAAGCGGTTTTTAAAATTTGCTCAGATCCCTTTTCTTTCTTCCTCCTTCCAACCTACCGCAAAGAGCTCTTTCTACTCCTTTGAAAAACCACTTCTTTTGCTTACCCCTGTTCGTCTTCGGTTTTGAATTTTTTTTTTAGCAGTTAGCATTGTAGGATATATAAAAAATGTCTTCACTAGGTAAATGAAGGCAAATGCTTTTACAAATTTAACGGGAAAAAAAACATGCAATGCTAAGAGTGATCCTTACCTTACGGCTGTTAAAATCCTCACTCTAATTGGCAGACTGTAAAAATAGGAACGATTATTTAAATATATATATAAATGTATATAGCCCGCTTTCTTACATGCATATGTACTTTGTATCAAAGAGGTGATTTGCTGAATTCCACATCCTTTCAACATGGAGATAAAAGTCATCTAGGACGAACGTGATGAACGTCAAATAAAAGTTTGTTATAAAAACACGAACAATTGATACAAATTGAAGGTAGATTCATTTTTTACAAAAAAAAAAAAAATCCTCTCTCCTTTCTCGTATTTTGGTACCGTAAACCTATAAATGGTGTGCCATTTGAAGTACAGCAGTTTATTGCCATTTCGTGCACAAAAGAAATTAAATCGATGTGATATGGAGCAGCTTCACGCCGATATTAAGTCACATATCAGTGGTTCCCTTGGGGGAATGGATATGCGAGTGTATAAAGATGTATATGTTATATAACTGACACTAAGTTAAAAAAAATCACACATTTATAGGAGTGGTATCGGGAGCATAAGGCATCATATACATATATATGTAGATATATGTGTATACCGGGGTCAACCCATTTGGGCCAGCAATTCAAAAGAAGCAAGACGAATGTAAGAGTATGCCAATGCTTTTGGCAAGAGATTTACACAAAGTACTTATAAAGAAAAATCGTTCAATTTATGAAAGTCCCTTTTTCCTAAGGCGTTCAGGCGACTTCCATTTTGGGGAGGAGGAGAGGAATTTGTAGAAAATACTATGATGCGAAATGCGTGGAATGTAATCAAGGGCAAAAAGTCGCCTTTCTTGTATTGTGGCTCTTTGTTGTGCACACAATGTGTATGGTGGTTGATATACATATTGATGTAGGTATCTTGTGCAATTTAATGGACATATTTGTGTATACTTTGCACATCGTTAAATTGAGTGCTTCGCATCGCTTTGATTTGAGCTTCTCGATTTTAGATTTTGAATCATTAAAACATTTACAAAAGTTGGTTTCTGAATTGTTCTTAAAAGTAAATTAATTCAATTGCGATAAAAATAAGATGATTTTAATTTAATACAAGTTACATGTACATTCATACAATGTAAGTTGCCTTAGTAATCAGCTAGCTGCTCTGTAGAATATTTTGTAGAGAAAGTTCAAAAAATACCCAGCTAACTGTGTGTAATGCCATTTTAACATCTGGAAACCAAAAATATCGTTTGGATTTTGAGCTTAATTTATCCAATTTTTGTTACTTTATTTCATTTAATCTGAGTTCAAATTTTGATATAATTTTCAATTTAAAATATCTTAATATAACTCCATTCTAACGGAATATTATGAGTTTATATGTTAGCTCTGTACATAAGCTTCCACCAAGTCCTCCATGTTCTTTTTTCTTTAGCTTATTCCTCTAATCTTCTAATCTTCTGGTTGTTTGATTATTTGAGGTCATCTTTTCAGCGTTTTACTGTCAGCTTGTCTCTTGGCCATTGTTTTGCTTTAATGCCCGTATATTGTGTTGTATTGTTACCTTGCCCTTCAAATTTTTAAAACCTACTGCTTCTCATATCGTTGAGTTACAAATTCTCTGTCGTCCTAAAACTTTAAAGATCTTTGAGCTGCTTATAGCTTATTTGTTGACTTTGCTTTAAAGTTCCCTGTTTGAGAGTCATATATCAATACCGGCTGTACAGCTGCATCGAATAAGTATGTTTTTGAGGCTTAGGGCGGTTTGAGTCTAGAATATTTCATTTGTTCCATAATTAATCTGTTGCCAATTTCTTATTCTTGTCGATTTTTTTAGGGATATAGCTGTCACTATCATGTGTAGAAATATTTATAAAAATAACCCTTTTCTTTAGCCTGCTTGTTCCCGGGATTATTGATCATCTAAAATCTGACTTATTCTTTTTAAAGAAAGGTTTCTTTGTTTCAAAGGGAAAAGACAAATTTAGCGAAAATTATATAAGTACGAAGTTAATATAATACTTGGTTCTTCTTCGGATTTCAAAATGTTATTAAACAACTTATTTATCCTGTCTTTTCCTAGCTTTAGCTTCTTAGCTTTTTTAAGTCATTTGGCTTTCGGTAAGTGCCCCGTTTCAGTCTTGAGAGCATTTATTTTTTTAATTTTTGAGCTTTTGGCTCAGCTGAGCTCAATATTTTCATTTTCAATAGGTACCGCTGTGTTTACTGTTTAGGGTTCTATGAAGTGGTGTGACTCTAAGCGTTCAAGCTATTCGGAACGGATCCTGCGGAGAATGATCTCGATATCCTTCCGTTTTTCTTGAAAGAGTAAGTAGATGTGGCTCTCCCCAGAATCCACAGAGTCGACCTCCGCAGAGAGAGGATTTGCCAGTGAACCTAGAGTACCATCGGGCATGGATTAATTTGCTTCAGGATCTTACTCCTAATTGAGACTTAGGATTTAAGTTGCCTTGTACGAAAGTCGTACCTCACTTCAAGTTTATTCTAAACTCTGACTCGAAACAGGTAAGGATTCTGAAGGCGTGAACCATTCCGCCATAATGACTTAGGAAATAATAATTCCTTTTAGTTGAAGATAGGATAGTTGATTTTATCGAGCAAAGAAAGGATGTCTATAACAAGTTTTTCTTTGCAGTGGTAGGTAGATCATAGCCAAGTTTCTTAAAGTATTATACAAGATCGTTTAAAAAGATTTAGAAAACTGAGACACAATGTACAGAGTTATGAATTAAACGAGGACAAAACTAAATATTGCTATATGTCCACCGCTTTACTATAACTATCTGCAGATACAACTGTGTAGTATCATAGGAGGTCACCTGGACACCTACCACGGAATCAACGTAAACTCGAAGAATGTTTAAAATAATGAAATGGAAGTAAGGTTGAGTTGTTTCACCCGAGCTGTAAAAATGGAATGCAGGCAGGGTTTCATCTGTTCTTTTTGGATTGCCAGCTAGAAATTCCTTTAGAATAATGCAGCATTACATATGCTGTTCGTGAAAAAGTCAAATTAAGTGACATTTAATCAACTTTTTTCAACTCTCTTATTCTGTCTAAAAGAAAAGCAGCAAGCGATGGAAAAAACATGTTCATCGCTGACGTTGCGCCTATCATATCAATTGTTCTCCGAACAACACGTTAATATTATTTTTCTAGTTTTCTATTCCTTGTTTTTAACCAGATCTTTAAGCCAGTTAGTTATTCCTTCCCTATCTTCAAGGTTTCCAGAGTTTAGTAGTTTACTTATAAAAGTAAAGTTAATTATCTATTATTTCTTTTATTATAAATGTGTAGATACAATCAAATATGTCTTTATCACTTCAGCAATTTTGTTTTTTTTTTACAGGATTCGGGCAACATGCTTTGTTTAAAAATAAGATATTTGAAGTGAAGGTACATAATTTTTTTTAAAAAGGCACAATAATAATGCTTCGAAGTTATAAATATATTCAAAGAAATCGTTTAGGAGCACGACGCACAATTTTAACACACAATGTCTTCTATTAACCTTCAAACACTGCTGCGACATCAAAGGCAATCCAATCTTCAAATAGACTGTAAACTGTGTCACTGTCTTAGAAAATAAATTGTTGTTAAAAATGAATTATTAACGAGATTCACATTTTGTTGTTAACGTTGCCTTTACCGGCGTGCATATAAATGACAAGCTTTTCTCTTTATCCATCCATCAAAACCAGCAGCGCACAACAGGCTGCATACATAATAATGCCACCATCTCCACCTTTCGCATGGCTTCAAAGTTAAGTGGGCTGTAATTACATCACCAACATCATTCGCTCATTCCCCCATTTAATCCCCCCTTTAGTCTAGACAGGATAACATGAATTCAATTGCCTCTAAAGAGATCTCAAAAACCAGTCTGACTACACAGTATGTTTCGTCCAAAGGAAAATAAAAAAATTGCAAAAGCTATATCAAAGCCCCTAACAGCAGCGGCGGGATAAGCAGAACAGCGTCAACCGCATCCACCAAACCAACAGTATTTTGCCATCAGCAACATTTTCTAACTTTAGCTTATTAATCTTTCCGTGTCGTCGAAACCAAATTCAAAGGACGGCTAAGAAAACGAAAAAATAAAAATAAAAATCTCCCCCACCCATAGAAAATCCTCTGTCATGAAATTGTCAGCGGGTGTCCTTCTTTGGCAATTGTTGTCTTGGCATCCTGACAGGGATCTTTATGAATCTTTCACTGTGTACTTCCCCGTCGTGCGCTAAAATCCTTTCAATTCATTTTCCTGATTTTTAATTAGACTATTGGTTAAGGGTGCTCCGAAGAAACGGGGCAGCAGGAATACCAGAATTATTAAAATTAAAATTATCCTTATTAACTTTCGGGAAAACTTTCGCATTTGTTCTTCTTTTGAGAGTTTCTGAGACTTTTTTCGTAGGAAGATTTCAATTATCAAAATTGCCTCTTGTTGTTCTTCTGCGAGTGTGTGCGTTTGTTCTGACAAGTTATTGTTGAGTAAAATTTGGTCTCGAAACAAAAACCAAGGAAGATGGGATCGCTTTTCGTTAAATTTTTATTGTGCGGATATTGAGATACTGTCCAAGGCAGCCACCCCCCAAAGTACTGAACAAATAAAGTTTTCCTTGCTAATCCACCCTATACTCGCGAGCATCATCTACGTAAGTCATTTCAGTGTATTTAAGTACGGCATTATGACGGTAAATTGCGACCTTGGGACTTGAGCCGAATGAAATATGATCCCAAAGTTTTATTTACATAGAAGATATAAACTTATGGGGCGAAGTCGTTTGTTCCCTTTGTGCGATTTTTGATTGTCTGGAGCTCGTTGCATTTTTGACTGGGATGTTGATACCAAGAGGGTTGTTTCGCCATAATTTCCAGTGGGTGAGATTAAGTTAATTTTATTTAATTCTGTTAGATTAGTGGCAGATAAGGTTTTTGATTAATACGTTGCTTGCTACGAAAGTTTAGTGAGTGATTTATAGGCTCTTTTTCATGACTTGTAAGGTGATCAATTTTTCCGGGTAAAATTTGTGTCATTAATAATTTCTTAAACAATTTGTATGGTGGTCGTCGTGGTTTTGTGGTTCGAGTGTTGAACTGCAGAGCATGCTGACTCAGCATCGAGTCGCACAAAAAAAAAAAAAAAAAACCGCACTTTTTTTCGCAGCACAACTTTTTGACGAGCAGTGTCCAACATCCGGGAGCATAATTTGTCATGGAAAGGTTCTCCCTGTGCTATTCGGAAACGGCAACAGAAATAGTTGGTATGTTGCTTGCGTATATGCACAACCCGTTTGACTGTGAGAAGGTATGTAGACCCTCAAAAATTACACCCATGTCACTCAAACTGTTTTAATCGATATAGTAGTCAAAGGCTATTTATGAGACTGAAACTTCGACAAAAAGTTAGTACACATCATTCTGTTAACTTAACTATTAGTCTTATTATGTACATCAACTATGGAAACAAATTAAGTCCTGCAAAACACAAAACTCAGGTAGGTTCAACAACTCTTTTTTAGTAATTTAATTATACAGCCAGACCCAAACGCAAATGGATTATATTCGGACAAATCGATGACAGCTAATAAGTCCTTGAGCTTAGCTCTAATACTACCCATATTTTGATAATAGACACAGAATTCCATGATAACTTTCGTTTTAGTTAATTTTTTTTTTCTAAAATAAACGCTCTACCGCAGGAATCAATGTAGGTTAAAGGTCTTTTGAGAGCGAACGAAACTCTCTCACCACAACATTTACGGCCAAATTAAAGCATATTGTGTAACTCCACTTCAATTTTCAAAGAGTCTTCATTTATCGCTTATCAGATGCGTTTTTGTAGTTCATGTGGTCAATGGCCACCGAGGTTTTAAGGTCAACGTGGTTAGGTAAAATGTATTTAAAAAGTGCATTGATATAAAGTACATGTTCATAGTGTAAACTAGTGTCATAAAAGGCATTCAAGGCATATTTTCGCCAAGATTTTCAAGAATAGCACACTTTTGTACAGCATGTGATATATTTCATCGAAAGTATACAAATAAAACTTTTAAAATTTGCAAATTATAGATGGTTCCTTTCTCATAACCTCGTTATGAGTAAGGCGATGAGGCAGACTGAACCTGGGGCCCTTGAATCGAACATCCTCGATCGGATTATTATTGTCCAATTGCTCTATGTAGTCGAGCCAGTGTAATTGTGTTGTTTTGGGTTTTGTAACTACATACATCCACATCTTCGGAGTTGTACATATCTCGCCCTCCTCACAGAGAAAGTACTTCAAATCTGCTCTGCTTTCCAGCTTTCTAGCAAAACTAGCAAGATCAGTGTTTTGTCTTCCAGGTAAGGAGTCTTGAACCCATTTGTTTCGCTAAACTGAAGTTGTAACAATTACCCAAGGTGAGTCTTCGTCGGATCTCCACTAGGATGTAAATCGTGTAGTTGAAGTTTACTCCGAGGTAGGAAAATTCTAATTTGAAGTTACTGTTGTCAACTTTGATCTTTTGTCATAGATGGTGGACAGATGTTTTTTTGTTTGTTGACAAGGCCAACTTATTTCGCTTGTTCTTCGATAGCCATAAAATCCTTTCACGGCACGCTGGGAGCGACCGATGATGTCGATCTCGTCTGCGTATCCCAGAAACTGGTCAAATATGTTGAAAAAAGTGCCTATTACTGTCAAGGGTTATGCTGCAAAAAAATTGCACAATCAAAATACGGATACTGTTACTGGATATCCGTATTTTGATTGTGCAAACAAACTCAAAATAAGTTCATTATCTGCTTTTAAAAGCTTAAAAGGTATTTACATAGATTAAATGATTCTAGTGATAAACAAATAAAAAATAAAAGTTCTCCACTTTACATCGGAATATAGTGTATTTTCTGAAATTTTCTTTTATAGCATAAATAATTTCAGGAACAAAATAAAACTGTACAAATACACTCACTGCAAGCACAGATGAGTCTCAATCATTACTGATCTCAAAGGGAATTCCGTTTCAGCTTTTTCAGTTTATTCGGAAATTAATCATTAATTTCCCTTATGCGCATTTTTCATTATCCTTGCATACCCAACCTTGAACTATCTCGGTAAGGCAAACAAACACTATTTATGAGTAATCGCACTCATATGAGTATCAAAGAATGCAACATTGCAATCAATCGATTGACAGTATCTGCTTCGGCATCACCAACCAGCAAACAATCGCGTGCAGCACATTAAAACACCATTATTGACAGAAGTACCACGTAAAAAGTGCAAATCCATATAAAAGTGCTTGTATTTGTGCAGCACATGTATTGCGAGCAACTTGTGCGTAAGCTATTTCACACAGACTTTCCCTATCACTATCAACCACTCACCTACTACCCTGAAAGAATATCCTGCGGATGCAATTTCTGAAATTAGTTCGCATTCACTTTGGCTTTATCCCGTGAGGTGATTTGGTTTTTGTACGCTTCACGTCCGCCAACCGCCCTGTTTTTCATGATGAATAAGTAACCAACTGTCGAGTAGTGTTTGCATGTATGTTCTCCTTGTACATACCGCACCTGGGTTCTGGGTTAGCAATTCTTTAAATATGCATTGAGGCTTAATGGCCGGATTAAGCTACAAGGGCTCAGTGTGTGCCTCCCTAAGAAAGTTGGACTCTACTTGATGATTCCCCTTTAAAGTTGCATAAGAAATGGACGGTACGAAGTATAGCTCCGTCAGAGGATAACAATGTATTTATTACTTTGAAATGAAAGCGAAAAACTTTTCCTACCTATTTGCATTTTTAATGAGTGGAGCTTTCCTTCTTTGCTCGTTCTGTTTCCATTCTGCCAATTTTTCGTTTGTTTGTAACGCAAAGGTCATTTATACAGAAGATGTTAGCATAAGGTTTTTTGTATACATACTTAATAGGATTATGGTATTTTTTCGTTCGGGGCTTTCATAATGATATCATTAACCTTGTTCCTTTGTGAACCGAAAGACGGAGGCTGGGCGATAGATGACATAATGCCATTAAAATTTACTTTAATTTACATCGCGACCGTGAAACACTCTGCTAATGTTCCTTTTATCTTTCTATTTGCAGAATAAGCACGGGCAAGGGCAGCATCATCATCTGTGAATATCGAAGCGGAAGACGGTAGATAAATCAACTGTAAGTTTAAGTATCTTATTAGTTAGGATTAAATGATATTATAGGGTACTCGGTAATGGCATCTCTGTTAATGGATATTCATCTCTGGCGATACTCGCATAATCCTTTTTATTTGGGTAAGATAGACGAAGATAAAACATTAAATGAATGTTGGATAAGGGTTTACGGTGAGACAGGGTGCAGATTAAAGCATTAAAGCATTTAAATGTGAAAATAGGAGCTCGGGATTAGAGAATCATTGTCCAAAGCTTGGGATAGAAAAACAAAGGGTTGAATTTTTACAGTATATTTGACTCCTTAAATTTGTTATGGGTGTCTGGGCAAATAATTACATAGGGGTTGCCGACAGACTAGCTAATGGCTTACCTTCAGCGATTGGTTGGCGGGTTTTTAATAGGACTAGCAGTCAATATAAAGGGAACTATGTCTGAAAATTAAGTAAATTATTTGCATAGTTATTGCTGACTACCCAATGCAACGTCTTGCGATTGGATAATATTCCTCTCCCTATCTCTTCACTAGGCATTGTGTTAACTGCACTGAGTACCGTCCTATTCATATGCCATTAATTCCTTAAATCCTAAACAAATTCCTGTCTGTAATAGCATTTGGTTTTAGTTTTCGAATTAAGATGCAACCCAATCTACACTATTAATTTCTATCTTTAAAATGTTAACACATTGTTGGCTGAGCACATCCGCTTAGACAAAAGCAACCGCCATCTAGCAATTCACCAATTCAAAGATGAATTATCCTTAAGCACCTTAATAGGTTGGTGATCGATAATAATTGGGCAATATGTCCATTATATCGCATGGATTACAGAAAATCTGCATGTTTTCAGTCGGTGTATATGGTACAGTGACATGGTGTGCGACTTGCTGATTTGCTCCCTTTCTTAAATTTTTTGGCAGATTTACGTTACTACCCGTAACATTTGCAAATTCAAAGGTTTCAATTTGCTTGAAACTCGTCGTAAATTCTAAAGCCGTATTTCTTTTGTCTCTTCTCGAAAATACTCCAACTGTCTCTCTCAAAAGACTTTTACTTTCCTCTGCAAAGTCAATTTCCTATTTGTTGTTTGAGTGCAATTGTCGACCATTGTCTTGATATTTTGTTCTATCACGTCTACACAGAAAAGCTACTTTCCTTTCTTTGATCTTCTGCATTTGTAAAAGATACATAATGTTTAGTAAGAATTCTTTTCAGAGTTATGCTCGATTCATGCTTCTTAGTGCACATTTATGAGCTATAAAATTCCACCATTTCTCTGTCTTGTCCGTCCTCTGACATTCCTTCACAAGGAAAATTGAACATTTATACAAATTCCTTATTTTTCACTACTTGCTCTTTCAGACGCAATTGCTGCATCATGCTTGTAATGACTTCATTTATATAAGTCTTTCAGAGTACGGTTTCCTTAACATTTGTTTACAATTTTTTTCCTTTTAAATGCATTTTCTTAACTTCTAAGTGGTCCTCATTCGGCATTATCGAACTCTGCAACGCGACGGTTGCTCAGGTAGTTTGTCACCCTTTGGGATAAGGACTAGCCGTTGGCTTTTCTATTGAAGTGAAAATGCATTATAGAGGCGTGTGAAGATCTCTGGTCTTTTTTTAATCGCTTTCTTCAAAACGAAGTTCAGAATCTCATCAATTCCTGGCCTCTTGTTACTCCTGATTGTGACAAGTGATATTTTCCCTGTTTCTTCTACTGTCCATCTTTCCTTGGGAATTATGAGCTGACAAAAGAAATAAATATATCAAAAGGACCAATTATTTTGAAAAACCTCACAATAACTCAGCTGGTGATGTAATTTCAATGCCATCACCAAAAATGTACTAACATATTGATCCAAGGTAATCCACTGCTTACGACCCAATTCCATTCTTACCACACAGACGTTCTATTACACTTGCATGATTGTATAAGAACTATTCCAAATGAATCTTTTCATTCCATAACCCATGGATAGATGGGGGATTTCCTGAAAATCAGTCACACTTCCGTTTACATACAAGCTAGAAAAGAGAGAGTATAGAGAAATTGTCGTAACTTTATATGGATATGCATATCGTGCAAGATAAAACCACACAATTTCCTGGTTGTCCACCGTTACACCATTTAAGCACAAGGATAAACAAAAACAAGGACAATATGCACTGATGTGAAATTATTTCCGGAAAATTTAGAGAACTGACTACAAATGGAGAAGAACCTAAACAATAATAACTATGAGAATACATAACAATAACAACATCAGGAACAGATGCTGGTCCTACGCTGTATGCTTCTGCTGTTTTGGTATCCTGCTGTTGCTGTTTTGTCACAAATTTAGTCAGTGGCATCGTAGATAGAAATAGTTGTTAACATACCATGACCAGAGAGGAAAAGTATCCATTATACAGAGATAGCAAGGCGCATAATGCTGGCAATGTCTAAAAGGACAAAACGAAAACTTTTCCATGAATGAATTGTATCTGCTATCGATAGGTTTAGGTGAAACCATTTCTAATATGTTAGCTAGTTATATCTTTTTAAGCACGAAATGCCTCTGTAGGGAGGCATTCATATTGATTTGTAGTCCGGTTAATCAATGCGTCATCGTAAAAGTGAAATAAATGGCACAAATGCAGGAATAGTAGGGTGGATGTAAAACTTTATTGTACAATTTTTGAAATTTAATATCTCTCAGAGATAATAAAGAAATAACAAATATTCAATGGCATCCAATAAAAGCAAACCTTTCTCGACATGAATTATAAGAAACTAGCAATGTGTTTATGTATTTATCCAGTTAAGCTGTGCATTATGAAGTTTAGGTAAGTTTGTATTGGTGATTCCATGCTACAAGGAATTCCCGGAAATGAATTGCAGGACTGTTGAAGAGGGCTGTTAAGTCTCCTTTGGTAAGAAAGTACACTTTCAAAGAATGTGAAAACAAACTATTTTATAGTAAATAGAATATCAAAATGATTCCGAACTTCTTTAAGCTAGTTTGTTGACGTTACTTTGCCCAAGATATCTTTATGGCTTTGTATTTTGAGCCTCGCAATTTTACCTTATTTGCTATTATTAATTATCGGCATCTGGAAATCTTATAACTCTGACATCTGATTTCAGATCGGCTTATGACAGCCTGCGTTCAAAGCGTCAGTCCAAGCGAATTTGTGCCATGTATACGCCACCACGACGCGCTGTTATCGTACAGCTTTACATTGCAAACATTTTCTCAATTGTGAAAACGTAACGTGCATATCTTGCAAAATATCGAGTGAAGGAAGCACCTTCAGACCAAAGCATCAAGTGTTTACACGAAAAATGTATTGCTACCGGCAATCTTGGTAATGGCAGTCATCAAGGCCGACGTCGTCCTAGGCGGTCTTATGAGAACATTGAGGCTGTACAGTCCAGCGCGTTGAGAGATCACCGACAACATCGAGTTGTCGCCGTTCTTTACAGTTGGACGCAGAATTCGTGTGTATTTGACGACTTTTATCCATCGACAAGACACCAGCGCTTTATTGTGTCCTTTGTTCCTCGGCCTCCTATTTTCGAAAAATAGAAATTTTGACTGGCCTCCGCGATCACCCGACTTAACGCCTGCAGACTTTTTTCTGTGGGCTAATTTGAAGTCCAAAGTTTATGTCAACAAGCCACGAAACCTAGAAACCTTGAAAGATAACGTACGACAGAAAATGGCCGCTATTCAGCCTGAAACACTTCGAAAAGTGATGGGAAAGTGCCAAAAAACGGGCACATTGCACCATTCGCTCTGGCAGGGATAATTTCAGAAGAATTTTACAAGGTTCAAAATAAAGAAAAAATTGCTTCACTTTTTACACTATTACCAAAGCATATCCCGAAAATTTAAATGGCCCACCCTGTACATATGGTATATCAATATTTTTGCTCGAAAGCATCAATAATCGCATAAATTCCCTCTAAAGGCATACTGTCGTGGTTTGGAGCTAAATTTGTTGCTTAAATTCCGCAATTGTTACGAATTTGAATTATTGGATGACCGTTAAATGGTTTGAAAGTTTCTGATGAATGCGCGTAAATTATTTCAGCCTATTCTCGATCGCTTTAATTGCATTAGCCGTTGTTTTTTTTTATTGATATTAAATTTTTATAGGTAAAGAGCATGCCATGGCTTAGCGATAAGGGCGTGAGTCTGCTTATTGAGTTGACACTCATTCAAGCCTAAGCTTATATATAAAACGTCAATCAGTCCGACCATTTTGTACCCCTCTCAAATTTGCATTCCAACTTTTATTATTGTGCAACATCCCTAATGTTACATATCTTCTTTAAACCCGCATGGGTACTGTAGGTGAAATGATAAATATTTCTCCTCATATCTGAACAAGTATTCATTTGAAATAAAACAGCAACAAAATTATGTGTATGTGTTTTTTTTTAGGATTTTTTTTTTCGAAACAATTTATGTTATGATGTTAACATAATGTTTGCTAGATACTAACAAGAAAACAAATGTAAGAAAAGTGGTGACAGTAATGCGACGTAGGTTGGAAAGCCTTTTCACTTTATCAACACACCAGTCTCACAACATGCATGCTGTGCGTCAAGAGAGATTAAAGTTGTTTTCCTCTTGCCTAGTTTCGTATTTAAAGGTTCAACATACACGTAACAAAAGAAATGAAAGAATAGACATAACAGACATTATTTTTCGTTCCCCGGCGATCAGTGTGTCGTATACGTACTTTTTTCTCATTTGTAAGGCTAAGCTAAGCAATTGGCGTGTGCACGAACCTTTTGTTCCTTTTTAGTGGCACGTGTTTGTAATTTTCTTTTGAACTCGATAGGGACATTTTGCACATTGTGTCATTATGGTGGTTATGACCTTATGCTGTGAATATAAATTATACTTATCCATGATTGATGTTTCCTACAAATCAAGCGACACTAACCCTAGTGTCGCTTTAAATGCAAGTCTGAATAGAAGATAAAAATAGTTTTTACAAAAAAAAATCTTCTTCAATACAAATTTTAAAAAAAATTTGGCAGGAAAGTGTGTGTTGTTTCATTCTATTTTGGTTGAAAGGATTTGGAAAAAAAAATTGATTTCTTACGCAACACCTTTCTTAAAGTTTTGTAGCGTGTTTCGCTAGAAATTTCCTGTAAGTCAGGCCATACAAAAGGTTCATTCATAAAGTATTCTTGTAGATACATTAGTACCTGTAACCTTCTTATATGCAGCGAATTAAATTCGAGCTATGAATTCAGTACACCAAGTAACACATGTATGCGGCGACAGCCCGTTAAGAGTTTAATAAAGGGTCTTCCAAAAGGGACTTCCGAACTTTGACAGTTGATAGCGGGCATATTCTTGAAGCTTCATCTGTCGAATTGGCTGTCATTTATTCAGTTTGTCTTGCCAAATCACCAATGATGGATATAGCTTTCAACAACACGTGCAGATAATAAAATCGTTTTATCAAAACGTGTGTTCTGTTCGGGCAACGTTCCGTTCGAAAATTCATCTTCAGCGATGAGGCCCATTTCTGGATGAATGGGTACGTCAACAAACAAATGAGTCAACAGTCAAACATGAGATTCAATGCATGTTTGGTGTGGATTTTGGGCGGGCAGCGTCATCGGTCCATATTTCTTTGAGAACGACGTTGGCGAGCGCTATTGGTCGATGATTACCAACTTCTTTTGGCCTGAATTGGATAATATGGACACCAACGACATGTGATTTCAACAGGACGGCGCTACGTGCCACACAGCTCACGCCACATTGGAAATTTTGCACGAGCGATTCTAGGGCATGGTAATCTCACGTCGAGGTGATGTGAACTGGCCACCAAGATCGTGCGATTTGACCCCGTTAGACTTTTTCTTGTGGGGTTTTCTGAAGTCGCAGGTCTATGCGAATAAGCCACAAACCACAGCGGCCCTCAAAGCCAACATAACCCATGCCATCGGTCAAATTCAGCCTGATTTATGCGCCAGAGTCATGGAAAATTGGACATTTGGGATGCGCGTCACCCACAGAAGCCGCGGCGGACTTTTGAACGATGTTATATTTCATACATAATGGCATCGATAGGCTTTTCAAACGAATACAAAAATTCGATGATATCTCACACACACTTTGCTTTATTTATATTTAAAAACTAGCTGTACCCGCGACTTCGTCCGCGTTGACCTAAAATGTCTTGCCGTTAAGCTTGACCCGCGAATACGGCATAGCTCACAGATTTTGTGATGTGAAGAGGGTTTTGTTTTTTAGAAAGGTGGAAAGCATCGAAAGCCTTAGTGTGGGATTTCATTCCGAACTAAAACCACCTTCGCCTCCAACACCTATTCCCCACGGTACTCCCCTCTCTCTGTCTCCCTACACGTAAATACACTTAAGCTGTATGTGTTCTTTGTCGATCCATGTTATATAGGTTGGCATTATCTGCTTACGAGAAATTAGTGCTCTCTCTCCTTTGGTCGCTCCGGTGAGAATTGTAGCCTTGATCACATTTCTCTCCAACTCTGTGATGCACAGCCTGGTACTATTTCATAATCTTGGAGCATCAAGGTTGTCAAAACCGAAAGACCAACTCATAGCACCAGTTTATGAGACGGCACTCCGGATAAAAGTTAAAAAACCCTGCTAAGAAGTGGTAGTGTCGTTTGCGGACATGATCTGCTTCATATTCTCGAGGCGTTGTCAGATGTATATACCTACTTGAAGCAAAAAACAAATATAATACCTAGCCTCAATTGTAAAATCGCAGCGAAACCCTATCAAGTATGACTTTATTCTTAGAGCATGTTTCAGATAGGCTGTATTTCATTGCCATCTAGGCATTGATACACATGTTACCCAGTGATCCTTACTCATCAACCCAACGTACTAAGCGCTGAGCCACAGCGATCGCATTGCATATTTATCGTCACTTTACCTTAGCCGACTAAGAATAGCAAACTTTTGCCGAACAGGCTGTGACGATTTGTTCGTCCCAGTTTTCTCTCTGATTGCCCAATCTTCAGCAAAAAGAGAAGGATGACCCTCGGATAATTACGCCAATATTCAGCTAAGATCCTAAACTTGGGTGTTTCAATAGGTCTTAAACAAAAACCTCATCACACTTTCATTATTCTCAAGTCCTTTCGAATTCCTTCTACAGTGGGGAACACTATGAGATCCATTCAAATACCTACCATAGTCATACAACATGAGTAATTTGCTTTTTTTTTTAACCCTTCGTCATTTTTTGTTGCTGCAGTGAGATACTTTTTTTTACCTACTCGAAAACTGAATATCTGCCACGCAACAACTACACAACCATAAAAACCCTTTTTCCTTTGAAAAGCGAGCGAGTTCCGATCATTAGGAAGCAAAGATACACATACCCACCACAAATAAAAGGAAGCAACAAAAAAAGCAAAAACCACCCTTGTCGCACACACGATCATGATTTACGATCCCTACGATGTGCCACTGGCTGAGTGCTGCGCAGGTCACTAAATGGATGTTTCATAAGGAAATATGAATTTTTCAAAATAAAAATTACGAAATAATAGCCTATGCGCTAATCCTGGACATAAACTATCTACTCACGAAGTTTCATCCAAATCTGTTCAGCCGTTTAGGCGTTACGGAGGAACAAACATCCAAACATCCAAACATCCAAACTTTCACATTTATAATATTTGTAGGATAGGCGCGCTAAATGAAAGACCCTATACAATCTTCTCACAATCTTTCATGTTATTCGTGTTATAGTTTTTATTGCCGACTTCAAATGGCGAACTGTGAAGATTTTTTCAAATACGTATTCGGCAGTTTAATGTACATACGAAATCGTGGACTGCTTTAAGTAATATGGCCGGGCTAAAGGGTCTCTAGCAGCTTAAAGAGCCTATTTCCTACCATAACTGGTGTATTAAAACATTAAAAAATATACAGAAGATTAAAGCCCAAAAATAAACAACCGTCTCCCTTTTTTTAGCAACATCAGAACGGACCCCTGTTAGTCTAAATGTTCGCACAAGGAGACCCAATGCTAACTTCAAAAATATAAATACAAAATTAAATTAAAATATTCATATAACGTCTATTTATGTACTAGGATATCTTCTCAACAAGTTGGTATCTGAATTAATTTCTTGGAATAGCATTATTTCTCGGAATTTCGAATATACTTATTTCCTCTGAATTTGGTTACGCCTACACAAATGTGTACGATAATTATAATGATGTGTGGGCGAGCTATTGTCATCATATTGATGTGTTTATATTTCATATGTCTATAGATATAAAAGGGTGGTAATCTTTAGCTGAGACAGTTAGTCTTTATTGATCTGCGAAAGAGAATAAATAATTTTATTTATGGAATTGATTTATGGGACTCAAAATGAAAACAAAATCACAACAGTCGCTGGTAATAGGATCAGCAGTAAGGATTGTTGAGAGTTGCTGTTTTTTTACACTTTTTTGCTTCTTCAGATAAGATGTTTGAATCACTTCTTTTTTTACACTTTACACACTCTGGGCTGATCTGCTCAACCGAGACAAGTATAGAAAACAAATAACAGCAGCACAGCGAAGAGAAGGGTGGTGAGTCGTAGCCCAACAGTGTCAAAACCATTCGTTCTCATAGTCATGAAAGTTATGTCCACTCGTGATTTAAAATATTGCAAGCAGGTATGGGGAAGTGAATTTCTACCTCACAATTCCATATTGGACAGGGGCGCTTCACTGAATCTATACACAGGATGATGAAAATAGCGAGTCCAGCATGCCAGTATGGTGATTTGACTAAAAACAATGCCAAACATATGAGACAAAGAGCAGAAACGGGGGAAAGTGGAATCACACTGGATAATATCCTTATAATGCGCGAGTAAAGGGAATTGGATTCGAGTATGCTCCTATTTTGAGGAAGTACTGGAAGTGAAGTAGAGTACATACATTTTGTCAACACCATACCATAAAGTAATGCAAGAAGCAGTTCCGATGTTGAATTGAATGAAGATTGAAAAGGTTAAGAACAGAGTCCGACGCAGCGAGAGAACATGGACATCCCTCTTCATTCTCTCTTCACATACAAAAAACGTTATACTGTGTGCATAGTTAATCCGCACATGAACACTATCTATATGGGTAAATACTTCAATTCTCTTTTTTCAATATTTCCACGACTGTTCATTATATGACGAAAGTTTGACAAACAGAAAGAAGATTTTATGAACTACAAATCCAAACAACTGATCCTTTCACGATTTTATACATATGAGTAGCAAAATCAAATTGCCGAAACCGAAAAACTTTCCATCCTCAGTATGTGTGCAATCGCAACCTTCGTTGATATGACCACAAAGTTCAAGAAGCCAAAAAACTTTGCCAAATGTCTTAGTTTCCTCAAACGATAAATCGCCCCCATCAATAATAAGTCGTTCAGTCGCCCAAAGCTCGAATACAACACTCATACATAGTCTGGTGCACCAAAATCTGTCCTACAGATGCTAAATAGGATTCAAAAAGTGCGATAACACTGGTGGTAGGAGAATCTTAATACCAATTTGTATGTGTGTAACATCTTTGGTTTTTAAGATATATGTGGGTATCCTCATAAAAAATTCACCCTTTAGCGATGGAATTTCCAAAAATCTTTCCTTAGTACCTACATCATGAAAATTATTTACGTTTCATAAATCACATGCATTCATGACGATTCCCTTTAACACTTCTGTCATCAAAATTCAAAATGACGGTTTGCACAGTGTTGAGTTGGTACCTCATTCCATTCGCTTAGACCGGAAATGGGCGCTTTATTAGACCGTATCCCGCATCACCGACAATAACGAAATGGCCAAATTTACCCCTCACATTGGTTGTGTGACACACAAGGCCAACAACCCAACAATATCCAATACTTTCAAGTGTGTATCGGCGACAATTTGGACGTTCGCAAGAACCACTCCTTTCAGTTGGGATTATTTTCAGCATCCTTTTCTTCAGGAGATTGAATTCTAATATATATGAGTGCAGTCGATAACTCCATTCGTTCGAGGAAATTTGGAGATCCCGAAAAATTCGACCTAAACTCTCCGCTGTCACTGTAGCCACTTTTTTTTAAGCACGTGATGCGTTGTTGTACAACCCACGCCATTTTGACGATTGATTAAATTAGATTACATTCAATAATTGGCCGAAAGTATTATCAGTGATCAATTCTAACACCATAACTGTTGTGTGCTTTTTCAATCGGAAGCGGCACACAAAATCTACGTGTCCCACTTCTCCAAATCGATGCACAGCAACATTTTGCAATGATGGCATCCCACAGATTCCACCCAATTTTCTTCATCGCTCGATTCTTCGTTGCTAGATGCCTAACGCTCCTAAACACGAGGCTCACTTTGTTCCCAATGCTGAATTCTGTGTTTTCGATAAATAATGATTGCGTGAATAAAACAAAATTCACAAGTTATCACAAATATCCCAAGTTATAGCGCATAACTCTTGAAAATAGTAGGAGTTATAGAAATCAGGAGTTGACTCGAGTTATAAAACTCGAGTTACGATTTAAAAAAAATATCACGAGTTATAATAAATAAAATCGAGTGAACAAATCCAATTGCTGTCATTATGAAAAAAATCCCAGAGTTATATCCCGAGTTACTAAACTTCGAGTGAACAAATTGGCCCTTAGGATACCCGAGTTGAGCTGGGCGTTGTCAGTTACCTTACAGTTACATAGTCTTGTTATATAGCACCAGCGCGGATCATTTTAGTATAAATTGGAAGGAATATCACATTCTTCAATGGTCAATGGTGCGGAGACATAAACTTTGTTAAGAATGGATAAGCTTGCCCGCAATTGTTTCAACAGAAATGTATTTTGAAGTGGAGAAAAGGATACAACAAACAAACTGCGATAGCAATCCTGACTGAAGAGTCTTCGAATCTTCCTAATGGTGGATTAAGAAGCTTCTGCACGACAGATTATATTCTTGCAGGTTTGTCAAGCCTTCGAAGAGGTGGTGCCACGAAGAAACGTCCTGTTGTTTTGAGACTGCATATGCAGGCAATTTAAATATCATATTCAACTAGATAAAACAAAGCTAAATTTTGTAAAGGTTATGCTATCTCAGGCATAATCTAGGACAAAGGGTTTGAAATAGTTGTTTTTACGTGCTTACATTAGACTATTTTCTTAGATTCACTATTAAACTCAGTATCGATATGCATAAAAGTTAATTGCATCATATTCGAAAACAAATCAATAGTTTTTAAATTAAAATGAACCACAAGAGTTAAATAAAATAAAAATTTCCTTTATTCATGTAATTTAATCCATCATTCCCTTTGGCATCATTCACCTTGTTTCCCCCGACAAAGTGATAACATAAATGTAATAGACATAACCTCCAGGACATCTGAATACATTAGAATACTTCAAGATACATTTTTACCTCCGTTTTTCTTTCTCCCTAAAGTGTGAAAAAAGGTTACAAAAACTACTTTTTGTAGCCTGTCAAGCACTAAGATATCCGCTTGGAACAATCTACCAACCAATAACCAGAAACCAAAAAAACCACATCAATTCTCGTACACAACCTCATGCTCTCATACATTTTCAATAACATCGTTTTTGGGTTTGTTTGGTTTTAAAATCCCCATTTCGTGTCAAGTAAGACTACATGGGCCGCAGTGGCAGCAAATATCCCCAAAGTACCTGGGCACGGAGACATGAATATTAAACGCGGCCAAACGAACACAAGAAATCCCCTCGAGGTGACGTTGGCTTAGCAATGGAAAGAGAACACCGTGTTGGATTAACCACCTTTTCCAAATAAATGTTTTAGAAAGACATATCCACATAATACGAGTGCTATATATGTATGTATGTATAGGTACAATGAAATGGGAAATCAATACATATCGAATTTACTACGTTACCTATACATGCACACGAGTGCCGAGCCTCTAGGGGCTCTGGGAGAGGGTTGTAGGTTGCCTTGTACCAGATTATTATGACGTATTTTATGATTATAAAAACCCCAATTGTTTGCTTTTGACTTTTCTGCGGGACTCCAAAAAAAAAATTCTGTTTGATGAAATTCCCGAACAGGGATTTCCGAAAATGCTGATTTTTGGGCTTGTACGCGCATAATGTATAAATTTATATGGCCAAGTGCCATGGGGTAGGGGTTCGAATGTGCTGTGTGTGCTTATAATGTCATTTTCATAATACTATTTTATTGCGGTTAATTTAACGTCCTCTGCGTCAACATATTCATATTTGCAGTTCAAAATATAAAACGCAATGTAAAGGATTAATCAGAGTAAGGAGCATGGTATATTTGATTACAATTTTTTGATTAAAAACATAAAAAAAAGGGTATTTGGATATTTAATTGGTTTGCTAAATTATTGGTCGGTAGGGATTATGTGGCAGCGTCACCGGGGATTTTAATTAATGACTTAATTTTGGGGCGATACAGTTATGTATTTGTTCAATTAATGAAAATCACTTACATTTCATGGATATTTAGCTGGACACATGGCTGACTTAATACAATTATTGAATGAGCATCCATGTCCCATTCTACATTCGTCGCTTTTCTTGTGACTTGAAACACGGCAAAGCAAATTCTACAAATCACGAAACTGCGAAGCACATCTTGTGCAAATGTCCCTCCATAACTAGAAACAGGCAAACACATTTCGGCAAAGGATTCTTCTTCACAAAAATAGTCAACGATTTGAAAGAATGATCCTGAGGCTCTTCTATGACCACGTAACATCGTTTTCCTCTTTGCTTAACTCAAAATATCATTTAAATCGCAAAATTATTCATTTCATTATAAATATAATATCGCAAATCCATTTCATAATAAGGGTTTGTACAAAGGAATTATCCTGGCTGCGTAGTTTCAAGAATTGGTCCCCTAAGTCGTTCTTGTCATTCTTTGTTTCATTCCACATCCCCTAATGTAATTGGTTGCGCACTTTATTTGAGATGAGGTCGTCCTTTTCTACGTGGGATGGAGTCGAAGATTCTTCGAGCTGCAGCATTGGTGTTCATCTGTTTTACATGACCTAGTAATCTTAATCGTTGTACATGAATCTTTTGACCAAGTTGGTGTCGCTGTACAGGTCGTATAGGTCATGGTTAAATCTTCTCCTCCATGAACTGTGAACGCAAGTGGGACTAAAATTGAACGTAGAACTTTTCTCTCAAAAATTCGAAATGCGTTGCTATCATCCGATTTTAACAAAGCCCATGCTTCGGCACCATACAGCAGGATGTGGATTTTGAGAGTCATGTACAGCGTCTCTTTGGTTCTTCTTCTTAACCTTCTTGGGAATGGAATTAATGGAAATGAGATGTTTGTGATTTCGAAAGACCTGAATCCGCGCTTTGTCTGCTGGCATCTCGCGTTAATTCACTTACATCAAAAGTAACTTTTCTTGTGAATGTAGCAGAAGATAGTGTAAATCTGCAGGATAAAATCAAACAAATGCTTTCATACATTTTAAAAAAAAACTGCAAATTGTTTTAATAAGAAAAGACTCCAGACTACTTAATCACGTTCTTAAGATCCACACACTTTTTGTTAAGACCTCAATATGCTGACCACGGTTTCTAGGGTTCTTCAGTATCAAAAACGTATGTCCTAACACCTTATCTGACAATACTCAAAATTTAACTTTATTTTTCATTATGAGGTTTTCGTTGACCACACAGAACGTTATATATTTGAAGCTAAATTTCTTAAAAATCCAAAATAACAGAACTTCCAATGAAATAATAAAATTCAGTAATGTATGCATATGAACATGTCATAAAGAAAATTCGCTCAACGGATTTGTGCATTGAAAATACAAAAATATTGACTTAACGCGGCAAATTGAAGTTATTATGCTAGATATGCGCTGCGTGTGAATGTAAAAGACAACCTTGAAAACGCACTTGGTAGCAATTCAGCATAACATTAATTCTGTGTGCATTGTAGATGATAATTTGCAGTCCTCGAGGTCATGATATTTAGTCTACAAATGTAACTGTACGCATTATAAATTCTGTACAATACTATTGATTGATTCGCCGTTCGGAGTCGGCACTAAACTGTAGGTCCCTTCCATTCGTGCGAAGAATATAACACGCACAACATGAATGGTTGTGAGAAGCTAGGCCTTGGCTCTCCATGAGCTGCCGTGCCAAATATACATACATACATATACTATTGATAAAAGTAACAATATCAGCTGAGTTGCATTTCAATTCGATGTGCAATTTTGCTTGCGACTTAGTTGAGTGTATTGAATAACAACTTTGAAAATATTTACATGGAAAATATGATATTAGATTTAATATATCCACATCGATACATATCGGTATAGTTATCTGACTAGATTTCATCATAATCCTGTAGGTACAGAAGGAAACTACTAGAACTATCTGTAAGCACACTTGATATACAGAAAAAGGTGAAGAATTATTATACAATGATGAACGGCACGGCTTTAGAACAGGATCGCAGATATTCTTCTTTTTACCCATCTGACAACTTCCATGAATTAGTTCAAATAACGTTTAAAGAAACTTTTTCAAAATAACAAAAGCATTTGAAAAAATCCATGCTTGTGCGCAGTAGTGCAGGGGTTCATATTTCGAAATATGGATACACTAAAACTCTTAAAAGTTAGTTTATATGTACCTTGACGAAAATAAAAAGCCCTCTTCAATGATTATCAGCTACATGACGCACTCCAGACACGCTCTACCGCAGCGCACAGTCTGCTCGCATACGTCGAAAGAAAGTATCTAAGTGTAACTATTTTAGTAAGGGAGAGTTCACTTGTGGTACAGGCTTTAAACTCGATATTTAAACATCTTTACTTTCGTTTTTTAAAGAAACTTCAAATGGCTTATACTATGACTATGAAGCCCCATGTAAGTGCGGATTCTTATTTTTTTAGTCTTTAATCTGAAAAGGTGCTAAAGTAAAATTTTGCTGTGAATTTAAAATTAAAGCACGATTAGCATTATTTCTGATGCTAATTATTTCTTTGCCTGTTTCTTTTTTATGTTGCTCATTGGTTTCCCAATTACAGTTTATGAAGATACGTAATTAAACTTGTTATACACAAATGCCATCATTTTGATGCTTAACTTGACAACAACCTTTTTAATATTCTGCAGGAACCATTCAGCGATTAAAATTAACGTAAACATCGAATTGTCAATAAATCTTTTACTGACGAACAACAATAAAATACCCGTGCAAATCTAAGCCAGATCAAAGGCCGCTTATGGGAAACCATCTCAGTCATCACTCGACATCAATAAAACGCTCTTGTTGTTATTTAAATTTTGCCACTATGTGCCCCCCATCACCCAATTGACAGTTATGTTAATCTTCTTCTTATGATCCAATTTCGAACTTTGACTACACTCTTGAAATGTCTAATTAAATATTCAACAACATCCTAGAAATGATGTCCTATTATAGCCGCTCTCACTTACACTCTTCGCAAACACATTCAACCATCAGATTGACGCTAAAATACATTTTTTACGACTGTCGAAAATCTTTCGTCCTTTTTTGCTTTTTTTCGAATGTCCATCTGGCTCTTTGCAATGGTGGGGTCGGGTGTTGGTGAGAAAAGATTTGTTTTATTCGGCGTCAGCAAACATAGCATGGAAACATAAAGAGGAATGAGGAGTCGTACTACTGTTCCTATGATTGTACCCATCCAAGAACGCCCGTCAATAACAAGCAAATGGCATTTGATGTTTATGCCTATCACAGGGAACGCAAATGTTCGCAAGAGATATTCCCACTCTCAGTATTATTTTTTGTGTTTGTATTGGTAGCCCCGAAAAGAAGGATACAAGAGATAAATTATTGCTTGGGATTGAACGAAATTGGGTTGTGCCATTTGTTATGGGCCGATAAAATGTTGAATTAGATTGGGATGCAGTGGAATATGACTGACAAACGCAAGCAGACTGACTGGCACTTGCTGCCCACTTTGAGAAAGGATTCTATTTGGATATTCATCATAATTCAAATCCTATGGATGGAATAGAACATGTGCGCTAGTTTATTGGATAACTTCCTGGGTTTGATGAACCTTGGCATACAAAAACAACAGTTTCGTGTAGGATATTGTCAAACGTGTCTTTAATTTAATAGAAAGTAATCTTGAAGAAACAGATGGTTTCGGATTTTTTCTTACACAAACCTAGCCCATATATGTATATATTGAAAGAAAGAGATTCTAATGGCAGCTGCTTACAAATATCGTGATTTAATCCCTACTAAAGTATGAAGTTGAGGCAAAATTAGCGATGGGAGCTATCGAATGAATTCGACTATCGATAGTTAGTAACTGAATGATTTCAACTATCGAATAGTTTTATTCATTCATTCATTCAGGAAGAGGGGGGATATTTATAACCCCTTTTGCGCTAGTGAATAAAAAAAAAAAACTCCGCTTCTTCATCACCCATCGTGAGGCCTAGTCCTCTATACATGTCCATATACGAAAATATTAAAAATGAAATAAGTAATACTTAAATAATTAACACTGAACAAAACAAATACCTTTCACCTGGTTTTTCACCTGGTTTGAAAAACAAAATAACCGCTCACGAAAAACTCTAATCGGAAAAACTGAAATTTATCTTTCCTAAAAAGGAAAATATGCGCGAAATAACTTTGATCAATACAGCTGAAGCTCATTCACTCCAATGTAAAAACATTCAAATAGTCCGATAGTTCAAAGTCCAAAGGAGCGAAAAAATCATTCATTCAAATGTAAAAACAATCGAACATTTTTTCCACCGATAGTCCAGAGTCCAAATGAGTGAAAAATGTCAATGCAAGGCAACATGAAAAAATTTTGGCAGACCAGAATAGGCTTCGATAGTTCATATGAACGAATAATTCGAAAAATTCGTTCATTCGAATTGGCTGCGATAGTTCTTATGAACGAATCATTCGAATTATTCGTTCATTCGAATTGGCTTCGATAGTTCTTATGAACGAATCATTCGAATTATTCGTTCATTCGAATTGGCTTCGATAGTTCTTATGAACGAATCATTCGAATTATTCGTTCATATGAACTATCGAATGAAAATATCAAAGTCAAATTTTTTGAATGAACGAATTATTCGAATTCATTCGAATAGGCTTTGACTTTGATATTTCATTCGATAGTTCAATGAACGAATATTTCAATGAATAATTTTTGAATAACTAACGAATGAACGAATTTTCTGCTACTATCGAATAACTAGATAGTTTTTATTCGATAGTTCCCAACACTAGGCAAAATCGATTAGAAGAGTTATAAGAATAATGTGGTAAAAGAATATCAAAGTCTATATACAATGCAGTTTATAAAAAGTCGATTTCACAACCATCTGAAATGGTAATGTTAAATAATTTTAATTTTTAAAAGTTGTAATTGGGTAAAAAATATTCCTAATATCCTGAGTAAAATATGTTGAATGGTTAACAATTTCTTGTCAGTGCCTTTATCATCAAGTATTATTCATAAGATGTGAATGATTAAGTATAGCACCAATTTTATGTACATGTGGTTTAAATATCTCTACTACACCTTGCACGTAGAAGCAATAAGAAAATATTTTAATGATATGACGTTCATACTTCTAGATCAATATTTAAATACTACGAATGAAAAGCCTAAGGAGGCTTGAGCATGAAACTCTATGTGCACCGAACTAATTACCTGGAAAAATAATCGATTTCTGAAACATAATACCCAACTATGTAGGTGTCCTACATTTCACATCGAAAAACTATCTCAGAAATTATTTTTCCAAAAAAAAAAACGAAACCAAAAACTCACAACAAAAGTCTGACACTTTTCGTTGAGAAAAATTTTAACAATTGTTCCCAAAAGAATATTGGTGCCTGCGTGTGAAGCATCCATTTTGTATTATAAATGAATCCCTCTCCCAGGGAAGCAATGAATCTTGTACGTTCAGAAAAAAAAAAAAATAGAAAGTACTTATTACATGGAACTAGGGTAGCATGCCAGAAAATGTTAAAAGTATACGTTGCATGAGCATGCAAACATATACTCTGGCGCCACCTAATCTCGTTTTATTTTCTGGGCAAAACCTAGTTAAATTTGCAACAAAAGCAACCATGGAGACGATGTCGAGTTCTTTTGTCTCCAGATAATTTTGAAAAATATCACAAATTGTATGATGGATCTCGGGTAGAGCTCAACGCTTTGTCTGTGGCCTTTACGGAGTACAGTTCGTTGGAGAATTAAACAGAATAACTTCAAGACAAAGAAAATGCATTAAGGAAATATTTTTCTATTCCGTTTAATTGAATTGCATGTTTATATCTATAATATGTAACTTTTTTTTTTATGAAGTTACGAGTATCTGTGTATCTCATGAGCAGATAGTGTTTAGGTATTGCAAAATTTTAAATTGCAGACTTTTATTTTATTTATTTAACATGTAAAGCATGTGACCTATAATCACCCTTGATAACATAACATACTACAGTAAAACCCGGATAACTGCCTCGTGAATATTTCCATCTGTTCTGGGCGCTTAAGCGGATGAAGTAGCTATCCGAACCCGCTTAAACACCCCAATGAGGCAGAAATCCGAATTCAATTGGAATTGGAATGCATGACAGCTTTTAAAAATTGTGTTTTTGTGTTTCTAAACCAAAAAGAAACGGAGCGAATATGTAATTTTTTAGCATGCAGAAACGCAACGAAGTTTGCTGCGATGAACATTTTTACGTTTGGAATGAGGTACTTACAAGAGTTTAATCCGGGCAAATTAGTGAAATAAAACTGATAAATGGGTGCATCAATCTGTAGGCACTTAGGCAAAGAGTACTTATCGGTGCAAACTTACTAAGAAATGCATAGAAAATATATGAACCTAATATTTTAAGCGGTTTGAGTACTTAAGCGTAAACCACTTAACCGGGTTTTACTGTACTTAGATCAGACGACGAATTATTTCTGGTTTTTATAATAATTATTAATTGACACTACCTTCTTTCAAAGTATGATGTTTGAAAAAACAAAATAATGAGTAATAATTGGTTTAGCTGCGATAGAGTTAGCTAGCATGGCCCGGAAAAAAAATTTAACATTTTATGGCTTATTTTAAGAATGATGAAGGAAGGCTTTATTAGACTTTGTGATCGACTTATAAATGCATAACATAAATAAAAGAGAAACGTGTTTTATGCAAAATATTATATTTTATGAGCCAAGAAAAACAAAACTTAAACTTCTTCTGTTGCCACAGAAATACAAACTTGAAAAACATGACTTAAATTAATTAAAAATTTTTTGTTTTGGATTTAGATAAACTAACTCGGTGTTTTTCAAAGTGTGGGTCGAGTGTAAAATATAGATTGATTCATTATACTGATCTGATCTGAATCAGATAAATGGATAATAAAACACTAATCAGTTTCATAAATAAATATGTATATAAGTATGTTCTTATACAGGATCATCCAATAAAAGGTGTCATTTCAAATTTCACGGCATTGTTGAACATCAACATTCAAGTATCATTGCGATGACTTTTGGTAAGTAAAAACTACGAGGGTCTTAAATATGGATCGATACATACTAGCACAACGTGTTAAAATAGTGAAAATTCACTACAAAAATGGTGAAAATATCACGGAAAGGTTTCCTTAAGTTCATAATGCTTTTGGTTATCATTAAGCGTCTTCTCATAGTGAATTTAATAGATAAATTTGAACGTCTCGGACAGGTTCAGAAGATTCCAATTCGTGTTCGTCCGAAAATATAGTGACGATCACAGGAATTGGACCTATCCGCAACTACTTTACACCGCATTTTGCATAAAGATGTTGACCTTATAAGGTCCAGTTGACACAAAGATTGGACCAATCTGAGTACGTAAACGAAAAAAAAAAAACAAAAAACTGTCGCATATAGGGCTCGGAAAGCCAATAGAAAGACAGGGCCAATTTCTCCATCCACAACGAGTGACAGTTTGGTGCAGTCTTTACGCTGTCGCGCTGTGGCCGTGCGAATGGGCCCTATTTTTTTTTGAAAACGATGCTGGTGCAACTGTTTCAGTGAATGGATTGCGTTACCAAGCGTCATTGACGGACTTTTTTTTCCGAAATTTATGCTATGGACGTGGACAACGTTTGCTTTCAGCCGGAATGACAAATTTCCTGGACGTGTGATTTCTCGAAAAGGAGACTTCAATTGGCCGCCAAGATCGTCCGATTTATTACCATTACACTTTTTCTTTTGTTGGGTTACATAAAAAAAAATATCAGAGCTATTATTCCCGAAATACAGCCTCAATTATGCGAAAAAGTGATGAAAAACTAAACCAAACGAATGACTATTTGTAGGCAGAGCTAAGACAGACATTTGACAGATATTGTATTCTATTATTAACCTCAGGGCTGGTACTTTAGATTAAAATCAAAATATCACAATTTTTCATAAAAATGTTGTAATTTTATTTCGATTTAAAATGACACCTCTTCTTGGATGATGCTATATATCCAAGTTTATTCTTTTTATTTTTCAAAGGGAGGCATTAATTTTTTTTATGTGCTCGGGGTGGGTCGCTATTCTAAAAAGTTTGAAAAACACTGCACTAAATAATAGAAACATCAGTTTTATCTACTTAGTGGAATTAGTTTTCTCTATTAAGGAATTGTTGAGAATCGCCGGCGTAAGTATAAAACACAAGCTACTGAGAATTTTAAATCGTTAACGAATTTATTACAAGAATTAGAAGGTTTTTTAGATGCTTCGAGCCTCTGAGACCCCACCAGCCCATCGGAAGTTTAAGTGCGCCTTTATATGCATAATTCCAATATTAATTTAGGAAAAACGTATAATCACGACTTCTACCATAAAAGAAACCGCAGAACACGAACAACTACAAAAACCGAGTTTTACGTCAACATTCGTTCAAATCTGAATCCGAATATAGTTCGAAGTACTCAAAACTGTTATTTTTGAATTCTGACACTATTGAGTTCAACCTTCGATGCATGTCTAATTTGTAGTAATTCCTAATTTTAATTCCATGCAATATGTAGTCATGCACATGTAACAATTGAAATTTTGAAAATTGTATCCACACTTGTTTCAAACGGATGTTGTTAATAGCAAAACTATTGTAAATGAGCTCAAACTCATTTAATGTGGATAACAAATGAATTATTTTGTACAGTCTTTTGACAAACTAAAGTCCATCACTCATATCAAAACGATTTTGACACCAATTAGAATACGTTTATGATGTTGTCAAATGTCAGACTTGTGTGTTTGCTTCCAAATGACACACCAGTATCTGGCTTCCAAATTGTACCATGTGTACGATTCATGGGCCCTGATGGATGCATGTATGTAAATAATTTCATTTAATATGAAGCAATCTAACTGAAAGCTATGATGGCTGAATCGAATAGTGAATGCTAGCACATTTGGTAGTGCGCCACAAAAGATGGATGTTTATGGATAAAATTTTGGATTTTTGGTTCAGGGAGGGGTTGTTGTGACAAAACTTCGAAATTGGATTGACTGAGAGGTTAGGTTGCCATTTATTCTGTTTCCGCATTATGATGATTTATGAGCTATGTATGTGGTTGATGTTGGCTAGTGGGTTTTGCAAATGTATAGAAAATTTAATGGAATGTAGGAAAATCAAAGTTGCAAAATGGATGTGATTCATTTTTTTTTTTTTGTGGGGCAATGGTTTCTGTGAATATATTTAGTTGAAAATATTGGTAACAAGCTCTTGAGAAATTATATTGCTACAAGAGCCAAGTTGAGATATTACATTTAGAAGACGAATTAAAAATTTACTAAAAGAAACATCGATTGAAAGTGTGAGACTAAAGTTCACGCTTCGAGAGTATACTTGGACTATAAAAGATATTCCCCAATTATATCGGATATCGGAAGTGATTTCAAGATTTTTGATTGAACTAATCAATAAAGATAGATGTATTGATGTATCTGCAATATGATCGCAGTTTATTTATTTTGTATATACACTGGTGAACTCAGGAAACCCTATGGCAGGAAACGACAAAGCAATAGTATAATTAGTCATGACAACCTTTCACATCCTTTGCAAAGAATGAATTACATTCGCACAGTTCCCTACGTAAATATCACTCAAAGATAAAAGAAAAGTGCAATCAATACGATAAATTCAATACATTTTCCAGTTATTATAAGCTGGCATCTTGCTGAGCATGAAAGCATTTCGATGTTCCATTGTAGATAAATAATTGATGAATAATGAATATTGTAAACTTACCTTTTATGTAGGTACATACATAAGAAGATGAATTCCAAAGTATTCAACAAAAAGCATTGTAAATAAAAAAAAAACGATTCATATGAAAACGGTAAGGCTGTTGGATTTTTCAACTTATATTGTGATGCTTCATGCTGCGGGATAAAGAATTATTCCGAGTTTCGAAATTCAAGGCACCCACTTTCATAATAAAGGGTTGCTTCAGTAAGGGCTTTACAATTTCGTATTTAAATAAAACAAAGAATAATTGAGATATCGGACTGAAATTTATTTCAGGTGAAGTAGACATGAACGATTTAAGTATGGAATTCGATTTTGTTCATATGACAACCGCGAGCACGTTTGCAGCGATCGATTCTTTGGAGGTAATTTTCCACCACTCTTCTACACATATCGGCCGTAACGTTGGCAATTTCGCGTTCGATATTGTTTCTGAGCTCCTCTTACGTTGTTGGCTTGTTGGCATAAACCAACTATTCAACGTAACCTCATAAAAAAAAATCCAACGGCGTTAATTCGAATGACCGAGGTGGCCATTGAACCGGACCATTTCTCGAGATTACACGATTACTGAACTTCTCATTCAATAGATCAATTGTTTGACGAGTTGTGTGGCATGTGGCACTATCTTGTTGCAACCACATATCACTGATGTCAAGTCCATCCAATTCTGGGCAAAAATAGTCTTTCAACATGCCATGATAGCGAACTCCGTTGACCGTAACATGGCGATCATTTTCATCGACGAAGAAATACAGACCAATCACACCTCCGGCATGAAATCCACACCACACGGTCACTTTTTGTGGATACAATGGAGTCTCTTGACGCACATGTGGGTTTGATGCTGTCCAATAACGCATATTTTGTTTATTGACAAAGCCATTAAGCAAAAATAAACTTAATCGCTGAAGATGATTTTTGATGAAGTTCAGGATTTTCTTCAAACTTTTGCGGAGGAGTTTCAACGCTTACAATGACCAAAATTTTTCACAATGTGGACTAAGAGATTCCCAATTTCTGTGAACGGCGCTTACGGCTGCGATATTTTCGGTACTTCAACCGGTGCGTGGGCTCACTGGCACAGAAATGTCCAATATCGAATATGTTGACTCGAATTTATCCACTGAGCCCGCAAAGCCTGTCTGGTGGATAAATTGTCCGTTCATGAACTTCACCACAATTAAAATGACAACCTTGACTAACGTTTTGACATTGGCAGATCGTAAAAAGGGTTTAAAAGTGCGTTTGCGTTTGTATTAAAACACAAAATTGTTATGTTCCTATTGAGACACCCTTTACAATACTGAATATTGTTCTCACAATTAGAATTTAATTCGTTAGGAGATAACTTTTTTTTAAATTAATTTCTTGAATATTAAAAACAACATGTGAATTTCTGTTGACGAAACGGTAGTTTTGAACTTTTGCATTCTTAAATCAAAAGAAAAGTGTAAGAGCAAATGCTCACTGCCTACTTCGCCAAGGCTCATGAACATAGTTTGTAAAATGAACTATGGAAATTTTGGAAGCAAATAGGATTTTACTTTGCAATTCAAAACCAATACGTATGAAGTCACTTTGAACATTTAAATATATCATTACTCAATTTTTCAACTAGAGATGGCGCTAATAACATTTACTTATGAATAAATTACTCACTGTACTGTATACTTCAGCGTAAATGGAAGATGTGTGGTCTTCATTCTACTTTCGAATGAAACGTTTTTTATATTTATTTTTACCAAATATTTATTTGTACAAATGAAATGATATCGTAATTAAGTCGTATGTACAAACACTTATATCATTTATTTTTGATTTCAGATTCCCTTTTTTGTGATTGCCGACTCAAATAAAGGTAAGAAATATACTTCATTTCTTTAAAATAATTTTTAAATATCGAAACAAGAATTTGTTTTCTTTAACTTTTTTGTATAGTCAAAATTGCTAAAAGTGTTTCAAGGGAATCTCACAGTGAATCCCAATTAAATATTTAATTGCCTTTTTAGCGAGTATACAAATCATTTTGCTTTCTGTCCCTCGAATGTACTTATGTATATTCACAAAATAAACCGAATTATTCAATTCAATTAAATCTTGTTGTTTTGTTATATTTCTTTGAAAACCCAGAAAATTAGTAATGCAATTAAAATGCAATTATTTTGTAATACCAATAGTATGAACTCTTAAAACAAATAACTATAATCAATGTAAAAAGTACCCATGCGTATTAAACATTTTAAAAGAACTTCACCACCCAATGGCCGATGTCCCAGTGGATATCTATTTAGTTCGTGTTTTTTACTAGGTTTTTACTGGTAAACTTTAGTAAAATTCATTATTTTGTAAATGTCGTAAAATTTCTTTACCTTTGAGCCTATGACAGATTAAATATTGATCGAGTTTTTCTCTATTATTGATTCCGATACAAGCTGTATTACATTTCAATAGTATTCACTTAGTTGTTATCCATTGGGATGAGAATTCCCATGGCACATTTGTTAACTTCCACGAGAACACTTAAGTAAGTAATAAAATATTCCTTGGTCTCTACTTATCTTCACACAAGAGATTCTCTAGAGATAGAGAGATATCCCCACGTAAAAGGTAATTTCACCTAGAGTAGACAGCTTTTGCAATAGTTTTGGTTGGGTGAGTGTGACATTAACTGGGCATTTCTCAAAATGAATAATTTATTGTGCCAAAGCCATAAAAGCAATTTTGAAGTGTGTACCTACCAATATAAAAGCAAACCTACAGAATATAATATGAAGATAGGTAAATGTTTGTATAAGATATCTGTCGAGAGTGGTTAATCAATTTGGCATTTTGTGGGCGGACTTTGGATTGGACCAAAATCCGAAGGTAATCAACTTTTTCAAGATGAATGAAAGGAAGTAAGATGTGGTTGTGATTCAGTTAGAAGTTTGGTTGTGGAACTCCTCACAAAATTGATGCTTTCTAAATGAACAGAAATGTACTCATATTGATTTCTAAGCAAAGTCTCTAAAATACTTATGATATAACCGCTGAGTATTTAAAAAATTTACAGTTTAAGCACACCTTATGAAAATGTCTTTGAACAGAAAAGTTCCGATAATCCTCTAAAGAACGTGGTGTTATTTTGTTGTACGAGTAAATACGTACATCCATCTCCGTATTTATGGTTAATCTTTTGAAACGTCACACTTGTCATACAAATGTTATTGGCAAAAACCGGAAAAAAAATCCAAGGGAGATAGGACAGTTACCATTTTTAATCTGGTTCCATTTCATCGTGCAGAAAACTCATTTCGCTCAAAAGAAGAATCAAATGGCAAACTTTTCAAAGGCGAGTGAAAAGAAAATACAATAGATAGCTCGAAGGAAGTCGAAGGGACAACGCCTTAGAAGCAATCTTTGTTATCAGCAACTTTGCACCCTCCACGTTTTTATTTTCTCTATAGGGTATATAAGTTTTGACACTTGTTTTGTAATCTGTAGTACAAAAAAAAGGCAGACATTTAAAATTAAATATCTGAATACATTGCATATTTGCATCAAATGCTATACGCTAAGCTGCATCTGATGTACGTGTGAACAGTAGATTTGATTCAAGAATATGTTTGAATGGTAAGAGCGCAATCTCTCTACTTCTGAAGATACAATTCAAATGAATTTCAGTCATATATATGTATGTTTGTACATTCTCGTGTGAATTTGACTCATTTCTATATTTGTTCATAGTTTCACACCGTGTTTGTAAATATCCTTTTAAAACAAGAGGACAAACATGCCCTACAATCTATTCTTAAAGGATTATAGAGTTTCTTTGTGTTTTTCCTCCCTTTTCTTTTGTTTCCGCTTTATCTCTCCTCCTTATTTGCTCTTTTTTTTTTTTTGTTTAATGAAAAAGCAAAAATCGAAGGATGTGCTTTAGAGATGTCTGAAGATATTGTTCGGTTGTTGATCTCAATTGTATTGTTCCATATTGGGATACATCCATGTTCTTGTTTCTAAATTTCTTTTTTATTTTTTTTTTATTTTTAGCTTGAGGGAACTGAAGCATTGTATTTTGTAGCCCAATGGATGACGCTTTTTCCTCACTTGAGTCAAGTCTATTTGTACTCATCATATCGATGGAAATACACATACGTATTCTGTTTTTCTCTATACTAGTGTTTAGTAGTTAAATGTACCATAAGGAGAAAGTTTTTAATTATGTGCCATCGGACATGGTATAACTTTGATGCTCTGTTTCTTAGACAATGACAAGGCAAAGACATTTCCATGCCAATGTTGTCATGAGTTTAGTTGCAAAAAATAAAAAAACAAAAAAAATCACTAAACACAAACACAAAATGGAAGAATATGTTGTAAATAAGTTTGATGTTGAGGTGGGTGCCGGGAAATAGGGACATTCCAAGCAACTACATGGCTGACAACCTCGCCAAAGAGGGCACATCTCTTCCAATTCTACCGGAAAAGGGGAATTTAAGCATTCCTCTCGCAACCTGCAAATTACTACTTAAAAGAAACGCCAATCACAGGTAGACAGAAGATAACACCTACCTCATTACCAAGCAGATTTGACCAAAACTGGATCTCAAACCCTCTCACTGCCTCGTCAGAGAGAATAGACTGATCATTAGTACCATAGTTGGTGTCATAACAGGACACTGCATCATCGGCAAGCACGCCAATAGGCTCTACAATGACGTTTGCAAAAGCTGCATGGACGAAGAATAGGAAGAGATAATTCTCCGCCTTCTCTGTACATGTCAGGCCCCCTCAGCTCGAAGAAGAGCATTCTTAGGAGCCAGCTTCTTTCACAGCCTAAGTGAACTGGTTGACATCAGCATAGGCAACCTCCAGCACTTCATAGCAAGGTCCAACTGGTTCTACGGGTAGTATTTCTGGTTGAATTACCGATCCATGTGGTAATGCAGAGGACCTTATCTGGGCTAAGTGAGGTTGCAACTTGCAGTCTGCCACTCAACCTCACCTAGCCCTTATGTTGAGGTCAGCTTCCCAAAAGAGATTCGCCTTGTGAACAAATTTTCCAATTACTTTAACAAACTAAATTAATCCAAAAATATTTTAAACATGTCAAAGAGCACATCCAATCTTAACAACAACTAAATCGAAGATGCGTTCTGCTTCAAATTTGTAAATGCCAATTTTTTGGCGTCGCTGTCTTATAAAATGGAATGCAAAAATCAGCAACAAAGAGAACAGGTGCCAGAAAATAGGTCACGTCATTCAATAAAGTAGTTAAAGTGACTCAAGCTCCATTCCAAGCAAAAAAAAGGGAAGCCTTACTGGAAATTAGCCAAAACGCTTAAAAGAGAATTCCATTTCTACACAAACATAAGTACATACGTATACATTAGTTATGCAAGTGTACTTAGCAATGGATATTGAATTACTAGGAAGCAGGTACATACCATTCCCAATTAAATTATACCAAAGCTATATTTCCTGTTTAAATTTGTAAAAATATATTCTTGTACTCATCATGGTCCGTATTCTAAGAGCCCTTCGTCATAGGTTAGATTAGATATATGGGCCGGCGAAGAGGAGTTCCTCTGCTCAGGTCTCTAAGACCCATTGTGCTACCCATAGGGGAAAATCTTATCCTTAAACGTTACCCGCATAAAAAGTGTAATAGTAACTACTTACTGCGTTAGTGGTACAAACCATCCTGTGGATTTGATGAAGCCATTCAGATCGTACTCTGGTTTACCAGATAGTTCCTCGAGATCCCGGAATAAATGTCGCCCGAGGAATTTGTATCTTAGATGGTACAGGCCGGGGCAGTGGCAGAGGATGTGGGTTGTGTCCTCATGGACTTCCTCGTCTCCGCAGCCCCTACACAGGTCTTCTGCCGTAATTCGGAGTTTCTTCATGTGGTACCGTAGAGCGTAGGATGGAGTGGGATTTTCTATCCTTTTGTATAAGTTTGGAGGCCCTAGCCTTATCAAATACAGGTCATAACTTCCTTGTGATGGCACAAGTGTCTAAAGAGGACCATCTGTTATTTGCTTCGAGCTTCAATGAGCAAGACGGGATATTCACCGCGAGGTCGGCTTGTTCTAGATTAAGTGCCGAGCCCTCTCTAGCCAGTTCGTCGGCATTCTAATTCCCTGGTATGCCCTCATGCCCAGGGACCCAGCAGAGCGTTACCTTGTGTTGTGTTCCAAGAACTCTGAGCTCTTCTCGAGTCCTCCATCATAGTATGCTTGGATGCTTGGATACTTTGCTGACAAAAGTGCCAGCCAAAGAAAAGAATACTTAGAAGGCCAAAGCGTCTCAATCAGAGACTTTTTCCGGATAAGCCATAGAATCCTGCTCAAGAAACTTGTCGGCTTATTCGACAAAAGATTGTTTATCTTAAGACATTGTCCGACCGAAAGTTGCCTCGCTGCTGCTCAATTTTCTAATCTCCACAGTACCTAGGTACATGGAACAGGAAAAAATATGTTTTCGTCTTATAATGCGAAATAAAATTTGTATTTCAATAAAAAATTGCAAATTGTATCCTCAAATTTCGATGGAATACATACATCAAGAAGTTTCAAGGAAAAGTTATGAAAACAAAGCTGTTCCATATTATAAGCGTAAACAAAAACAGCAGGTGCTACAAGCAATACAAATATTCAACTTCAAACTTAATTTAAATTGCATGGATTCTATGATTGTAAACTAAGCATTAAAAAATAAGGATTTTACTTCGAACAACAACGGCTAAATTGTACAATTCTAACCTCAGATATAAATTATAAATTAACAAGACGTGATTACATATTTGCACATACGAACTGAAATCTAAATCAAAAATACAACAAAGTCAGCTTAATTCCGAAGAAATGTTTTTTTATTACATCCCCAGCAAGGATACCAAGTTTTTATTGATCCAATGAGTGAACCTTCGCACAGATATGCTACCATGCACCATACAACGAAAGGAATGTGCCGCTGTTAAAACTTTATCTTGCCATCACTCACTGTTATTGGAACGGTACACAAACAACTTAGAGCTGAAGTTTCCGCAGAAAGAGAAGGGCAAGGGTGCCACAGTCAAAGCGTCAGCAGCAGCAGCAGAACACCGTGATCCATTCAAGGTCTACTACATACACTCATATCAATGCCGGATGATATCGTTCTGCTGTTAAGAGAGCCAAAGAATCTGCTGGGCATTCATAATTTTCTGCGTTCCTTCCTAGTTTCTACCATCACCATTCAAACAAGGACTGTTGAAAGGAGGGTGGAGTGAAGTTTTTGCGTCGGATGCGAAATTACACAACCAAACTACATTTCCTACAATTCACACGAAAGCAAATATTCGAATGCCTCTATGGATTTATCCTTGCTTCAGCATAGACATCAGATTCAGCACCAATGTAGTAGCGCATCACCATCAGTCAGTTGGCCATGCAGCCACAAGTTGCTTTCAATCATAACTGGGTTAAAACAGGAAGCAAAACAAAAACTTAAAACAGGCAAACGGAAACAGAAACACAAACTGTGGCAACTGTACAGCGACAAAGCCTATTCGTAATTTCAGCGGGCTTCGCGTTTCTCACAAAGTGTGATGGCAAATTGGGCTGGTAAAGCAAGCGGGTTGAAAAGGAGGAAAAGAAAATTTAAGAATATTTGTTCCAAGATAAATTTTAATTAAATTTTTTGAGGAAGGATAAAAGAGAGGCCTGTCCTTTTTCCCGCTTTGTGAAATCGTGTCTTTCTCTTTAGCATTGAGTTTCGCCATCTCCTTTGTGGAAGTTGGGTGTTCTTCTGTATGAAGGACTTTTTGTTTGTGTTCACAAAAGGACGAATTAAGTTGTGTGTGACTAAAAGGCTTTGAAACGGTGGTAGGCAATACCCCTTTTCTTGTATTTGCCCTTGCTTCTTTGCTGTTATCTTTGCGTCTCTTTGTGTTTGGTAGACTTCTCTCACTAATTAGAAGTCATTTTTTTGTTGGAAAAACGAGATTACTAACAGGAGGTTAGTAGAGACTATATCAGCGGTATAAAAGCAGGGGCTGTAATAAAGATAACAAGATGATGGTGGCATTGTACACGCGACAAGGAGGATTTTATTTGTTTGGTTAAACCATTTACGGCACCTGCTTGTACACTCTGTGCCGTGCCGTCTTTCTTTCTTATTTCTCTTTTTTGCTTGTGTTTTTGGTTGTTGTTTACATGATGGTGAAGATTAAATTAGGCAAAATACCAATTAAAATGGTCTTAAGGGCGTTTATTTTCGAAACGAGATGGAGAAGATCATAACATTTTATTTCAGTGCCATATTTAAGCCGAAGAACAAATATGAAAATATACACAGAAACGAGTGACATAGTGTTTATGGTTGTATACTGTCATTTGGTATGTTATTTAATTAGAATGTAATATTTTGTTATTACGCATTCAAATAGTGATAAACAAAATATTTACTGTGACGTTAAAGATCCTTTGTAATTCTTTTCATTTTTACAAAATAGATTTTAGAATTAATTCGTTTTTAAGACCCACGCTGTGCAGTGCTTTAAAGATCCTTATTACTGATGAATAACTGAGTTGAGTTCCCACCGAGAAGTGGTACTACAAAACAAACACAATGTTCACTGACAAATTGCACGTATGAGTATGAAAACATATTGATAAGGATCTCGGTGGTATAATAATCAGAATGCACGGTCCGGTTGAAACCACATATTGATAGGACCAATAATCCAAAAGGATACATTATTCCCATAATGCCCTATTTTGCTTTGACAGTCTATATTTATCAAGTCATTAGGTATTTTTAAACGTGCATTAATGTGACTATCCCATGTTAAATCACGGCTAAAGGTCATGCCGACGTAGTCGTTCAAGATGTTATTCAGTATGATAGAAGGAAAGTACATGGATCCGTTCACTTTAAAGAATATAAAAGGGTTTCAACTTTTGTATTATGATCAGCTAGATTGTGGCTAAACGAGCCACTCTGCGCCAGTTGTTGACCTATGTGTTTAGATCTTTGTATTGAAATTAAACTTTCAAGATTTCCGGGTTTTGAGTATTTGTTTCCTTCGTTGGGATTCGTTTCGAAGCGTCTGGAAACATTCGTGAACTTCTGACTCAGCGGAGCTAGGATATGAGCACTTTGTCGTCTGTGGAGTTTCTTATGCCAAATATGTTGATTGGTGGAAGAGGTTTCTCATCTTAAAGCATCTTCCTTGTTCAATATTATGCTGTTTTTCTGGATTGTTGTTAAATGTTGCTCAGTTTTGTCGCAGCTCATCGTTCTCATTTGTTTTAAATCCTGATGGTAGTGATCTCCTAACCCTAAAATGAAATATAAATGGGTAAATTAAATACAATTATTCGTCTTCCTGATAGTCCGTAGAATCAACTTCAAGAGATCGTGCATTCTCCAATAAGCATCTCGCTTAGCAGCCCTACCAATAAGCCATGACAAACAAATCATTAATTTAAAGTCATTAATGTTTAAAAAAAAGAAATGGGATTTTTTTAAATCGAAATATTTTCTCATTCATAACTCAATCTGTAGAAGATTACAGATAAAACTTAATCTACAAGTATTACGGAGAAGACACAAGCTAATTGTGCTCGCACTCTTAAACAAAAGTCGAACATTATCCTCTCAAATAAATTAACATTAAGCGAAAATATATGTACGTTCTCCATAACTCCGTCTGCCTTAAACCACCTTAAAACCACTCCCAATCAATATTTACAGTCGCTCCGTTAGTGGAATTCTCTAAATTTTCACCATAAATCACTAGACCAATGAACTCCAAAAGTCGAAGCACGTTCATTTACAAAGCACTTTTCCACTCACTCCATGCTGTCAGAATTCCTCCACTGGAAACGACCAACATTAAATTAGTTCCTAGAAATGTCCTCCGACCGACAGGAAGAAAAAAAAGTTGCATTCCATAGCTGCTTTCAAAAATTAAGGGTTTCCATTGCAAGAATTTCCACTATCCCTGTGTCGTTCATTGTCTCTATCTCTACTGCCAGATCTCCGTTGTATATTAACCGCCCTTTGGTCTGACATAAACTTTAAAACTATTCCACCAACAACGATAGTGGTTAGAAAATTCCTGTAGTTTCAAATACCACTTTCTTGAATTCGAGTATGTACGTATGTACGTATATATCCCTCCAAATGAATGTCCTTCGGTTATTATAAAAAAAAAACAGAATAAACTAGCAAATTCGAACGGAAGAAAGGATAAAGGCGAACGAAAAGAAAACTAAACCCGGCCAATGGAGGTTCTTCTTCTGGCACAAGCAATCGCTAGGTGCAATGTTAATTTGCAAGCAGGTCAAGTTGAATCGGAAGTTTATGCACTATAGAGCCCAGGAATAGAAGAAAAAGATACACTAGTCCTTACGGTGAAGATAAGAAAAATGCTCGTAGATCCAACAAACTGTAAGTAGGAACACAGAAGGTGGATGAAGTGTATCTATTGCTTTCAGGATACGACGTACACGTCGTATAATTTTAAGTAATTTAAAAGTCCCTTCCATTTTTTATTTTTCTATGGGGATTTTGGGCTACTTGCTGCAAGTCATGATGCTGTGGGTGAAAAAATTCCTAGTGTAACTTGGACAGTTTTTTTTTTTTTTTTTTTTTCCAAGCTTTTTTGTGCATCATCCTGTCAATTTGGAGTGATAAATCTACATGGAGTGGAAATTTTCAATTTGAATGCAAATATATTTCGCGCATGGAATCTTTTTTTATTCATTCAAATTTTGATGAAAAATGAAACACAATTTTCAGCGTGGTTTCTCAATCGTAGAAGGTTACAGTTTATTTCAATAGAAATGAACACGTGAACGAACAGTTATTTAAAATATTAAATTTAAATTTCTACAAGGAAGAGACGTTTTAAACTTAATATCGACAGTTGGTCATAGCACTGTGTATACAAAATCCTATCTTACACTAACTAGTTTTTTTACTAGTCTAGATACATCTACAATTGAAAATGCTGAGGAGTTTCAATGTTCAAAATCCATACAAACCTTGACGGTCCTTCAATAAAAGACGACACTAACAATAATAATTTAAACTACGCAGCTAGGGTAGTTACAGAAGCTACAGAAGTAGCCCGGATGCGCCGTTTTAAAACCAATAGGTCACGTTACCTGGATGTTGAGAGCGTGGTTATCAGATCCATGCTGTGGAGTTCAGAAAATTAATAGTGTTATGTCAGAAATCTCTGATAGTTCCTTAAAAAAAAGGTTTTCCGAGTGTGCGCTGTCTAACTCTGGCTAGTGCCGGGCAGTCACAGAGAAAGTGGTATAGCATTTCCTTTTCGTGTGAATTGTTGCAACTACGGAAGTGAGGGTTTAATGGAATGCCTAACTTGACAGCGTGTGGACCAATTGGCCATTGGCCCATGCACTTGCTGTCTGGGCACGGGTTCTATGGATTAGGTCATTCGTCCTGTTTTTATTGTTGGCGGGCCATATCTGTCTGGATATGGCACAGGTTTCTAAATGTGTCCACCTTGATGTGGCAACAGAGAGAAAATGTTGGAGAATTTTGCCCTTGATGAGTCCCATTGGGGATCAGACTGACTTCGCAAGAGTCCACATCTGGCTAGCGTGTCGGCTATCTCATTTCCCTCTATGTAACTATGGCTGGGAACCCAGAGGAGATTGATGCCAAACTGAGCCTTTGTCTGCGTTATAGTTTCCTTACACTGCTCTACTAATTTAGAGGATGAAGTAGGTGAGTGAAGCGCTTTAATGGCAGCCTGGCTGTCAATAAAGATTCCTATGCTGTTTGTGGTAATAGACCTGGGCCTAAGTATCTTGCAGGCCTATCTAATCGCAAGTAACTCCACTTGGAAAACACTTGAAGTGTCTGGAAGGCGGTACGATTTGGATACGTTCAGTTCCGCTGAGAAGACATCTGCTCCAACGCCACACTCCATCTTGGAGCCGTCGGTAAAGATTAGTACTTGGTATTTCGATAGAACTCAACACCAATCACAACGTCACACTCATCTGGATCCCGGGACACTCGGGCATCCATGGAAATGAAAAGCAACGAAAAGGACGAGCTAGCAAAAATGAGCTCTAATGTGGATCTAACAATGGTCGATGACTCAATCTTACCCCCACTAGAACTTAAAAAGTTCAGCATCAAAGTTAAAATCCAAAAAAATCGCGAACGAGAGCTGGACTTCACTTACAACATCCCGCACCTCAAGAATGCTTTAGACATAACTTAACAAGACAAAAACGAAAGAAATCATCGCTTCTCACAGGTATTATAAAAGGTCATAACCTGCGGCCCACCTAAAAAGAATGCGTTTGATCACAACAGATCTATGCAGAGGTTGTAGCGACATCGACGCGGAGGAGGACACATTCCACCTCCTATGCGAATGTCCAAGCCTCAACAAAAACAGGAAGACAACCCTCGGAGAACATTTCTTCAATGATCTTGGCGAATTGTCGGACAAGCCACCGAGAGCCATTCTAAAATCCCTTCGGAACTCGGAATGGTTTAGGGAGGCCAATTGAAAATATAACATATTTATTTATTTTATGTACCCCACACCACACCGGGGAACACAATAGATCCGTCGAGATCCGAGCACTTAAGTCCAGCCACCCCTACAACCTAACCTATTTCGATAGGGGTAGGTTATTTATCCATTCCGACCGTTCAAGAAGGTGAACTTGAATATTATTATTGAATTTGAGTATAGGAGTCGTGTAGTCAGTTATGGTTGAGGCCAGATCCCTAGGCAGCAGGTCAAGAGCCTTACTGTAGCCGTGGGGTGTCGGGGACCAAAGCCCATCATTCTCTCGAAATGATGTATTTGATATGCAAGTCCAGGGGCAGGATATGGAGGAGAACGTATAGAGCTTCTGTCGGGCTCAATCGTATCGCTACTGTGGACCCAATCTCACCTGTTCATTGAACTCCGCTAAGTGTTATGATGTTGTAGGCTTTGCTTAAAGCAGGCCACCACACGAACAAACCATAAGTAAGGATTGGATGAAATACGACAACGTACATCCAGAGAACATTTTAGGCTGGAGTCCTTACCTTTTTCAACAGGACCGAGAATCCATCCGAATAGCTTCGAAAAAAAAAACTTGGAGAGTATGAATTCAATATCGAGTTGAAAGTTTGCATCCGTCATCTAATAATGGAAAGTTCTGAGATTAGACATGAACTTCACGTATGTATTTCTTCGGACAACTGTTGAAATATATATTTTATTTCTAAGAACTCTCTAAAATTAAGTGTTTCTTTCATCAAAACCTCGATTCAAATGTGAAAGTTATTTCTTAAACTAAAGTCTTCATTAATCAACACACCTTGTGAAATGTGCTTCATCAGCATCGAAATGAAAACATCAAAACGGATGATAAATTCAAAGCCGCAAGCATACAAATGTAATGTCAATTTTCAAATAAAACCTTACTCAATATAAAGCATCCTACATATGCGTGTACATATATCAACATAGATCCCTTATAGCAAAAAGGTCAAATGCAAAATACTCTTCCCTCATAATGTCCGACAACTCACCTTTTTAGCACGTAAACACTTGAAGAAAAATTCATAAGGTCGACTAATCGAGATTAAAATTTATAGATCATCCCCTCATATATTGTGCTTTGAGAAATATATCCTAATTCATTATGACCCTTGAGTAGTATTAAAAATGATATCTCCCCACACACATCACATCACATCAAATACGCACGGAGGACAACGAAGCCAAAAGCAACCGCAGCTCACACGCCCATCAGCCTCTGACCTGAAAATGAATAAGCAATCAACTTGGTTAATAATGTACGAGGGTAGTTATCCAAAATGCCCATCTACATGATTGATTGCTGCATTTACGCTCAATAGGCACGCAAAAAAAAAAGAAGAAGAAACGACAACAGAAAAACTCATCCCCAACATCCATTAGACACTCAGAAACAGATACTGAGTCAGATGTACATAAATTTTCCTTCAAATCGCCTAATACCTCTTCACAATTACTTAGGGGAGATGGATGTGTGTGCAGGTGGGTCGCTGAATGTTCTATATCCGCAAATACCACCTATCACATTCTGTATCTGCAGGTAGTGACTGCGACCGAACAGAACCGAATCTCACAATCAATCAGTCCGATTGACCAAATGAACACGGAGGTTGATGGACACTTGATACTCGTACACAATTTCGAGAGTTCTCGGGTTTTTATTTTGCCATTCCTTTTCTGACATGATGTAAGGACGACGGGAAGACGAAAATGGAATTCCGAGAAATGGCGTTGAAGGATCTGCCCGCGCAGAGCTTCACACATACACAATTTGGAAACTGGAGCTGATGTAATGTTGGGCTTGGCAAAAACACAGTCTAGGAAATGTTTCGAATATCTCCATTATAGGCGTTAACCTCGATGTAAACATGTGTATTTGGACAATGTTTGAGAAAGGGCACACAAGAAGTTCAATTCTATGAACGAAAATGTATCGCCAACAAATACTGAATCAACATGTCAATTTGCACCGATTAAGGATGCAATTGCAACGTTAATTCCCTTTTAGTTTTCACATCCTTTTAAGGCTTTCAATTAATTACATCCGCCCGGTATAAGTCAAAGGATTTATATGCTCTCGGTGAATTTTACGAACGACCTAACACAAGAAACAAAATGAAGGGCGACAGAAACAGGAAAGTCTGGGTTTGAGTGCAGAATTAATTAAGCACTTACGCTCACTCTTTGAACGAGAATGGTACAAATTTCTGAGAACGTAGGGTTAAAGATAATCAATTAAGGTCAGTCAACAAGTTCAGATTGAAATTAACTGAGTCGAGCCATAAGTTGGATTGATTTCTTTAAAATTGCTTCACTCGCTTTGACACGTTTCGCTTTAACTATGTACATCGTAAGGAGTGTCCTGCAATAGCTATAAAATAATTTCTTGGAATGATGGAGTTGGAAGTGTTTTATGCAAGAACATAAAGAAGAACTGCTTTTGCCCTAAAGTGGAGCTGACGATCAAATTTCTTAGAATTTAGACCCATCTACCTACATTATTAATGCCTGTTTTAAAAAAAACCTTATGGTCATACGTTGCTGTAAAATAAGTTCTGAATTGTGAATAATTCTCAGAAGGTTCAGGTAGTACTCTCGTGAAATCAACTAGAGTAGTGCCAAAGATATGTTATATATAAAATGGCCAAAATGGTACTGTGTCAATAATTATATGCAAGGTCGTTTTCTTAAAGTTATTTTAATTACAAAATTGTAGACATAGATTTATATCTTAGCTTCCATCACTTCAAATCGAGACGGAATTAACGGTATCGGTTTCAAAGAAGTCATCATAAATATGTACATATGTATCTACGTATACAGCATGAAGCCATGACCTCCCGCAGCATAGGTAGATGATTGACTCCGTGGGTGTGATGACCCTTTTGGAGCAGTTGGCCATGTTACGACAACTGGGAAACAATGGTTGCTTGTACTGTTGCTCCTCAAAGTAAACAAAATTCCAACCTTTTAATACAATTTAGAGTTTAAGAGATCAAAGCTCTTAAAGTTTATGTGTACTGACTTTGGCATGCTTCATTCATCTCACGAATCCTAAAACGTTTGGAGGATCCTCCGAGAGAATTTGATGAACTATGTTGCTATAGATCTCCTCAACTTCTCCTATCACAGACCAAAATTGAATACTTCTACTTATACATATTTATAAATAGTAATTAGGTTAGGTTGGGTTAAAGTCGCTGCCAGGTGCTGCCAGCACACTTAGACCAGTGATAGGTCCATTGTAATACCACATGGATCTCGAGAGATCCTCCTTACCTACTCGTTGAACCAGATGGAGCTTCTTATGAAGCGAAGGGGGTTTCTGATATCTGTTGCCTAAGTCGTTAAAGTAGAATTCTACTAGGTGGAACCTTCTTTTGTGGGAGAGAGCTGGGCAGCTACCAAGAAGGTGGGGAAGAGTTTCCTTCACCTCTTCGTCCATGCAGCTTCTACGAAAATTGTTTGAATGTACGTTTGAATGCACACTTGCCTATAAGACAGTGTCCCGTGGTCATGGTGTAGTGGTTGCATCATCGCTTATCACGCTGAAGGTTCCAGGTTCGAATCCCGATGTCACAGAAAAAAAGTCGGTCAATTGCGAAAAAAGCTGACGTCAACTCTACTGTATAGGCATAACACTGGCAGTAGGGTAGGCAATGGCTTGAAAGTGTTGATCGTACTAATATTCAAAAGAAATACTGCGAATTATAAGCAATGGCAATAATTCTCCCCAGTCATTCTGGTAAACCACCCTCGGAGCAAAAAGACTGAAACCTTAATACCACCTGAGTTTCAGAAATCACTACACCAACACTAGCGCTGTGTTAATAGCATCATAAGGTTATTCATAACCCCTTTAGCGCTAGGGAATCATAAAAAAATAAAAATAAAACCTATTATGAATCTGAAATGCGATCTTTTGTTAGAAATTAAATTCTTAGCGCGTTTTAGATCAAGCTGTGGCAAAATTCAATTTGCCGCTAGACACGTTATACCTATGTCCACCTAGAATTTGTTTTATCAATAGCATCCGGCTTGAGTTTAAGTTTACATGCAGCTATCGGTATTCCCAAAGTGCCCTTTTCTAGAAGCATGGATATAGTTGTTCCATATCTGGCGAGTTCGTCTGCCTTACGGTTCCCTGGAATATCTCTATGCCCCGGCACCCAACAAAGGTGAATATTGAACGGCTCCGCCATCTCTATAACGGATGATTGGCAGTCTATAGCTACTAATAAGTTTAGAGAGAATGATTCCAGGGACTTGATCGCTGCTGACTGTCCGAAAGGATACGTATATCTGTGGAGGAAATCATTAAGCTTATCAGAGAAAACATCACCACCTACACCTTCATGGGTTTTTGATGTATCGGTGTAAAAGTGGATCGAATTATCCGGTAGATATGCCTCATCCTCCCAGAATGTCCTGGAGGGAATGTTGGCAAAGAAGTTTTTATTTAAATTTAGCTTGGGTGCGGTGTAATCTGTGTTTCCTAGGAAGATTTTAAATTTGTTCAAAATGGAGGCGTGGCCAAAATCTTTGGGGGACCACTGTGAAATTGATTTGAAGCGAACAGCTGAATTAGCAGCTATTTGTCTGACAAATATGTCGAGGAGTGTCGGAAACAGGATGTCCAGTGCTAAGGAGGCTGTAGTGCGAAGTGCTCCTCTTATGCACAGACAAGCTAATCGTTGGACCTTGCTCAAATGATCTCGGTTTATGGCCTTATCTAAGATCCACCAGAGTACATGAGTATCGGTCTAATGGATGAAATGGAAAGCCAATGAGTTATACGAGGTTGTAAACCCTATTTGTTTCCAACAGGTTTTTTTTACAGAGAAAAGTGCTACTGTAGCTTTCCAAACTCTTTCTTGGATGTTGGGTTTCCAGCTTAATTTCTTATCCAAAATAAGACCCAAATATTTCGCTTCGTTGGAGGGAAGGAGGAAGGGTTTAAGGGAAGGAGGGTCAATGAGAAGTTGTTACTACATATGAGTTGCGAGTAGGGATGGAGGTACATAGCTGGTGGCGATGGTTCAAAACTAGGTCACATCTTTCTGGATGTGGCACAGTTGAGAAAATATTAAGCTTCACAACATCAAGCCAAATGCGAGCTATAAATTTATCCGCTATTAATCTGTGAAGGGTTTACCATTGCTTGGCTAGCTTATCAACTTGTTCACTTCTTTCTTTGTTGCTGTGACCAGAAACCTAGGGAAGAGTGTCACTGAACCAACTAGCTTACACTGTAATACCAATTTCAGATAGCAGTTTGGCTGTACCCAGAAAAAGATCTAAACATATCTTTTGAGTAAAGTGTTGTGTCTTATGGTCCGGCGTGCTTTCTGGATTGCCGCAACTCCATCTGGATGACGCTGGATGAATCTGAAATCCGGTAGGACTTAGATATGTGCACTATTTTTCAATCGCCTACTTTTTATGGGCTATAAAGATTGGCCTTTTGTTTACGGCCTCCAGCCTAATTGTAGTAAAACTCGCTTATTTGAATAAAGAAAGTAAATTGTGGGTTTCATTTTATTTCTTAAAAATTGTATATATAGTCTCTGACAGAAATGAAGGGCAGGTCTGCGTCTTTAGTTAAATATTTCACTCCTGTAGAGCTTCAGAAATAGTGTCATGAAGTTATAACAGCTGACGTAGTTCTATGTTGCAGATTGCTATGTGCCATTTTACTTTTGTTTTAGTTGGAAATCTACTTCAAAATCGAATAATATCTAGTGCCTCAAATATAGACTCGACTCTTCTTTTCTAACTATAAAATATGTACTTATACTCAAATTTCAAATCCACACACATTCACCATCAACATCGTTGGTATTCTTTCTGCCATCATTTTCCTGGCAAAATGTTTGTTTAAAACGAACAATTTCATGGATACATTTCACATAAAATACAGATTAAATGCAAGTCTATGTACATTCTGAAGGTGTAGACTAAATCAACAGAATTAATCGACAATTCTGGGAAATCACTCACATATTCCGATCATTCTTTTCGTACCCTCTACCAGAATACCAAACAGCTAAATCCCTTTTCTCAGTCTCTTCGATTTGATATGATTTCCATATATTTCGTAGGTACATTCGTGTTTTCGTACAATCAAAATCCCAGAAAAGTGCCCAACAATTATTCCGTTGAGAGAAACCTTGTATCCCAAACAGCAATAGATAAACGGAAAACAAAAATTAACCCCTTCCTTCGCTCTTGTATGCCAGCAGCATTCTTGTAGTTGCCGTAATCGTATTTGCATCTGAAATTGAGAATACTCTGATAAAACGACGTTTTCGATTGTGCTCCATGTTCAGATGCAAATGCCACCCAGCCCAATACAGACACCCCAGCAACCGTTGTTGTTTGGATGCTGTTAAATGGCATTCAACGTAAATGTGAATGGAGGCTTAAGTGGTGCTGTGTTTTGGTACTTCATTGCAGAATAAAAAATGTCTAGATTATCTAGCCATGGTGTTTCCATGGTAAGCGGTGGAATTGCATTTGGAACAGTACAATGTTTCTTTTTTTTTTTCGTATTCGCAACATTTATTAAGGAGGCAAGTATTTAACGTACTTGTTTCTTATTTTTATAGAGTGTTCAGTTGCTTTTATTTAGGATGGGTACTTGACACAGAAATTTCAACCCTGATTTCTTCCGCTTATCCTCGTAAAACATATCAGAGAGCCCTATTGACATCTTAATTATTAATGGAGCAATTCTTTGTAATTTTAAATTCAACTTTAAAACTACCACTCGGATCGTTAATACCAATTTTAGCGAGTGATATATCATTGCATAGGTTAACAGTAGAAAGTTAACTAGGTCACAAGAAATACCCAAGTTTTCCTTGCTTAGCAACAATATCCTTCGTTAAAAATCAGATCCATCCAGCCACTTTTGAATGAAAGAATAACCAGAAGTATATAAGTTATGGGGAGAAAGGAAATCCGCATCATAACAGGTATACTTATAGAATCTTGTACTATCAACGGACTAGGAATCAATTCTGGTACAGCTAGAGTGGGTGAGGTCACAAGATAGTAATAGAAACCATCAAATAGAGGGTGGTTAAATTTTAAGGGCCGATGTTGAATGTGAACCACACCTAAACGTCAAGTTTTTTTCTGCATTTCATTTGACATTTCTCAATTTCAGACTAACTCAATTTGAACCATGGAAAGATACACAATCGAGCAACGCGTTAAAGTTATTCAGGCTTTATATGGCGTTCAAATCAAAATGCATATCGTGCACTTCGTGATTTTTTCGGTCAATTTAATCGTCCAAATGTGCGTACAATCGGAAAAATCGTGCAAAAATTTGAGCGAACCGGGTCTGTAGGAGATGTGAAAACACCAGTGCATGCTCGTACAGCTCGTACTGCAGAAAATATTGCTGCTGTTCGCGATAGTGTGGCTGAAGTGCCGTCCACCTCAACTCGTCGTCGTGCCCAACAATTGCATCTCTCACGCTCGTCGTTGATGAACATTATGCATAAAGACTTGCATTTACGCACTAACAAGGTGCAATTGACTCAAGAACTAAAGCCTCTTGACCATTTCAAGCGTCGTCAATGGTCAGAATGGTGGCAAGAAATGGCAACAGTGGATGATCAATTTTCGAAGAAAATCATCTTCAGTGATGAGGCACATTTTCACCTCAGTGGATTCGTCAATAAGCAGAATTGCCGCATTTGGGCGAATGATAATCCAAGAGTGATTGTCGAAAAACCAATGCACCCACAAAGAGTGACTGTTTGGTGCGGTTTATGGGCTGGCGGCATCATCGGGCCGTATTTTTTCCAAAATGAGGCCGGTCAGGCAGTTACTGTGAATGGTGTTCGTTATCGTGAGATGATAACGAACTTTTGATGGCCCGAATTGGAAGATATGGATGTGGACGATATGTGGTTTCAACAGGACGGTGCCACTTGCCACACAGCTAACGAAACAATGGCTCTTTTGCGGGAGAAATTCAATGGCCGTGTTATCTCACGTCGTGGCGATGTTAATTGGCCGCCACGATCACGCGATTTGACACCGTTGGACTTCTTTCTTTGGGGTTATTTGAAAGAAAAGGTGTACGTCGATAAGCCAGCAACAGTTCAAGAGCTAAAGGATGAGATAATTCGGCACATTAACGGCATAGAACCTCAATTATGCCTCAGCGTCATCGAAAATTTGGACCATCGGATGGAGGTGTGCCGCCGAGGTCGCGGCGACCATTTGGCCGATATTTTGTTCCATACATAATTAAACCATACCAATATTATCATAATAAAAAGAAATGACAATAATTTCCTAAATAATTTGTGTTTTATTCAAAATCAACATCGGCCTTTAAAACTTAACCACCCTTTACTTGCTCAACTTCTCAAATCTCAAAATTCATAGTCTTCGTCGTGTAGTGACGTAGTACTAGGATTCAGTCTTGCCTGTCAAGAATAACTGTGTAGGATTTTTTGTGTTTTGCTTTATAGTTCACAGTAATTCTTCTAAACTTATTGATGTCAGTACAATCGACCATTTAACCCATATGACCACCCTACTGCCAGTGTTATGCATATGCAGTAGAGTTGAGCCTTTTTCACAGTTGATCGACATCAGAAGTTAAATCTAAAACCTTCAGCGTGACAAGCAATGATGCTAACCATTATATTACGGCCACCTCATTATTTCTCCACCTGCGCTGAATCGAGCTTAATATTCTGTAGACCAACGGTTCTCTAGCTTTTTTTTTTCACGCACCACTCATATGTACTACGGATCAGTCGAGTACCGCTGAGCTTTTGAACACGGTTTAGGTCTAAAAATTTAGTGAGAAAGAGGGTGCTGTGTGCTTGAAAAAAGTGAGAAGTCAGGTAGTCCACATAAAAGGTCTTTCATTAAGCGCTTTCTATATTTAAACTTAAATAAAACAAAGTGTGTGCGAAATATCATCGACATTTTTTATTCGTTTGAAAGACATATCGATGCCATTATGTGTGAAATATAACATCGTTCAAATGTCCGCCGCGGCTTCTCCGGGTGGGGCGCATCCGAAATGTTCAATTTTACATGACTCTGGCGCATAAATCAGACTGAATTTGACCAATGGCATGGGTTATGTTGGCTTTGAGGGCCACTGTGGTTTGTGGCTTCTTCGCATAGACCTTCGACTTCAGAAAACCCCACAAGAAAAAGTCTAACGGAGTCAAATCGCACGATCTCGGTGGCTACCTCCACGTGAGATGACCATGCCCTCGAATCGCTCGAATCGACACCAAACAGTAACTTTTTCGAGATGCATTGGACGCTCTTAGATCTCATGTGGATTGGTATTGTCCTAAATTCGACAATTTTGTACGTCAACAGTACCCATTCATCCAGAATGGGCCTCATCGCTGAAGATGATTTTTCGATGCAAATTATGGTCAGTTTCCAACTGCTCCAGAGCTCATTCAGCAAACACACGTCGTTGTCTATGGTCGGTTGAATTTTGTACGGGTGTAGGCCCAAGTCACGATGCGTTCTTGTGAGCGACGCGAAATCGACTGCATGGGACTAAACAATTTATTTAACTTGTTCCATAGCTGAGATCCTGAAGGATATCAACTGTAACAAATCCTCAGGTTAAGATGAAATGTCTCTCCTTCTTTCAAGGATGTCCTACTACCTTGGCAACATCTTTTCACAATGTCTTTCAATAAATGAATAGGTACAAATCCAACTTGTTCACAATTAATGCCGACCAAAGGTGACCTTCTTCTTCTACAAAAACCTTCTTTACAAAAACTGTTCAATGATACGTGCAGTGCTTTGTTTACCTTTTTCAAGTTCTACAACATGGAACAGTCATCTCTAAACTGCATCTTAAATAACGTGTGCTATTGCACAACAACAAAGCACAAAGTATGCCCTAAACAACAATTAAATTAATTTCAATCATCTGACGGTTCCCGCCAGCTCTTCAAACATTGTTTCCACGAAGCACATTGTCGGCGGTGTCATGACCGAGATAAATCAAGTGTTTGTATACCATCTGTCTGCAAGTTGGCAACATAGCTATGTACACTAGAGACTTGAGGTCCTCGACCGTTTTATAGGTTTTATAGCCCAAAAAAAAAAAAAAAACACATAAATACAAACAGCGATGAAAGAATGCAATCTCTTACACAGAGATTTTGAGATTGCGATAATTCGCTTGGCAAAAAATATCTAGCCACACAAAGCCCATGGAAAATTCGTTTGCCCTTAATTGGAACTGAAACTTTCTTTTCAAAAGATGCAACATTTGATTCATAAAATAGAAGAAGAGGAAAACCGTAAAAAAATTCTTCTTCACTTTGTCATTTTTTACGGTCCCGTAAATGCCATAAAAACTCACCAACTGTACTCTCGTATTCTTTTAAAGTGTTCCAAGTCAGCTTTTGATCTCAAAAGAGCCTATTTTGTAGGCTGCTTCCGTTGTGATAAAAAGAAATAAAAAAAAAATTTTTTTTTTTCATACTTCGGTATGAAGGATCCAAATACTCCTCTTTGTATGTCCTGAATGGTATAGTTGAACACACACTTGAGGGCTGAATGACAACAGTTGCGGAAGGAATTCAAGTGGAATGGCCCAACAAAGGACAATGGCTTCGTTGCTTGCCATTGTTGTGTGCTAAACTTCCTTTTACTCACAGCTGAATGTATACATTCTGGACTTTTTTCCAAGACACAGGAGGACTGTGTAGAATACCATCTGTCTATCTTTCGTCGTGCAATATTAAATGCCTATTCTATACTCAAATCATTCCTTGAGAGAATTTATCTATTTACATTGTATGTTAGAATGTAGCTCAATGCTAAGAGACCGTGTGAAGGGCCTATAGAAAACTGGAAAACATATTTTATGAATGTGAAGAGTATTCAAAGGAATCGAGAGCGCCATATTAAATTAGGTCCGCAGATTGGTAATTAAATTCGTTGAGTTCTTTTTATTATTTATATACTTCATCGTCAATGTCAAATTGTAAAATTGTATTTATATGTAGGGTAAGTACACTAGTACCTGATCATTAGGGCAACCGGAAATATGCTCTTAAAAAAACGTTTATAGCGCTTTAAATATGCTCTAAAAAAGACGTTATATAATCTAAAAACTATTGAAAACTGGAAAAATCACGAAAAATTAAACAACAAATATTATTTTTAAATAATTTGTATTTGAGGAAACACAACTAAATAAGAAATAAGTTAAATATATAAAAATTCTTCTTGAATTATAATTCATTTAAATTTTTGTTCCAATAAATGCAAATAATTTTGCTTGAAAAAGAAAACTTTGCCTATTTGCTCTAAAGACATTTTTGTGCATAGAAAAACTTCTTTCTACCTCAACGGATGTAATAAGCAATTATCTCAGAGACTGTGTATTCATTCACTGTTGAACTTGAAATTTCTTTTAAAGTCTTAAAACCACTGTTTTTTTCCAAAACATTTGACATTTTGGTCTTAAATTGTCTCCTTATTTTGTAGTCAATGGAGCTAGTCGCGTCCTATACATAAACATGAGTGACCGGAGTGTATTGTTGGACCATAAGCCCTGACAATTTAAGAATCTTTCTTGTTCTGTTTTTCTCGCTTACCTGATTAGATTTCAAACTGAAATGTATTGTAGCGCTTCGCAACTCTAGTCTTAATGCCAACGATTGAACGATTTTTCATATAAGTATACTCTACCACTCAAAAGTTTGGGATCGATCAGAAATCTAAGCTGAGATGGCTTTAATCCTACAAAATCCTTTTAAAAATCTTTTTTTTTTAAGTGTTTGTGAATGTTTGACTATATAGTAATTTATTCGATATTAAATTTTTATAAAAGCTGGCAACAACGATTTACTTAATTATTTCTCTTATAGTATTCAGCTTGGAATAACTTTCTTACTCCATATGGACCTGTAAAATTTCAAGTACAAGTACAAATGTAATTCCTTTGCATTTATTTGTTTTAAAGTACAAGTTCAAGTCCCTTGGTAATTGTACTTACGGAATTTGATAGAACAGGACCATAACTTGCACTTGTAATTTCTTTTAAGTACTGTTAATTCAATTTAAGCACTTTCAATTCAATATAAGTACTTAAAATTCCTTCTCAATTCCTTTTTAATTTCTTTTCAATTCCTTTTCTTTGAATTGAAAATACTTTACAGGAATTGAAGTACTTAAATTGAATTGAAAGTGCTAAAATTGAATTGAAAGTGCAAGTCCTGGTTCTGATCTATAAAATTCTGTAAGTACAATTACCAAGGGACTTGTACTTTTACTTAAAAACAAATCAATGCAAAGGAATTACATTCGTACTTGTACTTGAAATTTTACAGGTCTGCTCCATACTTCAGCTATTATTTTAAAATAACGAGTCATAAATATTTAAGAGAATATTTATTTAATTGAGAGAGAAAAATAATACAAAAAAGGCATTTTTTCACGTGCCATTACCATGGTGTCACTGGTTGCGAAAAGAGCTCGAGCTGAACTAGGATTAATTTTGAATCAAAAATGGCACCAAATCAAGAGATTTGTATAGAAATGCGATGCGCAATTATTACATTGTACAAAGAAAAAAAGGCCCATAGGAAAATTTCGTACAATAGCGTTTACTCCACGGTTAAACGTTTCAAAGAATTAGATACCATTCATGACAAAAAACGCTTGGGAAGACCTAACTAACAAACTTGGATGATCTCAACATTATAGTTTTTTCAAAGAGGAATCGCCGTCTTGAAGCATCTTAAACTCGAGCCGAAGTCAATGGCAGTGGAGCTCGAATTACTACTCGAAAACCCTTCCTGAGTCCACGAAATCGCAAAAACGACTGGCGTGGGATCGGCTGCATAAAGATTGGTCCATTGAAATGTAGAAGAAAGTCATGTGGAACGATGAATCCAAATTTGAAGTCCTTGGGTCAAATAGGCGAGTTTTTGTCTGTCGATCGGACCAAGAGAGGATGGCTCCACAATGTGTGGTTCCAACTATGAAGCATGGAGGCTGTTCGGTTATGGTCTGGTGAACGTTCTGCTTTAAAGGAGTTGGAAATTTGGTAAAAATCGATGACATAGAGGGATATAAAATCATTTTACGGGAACCACGCATTCCCATTAGAACGTTGTTTAATTGGGGATGACTTTTGGCTCTAACAAGACAACGACCCCTAATATTGCTCAAATCTTTGTAAGGAGTAAATTAAATCCAAAGAACAACAAAAAACAGTTCAAAATATGATATGGCCAGCCCAAGCTCTAGACCTTAACCCCATAAATTTTCTATGGGACGAACTCGATACGAGACAGCTGTCCAAAATCAAAACCATATCTTTGGACATTTCTACAAATAACCTGAGATTCACTGCCATATGAAAGCTTAAAAAAATTATTTGAAAGAATGCCTTGAAGTTGTGAAGCCGTGATTAAAAATAAAGGGAACTACTTTTGTGAAAAGAAGATGAAATAGTGTATTACCATTTGAAAAAGAAAAAAATAGTAAAATTTTCAATAATTTTCCCCTTTCCTCTAAAAAAAAACAAAAATCTCCCCCTTCACTCACAAAAAAGAATTTTTAAAATATCTCTAATTGTTTGTTTAAAAGTTATTTTGATTCAAAGTGTCAAAAATTCTTTGACCCCAAACTTTTGAGCGGCAGAATACATACTTATAAACGAATGTTAATTTACTTAGGATGTTTTCACCTTTTTCCCTTTTTTTTTTTTGTAGTCCTGTATTGCGAACAATCGCCCAACATTTTAAGCCAGTAGGGCAGACATATGGCTTGAAGAGTACATCGTACTGTCATCAGGAAGCTGAAAATGATTATAAAATTTTTAAAGGTTTTAACATAATTTGGAACATTCCACAATCTTTCTGAGATGACATAGAATTTAACTTATACTGCGAGTATATTCAAGTAAACATAAATTGTACTAAATTGTGCAGATTAAAAAAAAATTAATAATAAAAATTGAAAAGTATTGAATCTGATTTTTTCCTAAGCACCGTCTTTATTCGACTCTCCTTTTGATTTAAGCTCAAAGGCTTCTGTTCTTATAAATTCCAGATAATTTATACGATGCAATTAATGGATTTCTTTTTCGATAAGCTAACCTTAGCTTTGTTTGGTAATAAAACAATTTTGTTTGGTAATAAAACGTCTCTCTTTTATGTTAATGAGATTTCCCCAATTTTAAGGATGACTGTATCCGAAAAGGTTCCGCTTTCACTGTAGCTAAGCAAGCAATCGATTATAATTCGATTAATCGTCATGGCTATAAATTCTCGATATCAGTGATAAATCTTCGCGTTAAATTACATGGAAACCAAAACCACTACCACAATTGTAGCAGAGCTTCTTAAATTAACCATAAATCTACGATTTCTAATGATTTTCTCTGCAAATGAGCCTCCGTCTTCGTTCGGCCTCAATTTAGCCCGTTACTATATTTTCTATTTATGCAATTTGAAACTCATAACTCATAACAAGCATTTTTTTTTTCCGCACGAATTTAGCACCCTATTTTGGAAACCCAAACAGAAGTGCTACGAAAACCCCATTCGGCAAAACTAATAACAAGAAAAAGGATCTGCAAACGAATATTTTAGCATTCCTCGCAGCAGATACATTTCATCCTTACCCACACCGCATTCTGTGAATGGAAAGTTGAAGTGAAATTAACCGCCAACAGTGATTCATTTTAATTCAATCCGTATTCCATCGAAATCAAGGAAAAGTTTTTTTTTCTTTCTTTCTGTAGTCCTTTTTCCTTTTCTGGCAATGACACAGAAATCGGTATAAATGTATCTAAAACATTCATCCGTGGAGAGCGTACTCACGCAACACTCACAGCAGATACACGCAAAGCAACTGTATTAACAAATCAACCGGCAAAAATATGCAAAGTAGGTACCATAAGGCAACGACTCAACCACTCATTAGCGTAATATTGTTGTCAATTTGTTTCTGCTTTGGTAAACTTAAGTTTTTGTTGATTTGCCGTCGCCACGCCACGCCGCGCCGCCGCTACCTCTTCGAATGGAATATCGAGTAGACGGGAGTGAAGGAGAAATAAGATAAATTGCGGTTGAGGCATTCTTTTCCATTATTGTTACGAGTCACCCCCTTTGGGGGTGGCATGGATGGCAGATAGAAAATTTCTTCTTTTGTCAAAAGTTTCATAAATCTAATGATTGTCTGGAGCACTTTGGTTGCCAACTGGGGCGTTGTGACATACTTTTCTGGCATTGTAATCTGTGTGGGTGTGAAGAATTCAGTTTCATAACCGAGTGCTTTTACAGAAACCATATTTCCTTTTGTAAAGCAAGTTGAACAAACAAACTAATAGAATAAAAAGAAAGAATGGTAGGGGTATGTCCACAGTTATGTAGACGTCAGAAGATTTCAGCAAATTTTAGGAGATTTTTTTTTTTTTGCGAGTGACCTCGGATTTCGCAATTGGAGTGGGACACGTCAATCAAAGTTAGCATTTGTCAGATAAATATGGTACGGGAAATGAGTTTTGCGGCTTTTACAGACTTTTTTTGTATAAGATGACAGTCTTGAGTGGACCTGTGTCAGAATCAACTAGGTAGCGTACGCCATGTAAGTTGAGGTCACTTTCTTCTGTGACTATTTCACTCTAGAATTGATTTGAAAATTCTTTAAAATTGAAAACGAATGCCTTATGATCTAGTTCCCTAAGCGTTCGATGGATATCGGGTCCACAAGATCTTTGTCGCCCGAACAATTCGTGACTGCATTTCCAACGCAAATTAGTTTGCAGATCGTACGAAATACACATCTTTCTTTTGAAAACACGAAGGGAATTTTAATTTGGCATAAATAGGGTAGGGTAACCGCACGATGTAACCTTATTCGTTGGAAAAGGCTACGGTGGGCCATTTGGTCCTTCGTATAGTATAAATACTCTGGCTCGGACGACTTGCTAACACTAGGTACCTATCCTACTACTCAGTTGCCTTCTTACCTCAATGAAACAACGATTGGTAAGAGTTATTCTTCGTTTGATTTCTGATGAGATGTCATTGTCAGAAGTAATAGCAGAGCCAAGGTTGACAAAGTTATAGCAGTCGTGGCGTTATTTTCGATTCGTCCATTTTAAAATCTCCTTTCTGTTGACAGCAAATGCTTGGTTTTGCCCTCATGCATCACTAAACCTATTTTCGTGACTTCTGTCTTAGTACTCACAAACGCATCAGTATCAGCTCGCTGAGTTCTGTAAATGATGTCAATGTCGTTAGTTTACGTAGTTAGTTGCAGAGAGTTTTCAAAGATTGTGCCATTGATGTTGGCTTGTGTGTTTCTCACAATCGGTTGAAATAAGTACAATGTTAAAGAAATCACATAAAACCATTTTTGAGAGCAAAGGTCTTGGCGGGGTCATTACTTTGATCGAGCTGTTAGCTCCCCCCGCAATCATCTTACACAAACTGACTAATTTAGCAGAGTTGCCATAGCTATACCTTAAAATCGGTAGAGATATACTATGCATTGATTTGGACTTTTGTCAAATCTTAAAAATTTGCTCGACTGTGGACTATTCTGGCGTAAAAGGTTGTTCACACAATATATAGAAGTGATCACCGTTCATCTATCAGCTTCAAGGGCTATCACTACATAGTTCGTTAATCACTTATTAGAATTAGAAGAAGAGGGGATAATAGGATGCCGCCTTGTGGGGTGTCTCTATTGACAGATCTTCTAGCAGTTATCCCACCCTATGAGTTAGTAATCTGACTAGAGCAGAAGACTGATCAATGCGTCGAGTGCTTCTATTATTGCTAGTGCATCGACATTGTCAAAAGCGCTTTCTATATCCAGGAATTGATACAGAGAATACTCTGCAACATGTGAAAATATGGTGGGAAAATTAAAGGAATGTACACGTATGTAATTGGATGTTTGTTCTTTTATGAAGGTTTTCTCGATAGACGTCGATAAATGGTGCCTAGTGTTATATGATAGACCTCCAAAAGTTTAAAAACATAATCTTTCTTAAAGAATTTAAGCACCAAAGTTGTGGTAATCTAATCAAACCATAACAATTTTGGACTAAGAAAACTCCTACATTAAAATTACCAAAGATTTAAGCAAACTACGACGTCAAATCTTTGAATTTCTCCTTTTCGATTTAATCCCCACATTTCTTCCTTCCATTTAAATATTGAATAAAATTTCTGCAATTAATTAAGTGGATTTCCGTCCATAGTAAACGGATAATCTTCTGCTGCTAATTATCCAAAATTTAGGAAGGACTTTTCCAAAAAATAACAATGTTCCTCGGAACATCAACTCTTCTTTCATAATCCACTTAATTGAAGCTCAAGCTAAATCAGAAATCCCCGTTGAAACATCATCCACAAAATGGAAAACATCTTTCCCACGCAGAAACGTCGACTATTCGTTTGTGTTAGGAACGTAATTCCTCTGCTAAAATCATTACGACACGCTTGCACCCTCCACTTTGTGTTTGTTTGCTTGTACTGAAGAAGAAGTAGAAAATATTTCTAGAAACCCTGTAATCATCACCCCCTCAAGCAGTCTCCTGTTCTATAGTTTTGCTCTGAATGGCTCCCACATATGGAAAACAGAGCCATTTGTGTGTAAATGTGAACCAAAAAGGGGGGGCTGACGTTACCAAAAAGGATAATCATGAACAAATATGCATCAATGTCTCAAGGGAAAATGCAAATTGGTAGTCATTACATAATTTTCAAAGAAGCCGGTTGCGCTCTTTCTCCCCTCTTGATATTTATTCGCATACCAAAGCTAGATACGCATTCATCTGCAGGTTGGTCTCGACATTTGAAAGGAATTCGTCTTGCTTCATCCCCATTCCAAAGTCCTTACGTAGGCGGCATTCCTCTTCGTGTCGTATAAATCTCTTTAAAAGTAAATTTAACTCTGTAAGTGTGCAAATTCCTCTTATACGAGGAGTATCTTTTGGATGAAAATCTAATATCGGTGCCGTAATTAACAAAGCAGCAGTCACGAACTACAAAAGGCACACGAAGAGTGGTATGTAGTGTGTATACGTAACAGTCAGGCAGTCCTGGTGCACAGTTGTAAAGGGAAGAAATTTATTGCAATTAAGTAGAAGAGGACCCGAACAATTAACAGGGAACCCACTAGGATGCTGCATTTACTGAGTGGGTGTTTTATAGTCGTAGGTGAGGGACCTAATGTCTACGCCCCATGCCCTTAAAGGGTTAGGTGTGGGATGTGTTTGAAGTCGTAAACACGTCGGAAATAGTAGGTGTGGCAATGTTTGTGTTGTTCGCGTTAATTGAGTAGAACTTCCCCGCTTTTCACGGGAAGAATTTGCAAACATTTTTAATTTTATTTGTATCTTTTCAACGGGTGTGCAATAAACTCTTCTAATATGTAAGACCTGTTCGCTTCACACACATTTCATCACAAAGTATCGAAAGACGGCAAATATATGCTACAATGAATTTCCACTACTAGCATCTGTTTCAGCCAGATTTAAAGCTCGGGTTTTATACGGAGATTTATAAAATGAAAAACTCAGCCAGATAATGCCTTAGAGCTAACCCCCTTTATCGGCGCTGTGCTGTGACTTATCATCAGAGGTGTAACCAAAAACCAATATAAAAGAAATCAGACATTCACATTTTTTGCTGGCAGCTTATCAAGCCGGAATCTTTAAAATTCTTTGGCTGTAAGTCTAGATTCGTTCTTTTTTCTTTAAATTCCCTGAAGAGGGTTGAGTACCGTAACCCCAAACCAAAATCCCCAAACACGAAATCCGTAAACAGATCCCCATATTGGGAATCTGTATTGCACCGCTTCACTCCGCTGCCTCTCCGGTTCGTCTATACTCTGGTCCTATTATGTCCAAAATCAGTTAGGAGCAACAGGTTTTTGTTATATTCCGAGTTATGGCCTTATATCGTTTTCGTCAAGCAAGGAATAGAGCGTTTGGAGATTTCGGATTTGGGGATTTTTCAAAAGTTGGGGATTTTGGGTTTTGGGATTTCGCGATTGGGTCTTACGTGGGTATCCTCTCTGAAGCAGCTGCCTTGTCGCAACAGGATCACCTTTACTTTCACTTAATCACTGCTTTTGAAGAAAATCTAGTTACCTTCCCAAAATAAGAAAACTGTTCTTCACTCTCAACTATCAGGAGTCCGAAGTCTAATTGGGGATCCTTTTTCTCGTCCCTGTAGTCTATCAACTGCTGTAGTCTATCAACCGCTATAAATGTGTACAGTCGTCTTATTGAACTTGAATATTCTAGCAAAACCCAAAATTTCCACAAATTTGGAATAATTTACACACCATCCATCCTTTAAACTAAACTTTTAAGCTTTATTCTATACCCATACATACAAGTAGGTATGTATGTTCTTTTTTTAGAGTTCCACGAAGTATTTTGCGCTATATTTGAGCTTATGCTTCGTAGAATTCTGGAGAAGTCGGGTCTTATAATGTTCGGCTCTATAAATGCAACGATATTTCACTTGACCTTATTTCACAACACCGACCAGTGTGACAGCCAAACCACTTTCTTCAGTGTGGAAGCGTAAACCTTGAATCTTTTAATGACTTTCTTTTGTTGATTAACCAGATCAGTATTTTCAAGATTGGCAATCAAATATATTGGATAATAGGACGCATAATTGAATATGAAAAATGTTTTTTTTTATTGTGTCTATGAAACTTTCAAGTTTACCTGTCAAATATTATTTGAAACACATACTGCTAGGTAGGTATTTGTATTGTATTACAATATCTATGTCCCGCCTAGTATACATATTTAAATTAAATTTTCAATAACTGAGGCCAACGTTTAATTATGTATTTCCTTTTTTTTTAACTTAACACAACTATTTCTAAAAATGGTTTGCTTATCTGTTCCCCTCAAAGACCAAAAAGGGTTAGCAAACACTTGTATGTACATAGGCCTCGAATTAAAATTGCTTTTGAAAACGTTTGCTCCCCGAAGGCCCACTTCAAATTGATGGCTTATTTACTTTCACTTAAATGTTCACGAAAAGTTAACAGAAATGCAGTTGCCCTTAACCTCTTCAAAAACCTCCTATAACACTACTTGGAGGAAGAATAATCTAAAAGAAGCACAAAAATTAAACAAGTATGTATGTACATACATATATATCTCGATTTACCACTCTCACCAAGTGGGCACCCTTCATCCGGTAAACCTCGTTCTAAAATTTTCCCATTTTCAGGCACGAAAATTATAGCTCCCATAACTTTTCTTTGGTTCAAAGTTTTCCCTCAAAAGTAACTTTTTGATTTTTTTTCTTATTATGTTATTTTTCATCGTCTTTGCTCTGTTCTCCTTCGAAAAAGAACAAAGTGAGCAAAGAAAAAAAAAACCGTTCCAAAGAATAAAACTTAAAATTGAAAATTTTTCTTTATGACTTCATGTGCTGTTTTGTAATCTTCTTTCAGAATTCGAAGCAATGCACAGGAATTCAGAGCTATAGAGGGACAACAGTGACGACAATTCTCTGTGGTCGTCTCCGCACCATTTCAGGCTCGTCGATCAACCAAAACTCCTTCCAGGAGAAAAAACGATGAACAATCACCAATAGTAATATGAAATCAATAATTCCGACCGCTAGCAAATGCACACACAACACACAGCAGCACCACCGTTGCTTACTTTTGTGCAATCCATTGCTATTGTTTGGACGATAATGGCCGACACAGCTGTTGCCAGTTATACTACCGACGCTGTCACCACACCAACATTTATAATATCCGCAGCAGGACCAACTTTTCGTAAAATTAATTGAACTTTGTCTTTGATCTACGACCTACGACGACAGCGAAGACGAAGACGAAGACGGAAAACAAGAGTAGGTTGGTGCCAAAAACTTCAACAAATCGAATCACCCCCCCGCTAATAAGGCTTACAAGGATAATGCCACAAATAGCCCAATAAAAGCACAAACATCCAACAGTGGATAAGAAAACAGAAACACAGACCGGGCCATAGCAATCATCTAATCATGAATAACATGAGTGAAAAACCTCCACCCCCTCAGCCGCCTCCGCCACCCCTACTAATGCAGCACACCATGTCACTGCCACCTCCACCCCCACAAACAAACGATCAATATCAATACGAGTCAGCATATGTGACACTTGGAAAGTCGTCGAACAATAATGGCATCACGATGGCGACAACGACGCCAACAGTGGCCGCCACAACAACGATGACAATGACGATGACAACGTCCCCAAAAGCTGACGAAGTTTCCAATTTGCTCAAGTACCAGAGCGGGATCGGTCTTGGCAGTGGGATAGTTGGTGTAACTTCGGGATTACCAGATGGCAATGTCCTTATTCTTGGCAAAAGCATGAACAACGCGAATCCGTCAATAGTTCTGGGTGGTGGAGGCGCCGGCGGCGGTGGTCTGAGTATAGGTCATGCTATGGGAATGAATTCCGGCGGAATTAGTGGTGGGAACATTGTAACCAGCAATACAAGTAGCAACAAAAATTCAGCGAGCGGAGGAGGCCCTGGAGGCAATCGCAACACAAAGCGGAAATGTTGCTCCTGCTTTGGAAGACCATCGACGACGAAGCCGATGTCATTCTGGACCGGCTTAATAACGAATTTGGGAATTTGTACATTACTCTTAGCGTATACACTTCTAGGTAAGTACCGAATGCAGCTGTACATTTTCTCATATCCTTGTGTTTCCTTATTTTCGTCTATCTTTTCTCTTCTTAGCAACGAAATGTTCGAGTAAGAGGATTTAGATGTCGTGTGTGTGTGTGTTTTCTGCAGAAAGTTTAAAACCAGTTAGAAAATCTCATATACAACGTGGGGGTGATGAAATTTCAAAACTTTTTCTTCATCTCCTGGGATACGGATAGAGCGCTATTGAGAGTTTTTCTTACAATAGTTTTGTGTCGATAGTAATGGGATTTGGGACATGGACTTTAGGGTGGCTTTGGATGACAGAGTGGTTGATAAACAATGTATTAAATGGAAACAAAGAGTTTTCCGGATCATGAGTCGGTTTTGACATAAAACATTTTTAACACTATTTTCGATACACAAGCATACATTTTTGATGGCGGAAGTAGCAGAAATGGTAGAGGATTACAAAAGTCAATTGTTTTCTGAAGAAATGTTATGCTTCATTCCGTATGGAGCCATTTCCGGCATTTTCAACGATTTCAAACTACATCCTCGTTATTATATAAATGTTGGATTAAAAACTTCATGCAGTACAAAGTTCAAGGATTATTTATTATATAACAATTTCCACTTCTTGAGGTAGCAGGTATATCGAGAAGTGCAGATGAAAGGTCAGTCAAACTATAAAAAGGAACCAATATATTGACCAAACCCATGGGATGTAATGTATTTTACTTTCCCATTTTCAGAGAGTGTATTTATGCATAGGTTAAGTTTAATGAAACTTAGATTTGGGTTATGTTAAGTAAGCTTAAAAAGCAAACTACTTAAGATTTGGCCCTTAATCCTTGCCGTCGAAAAGAGGTAGAAAAGGGTAAAAAAAAAACTCCAATGGCCTAGTTTACACCGCTGATTTGGTCCAGGACCAAACCCAGGTATAGTCCAAATGTCATCGCTGTAAACGCACCGAACAAAGGACTTTATGATATAGGTCAGTCCACATATTTAGGTGACCTAGACCAAATTCTAGTTTTCTAGTTTTCTAGTTAACACTAGATGGCGTATTGACAAATGTACTGAAATTTCAAACAAATGTCAATCTTAGTTTACACCGGGGACTATATTCGGACTAACACTATAATTTGGTCTTAGTCCAACTTGTTTGCACCGACCAGGGACTAAAGCTCGCCATCTAGCTATCCATAGATGCAACTACGATTTGCCTTTCTAAATGCCAATGTGGTTTTGAAGAAATATTCGTGCATTATTTCAGCAACAACGAGTTTCATGTCAAAATGCCTTTGAAAAAACAAATATACGTGAATTATTTCAATTTCTCGTTGTCGGTTCAAGCAGAGCCTCTAACCAGAGACAAAAGAATACACAGATGTAGAATGCCAGTACAAAAGCATGTTCGGAAAAAAATTTGAAAACTAGCATACAAAATCGAAAAACCAGCAACGGATAGGGAAAGGAAAAGGGAACTGAGAGTTTGGTATGATATGAAGGAAGTATGAAGGTATGATTAGTATTTCTAGCTTGTTGAACTGATGTTGCTTTAATCAAACGAACATATTTTTTATTTGTTTATGTTCTCTGAGAGTCTTCTGTTTATTGAATTTTTAAGTTTTGTTTTGTTGTTTGTAGCGAATTGTGGACGATTGTGTATGACATTATGTTGGTGCTTATAATATTTTATTCTTTTTATTTTGCGGATAATTGGAGATTTCAGTTTTTTATTTGCCTATAGACTTTTCTTACGGTTTTACACCATGTCACAAAAGTTAACATGCGACCTAAATTTATCGACCTTAGGGGAACATTTATTTAATGACCCACACACTTTTTTCAAGTAAAATTTGTAATTGTTACAAATCAACAGATAGAATACAAGCAAAAAGTACAGATTCATATAAGTTACAAAAGTCTACGTAGGATATTACTTTCACGAGGTTGCTTCTTATCAATAGCGTGTTGGACCCCTTTCATGTTAATTACTTTATATAGTCTTAATGGCATTTAAAGAAAAAAATCTAAAGGGTTCCGATTGAATTAACGTTCCATTTGTTCAGCTTTTCCTTCAGATGAGAGCTTAGCACACAATGCAAATGCTCAAAGACGTTTAGGTTTGGGCATTATGATAATGCTCCAGCTTAATTAAATGTTTTAAAGGATCAACTCGCTCGATGGGATCTCAATTTTTTGACAATGAGACTGTTCGTAGCTGGATTTTTATTAGTCGTGTGTTGACTTTTGTAACACGGTGTAATTGCTCAGCGCATAGTAGGTATACTGCCCATTTAAATTAAATTTTGTCATATATATCGAGAATTTTTAAATTCAAACGACAACATTGCTTTTTGCAAAAACCCAACAACAAAATACATGTTTTTACTATCCTCAAGCTCGAATACATTCATGAATGTACTTCTCTTTGTATTAGTAGCACATCAACTAAACACAAATCAAATATTTTTTGAAATTAGGAATAGTCCCACCGAAATATGAAAAAGCAGCTTAATTCTCCGTGCTGTGTGGGATGGAATACTCATTTTGGTTGGAAGTTGCAACTTGGCTGTTTGATGGATTTTATTTTGGAAAAGCTGTTACTATGGCCATCTAGTAGCAAAAAAAGAAGTGAATCTTGAAATCGACCAGATTCTACATCTGTGTATTCTTTTGTCTGTGCTCTAACTTTACAATTTTCCATTTTGCTGCAGAAATAGTATAATATTTGCAAAATCGACGTGAATTCTTAGGTGACCATAAAGACAATGGATTGACATTCGTTTGAAATTTCAGTACATTTGTCAATACGCCATCTAGTGTTAACTAGAAAAATATTAATCATGTGCCAGAATTTGGTCTCGGTCACCTAATTATGTGGACTGACCTATATTATATAGTCCTTTGTTCGTTGCGTTTACAGCGATGACATTTGGACTATACCTGGGTTTGGTCCTGGACCAAATCAGCGGTGTAAACTAGGCCAATAGCGTTACACGTAAACTGTAACATTTTTCGGAAAACTCGAAAACATCTCAGGCTTATGATATCACCATTCTAGAGCAGGCAATACCAAAATGTCTCAGTGACTGTAGTAAACAAAAACGTGTATCACAATACCTTTCAGTAAGATAATCTGAGTCACACGGCTGGAATGATTTAAGCCTGGCTTCAAAACAATAGGTTGGAATTGCTTATTCTACTCAGCTTGATGTTGAGATTGAATGTACAATTATAAATCTGGCAGCAGATTGCTCAGATTTAAATGGCAGCGGGCGTGATCCACTTGACACATAATTAGTTCCAGCAAATGAAGGATGCTAAAAGAATCTATGAAAAGAAGAATTTAAGCCTTTCTTAAACTGAAAGGAAAGCAAAACTTGTTTAAATTTAGAATTATTTTTCAAAAGCGAAGTCAGAACAGAATCTTACGTTTTGTTTCAAATAACAGCGAATTATGTATAACTTTACATAGAAAAATTTGTCCTTGACCTCTTAAAATGCCCATCTTCACTGACTTTCCTTAAAACAACGCGATTTTGCTCCCCGCTCTCTTGAGATAATAAAGAGTACATTAAATTTTTCGCTTATTCTGTGCTGTTTCATGTATTATTCATCCCAGATTTTTGCAGACATTCTTCATCAGCCCTATATTGTATTCGCCTTCACCTGTTTATAAAGTAGCAGTGTGATGTTTTTTGCCGCAAGTCACATATGTCACACAAATAAAAGTCCCGTGAGATCGAAATGATGCATCCTATCATGCAGGTTTCAGCTTCCAGTGCATTCTTATGCGAACATTTCAAATTGTACGAATGCCAGAATATACATACATAAAGTACATATGTACATATGTACTTGTATATATGTCACTTCAATAATTACTCCTTTGTAAATCCCACTTCAATTGGCATCGTATGGTGCTTTTCTTTTTCTTTTCATCTTCAGTGAAGTAATACCTACCTACATTCCAAATGATACAGAGATGGACAATCAGTGTCACCACAAAAGTGGCAACCGGTCGACATGAAACCTCTGTTCCATTCAGTGATTGGGCTAAAAGCCAACCTCTACTGTTCTACTATTCAATGCTTTCAAGCTTGTAGTCATAGACTACGACCGACGCCGGCATCGTTAGGGTTTATCCAGTATTTTCCTTTATTTGTGTGCCCACCATAGTAAAATGTATGCATGAAGAAAAATTATTTGATCAATTTTAATTGTTTAAAATAGAAAGAGAGACACATTATGCAAATAATAGAACGCCGTAATCCAATCAAACTACTTCTACTTATTAGAAGCCAATATGCTTCTCATTTTGTCCAGCCAATGTGACTAAATTCAGATCGGGCAACATTTCTTAATAGCACTTGAAAAAACTTCAAACTCTTGGGTGGAAGAGTGACAGAATAAACTTATAAATCGACTCAAGATTCTCCTATTCCCCGTTTCATGTCATAGGAACAAGAAGGGCGACGAACTAGGCAGGCAAGAATTTTACCTCTTTCTAACAGGGAGAGTTAAAATTCCCCCTCAGAGCAGTCAAGAGAAAAATAATTTCCCGCTTATTATCAAGAGCTGAATAAGAGCCGTCTTAACAACTGCGTCACATCCAAAAAGAACAAATAAACACCTCAGAACAACTCATACCTTGCCAAATTGTACATATCTTTAAGATACATTAAACTATGCAGTTAAATATTATGTACCATTCAATACACACTGTAAGAATGTTAACAAAAAAGACACCCTTGATCTATTCCTATTCAGGTGTATTGCTAAGGCTAGAGCAAATTCCTGTAGTGCTGATTTGCTGCTCTTTCTGAAATTCAGAACATGGATTTAAGCCAAACAGCTTCGCCGGCCTCAACGCTATACACTTTCAGTTTTCTGGAATTTCTCAGCACTATTAAACCACCTCGTCATCCAATCCATTTTGAGAGTGGGTACTCCAGTGACGACACCTGCTCTAACCTCGCAATGGCACCAAGCTGCAAATTGTCGAGTCCTCAATATTGACTGGATGTTCTTGAGGGGAGTCAGTATTCATACCATTTCCCTTTTGAGTTCAAGAGTTTTCAGTTCGCTCTTAACGTCTATTTTGCGATGACAATAAATTTCAGTGACTAGACATAAAGTTTGGTCGAGGTGGACTTAAGAGGATTTTTTACACAATCAATTCGAAGGTGCTTGGTCTAGAGTTAGCCCATCCAGCAGCCTAATCATTCTGGCACCAGAAAGTAATCCAGAAATATCTTTCATAAAGAAGTACTCTAGGAACAGAGAAGAGGCTCCAAACTTTGGCGTGGGGCTTACTTACTTGCTTACTTATCAGGCCAGAGGCCCTTGGAGGGTCTGAGCCGGAACTAATGCTGCTTTGCAACCTTCACGGTCCCGGGCACGTTGCTTCCAGTTTACTAGACCAAGGTTTTTGACGTCCGAGATTTCCAGATCTTTAAACCGGAGGTTCGGTCCCCCTTTTCTTCGTGAACCAGGTGGCTGGGATTCAAAGATCCTCTGAGCTGGAGCATTCTCGTCCATTCACTCGATATGGCCGAGCCAGTGCAGTCGACGGATTTTCGCCTTTCGGACTACATCCACATCTTTGTACAGCTCGTAGAGTTCACAGTTATATCTTCTCTTCCATTCGCCCTCCTCGCAGACAGAACCAAATAATCGGCGTAGAATTTTTCTTTCGAAGGATCCCAAGATCTGGTCCGCTGTCTTACTTATCGTCCAGCATTAAGCTCCATAAAGTAAGACTGGCAAGATCAGGGTTTTGTAGAAAATGATTTTGGACCTTCGAGTTAGGAGTTTGGACCCTAGTTGTTTGGACAAACCGAGAAAGTAGCGGTTGCCTGAGGTTATCCTTCGTCGAATCTAGGGTGTCATTTGTGGAGTTTATATTTACTCCGAGGAAGATAAACTCCTTCACTACTTCAAAAGTATAGCTGTCAATTGTTAGGTTGTGACCTAAATGGTGTTCAACGGATCGGTTTTTGGTAGACAGCGTGTTCTTTGTTTTACCCTCGTTCAGCATGAAACCAACACGTTTGGCTTGTTCTTCTCTTGCTGTAAAAGCCTCAATAATGGCACGCTGGGAACGGGCGATGATGTCGATATCGTCTGCGTATCCCAGCAGCTGGATGGATTTGTTAAATATAATATAGGGCGTGGGACTTACGCCTAAAGAAATAAACGTTATGAGTTTAGTGATTTTGTGTCAAAACTTTCCTTTGACAAGATGTAATCCGCAACGCCTATTTTCCTCTCCCAAGCGAACTATGCAAAGTAGATTCTCAGATTCGACGAGAAAAAACGGCTTTGTTGTCTAAAGTGTAGATCCCCTTTCTCTCTAAAGACCACAATAAATATCATAAGTAAATCTCATTTTTGTAGTTCGGGATTTCTATTCAATGTCGACATCATGAAAGCGTTTCATTGTTGTCACACAATAAGCACGTGGTGCATCCTTGATAGATGCTTTGATTTGTTGACATTTTTTTTTTTCCGTGTAGCCGTTTTCATATCTACATACTATTGCACATTGGCACATTCATGACTGAGGCTTTTGTTCCTTTTTGAGGTATCGGAAACCACTAGCCACCAACTACAGACCCACTTTTTCATTTTCTCTTTATTCTTTCGTTCGCGAACTGCATTTCATTATTAATGCATTTCAGCACATAAAATATGTGGAAAACAGTACACACAGGCACACACCATCTATCCCTTGGGCCACATACTTCATGGTACAGGGGAAGATTTAATGAAAACAATTTCTTTTCAGCATTTTAGTGTCAAACACATTGTCCATTCTTCCTTCCTGGATGATTTTACTACATGCTCCTTGGCTGTTTTTGTTCTTTGCAGGTTCATTCATATTCCTGACCATCGAGAACGAAGACTATTCACTGTTACATCATCAACAAAGGACATTGGCATCGACCAAGCGACAGAGCGGTAGCAATAGCATTCCACCACAGCGACGTGTGGATAATTCCAGTAGTAGTAGTGTAAGCAATAGCGGTTTACTTTTGAATGGAATTAGTGATCCGCAATCAGCGATAGAGGCGGACACATATGACGTACGGCAACGGACCATCGAGAATATCTGGGACATTACAGTCTCCTTGAATATCCTCTACAAGGAGAACTGGACAAAGTACGTATACACATAAAGGGGGGATTAGAATAGAATCTACTTCTATTCCATACATATATGTAAATGAATTTCCATTATTTTCAGATTAGCAGCTTTGGAAATTGCAAAATTTCAAGACCAATTAATAAAGAGACTGAGCGAGGACGTAACCTTATCAAATTTGGATGGTAATAGTCCAGCTACAGAGGCGGTTCTATTGTTGTCACATGCTAACGACGGACAGAAGTACGAGTGGAATTTTGCGAAAGCATTTTTATACTCGCTTACAGTGTTAACGACAATTGGTGAGTTCATTTTGTGTGCATTGAAGTGGGTTTAGACCGGAAGGCGACAGAACAGCTTAACATTGTGTTATAACAAGGGCTTGAGTTGTTGGTTTTAGACAGATAGTGCTTGTTGGATGAACGATTGTGTTAATGTTTGAGGTTTAGTCTTCGCTTTTTGTTAAATTTTATACTTTATGGGTTTTCATATTGCGTGTTATTTCATCCTACAATTATATAAAGATGACAGAAAAGGCTGCAATATTGTCAAGAAGTTGTATAATTGGCAAATATTCCTACGACGGTGCTGTGTTTGTTAATAGCATGTACATAGTTTATTTTAACCCTTTTTCACTTCAAGACTAACTCGTTTGGTCTGTTTATTAAAGCCTTTAAAACGGCGACCGATGTTGCCCATGTCGTCTGGCGTACCTTAGTAATTAGGCAATGCCTTCCGTGTAGCACGAGATTAAAGAAGTCATAATGTATTTGCTAAAGTTTAGAAAGGCTGCTTCTAAACTTATTTCACATTGCATCCCGTGTCCTCAAGTGTTACACGAGAGACACAGCTGGATAGGTTAAAAATGTGATGGAGTCTCGACTTGAAATTGATTGGTCTTTTGCAGGATTTAACTTAGTATGAAGATTTGGTCTATCACCGATATGTTGAGCCAGAAGCTACACTGGTATGTGCCAGTTTCTTGGAATTCCTATAAAACTGTCAAATGTTGTTTCAACCGCGCGACTAATCGATTTCCTTGCGCTGAGAGACTGCGTATGCCGTCTTCTTCCTAGACAGGATTTTCTTCTCCTTTCTTCTTCTGGCTCGATTTTCTTCCCATGTTGCCTTTGATTCCTGCTGCAGTGCCTAAATATGTACATCTTCTGTCACCTCTTGCCGGTATTTGTAAACATCATCATCCCACTTGAGTCGTGAAAGACGGGTGCACCGTCGAGAACCTCTCATGCAAAAGCTACTCCGGTGTGCTAAGACATGCATTATCAGTTCTCTTTTTCTAGGCCATGCGCAGGTTCTTTTCGTTGGACAGACGAGCTCTGAAATTATCTGGAACCAGATAATGGTCAGAGTCGACGTTTGCTGCTCTAGGTTAGGTTGGTTGAAGCGGCTGCCAGCTATAGCCAGCTCACTTAGACCAGTCATAGGTCCATTGTGATACCACATGGATCTGAAGAGATCTCCATACCTACCAATTGGAGCTTTTTATGAAGCGAAGGAGGTTCCTGATATCCGTGTTTATCAGATCGCCTAAGTCGTTAAAGTAGAATTCCCCTAAATGGAGTTTTCATCTACGAGAGAGAGCTGGACAGTTACACAGAAGGTGGGGAATAGTTTCCTCCTTCTCTTCGTCCAAAGAGCTTCGTTTGCAGGGACGCCAAGCCTTGTTGCATTCTTGCCTATTAAACAGTGTCCCGTGTTGACATCTATTATGGAACTGATATGCGATCTGTTAAGAGAAATCAAATTCTTAGAGTGTTTCAGATCCAGCCGTGGCCAAATCTCTATGCCCCGGCACCCAACAAAGGTGAATATTGAACTGCTCCGCCATCTCTATAAGAGATGATTTGCTGCTCTAAATGTGAGTATATTTGGAATGTGCATCTTTTAACAGAAGGTTGATCTGGTTGGCGGTTCAGCCATCTAGAAAAAGCTAGTTTGCTGCTTACTTCGGACAGGCGCCATAGGCTCTATCTAGAAGATCAGAGAATTCAGTAGGTGTGTACCCAGTCCGGAAGCTCTAGTCAGCTTTCCAGACTGTCTATTTGTAAGTTATCTCAGAAAAAATTCAATAAATTTAAAGTACATACATACTTATAATAAGGAACAAACTCTAAACCTTATCCAGTAGCATCCTCCAGTTTTAATAATGCACTGTTTCTCAAAATGTGTGTGTATGTTCCTAATAGAACACTTACCTTAAATTGTTAGGTTTTTTCCTTAAAAAAAATGTCCTGAAACTGTTTCAGTACCTCTTTTAAGTGCTTCCCCTTAAATAAGTCTCTATACTATTGACAGTACCTAACGAAGCCTGAGAATTATGTAGTAAAGTGAAAGGCAATTAAATTAAGTGTAAAAAGCTCTCAACAAGCACACAAAGAGCCAACCGCATTCGTTACTAAATTCATTTCAATTTACTCCCTTTGAACATTGTTCTTCCGGCAATTCAATTAAAAAACAAAAAAAAACCCTCAATCTGATTGAATGTGTGTCACAGCATTACCAACAAAGTTGCTCACAAATGAGCACATGCAGACAATTTTCGAAAATCCATTAGAACCGATCTACTAATCGAATTTTTGCTTTAGAAATCCTGAACCCGAACCGAACTCAAAATCCACACCCCCACAGTTCGAGTTCTTTATTACCTTCCATTACCGAGGCGGGCCAATAAAATTAGCTCAAATAAATTTGATTCAATCTAGTGCCATATACAGGGACACCGACAAAACGACCGAGATTCAGAAGAGACAAAGTGAATTTCCATGCCAACAACAACTTAAATAAATTTTCCAAAATAAATATCCCATTTTTCCAACGGAGGGTAGCTCTGTTAGAAGTGCCCCAATTCGAATGTTTTTACTGCAAATCCCATTAACTGCCAATGTACTTTTCTCCCTTCTTCATTTCAGGATATGGTAACATTGCGCCAAAAACAACTCTAGGTCGATTGGTAACATTAGCATACGCCGTCCTGGGCATACCTTTAACTCTGGTCTATCTCTCAAGCACGGGTGGTGTCCTGGCGAAAGTGGCTCGAGAGGTTTTCTCTCGAGCCCTTTGCTGTTGCCTGTGTTCGAATTGCGGTTATTGTTGCTACGATGAGAAGCGAATGGCCGAAAAGGAGCGCCGCATGAAACGGAAGCGCCAACATGAGGAAATGCGCGCCCAGCAAAGCGCCATGAACGAACCGTTCTACGTGCGACCCGGTTCGCTACATAACAACTTCCACTCGCCTGAGAAACAGCAGCACGTTGTCGGTCATCACAATAACATGCTGCCTGATGTGGATTCGCTGAGTGCCTCGGACTCTCGAGGCTCAATGCATGGTCTGAGCATATTGGCTCCTATCCTACTGTGCCTGTGCATGATGATCATCTACATAATGTTCGGAGCGGTGGTGCTCTATCGACTGGAGAATTGGCCCATCCTCGACGGAGTGTATTTTTGTTTTATGAGCTTATCGACAATTGGATTTGGTGACATGGTGCCTGGCCTCAAGAAGGAGTCGACGGCAACGACATGGTTCTGCTCGGTGTATATAATGTCGGGGATGGCCCTGACAGCTATGTGCTTTAATGTGTTGCATGAGGAAATTGTGCATCGTATCAAGGTAGTGGTGGAATTCAAGAAAAACTCCAATCTGGAGAATGAAGATGTAGTGGCGGGTTATTACATGCCACCCTGACATTACGCAAAGAACACGAACCTCTATCACAGAAATCCCACCGAAGAGACGCTGGTGTCAGGTTTGTATTATGTATTATCTCCGTACTTAAACTGATTTAACCCAGCATTCATTTTAGGTACACCAACCTCAATTGTGTTCAGTCAAGATCCAGACATGGGACAAATGCACAGTCTCAAGGACTATGTGAATCACGAGTTGGTGCCAATTATGACAATGGATCCGAATAGTGCACCCAGCAATACAACACATCTGCTAAAGAGTAATGTCGTGTCGTTACCGCTGAACAATCTTATCTCACCAACGACAGTGCCAGGAATGGGTGGGCTACAACAAAGTCCTCAACTAATGGACAGTTTACCTCCTCCGTCGCAAGCATCGACAGAACCCCTGCAGCCACAACAGCAACAACAGCAGGTACAATTGACACTCACTGGTGTGTATACGTTGGCAGAGGAGCCAGAACTAGAGGCGGAGGAGGAAGACGATGATGAGCAGGATCAAGATGATGCCATTTAAGTGTTGGTAGAGGTTGAAATAAGAGTCAATCGGGGGTGATATTGTATATTTTTTTATGCGTAAAGTAATGATATTTTGACAGTAATGGGCTAAAAGTGTGTACAGGTGATGGCAGAATTTACTTGATATGTGTTCGGTATATGTGGGAATTTGAAGTAATTATTGTTTATCTGAAATACCACGTCTGTATTTTCGAAACGTTGATAGAATTTCTACTTACAAAAGGTATCGTTATACTTTATAACTCCAGCAAGAGAGGTTCATTGTGATACCACAACTAAGAGCAAAACCAGCTAGAGCTATTCATAAAGCCAGAGTGTGGTACGGAATAAGATATCCATCTCCAATAGACTATTTACATGAGTAGGGACTCACACTTGCTTTCTTTACACGTTCTAGTAAATTGGCTTTCAAGTTTAGTTTTGTATCCAAGATAAGACCGAAATATTTTTCAAGTCTGATGTCGGTTATTTTATAATAAGACGGTCAAAACTAGGCGAAATTAATGTGGAAACAGTATAACAAAGTGACGTGATTTTTCACTGATAATGAGGTCAGCAAAACCAAATTGCTTATCTAAATACGTTTCATTGAGATCTTGTAACTACAGCCTCCTGATGATTAGTTTAGGTCTTTGAAAAGTAGGAACTTTGATAGCGAAATAAATACAAAACAAATATAGCTTATAGAAAGCCAGGGTCTAGCTTTTCGCAAGCTCAACCATTCATGTTGTGTATGTTATATTTTTCGAACAAGTGAAATGCACCTACAGTTTAATTGTCGACTCCGAAAGGCGGATTGAGAAGCTTTTTCATGCCTACAAAGAGGTTGTGCCACGAAAAAACGTTTGGTATTATAGTTTTTAAGCTCAAAGTTGTGTTCTCTTGCTTAGCAGTCCAACGCTTTTACGAAAAAGATACAAAAACCAACATTTACTTCAAGCCACAACGAAAGTCGACTTTCATTTTCAAATTATATGTCCTGAACAACAGAATGCGGAGGGGTGATTTTTAGGGACGAAAGGAAGGTAAATTCCTATGGTCCATAGTTACTGGCATGATGTTACAGATAAATCGAAAGTGTATATGAACTGCAACTTTGGTGAAGGCAATGTGATAATGCATTCATGCTGCGTTTAATTTGATTTCGCATTGATTTTACAAAATTTAGTTTCAATATTTTAAGTGTCTCGTTAAAGGCACATTAATACTATATATAAACAATACCATTTAACGTTGTCAGTGATGCATTTAATTAAAAGAAAACACGGTGCCCCTATATTAATTTCGCCTAGTGTATTTAAGAGGAATTTTGTAGATATTTCCGAGCAAAGCTGCCCAATTCTTAAGTGGAGAAAAGAACTATGTCATTTAGGGCAGTGTTTTTCAAAGTGTGGATCAACGAAGTGCTAGGGGGTTGCGAGCTAAAAAAAAAAATAAAAATTAGAAGGTAGGGTTAAGTTTAAATTTTATTTTCCATTTATTGTCTTGTCTAGGAGGTTATAAAATATGGATCGATACATACTCGCACAACGTGTTGAAATTGTGAAAATTCACTACAAAACCGGTGAAAATATCTCGGAAACATTTCGTCAAGTTTTTACTGCTTTTGGTCATCATCAAGCGCCGTCTCGCACAGATATATGAAATTTAATCGATAAAATTGAACGTCTCGGATGGGAAAGTGGTGTGAAGACTCCAATTCGTGTTTGCCCGACAAAGTCAGCTGAAAATATAGCCGCCGTAGTTGAGAGTGTGACTGAAAAGGTGTGTCCATTTCGAAACGATCACAAGGATTGGGCATATCTGCAACCTCTTTGCACCGTACTTTGCATAAAGATCTTTGCCTACATGCTTATAAGGCTCAGTTGACATAAGAACTGAAGCCAGCAGACCATGCATAGCGCCATTCTTTCGCTGATGATATTTTAGAGAACATTTTTCTGAGTGATGAGGCTCGTTTCGATTTGTCAGAGTATATACACAAACAAAAAAAACAAAAAACCTGTCTCATCTGGGGCCCCGAGAACCAAATAGAAAAAGTGTTACAACTTCTCTATCCACAACGCGTTTGGTGCTGTTTTTGGGCTGACGGTGCCAGTGGGCCATATTTTTTCGAAAACGATGCTGGTGCGACCGTTTCAGTGATTGAATTGAATTACCGAACGATGTTGACTGACTTTTTTTTACCTGAAATTGATGCTATGGACACGGACGGCGTTTATTTTTAGCAGTACGTCGCCACATGCCACACAGCTGGTGAAACAATGGCAAGTCTTCTAGACGTGTGATTTCTCGAAATGGAGACTTCAATTGGCCGCCAAGATCGTGCGATTTAACACAATTAGACTTTTGCCTTTGGTGTAATGTTAAAGATAAAGTCTACGTTAATACTCCCCCAACGATTCATGCACTAAAAGAAAATATCGGAGCTGTTATTCGCGAAATACAGCTACAATTATGCGAAAACGTGATGAAAAATTCCATCAAAAGAACGACTCTTTGTAGGCAGAGCTAAAGCAGACATTTAGCAGATATTGTATTTCATTACTAACCTCGGCGTTTGTACTTTAGATTAAAATGAAAATGTGACCACTTTTTATAAAAATGTTGCGATTTTCTACTAATTTAAAATCATACCTCTTGTTGGATGACCCTATATATTCAAGTTTATTCTTTTTAATTTTCAAAGCGACCCCTCTGTATGTGGTCAGAGGGGTCGCTATTCTAAAAAGATTGAAAAAAACTGATTTAGAGGATCCGGGTATAATCTGAGACAGCGATACCAACGTCATATGCATAGGTAACCACCGTCTTTTTCAGGTTGAAAAATAGCTCGATGACGACCAGTGAGAAATAAGAAACTAACTGAAAACATTTCTTTCGAAGCATGAATGTTCTATACCGCTGATATCATATGTAACTATGAAAGAGAAAGCAGTTCTTGACAGTAAATATGACATTAAAATTGGACTCGAACTGAATTCGGCAATTGTTAAAGCCTTTAGGTCGTGTTCTTCTGAGTTGATATTTGTTTGAATAAGGACCCAAATGTTTAAAGTTCAAATCCATTGATCAGATTTATTATTTGTATACCAACTATACATTGTACCTCCGCCTTTCCAGTTTTCGTTCAATGAAACAAAGAACATATATATATATTCATATGTACATTTAATTCATCATTTTCAGAGGGTATTATACATTCCAATCTCGTTCCGAAAGCCTTCTGTTCCACATTATTTCCTTTTTTTTTTTTCAAAATAACATTAAAAAAACAAAGTTTCGTATAACCTTATTTCACAAAAAAATATAAATAAAATATGGAAATTCTCTGAAAATACATAATCATATCTTAAACCAATAATCAACATCGTCCCCTTTTTCCACATTCCAACTGCTTCTATTGGTATTGTTCTCGTATCAAAACAGAAATAAATTACACACCTCTCACTTTCAAATGCAACAACAATAATTCCGGTGACGAAAAATAGAAACATAAAAAAACAAGAAAATAAATATAAAAAAAACGATAATAAATACACTCCACAAATCAAAATATGATCCTTTCTCCACGTCCATGCCGACGTTAAGAGACCCTTTTAGCAGCAAATGGCCACGGATATCAGTCAATCGATTCACAAAATAAATTACCGCATATATTTCAATTTATCCCTGGAGCAAAATTTTATCTTTCTGCCCACATCCATTCATCCAGGCAACCGTCTAAACGAAGAACACATCAACCGCCAGCCAACACCGCCACCATCAGCAGCAACAACAGATATTGCTTCTAATTTATTCTGGAATTTCGAAGTCCCAGCTGTTCAATGACCGTATTTTCCCCATACACTCCCTTCCTTCCACTTTATTTGAAATGTTTCAGTGCTTGTAAATGAAAACAAAGAGGAAAACGAATAGCACCGTAGCAGGGCTGGAGATTAAATAATGAAACCGATTTAAACAGAAAACTGCGATTTAAATTCTTATTTTATCCCAACACATTCCATTTGTTTTGCTTTAGGAGTGGGTGTTGAAGTCTGTCCCAGAATAAAATCACCAGACCAAATTAAATTAGGGTCCAGGTGCGGATATCACATTGATACCCTTGTTAGGACTCAGACACAACTCAATCTTAATCGCTAAAGCAATTTTGACGCTCTAGAGATGTAGCGAGTATCTTGATCAACTTGAGGTAATCAACTATGACTTTGTTATAAAGGCACGGATTTCTTAGTTTCCAAGCGAACCGTTCACTCATTCATTAGAAATAACTTAAATGAACTAGAGATACATAGATCTTATTGAGAACGAATTGAGAAGCATTTTCATGGCAGATAATCCTTTCAGAGATACATTTCCTTTCATTTAAGATTTCAGATCATTTAGATCGTCGGAGAGGTATTCCCCTAAGGTAGTTTCTCTGGTATTGGCAAGGGTGGGATCCTTCAAAAGAAGGTATACAATGGATTCTTCACCTAATGTCTGCAACTCCTACAGCCTAATCGCTGAGATTGTCTGCATAATACACAATGTCTTGTTATGACTTTACCTTAGTTTGGAGACTTTTTCTTTTTAGTAGAACCAACACATTCATTCTCTTAAGATCGAGGATAGGTCAGATGAACGTGTTGCAATAGTCAAGATGTGTCCATGATTAACTTTCGACATGTGTTTAACTGATGAATCAAGTAGTTAACAAAGAACATAGTCGCTAGTCCAACTGTCTGTACTAAGCGAGTCTTGTCTGTCTAGTTTGTCAACCGCATAGTTCTGTGAAGTTGTTTACTAGTGATATTGTTAAGTGATAGTGTTAAGAGATTTTATTGCATTGTATACAAGAGATCTGCCTTACTGTCGATATAAATTACAATTTCTATGCTTGATAGTGGGTTTATTTCCAGGGGCCAACTCAATTGGCTTTTATATAGACGCCCGTTTAGGCGTCATTGTAAAGAACTTAACGCTGATACCATTCGCTTCTATCTGGTATTGTGTGTTTTTAGTTCTCTTATTTCGAGAATTTGTATGCTGGTTTGTTTTTCAAAAGCCATATGTATGTATGTCCTATTATCCCTTGTGCCGCAAATTGATCCAACAACACTTGCGCGCCGTTGTTGGTGTTCGCATGAGAAGAAAAAAAAAGCGAAAGGACAGGAATGGAACAGACATCAATAAAGATTCTGTGAGTGCTTACGATCTTGACTTCCCCGTCTTCAGATGGCAGACTTGCTGTGGAGCCTGTATTTTGAAATAGAAAAAAGCGTAGGAATTAAGAAAACAATAATCGTGCGTCTGAAAATCCACTAAGGTCTCATGCGAACAGATTCATATCTCACTTCTTTAAACTTCATTTCTTTTGGAAAATTGATTTCAGACAATTCTAAAACTACGACACTAAGCCAAACCTGTATGCAAAACATTCCAGAAAACCAAAAATTATAAATACGAACGTAAATTCTTCCAAAAAAAAAAAAAACTATAATTTAATTAACGAAAAAAAAAACCGAATTTCATGAATATCTTTGAAGTTTATTGTAAAAAAAAAAAAAAAAACATGCAAAAAATACGAAATCGTAAAGAATCTTAGCTAAAAGCATTTATTTCCGTTGTAGAATAAAACTTTTTATACACAAAAAATATGTTAATATCAGTTAATCTTAAATATAGAAAAGTATATATTACAAATATAATAAAAATTTAAGAACAATATCTCATACATTTTACATATCCTTAAATTTTATTTTCTTCTGTTTATGACAGAAAATGAAAAGGGCAAACATCTCATTGTTCTCATTATTAAATAAATAATTTTGTATTATAAACATTTTTTAGAGTTAAACAAAAACAAAAGAAATATCGACTGAAATCATTAAATAAAAACATCAAATTTAGATTTAACAATAAAACTGAAACTAAACACAAAAACAAAAAAAAAAAAATTCAGAAAACTTAAAACGTAAAGAGTTCTAACTTCTAAATAAGCTCAAAAATTAAAACAGATTATGTAAGCTAGTTTATAAGGTACAATCAAGTACCTATACCTACATTAATTATTTCACAATTCTTAGAAAAATAAGTAAATTTGGTTTTATAGTCAAATTTCTGTTAAAAATTTAAAAACAATTCTTTTTATTTTTAATCCTTTTTTAAAAACATGGCTGGTTTCAAAGGGGCAGCAATATTTCTTGTGGCTAACTGTAAAACAGTAAACAATTGAGTAGCGTGGTAACTTTAAATTTAAAGTGCGGTACCTACCACAACTGCATCGTATGCCATATACATTGGCATGTTCTTACAAACCTTTAAGCTCTATGTTTTTCTACGATTTGACTTCATTCGAAAACTAAGAAATAACGATAATAGTATAATTATTCTGCAAATGTGTCTCAACTTCAGACATTTTAGTTGATGTTAGTGTATCTACTTGAAATAAAATTGCAGCAATCTTCATTCTCCTTTCTTTTTAAGGTTCTGTAAGTGTTCTCTTAAAAAAAAATGTTTACTGAAATATTGCATTTGAGTAAGTTTAAGAATGTAAAGGCTGAAATACTGTTCCATTGGAATGCTATCCGAAAATATATACTGTACGCAGCTGACTAAACTACACCAAAGTTAAATTTCAGACAAAATGTACGGCGAGTTGGAACGAAATTAAGGAAGAATGAAGTGATGAAAGAGCTTATGGCCGAACGGTTTAAAGATGAACTATCCGGTAGGGGTGATATTGTCCTCTGAAGCACTAAATAAAAAAGAACTCTCTCGACTTCCGAATTCTTACAGCGTCTTCCAGACCAAGTTGCCAACAAATCGGGACTCATACCGAACTATTAGACAGAAAACTAGAAAACATATTTAGCTGTCTTAGTGACCGTCAAGCTACCAATCTTCTAATCAGTTATGAATTAATCCAAAAACTTGATTTCACTGGTCGCTAAACTCTAATAGCTGAAGCCTGATCCAGGCAAGTTTTAATGTGGATCCATGTACATTCTGTTGCGGCAAAACCGAAGTTTCAAAACACGGTTCTGGAAGCAACAAAAAAAAAACTTAGACCTGTCCGCGCTGTTTCGTAATTTTTGTAATACTCTTTTAATTTTAAAACTACTTTTCTACTTATTATCAATCTTGTTATATTTTTCTTGAAAAAATAGCAGCAATGCCCCAGATAAGACTCAAAATTGATGGAACAGAGCCCGCCCAATTGAGCTGTCCAATTAAATTCCAATTTGGAGCTGTGAAGGGACGAGTTTTTTTTTCACAATTTCTTTCAAATGGAAATTCTAAAACCGTTCCTAAACTAAAGAATTTCAAACAGGTACCTTGCAAATATTGCCAACATTGGCGACCTGCATCGGCCACTTTTCAACCAAATTTCTTCTAATACAAACTGTTGAAGTCGTAATGACGGAAACGATGGGGAAACCCCCTTTTAACTTCACGTTCTAATGTCCGGCACTACACATATCGCATAATAAATAAACTCTTCTTCAACGGCCGGAAAGAAATCTAAAAAAATAAAACGTCAGAATGGATTTGCTTTCTGAATTCCATTGGGTGAATTTAAGAATCTAAAACGATCTTCCATCCACTAGATGTATCTTGATAAGTTCGTCTTGAGCAGGCATGTGATGATTACACACAGCGTCCTTACTCATCTAAGTAATACACTATGTGAATTCGAATGTGTACATGAATCACAAGCTTTATTTTGAAAAAGGAAGATTACGGCCTAAAGGTTGAGCAATAAATTTATTAATAACTTGTATTATGAATGAGAGTATACTAAGAAAATATGGAAGAGGGTGAGCTTTCAGTGATTCAAGTAACGCCTACTATTAAGGGGGTATCAGCCAAAAGAAAATATACTGCATTTATGTAAAACAAAGTTTAGTTCAAAATTTCTACACAACTGTTTCTTTGATTAAGGCCAAACAAAATATTTAAATTGCACAATGTAAGTATCTCGATCAAAGAATATGCGTGTCTTATTGACAAACACATCAATCAACATCTTTTTGCCATCGAATTGTTGCACCATTTGAACGTAGTCAATTTTAAGTTTATACATATGTTATATAAGAAATAAATCGAAATTGTAAATTTACAAAATTGTGACATTTTTAATAAAATGCAATAGGTATAACAAAAGTGAAATAAAGTTTAATAAGTTTTAAGCCAAATTCTCGAGTTTTGTACACAAAAATAAAATTAAATTAGATCTGTTATATTTATTATTATTAATAATAATAATAATAATAAAGAAAAAAAGATAAAATTAAATTGTACATGTAAACGTATTTATAATAGAAAAAATAAATGAATTTAATTATATTTTTTCCTTTTCTTCTTTATTTCGCAAAACCAATCAATTCTGTTTGAGGTCAAACTATGTTCAAGTCATTCCTTACTAATATTACATCAGGATTGCTTGCAAAACACTGATATTATTAGGAGGTACCTGACCCTAGTCCCCTGAAACCGTCGAACATACATAGTATTATAGGAGTTGAGTTCCACATTACTTAAGAGTAATTATTTAAAAAATTCGCAATGTGTTCAATGCAGATCCTGTGACTTATCAGCAAGTCTTTTCAGCCAGCCCAATTTTAAGCTAATTTTCCCCGATATAGCTATAAAGGTACATTTTTGGTACAGTTTAGAGGGCCTTATGTTTGTTAAATTGAAAAACAATACCCATTTGTCAGGCCAGCTTTCACCTTATCATATTTTACGAATGAGCATTTTCCTAACCAACTGCTCTCACAAAATTTACTACAGCTTTACAAACATAGCCGAGCCTTTTTCAGAAGAAATGATGCTTAAGGACATAAATAATGCTCTGGAACTACCTTACTATCATAGTCGCTCGTATTTCCTATGCATTATAGTCGGATAAGATTAATCATGACTTGGCCCAAAAAGCACTTTACTAGACTTTCATCCCTAACAAAACAGAAGTTAAGAGATCGAATGCGGGCTGCGCCATAGGACTTCATCTTCTGTGTAACTTTAAATCGGGACATCTAAAGATCATCAAAGTAGTACCAAGTCTTTCTAGGTTAGTTATTAGCATTACGGAGTTAATTTTCCTCTGGGTTTTTCAATGCTATAATCTTCGAACGCACTGAATGAAACAACAGTGGTTAAATCGCCATTTATTCCCAGGTATACCGCAGGATCTAAAACCGATAACGGAGCTGTAGAAACGAGGGGTGTAATTGGAGAAGAAAAGATGAAATAAAAATTAAAAAATGTGTGTTTGGGGTTGAATACTGTATTTTATTGTGGGGTCTTACCTCTTCGACGATTGAGCACAAAGTAAACGAGGAAAAGGTTGGTAAGCAGGAAATAGCTTAACTCTATGGGGGAAATTTGAAGGAGTTTAAAGGAACTTAGGCCCAATGCACACGGAGCAACTGGAAACAAACTGATCAGCAACGCAAATTGGCAACTAGTTTGCTTTGAGTCATACCCTGTGTAATCAAATGGGACGCCGCACACGACGCTACTGGTGGAAAACTCGTTCGCGATTCACAAAAACCGGTTTGGAACCAGTCGTCTGTTGATTTGCATGTCGGGTGGCCTATTGATTTCTGTTTCTAGTTTATCGAAGATGAGCGAACAACAGACCAACCAGTTGCTGGTGGGGGACATTTCCGAAGACATTTATCCGTGGCGACACTGAACGAACTAGTGATTTTGATTGGTGATGAGTTTTCTCGTGTGTGGAGTCAAGTCACTGCTGAGTTCGTAACTGGTCTGTAGCCCGAGTTGCCAACCGGTTTAGTTTTTTTCCAGTTGCTCCTGGTGCATTGGGCATTAATGGTGCTGATAGTAGCGGAAGTAGGTAGTGGCGACATCTAGCTTTTCACGAGAACATGAGCTGACACGGTTATCTACAGCTTGAACTTGAAGCTAGAGGTCTCTCTTGGATTATTCACTTGTGATTTTCAGCAATGCGTATACGCAATCTTACACTGTGCCAAAGAATGCGTTACCTCCAAAGAATACAGATTGTCAATTTTTCCGACAGCCAGGTGGTGATAAAACTCTGAGATTCTATCATCTTGACTTACCTGGGGCTGCCAAAACACGCTCAAGTAGCTTCCTAGATATAGTCAATCATTCATCCGTTAGCACGATTCGAAAGTTCCTCCATGGTCTCAATCTTGCTAAGGATAACAATATTTTCAAGTTAGTGGAAAACTTGGCTCGTCAAAAAAAGGCTTTTAGGTCGCAGTGCTTTTCTGGTCTTCACCAGGTTGAGGGGTCTCAAAGCTTAATTCAAAAATTATAGTACTGATTAGCTTTGTTCAATAAGGCTGTCCAGCTCATGAGCTGGACAGGTTTTCGTGTTCAATGAGACAAATTTCTGTCCAGCTCATGTTCTGCTTTGTGTTCGATGACTCTGAGCTGGACAGATTTTCTGCACCTACTGGTGAAACAGATTTGTGAGAAATGTCAAAATCAGCTGTGATTGCAAATTCGATTTTTTAAAAGTAATATTTGTGAATGGATTCGATTTCATGTTGTTTAAAATGGACGAAATCGTCATATAATTAGAAAAATTCAATCTGTAGGGGTGCAATGCTCCCCCAATCTGATAATATCTGTTGCATTTGAAAATTGCAATTACTAATTTTCAAATGCAATCGCCGAGAACATATGTTCTTATTTTTGACATGTTACATATGATTTTGACTGTATTTTTCTGCACTAAATTGATCTGACATTTCTCACAAATTTGTGCTGCTCTGCCTTGCCTTTTTCTCATTGAACAAAGCTATTATCAATTTAGTTTTTTTCAATTTACTAAACAAGACATTTGCATTGCACATACACCTTAATTCTGACCTAACACTCGAATTCGAACACAACTACTTTACTTTGACACTTCGAAATTTAGTTGGCGGTTTCTTATTAGTTTGCGAATAAGTTTTTAAAGTGATTTTTAAAATGCAACCTGCAATGAAAAATAGAATTATTAAATACATTTACAGTGAATATTTGATAGCAGAAAGTAACAAAAACCCTGCTGTTCCTAAACGAGTGAATTTGAGACACTACATGTACATCTATGTCATTTAATCTGTTCTTTACCAACTCAAGGCTGAAATGGTGCACGATCTAATTGAATCCTATGGACTCCTGAATTCTATGAATGTTTTAACACCAAAGGTATGCAAACTGGCTGATTTAAGAGGGTTTCATTCAAGTGATTACTTAGAATGTCTACAAAAGAGCTCTGGGTTGGCTGACAGTGATTCTGAAGCAGATGAGGATTTGAATTTTGGATTAGGTAGGTAAATCATAAAAAATAAAAATAATAAACGATAAAATTGTAGTGTTCCAGGCTTTGATTGTCCGACATGGAATGGTATTTTCAACTATGCAGCCTGCATTGCTGGAGCCACAATGACTGCCTGTGACGAACTCTGCAAAGGGCTGGCAGATAGCGTACTCAATTGGAATGGCGGATGGCACCATGCACATCGGGACAAGGCCGGGGGATACTGCTACGTCAATGATATTGTACTTGGCATATTGGTGTTAAGGAAGAAATTCGACAGAGTTCTTTATGTCGACCTAGACGTCCATCATGGTAGAAATTGTATGCAACTTCTATTGCCTGAGTATTATAATGTTTTTCTCAGGCGACGGCGTTCAAGAGGCATTTGAAACAACTAAAAGGGTGTTCACATTGTCCTTTCACCAATATGAAGCTGGATTCTTTCCAGGTTCTGGCAGTTGTGAAGACTGTGGATTCGCCGATGGTAAAGGATATGCAGCGAACTTTCCTTTCAAGAGTGGAATCACTGGTGAGTGCTTCGTAAAGTACTTTAAGAGGTGTGAACATTCCATTTTAAGTAAGCAATACGATTAACAGAAGTATTTTCAGGATAACAAATCGAATTCTCAGCATATATCAACCACAAGTGTGTGTGATACAGTGCGGTGGAGATGTCATTGCAGGTGATCCACTTGGTTCATCCAATCTATATCCTGAAGATTTGATTCATTGTATTCAGTTTGTGATACAGACTAATTTGCCGATAATTCTGCTTGGAGGAGGTGGGTATAACTTTCCAAACACTAGTCGTTACTGGACTGAGATTACTGCTGCTGTTTGTGGACAGGAATTATGTGATGACATTCCCGATGAATCTAAATTTTTTTTGGAGTATGGACCTGATTATACCTTACAGGTACCAAAACGTCGTGTGGTGGACTTGAACAGTGAAGATTATTTGGAGAAATGTGCAAGCACAATTGAAGGTTAGTTGTACTAAATTTCTGAAGCATTACTAATGAATTGCCACTTTTTTTGCAGGAAATCTTGAAAAATTCAATGTGACTTGTGTGTGATATCGGAGACCTAAACTTATACATCAATCTTTTGCAAAGAAATCAATAAAATTAAAGTATATTTCACATGTTCTCTTTAGAATACTCTGCAAGTGAGTTTCTTTAAACGAACAACAGGAAATGTTTTTGTGATGCCATAGGTAAAAAACACAAATTAATTTCTTCGTGTTGGCTTTGCTCTAAAGGAGTTAACCGAGATAGAATGTCTACTTGTCCAACGGCGAGGTACCTTGCACAATTAGGTAGGGTTTCTGATCTCTACATATGATTTTACTTACATAACAAACTCGCATTTCAGCTTGGTAGGGGTTAACACAAAATTCACTGCCTCTTAGTCTATCCGTATGCGGAAATTCCCAACTAATATCGACTAGCACGTCCCTTATGAGTAAAAGGAAGCATTCAATATTGAATAAAATGTCTAGCTTTGGATATGGATGCCCACAAATCTAAGTCAAACAAAAACACGCATTTTTTTATAGTGAACTGAAAGAAATCCGATGCACACAACTACAAGGCTGATATATTAGATAAAGTACTGAAAGTAGTAATTTTAATGACTCCTTTATTGAAGTAATAATAGAATGCTCCCAATAAAATAAATGATAAGTCTTTACTCTCTACTGGTCGTACAACAAATTGCACAGACCACAAAGTAAAATAAATAAATGGAATCACTACGTTTGCTTTACTTTAAATGTCCTCATTTTAGATCTAAAGTTCCTCCTTGCTTGCCTTTTCTCCTTTGGGATGTTCGTCTTTTTCATCGTTTTGGGGCAGCGCAACTTCTGCTAGGCACTCTTGGTCATGCTTTGGCAGTGCTTTCTCCTCACAAAGGAACTCTATGAGCGACTTCACTTCCTGATGCTTAAAATACCAGTCTTCAATCGCATCTTCGTATTTTTCGAGGAGATTTTCACATTGTGCCTTCATTTGTGTGACTTCGATTGGTGGTTTATTCCAGAGTTCATATGGAATGCCCAAATCGACTTTAACACCCTTGTCAACTAGTCCATGTAATGCTTTGAATGTTTGTGGCATTCCTTTGGCGAAACGTGTACTGTCCTGACGCTCTTTGTGAAGATTGTACTCTAGAATTCGATCGCATACGTTTTCCATTGATTCGAGGAGACGTAATTCACTTCGCCGATATTCTGTACGTTTCTTTGGTTTTACATCGTCCAGAGAGTATCTAAAGGCACAATGAATAAGTTAAGATTTTCCATATATCGATTATCTTACCCAAGTTCCAGAACATCATGAGATTTGCCGGTCTCACTCAGCCTGTCCTGTAGTTCCATGGCTAGAATCTTGCATGTTTCACAATTACTAGCGAATTTCACACCCTCATTTTCCTCTGGACCACTTATCGCACTAAAGACTAGAGAAAACACTACGAATAATTGGAAAAACATTTTTTCTCTTAAATATTTGTCGAAGTTTAAAAAAGTCTGACGTGTATTAACAAATGAATTTTTTGTTTTTTTGTTTTCGATGATGCTTTGAGGAAGACAGCTGACATATAGTTTGAATTCTAGCATTCACAATAGCATAAAGGTTGTTATCTCCGCTAGAAAAAATCAAGCTGGGGGCAGTATTCAGCAAATGAAGTCGTGTTTGGTTTATTTAATTAATTTTGCTGGAACGAGGAAAGTGAAAACACACTAGACTCTCTGTTCATCGTCACTAATGCTTCCCTTTATATCTTTTCGTCTGCCTACAATGTACGCGCTGTAGATCAGCAAAGTAATTCGGTCCATGTGACATATTCTTGCACTCGTACGGTTATAAATATACGTTGGTTGTTTGTATGGAGATCGTTGACAAACGAAACAAAAGTTAAGTAACGTTAGTTAGGTTGGAGAATTGCCCAAACTGCACCAATGACACATTTATACCAAAAAGTAGGTATATTGTGACACTTTTCATAGAAAACAAATTCTATGTCGACAATTGGTATAATGTATCTAGCGACAAACCAGATTTGGCCACAACTGGATCTGAAACTGAATTGAACTGAATTTAACTTCTCTGAACAGATCAAATATCAGATTCGTAATAGGTGTCATTACAGGACACTGTCTTATAAGCAAGCATGCAACAAGGCTTGACGTCCATTCAAACAATTTCTGTAGAAGCTGCATGTACGAAGAAGAGGAAGAAATTATTCCCCACCTTCTTTGTGTATTGAGCTGACAGGTTATATAGGCTACCTCTATGTGTAACTGAACACACCACGTAGTTCGAAATTTACGATATTGGTTTGAATCATGAATATAGCTAGGGCAGCACCACACTTCTTTACAGAACTACCTTATCGATGTGACGAAAGTGCATGATTTTAGGCGTTGCTCCAACACGACATACATAAAAACTTATGACAAATTGTGACCAAAAAAAAACAAATTTAAAAAAGGTTCTAAAAACTGAACTGAGGTACCACCTTGGTCTTAGCAACTCCTTACGCCTCCAAAATACCCAAACTACTGTTATGTCTCTGCTGATTTACTTACTAGACAGCGAATCAATTGAACATTCATCTTCAGACAGATTTGGCCTTATATGGATCAAAAGGCCTCTAATGGTCTCCTCACGTCGCTGTTCTATAGGTCTACAGGCTGAAAGCCTATAGGCCTCTTTTCAATAGAGACATGGAGGAAGAGGAATCAATCCTCCATTTTCTTTGTCCGGTCCTGCCCTGTCTAAAGGGTTCTGCAAAGAGAAGTGTATTATCTGGGTAGCATAGAATTTTGGAGTCACGGGTAGGCATACAGGTAGTATCCGGGGTCTTGCCGTTTCGACCTCTTCAATTAGGGCGTGTATTATGACATTGAAGATCATAGGGTTTAGGCTGTCGCCTTGTCGGATTTCAGATGTTATTGCAATAGATTCTGTTACATAGCCATCGCCTCTATAGATGTCCTATTGCCCATGTTGAGTAGGATTATTACGGCGTGATGACAACGCTCAGCCTAGGTTAGGAAATAGGGTTCACGGGAAAGGAAGTCCTTTCCCCGTGACACTTAGGTCAATGTAGACCCATTGTGATGTCAAAGGGGTTGCAGCAACCCTTACTGGGAGCCATAAGCCTATGTCTGAGGCGCTGCTAAATCTGTGTATGTCGACCAAGGACTTGTCAGTTCTTCTAGACTCTGAAAGGAGTGTCTTCCTAGGGTTTTAAATCTTTCTTAACAGAGCGCTGAACAGTGGCAAAGAAAGTGTAGAGTGTCCTCATCTACTTCTTCGTCACCACATCCCCTGCATAGGTCATCCGTGTTAAATACCCTGTCTTCTTACGCATGTTATTTCTATTAGAGAAGATAGTGATTTTTTTTTATCTATTTGCAGGAATCCCTCAGTTTTTTGTTTGTTGTAGAATGGCCACAGTTTCCTCATTATGACATAGAAACTGAGCACATTCCATCTATCATCATTCGCAGCCTTTTGAATTTTGCTCTCAACTGTAACCTTAACAGGGTGGGATTTTTGCGGTGGTATCGGCTTGATCGAGGTCTATTGAAGATCTTTCCCTTGCCAGCTCATCGGTTGTCTCGTTTCTAGGCACCCCTTTGTGGCCAGAGACCCAGCAGAGTCTTACATTGTGCTGCCTGCCAAAACCTCTTAGCTCTTCGCGACAGCGACTGACGCTCAGCCTAACTCGATCAAAGGCTTTTGTGAGGTCTGAAAAACGCATGTATGCAGGGGTTTATTCAACTCTGGTGCTTTTTCGCACGTAACGTCTCTCTGTCTGTTCGTTAGTGCGCTTATAACCTCGAGAACACATGATCCGATTTACATTTATATGCTTTTACAAATACATACATATATGCGGCACGACAGCTCATAGAGAGCTTGTTATATTTCTTCGCACGAATATGCAAGGGACCTACAGTTTTAATGCCGACTCCGAATGGCGAATAGAGAAGCTTTTTCATGACAGGTTTGCAGGTTTGTCATGCCTGCGAAGAGGTGGTGCCTCGAAAAAACGTTTGGTGGTGTTGAGAATCGATTCTGTATCTCTCCCTTAGCAGTCCAACCCACTAACCACCAAGCCACGGCGACCACTCCTTTACGTGCTTTTGGTTTTAGTTCATAGCTGATCGAATGTGCACGTACGTAACAGATTACAATAACGTCGTGTAAACACAGATTCTCCAAACTACTAGAAATAAAGGGTCTTTCCTTAAGCGCTCCTATCTTTAAATTTAAATAAAGCAAAGTGTGTGTGAGATATCATCGACATTTTCTATTCATTTGAAAGGCCTATCGATGCCGTTATGTATGGAATATAACATCGTTCAAATGCCCGCCGCGGCTTCTTTGGGTGGCGCGCATCCGAAATGTCCAACTTTCCATGACTCTGGCGCATAAATCAGGCTGAATTTGACCGATGGCATGGGTTATGTTGGCTTTGAGGGCCGCTGTGGTTTGTGGACCTGCGATTTCAGAAAACCCCACAAGAATAAGTCTAACGGAGTCAAATCGCACGAACTCGGTGGCCAGTTCACATCACTTCCACGTGAGATGACCATGCCCTCGAATCGCTCGAGTAGAATTTCCAATGTGGGGTGAGCTGTGTGGCAAGTAGCGCCGTCCTGGTGAAACCACATGTCGTTGGTGACCATATCACCCAATTTAGGCCAAAAGAAGTTGGTAATCATCGATCTATAGCGCTCGCAGTTGACGGTGATGGCCTGGCCAACATCGTTCTCAAAGAAATATGGACCGATGACGCCGCCAGCCCAATATCCACACCAAACAGTGACTTGTTCGGGATGCATTGGACGTTTTTGGATCTCATGTGGATTGGTATCGTCCCAAATTCGACAATTTTGTTTGTTGACGTACCCATTCATACCGAAATGGGCCTCATCGCTGAAGATGATTTTTCGATGAAAATTAGGGTCAGTTTCCAACTGTTCCAGAGCCCATTCAGCGAACACATGTCGTTGTTTATAGTCATTTACCCTCAGCTTCTGGGTCAGTTAAATTTTGTACGGGTGCAGGTCCAAGTCCCGACGCAAAATTTGCCAAGTTGTGGTTTGCGAAAGGCCGAGTTCTTGTGAGCGACGCGAAATCGACTGCATCGGATTCTCCTGCACACTCTCTCGTCGACGTTCGGGTGTTGGTTGATCGTTTACTGAACCAGTGGACTCAAATTTTTCTACCACACTGCGAATAGTCCTCTCGGAAGGACGATTATGGCGACCGTAAAATAGGCGAAGCCCGCGGAACGATGCCCGAACATTTGCACGTGTTGTTGAACGCTATATCCATTCATGATGATTTTGCAAAACAGACTGAATAAATGACAGCCAATTTGACACATGTAACTGCAACAATATGGCCGCTATCAACTGTCAAAGTTCGGAAGTCCCTTTTGGAAGACCCTTTAGAAATGGATTTTACGAAATTCGAGGTCTGAGTGCCAGAAAGGGAGTGAGCGAAGTTGGGTCAGCTAGTGAACCATATAATGAATATTTCGTCTGCGGTTGGTCGGTTTTTACAGAAGCCTTGCTGTTCCTCACTTACGCCTGTTTTAGCGATCTCATCGGCTAGAGTTTTTAAGAATTTGGAAATAGAGCTGAGGAGAAAGGTGTTTCTGTAGTTCTGAGGTTAATTTTTATAAACCCGCTCCCCTTTCACGGTTGTGGTACTGATTTTTTAGGAAAAGCTTGTGTATTTCCATATGGATCCGGTGTTCCGCCATATTGGGTATACTATACGGTTATCCCGTCATTAAATAAAAGGCATTAATTTATTAATTTCAAATGATTTCTTATTGCACAAAAGAAAAAAGAAAGAAGGTCTGTATTAGAAATACATTTTATGTGTGTTCATACATTTTTTAATTAGAGTATTCGTATTCTTAATTTATAAAATTAAATATAAATATTTTTATATACTCGTACAGATAAATGTTTATATTTAAAAAATAAAATATTTGGTTTTCTGGTGTTTTTATTTTATTTCTATTTATGTGTGAGATCAAAATTAAGTTTAATTAAATAAATTCGATGCTTGTGTATTTTTCTTTTTTTTTCGCTTAAAAAAGTAATATTCGTGTGCTTAATAAATAAATAATTTAAATTGTGAGAAAAAAAACGAAATCTACTTGCTACTAATATATTTACAAATAGAACACAAGGTTCTGAAGAATAAATTCGAATTTTAGGATGGAAGGCCGTGTCTTATCCTCCATCGTTTCTATCGTTGTTTAGGAAATTCCTTTGAAAAAATCCATCGTTGTTGTTGTGTTGTTTATGTCATATGTCAGAGCCACATCCTAGACCCTGACCTGGTTCAGTTTTCAGTTGATGCGATTGCTGGTAAAACAAATTCGCATCATTTGAGGGTAAGGAGTGCAAGGATGGTTGGCCATCTGGAGAACGACTGCGTTTAAGCGAGTACGCTTGTTCAGATGTTTCTTCGTGAGTTTTTAGAATATCACAATTGTTGTTGTCCTTGTTGTTGTTGTTATTGTTATTTTGTGGCTGAGGTGATAGGCTTGCGCTACTACTAGCTGCAGGACTCTGAAGACCGGCTAATGTACGCACTTGAAGGAAGAGTCCACTATTTAACAGTCGAGCTTGATGCTCTTGAGCCTTGGCTCGTAAGCAGGCTATGGAGTTATTCCTAGAAAAAGTAGAAAAAGATCTGTGGTCAGTTTAAATCGTTAGAACCTTGAACTAAACAAAAGCAATGCGTTTAAAAAAAATAAAATCAAATCACCGTATCATTGAGATTGGGTCACGATTGTAGTTGTTAACCCACCTAAAGGCTTCCGGGTCTTGGTCCATATAGCCTGTAGGTGCCCCATGTGATTGTGGATGCGCGTGCGGCGGTGGTGGTGGTCCAACGCTATGGTGTAAGCCAGGTATGTGTGAGGGATGACCGGCGGCAGCTGCTGCCGCCACAGCGGCTGAGCTCATGAGCATATGCAAGTCTTGGTTTGAGGATGTCTCTAATAGATGGCCACCATGGTGATGATGCAATTGATGATGCTGTTGTTGGAGATGATGGTGTTGTTGATGTTGCTGGTGATGATGATGCAAAGGTGAATTAGGATTCTGCGCTTGATGTGGGGTGTGAGCTTGCGGTGGACTACCTAAGTCCATGTGAGAATTTATCGGTGAGGATGAATTGCCGGTTGGGGTTGTACCTGCAGATGAGTGTAGCGGAGGTGGTGGACTAACTACATTTAAAGATTCAGATGACGATGTCATCTGTCGGAATTCTTCGTTTGATTTCGATGTGTTGTCATCATGATCACTAGCACCGCTGTCATCTTTCAGAGCTTCTTGAGCTTCAAGCGATTTTCGATGCATACCTTAAATGAGATAAAAAATGTAACGCCCTGCTCTTAGTGAAAGTTTCAAGAGTAAGTAGGTATTTGTGAAAAAAAAAAACAAGAAGTGAGCTTAGCTACGCTATTTATGCAATTTGTAGGTTGTTCAGAAAACGGTCACACTAATAAGTTGACGTTCCATTATGCCTGTTTCGTTTACAGTGATGTAGTTTACATTGAAGGTTGTGACTAGGTCTATCATTGGTAAACCACGACTACATTTCAATAGATATCGTTTTAAAAATCAGTTTTCTGTAAATTAATAAAACATTTGAGTAAATCGAATAATGAGGCAATCTTTCTGCGTAATCCCCCGTCACACTTTTTTTTTGAACCCTCTATTTGAAGATAAAATACATTTAGAAGTTGAACAATAGATAAGCGCCTTGTGCATTGGAAAAGTCCAAACAATTAAAATGTCCTTTTCTCATTTTAATATGGTCGTCGAACTTGGAAACATGGGGCGACGTGACGGGACAGAAATTTGGGGTTGAAATTTAGCAGAAGTCGCTGGATTCTAAACACAAGTCACTTGACGTTACCGGAACCCAATAAAAATTCCGCTAGGTTAGGTTAAGTTTGGTTAATGTGGGTGTCTGTGCTAGAAAACAGACACATTAGGATCAAAAGAGGTCCATTGTGATACGATTGGATGTATTTTGTTCTTCCTACTTCCGGGCTAATTGAACCAGTCGAAGCTTCTAATAAATCAGAGGATGTTATTGAGAGTGATTCTTCTTCCACCGTGTCTCTGCTGCTTCTGCACAAACTTATTGGAAAAGAGGCGTAGTTTGCATATAGACCTACAGGGCACTGTAACGTGAGGATATCGATGGCGAGGGTTTGCGATCGTTTAACCTAACCCAATCTATTAGAACATCTTTGATCTAGGTTAAGTTAGGCATGGTTGGAGTGGCAGGCTGCAAATTGCAACCTCACTTAGACCAGATAAGGTCCTTTGTGTTATCACCTGGATCTGTATTTCAACCAGAAGGTAGTAAAACCAGCCAGAGTTTGCTATGATGTGCTGGAGGCTGCCTATGCTGATATCAGCCAGTTCGTTTAGGTTAATAAATCTTCGATCTTGATTAAGCCAGATCTGTCTAAAGACTTGACAAGTAATACAAGTCTTTCATCTGCGGTTCGCTTTACTGATTACATCCAACGTGAGTAAATATTTACATTTCACTTTCAGGCAAAATTCTGAGAGTAGTGCCTTCTCCGGTTTGCTCTTCAGCATTGCAGTTTCCTGGTATATCTCTGTGGTCTGCCATATAGCATAAGTGCATTTTCAATTGCGGCAATATTGAGCGACTTTTGAAGTAAATTAGCATGATACATCATTCCACTTCAGCCAGGACAGGACTTCGTTAATCGGTATTTTTTCGATTATTTCTGTCTGTGATATGAGAAGCGTAAGGAGATCCTCAAGCTGACTTCTTCAGAAAACTACCACTACCACTCAATTTCTAGTTTTGGAACCGTCTGTGCAGAAGAAGGGAACTAAACGGCCATCATTGACATCGTTGACAACAGTCACGAAAATTTAGGAACTAAAAGTCACTAAAGGTTTTCACATTTTGGTATTGGCCATGAAAACTTACTCATAGCGCAGCTTAAGAAGTATTTTATAAATTGTTCCAGGAAGTGAAGGGCGAAAGCTACTCTGGCCAGAACAGCATCTATATGTTTGTTAAAATATAGATATTAATCTAGCCAGATCCCGAGGTATCTCACTACACTTCGACTCGCTAATGGTTGTCCGTGCTGTCCCACGATTGTAAACTTTCGCCAATTCTTTCTTGTATCACTAGAGGCACCAAACAACGGCGTCCTAAACAGAATGGTTTCCGACTTCTGGTCGTCGCAATATCGCTGAATTTTATTGAACGCTGCAAGAGAGTGACAATGACCTCGATCTTTGGACCTGATCTGTACGCAATCAAGTCATCTGCATACGCAATGGCATGTTGAAGAGAGAATATGAGATCGCTCGTGTAAATATTGAACAGGATCGGCGAATTAACTGCACCCTGTTGCAGACCATTTTTAACTTTGAATGAGCCAGCAAAAGTCACATTGCCATTTTTCACAATGAACCGTCTACTGGTCAGCATGTTACATAGCATGTGCAGCAGTGGTTTGCTTATGCCCAACCTGCTCAACTTGTAAAAGAGCCCCTCTAACCATCCGGTATCGGAGGCCTTCTCCAGGTCAACTAGGCAGGCACCCGTGTATTGGTTCTTGCATTTGTTCCATTGGATATGATGCCCCGCCTTGAAACCGAATTGGTTATCTGGAACTATATTGTTCTCAACCCACTTGGCCAGGGCTCTATGGATCACTTTTTCGAATACCTTGCTGATGTTCGGCAGCAGACTTATTGAGCGGAGATTCCCCGGATTGGAGCTAGCTTAATCCCTTTTGGGAATAGCATGTACCACTGCTGTTTTCCAATGCGCTGGATAAAGTGCATTTTTCTGCGCATGATTAAACAGGGTGGTATTAATGTTTACCACTTCTAGGGGGAGATGTCGAAGCACAATGTTCGATATTCCATCGATTCACTTTGATATCTTTCTTCTAAGTGAGTCGAAGATCGTTTGGAGTTCAACCTTCGATATGAACGGAGGATGAACCATTTCATCGGCGATGACATTATTTGTCATTGAACTCGGTGAAACTGGTAGCGGTTGTGCACAACGACGTGATTTTCCAGGTCGTGGTTTGGGTAACCTTATTAACTTTTCTAAGGTACAATAGGATTCGTTAGAAATCGGCCAAGGGCTGTAAACAACCCTCCCGAACCATAAATTGTTTTCTAGCAGCTGCCGAGCCTGATATTTATTTTTTAATCTTAGTGAGGTCACTATGGTTTTTGCGTTCTCAAGTTATTTTCATCTCTGTGTGCGGAGATAGTGAATGGAGGAAAAAATACAATTGCACACTTTAAAGGGTGCACGAGCAGTAGGGAAACTAGAGAGGGAGACGAAGGAGATACCGATGTAGATTGGTTTTAAATGTTGCTGGGTATTTTTTTTTTTTTTGTATCGTTGTAAAAAATCTTGACAATATGCAGCATCATTGGCCATCCGATGACTACAATGATTTGGACACATTGAATGGCAACTTTCCAGCTCGAAAGATCCCCTAGACGTCAGGAACTACCAAACTTTCTTTTTTGAAGACCTTGTCAAAGTGAACGCATGCTGCTTGGCCTTAATCTGAAAGGATAGTGAACGGGACAAACACAAATGAAGGTGAATACTTTTCGCTTGAGTCAGGCGCTTGTTTACTAATTAAAGTCACAACGTTTGCAACGGTTTGTAAGTTGTGCAAGTTTATTTTAGCACCTTGAAGTCTTTTCTGTGTTTCTGCTTTTCGATGTAAGTAAGGAAGTCGGCAAATCTCTTGCTAATGTCCTAGATCGTGTCAGATCAGATCCAAATTGAACTGCGTAGTCAACTATCTGCTGTCACCTAGATTTTGTTTGCCAATCATACAGTACCACTCGTTTTCTTTTGACGCTTCACATGTTCTCCCCTTCGTTTCTAGTCCTAAAGCTCACTAGTTTATCTAGTGTCTTGTTGGATAATGTTGGTTTCCGCAAACAGTTTCTTCTGACATAGGTTTATCCGGTTTCGTGGTTTCTGTCAGCCAAGATGCGAATGGAAAATCTAATTGAAATAAAAACAAAAAATATTTCCATCTGCTACTACCACTTACAATTTGAATTGGTTGGACCACAACCCAAAAAAGTCATATTTCAAAATCGTTCTTAATTTTAAAATGAAAGAAACAACTTGAAATGTATTTACTTTTGGCCTCCATACCTAGTAGCCACGGAGCCACTGCGTCATTCTCTTTGGCTGATTTAATTATCGTCTCCGGCAGTGGTAGCGAATGTCTCACCATCGCTCCGTACAGTCCATACTCGGCCATTATTGTGCTGCGTCCCCAGCACTTTTCAGTCTTCCGCCATTTAGCACGACGATTTTGAAACCAAACCTGAAAAGAACAAAATTCACATAAGAATAAACATAAACTTCAAATGTAAAGTTTTGTAAATAAAATTTTGACAGATGGGTCGGCTTATTTTTCTCAAAAACATCGCATAACATCTTATGCAAATTTCTAGTAACTTCTCTTTTGAAGGGTGAATATTGTGCAGTGAAAAAGAAAACAGCCAAAGAAAAAGGACATTTGGCTGAAAAAGCATCCCGAATTGTTGCGTATCATGTAAGTACGGATGTAAATGAAATTTATAATGCAACAACAAATAGTCATCCCCAATATTTTAGAAGAAGACAAAAATGTATGTAAAATGCTTGTTTGATGGTCTGAAAAACAATGGGAAAACGGCGGAATACTTTTGCTGGTCTTGCTGTCGTCATCATCATCGTTGTCCCTTTCAGCAGGAGGATTGCGTTCCACGTTAAACGATTCCCTCAATCGGTTTAATGTTCCGGAAGATAATCTAATTTGGTCACTTATATGCGGAGATTTGCTATTTTGTATTGTTCTAGACTACGGTTTAAGGGTTGTCAGTGTTACAGTAGGTTGACATTAGTATGTAATTGAGTGATAGTAGCATGTGGATGAGCAATAAATGCAAATTTTAAATTTGTTGTTTATGAATATCACAAGAGTAAGTGAATTCAACTTTCTTTTTTTTTAAGGGAATTTTAAATTTTATGATGATGTGCTAAAAGTGTGGAAGTGCAGGCAAAGTGGGGGGAAGGGAGCAATAAAAAGGGGGACAGTATCAGTTTTGTGTTAATTTTTTCTAACGATGCGATGGTGCGGATGCCTTATTGAAAATGCAAATGGTGTAGGATCTGGAACGTTGTTTACATATTTAAAATACTAATAGAGTTATGGAAGCACTTTTTTTTACTAAAAAATATATATTTTACTTCAGGCCGCTCCATGCTGGTCAGAAATGTCAGATCAGAAACGTCAAGTGGTAAACTTGGGCATCTGTCAACAAATTCTCATCATTACAAAAGAATGATACCGGAGTTCAGGATGCCTGCCATTGAAGGTACCCCGCTTAAAGTTTCAGACTGTGCCAAGTATCTAGGAGTGGTACTTGACATGAAACTAAACTGAAGCCTCAACATGAAAGAAAGAGTAAAGAAAGCAACGATACCCTTCTACGTCGGTAGTAGGATATTCAGAAAAACCTGGGGCTCCAGCCCTAAAGTCATCATGTGGCTTTACACGGCAGCAGTAAGGCCTTTACTAACCTACGGTAACCTGGTTTGGTGGCAGTGTGCAAAGCTACTAACCTTAAACTATTAACAAAGATTCGGGATATAGCCTGCATCAGCACCACTGGAGCATTTAGAACCACCCGCACAGCGTGACTTGAGACAATACTCAACCTACTCCCGCTTGATTTACTTGTGCAGGAAGCAGCTGCAAAAAGCACCCTTCGCATAAGCCAAGGTCAGACAGGGCACGCACAGATTCTGCGCAAATTTGTGGACAGTAATGTGTGCACAGACTACATGTTGCCTTACTTAGACTTTCTCAACCTGCCTTCCCAGCAGAGATGAATGGCAGGCTAATCAGATCAGATGGATCCAAAATAGACATAGACGTGGGCGCTGAATTCTTTTCCGGGACTTTTGGACTGTCTGGATGGTTAAGACACCCAGACCACAAAAGTGTCTTCTCCAAACGTAGGTCCTGGTAGTGACAACGGCTGCCAAACAGGTTGCAATGAAGGCACAACCACGGGATGATATTACCTTTTCCATCGACAGCCAGGCGGCAACAAGAGCGATTTCTACCATAGAGATAAAGTCGAAGTTTGTTAGTCGCTGTCGCGAAGAGCTACAGGTTCTTGGCAGACAGCACAAGGTAGACCCTGTTGGGTCCCCGGCCACAAAGGGGTGCCTGGGAACGAGACAAGCAGACACCACCCTGAAACCTAAAATACGAAATTGGGAGCAAACTCAAAAGAACTGCCAACGATAGATGGAATGCGCTCCTGTGTCATAACCAGGAAACTATAGCCATTCTATAATAAACAGAAACCCTTGGGGCATCACAATGGGTCTACATTGACCTAAGTGTGATGGGGAAAAGATTTCCTTCCCCGTCAACCCTCCTACCTAACCTAACCTAACCTATTACATTTATGAATTTTCATCGCGGCGCGGCGAAATATATTTGTTTCTACGTGGAAATGCCGACTTTCGAGCTAAATAAGCATCACTTGAGGGAAGTTTTGCTTTGCGCCTTTAATTCGAATAGGGGTCCACTCGCGAGTCTTCTATTAGTGAAAGAACGTGTCGCGAATGGTTTCAACGCTACAAAAGTGATGATTTCGACGTGGAAGACAAGAAGCGTCCTGTCTGAAAAGTCTGACGACGCAGAATTGGAGGCATTACTGGATCAAGGTCCATGTCAAGCGCAACTTGCAGATTCATTGACTATAACTCAACAAGCCACATTCCATCGTTTGAAAGCCTTGAAAAGGGTCTAAAAGCAAGGAAATTGGGTGCTGTACGAGTTGAAGCCGAGAAACATCGAACAGGGTTTTTTTTACGAGCGTACCACTGCTGCTGCAGGAAGGGTTTTCTGTATCGTATTGTGACTAGCGATGAAAAGTGGATCCATTACGATAATACAAAGTGAAGAAAATCTTAGGGGCACCGCGGCCATGCATCAACATCGATGGCTTAGCCAAACATCCATGGATCGAAGCTCATTCTGTGTATTTGGTGGGACCAGCTCGGGGTGGTATATTATGAGTTGTTGCAAACGGATAAAACCATCACAGGAGCTTGCTACCGAGCACAACTAATGTGTTTGAACCGAGCATTGAAGGAAAAACGGCCACAATACAAGCAAAGATACGACAAAGTGATTTTGCAGCTTGCAACACGACAACGCTCGGCCACATTTTGCTAAAGTCGTTAAAACCTACATGGAAATACTAAAATGGGATATCTTAGCCCCCACCCGCCGTATTCTCCAAACATCACCCCTTCCGACTACCACCTGTTGCGATCGAAGACGCACGGCCTAGCTGAGCAGCACTTCCGATCTTTCGAAAAAGCCAAAAATTGGGTCGATTTGTGAATCGCCTCAAAAGATGAGCAGTTTTTCTAACTCGGAATTCCCAATAATGTGAAGAGAGTCGAAGCTGGCGGATTCAAAATAGCAGGCGAAATGCACCAAGAATTAATTGTTCTTTAAATTATAACTTGGAAGCATCATTATCAGCATCAGGCAAAGAAGGATCAATGTATGTAAAAATAAAAAGGCTTCACCAGTCCCAATGTGTCATAGTCAATTGGCCATTGCTTTTCGACGTATAACTACGTCCTTTGTCCGCATTTTATATGGTTTTTACCTGATAAATGATTGTCCCAAAAAATGTAGCCTCCTTTTATCTCAATTGCTCCTAAATGAAAAGGGATAGTGAGAAGAGTTATCAAGCGATAGACAGAGGAAGAAACTCTGCAGCTAAAATTAAAGAAAATTTGAGTTTCGTGAGAGGCTTTGAAGCAGATCATTAATATAAAAAAGTCAAAAATGCCTGAAAAATACACGGCAAAATACTACCGAGGCTGACAAGCTGGACTTAGGAACAAAGAGGCTTCTGAAAAATCAAAATACCATTAAAGATACTGGGAGCGTGCCCTATAGAAGACGCAAAATTGACTCAGGCGGCTTAAGAGCCACAATCGTCTTCTGCTCAGACCCCCGACATCGCCGTGCAGCATGAACTTATGGACGTTTGTATAAAGAGTCTTCCAAAAGGGAATTCCGAACTTTGACAGTTGATAGCGGCCTTATTGTTGAAGCTTCATCTGTCAAATTGGCTGTCATTTATTCAGTCTCTTTTGCCAAATCACCATGGACGGATATAGCGTTCAACAAATGTGTGTTCTGTTCGGGTGAGACGTTCCGTTCGAAAAATATTTGACTTGAGTGATTCCGAGCAACACCGTGCAGTAGACGCCAATGTAAGGAATGCTAGGTAGGACGGCTTTTTTTCCAGTGAGGGCCACGCTGGAGCACTCACACCCAAAACAGGTCCCTTGTACAATACGAGGCTTATTGCAAGCTTACATTCCTTGCGCAGATCATGGAAAACCTATTAAGACATATCTGAGCCTCGTCATCGCATCGCAAGTGGCAGTGATCAAGGAAGTGTTCGCTGTAATGAGTCAGATTGATTAGCTATGTCCATACGAGTGAAGTCGCCATGTGCTCACCATCCAGATGAAGTGTGCTTTTGCATTGAAATCTTCCCGTGCAAAAATACAGGGTAGGCCCATAATTGTGACTTAAAAAAATGCCTAATCACCCTTAAGAAGTGAAGATTGCGATTTCGGTTCATTTTGAGGTGAAAGATAGAAAGATAAAATTATCTTCCACAAGGCATTTTCAAATAATCATCACTCTAATGTGTAAATATTGTTTTGTTTCCTTTAAGGGGTGAAACCCTTTGTTATAGAGTGTTATTTCCGCAAAGATATCATCTTTCACATGATAATCCCTATTAACCACAAAGAAAATAATTGGCCAACGTTTATGCACGTGTCTGATGGTTATTAATATCAGCAACTTTATTGAATGATTATAGGATTTTAAAGTGAAAATAGGGCGGACTTATACCACCAATATTTCATATCAGAGCTCATTTAGAATCTTTTGTAGTTGGTTAATGTGTTTGTAATAACGTATTAAACAGATCAGTGAAAGCTATTCGATTTCTTATAGGAATGCATGCGTATTAATCCAATTGAAATGTTTATTAATCAATATCCAAAGAATTTCATAAATTACACAATAAATTTATTTATAAAACAAAATTTAGAACAAATGAATAAAAATGAATAAACAAAACATATCACCAAAACCCCTTTTCAGATTTGACCATCATTTAGCAAACGCAAACAACAATTTACACCCTTCGCCCAATATTTACGCACTTCAGTTGTTTTACCAGAAGATTCCACTTGTGTCCAATAACCTTAACACACTCTCACAAAACGTGTATGCAGCGTCCCTTGAGATGTCCATCATGCTCTAGTCGTGTGTTTACTTTGCTTAGACACCCTTAAATACCAAATTACATATTTACGACTATAGCTCTATGCCGACACTAAATGCAAAGTACCAACGGGGGTTGAAAGGAAAATTGAAACAATTCACACGCCTGCCACCAAGGGTGACAAACTGGTGCATTACATTGTAAGTGTATTATTGATACAAATTTACAATTATCCGCCTTCAGCAGGAACCTGACCATAATACATTAATCATCTTAGTTTAGTTGACGTTGTTCGTCTGAAGAAAAGGGTTCAAGGGTGGAAAGGGTTTATAGGGAATTGATTGAGGGGCAAATTGTAACGTTGTTATTTGTCTTACTTCGTAGTCTTATGAAATGATGGACAAGGTTATATAGTTCTTTACTATTTAGTTGATTCTCGGAATCGAATACAACTCTTTCGGCAGATCGTGGTCTGGTAGGTGCAGTCCCAGCAATTCTGGGACTGAACTATATTAGTGGGTTTGATCAAAGGTATCCATCACAGTAATTGATAGGTTTACTGGTGAACAAAGACGTCGCACAGAAGGACGATCGTTTCACGACAGCTTCACAAACATGAGAACTTTGAACGAGAACCTCGTTATGTTAATTCTGCTTCGTTATGTTATATGTGTTCGGAAGCGTTGTTTACAGCCCTTGGCACTGCGGTTTCTCTGTGTTGTTTCTCTCGATGAAGTCCGAAATTTAAGGAACTTCTCTGAGCAACAAGCTGGTTACTTATAGAACCACTTTGCCACCCAAGATTCTATTTCTGAGTTAAAAGAGGGTTGCAAGATTCATGCAATGAAGATGTTTATTCAGGCGACAGTGTCCACTGAAAACTCTAATCACTCAACTCTTTAGTTGTTCCTTTCAAGATTCACAATTAAATTAGATTTTCTTTTTGACGGTATCGGGAACAACAGCTTTGAGCATGCTTCTCTGGATTCTTGCGAGCAAATACCTTTATCATTCCTCACAGAAGGGTTCGAATCCAATGAATGTTGTTAATACGCCATCTTTTGCCAGTGAGTCGGCCTTTTCAAATCCTGCAAATCTGCTAAGCAAGAATCCACTCGAGGATGACCATGTTGTTCCTAGCTGGGTTAAAGATCAACTTCTAGGTTTCCAAGATGACAGGCGGCTTTAGGACAGTTTGACTGTTTGAAAAAATAAAGATAGTTGTGTTCAAGTTGTGAGAGTTGTTCAAGTTGTTGAGAAGTTCGCGGATGGTGATTCTCCGAAAATTCCGGACGCAGATCCTATTTTCATTTTGGATCCGTCCATACACCAAACGATGTATGCAGAAGCCCTAACAGTATCAAAGGATCTGGTGATTTTCGTTTTCGTTCGTATTGAAGATGAATGAAGGAAAAGACATCGATGATCAATAAGAGTTGGGAAACATAGACGAAATAAAGAAAGGTGCTCCCGACCACAGAGTTTCCAAATGTATGGAAGTATAAGAAAGTTTGGTATACAAAACTCTGATGGCTAAAGGTCCAACAAACGGAGGTAGAAAAAAAAAAGTACAAGACTACTGCGAGAAACATGGCCGTAGAAGACATTTAGCAAACCGCCCACAACTTCTTTTTTTTCCACTGAGACGTGGTAATCTTCAAAAGACGAAACTGAGCATGTATTAAGTAACAGTGTGGGATTTTTACCCACTAACCCCTCTTCCCTTCTTCCTCTTTTCCCTGCGGTACCACTGTCTTGGCATTTCATCGCAGGGAGGGACAACCACTAAGTTTCCTTCATCGATATCTTTTTAATTATTTTGGAGACCGACAGTTACATTCATCTAAAAAGAAAAAGAAAATACATACGCATGTCTGTATGTGCATGCACACAATTCCTCCCACAGTGCCATTCGGAAAAAGGACACGCAAAGTGCATCATTTATGTATGAAAATCTCACCAAGAAACAGAAACAAAAATAATAATTGGGTATGAGGATGAGGATAATGGCCACGAACAACACGCTTCTTCACAGCAGGGTGCCAACTAGAAAAGAAAATTCACCACACTATCCGGCGGGTGATGTTTTTTTTTTTTTTTGCACGATTAGGTTTTACGAGTGTCTGATGAAATGAGTAAAAAATTTGTTACTAAAAACAAAACAAATAAGGAAACCCATACCCATTGGGAAATTGTTAACAGGAAAATAAGGATTTTTAGCTTTATTCCACTAGCTGCATGCGCACGTGCCGTGGCGCACACTTCTGGGTGGTAGCGGCTGTCTCATGGTGCGTTTTTGCCTTTAGCAACGAACACAAATCGCAACTATTTACGAGGATGTGTCACGTCTCAAGGGGATGATTGGTGGTGGTGTTTTATGGAGACAGATCCTTTTTTTATAACCAAAGTTACTCATGCGTTTATTTTTACACTTTTCTCTAAGTAATCACACACTTTTTGTTTGAATATGTCCCAGAGGATCACTTTAGATTATTGTAATTATAAAAGTCAGCAGGACATTTGACATTCACTGATATGTATGAGAAAGAAAGTTAAGCAAACAAAAAAAAAAATTACAGAAGCAGGTGAGTTAGTCTAAGAGGCACATACTCGTAAGAAATATCTATCTTTCCACTTTTAATTGCCACTTTAATTACAAACATTCACGCAATCATTGCGATCAAATCAATCAATCTAAAATGCAATTGGATGCTAGTGGTTAGCTTGTATGACAGCCAACCTTTTCAATTCCTCTGGTATCCACGAAGAGCCTATTCACACTAGCAAATCACTTTGAAGAGCCCTGAACCGTGCAGTGCTCTTCCGATGCAAAATTTTTCAGTTTTTTTCCACAAAACATGAAATTGAATAATAATCCCCAATCCACAATTCGCAATCCAAAGATGGCGCGCAATTGCGGCGAGGTGGTTCTCATGTCATCTCCAGTAAGACATGTACCCATAAATTATGGTTGTCACGCTGAATGGCGGAGAGATAAAGTACACACAACCGATGAACAGTATAATTACACCGCCGCCGATATTGGAACCCAATCAAAACTTCAATGCGAAGCTTATGTCTCGCATTTTATGCTGCTAGGGTATGCATATGTGATTGGTATGAGATGATGGAGCTATGGTTATTCATTCATCGGTACTCAATGATGCAATTGATTTGACAGGTACCAGGGGCTTCGGAGTCCGCACCATTCTGAACGACATGCGAACACACATAGACAGAATTGAAAATTTTGATTAATAATGCAGTTATGAGACACAGCAGTTTGTAAGCTATGAAAGTGCATTAATGGGCCGGAGTGGTGTCGTTCCAGGGCCTGAATTGAATCTATTTTTATATAACATACGAAAATGCTTCTCTATTCTCCGTTCGGAGTTGGCAAGGAAAAAACTCTAGGCCCCTTTCAATCTTCAAAGTAAAATAAAGGATTTTTCAATAGGGACATTAACAATACAAACACACCCTTAAACTTTTTTTATGATCTGTCAATGTCAAAACGTCAGCCAAAGTTTACATTTTTACCGTGGTGAAGTTCACGAACGAGCAATGTTTAGAAATTATTAAAAATTACTACCGAAATTCTGAGTAGGAGTTCGCAATTTTAATAGCGCTTACTCCAATTTTTGGGTCGTTCCTGTGCCTGTGAGATGACGCACCGGTTGAAGTACCGAGAATATCGCAGCCGAAAGTGCTTGAGTTCAAAATGAGCCAAATCAGTGGATTCTACGCCGTTCACAGAAATTGGGAATCTCTAAGCCCATATTGTGGCGAATTTTGCGTAAAGATCTTGGCCTACACCCTTACAAGATCAAACTGAAGAACTGAAGCCTCTTGATCATTTGGAGCGCTGAAACTTCTCCGATTGGGCTCTGCAAAAGTTTGAAGAAAATCCAAAATTTCATCGAAAAATCATCTTAGGGAGAAGTTAATTTTTTTTTTTTATAAAAGGAAATTTCCACATCCCAGAAGCACTTGAACTTGCTTCGGTCCATTGTACTCCCAGGCAGAAACCCCTTTTTGGTGTAGTCAGTGGTTTGAAAAACTCCGATTTTGTTCGTTTCTCTCTATATTTTCGGTGGCTGTTGCTATTCCCCGACCAGGCTCGAACCTGCACAGGTCGGGTTTTTGGCTTAATGGCTTTGTTAATAAGCAAAATATGTATTATTGGACAGCAACAAACCCACATGTGCTTCAAGAGACTCCATTGCACCCACAAATTGTGCCCGTGTGGTGTGGATTTCATGCCGGCGGGGGTCTGATTGGACCGTATTTTTTCGTTGATAAAAATGATCGCCATGTTACGGTGAATGGAGTTTGCTATCGTGTCATTCTGAAAGACTATTTTTGGCCAGAATTCGAAGGACTTGACATCAGTGATATGAGGTTCCCACAAGATGGTGCCATATCCCACACAGTTGGCCAAACAATTGATCTATTGAAGGGGAAGTTCGGTAATCGTGTAATCTCGAGAAATGGTTTGGTCGAATGTGATTTAAAGCCGTTGGATTTATTTTTATGGGCTTTTACGTTAAGTCGTTGGTTTATGCCGACAAGGCTACAGCAGCGTAAGAGAAGCTCAGGGACAATATCGAACGAGAAATTGCAAACATTCCGGCGGATATGTGTGGAAGAGTAGTGGAAAATTGGCTCCAAAAAATCGATCGCTGCAAACATGCTTGCGGTGGTCATATGAGCGAAATCGAATTCCATACTTAAACTTAACGTATGTACTACACCTGGAATTAATTTCAACTCGGTACCTCAACTATTCTGTGCTTTATTTACATTCAAAATTGTTATGTCCTTATTGTAAACCCCTTTATGACATGTACAACAAGGCTAGTGGTGAGAAATTAAGTCTTTATCCACCACCTGTTGTCGCGCCAAATAAAGAAGTATTTGTCCACTCAGTACTACTTATTCTTACCCCGATACTTTCGACTACTTCGGAGTAGTTAAGCAAAGTAGATACACATACACATATCAAAGAGTGAATGTTAACATCATAAATGAGTCCTTAGTTGAGTTCCGGTGAATAACAACTCTATAATATGTGTTGGCTGTTTGTATTAAAACACAAGGCCCTCTTGTTGGTCCCAATCCGCTACCGTTTATTCGATTGTAGTCGAAAATTCTACTCCAAAGCTAACAAACACGAATACTAAGCTTCAGGCCTCTCCAACCATTGAGCAACTTGTGCTATTGGTAAGGAGGGATCGACTAGCTACTATCTATTTACAAGTGAATGTTTGTTATGCAGAACGAAGAAGCCTTCTCTGGCACATCAGACCACTCGAGCGTCCAAGCTTCTGTCAATTCATCCTCTGCGTAGCAAAAAAAAAATAAAAAATAGGTACACATGGAACCAACATTCATTTTAATCTCTAAACCCTACAGATGGAAGTCTGTTAGTAAATCAATGGAAACACGAACGGACATACCAATGAATGAAAGTTGATTATCATTTCGTTAACAAACTGTGATAATTTGATTTTACCTGTGTGATATTAATCAACAGACGACAGGTATTTAGCATTTTGCAATGGAAACATTTTTTAATTGAATTATAGACAGGAACAAAGGGTTGTTAGTGGGCGAAGTAGGTTAGGGGGATGATGCGCTCCAAGTGGGTAACATGATTGAGGCATGTTGATCGGTCTATAAGCATAGGCTGCACTTGTATTGGATGCTTCTCAAGTGAATCACAAACATTAGTTTATGATGACGACGACGATGATGATGATGCTGTTGAGGATGATGGAGATGAATTATATTGAAAGGCGAATGAAGGAGTAGATATTTTAAGAGAGAACGGCCACGACAGGTAATTCAGTTAGCAAATTCTGACAGGTTATTAAGTCCCCCGAGGAGAGGTGGTATAAGAAACAAAAGCCATGCTTGTAGTTCATACATATATAAATGAAAGACCTGATGTTACATGTCGAAAGACTGCCTACGACAGGCAAATTATTTTTGTTGACTAATAAATTGAATTTGTTTATTAAATTTCAGATGAATTGGAGACAAAGGGATGATTTTCTTTTGCAGAGTAGAAATATTAAAAGTCAAAGCTTGTACGTACGTGTAGGTACATATGTAGGTTTAGCTTACACCGGGGACTTTATCCGGACCAGTACTATTATTTGGTTTTAGTCCACTTAGCTTAGACAGATCAGGGACTAAAGCTCCCCCGTGACATCGTTTTGATAAAATTTCAATACGTAAGTCAATACGCCATCTAGTGTGAACTAGAAAACTATTAGTCACGTGCGTTTACCCCGTCTTAGACAAAAATAAAAAAAAAAGAAATGGTCTAGGCACAGAGTCTATGGTCAAGGTCACCTAAAGGTGTGGACTGACCTATTCCATAGAGTCCTTTGTTCGATACATTCACAGCGATGACATTTGGACTATACTTTGGCTTTGGTCCTGGATTAAATCAATGGTGTAAACTAGACCAATCACTTTATTCCCCTCGTTAGGAGGTGAAACTTCGGATGAATCCAGGCTCGGCTAGTATTTGAAAGTGTTAAGTCGATCTCCTGGTCTTGGCGTCACAGCTTCGTTTTCACTTTAAACTTTTGTCTTTAGTCGCCTGTACCCTTGAGGGACTAGATGTCTTACCAGGTAGGTAGGTAGAGGTGTCGGCTCAACATGAACCCAAGTAGCACTAGAGCGTGCCTTTTTGTTACCACGGCTCGTGCGATCTGGCTGATATTGTGAGTTGTTGAGGCTGTGATATAGACGGCGCCTAGATCTAGCCTGTGGAGTTTAGAGAACGGATTAGATCTCGTATCCTTTTACTTGAGATGTCGTTGAGGTTGTCGAAGAATGGTTGATTTAGTGCACGTAGTTTGGCTATTGCTAATGTCGGGCATTTGCAGAGGAAATGGAGAGAGTTTCCTTCTCATTTTCATTCCTGCAACTGCGGCACTAAGGGTTGTATGGAATACCTAGTTTGACTGCATGTCCTCCAATTGACCAATGCCCCATTCTGCTTAGTATGTCTTTTGTTCTACTCTTATCGTAGGTCGACCATATCTTCTTTGATACGGCCCAGAAAGTGTGAGTGGATTTGTCCTTTAATCGCTCTTAGCGGGATATGGCCTTGCCGCGAGTGAGCAGTGTAGAGCAGAGCCCTTCCTAGCCAGTTCATCTGCACGCTCGTTTGCTTTTATGTCACTGTATCCTGGACTGGAACCCAGAGCAGTGTGACCCTGAATCGTTCACTCAAGCGGGCAAGCTCGTTCCGGCACTCCTGCACCAGTTTGGAGGATATGGCAGCCGAGTCAATAGCTTTGATAGCGACTTGGCTTTCTATGAGGATAGCAATGTTTTGTTTGTGCATTGTGTCGCGCTCGAGTTGCGTGCATGTTTCGGATTGCTCGTAGTTCCGCCTGGAAGACGTTGACAAAATCCGATATGAGCTTGATATTTTCAGTGATTCTGCGTAGACACGGGCCGCAACACCACAATTCATCTTTGATCCGTCAGTGTATGATCCTTTACTACTTCGTCGTTCTTCCTCTAAATTCTGGTTAGGAAACCTTCTTGGAAGTTTAGTTTAGGTGTGATGTACTCGATTGGAAACGTGACCATGCCGTTTGGTAACGAGTCCAGGATGTGCAGTCCAGCACCCAGATTCTTAGAGTCTGACTGCGCTACAAAGTACAATATTTTTTGTGTATAGATCGAGAGGCAAAAGATGTAGGAGCACAACCTCCAACCTCAGCGAGGATCCGACCCGCGCCTTCCTTAGCTAGTTCGTCCGCTCTGCAGTTACCCGGAACGTCCCTGTGTCCTTGCACCCAGCACAGGGAAACGTCGCATCTGTCAGCGATCTCATTCAGAGCCCTGCGGCATTGCTTTACCAACATGGATCGTACTGTCGGTGATTCCAAGGCTTTTATCGTTGCTTGACTATCTTTATATAGTACAATAGCGCTACCATCTACCGCGTTAATCGAAAGTCAAGCCGCAGCTTCTCGGGCTGCCGTAGTTTCCGCCTGAAATACACTACAGTGATCCGGCAATCGCATGGCAATATTTAAGTCGGGTGCACTGGAGAATACTCCTGCTCCCGTGCCATAAGCTGTTTAAGATCCATCTGTGTATATCTCTATCGCAGACTCATCTAAGACCCCACTAGATTCCCAAGCCCATATTATCACTGGCCAACTGGGAGGATTCCCTCAGCCTTAAGGCTGCTCTAGCTGCCATTTGCTTCCCATAGGTACCAATTGGAAGTAAATGGAGCATTGTCTGCAGCGCAGCGGTAGGTGTTGTTCTCAGGGCACCCGTTATACAGATGCATGATTGTCTCTGGATCCTCGTAAGAAGATCCAGGTTATTCTTGTTGTCCAACGCTGGCCACCAGACTAACACCGTATATTAGGATGGGTCTCACTATGGCTGTATAAATCCAATATACTATTTTTGGCTTTATACCCCAGTAAGGCCTTATCAAATGGAGTTTGAAGCAATTTTTGTACATTTACCGCTCGAGTCACAACAATCATTCTGCACCAATTTATTTGTCGTTACTTCTATATGCGCTGAGATGCTGATTGTTCCCACTCTTTAGGCTTCCAAAACTCATAATCAGTAAGAAGAAGGAATGGCGACGACGGATCAGATGAACTTCCACATTCGCGAGCCGTCAACAAGTAATCAAATTGGCCAAACACATATTCATACAATTAACTCCCAAATGAAAAAAACCTTCAAAGTCACGTAAATCTATTCAAAATACTGAAATACTCCAACAGTCGTACTTATTTTTTGTGCAATCCATAGATAATGAATTATATCCTAATTAAATTCACCACTGACATCCTGTAATGCACTGCTACTGGCGAAACATCGTTAATCTTCCCCCAATAGGAAGTCAGTACTAACTGCCAGTTAAATACTTTTTCCTGAACAGCCCACCCGAACGTAGACCACATTAATACCATGCTTGCCATCACCTAACTAGAGGGGTGGTTCAATTCAATATCTGTATTCATCTGTTCATTTATCTCTTCTTTTATTTCGATTTATCTAAGAGGATAGCAACGATTATTATACTAGCCCTTTGTCATTCGTTTATCAATTAGTTTTTGGAAAGATTCCGCTTGTGTTTGATGAAAATGAAAAATGGATTTGTGAAACTAAAGGAGGGTGCATTTTAATTATGTTTTAGTATTTTTAAGTATTTGCTGAAATAGGAATTAAATTGAATGGAATTTGAAAGTAATGCTTTACATAACACGTGATAAGACGGTAAGAAGAAGTTGGGATTAGATCTACAATTTGTACGTCATCAGTCTTCGCAGATTGAGGTTTGACTTAAAAGTTGGGCTTTCAAACTTGTCACACTTTCCAGGACTTTCAAATCGATGAAGGTGACATTTGTATCTTACTTTGGCTAGCGCTGTGATCCATGTTTAACCTGGATTTGGAAATCAACCAAAGCTGTCCAGCTAGTACTATTCTCTGTCAACAGTCCCCTTTCATGTAAGCACGCCACAGAAGATTAGTTAAGTGTTTTTTTTTACTAAGTTTAAGTTTGTAAGTAAGTTCTAAGTTCTGGTGGACCAAAGTCAAGGAAAAATCCACCATCTTAAAGCTACATTGACTTCAAAGATTAGTATGTCTCGCCATCATCGGGCAGCCCTTGAGGCAGTGATTGGACTTACCCCGCTGCACATCTTTGTCAAAAAAGTGGCAATACGCAGTGCAGTTTACCTCCAACGCTAGACAGGAATCCAGCCAAGCAGAACTACGGGTCGCATGGCTATCCTATCTGACTTCCCCGAGCTTGAAATTATCAGCACGATATCGGATTTTATGCCCAAGTTACTCTGTTTTGGCAGGAAGTTCGAGATTGAGATCCTCTAGCAGTTTATCCATTGTTTTCAGAAAAAACGATGTCAAACTGATAGGGCGGTAGGATTTAGGGAGCTCGCTAGGCGCATTGCATAGCTTGGGGATAAAATTCACAGTAACTTCCCGCCAAGCTAGTGGAATGTATCCTAGATTAAAGCTGGTCCTAAATAAATGTACCAGAGATGGAATGATGTAGTCCAGACTATTCTGGATGAGAGCCGGGAAGTCTCCATCACTCTCTGGTGACTTGAAGCCTTGAAGGGTTTAAATGAGCCAACTGCCCATCTTACCTTGTCTTGACTGAAAAGTCTATCAGACAGACTATTGGTTCTTCTGTCGATTCTACACTCGGAAGCAGTGAAGGTGGCATCAGGGATGTTTTGCTATATCTCCGAGCCTGGGAAGTGCACCTCGAGCAAAGTCTCCAGGGTTTCCCTACGGCTGGAAGTGAAATTGCCGTCCGATTTGAGAAGCAGCCCTAGCCCATTAGAGTGCTCTTTAGACAGAGAATTTTGGAGCCGAGCTGCAGCAGCCGACAGAGTCCAGGGATTGTCTTGATTGACGGAAGGAAGTAACCATCAATATATTCACCGATAGCCAAGCAGCGCTCAAAGCACTGAGTTCTCATTTCTTTTATTCAAAAGCCGTTCTAGGCTGCTTCAATACTCTTCAAGACCACTCAAAGGGAAACAAAGTCAAGCTCTGGTGGGTACCAGGACACGGAGGAATTGAAGACAATGAAATTGCAAATCAACTTGCCAGGATAGGCTCTTTAGAAAGGTACATAGGTGCCGAAATCCTTCTGCGGCATTCCTACTTCCACGATCAGAATGAGTCTGGACAGCTGGGAAAAAACTTCATATCCTACTGGAACAACAATCAAGGACAAGCTAAACGGGCCATCCGACCCCTGAACAAAACCACTAAAAATATTCTCAACCATGAAAGAGACGATATCAGAAGACTTGCCGGTCACTGTAGCCTCAGATATCACTTACATAAACTTAATACAGTTCAGGAATCTGAATACAGACTCTGCTAAGAGGAAGACGAATCAGCTGAACACATACTATGTAAGTGCGTGGCTGTCTCCAGGGTCAGGAAACGCTGTCTCCACAAAGATATCCTAAACTTCATTAGGAAGATAGAAGATCTCCTTGTCGAACTGGCTCCAGGCTCAATAGATCTTTTAGGTCGCAGTGCTGTATGCGTCTGTCACAGAGCCTTACTATTAATAATATAATAAATACAAGTTCTAAGTAAGGGACTAAGGTCCACCTCACTACATAATCTAATCTAATCGTATACAAAGTAAGTATTAGGTTTCAGTCTTTGCTCAAAGGTTGGTGTCCAGAATAACTAGGTAGAATTATTGTAAATGTTCTCATTGCTTATAATTCACAGAGTTTCTTTCCAACCTCCTGATGTCGTCATCACTACTCCGTACGATCAATTCTTCAAGCCATATGACCACCTTTAAACTCCACATCCGTTTCTCAACTCCATTGTAGACCCATCAGTGTGAATGTGGATGCCCCGCTTTTTGTAAATATGTTTGACTTCTAAGCCCATCTTTTGGGTCTAAGGATGAAATAGACATTTTTGAAGTCTTGATATGGCGTGGCACGATCAGCATCTGTAAAGAACGAATGTAATACCATAAGAGCTGTCATTCCATATGCCATATTCCTTAGGCTGAACAAAGCTCTTTGCATGCACGTTACTTGTTTATTCATACAGGGTGACGAGATTATTTCTAGTTATACTTGCCACGATGATCCTGTTATATTTATGCAGGTTTATCTCTACAATTCTATTGGTTTTTTTTTTTATAATTCACTTGCGCTAAAGGGGTTATGAATACCCTTATGATGATATTCACACAGCGCTAGTGTTGGTGTAGTGATTTCGAAACTCAGGTGGTATTAGGTTACAATCTTTTGCTCCAAGGGTTGAGGTAGCTCTTGAAACTGGCTCGAACAACCTCATACCATCTCCTGAATTCAGTCTAAGCATAAGAACGACCATTCCCTCAAGTGACGAGTGGGCCATCAGAAAGGCTATCAACCCGACGAAAATCACAATTTTCACAGACGGATCAAAATCCGAAGAAGGAGTGGGCTCTGGGATGTGCTCACTAGAACCCAGAAAATGTAGTCAATAAGACTTCTCAACCACGGCAGTGTATTCCAAGCTGAAGTCCTCGAGGCAGCCCGAGAACTATTAACGAAGCTAGTCTCTAGGGAAACCATTGACATTTACATAGACAGTCGTTATTAAAGCCATTTCTCCCACAGTAGTAAAGTCACAACTTGTAAAACGTTGTCGTGATGAGCTCAAAACCCTTAAGCGGCAAGGTTGTGCAATATATTGTACGAAATCAAAATGCTTTTGATATTTATTGCGCAATATAGAAAAATTGTCTCGTCTGTGGGTAATATTGCACAATATTTGTTCATTTATCGCTCAAGTGTCGAGCAGTAAACACCTCCACGAGTGATTCAGTGAAAATGTCTGTGAAAGAGGATAACAGAAAATTTATTTTGGAGTGCATCAATGTGTATGAAACTATGCCGGCTTTGTAGAATGTTAGGAGCAAGGACTACAGTAACCGAAATAAAAAAAACTGAACAATATGAAAAAATGCTCTCCAAATACAGAGAAAGATATCCCGAAGCTGATAAGCAGCAATATACTGCACAATAATATTGAGCGTCTAGGAGCCGCTTTACGGCGAACTAAAACGTAATACTCTTGTGGACCCCGGGACACAAAGGTATCCACGGGAATGAAATGGCGGATGAGTAAGCCAGGAACAGGACCTTTAACTGGTCGATCACTCAGTTTTGCTCCCCCTAGCTCACGTCAAATCTAGCATAGCACTTGACTTCCAAAGACAAGCTGACGAGAGATGGAACGCACTCTGGACAAATATTAACAAGATTAAAACGGGGCACATTCTTGCGCTAAACAGATCAAACTTAGCACTCTTTATAGAGATTATCAAATGCCACAACCTACTATCGGCTCACCTTAGAAGAATGCGTTAAAGTACAGACGAGTTATCCAGAGGCTGTGGAAATACAGACGCGGAAGAGAACACAACTCACTTCCAATGCAAATGCTCCAGCCTACATAGAATAAAGAAGACAGCCCTCGGTGAACACTATTTGAACGACCTGGGCGACCTGTCTAAAAAGCCACCAAAAACCATTCTTAGATTCACTACATATTCAGGATGATTCAGGGAGGCCGAACGATCGTGATTGCACCCACCCAGACCTTTCCCTTCTTTTTTGTCTTTTCAGACTGGACATTCCACGTCAGAGAAACACAATCGATTCGTAGAGATTCGAGTGAAGGCTGCATCACGCGATGCAGTCACCTCTTCAACCTACCCACCTAAGGTAGCTAACTATGTCCAACGATTTCGTCTCTTTCAGAAATAGCCTTATTCTGCCGCTTCAAAACCCTTAAGTCTCCATCAAAAGATCTTTCTACAGGAGGTTAAAAAAAACAAAATAGATACCTACATCAAAATGGTTCTCAAACTGTTTTCTTCGCACAGCACTCGTGTGAACATACTCGTATCACGAATCAGTTGGGTTCCACAGTGCTATTGTAAATTCTTAAGGTCTTCTAATTAAATGCGACGGAGGGTCCTTATATGTTTGAAATAGATACGGAGAAGTTGGATTGTTTACAGTTTAATCTCAGTTGTATCCTCAGTCTTGGGTCTCACTGTGACAAATTTTGTGAGGTTGTTCAAATATTAGTTTCGGTGTGTTGGGACCTTCGGAAGCATTGTATACCACACAAAGTACGTGAACCACCATTTAAGAACCGTTGATCTAGAAAATTAAAATTTTTTTTTATAAATAATATTAGAATTCCTGTGTAATAAGCTTAACGTCAACCCATGAAATTGTTTAATACTTTTGTACTTAAAATCGAAAACACAACGATCTCAAATCACCCCTCCGTTATTCTATAGAAATTATTTTTCAATTAATTTCTCTGGTTCATATCTCCCACCTAATTCCATCAACCTTAACGCAGTCACGAACTAATAAATTTACCCCAAACATAAGTTGCTCAAAATATTTGCGATTCATTGACATACGCACACACACCAGCACGCATTAATTCGTACTGTAATCCATGAAAAGAAATTTAAGGATACAATGAGAGGACACAAAGAATGCCACTGAAAGTTCATGGCATAGTTTCTGCTGAATTAGTCAATTATTCTATTTATGTCCTATTAATGAATAACGGCAAGGAGTAGAGGAGACTAAGGCATAATCTACTGCACCACCACCATAACCATCTTTATTATTGCGTGCGAGAATCGCATTCCACAGGAGATTCCATTCTTTTATTCCTCCTTTTGCTTTAAGTGACATCCATTTTATTAGTTAAGGACAACGACGAATACTCTACAAGCTGAGGGATGGTGGTGGTAAAGGAGTCAATAAATGCTCCCATATTTTAGCCCTCAAGTGAGGTTGACACTGGAGGGGTGTACATAAGCACATAATAGAATAATAAGAGGATCAACATTCCTCTTTTTCTCTTGTCCCGATTGTTGTTACCCCGAAGAGTATAAAGAAAAGAAATATAAAAAAAGGGACGTCAAGGACAATTTCTTTTTTCGTATTTTTTTTTTTACTTTGCCCTTAACCTGCGCTCTGCAAGCCAGTTGAAGAACAAGCTGATCATCTCCAATCACTCAATCGTTGAAATCAACCCCTAGCGGGATGCTTGAGATGCGTAGCATAAATAAAGCAGTCAATTCAACAACGAACGAACAAGGACGAAAGGACATTTTAATCTCGTTTTAATGAAATCCAAGCGAAATCGAAGTACAGGTTAACGTTTTGTGACGAAATCCATTTTTATGGCCACCAGCAGACTGAAGCCTGTAAAGAATCCTTAAATGGGAGGGTGGGGAAGAGGAGAAAAACGGATCCAGTGCTTTTAGAGGGCGGTTTCCGCTCCATTTTTTTTTTCTCTCTCTCTGTTGTGGTTTCAATCAGTAAATTGATATCCTGCGAAGGAAACGATGATGATGCTCAAAACGAATAGCTTGCTACTTTGTAGTTAGTCCTCAATGTGTCGGTGGTGTATGTGGTTTTTATCGTTTTTGGGGATGATTCGGATGTTAAGTTGTACACGTACATATCTGTATGATACAAGTTGAAAATTTGACTTTTGAAACTTGTGGGTAGCACACACAAAATCCAATTTGTTTAATTTCGTAAAGAGCTTTTAGACTCATTGTGAAGTCGAAGTGCATCTTTTCTCTTTTTTCTAAATCAATTTAGTGGGCTTGACCAAATAAGGACATTTATCATTGTGATCGGTTGATGGAGGCACGCCTTCGGGGCAATATTCTTTGTTAGAAAAATCTATCTAAAGTAATTGAGATTCTATTGAGAGTAAATCACTAGTAAAATGTTATACATATGTATGCTAGAAATGAATTACAAAATGAATATGTTTCCTGGTAATTTATTGGCAACAGGAAGGTTGAAAGGAAGACTTTTAAAATCACAATGCACTTTCGAAAATTACTTCTGTCTTATACTTACTTTTATAAACGAACAAAAATTAAATGAAACGAAGTTAAACTGGCAAGTTTCCTATTGGTTTATCATTACTGTTTAATTTTAACAAGTTAAAATGGTCACATTGCAAACCATGATTAAAACACATGACATTGACATCACGGCTTAAAATAATTGATTGAGTTTGACCTTCAGGATTCTAAATGCCTTTGATTTAAGCAGTTTATAGCCTCTTCTGTTGACTTCCACCCTTTTGGTAAAAATTTTCCATTTCTTTTCTGTAAAAAACCTGTGATATTTCTTTGGTATTATTTGGGGGTCATTTGCACTGGTCTTTGCACATTCAATTATTATTATTGTTATTATTATTATTAAAAACATTATTTACTCTTTCTAAACATGCTATGTACATACAAATAATTCCTTTCTATTAAATAGTGTAAGATTATACAAAACAAAATTTTTATTTACGACTAGCAGTTCACCCGCGGCTTCGCAGTCGCTAGAAATCGTCTGTCCCTATGAAACTTTCAAAGATAAAAGGTAGCAAAGAGTGTCACCATTCAAAATTTAAAATCGGTTCAGTAGTTCCATAGATACTTAAAGATCCATCCAACCAAATCATCGTACACACCCGTTCCCCGTCGAATTACTACGAACTGCGAATACATTGTAAATAAACTACTTAGTGTAGTGTAATGATGCCAGTCAGATGGAGTACTGCGATCTATAGCGCGCTCTTATAATGAACAGCGCCACCTGTTGACTTTTTATGTACTAAATTTTATTTATATGCTCTATAATTCTAACCAAAGTTTTATGGTTTTTTCATTAAAACAATCGCTCATGACGTCTATAGGCCTTCAACCCTTAACTTCTAACTTTTCTAACATACAAAAGTAAAATCCAAAAATCTTTAAATGACGATAACTTTCTTTTTCCAACATCCGATTTTAATAAAGCAAAACCTATATGCTGCTCCCAATTATGCTCTGTCCACTTGTGAAAACTACATGAAAATCCATTCAGTAGTTTCGGAGATATGCGCGAACAAACAAACAGACAGACAGAAAAGAATTCTAAAAATCGGTAATTTGTGTACTATTAATCTTCTTTAGTTACCCCATTTATTTTTTATTACTTTTCCTTCAATGTACAGACACACTGGGTTCTATATATATATATGTATGTATACGTATATGTATTGATTTAAAATAAACTAAGTTTAAGTTAAATTTCTTTAACTCTTATTTTTAAATTTTTCTATTTGTTATTTCCGAGTGCAAATTTTCTTTATATATTAGGAGCATAAGCCTCCTACATACTTTTCCACTCTTCTGTATTCCTTGCAGTTTGCTGCATCTTGAACCAATTCTCTGAAGGTCATCTCTCCATCTAAATAGCTGTCTTCCCGTTCTTCTTGTACCATCTTTGGGATACCAGTCTTTCAATATTTGTGTCCAATGGTCATCTATTATTCTAGCACCGTAACCGGCCCATTGCCATTTTTGAGCTTTTGCTCTTTTTATTACATCTTTAAATTAAGTGATTTCTCTAATTCTGGTGTTTCTGATTCTTTGGTATCTAGATGTATATAAAAGCGATCTTTCTATTTAGATTTTGTACGTTCATACTCCAAGTTTGGAGTTTGCATGCGCAAACAAAATATAAAAAAAAAAATTGAAATCACAAATGCCGCATGCGCAACCACACAATCAACACCATACATCTTTAGTTGGCATGTGATTGTGCATGCATGCATGTGTGGTGCATGGGCCCTATAAGGTCCAACCATCAGCTTGTCTGTGCATAAGTCTAATTCAGCTGTTCGCCTCAAATCCACCAACGATTTTGGCGACGCCTCCATTTTGAACAAATTCAAAATCATCATAGGAAACATAGACTATACAACAGCCAAGTTAAACTTTAATAAAACGTCCTTGTCACCATTCCCTTCAGGTCATTCTGGGACTAAGAGGCACTTCTACAAGACAATTCGATTCCCTTGTATACCGATTGATCAAAAACCAATGATGTTGTAATTGGTGGTGTTTCCTCTGATAGGCTTAATCTGAAGTAGACGAGCTCGCCAGATATGGAACAACTATACCCATGCTTCCAGAAAAAGGCACTTTGGGTATACTTACCACTACATGAAATCTCAAACACAAGCTAAATGCTGTCAGTTCTGTAAAAGATGTCATCACGGTACACTGTCTAAAATGCAAGCATGCAACAAGGTTTGGCATTCATTCAAACGATTTTTGTAGAAGCTGCATGAACGAAGAGGAGGAGGAAACGATTCCCCACCTTCTTTGTAACTGCTTAGCTTTCTCCTGCAAAAGAAGGCTCCATTTAGGAGAATTCTTCTTTAACGACTTGGACGATCTGATAAATAAAGATGTCAGGAACCTCCTTCGCTTCATCAGAAGTTAGAATTGGTTCAACGAGTAAGTAAGGAGATTTCTCCAGAACCATTTTGAATTAACTATCACTGGTCTAAGTAAGCTGTCAGCCACTTCAACCTTACCTAACCTTACATGTGTTAGAAACTAAAACCAGTCTCGAACTCAGACTAAAAGATATGAAACTAATTAGAATAAAACTATCTATCGCGAAAAGTTCTTCTATCGTAGTTTGAACCCCTACTTCGGTAATTTTTCGTCTTCCTATGGGCTTCTTGTAAATTGTATATGCTATTTAGTGGGTTTTGGTTCGACTTGTTAGTCTCCTATCTTGCATATACTCGTATCCAAAATTGACGGAAATCTGTTCCTTAACTAGCTCAGTGCGGGTCAATAACCAACTATAACGCTCATTTGAACCTACTTATAGAAACCTAATTGAATCAAACTGCTCTGTCCAAAAAAAATTAATTGCATTCACACCTACTAACTGAGTCCAATTATAAACCTTAAATAAGCATTCTCATGCGACACAGACTGAACACGCACTCAACTAGAAAAGATCATATCATTTTGATAGTTGATTCATCGAGTTTGTGTAATTACACATTGTCAGTGAGCGGAAAACTCATTTAATTTCCCATTCTCAACCGAAGGCGCACAGGAACAGACATTTCCAATGCACCGGCTATTTATTGTTAGTTGGCTTACGTTGTATCTTCGTCGTCGGGATCCACCGAGATCTCCAGTGGAGACATAGCGTCGTCATTATACACATATACCTGCACAAGTAATCCTCCGATGGAGAGAGAGTACAAATTAGTTCTGTGGAATTCTGATCTCGTTTATCTTTTACACAAAAGTTTGCCCAAGAAAAGTACGCCCATGCATACACACACATGAACCACTTGAGACTTAAACGCATGGAAAATGCAAAGTCATCAAATTGAAGGTTTGGTATTCATACAGCTGGAGGTGCATGGAACTTCGTATGTAATAATTGGACTAGTTTGACATTTGATAAGATAATGGGAGATACAATTTATTTTTATTTTGTGTTTTTTTTTTTTTTTTTAATCAGAAAATACGTACATGCAATAGGTTGTCGACTGGAATTTTTTTAAAAAGTATACACGGCTTTACTGACCTTTTTTTTGTGTTGCTGACAATAGCCGTGTTTTTTGAGAGCTGTATACCCAGCCCAATAAAATTTTACACACAAAGCAATAACAACACACCAAGTGGCGATAACTTTCCCAGTAGCAGCAAGTGAGTATAGAACTACATAAGTTGACCACCAGAGCACGAAAAATCTCATAAATTAGCTTTTCCTCGGTTTTGACATTTAAAAACTGTCAAATAAAAAAAAAAATTCGAGCCGCAAACCAATTGGTTGGTGCGGCTGCTACTGAGTTTTTTTTTTGACTGAAGTGAGTATAGTTCTCAAAAAAATACGGCTAATGTAATTTTTATTCATCCTTGATATCGATGATGATGTTTAATCTCAAACTACTACACATTAATTGTATTATATCTAAGGCTTGCATTTATAAAAATTAATTCATGCCTCTAGATTGGGGTTGGTATGTACGTGATCTGAGACCCTTATTATGATGTTAATTCATCTCGAATAAAATAAGTTAGACCGTGCTTAACGTAGATTAAGTAGATGTTTTGAGCTACAACCTTACAAGACACGTTGCTTATTGCTCAACTCAAGTGCTCTCTTTATTCGGAGAAAGGCGCAATCGTCGGTTTTTTTGAAGGATATTGTTTGCAACAGAATACAAAGAGCTTAAGTGCTTAGCGATTTCTTCAACATCGTTCTTGAACTTTTTTTTCACAGAACTTAAACGCCAACACTTGAGGCACAATTTTCCAACAGTCCGTGCAATAACTCGCATACGCTGACGATATTAACATAATCGAGAGAACGCAGCGTGATATCAGTAGCGTTTTCGTAAGCATTGAGACGGAAGCGGTCAAGATGGATTTAACGAGACCTAAACGAAACAATGGCAACAGTGCTAATAATTTTCCCCTGTCATTCTTTCAAAATCACTACACAAACACGAGCGTTGTGTGAATAACATCATAAGGGTATTCATAACCCCTTGAGCGGTAGTAAATTATAAAAATAAAAAATAAAATCATCCTGTCAAGAAAACAGGACACCCAACATCGACATATTTGATACAACATCACCCAAGACGGATAAAACTTTGAGGCAGTTAGTGTCTACCATAGGTAGACTCATTCAAGGGCACCAGCGCGCTGAGATCAAACGTAAAAAAAACTCTTAACAAACGTTGTTTCTTTGGGCTAAGAAGGCAAAACCTCGAACAACCAAAGTGGACCCTGATTATCCCATCTATGAAGCGGAGGCATGATCTTTGGTAAGAATGGATGAGGTTGCATCCGAAAAAAATTCTTTGGGGGATCTACGGTCACGTCTGCATAGATGGAAACAGAGGGAGGAGATGCAGCATAGAACTATGTACGTTGTTAAGCGACATGGACGTAGTCAGAAGAGTCCAGATACAACGATTAAGCTTGATGGGATGATATGTAGAGCATATACACACCAGCATTCCGACCAGGAGAATCTTCGAGCCTTTTCCAGAGGAACGGCGCTGCAGAGAAAGATCGCGACTCAAGTGGTGCATGCAGGTGGAAAAAGATCTAAACCAACTCGGGGTGCAAAACTTGAGGCAGCTAGGCTGGAGGCACTTGTTGGTTAAGGCCCACATTCATCCCGGACTGTACCACCATCATGAGTTGGTTTAAGTATTTTTTTTAATTAACTTTATGCAGTCAATAATTGTTCTTCCTTAAGTCAGCTCGATATATGTATCATGTCAAATGTTTCAAACTAAAAACAAATATTCATTTTCCCTTTCACAAGCAAACAAGAAAAGTTCCCACCCTATCCGATATTTTCCTTCTCAGTAATGACTAATTGCTTGTTTATCAATTAGCGACAGATATGATGGCTTTCAGGGTTTTCTCATCCTTCAAAAACTCCAAGTAATCCTATTTTCTATTGTTTTTCCACTTTTTACACCCATTAGCTACCCTCGGATTCATTAACAGGCCGGCATATCCTTAATTTGTTATTCTTTTCGCCAAACAGACAACCAGTCAGGGTGTGCTGGAAAAAAAAAAGTAAAAAGGGTTTGTCAGACTACTTTCTGTAGCCATAAATAGACTGACATCACTTTTTGGCGAGTTTCCCTAAGTGCATTTCAGTGAACAACAAGGCAAGGGATATTGGAAGATTGGTTTGTTTGTGTGAAACCATCAATTATCCTTCGTCAAAGTTAATTGGGCCGGGGAAGCATTTGAAGTATTTTGAAGCACTGTTTTTTTAACAGAAACAATTATTTGAAAAGCAGTAGATGAAGCGATTTTAAAAATCTTGTAGAGATTTTTGAGAACTTTTTTGGGCAGCCTTATTCAAATCAACTCTTAGAACGTCTGAGCCAGCGACTTTGTGCTCTGATTCCTGTTCTGCCTCATGCTTCGAGTTGTTGGTCATCATCTTCACTCAAGCTCATATTTTCAGACGTGGTTTTGACTTCTTTTGGTAGTCTTTTCAAGTTTTCAGCAGCGACTGGGTTTCTGCGCTTTGGATAGTGAAAATCTCAGTTGGTCTCTTCATCTAACATCGCTGAGTCTTCTCTTTTCGACGCTGGTTTTCATTCCCTCTTTTCGTTCTTTTCGTGCCTTATAATTCTAGGAAACTTCTGTTACACTATAGAGTAGACCAAGGCCTCAGCCAGCTTCTACAATAATGATCTTTAGCTGGAGGAAGCTTCAGGTTTCTATCTAGTTGTGCGTGTTGTATAAGGCGTCGTGGCTCGAAGACTATTCGGGTGGAACGCTGTTGTCTATTCCCTCCTCATGTCTTAACCATCTCAGTCGAAAAATTTATCACTGTGTCACATGGCCCCTCAAAGTTTGTCGGTATATGTACAAGGGTATGTATCTTCTGCTCCAGACTTCGTCGACATAAAAAAGCATTTTCATCCGCCTTAAATTATTTCCATGCTTCCGTGCCATAGAGCAAGACTTGGATAATGAAGGTTTATTATTAAAATGTCTCCTATTGTTCATGAGTTATGTCGTGCCACGTAAGAGAACTCGAAACTTGGAAACAGAACCTCGGAATTATTCCAAGCATGCAATGGATTTCAACAAGGCGACGCTCTGTAGTGTGGGATTTTTTCAATCTTGGGCTGGAGGCACTATCTGCTTCTGTGTAAACACCGAAGGCACTATAACTCAAATATTGCACAAATCTATCCAGTTAAAGGAGTACGCAGACTTGATCGACATCATTGCCCTTTACCAGCTTGTCATTAGTGAAGCTTTTACGACGATTGAAGAACAAGCCAAACGAGTTGGTCTAATGAACGAGGATAATACAAACCCATCGACTGCACTGACTCGGTCACAACCAGCGAATGGACAAGAACGCTCGATCTAAGAGGGTTTTCGAATCTCAGCCACCTAGTTGATAAAGAAAAGGGAGACCAAGCCCTCATTTTAAGGATCAGTCAAACGCGAACGCAGGAACCTTGGTTTGGCACCTTGAAATATGGAAAGCGGCATTAAATCAGGCGCAGAACCTCCAAGGGTTGCTGGTCTGATAAGTAAGTATTGTTCATGAGGGCTTCATTACTCAGTTTGCTTCTTGATCCTGCTGTTTGTCATTTTCAGAGTTTATAACCGAGTCTAGGAAGTCTTTTACTACCTTAGAATTACGACATTTTGCCCAAGCCATCGGTGCTTAGTTTTGTAACTATTCTGTTTTGCTCAACTTCGACCCTTTTGTCGCAATACTCATGAATGCAGCATCGACAGCTACTATATTGCGTTGCAAATTCTATGAATTTTCGCCACTAATCATAGCCTTAGATACCTACCTATCACGTCACGGATATGTATCAATCAGGTTGTTGATGTTCACATACTACTCGTACAGCAAGTAAGAACATGAACTGATGCGAAGTTCAAAGGATAGAGCAACTAAAGTTCCATTCATTAGACATACTTTCAGCCGACCATATTTAACAGATGGTCTCTTTCCGAATTGATGGAAAACTGCCTTTGTCCAGCCCGTGTCCAAAAAAAGGTGAATCTTCTTCTCCCTCCAACCGACCCATTGCACTTACGTCCCTTCTTTTCAAGGTCAAAGAAATGCTGATAAATCGTCAGTTTATGAAATATCTCGACTCACGGAAACTCCTCAATGACCGGCAGTACGGTTTCCGTAGCAACAGGTCCACTGGTGACTTGATGGCTTATCTCACCGAGAAGTGGAACGAATCTCTACATCAACTTGACGCAACTTCATATTTCAAAAGCATTTGACAGAGTTTGGCACCAAGCTCTTTTGTCGAAAATGCGTGCATATGGCATCGTTGTACATATTTCTTCTTCAATGGATTAGAAACTACCTTTCAAGGTGTCTTGGACGGTTACAAATCTACAGTTCACCATATAAATGCTGGTATCTGCCAAGGCTCCGTTTTGTCTCCGACTCTCTTTCTCATTCTTATAAATGATCTCTTGTCTGCAACTTCTAATCCAATTCATTCCTTCGCCTATGACAGTACTCTCAGTTTTCCATATTCTTTTCCTTGCTCACGTCCCTGCTCTTCGAACGTAGTGGAGGAACGGCGACGTATGTTTAACTCATTGAATTCCGACAGCATAATAAAATAGGGTTCTACAAAAAGAGTGTAATTTAATGCTTCCAAAACTTAATGCTGTCTTCTGTCTCTCAAGCGAAATCCAAACCTAGATCCTTTATCCATGAATGGTACTTGCATCGCCGAAGCCGAACAACTTTCCATCCTCGGTATGCGTCTTAACAACGATCTTCGTTGGAATGACTATATATTCGATGTCGCCAAGAACGCTGCGAAATGTTTATATTTCCTTAAACGATGCAAACAATACTTCACCCCTTCTGATCTGGCCTCAATTTACAACGCGCTTATTCGTCCAAAGCTTGATTGCAACGCTCACATCTAGTCTGGTGCGCCAAAAACCGTCCTGCACATTCTTGATAGAATTCAAAAACGTGCGATGAAACTTATAGGTAACAGGAAACATTGCAAAGTCAATCGACTCGCTTGAACACCGATGAAATGTTTCCTGTCTCTCATTGCTTTATCGATTCTTCTACAAAAAGTGCTCTAGCAAAATAGCCAACTGCATTCCTTCCCTGCAACATTTCGACCGCAATACTCTCAGTTTACCCTTAAGCCTACTTTCAGGCTAACTGTCAAATAAAGCCGTACCACACGAATGTGGAATGATCTACATAGCGCTGTGTTTCCTCATCACAACAACCCACAAGCATTTAAAGCCAACGTGCGTCGATACCTCCTTCATCTTTCCTCTAATATCCCTTATACCCGTGCTGTAGTTTAAGGGTATGAGTACTCCTAAGCGCGTGCTAATTATAAGAAAAAAAAACAATGCTTCACCTCTCGCCGCACTAAATAGCTCATCAACTTGGCCCTCAGAATCGGCCACATTGTAAGAGCTTTAAGAGCTTGATTGCGTTTAAAGTGTCGTAATGCATAACATAGAAAAAAAAAGGACATTTTAAAATGCTCTAATGAAATACCATGCAGTCGTGTACACCTATACATATGTACACACGTAGCTACATACATACATATATTAAAAGAGATTTCATTAAACTATTAGTTGAAGAAATTGAATTCCGAACAGTCGTTGTATCAGCCTTCCATGATTGAATCAAGTCCGAAACAACAGGCAATTTATTTGCATTCAACTCCACCACGCCCATGATTATCCTTTCAGGATAAACCAATTTCATTCACAAAAATATAATTTTCAATTATTATCAATTTTCGTGTGGCAGCAATTTCTCCGCGTAGGCATTCTGTGAATTCTTCTCTTCTGTTACCAATTAATCTGTCACAAACACATACAACAGCCAAGGACATAACTTTTTGGGGGGGCACAAACAACCGCCAGGTAAAATACTCCCAACCACCCTTGATATTATCGTGTATGCTTTTAACACATCCATTGTACACCGTTTTGATGGCAATTTTCACCCATTCAATGCTCATCATTCGGGCCAGTCAGCAGGTTACCCCACGAAAACCGAGAAGCGCAATGGCAAAAAGGCAACCCACCCTTAGGCAATATGAGGGTTGTTGCTTTTCTCTGGTTTTCTCACTTTGGTTGGCGCACAACAAGGCAAAAGACTTGCAAACATCTAACGTGTGCGAAGTCCGTTCGACTGGTGGTGTGTGGGTGAATGGAAAATCTGTCGACCGCAGATAAATTTGTTAATCATTTTGGCACGGCAGGTGGTTGAAAAGTTTCTAAAATAATCACAGCCCCCATTCGATTGTACACTGGATGACAATAAGTTTTGCATTAGATGGTGCATTTGATGACATGAACCTGTCAAGTTGTGATGGATGAAGTGTCACGTGTGTGTGGGCGCGTCCAGTATTCTAATATTTTTCCAATTTTGGGAAACAATTTGGAATTAGATGAGAACTGTTGTTTGGAGTAGCCCTGATGACACGTACCCTACTCCTGGAGACGCGCTCGAATGGTGTTTATACCAAAGATAGGTAAATGCGGGTACGAGTCTTCGAAGGACTTTAGGCCAATTAGTTTGACCTTCTTCGTACTTAAAACTCTAGAGTGTGTCTTAGACATCCACATGCGAAGCATTCTAGAAGAATCGTCGCTGTCCAAATCACAGAACGCCTAAATCAAGGGAAGATCCACGGAAACGGCCCTCCATGAGGTAGTGCGAACAATCGAAAAATCCTTACACTACAAAGAATAGCCTCCTTCTTATATATAAAGGGAGCCTTTAATAACGTATATACTCAAGCTATTCATGAAGCTCTGATCGAGCTGGACATAGAGGCATTTATTAATCGATGGAAAGTCCCTATGCTCAGAACAAGAACTATTGAGGCAACACTAGGTAGCAGTCACCTAACCAAATTCGCCGATAGAGAGCGCCACAGGGTAGTGTCATTTCTCCTCTACTTTGGCTAATGGTTATGAACAAAATGCTTGCAAGACAACACAGAGAAGATGTCAAAGTTGTCGCGTATGCAGATGACGTGGTGATACTAGTGTCGGGGAAGTTTTCCTCCGTGATTAGTGAAATTATGGAAGGTGCTCTAGACAAGGTAAATACCTGGACCGGAAGCTGTGGCCTCTACACACAAAAAATACCGCACTATGCAGCGCAGTCAGACTCAAAAAAACTGGGTGCTGCCAAGCTGCCATCAAAGCTAATGACTCGGTTGCCATATCCTCCAAACTGGTGCAGGAGTGCCGAAACGAACTTGCCCGCTTAGGTGAACGCTTCAGGGTCACACTGCTCTGGGAGCGCATAAACCACGTATAACTTCGAACTCAAAAAATCCAAGAGACCGTCTTGGAGGAAAAACGGTGAGAGTCTAGAAACTCTGCTGGTTGCAGCCCGGCTCCAGAAGTCTCTATGTAAAAGGCGTTAAAATGGGACTAGGGCTACTTCTCAAATTAGACGGCAACTTCACTACTAGTCGTAGAGAAACCCTGGTGCACTTCCCAGGCTCAGCGTTACAGCCAGACATCCCTGATGTGACCATTACTCCCCCCAATTACAGAATCACTAGCAGAACCAACAGTCTGTCTGGTAGACTTTTCAGCGAAGACAAGGTTAGATGGGCAGTTGACTCATTTAAACCCTTTAAGGCACCAGGGAGTGATGGAGTCTTTTCGGCTCTCATCTAGAAATATCTGAACTACATCATCCCATCTCTGGTACATTTATTTAGGACCAGATACATTCCACCAACTTGGCGGGAGGTTACAGTGGTTTTCATCCCTAACATAGGCAATAAGCCCAGCGAGCTCTCAAAATCCTACTGCCCAATCAGTTTGACATTGTTTTACTCTGAAAACAATGGAAAACTGTTAAACATCCATATTGGAGGAACTCTTGAAGCCAATACGCCTCTGCATCCCAATCAATATGCTTATCGCAGGGGTCGATCCGCTGAGAGCGCCTTCCTTTATCTGAACACTGAGAAAAAAGTGGGGGTTTTGTCTCTATTTTGAGTTGTGAAACTCCCTACCGTTGTTCGTTTATGAAACATGTTTAGAATTAAGCTCGTTTGCTTATACATATCTGCCAAAGGGTACTTCGCTTACAATCGTTCTTGCTGGAGTCAACTACTAAGTAGCACAACACTGAGTAAAGACTTATGCAGTTAAAACGAAAAGCGGTGTGTGTTTAGTTTGCATAGCCGTTTTATTAAAACAGATGATCAATGAGTTATTCCTAATCATGCCATAAGCTCTCAATTTAACATTTTGGTCTTTTGCCCCACCAAGATAATTTTTAAATTCCAATTCTTTTAACAAAAGAACCATCGGATGCACTTCAAAAATTATTCAATTGCGGTTTAATGTAAGATTATCAACCAAACAAAACGCTTCGCAAAAATTGCCACTTATCGAAGCGATACATGCATATACCACCACCAATACATATGCATTCTATAGCCCACGCAAACAACTGTGTACATATTTATAATAGATTCTCATTCGCTCATAGCTTATAAGATTCAACTCATTTTACAAAGTTAACAAACCAATTGAATTCGTCCCGTGAGACATGCAATCACGCTTCTTACGCAGGACTCACTTCAATTTAATCCACTTAACGAATTACAAAATTTTTCAGAAAAAGGGCCACGATATTGCTTCCATATACAGTAGCGCTCTTAGATTTGCTCCCCCCCGTTGAATTTACTCCCAAGAGTCCTTGCGACGCCAAAGTGAAAATCACAGATAAAACACTTTGGCAAAACATTTGTAACGAGTGCGGAGGTCTACACATTCACAGCTTATCTATTTGCTAACTATTTATCTACCACGTACGCACTCTTATACACCTGCCATTTAAATAGAAAATACAACCCTCTAGCAAATACCCAACAACAATTAAACGAACAGACATAAAGAACCAAAAAAAAAAAAATCGATTAGGGTTGAGCGCGCACATCCTTTTTGCAGCAATGTTTTGCACAAGCAAAGTGGGGTGCGATGCGGTGGCATAAGAGACAGATAGTCAAATCAACGCAATTCGGTCTAATCTAGGAAATTAATTTTCCTAGAAGGTCTCCTGGGGTTCAAAGGTTGTCACGGATTCGTAACTTTGTCCTTTTTCTCAGTCGATTTCGTGTTTTTTAAACTTTTTTGTGGAACACCGTGTCTGGAATTTGTTTCAATTTTTCAAAGTTTTTGTTCTAGAGAAATTAATTTTATAAATTAGTTGTAATGGAAAGCAATATCTCAATCCATTCGCGTTGATAAAAGGATGTCTATGCATTAACATGAGGAATGTTTTTAAGCCTTTTACTGTAGGCTTGAGAGCGTGGCATACGAAAGGGATATTCAGGTTTTTAAATTTTGAAAATAAATTAACACTATCGCCACATGTTCTAGGTCTAGAGAACAATAAAATTCGAAGCTACAAGCTTGTAGAAAGCAACATTCCCTTAACAACAACAAAACACAGATCTTTTTTCACAAGATCTGCCAAAGGTCAGCGGTAGACTTTCCCGAAATAAGAACATTTCACCGCTACACGAATTAAGGGACAGTTTTTTATGATCGGCACAGAACGATGGATCGAGAAGATTTTTCATGAGAAATTATACTGTCGGAGGTTTGTCATTGCCTGCCGCGAAAAAACCCGTTTTGGCTTGGTTTTATTACTCTTTTGCATCAGGAAGCTTATTTACTAAAACTCTTTGTCAGCCCCTCCTTGGTATAATAATTACGGTGTCTCCAAACGTCCTTAGTCGCGATGGATATAACCCTACGACTAGTAGTGGACAAGATAAGCAAGCTTAAGGACGATTACTCTCCCGATCAGAGGCCGGATATGGAGGAGCACATCGAGAGCTTCTGTCGGACTCGATCGTATCGCTCCTGTGGTCCGAATGCTAGCTGTTCGGTGGACTTTGTTAAGTTTAATGATGTTGTAGGCTTTGGTTAAGGCAGGCTACCACATGAGCGAGGATAAATAAGGATGGGACGAACTACGGCAGTGTGCATCCGGAGGACCATCTTAGGCTGGAGTCCCCACCTTTTGGCAAAGGTCTTATTATTATTGTTCGGGAAAGCCTTTGCACTGCGGTTTCTGACGAATCCTATTGTGCCTTTGCCAAATGTCTTACTTCAGGCGGAAAAAGCGACGCATGCTTTCTTACTCTGTGTTCTATGTTTAGTCTCCAGTTGAGCTTGTTGATTAAACAACATGAGTCATGAGTCTATTAATTAAGTAAAAGCTTGTCGGATCTAGCCAAATCATTTCAATCTACGAGTACTAACTAAACAATTGGCTATTTCTTCTTTAAAAACCCCGCTCTACAAAGTTAAACGCCTTAATTTCTCCAAAACTATTCCCAATCATAGATATGTCAAAACTGACAACATGTACATACGTACTTTCAAAAATCCCAATACATCAACCATAATTTCCTCGAACTCCTCTATTGGAAATGTTTCCCACGTAATCATTGAAGTAATTAATTGGGATCACCGGATTTGTGAGCGTCTAACGACTCTCCTCCCATATAAAACATTGCCCACTTGAAGCAACCCCACACAAAAAACAAAAATAACCTCACACTTGAAGCATATTCCCATGTAACCTGCGCAGCCAAACTGGCGTTTCGATGGAGCCTATTATCAGTCTCTGGAAATTATCATCAAATATTTAACACCTATTGTTGGCACAGCCACTTGTGTCCGATTTGAAGATTAAATTAAATTGAGAGCAGAACGGAACAATACATGTCTATCCGTGTACAGACAGAGTCAGAGGGAGTTGTTGTGCAGAGGTCAGAAAATTACTCCGAATCATTTTGTATTGTGGCATTGTGTGGGGCGAACTTCAGGAGAGAGAGGAGAAACAACTATCAAATATGGTCGACGACGGGCTTATTTCCTCGAGTGGATGATGATGACCGGAGACCGGTATTGTTTGCGGGTGATCTTTTGATTGTCGTCGTCCAATGATGGAGTACAAAATTTTTCATAATTTCTGTGGTTGTTGGCAGAGCCTTTGATGACTGACTGCATGGCAACTTAATTACAACTGTTGACATCGTCAAGATGTCAGGTTTCTCGTGATGGCCAGCATCATCATTGTGCCGCTTGGGTTATTAGTCGATCATGAGGAGTGTGCATTTTCTCTTGCCTACCTTAACCGGTAACAAAAGACACACACACTCACATTGAGTCGCTGTTGTTTGTGCCTCTCCAAGTGGATGGGATTCCTTAGAACTAATTTCTCATCGATATGAGGATGCTGAGTGCCACTTGACGCAATGCAGTCTAAGCTGTGCATCTTGTTGGTTTTTTTTTTCCTGGAGATCCAGTTTTTGTGTGTGTACTTTGTACAAATGGATGCGCCAAGTGGATGATATCAATTCGAAGAAACACCTCCTTAACAACGTCATTTTGAAGGACTTTTCCTGGTAATAATTAGGTGATGAGATTCTATATTTGTTTTTCTCCAAGAAAAATAAAATAAAAAAATGAAATACCTTCTAGTATTCCTTATGATGCACATAGTTTTATTGGGGTAAATGGAGTGAAGGGGTTATATACTGAGCTACCTAGACCGGATGATTAAAGTGTTTAATACGAATTACCAAACTTAGTTAAGTTTTTTGGCTGATGGAAATCATTAATTATAACTAATTGCCAAGTAAATGAAAATATCTGATTTAAATCTCTTTGTGCATCTGACCCTTCTCAAGTCTATTGGCAGGGAGTTCCAAAGGCGGATAGCATGAATTAAGAATTGTCGCTCGGTGTTGAGATAGGAGCATCGAGATGGTATTAGAGCAAGAGACCTTCTTGATAGGGGGAATTTCAGCCTCTTATGTAGGTAATCGGGCTGTTGATTTCGTATGATTACATATAGATAGGACAGACAACGGAATTTTAGGAGATTGTCGAGACTGCAGCCACAGATTCTTTTTGAAAAGGAGGATACTTGGTCATAACGTCGAAGATTTTAAACATAGCGAGCAATATTGTTGAATAATACATTTGATTTACGATTAGACGAGGAGTTTCACATCCATACAAAAATACGGGAAGTAGGAGCGACTTAGCGAATAGCACTTTTGTCTTAGTAGGAACAAATCTTTGGGTGACCCGAAGAGCGCGGAGACTCCCATAGACTTTCCCAACAGCACTGTTTAAGTGATCGTTCCATATAAGGGTGCAATTTTAGAGTATCCCAAAGTTTCTAGCAGTGCTCACATAGTTTATGACATCAGTTCCGAGACTTATTTGTCAGGTCAAAAGGTTTTCTATATATAGGAAGGGATAACGATTTTGTTGGGTTTAAGATAAGATGGTTATTTATGGACCAGTGTAAGATGGATAGTAAGTCCTCATTCATCAAAACTACGGCTTCATCTTTCATGCAAAAAGGGCGGCTTATTAGGAGTTGGACATCGTCGGTATATAGATGAATCAAGCAGTGTTTAACTATCTGCGAGAGTTCATTGATATAAAAGGAGAATAGCATTGGTCCGAGAATTGAACCCTGCGGTACGCTAGCTAAAACCTTGACAAAGCTTGAAGACCTTTCATTGGCCACTACGCGCTGTTGTCTTCCACTGAGGTAGGATAGTATCAACTTTCATGACTCTTAAGAAAATCCGAAATTATCGCACAGTTTTTGCTTTACGATGTCAAAGGCTTTAGAGAAGTCTAATATCGTTAAAAATGAAAAATGGTCTTTGTCCATTGCTATCCTTATTTCATCGATGACAAAAAGTAGAGCCGATGTGCAGCTTCTCTGCGGACGAAAACTAGACTGACAAGCAGTTAACAATTTATTGGTAGTCAGGTAATTTTGGACGGTTTTTTCAAACACCTTTGAGAGGAACGGAAGGATTGCGATTGGTCTATATTCAACAGTGTTACCTGTTCTTCTTTTAGGGGTGGGGATTATTTTTGCATTCTTCCACTCGACAGGAAACTCAGAGGTGGTCAGTATACTGTTGAATATATGTGTGAGAAAAGGCAAACAAATATATGGATTTACTAACAAAAGAACGATACCAGCCTTCACGGTACCGACCATTGTATTCCACCTAAGTTGTATGACAGCGCGAAATACTAACGTCTCATCCTCGACAAAAGAAACCAAACTGGAAGCAGAATAACACAAACGGAGGATTAGTCTGGTACCACGCTGCCACCAAAATCACTAACCTCAGAGATATGAACAAAAACAGAGAGAAGCTTGCACCGAATGGCAAGCGTATCAGGTATTAAATAGCGACACATCAACTTCCGTCTATCCGGATAGATCCACAATGGACACAGGCGTTGGATTCTTTTCCGAGACTGTCCGGATCGATCACATTCCCAGACTACAGTAGTGTCTTTCAAGTTGAGATCCTGGCAGTGACAACGGCTGCACAACAGGTTTTAATGAAAGCACTACCATAGACAATGACAGCAAAGCGACAAAAAGAGCGATTTCTGCCATAGAAGTAAAATCGAAGCTTGTAAGTCGCTGCCTCGAAAAGCTGCGAACTCTTGGCAGGCAGCACAATGTAAGATTCTGCTGGGTCCCCGGTCACAAAGGGGTGCATGGAAACGATAAACTGACAAGGACAAGATCACCACGGGATGTAAAAGAAGTAGAAAAGGACACTCCACACTTTCTTTGCCGCTGTCCAGCGTTTTGCCAAATAAGACAACACCTGACCTGAGGAAAACACTTTTTTAAGGATCTAAAAGAACGGACAGTTCTGTGGACTGTGGACGAGTCTGCGGTCAACTTAAACAGATTCATCAGCGCCTCTGACTGGATTGATAGAACATAGACTTATGGTTCCATGTAAGGAGGCTGCAACCTCCGGGCATCACAATGGGTCTACATTGATCTTAGTACGAGGGGGAAAGGAACTCCTTTCCCTGTCAACCCTCCTACCTAACGTAACCTAACTTGGCATGCAACGGAACAACCAGTGCGATGAAAACAACACCAAAAGTGGAGATGGACGCAATTCGCAACCTTCTGCCTCTCGACTTCTTCATACAAATAGCCACAGGTATGCGTGCTCTTGGAATCCTGCCGGTCAATACAGTGGGGACTTAATCCATATGGATGTGCCAAGATACTAAGCAACTATCTGGGCGCTATTGTCAATTCAGACTACACTGCTCCGTACTTGGGCTTATAAAGACCTTTCTCATGGGAAAACAAGAAAGTTTCTAATGAGTCTAAATCTATCTACACCGATGGCTTAGAAATGTTCTTTCACTGCTGACCTCAGGAGGTGTTGCAATGCTTTACCAATGACCTCGCTTTCAAATTTCCTGAGTGATTCCGGCTTAGCTGCTGGTTTTGGTGGTCTTCGCGCAAAAATCCCTACATTTGGTTAAGGTCCAAATTTGTCGTATTCTAAGTTTCGCCACGAAAATTGCCTTGTATAGGGGTTTTTCTTCATCGGGCATGTCAGTTCAAAAGTGAGCCATTGAGACCTTGAACAGCCTCCTTTATGTAACGTCTTGTTCTGTTTTTGAGCGGAGGCTTTGACCGGTAACAGCGATCAAGTCTTGGCCGCAGAACAACCATTGTGACAAGAGGCGGAAGCGGTTCTTGTTGGTAAGGAATTCGCTCCCTTAGGCTCCCTTAGTACCTAGTTCTCTTGCAAGAAGAGGCGGTGATGCCCCCGTACACAAGCAAAGGAAAAAAGATTCTATTGAAGAAGGAGAATCTCGGCATGCAAAGGAGCGGGTGTTTTCTCCAAGAAGGACTAAGCAGATCCATAAGACTCCTAGATCGGAGCAGCATTTTTCAGTTCTAACAGCGAAACGAGCCGTCCAATTAGTGTCGATGCTAACAATTTCACGGGAGGTTGTCATTAATTTACATTGACAGCCAGACTTGTAAAATGTTGTCGCGAAGAACTTAGGATTTTTGGCACGCAGCACAGTGTAAAACTATTGAAAACAGCTGATGAATTAGCTAGAAAGGGGTCAGCCCTAGACCAAGAACAAGCAGACCCTCTTGAAGTCAAAATTGCACAAAAATTATCAACAGAAGCACATGACAGCTGCAAAGCAAAAACTAACAAGTTTCTACAAAAAACAGAATGTCAGTAGGGGTGCTTACCGACTACAACAAGCTAAGATAGAAATTTCATCTGAATGATGACGACATATGCAGGGATGCGGTTATAAAGGAGTTCATGAGGACATAGCCCAAACCACTGGCAAATAAGAAATAGAACCCCGGGCAATTCCTCTTCGATCACATCGACGACCTATCTTATGGTTCACCATCAGATCTACTCAAATTTGCTAGAATCTCCGAAAGGTTGGCATTAAGGAACTTAAACAAGGTGGTCGGGCACCAACATAGACATAACTTATTCTTGGCATTCCTCCGCCGATTGATTTGTATCGCAATAGGTCTACGTTCTTAAATTCTAGAAATCACTTAATATGATGTGGTGGTAGTCAAAGTATTTAAATTTCTAATTGTTACCCATTTACTTGTTTTGCATTCCCAAGTGCTTACAAAAAAAAATTAATAATTATGCCACCTCTGCTCTGTTTTTCACAAAAAAAAATTTCATTGCTCTCAAGAGTTGGAATTCATTTGTCGAATTAAATTGAATTATCCAATTATGAGAGCCCATCTCGTTGCTAAGTGAACTGTAAATGGCTTCACAGAATTGCCAATTACGGACAGCCATCTTTATTGGCACACATACACACACACACAGACAGACATTCAACCCCAAGCGGCAAAAAGGAACTTCTTTATTGAGAACGTTAAAACAATGGAATGTGTGGATTGTGTTTGTGGGTCTACGTCGCCATTTTATTTTTTATTATTCTGCCATGGTTCCCGATGATTGCCATTCATACCCCTAATAATTGCCTCTTGAAACTCAACCGAATGAAAGCATGTATCCGCAACTGGCAGCGGAAAGTACCTATATGAAATTATGAAGGAATAATGGTGTACGACCATCGTCGAGATGTTGTGCAGTTTCGTTATTAGCAGAATTGTGGATGAAGAGCTGTACTCCCACTCTGTTTTTTAAACCCATCAAATGTTGAATGAGCCAGGATATACTTATTTTTTGCATTGTTTCTAAAGGCTGTACATTAAGACACACAAGTGCACAGCCACTGGGTAAGTGTAATTGCCTTTCTCAAAAAGTTAACAATGCTTTTGGAACTAAAAGTGGCTGTAAAGGAGTTATACTTTACAAATTTGAATGAATGTCCCCAATTTAATTTCCAGAAATCATAGGATCACACCTTCCCTGAGTAACGCTTGACAATTGGAAAAAAGTGCCATCTAAATCCGATAAGCCTTTGTGGAACATGTAGACAGACAGAGGGACAGGAAACATAAACATCGTTCCAATATTTTTTGTATGAGTACCTATGACCTATCTCATTTTCTCAAGAAGCCAAATATCTGGGATTCATCCTGGAAAGCAAAATGTCCTGGAACCCACAGATTGAAAGAGTAACCAGAAGAGCTACCATATCACTATGGACTTGTCGCCGAATCTGCGGGAAAAATTGGGGAGGACAACCCAAGATGATACCCTAGCTTTATAAATTGATGGTCAGACCGATGATCTCGTACGCAAGCGTAGTCTGATGGACAAAAACAAACGAAACTACCACAGTAACGAAATTAGAACAGGTCCAACACCTAGCCGAAACCTGCATGTCAGGATGTCTTCGCACAACTCCAACTTCTGCTCTCAATGTCATCCTTCACGGGAATGAAAGTCAAGTTAGGCATTCACCGACTTTTTCACTCAAGCAATCTTTACCCGAAGTCCTTAAGAGAAGGGCACTTATCCCAGCTTGATACGCTGGAGCAAGACAAGATCTTTAGCATGCCCCCAGACGCCATGCTACCCAAATATTGGTTCGACAAAAACTTCTTAATAGTTATCCCGTCGAAAGAGGACTGGGAAAACCACAACCCGTCACCGTCACCGTCACCTTTTGACCTCGTCTGGTATACAGACGGATCCACAATAGAAACAGCTCCGGAGTTTTTGGAAAATCAATATGAGAACTACTGTGTCAACCTTGGTGAATGTTCGTCCATATTCCAAACCGAGGTCTTTGCCATCAATCAGTGTGTGAGGCTCAATCAGTCCTCTCACACCATGGGGAAAATCATATTCATCTACTCAGACAGTCAAGCTGCCCTTAAAACACACGACTCGCCTGTCATTATATCCAAACAAGTCCTAGAAACCGTAACGTGGCTTCGGACCTTGCTAGGAACAACATGGTCATCCTTCACTGGATCCCTGCACATAGTGGATTTGGGGGCAATGAAAAAGCCGACTCGCTGGCAAAAGACGGCGCGATAACAGAATTCATTGGACCCGAAAGGGTCTTTGCATGCAAGAATATAGAAAAGTCTGGCTCAATACACCAGGACAAGTATGCTCAAAGCTGCTATTCCCTGTACCGTCACAAGGAAAATCTAATTTCATTGTGAATCTCGAAAGGAGCAACCTTAGAGCACTAATTGGATTTCTCAGTGGACACTGCCGTCTGAACAAACACTTACATCGCATGAACCTTGTAACAGATTCAAGCTGTAGACTCTGCCTTGACGGAATGCCCAACTCTCTTCCAACTTAGAAAGAGAATTCTCTGCAACGAAGTCATCCTTACGGAACAACTCGCTGCCATCCACCCAGAGAAGTACCTTAACTTTCTGACATCCTCTGGGGTGAAACAATTCATCTGAGAATAAGAATTGCACGAATGTCAATGTTATTTCCTTCATTAAGCAACACTTTTGTCCACCTCTCAGGGAATTTGTTCCATCAAGGAAGTTTTGCAGACTTCGGAACAAGTGGAAATCTGAAGGTCCTAAATCTGGAGAATAAGGCGGATGCACCATTTTTCCCCAACCAAACTCCTTTAACTGTGTGCAGTGATAATGACATCGGGATGTTCGAAAGAAATACTGTGAATTAGAAGCAATGGCAACAAAACCAATAATTCTCCCCAGTCATTCTAGACACCACCCTTGGAGCAAAAAGAATGAAACACCTGAGTTTCAAAATCACTACACCAACACTAGCGCTGTGTGAATAGCATTATAAGGGTATTTATAACCCCTTTAGCGCTAGTGAAAAGGGTGGTCCTAGCTGTATGAGGGTGAGCGTTATTCTGATGGAATAGAACACCCCTTCGACTAACCAGACCTGGCCGTTTCTGTTCTAGTGCCGTTTTTAATCTGCACAGCTGTTGACAGTATACTTCTGCGGTGGATTATTCCCTCACCATCCCGTCATACACTCAGTAACACCTTGAGTGGGTGAAGTCTATCTATGGGATGATGTACTGGTCGGTCTTCTGGACTAAGCCATTGGTGGCGACAATTAATGTTATTGTAAAGAATCCATTTTTCATCTCCGGTAACAATCCGGTTCAAAAACGGCTCTTGATTGTGACGCGATAGAAGCGCAGTACAAGCTTCGATTCTTTGCTAAAGATTGTTTTGCGATAGGTGGTGTAGAACCCATTTTCCTAGCTTTATGACTTTTCCATTTTTGTTAGGTGTCTGTGGATGGTCAAATGGCTAACATTGAGTTCGCTTGCGAGTTCCCTTACCGTAGGTAGGAGTGGCAGGCCGGCGCTGGTTGCAACCTCACTTTAACCAGATAAGGTCCTTTGTGTTAGTGTCCCTTACCGTAACAATTTCCATTTCTTTCGACGGTGGACTTCAGAAGCTCATCGTCTAGCTCTTCTGGCCTACCCAAACGAGGTTCATCAAAATTTTCATTTCTAAACTTTGCAAACCAACGCCGACACTTAGACTCGCTGAGAACACCCTCTCCATCGACATTTTGGATTTCTCTAGAGGCTTCACTTCCATTCTGGTTTTTCCAGGACATTTACCGAATATGCTCTTCCGATACATTCATTTCAAAATTCAGTTAAAAATGCTTACAATGGTGTTAGCACAATGAAACTTGCAGACTGAATGAGCAATATAGGTAGCTTTGCACTCCCATTTCCCATTTGGTCCTCTTAATTCTATTTCAACCGATTACTAGGAACTACATATGTACTTACATCAACAAAAAAATATTTATAAAACCCACTGCACCATCTTTCCAACAATTTTCCATCCCCAACAACAATACCTACAACACAAATGAAAGTAGTAAAATCACACAAAGTCCAATTAGTAGCATGACTAATATACTCCAACCCAGAGCAACCACTACTCACTCGAATGAAACCAATTTTCAGGAATCCACAACGAAAATGGATCCTGCCTGCCGCCATCATTGTTAGCTTCTTGTAGCCCCGAAAATACCATTCAACCGCATTGCATACTCTTCTCCTAACTTCGTCAAATATACATTCACCATGTATGTGTGTATGTATGTGTGTGAATGTGTATTGATTTTAATTGAAAAATTGTTAATTTTCTAACATCACTGCAATCAGAGGAGCTTATAATCTCCACTGAAAATATCTAGTCAGTTCGGTTTGTCTTCTAGGGAACACGTTCACAATGCACACGAGATTTTACCCAAAATCCAACTTTATCCTTTGCGTTGGCCCCCCAAGATTGTATGTCATACCGCATCCTCTGTCTGGTTAATTATGTACATATCCTAGAAATTTTACACACGCAAAAACGTATTTTAAGCATAAGCCATTCGGAAACAATGTGAATGCTCACGGACGATGGAGGGGAAGAAATGGTTGCGGTGCCCTTGTTCTGACGGTACATGCGTGTAGTTGGAAAAACGAGATAATCTTGCTATGTATATGTAGCAACACATAGGAATGGGGTACACACTTACACATGTGCTGAAGGTTGAATTTTCTGTATCGCAATGAACTTTAAGGAGGCAGAGCCGAGACTGTAGCTTGTTTTTTTCAAAAGTGTGGACATGTCGAATTGAAATAGAACTTAAACGAAAATAAATCATCATAAGGCAGTTATCCTTGACCGAGAATAAATCCCTTATCAAACAGTTTTTTTTTTTTTTTTTCAATTCGATTTAGAGCTGTCTCCAATTGTGCTTGTAGACTGCTTATAGGGGGCCAAAGCCTAGCTTGACGTTTCAAAAGTTTCAGACAAATGGAAGAGGGGGACTTAGATTCTTTTGCAACCGACTCTGAACTCCGGAAAAGGGTCGAATCCACCCCCGAGGAACAACGAACTAGATGGGGCCAAAGCCTAGCTTGACGTTTCAAAACTTTCAAACAAATAAGAGAGAGGGGCTTAGATTTGTTTGTTACCGACTCCGAACTCCGGAAAATGGTCGAATGGTCAGTAGAGGAAGACCGCGACTAAAATAGTACATGCAAGTAGAAAGGGACTTCAGCCAGCTTAGGGTGCGGTAGCAGACCTTCGCTCCGCCTTTCAGTTGAATGTGGGACAAGTATAATAAGTCAACGATAGCTAGACTGAAACTAACATATTGGAGCCAAAATATGGATGGATGGCACAATCAATGCGATAAGAAAGATACCAATAACAGGTTAATGGACATGTAATTCTCTAAATGCTATCTTCAGACTTCTAACATCTATGAAACGGCTGCAAATCGAACTTTTTATTACAAGTTCTAAGATTTGCACAGACATCTCTCTCTATCTTCTGTCCTACTTGTACGTATCTGCTGCAAAAAAGCCACGATAGCCTTCTACCCACGCAGCCTAATATTTGGGAAAACCTGGGGACCAAATCCCAAAATCCTTCTATGGTTGTACACAGCTATAGTACGACCCATACTAACCTACAGCGGCCTCGTATGGTAGCAAGCCGTCACAAATGTACAACGACAAGCGTGCATGGCATTACCAATGCAAAGAGAACAACGCATACAGCAGGACTCGAGGCAATCCTCAACCTACTTCCGCTAGATAATTTTATTCTCATGCCCAATAGTGCCATGGGAATAAGCCAATCCGACGCGGTTGAAAACAGAACGCAATAGTTCATACTTCGATCCTAAAAAAATATGCAGGTAGAGTGCCAACTACTGATTACACAACGCCATATCTAGATTTCGAAAGACCACTTCTAAGCGCCTTTCCTGGCTAAGAAAAATGGAAAAGCAGCCAAACGCCCAATACACAATCCGTAGCCGTCTTCACTGACAGATCTTAACTGAACAGTGTCGTAGGTGCAGGAATCTTGTCCGAACCGGTGGGATAAAGCAAATCTGTCCTCCTTCCAAACTTCAGTAGTGTATTCCAAGCGGTACCATATGAAGAAGCTCTGTATTACGGAAGAAGACCTGTATAGGGGCTGCGGAGACGAGGAAGTTCATTGGGATACCACACGAATGTGGAATGATCAACATAGCTCTGTGTTCCCTCATCATTACAACCCATAAGCATTTAAGGCCAACGTGCATGGGTACCTCCTTCGTCTCTCCTCTAGTTTCCCTAATGCGCGGGTTCTAGTTTAAGGGTCGCCATAATCCCTTTAGCGCGCGCTAAATTCCTTGGACGTCACTTCTTCCGGGAACTCGAGGAACTATCCGACATACCAGTGAACCAACTGAACGACTCTATTAAATTCACAGGATGGTTTGTACCACAGCCGACACAGTAAGTAAGCTTAACAGTTTAACAGCCTTTAAGCGGGGAGGGTAGGATTTCCCCCTATGAGTATCACAATGAGTCTGTAGTGACCTATGGACATTGAAGGAACCTTACATGTTTATGGTTTAACAGTCTGAAACTGGAAATAAGTATACAAGCTGGACTAAGCAGGGGATACTCGCCAGAATGTGTTCCATAACCCATTCTATTTTTCACAACCTGGTTATGGCAACAATACCTCCCCAGTTATTCCGCAAAGACTGCCACCTAATACTGCCTAAGTTTCAAAATCACAACACCAACACTAGAGCTGTGTGAATAGTATAATGAGGATGAGCGGTAGTGACTTATAAAAAGAAAAATGATGATGACGTGGCACTAACGGCAGGGGACAAGTTTATAATTGCTCCGAGGTTGGTGTCTAGAATGACTGGAGAGAATTATTGGTACAGTTGCCATTGCTTATAATTCACAGTATTTCTTTCGAACATCCCGATGTTATAAGTACAATCAACACTTTCAAGCCATATGACCACCGTACTGCCAGTACTATGCCTATGCAGTGGAGTTGATGTCAGCTTTTTTCGCAGTTGATCAACTTTTTTCTTTTTTTTACATCGGGTTTGGAACGTAAAACCACTATACCATGGGCCCTTCTTTTGAAATAAAAATCAAAATGTCCGAAAGAGTTAGGTATCTGGGCATATACCTGCATGCCGAACTTTATTGATACTTTAACATTGTATAGAAGATCCGAAGGGAAGAATGTGTGGATCGCGGTTGGAATCTCTAATGCGTTGGTGGTGTGGAAATAGATTTGACACTAGACACTTGATACTGGCTTGAGTAAGAGGAAACACAGGCATAAAAAAATACAAAACGGCTGACAATCTAACGAAGCAGAAATGTAAGTGGTTAACGAATGAACATATCTGAGACCCTGGAAAGCGTGGCAAAATGCTGAGAAGCCAAAAAGGAAATTAAATCTCTACTGGGTGAACAAAAAGGGAAGTTCTAAGCATGACGCAGGAAACTTTCGTCAAATGGGTAGTAGAGTTACCAACAAGACAAGGTTACTTCAGGCACCATCGACGTTATCTCCAACCATCTCTAGAGCACGAGGAGACAGCTGCATATCTACTGTGCAAGGGTCCGGCACTGGCAAGCAGAAGAAATGGGTTTTTTGGAATCAAACTCAGCTTGAGATAAATATCTTTTAAACAACTGATAGCTTTGACACGGAGAACCAAGATCTAGAAAGAACTTTGGAAAAAACCGAAGGGCACCTTTCACTGAGACCACTTGTGGAAAGGAGAAGAAAATAACACAATGAGGTGGTCTGTTTAAATATATCACTCCATGATTTGAAATTTTAAGATAAGCACGTTATAAACTTTAATTTGATGTCAATCAAGTCATCATTTTCAGCTCAAAATCTATTCAAAATTGTTTGACTCCATGTGTCTACAACAAAGAATGCGAATCCATAGCCATTTATACTTTTAATTTAAAGACTTTTGATACATTTAAGGGTATAAATACTTCTTTTCACTACCACACAAATCACACTCCAAATGTTCACAACTCGTTCAACTCGACCACTCACATTTAAAGCACAAAGTGCACTCATTCAATTGAAGGTGTGAAAATCGCCACAGAAATTTGCAAACATTATGAGTATTCTTTACCATCACAATGGTCTCCGTGCGGTGGCTATTTATTTAAGAATCGTATCCTTTTTTTTTTGGAGGGAGAAAATCATATTTTGCCAACAACAACACCTCGTCGGACAACTGAATTCCATTTTACACATGTCAGACACAGGAGCTGTTTTATTAAAATTATTTAACGAATCTAATTCAATTAAACTCAGACATCTTTGTTCACTTGAGATGCATTGTTTAATTCTCTGCCTACAGGTGTGAAGTACAAGACATGATAATTCCTTAGTAATTAGTTTATTTGCGCCTTTTGTAATGAAAAAATAAGAGTAATATCAAATTACCTCACATGTGAGGAAGGAATTTATGTATTTACGAACATAAAAAAATATTTCTTCACTTACCTGTATTCGATCCTCAGGTAATTCAGTTTTTAACGATAACATTTCACGTGCATACACATCAGGATAATGTGCTTCCTTAAATGCTTCTTCAAGCTTCTCCAATTGATAGCTAGTGAATATTGTTCGGCTATGTCGTCGTTTCTTTTTCTTCTTTTTACTGCCAAAACCATTGATGCCATCGATAGTAAAGTCTTTCGTATCCAATGAACCTGGAAACCCAGGAAAGAATTTATTGAAATGCTTTTCAAAAGATTCTATTCAAAGAAAAGGAATTATTCAAATAGAAGAATAATATTGTCGAGGGTTTTCGTTTTCTAAGACGCACTGTACCTACTCCTGAAACCGTTATATGTAATTGAATTGACATTTTTTCAAAACAGTGGTTAGTAGATTTTCATTAAGTTCAATTGGATTTCATTTGCTAAAGACAGTTCCTGACGTAACTGTCGCCATTTGAGATTGCTTTTGGCAGGCCACTCCAGGCACTTTTTGGTTATATGTCTGTAATCTGCGAAGATTTGATCACATGTCGCATCACATCACAATACTTAAATGGTTAGTCCTTTGATAATCATCTTCACCGTTATACATTACTTCTTTAGCATAAATAAAGCCATGTCCAGTTGTGACATTCCTGCCAAACTCGTCCGTTTGTGCAAGATGACGATGGAGAATGCTCGCTGCTCCATCAAAGTCGGTAACGATCTCACCGCGATCTTTGATGTCAAAAAAGGATTTAGCCAAGGTGACGAATTGTGCGAAAGGCTCAAGCCAACAACAGCGGCACAATCCTTTAAAAGTCTGTGCAAATACTCGCGTACGCTGATGATATTGATATAATCGGCAAAAATCAGCGACCTGTCACCGCTGTGTTCGCGAGTATTGAGACAGAAGCAGCCAAAATGGATTTAGCGAATAATGAGGGTAACCAAGCATTGCACGGTCAATAAGACTTCCGAATTATAGCAGCGTGTTCCAGGCGGAAGTTCTAGCAATCATCGAGGCCTCGCGAGAACTATCACAACAGTCACTCCCAAGAAGTCACATCGATATCTAAGTAGACAGTCAAGCAGCTATCAAAGCCATCACATCGACAACAATCAGATCCGGAACTGTGAAACGCTGCAATAACGAGCTTAAGGCACTCAGCGCTAACCATCACGTCACGCTCATCTAGGTCCCGGGGCATAAGGGCATCCAAGGGAACGAAAAGGCGGACGAGCTCGCAAGAATAGGCTCTGAGATGTATCTGATAATGGTCGATGACTCGGGTAAGACTGAGAACTTCAAAAGTCCAGAATCATCACGAAATCCAAGCCCAAGCCTTATCAGAAACACAAAGACAACCCTTGAAGTACATTTCTTCAGTAATCTGGGCGAACTATCAAGCAAGCCACCAAGAACCATCCTACAATTCCTTCGGAACTCAGGTTGGTTCATATTTTAGTTATCCCACACCACACCGGGGAACACAATGGATCCATTGGGATCCGACTGAGGCTGTACATAAATGCAGCCACCTCTACAACCTAACCTAACCTAAGTATTTGCTGGCAACAGAAAGGGACACTCAACATCAGCGAATCAAACAGAACGTCACAGTAGATACACAGAAGATACCGTTTGGCCCCGTGTGCGTTGACGGGCTCTGGAGGAGGTGAATCAACGACGAATTATACGAGCTGTACAGCGACATCGACCTAATCAAAAACTACGTATTGGTCGTTTAAGATGACTAGGACATGGCTTCGGCCCAGAGTGTCTTCTATTCCAATCCGGAGTAAAGAAAGACCTCACCTAAGGTGGCGCGCACAGGTAGAAAGGGACCTTAACTAACTTGGAGTGCGTAACTGGAAGCGGTTAGCTAGAGGCATGGCTAATTGGAAAAGCTTGTTGGTTGAAACTCAGGTTCACCCCGAACTGTAGCGTCACCTTAGTAAGTAAGTAAGATCCCTTTTGCGGATCTCACATCCAACCAATCCAAACAAATGAGGTGTCAAAAAAAAGACAATTTGCTGGAGTAGTGACGAATTGGACTTTTACTTTTTAATTATTAGCGATTTTTTTAAACAAGCGCTTTTAAATTTCACTTTTTTCATTTTCTTTACAACTGTCCTCATTTAATGATCGTCTACGCCTACTACCAATAATTCTCCCCAGTCATTCTGGGCTTGCCCTGCATTCTGTGTCTCTCAGTCTAAGGGCCGCATTAGAGTGTGCTGCTTGCCATTAACGTCTATTGACGTGTAACCAAAATTCAGGTCTCAAAGGGGTTGCAACGAAAAAAAAAAAAAAAAAACTGAGGATATTCTAACAGGAGGAGCAAAGTTAGGCTATATCATCCTGAATATGTTTGTAGTAGCACGCATAGTTTCATTGGACAAAGTGGCGGAAAAAGGCATGCAGAAACTACCCTAAAAGGAGACGAAGCCAGAATAAGCAGCACATATGTGTATATACTCCAAAGAAATGTTTGGAGAAGCAGGCGAAGTAATACGCGATGTGATGGTGATTTCGCTGTGATTTGTGATAAGTGATGCAGTCCTATGGGAGGGCTCATAGGATCTATGAGGACTTTCACCTTCCTCGACGATGAACGAAAAAAAAACCCCTTATGTACAGTAAAACTCGGTTAAATCATTCGCGGTTAAGTACCCAAACCGCTTAAATGCCGGAAAATATTAGGTTCATGTATTTGCTTTGCATTCAGCGGGTTCGGATAGCTACCTCAAGCACCCAAAACAGATGGGAATGTTCACGAGGCAGTTATCCGGGTCTTACTGTATAAAGATAGGTAGACAGACGGTCACCGAGCTGATAAGTGATGCGATTTTCCAATTTCAGTACGAAACACTAAGTACGACATGTGGCCTCTTTTGCTTCAAGGAACTGTAACGACCGCTCTTTCGGGACAGTAGGGGTCATCTAAGTGATGTAAGGACTCATGGTAGGGTGCTTTTATTGATTTGCTTATTTCAGTGATTTCCTTTAGCCAGCCTTGAAGTCTCTGCTGTCGTCACATGGAGCCATCGAAAGTTAAAATGTGAGGCTTGGAATCGTCTTAACAGCTGAAATTGACGTAGTTTGTCATGTCTTGGAACATATCAGCCTCCCATCTAGGCGAAAACAGCTCTATTTCAATGCATCTTGGTTCAGTATTTGTCCAAGATATTCAGATTAACCACGATCATCTTGAAGGACTTTGTTCATCTAGTTTCCATTGGAATGACTTCTGTCTCGTGTCTTATGAAAGTTTTCCAAATTGCATTACTCTGTTGGGGAGGGCACTAGTCTTCTGAGTGTTGTCATAACCTTCATGGTAAGGTAGAGGCTCTCTAAGACACAAGCCAAATGAATTTCGAATTGACTTAGGGACTGTTTATGGTAGCATAGTTTAGAACCTTACAAGTCCTGGAATGGATTTCGAGAGAATTGATCACATTTAGCACTTTGGAAACATTTCTTCCCAATTATTCTTTAATCTCGAGTGTATGGCAACTGTTAACAGAAAAAATCAGCAGTTCTGGCGTTCCCAAGGAGCTATTTGAAAATATTTCACGGAAATTGGTTGACCTACGGTCTACAGCATGACACATAAGTACAAACGAAAAGAAAAATCGAATGGCTTTTGCCTTATTTCTCTGCAGGATGCTATGAAACATGTCCGCGGCCATTGTCATTGACACAAAACAAATATCTGCTGGAAAGCTAAATTATGTCTAAGGGATGTTGGAAAAATTCGAAAAAAATACAAATACATACTTAGCAACAAAAAAAAAATCAATTTTCATTTTTCAATCGTTTCTTTTGAAGTTAATCCTCGCAAAAAATTACAAACACAAAACCATTAATCGTTATTCAATCACTCAATTAAAATCGCAAGTATAACGCATACAAAAGTAATACGCTCTTAAGCAGCCGCTAAACCAATAAAGGACTGTGATTTATTTTTGATAGGCTGACAACGTTCACTAACAATAACAATTGAATCAAACGAATTCACGCTCTTTTGGAGCTCTGACAAGTTTACACAATTTTTGGGGTTCACCAAGTTGTAAAGGCCTAATACAGCGATACGATGGTAGCAATATCGTCTAATTTTCGGTTTCTCTACAATTTATTTGTGATAACCCACTGAAGGATGAACAAACGGAATGAAACCAAATTAAAATTAACAACACATTCAAAAAAAAAAAACTGAAGTAAAGTGAAAAATTGAAAGAACAAAACCAACCAAAGCCACGAATCCTCTCTTGTCCTTGTGAAGGTTAGGCAATAGGATTTAACTTCTTTTTTTTTGTTTGACAATTGCCGCCTTTCACGGTAGGAGTTCCCAAAATCGGCTGGTGGTAGAACGGGAATAAAGGAAAATTCTTACAACTGGTGATTTGTATTATAGGCAATATTTTGGGGTTGTTTAAATTAGAAGCAAAAAAAAGAAACTCTGAAAAGGTGGATAAGATGCTGATGTTGAACTTGCGAATGTGGGGGGGATTTAAACGAACTTTATCTACAGATTAATTAAATTTGTAGTAAATATAAATCTTTTTTAGAAATAAATTTTTGAATTAACATTTTCTGTACAATAGAGGTAGGAAGAAGTATATAAATTTGTTAAGGGTATCCATTAAGGGTGTTCCATAATTTTGATCGTATTGTCGTTGTACATTATTGCTTCGTTGCGCTATTTTTCACTCATTTACTCACTCAATGACATGGCACATCTTTCATTTATCCACACTTAATACTATCAAGGATATAGGTCGGAATTTCATCAACCCGTTTTCAGACCCTCAAGCCAACACTAGAAGCACAATCTTGCAAGAGTTGATACAATCGTCAGGAATCAGCGAGCTGTCACCAGTGCATTCCTGAGGTTCGAGACAGAAACGACCATAAAGGATCTAGCGAATAACGAGGACAAAACTAAGTAAAAGGTTTTTCAATAAGGACATAACAATTTTGTATTTAAATAAAGCACATACTAATTGAGATATCGAACTGAAATTTATTCCAGGTATAGTACACATATTAAATTTAAGTATAGAATTCGATCTCATTCATATAACCACCGCGAGCACGTTTGTAGCGATCGATTCTTTGGAGACCATTTTCCACCACTCATCCACACATATCGGCCGGAACGTTGACAATTTCGCATACGATATTGTTTTTTAAGCTCCTCTTACGTTGTTGGTTTATTGGCATAAACCAACGACTTAACGTAACGCCATAAAAAGAATACCAACGGCGTTAAATCACATTCGACCGAACTAAAGGGTCTTCCAATAGGGACTTCCAAACTTTGACAGTTGATAGCGGCCATATTGTTGAAGCTACATCTGTCAAATTGCCTGTCATTTATTCAGTCGGTTTTGCCAAATCACCATGGATGGATATAGCGTTCAACAACACGTGCAAATAATAAAATTGTTTTATCAAAATGGGTGTTTTGTTCGGGCAACGTTCCGCGCGCTTCGCCCATTTTACAGTCGCCATAATCATCCTTCCGAGGAGACAAGTCGCAGTGTGGTGGATAAACTTGAGTCCACTGGTTAAGTAAACGATCAACCAACACCTTTACGTCGAAGAAACGCAAGATCTGCCGACAGCATCGCCGCTGTTCGTGAGGCAGTCGATTTCGCGTCGCTCACAAGAACTCGGCCTTTCGCAGACCACAACTTGGCGAATTTTGCATCGTGACCTGCCTACATCCGTACAAAATTCAACTGACCCAGGAGCTGAAGGTAAACGACAATAGACAACGACGTCGGTTCGCTCAATGGGCTCTGGAGCAGTTGGAAACTGATCCTTATTTTCATCGAAAAATCATCTTCAGCGATGAGGCCCATTTCTGGATGAATGGGTACGTCAACAAACAAAATTGTCGAATTTGGGACGATACCAATCCACATGAGATCCAAGAGCGTCCCATGCATCCCGAAGAAGTCCATATGGCGTCATCGGTCCATATTTCCATCACCATCAACCGCGAGCGCTATAGGTCGATGATTACCAACTTCTTTTGACCTGAATTGGATTATATGGACACCAACGACAAGTGGTTTCAACAGAACGGGCACGTAGCGCCGTAGCTCACGCCACATTGGAAATTGTGCACGAGCGATTCGAGGGCATGGTCATCTCACGTGGAGTGATGTGAACTGGCCGCAAACCACGGCGGCCCTCAAAGCCAACATAACCCATGCCATCGGTCAAATTCAGCCTGATTTATGCGCCAGAGTCATGGAAAATTGGACATTTCGGATGCGCGCCACCCAGAGAAGCCGCAGCAGACACTTGACCAATGTTATATTCCATACATAATGGCATCGATAGGTCTTTCAAACGAATAAAAAATGTCGATGATATCTCACACACACTTTGTTTTCTTCAAACTTAAAGATAGGAAGCACTTAATGAAAGACTTCTGACAAAGGACCGTCTAAAATGGAAATGTTTTGTTGAAGATCTATCAAGAGATGCAGGAACTCTAATAAAATAAATAAGGACTAAAATAATTGAGAAATGCATCGTGTCATTCTGTGTGTCAAAAGTCCTGCACGGCTAACTGATCGCAACCGATATTAAGGAGTTAACAACTAAATAAAAAGTTTCAAACGAAATAATTGAAAAAAGTGCTCATAAGGATCTTTCACCAATTTTGCGGGGCAAAGGCAAACTCATAATCTAAGTCTCCGAACCACTCAATACAAAGTTAAGAAGAGGAACGGTTCATTGAACACATAAATCAAATATTCCAATTTGAATCCCAATTAATGCCAAGAAATCGCCATACTAATACCCCCCATCGGTCTGTCATGACTTCCTACCGATAGGTATGTGATTACACACACAAGAAATACTACGTTTGTATGCGCAAATAAGGATTTAAACAAATTTTTATTTTTATTTTCTATTTTCTATGACATGACGCTAAACCTCCAACATTAGTGCAATTTTCTACTTTGCATGACTAACCGCTTTGCGAGTCCTTTGGGACGCATAACAGCCAACTTCTCCAAACACAAACCACTTAAGTAAAAGAATATTGAAAGGATTCCCCATGCAAAAGTCAAACCCCCCGTTGACATTCTTCTCTCAAAAACCTAGTCCTTCGTCTCATGCCGGGACTGGCGACAGTTGTAGTGCTGTACGAGACCATGTTGGCACAAAATGGCATAAATTTCATTGCGATGAAAAGTTTAAGGAACTGTGTAATTGTGTACACATATGTATGTGTTGTGTATGTGTGCCTGAGAGTCTCTGCTCTGGCCCATCGTTCTAGAATCATTGATCGTATGAAATTTCTCATGCAAGAAATTTTGTTTTTCGAAAGAAAAGTTTTTGAGGGCACACACACCCGTTTTTCGTCCTTCCTCTTAAGATATTCATATATGCAGCGCAATACCATTTCAAGTCGAAATCGGGTTCTATTAGGCGAGAGTATGCGCAAAATGTACACACACTCACATTGGTTCATGGGTGGTGGGGTGGTGTTGGTTCGTTTTGAGGGTATGTGATTCGAGTCCTTTTGTTTTATCACCACACCGCAACAGCGAGGGAAGGGTTGTAATTACTTGGCTCGGGTATGCTAATATTCATGTTTATCAGACGTAATAAGTGGCTGCTACTGCTACTGCTGCTGCTGTTGCTGAACGAAGAAAGGGAAGAAATGGTGTAAATTTACACATATGGAATGTTTGTATGTATGGTCGGAGTTCTTTTTGCAGTCGCACATCCTGCAGAATATTCCGCTTGGGTGCTGTTTGCTTACTTTGTAGGCGGATTTATACATTTATTTGCTCTTGCTTCCACATAATGACAACGACTACGACGACGACAGCAAGACTGAGGAGAAGGATGTCGACGACGAGAACGACGTCGTAAGTGGGTTCTCCAACCAATCCATATAATGAATGGAACTGAAGTATATAGATTCCGGTATTTACGAAAATAAAATGCCACAGTATTGCCAGATGAGGAAGAATTTATTTTTAAAATATGCGTTGAGAAGGGAAGGTTTTTCATCCATTTTGATGATATTGAAGTGGTTTATAAGAAAAAGATGTGAAAAGGTAAGAAGTTCATATAAACCGACGCGACGACGTCTCGGGAAAAGAATTCATGCGTGCTGCCTTCATCATCCTTAGGAACTTTGAAGAAAAATTTCATTTAGGAATCTCAGTTTTAAATTTGTTGACGGGCAGATGGTAAAGCACACAATGGATTTAATCGTCCCCTGGTTAACTGTCATCTTTAAGATGATCCGTGATCTTCATACCAAAGACAGGCAAAAGCTCACACGTAGATCCCAAAGATTTGAGACCTATAAGTCTATAGTCGAATCTGTTGAAAACTCATCCAAACAGGCTGTCGGCCTCTCAACATGCCCAAGCAAAGGGAAATCGGTTGTGGTGGCACTGGGCTCACTTGTGCACACCATCGAAAAATCCCTAGATTACAAAGAATATAACTACCCTGGTGGGTATTTCCTTGACAAAGATGGAGCTTTTAACAATAGCCGTGTTTTTTTGATAATTATACTCACTTCAGTCAAAAAAACGATCTATACTCACTTCATCCACAGTAGCAGCCGCACCAACCAATTGGTTTGCGGCTCGATTTATTTTTCTTCGTTTGACAGTTTGCAAATGTCAAAACCAAGGAAAAGCAACAAATACGATCGGCTAAAGGCTAATTTATGAGATTTTTCGCGCTCTGGTGGTCAACTTATGTAGTTCTATCCTCACTTGATGCTACTGGGAAATTTATCCCCACTTGGTGTGTTGTTATTGCTTTGTGTGTAAAATTCTACTGAGCTGGGTATACAGCTATCAAAAAAACACGTCTAATGTCAAACCTGGGGCAATTACTAATTCACTCACAGGTCTCGGTATTGAGGTGTCGATTGGCTTTCTGCCCTTCTTTGGAATTTGAAGGTCAATAGACTTCTTCTTATACTGGAGTAAGAAGGTTGTAATGTAATTGCCTATGCGGACGATGTTGCTATAGCTGTATCAGGTAAACACCTCAACATGCTCAGAGACCTCTTACAGAATACCCTCTCTAAGCTATTTAAATGGACTAAAGAATGTGCTTTTAAACAGCAGTTAGTAAGTGGGGCCTACAACCGCGTGCAACTTACTGGCTTTGTGTATCAGTCATCAGACTTATCTTGACATACGGCGTGATTATCCGATGGATAGCCCAAATCAGACGAATTCATTGGCTGTTGGATGGTATTCGTACTGTTCTTGGCCAAAAACTCACGAATAAGGATGGCATTATGCGACGGTGCGTTATCGTGGTGCAAAACCCACGAGTTATTTGCCCACAAATCCGGTCGTTTCGGCGAATTGCCTTACGCAAACATCACATAACGCCCAAAAAATAAACTTTGTTGACTGTCTGATCATGTGGCAAGAATTCATGATGCACAACACCGTTGTAATCCATGAAAACTGTGAGCATCGCCTTCTTTTTCGACTTCGCAACGTTGAATCCGTTTTTAACACAAAATTTTATGCAAATTCGTTGCTGATCTAAAAACAAACGGAGGCAGATGTACTTTCGACAGCGTAGGTTTTACAAATGTCAAGCTATGAAGCTGAAAGGGAATGTTGGAGGGACAGATGTGTCAACCTAAGAAGAAGAAAAATTTCGAATTAGATGACTGAAAATTGCATACGGTGGTCATTCTTGAAACTTTTTGATCAAGGTATATACCTAATACGCAAATCTTGCTTCGATAAGAGTTGAAAACCCCTAAATGGCTATTTCAAGTCACCAATCATATCTGGTTTAGCAGCTGACTTATAATGGAGCTATATAGAAGGTCTTCGACCATAGACCAAAATCATCACACTACAGCAAATCCTGGAAAAGATCAACGAGTTCCAAGTCGATACTCAGCATCTTCTTATCATCTTAAAAGTCGGATACGACAGCAATCATTGCACCGAGCTATAACGCGATGTTCAAATTCGGGATCCCAAGGAAACTGATCCGAGAACAAATCGTGCAGTTTGGAAACAGAATTTTTTCTCCGACTTCTTTCAAAAATATGCACCGGATTTCAGCAAGGAGATGAGCTTCAATCAGATCAGTGCAAAAGGACGACATAAACTCAGAAGGCTCTATATTTAACAAATCCCTCCAGCTGCTGGAATGCGTTGATGATATCGACATCATCGCCCGTTTCCAGTGTGTCATTATTGAAGCTTTTAAAGAGATTGAAGAACATGTCAAACGAGTTAGTCGAGTATGATGACTGAGGATCAGACAAAGTACCTACTTGCTGTCGACCAACGTCTAGGACAGAACGCCTCCATCGACGGCTCTAATTTTGAAAAACTGAAGAAGCTCATCTACCTCCGGCACAATATAAACTCCACAAATGACACTCTAGTTGAGATCCGACCTTACCCTAGGCAACCGGACTCAAATTCCTAACCTGACGGTACAAAATCATGGCCTATAAAACTGTTATCTTGCCAGTCTTGCTTTATGCAGTTGAATGCTTAACAATAAGTAGGACAGAGGAGCTAATCTTGAAATCTTTCGAAAGAAGAATACTACGTCGAATATGGGGTCCTCCCTGCGAGAAGGTCGAATGGAGGAGAAGATACAACCGCAAACTCTTCGAGCTGTATGTGAAAACCAATAATCTGTCGACTATCCTAACCACCGGGTGCCGTGAAGGATGGAAAGCGGCGTTAGTTAAAGCTCTGGCTCTTCAATTTTGTATTTTTTATTTTTAAACCACCGCTGCCTCTTGTCTCTATTCCCCATGGTATTATCGTTAAACATTTCATCATGAGGGAAGATTTTAACCCGAATGTGTGTCAAAGAATACTCTACATGGCTCTCAGGTTCCTTGTTGCTTCCTCATCGTGCACCACCTCACCTTCCTGTCTTCTTCTCTAGTATGCTTTTTAAAGTTCCTTAGGCAGTATTTCTATCGGTGTTATTCTTGCGAAGACAGAACCTGTATTGCCTAAAGTAGACCGCATAAGCCGGTCTATTGCTCCAATTTGGCGCCTACACGCTATTGTATTCATGGCTTCCGCCCATTCTGGTGATCCATGTAGTATTATTGGCATAACAATTCTTGCTTTTGTCTTGTGTTGAGCTAGTTTAAGCCTTAGAATGTAGCCAGTGACAGACAACTTCAAGGGTCGCTTGCCTGATACCTAAGTGAGCAAGTAAAAGAAGGCTGTTCTTTGTGAATGTGCTTTGCCAAGTCCCGGAAACTTGACACTTCCCTTTCAAAATTCGGAAGTACCTACACAACGTTTATTCGGGGGTTAAACACTGGGAGATTGGATACCTCTTACGTCAGTTTTTTTTAGAAATATTCCGCCTTCCAGACTTACAAGTCGAATGGATAGTTGACGTTCATTGACATTCATATTAGGGACTAGTTCTTTCAGCTAGTTCATTCTACTGATTGAATCTTGGGAAGTTCCAAAAATGCACTATGGAAAATGAAGTATACTTTGCACATGGCAATGCCGCTCTATAACTAGGTGCATCATTCAAAATCTACACATCCGTACACCTTTCCATCACATACTCGTGCACCACAATTAAGTGCAGTGCACAGTTTCCGTCCGACATCCTGAATACACAGACTGAGAGGATGAAAAAAAAAACGGGGCAATTTTATATTAAATAAATTATTATGCAGATTACTGTCGATGCCATCAGTATGTGTGTGTGTGTGTGTGTGACGGTATGGCGATGTCACAACATATTAGCAATTAAAATTTTCCTGGTTAATTACTCCAGTAGCAGCCAGCAGTCGCAGCTATGGCTATAGATTCAGCATCAGCAGCGTAAAAAAAAAAGTTAGAGCTGGTGGCGTTTCCTTTTCGTCTTTTCTACTTGGAAAGCCTTTTACAGTCGACTTGGATGGGTTTGTTCTTCTTCATATGACGACCGTCCGCCTCTACGTCGCTTTTCATCGTTATATGAGCTCAAATTTATGTCGTATATAACGGATGTGCTCTTTCATGAATATGCATGCGTTGAGTTTGAAAATGAATTTAATTAGGAAATCTAATTAGTCAGAGGAGCGTGAAAATTTCTGCTGAAAAGACTAATTCGACCTTAGTGTGCATTTACGGGCGACAGGAAGCAAAGACAAAGTAGAAGAAGAGTGCCTTACATGCTGCAGTTGAGTTTTATCTTTTTGTAATTTATGCGTCCATCTTTAGAGAACGCAGTATGAAATGATGCAATTTTCTGATAGTTAACAATTTTAAGCTAATTTACTTATCTTGAGAACTTTGTTAAAAACTTTGAAGGACAAACAAAAATCGATGGTAATGGATTTGATAATAAAAAAAATACTTTTGCTTTCAACGTTTAACGTTAAAAAATACACGGAGTATGTATTTATATTTAAATAAACAAAAACTTTAGGAATTGCGATTCAAATAAGAGTAAACTTAAAGTGCACAAGTGTATAGGCAGAAGGGTTGCTCATTATACATCGATACATCAACAACATCGATGTTTACTATTCAATGTATCGAATCAATCCGATGCATCGGATACTTTCGATGTTTAACGATGTATCGATGTATTTTCATATGATGCATCGAATGAAAGCAAGTTCTGTACACAGTTTCCACTTTAATTCAACTCCAATACGAATAAGAAGAATACGCATGTAGTGGTAGATTTGAATCAAGAAACCGATTCAGACCTTTTAAGTGGTCAGGTTCGTAAAAAACCAGTGAAGAAAGGATAATTTCAATTCGATGCCACAAAGGCACAATTGCAGCTATTTATTTATTTTTTTTTTTTTACAAATTTTATGCAGTTTCATGTGCATTTTTTCTGTCTCGGCTCGATCTTTGCACACATGAAAAAAAATCCCCGACTGATGGGAATTGTAGGTCGGTGCAAAAACATCCTAGAGGAAAAATTCCAATTGAGTTTTAAAGTATCGAATGACATATGCTTTTGAAAAAAAAACCGGTCGGGGAAAAAATGGTGCAGTTTTGAAAATTGAGGTCCGAAAACGGTAAAAAAAAATCATTCGTCATTCGTCAAAAGTCATTCGATAGCGTACAGAATAAAACAAACAAAAAAATTTCAAAATCGGTCAAAAACTCGGGTGTCGGCTATTCCCACAAGTTAAAAAAAAAAAATACGTTTCGAGAAAACGCGTTTAAAGTTTCAGTAACGGTTTTCTCATAACAGAAATCAAATAAATGAGTCGACCCTTGTGTTTTTCTATTCTTTCATGCCTTAGGAAAGTCAGGAAAAAATATTTTTTAAAATCTATCGATCAGAACTCGATTCGTGCGCGATATGAGCTAGAAAACCGAGCTTCTCTCAGAACCAAGTCCTAGCGATGCAGCAGATTTTTCATAAAAATCAACTCTCGCGTTCGTAAAAGCCGTGTAACTTCGGTTCTAAGGAACAGACTCTCAAGACTCTACAGAATCCAACAAATTAATACAGATTTTACGAACCTGACCCCTTAGTTTTCTTGTCCAAAGTGAATATTTGGAGGAAATTGTACTAGGCTATTGTCGAAAACTTTGTAGTAGAAGTATTGGGATGTCTAATTTCAAAATAACAAGCTTACTAAAACCCATGATAAATTAATTTTAATGAAATTTTAATAAATCTTATTTTAACTAAGAACCTTGGATAGTATCTCATTTTCTTATTGCCTAGGTAATCTATATTTTTAACAACTGCGTCGATGTTTTTATTCGATGCATCGAAATCATCGATGTTTTTCAACGATGCATCGTTATGTATCGATGGGACGTTTCGATGCACTACATCGAATAAAACATCGATGTATTTTTTGTATGAACATCCCTATTAGGCAGTGAACTATGAATGTGGAAATTTCAGAATGAAAATTTGGTTCCTGATATGTATTTGTAAAAAAAACCGGGCAAGTTCGCGTCAGACTTTCGCTGCAAGGGTTTCGTGTACCTAGATATGTCGCCAAGGCAGCCCGAGAACTATAAACGAACTTAGTCTTTAGGAAAACCATTGGCAATTACATTGATAGTCAAGTCGCCATTTCTTCCACAGTAGTAAATACACAACTTGTAAAACGTTGCCGTGACGAGCTGAAAACCCTCACGGCGAACAAATATCTGAACAAGTATCAACAAGATCAAAACGAGGCACATTCTTGCGCTAAACAGATCAAACTTAACACTCAATATAGGGATTATTAGAGGCCTACTGGCGGCTCACCTTAGAAGCATTCGTTTAAGCATAGACGACTTATGCAGAGTCCGTGGGAATACAGACGTGGGATACAACTCAACTGACTTCTTATGTGAATGCTCCAGCCTACGCAGAACAAGAAAGATGGTCTCAGCGAATCGTCTAAGACGGTGGACCTGTCTAAGAAGCCACCAAACACCATTCTCAAATTCACGAGGAATTCAGGGAGAACGACCGTAATCACACAAACTCAGACTTTTATTTTCTTTATGTCCTTTCAGACTGGACATCCACTTTAGGGGAACACAATAGATCTGTAGAGATCCGAGATGCAGCCTAGATATGTTTTTGTAAAAAAAAAAAACGGACAATTGCTAAGGGTTCCGTGTAATACACTAGTGCATGCTTAATCTACCTTGTAGGCCTCCATTATTAATATGAAGCCCTTAGAAACTTCTCATGTGGTCACAGTGACTTAGTGGTAAATGCATTTGTCATTTGTCAGCTCAATCTGCCGTTTAACTTCGGCAAAAAACTGAAGATACTTTCCTTACAGGAGAAATATAACACACACAACATGAATGGTTGCTAGAAGCAAGTCCTAAACAAGTTTGCAAAAATGATGGCGATACATTTTCTACTTGCAAATTTGAATATTCACTTAGAACAGCCGAAGCAAAAAATTGCGGAACAAAACGATAGAGCGCTTAAGGCACATCCTTCTTCGAAGACTTATACATATATGATTTTTATGTTGAAAAAAAAAAAAATATTTCCGAGATTACCGAAGAGTTAACAACCAGGGAAGTCTTAAGTCCTTTGCTGTTTATTCCAGTCCTTGACTTTCTGCTTAAAGGTAAACAAACGAACCTCTAAGTGTACCAGTTGTAAGTATGCGCCTAATGCTGAGAACCTCCGCGCACCAAAGATCTCAGCAAATGAACATGATAACCGATTTTTTATGGCCAAAAATTAAGGATTTGGAATTGGCGAACTATGGTTCTAGCTAGATGGGCCTATGTGTCACATAAGCCGTCCAACAATCGATTAATTGCACACTAAGTTCAATAATCGTGCACAGTCGGAAACGGATAAATGCACAACCCATCGGGCTTGATTTTGTGTGCACTTATCCGTTTTGTGCACTCATCAGTGCAAACCGGTGCACTTATTTTTAAACAATTCAATTTCCGTGAATTCATTTGGTTTTTTTTTTTTTAAGGTTGACTCTGCGACTGACGCATATGGCACTGGGACCTAAAAACCAGTTAAACTAGAAGGTGCTCGATCTTCCTAATGAAGTTGACAATATCTCCAGTTGAGGCATTACGCATGTTCGCCGGTGTCAGGAATTCTTTGTGGAGAAAGCGATTCCCTACTCTGCAGTCAGCCACGCACTCACATAGTACGTGTTTCGCTGATTCGTCTGCCTCTAAACAGAGTCGACATTCTGATTCCTGATCTATATTTAGTTTATGTTAGTGATATCTGAGACTCTAGTGACCGGTGAGGAAGCCGGCAAGTCTTTTGATATCGTGCCCTTTGTGATTGAGGATATTTTTTGTAGTTTTCTTCAGGAGTCGGATGATCCTTTTAGCTTGTCTAAGTCCCTGAATGTTGTTCCAATAGGATAAAAAGTCGGTATTTCCCAGCTGTCCGGACTCATTATGAACGCGGAAGAAGGGGTGCCGGAGAAGGGTTCAGCACCAATGTATCTTTCAGAAGAACCTTTTCTGGTAAGTTGATCTGCAATTCCATTACCTTCAATGCATCTGCGTCCTGGCATCCACCAGTGTTTGACTTTATTTCGCTTAAAAAGATCTTGAAGAGCATTGAAGCAGCCTGAAACGGCCTTTGAGTTGCAATACTGGGAGCTCAGTGCTTTAAGCGCTGCTTGAGTATCGGTGAATCTGTTAATGGTTGCTCCCTTTATACCGATCAATTGCATGTTGTTCTGCAGGAAAGACACTAGGGCACATTCCAAATGCCTCTGAGACTTTGTGATTAGGGCCATAGATACCGGCTCCAATACCAGAGTCCATCGCTGTTCCATTAGGATACCACATTACTCCTTTTATATTCAGCAGCGGATCGACAGTTTCCCAAACATTGCGATTAAGAATCTCAATCTTGAACTTTCTGCCAAAACAGAGTATTTTGAGCATAAAGTCGGATAACGTGCTAATCGTTTCAAGCTCAGGAAAGTCAGAGAGGATAGCCATGTGATCCGTAAGTCTGCTTGGCTGGATTTCTGTAAAGCGCTGGAGGGTAACTGCACTGCGAATTGACACTTTCTTAACGAAGATGTCAAATAGAGTACGGCCAACAAGTGTCTCTAGGACTGCCGTAGGGTAGGTTCGCATAGCCCCAAGGATGCCGAGACATGCGAATCTTTGAAGTCATTGTAACTTTAAGATGGTCAGCAAAAAAATAGTTTGTCTACTCTATCATCTCTAGAACTTCTAGAGTTGACAGTTTATTTGCTTCAAAAGAGAAAAACCATTTCTATTGTATAAGTTGCACTTATCCGAGAGTTTTTTCGTTAAATAAAATATTTAGGGTGTTCTAAATGATGTGCACTTACATGAAATTTGCAATTTCACGTTTTGCACTTATCCAAATATTGTTGTATGAAAAATTTGCGAATTGGCAAGAGTTTTTGAAGACGGTTTCCGCACTTATCGGGTTTAGGTTAGGTTAGGTAAGAGTGGCAGGCCGCAGATTGCAACCTCACTTAGACCAAAAAGGTCCTTTGTGTTACCACATGGATCTGTATTTCACCGGAGAAATACTACCCGCAGAACCAGCCGGAGCTTGTTATGAAGCGCTGGAGGCTGCCTATGTTTATGTCAGCCAGTTCACTTAGGTTGTGGAAGAAGCTGGCTCCTAAGTATGCTCTTCTTCGAGCTGAGAGGGCCGGACAAGTACAAAGAAGGTGAAGAATCGACTCCTCCTCCTCTTCGTCCATGCAGCTTCTACAGAAGTCGTTGTAGAGGAGGCCCAGCCTATAGGCATGATTGCCAATCGTGCAGTGTCCCGTTATGACACCAATTAGGGTGCTTATTAGCAATCTTTTTCGTCTGATGAGACAGTGAGAACGTTTGAGATCCAGCTTTGGCCAAATATGCTTGGTGATGCGACAGTTGTTACCAGCTGTCCATCTATGATTGGCGATGTTGATCGCGTTGTTGTTAAGTAGCAGTTTGCAGGTTGCGAGAGGCATGCTTAAATTCCCTTTTTCCGGAAGAATAGATAGAGTTGTGCCTTCTCTGGCGAGTTCATCCGCCATGCAGTTGCCTGGAATGTCTCCGTGTCCCGGCACTTATCGGGTTTGAACTCATCCGTTTCCGACTGTAATCAGTCTTTTTTTGGTGATGTTGCTTAACCGTCACCGAGCTACGATTTGACGCCGTTGAACTTTTTTCTGTGGTGGTGTCACTAAAGATCGATAGGTTAGGTTAGATTAGGTAGAAAGGCGTTCCATGGGATTCATTTAGGCTCAGAGCCCGTTGTAGCAGAATTCTATCCGTAAGACAGTTTAAAGTTGTTGATAAATGAGAGGATCTTCCTTAGAGGGATTTGACTTAGGTCACTGTTGTCATTTCAATGATAGTGCCCAAGAAATCTTCTGCTGTGGGAGAGCGCTGGACAATGGCAGAGGAGATGAGTTGTACTTTCCTCCTTCTCCTTATCCCTACAGTTTCTGCAAAAATCATTGAAGGGAGCCTCTAATCTTCTGGCGTGTTGTCATAGTAGGCAATGGCCTGTGATGACACCAATAATGGTGCGGATTTGTTTTTTTGTTGAGGGTGATGATCTCTCTTGACTTATGGTCGTCGATTCCAGGCAATATAAGTCTGGTGGAGTGCCACGTATGACCGTTTTTCCACCTGGAGTTAGATTCTCTAGTTATGTTTTGTGTGATAATTAGTTTCACTGTACTGTTAGGTATACCCAGGCCTTTGGTATGAAAAGAAATCGCTAGGGTCGTACCAGATCTGGCGAGTCTTTGCAATCACCAGGGATATCACTATCCAGGCACCCAACAAAGGTGCATGTTAAACTGCTCAGTCATCTCATTAAGCGACGATAGGCAGTCGAGGACCGTCAGAGAGTTGTTAGTGACATTTGATAGGGATTTCAAAGCTGCTTGGCTGTCGCTGAAGATACAGATATCCTTGGTAGATACAATGTTCCACTTCAGCCATGATTAAGCTTCCTTTATCGCCATTATTTCCGCTTGGAAGACACTACAGTGATCAGGGAGGCGGAACGCCTGGTTAATGTTAAGTTTGTGTGAGTGTAAGCCGCAACCCACAAATTCATTGGTTTTAGAGCCGTCTGTATAGATGTGAATCTGTTTATTAACGGATTTGAGGAATCTATGCCAATTCTCCCGTGGGGGAATTGTGACCTTAAATGCCCTTTCAAAGGAGTTGAACGGGAGAGTTCAATCAAATTTGTTTGGTAGGTTGTGGAATCTGTGTTATATACGGGAGTGACCATAAGGTAATTGATTCCAAAACGAAGTTGCTTTCAGACGGGTTTCTGCGTTTGCCGCAACTTATTCGGCTAGGGAATCCAGAGGTGTGAGGTTCAGGATGGTCTCTAGGGTAGCAGAAGGGGTTGATCTTAGGGCCCCCGTGATGCAGAGACAAGCAGTCCTTTGAACCCTGGTTATTATATTGAGATCGAGTGCAGTCCACCATACTGAAGCTCCATAAAGAAGTATGGATCTGACTATGGACGTATAGAGCCAGTAGGTAACTTTGGGCGTGTAACCCCACTTACGACCAATGGTTCTCTTGCAAGTGTAAAAAGGGCTACCAAAGCTTTTTTGACTCGGTCAGTGATAGTGGATTTCCGGCATAGCTTCCTATCGAAAATGACTCCAAGAAACCTGGCCTCATTGGAAAAAGTTAGCCTTATACAGTTGAGTTTAGGAGGAATGGTTACAGGAATTTTGTATTTCCTGGAGAAGGGAACTAACTTTGTTTTGTGTGGGTTTACATTAAGCCCAGATTTATCAGTCCATCTTGTAAGGATAGAGAGGGCATTGCTCATCAGTTCGTTTAGAACCTGGAGTGTGCATTCCTGAGACAGCAATTGCAACGTCCTCCGCGTATGCCACCACAGTGTAGTCAATCCTTTCCATTTCCACAAGAAGACTGTTTAGAGCCATGTTCCAGAGGAAAGGCGAGAGGACCTCTACTGAAAAATCTTCGAGCCATGACTTCGCCCATCCGAGCGTTGACAACTCTTCTGCAGAGGGGTTGGATAATAAACGCGATGAGCGATTCATTAACTTCAAGGTCTGCCAGTGCCCCAGTGATTGCATACGGTTTGACGTTGTTAAAAGCTCCCTCAATATCAAGGAAGGCAGCTTAAGTGTATTATTTATTTTAAATGGTTTGAGTAAGCTTGTGTAAAAATATTTCGGTCGACTTGCCCTTGCTGACACTTTGAGATCAGGTTCGTATTTATAGTTGATCTGACGTGGATTTTAACGATTCTTTCAAATTCTTTTTTAAAAAAATGAATACAGACTTATGGATCGATGTTACGCGAACAATCCAGAGACGATTCATTTACTCAAGAGCAATATTAGTCAAGCTATTCCTAAAATAAGGGCCGAAACTGTCGAAAATGTATTGAAAAATTGAGTTTGACAGGATGGTCTACTCCCAAGACAGCCGAGGCAGTCATTTGAATTAAATAATATTCCATAATTAATCGAAAGGTTTACTCCATTCAATAAAGCAACAATCGTTGATCGTTTTTAAAAAGAAACCAACAGATGGCCATCCCCTTATTCCTTGAAGTCAAAAAGACGAATATTGTAGTTTTTGTATGGACAACTATAGTATTTTATGACGCAACAGCTTGTAGAGGTCTAAGGCTTAAAAGCCTATCAATGCCTCTTCTAAATACACACGTTCATACAAACTTATGAACATTGAACTTGTAAACTTCCACAAATCCAATTTACAACCAATAAATAAGGAAAAATTCCAAAATTTCTCTAATTGAAAAGCGCAGCCTAATTTAGCACCTTCGTGTGAACAACACCCTGAGTTGTCTTTCGAACAAATTCGCTTCCGACAAATACCCCAATTTTTGGCACACGTAACCGGCTGTGCAGGTACAAACAACCATATGTAGTCCTTCCACAGATAGACAATTACACACGTCGGTCGTCGCCTCCACCCTCGAAGCAAAAAAACCAGACAAACACCGCACTAGCGAACAAATTCAGTGTAACGAATTGTTTATTTGTTTGGTGTGACTTATTCGCAATCGGAATGTTTTAATTGAATTTCTAATGCAGCATCGCATGTGTGTGTGCCAATCCGAGGAACATCGGCGGAGGCTCATCGGCAAAGGATGATCTCTCGCTCTCTACCTTAACATATGTGAGCGGTAAAATTTAGAATTTGTTATCATTTTGCTCCCCTAAATACTGCACCACCCTCGTGTACACTATTTTTACTCGATTGTCGTCAGTATCACTCATGTGTGTGTGGTATGTAACAAAGTTGCCATGTGTAAAAGGTGTGAAAAATCATTCCGCCATCCAACGGGGGGTGAGGCAGCCTAATAAAAGTGCTGAAATGCACCGAAGGGGATGGATGGCAAAGAACGACGAAAGGGTTATAAGTTTTATTACCGTTTAAAATTAAATTCTTTCAACCTGTTTGCGTTTATTGGTGTGACTGCTCTTTGCACACGACTATAGGTAGATGGGTGTGGATTAATTTTGTTAGGAACTAATTTTGCAGAATTGGCTGCGAAATAAATGATACGTGCTTAATTCAAGCCCCCGAGGAGGAGTTGACGGATTCTAGGACGAAACAACATATATCGTTTGTTACTGTCTAGCAAAGCATATGTGATAATCGTTAAGCAGGTTGTGGTGAGATAAGCTTGAAACTTAACTCGGCGGGGCCAGTGACGGAACTAGAATCCAGGTTCAAGATTATGCATCGACGTTACTGCCTCATTACAAAAAATTGAGACTTTACCGCTCCTTGAGTTGCTAAATCGCATAAAAACGACTTAAAGATGACCGAACATACATCTACAATTTAATGCCTACAGGGGAGATCGATCGTAATGATAGACTGCACTCAAGGATGTGATGGAAGTTCTGTGCCTTGAAGACCGAAATAAGAACGGCAAACAGTGTGTAGATTTTTGCAATGCAAAGCTCCTTGTCATTGGAGGCAAACTTTTAGAGCATACGGCCAGCCACAAGATCAGCTTTGATACCTATTAGTTCAGCACCTGTTTGTAGAAGCTGCATGGATGAAGAGGAAGCTGAAACTATTCCACACCTTTTTTCCAGCTGCCCAGCTCTCTCCCGCAAAAGCAGGCTCCATTTAGGAGAATTCTACTTTAACGACTTAGACGATCTGACAAAGACAGATGTCAGGAACCTCCTTCGCTTCCTAAGAAGGTCCGATTGGTTCAACGAGTAGATAAGGAGATCTCTCAGACCCATGTGGTATCACCTATCACTGGTCTAAGTGTGCTGGCAACAGCTGGCAGCCATTTTCCCCTTACCTAACCTAACCTAATTTACTACAGCATCCACAACAAATAGCATCTCGAGATTCTTTGGAGTTCCGGAGGATATCAAACAATTTAGGAACCATCTTACCCGGAATCGAAATAAACAGCAGTTTTAGGCAGGTATTATTAATGGTTCTACATGTAAAGATGCGATTAAGTTCTTCTACCTGACTACGGAAACCTTCTGTGCGAGAAAGCCATCCATCCAATGCCACGGCGATTAATGCTCGTTTTTTTCACAAATTTTGCAAAACTTTCAAAAGTACATACAACCTTTTAGAAGTGAGTCCAATTCTCCCTCCGTGGTTTTTAATTTTTTTATTTTTGTGAGTAAGAGATAGTATCGGCGTAGCAGTAGGATCAAGGATTAAAGCGAAACCTAGTACACAACAAAAAGGATTTTGAATATATCGCCGCCGTATAGGGCAAATCGTCACAAGGCACACATTTAAGGCAGTAAAGGGCATTCATATTCATATGCTCAGTAGTAAAGTTTGGACTCAACGTTTAAGCACTAACTATAGTTGTATCAAGAAAGGCGATCCTATGTCTTGTAAGAACTACCGAGGCAAATCCCTGCTTAATGTAGCCTACAAGATCCTATCCAGCGTACTGTGTGAACGATTAAAGCCGTTTTGCACCACACTCATCGGTACCTACCAGTGTGGGCTTGGGCCCGGCAAATCGACGATAGACCAAATCTTCACACTGCGGCAAATCCTGGAAAAGACCAACGAGTTCCAAATCGATGCTCACCATCTTTTTATCGACTTCAAAGTCGCATACGACAGCATTCATCGCACCGAACTATATAAGACGAAAACTGATCCGGTTATGTCCCGGCACGCTAGAAAACTCGCAATGCACCATGCAGCTTGGAAACAGCACCCGCGGATTAGTCCAAATATCACCGGATTTTGGCAAGGAGACGAGCTGTCGTGTGACTTCTTTAATCTTGTGCTGGAGCAGATAGTGCGAGAGGTCGGCACTATAATTAACAAATCCATCCAACTGCTGGAACACGCAAACGATATCGGCATCATCGCCCGTTCCCAGCGTGCCATTATTGAGGCTTTTACAGCAATAAAAGAACAAGCCAAACGAGTTAGTCTCATGATGAACGAGGATAAAACAAAGTCCAAGCTGTCGACCAAAACCCGATCCGTCGAACACTGTCTAGGACAAAACCTAACAATTGACAGCTTTAAGTCTGAGGTAGTAAAGGAGTTTATCTATATCTCGGGGCAAACATAAACTCCACAAATGACACCCTAATGGAGATACGACGAAGGATAACCATAGGCAACCGCTGCTACTTCGCTTTGTCCAAACCACTAGGGTCCAAACTCCAAATTTAAAGGTCCAAAATCATGCTCTACAAAACCCTGATTTTGCCATTTTTTATGAAGTTGAATGCTGGACGACAAGTAAGATAGCGAAGTAGATCTTGGTATCCTTCGAAAGAAAAATTCTACGTCGAATATTTGGTCTGTGAGGAGGGCGAATGGAGGAGAAGATATAACTGTGAACTGTACAAGCTGTACAAAGATGTGGATGTAGTCCAGAAGGCAAAAATCCGTCGACTGCACTGGCTCGGCCACATCAAGCGAATGGACGAGAATGTTCCAGCTTAGAGGATCTTTGAATCCCAGTCACCTGGTTCACGAAGAAAACGAAGACCGAACCTCCGGTTTAAAAATCAGGGAATTGCAGACGCCAGATACCTTGGGCTAGTAAACTGGAAGCAGCGTGCCCAGGACCGTAGAGGATGGAAAGCGGCATCAGTTCAGGCTCAGACCCGCCAAGAGTCGCTGGCCTGATAAGTAAGTAAGTAGTAGATGGTACAAGAACTGTATTGTTGGGGTTGATAGATAAAAATAAACCCTCTCTGACACCCAGTTAGAGACAAAATGAAGGGCTTTTTGCAAGTTCTTGCTCAATTTGCGTTCATGCTTTCCTTGTTATGGTGATCACAAGATCGCCAGCTTAGCCAATGACTTTGTAGCCAAGGGTGCTGAGTTTTGTGACCAGGTCGTCACTGGCGATTGATCGTAAGAGAAGCGAGAGGATGCCACCTTGTGAACTGGACAGCCTTTTGCTGTTGATAAAGTCACTGAGACCTCTCCAGGTGGCGGAGATTCTCCGGCTTTTAAGGATCGCCCCAACCCACCTGTTAGTTGGATGATCAATGCCTCTGCGGATTAGAGCATTGGTGATTGAATCGTAGCCTTCAACGTCAGAGGTTGATTTCCTTTGTGCAAAAACCTGCCTCTATCGCAATGACCAGATGATACAGAGCACCCTTCAGTGGATCGACCCTTGTGATAAGCATGTTGGTTGGGATGCAGAGGCGTATTGTGTAAAAGAGTGCCTCGAGTATGGATGTCTAACAGTTTTTGCATTGTTTTCAGAAAAAAAAAAAAACGATGTCAAACTAGTAGGGCGGTTAGACTATTTGGCTAAGAACCAAGACCATACTGGACTCCAACCTCTAAAGGCATCAAAATTGCAGTGATGACTTGACCAATTTACTAAGTTCCGTCTTCGCATCCAAATAATGAAACATTCACTTAGGATTCTAATGTCTACCGTTCGCTCAAATTGAAACCTTAAAAGGAAATGAAGGAAATTTTCCAACATTTTTACACTCAAAACTGACAGGAAACTGGAAAGTCCTTCCTTTCACCCACCATGTAAATTTCTATGTGTGTGCATATATATTCCCTCAAGGCAAAGTCTCCATCATCACTTGCTACTTTTACTAAGAGCTTGATAAATTGGTAGAAATTCACTTTGGCTTGTGCCACTGTAGTCGGTCTCTTTCCCTCTCTTTTTCTCCCTCAGAAGCTTTTCATATCAATGGAAAATTGTTAATTAGATTCCGCTATGAAAAAGGAGTACGCAGCAGGATATAAGGCTCCTTCCCGAGGGCAATATAAGCTACATTCAGTAGTAGGATGATACCATTTCGTTAACTATACACGTATAGGTAGTGTACGAGTAGATGGAGAAGAATACAGAGAATGACTTTATGTCAATTAGCAAAAGTACCGTTGATGGTGGGTGCTTAGATAGAAGAAACCCATTTTATATTGTGTCCCTTCGCAACCCTCAAACGTTTGTTTTTTTGTCTAGTTCATAATTCCTTGAAAATTAAATGCAATTGCAGCTAGTCAAGGAAGACAAGGATGGTAATTTCTTCTTGTTCATTAGGGGTTTTCCCTTTTTGTTCTTTGCAATCCCTTTTACCTCTTTTCTTCATTCTTAAATTGCACTCATGGCTATAAGCAAAGCACAGAGCATAAAATGGTCCTAGACATATGAATTGCCAATTTGTTTTGACAAAATTTTCAAAGGAAATTGTTTCCTGGTTTGAGTGTATGTTTGCCACTTCTCAGGCTCAATTTTTGTGATATCCCATTACCTACCTCCATCGAATGCTAAGTGAGCGCCGCCACCATTACCATCGCGCTGCCACCACCAACAAATTCCATGTAACTTCGTCAAGGATTCCAAATATACACCATAATTCCGGCGAAATTGTCACTTAACGGCGACAGCAGCATGTGATGCATCATCATCGGGGAAAATGTGAAGAAAAAACCGTGCCCCTTAGTGCTCCGTTTTTGGGAAATTCAATATTCAATTTGATTGTAGCAAAATGTGCGGCATATCAATGCGCGTCTACAAATTTGTAACAAGTTTTGTGGTGTTGAAAAGTCGGGAAGTTGTGGCATAAAGTACTCATCTAGAATTTCGTCTGGGAAGTGGTAGTGGCATGGTGATTGCCTCATATAGATGCGAGTCATTACCATTCCGTATTAGTCTTTTCTCAGTTGTTAAATGTGCGGCAAAAGAATTCTGGGGAAGACCCTTCAAATAGGGACGGAATAGTTTAGATAAAGTGTGTGGGAACAAGGTGCTTAATAGTTATCGATTATGGTGTTGTAATTCGATGCCTTACCAATTTTGTTGTTTTACATAAAAACAAATCCGTAGGTACTTATGTGAGTTGGAAATTGAAGATCCACTTGCCTTAAGCACTGTTGTCTATCTCTTCTCTGAGTCACTGTATATGTCGTCTGTCTGTATCCTCCGTCGGTCTTTTTGTACATAAAACACAACGGAACGTGTTCTTTTCATTGAATAAGCACGCTTATCTTTCTGTAAGTGACTCAAGATCAATGATTCATATCAACACTAGCGCTGTGTTAATAGCATCATAAGGGTATTCATAACCCCTTTAGCGCTAGTGAATTATAAAAAATAAAAAAAAACACCGGATGACTGCTGTATTTTTCAAGCTGAAATCTTTGCCATTGAGAGGGCAGCTCTCTACCTAAATCCTTCTAGGATTCCAATCTTAGTTGACCACAAGACCGTGCCGAAAGACTAAAATATGTAAATTTCTGTCTGGGTCTAGGAGAAATGCCCAACAGAAGACTGAATTTCAAAAAACGCACGTCGAGTAGGTAGGTACTCTAGCAAAAAAAAGCTGTGCTTTCTCTTCTGCTTCCAAAAGGCGATGAGCCTGGATACGCCGGGAGGATCCTGCTATCCAGAGCGGTCAGCTCAATCCTTCTATACACTTCTCCTGACTGGACGAGGTCACTTACAATGAAGAAAATAAGAAGAAAGCTTTCATTAGCATACAGGCTCTGCGCAGTCAGAACAGCAAAAGGTTCCCGGACAATTTCGTGCAAAGCTGCCTGGAGGGGAAAATCAGAGGAAAGAGTGTAGGAGGAGCATATAGAAGGCTTGAGCTGACCACTACTGACTAAGCCGGGTGGTTCAACTTGGCAAAAGGCAGATGGAGCCATAAACTGATTCCCACCATCGAGGTCTGGACAAAGAGACCATGCGGAGTCTGCAACTATAACCCTATGCAGTTCCTCTCCAAAAGCCACCGTCTATCGAAAATATCTCCACCGATTTGGAAACGATAGCTTGCCCTTCTGCCAAGAATGTCTAGATGAAGAGGAAGACACGAAGCACGCAATGTTCCACTGCAGACCCTTTGCACCCTCCAATCCCGCAGCTTCTTGTTAACCATATGATGAGCTCACAGAGGATGACTGGTTGGAGATCTGTTCCTTAACAAGGAGAGTAAATAAGGAACTGAGAAGAGTGGACAAATTTAGAAGAGTCAAAACGGTGGATGCCGAGTTGCTAACCAGCGCCGCAAAATAATACCTTACCTATTAGAAATGTGTAGCTGTAGTTTAGTACGCATGAGCGTAGCACCGGAGAACCATATACTCGCGAAACGTGCTTGCCAACTTGTATTACTGGTGCCTATGAAGATTCCACATCCATTGAACCACACATTGGGTATCACATTGGCCTTTCTTTGGATAAACTGCGTCCAGGCATTGGAGGGACAGCCACTTTACCTAACCTAGCCTAGAAGCAAATGCTTGACGTTTATAGAAAAAGTGAAGAACTTGGATTTTGAGTGGCTTATTGCACCTTATTTGCTGTTAATTTTAGGAACGTTTCATCACAGGCTATCAGACAAGCCTGTTCGCTCGTTTTATGAACCGGATTTACCTATGTCTCGTTTCTCGTTTTATCAATGCAAAAGCACCACGAGTCGCCTTAGTCAAAGGTGCCTTCCGAATTTCTTCACAGTTCTTCCCTGACCCCAATTTCTCGTGTCAACGGTAGCATTTGTTTAAAAGATATTTGGCAAAACTTTTTGGCATTGGCATCCCAAAATGTAATTTATTTTGCTAGTCAGTGTCGGACACTCATACAGTATGTGCAGCTATCTTCACTTGATCTAGGCTACAGGTGTCATCCTCTAGGACAGCCAACTTATTTATCACAGATAGTACCTGAAGTTTCGGTGACCTGTAAACAACGCTTCAACGTACCTATTAGAAAATTCCTTGGATCAAGTTAAGAACTTCCCTCTTGGTCCAACCGGCAGACATTTTAATTGTCATTATGACTTGTCTTCATTTTGCACACTTTCCCTTTTTAAATGTTCATTCGTGTCCCACTTATCGATCTTGTCTTCCACCATCTCTCTGTATCGGGTAGCAAATGATTCAAGTTCCAAAAACCCAGAGATACAGCCATATTCCCATAGTCCTATGACTCGATAAAAGTCGTATCACAAACTAGTAGTAAGTTACAAAAGTCGAAAAAGATGACATTTTTTGTAGCTTGCTTTGAAGCAATCGACACTATAGATAGAGAAGAGTAGGTTAGGTTAGATCAGATTAGCAGACTACATTAATGCAACCACACTTAGACGAGAGAAGGTCCTTTGTGATACCACAACCACATGGATCTGTAGTTTCTTCAAAAAAAATTATCAGAATCAAAAGAATCAGCCGGAGCTTATTATGAACCGCTGGAGGCTGCCTAAGCCAGTTCTTTGAAACTATGGAAGAAGGTGGCTCCTAAGTAGACACTTCTTCGAGGTGAAAGGGCTGGACACGTACATCAAAGGTGGGGAATCGTCCCTTCCTCCTCCTCGTCCATATAGATTCTACAAAAATCATTATAGAGGACACCTAGCCTTATGGCCAACGGTGCCATTATCTCGGCTTGGAAGACGCTGTAGTGGCCAGGCAAACGGATGGAGATGCTTACGTTAACCTCCTTGAAGAAGACACACCCCATTCCCGCTTCTCTTTTGGAGCCATCATTCTGAAGCAGATGAACACCCTTCGTAGCTCAAAATCATCCTTTCAGTCAAGTCTGGAGGTGGTCACCGTGGCTTAGTGGTTAGTACGTTGGACTGCTAAGCGAGAGGATTCAGGTTCGATCCTCGAAATCATCAAACATTTTTTCGCGGCACCACCTCTTCGCAGGCATGACAAACCTACAAGGGTAAAATCTGTCATGAAAAGGCTTCCCAAATCCACTGTTAGGAGTTGGCAGTACAACACGCACAACATGGCTGGTTGCGAGAAGCTAGACCTTGGCTTACTATGAGCCTGTGGTGCCAAATATTTGTATTTGTATTTTGTAGTCAGGTCTGGAGAGGATAATCATTCCTAACGAAGTTCGTATCGAATAGGAGTCGTTGTAGGGTATAGAAGGCGTCAAATAGTGGAGTGTCAAGCACGAAAATTGTCAGCCCAGAAGGATTATCTTTTGGTTTGATACAAGAGAGAACTTCTACAAGTCATCACCTTCATCGACCTGTAAAAAGCTTCAACCTTGTTCCTTTTTTGGATTTGAATTTGACAAAAACACTTGTCAAACTAAATTTTAATCAAAAACAAACCAGAGTTGCTGTTGTGTTCTAATCGTCATAAATGTCGCGATGTATGACGTAAGGGAATACCTTATTTCATTTGACGTGAGTCACTTCGTAATAAGTGACTTGGCCAAGAGAACAATGGCTGAAACACAACACCGCTTTGACACCGTTTTACGTTCCATCCGATTTGAAGAAGGCTTTGAAATGACACATCCGAAATGACGTAAATAATTCTAAAAACTATTGCAGCAGGAGGAGCGGCACCAACCAATTGATTTGCTGCTCGACTTTTATTTCAGTTTTTTTTTCTTTATTCGCAGTTTTTAAATGTCAAAAGCGAACAAAAGTTAAATTTATTCTAACTTTTGGTTCGATTTGAAATCACGTTGCGCAGCATTACGTTCTTCTCTACGAATGCTAAACGAAGGTCGAGGCGGAAGCGACGTTATGATAGGATGCATTGAATTCCTATGGTTGAACTAGAAAACGTCAAGCGAAGCTGAAGCCAAGGCGCTACTGTGTTTCAGGCATAAGGCTGATAGACTCCTGTTTCGCCTTTTTATTTCCTTCGATACCCAAGCTAGTGTCAAATCGTACATTTGCTGTCTAACACATGAATCAAAGATTTCATTTGAAGCTACCTACCTACTTATCATAAAGAAATTCATTTAATGAACGCAACAATAAAGCCCCAAAATATAATTAGGTACCAGTAAATCACAATCCAGAATTATTTCCCATTTTCCCACATTCTTCCACAAAATAGTTTCCACTTTCAAATTTGCTTCGTTCTCTTTCTCTTTGCCAATTAGAGTTGTCAAAAAAATGTTTTTGTTTCTTTTGGTCTCAATACAACGCACCACTTCACTACCGCACACCAACAAAGGTTTGCGCCATTTTGAAAAAAGATACCTATCTCTGTTCAACCACTCACTTCTGCAGAGAAAGGCAGCAGTAAACAAAAAAACAAATTCGATTAGAAGAGCAACACACACTCATGTTCCTTTGTTTTGATTGCCAATAAGAATGCAATTTATCCAAGTGGTTTGTTAAGAGAGAGTCAGAAATTAAGAGAAATTCTAAACAACCGCTGAAGAGAAGGGAAATATATTTACTTGTAAATTTAACTTTAAATAACACTCACCTGATAAACACGATCCCGCCGCTCCAAATGTCGATTTCAATTGCGAAAATCCTGCGAACAAAAATAAAAAAAAAAATTAAAATATCAACTTACACATAATTGATTCATAAATAAGGACCACAGACGAATTCGTAAATTGACCCAAAATCGAATACACAAAAGGGAATACGAAATTATTTCCTCATGATTAAGCAATCAGAATGGCATACACTTGGTGGGGAATGGCAAAGGACTTAGAAATCAATATGGGAATTACGTTTAAAGGGATTCACTTCTTTTTCTTTTCAGGACCAAGGAACTTATGAACTTGGATGAATGAATTACGGTTGACAAGTGAGTTCTTTGTCATTTCCTGTTGTCAATCCATGCTGATGGGCAATATTTACTCAAATGACGTTTCCATTATTAAGGATTTGTTTGACCATACATACAACAGTTATTTGAAATTGCGTTTATGCTTATAAAGGACACGAAATTATATAAAATAATGCAAAGTGGCTTGTGACAGAAGTTGTGTCGCAATTGTATTTCGTCCTTTCGTGATTTTATGATCAACTTTTTGAAGTCTGCCATTTTTGTTCCTGCTGATCCTGATGCCACCTACAGTAACAGCTGTGTTTGCTAGAAATCCAACAATCGATTGAAGCCGTAACCGAAGATAAGGGGAAATCTAACGTGGGTTCAGGGCCGAAGAAGTTCTCCTCTGAACCTTGCCTGGCAAGTTAGTCGAAGAACTCATATATGTTCATAGATGACGCCTATGCTGCAGCCTTCACTTGGATATTCAAGGAATCACTGTCTTCCCCTAGCATGGATTGTCCAGTCTGAAAAAGATGTACAGTCGCGAGAGTTGTTCACAGACTTGTCAACTTATCAAGCCAGCGACACTTAGATGGTTTGAGCATGAACTAATGCCGCTTGGATATTGTCTTTTGCTTCCTTAACCATTGGCTTTTGTCAGTGTGTAAGTCCTGCGGATATGTCAAAAGTCCATATTCCTACAGTAAAGTAACTACTTACTCCGTAGGGAACCCGCTTTAGTCAGTTCCATCGTTGTTTTCCGAGAACTTGCTGTGGCCGGGACCTTTCGTTGATTGAAAACATATTAGTGCTCCTTCAAAGTGTCATGATGCTGAGTTCCCTTTCTTGCTGTTTTCTAACACAATTAAATGGTGAATCAAAGCCATTTGGAACAGCCTTGCATAATCTGTTTCTAGCCAAAATGTTTGCCCCGAAAAATGTACGAACAGTAGGTAACCTAGTCAAAATTTCAAAATGGGGCAACTCGCAAGAGAAACATAAAAATTCGAACAAAATCCATTCCCTGTCAATCACATACCGAACAACTTATTGCCAAACAATCGAAGTCAATTCAACGTGATTCGCGGGAAACCTTCATCCATGGCCTCCATCGAAAGGTGTTTCGAATTTATTACTCTCGTGCCAACCACCGGGGCACATTTTAATGCCATCACGTGTTTCCTCGAACATATGTAAAACTTGAACCCATCACTATGCGCCACGCCAATGAAAGAGAGCGCTACGTGAAATCGAAAAAAGGGTCAAAGCAACATTTTGATGGCTTTGACGTCAGTTCCTGAAATATTTTCGTAGTCAAAAGCTATAAAAACCCGAAATCCATAAACACACTTCACGGGCAATGAATACATACATCTGTAGGTATGTTGGTACATGATTCGAGGAGAAGAACGTTAAAGGCGCAACAAAAGAATCGCTATCCTAACAAACGGTTTTGACTTGACAGCTCCTTGGTAGCTCAAGGAACCATCGACGATTCCTCGTTTCGATAGTAAAATACAAAAAAAAAAAAAAAGGAGCAGCGCAACAAAATCTTCAGAGGATATAGTGTTTGGTTTGCCTCTTTGCAAGCTTTTCTCTGCTTTTCGGTAGTAAAAACTGTATTGCACACTTTAGTGCCGGTGACAAGTGACTTTGTGTCGCAGAAACCAATCCGGGAATTGATAGGATTTCAGGAATTCTTTTATTATTTTGGGTTTTCCCCGTCATTGTATTGCTATGATTGAGGAATAGCGTTGAAAAAGTGCACCGCAATGCAGTTGATGTCAGCACTAGAGAATTTTTGAATTATTATTTTATTTAATAATATATTTAACAGTAAGATTTCCACTTTGTATTCTGAATTTGGAATAAACTTTTTAATAATTCCTTTGCTTGTTGTAATTGTTTTCCACATTAACCAGCGGGTAATGTACGTAAAAAGGAAACAAAACGTGATATGTTGGGGTAACTGCCCACAAGAGGAAGTATTTACAAAACGTCATCTATCCACATAGGTAAAGGGTCTTCCAATAGGGACTTCCGAACTTTAATAGTTGATAGCGGTCATATTGTTGAAGCTACATCTGTCAAATTGACTGTCGTTTATTCAGTCTGTTTTGCCTAATCACCATGGACGGATATAGCGTTCAACAAAATGGGTGTTCTGTTCGGGCAACGTTCCGCACCCTCGCCCATTTTACGGTCGCCATAATCGTCCTTCCGATAGGACTATTCGCAGTGTGGTGGATAAATTTGAGTCCACTGGTTCAGTAAACGATCAACCAACACCCTTTCGTCGACGAAACGAAAGATCTGCCGAAAACATCGCCATTGTCCGTGAGAGTTTGCAGGAGAATCCGAGGCAGTCGATTTCGCGTCGCTCACAAGAACTCGGCCTTTCGCAGATCACAACTTGGCGAATTTTGCGTCGTGACTTGGGCCTGCACCAGTACAAAATTCAACTGACCCAGGAGCTGAAGGTAAACGACCATGGATAACGACGTGTGTTCGCTGAATGGGCTCTGGAGCAGTTGAAAACTGACCCTAAATTTCTGAAGTCGCGGGTCTATGAGAATATATACGAATATTAAGGTAGATCTTAGGAAAAACAGCATGATCATGAGACGGAAGCAGGGAAGATAGTTGCAACGGTCAACGAAGGCAAAACAAAGTAGGTTCATACCATCATCAAATGAAAAATCTAACAACAACGTCTCAGGCCGAACGTCACAATTGACAGATATAGGTAGCTTTGAGTTAGTTAGGGACTTTGTTTTCCTAAGCTCAGCTATTAAGTTAGAAAACGACACTATTGCTGGGATCAGACGAAGAATAACTCTTACAAATCGTTGTTTCCTTAGGCTAAGAAGGCAATTGAGGAGCAAAGTCAACCAAAATGTCCCTTTGCAAGCCTGTTACCATCTAAATCCGGAGGCATAGACCATTCGAAGAATTACTGAGGTTGCCTTATGTTGTTTTGAGAGATTTACTGTCCTGTCTGGTATATGAGCTGTTCAGCGAGGTCAAAGAATTCAAAAGATTCCAGATACACGGACTAGCATGGCAGGGTCATGTAGAGCTTGTAGAGGTATACATCAGCGTGATTCAGCTGGCGCGAGCAATTGGAAAGAGATGTCAACCAGCTTTGGGTGCGAAACTAGAGGCAACTGGCTTATGATCAAGCTGGCTGAAGACCTCCTTTTAGCACTCGTTTAATCGAACATAGCACTGGATTTTCAAAGGCAAGCTGACGAGAGATGGAGCGCGTTCTCATCATGCCGTATCTGCAGAGAGCTCTAAACAAATAACCATGAAATAAAAACAAGACATTCTTGGGCTAAACAGAAATTTTAAGGCTCTTCGTAGGAATCATTACCATTGTCGCGCTTTACCTATGTACCTCCTTGTCCAAAATTTCCCCAAGTGCAGCTTGCACGGATGCACATAGGCAAAGCAAGACGCTGATTATCACAGGATACAACCAACTGGGGGCCCACCTTGGAATAGCGTTTGAATACTGACGACTTACACCGTGAATATCTCTGCATGATGCCACCAAAAACGATTATAAAACTAATTATGAGTGCGGAATGGTTCGTGGAGGTCGAACGACAACCAACAAACTAACACAAACCCTTCTTCTTTGTCTTCCTTTTCAGACTGAACATTGTAAGCTAGAAAAACAAAATGCATTCTTAGAGATCCGAGTGGAAGCTGCATCTTATATAATGCATTCACCCCTTCTACTGACCTAAAATGGACAAACAGAAACATTTATGGAAAGATGGGTGGCGACTTCAGTCTTGTTTCGTCGAAATTGGTATGGTGGTTTATTTTTCGAAATACTGGTGTTATCAGGTTCCAGTCTTTTCTGTAAGTGTGGTGTCCAGAATAACTGGAGAGAATTTAATTGATGTTGTGGTCAATAATATGTAGTATTCCCTTCCAACTTACTCAGTCTAATTGACTCGTTAAGTCATATGACCACCCTACTACTGCCAGTGTTATGCCTTTGCAGTAGAGTCGATATCAGCTTTTTCGCAGTTGATCGACTTAAAAATTTAAACCGCGTGCGAACCTTTAGCGTGACAAACTATGATTTGCTTGTTAAGAGTTGATTCCTGCTTCCATTATATTCTAATGCAACCAAGTTCGGTTTTGCGAATGCAATTACGTCTAAGTCTTTCCCTTTTAGTATAAATATTGAGAATTTGTTGTGATACAACTTAAAGCCACGAAATGAAACAAAGATTTTGAGTCCATTGAGGCTTATATAGATCTTTCATTGGATATCCCAACTAACCAATGATATAGAAGTTTTACCAAGTTTATGATTGCCAGCCAAGCATCACATTTTCCTCATCCAAAGTCGACACTAAAAAGATGTAAGAATATTGACACCGACAGTTGTCAAAATGAGCGAAGTCAGTCGAATTCACGCCGTTCATAGAAATCGGGAATCGTTTGGTCCACATTGTGGTGAATTTTGCGTAAAGTTCTTGGCCTACACCCTTACAAGATCAAATTAACTCAAGAACTGGAGCCTCTTGATCATTTGAAGCGCTGAAACTCCTCCAATTGGGCTCTGCAAAAGTTTGAAGAAAATCATGAGTTTCATCGAAAAATCATATTTTTGACTTAACGGCTTTGTCCTTGTTAATGAGCAAAGTAATGCATTTTTGGACAGCAACAACCCCACATGTGCTTCAAGAGACTCCATTGCATCCACAAAAAGTGACCTTGTGGTGTGGACTTCATGCCGGAGGTGTGCTTGGACCTTATTTTTCCGTCGATGAAAATGATCGCCATGTAACGGTCAATGAAGTTCGCTATCGTGCCATGTTGGAAGACTATTTTTGACCAGAGTTGGATGGACCTGACATCAGTGATATGTGGTTTCAATAAGATGGTGCCACATGCCACACAGCTGGCCAAGCAATTGATCTTTTGAAGGGGAAATTCGGTAATCGTGTAATCTCGAGAAATGGTTCGGTCGAATGGCCAACTCGCTCATGCGATTTAACGCAGTTGGATTTCTTTTTATGGGCCTACGTTAAGTCGTTGATTTATGCCAACAAGACAATAACGTAAGAGGAGCTCAGGAACAATATCAAACGCGAAATTGTCAACATTCCGGCCGATAAGTATTGATGAGTGGTTGAAAATTGGTTCTAAAAAATCGATCGCTGCAAACGTGCTCGCTCGGTGGTCATATGAACAAAATCGAATTCCATACTTAAATTTAACATGTGGACTGCACCTGGAATAAATTTCAGCCCGATATCTCAATTATTCTGTGTTTTGTTCAAATACTAAATTGTTATGTCCTTATTGAAAAATCGTTTATTTTGTAAGAGACTTTTGACTGTATTAAGATGAACTCATGCCAAAAGAGCACAAAACAAAAGCAACGATGTATGGATGTACGCATACGTATACATACACATATGTGGGCGTAAATATTATTTTATTTTATTTTCTCTCATTTTGACTGACAACAAAATTGGCGTCAGAATGCGGCGATCGTCAGTGTTACTAGAGCGAAAATAATTTCATGACAAAAATATAAATAAAAAATAAGTCTGCAGCCGCTTTTAAGAGGGCCTATCACTCATCACCACAGTAATTGTGATGAAGTCAACTGGCGACAATCCCAACCAAGCGAATCTGAACAAAGTGACAGTTAAGTTCATTATCACTTTAAGTGGAAACATTTTTTTTTTTTTTTAATTCCATCTGTTTACTCACATCGCAGCTGGAAACAATTGTATCTGACAAAGTAACTTTTCTCATTGCAATCTTTTGGCTACTTTTGGCAGGAAATGTGGGCCGAATCTCTTAAGTAAAAATTGGCTCTGAAATGTATATATACATACATACGAGTGTGTACCCCTTCCCTTCCCCCGTTTGGGTGGTCACAGCTAAATGGACCAGATCCGATTACACGAAACAATTAGTGGATGAAATCCGATTGAAAGTGATTGAGTTCTGAGAGTTCTTGAGTTCCTTTGAAAATTTTCAAAATCTTTGCGTGCAATTTGCTTTGCCCCACTTAATGGGCTTCTAGGTGTTTTCCAATTTGTCGTTTTAAACGTTTTAGTATAATGTAATTGGAAAATTACCAAACAGTTGTTGTAGGCAATAATAATTCTAATATCCTCTGCGAAAAGATGGAAAACTTAGAACGGCTGTTCTTTTTTTTTTTTTGAAAAGTTGTTGACATTTTTTTGAAAGTTTTTTAAGTGAAATCTTGACGCGGGTATATTTCAATAAATCTGACAATAGGTTGGGTTGAAGTGGTTGCCAACTTAAGCCAGCACACTTTGAACAATGATAGGTCCGTTGTGGTACCATATGGATCTTGGAGAGATTGTCCTGACCTATTTGAGCTTCTGAAGAAGTTTCTGACCTCTGTGCTCATAACATCGCCTTAAACCGTTACAGTAGAAGGCTCGTAAGTGAAGTTTTGTGGGAGAGAGCTGGACAGGTACAAATAAGGTAGGGAATAGTTTCCTCATTTGAGAGCAAGCGAAGCCTTGTTGCATTAGACATAGTCCAGTGATGACAGCAATTACAGTGCTGATATGCAATCTGTTGAGAAACATTCAACTCTCAGAGCGTTTCAGAACTAGTATTGGTTAAATCTGTTTTGTCACTGCCTTGACATGTTGCACTATTTGTCTACATCTAGCTTACATGTAGCTATTGGTATACCCGAGGTACCTTTATCTGATAGAATGGGTATAATTGTTCCATATCTAGCGTGTTTGGCAGCTAACAATTCCCTGGAATGTCTCTATCTCCTGGAGTTGTGGTATCGAAACGGCGCATCCGCTCCACTTATGTCTCTAGCAGGTTCACCAGTTTCAACTACTTCTACCTACCTACCTCTATCTTCCGGAACACAGCAAAGGTGAATATTAAACTACTCCGACATTTATGTGAGAGACCGTTGGGTGGATGTCATCGCTAAGTAGGGACACACTTAGGCCAGAATGAAGGCCCATTGTGTTATCACGTAGAGAAACTGGATAACCAGCATCAGAAACCTTACATGTCGAAAGAAGGAATAAAAGCTTTGGGTAACCGTATCGGTGTAAACCCTTTCGTGAACCAGTTGGACCCACATACGAAACTATTAATTTTAAAGATGTCGAGATCGTTGAGGTTATCGTAGAAATACTCTCCTAAAGTTTTCCTCCTCAGCCTTGAAAGGAGAGGGCAGGTGCAAAAAAGATGTATTACCGATTCTTCCTCCTCTTCGTCTCTGCAGCTTCTACAGAAACCGTTAGAAGGGACACCCATTCTGGTGGCATGCCTGTCAATTAAGTGCACTGGAGAAGACTCCTGCCCCCGTACCATACGCTGTTTTAGATTCATCTGTGTACATCTCTATCGCAGATTCGTCCAAGATCCCTCCCGATTGCCAAACACTTCTGCTGGTAATTCTTGTGCTTAGAGCTTAGAGAAAGTGATTGCAAGGACTTGATTGATACTAGACTATAGGAAAAGTTGCGGATATTTTATATTTTTTTAAGCTAAGGTAAGACGTCTTTAATCCAGAAACACGCTACAGCGATTTGGAAAATGGAAAAAGAAGCTGAGATTAAGCCTATCAGGGGACACACCTCCACTTGCCCAATCCGATCATAGGTTTTTGTTCCATCTCGGTGTAGAAGAGGATCAATTACTCAAAAGTATGTTATATATAGAGAATGAATCACCTAAATCCCCATTTTCATCCAGGACACCAATAAGATATGTGTCCCGTGGGACTCACTTAATCACAGGACCCATTGTGAAGCCTGTGGATTGTCTGTGGGAAGCACACACTAGCTTTTAATACATTTTTAATTTATCGGGTTGAATGAGAATTCTTAAAGGTGGTCTTAGCTTTATTGCCAAGGTCATGAAGTTCATCGGGGCTTGGTTTCGGATCTTAAGGGACCCTGTGGCCGAGTTGTAGATAAAACCTTGCGGTGGTACTTTCTAAGTTTTAAAAGAGCTAGTCAAGTTTCATTTTTCGATCGCGACCTTATTTCACTGACTTGGTGCATTCAGATTTCAGATGTTCAGTCTCACTAGGATTTCAAAGGATTGGCCTCCCTGAATCGACCCGAATTCCAAAAGAATTTTAGGATGGGTTTCGATGGCTTGTTTGACAATTCGCCCAGGTAATTGAAAAAGTGTGCTCCGAAAGTCAGCCCTTTCTGTTTTTGGTAAGGCTTGGACGGCAAGAGAAATACAGGAAGCAAATGGCGGCAATACGAAGACGCAAGTTCATTTTATACTGAACGGATTTCCTGGTAGCAAAGAGGAAGTACGTCTACGACCAAAAAACGGAAATTGAAATAGAGGCGGCTATAGAAGAGGCAAAGAAGTTCACCAAACAGAAGTTGCAAAAGAAATGGAGCTCAGAAAAGAGAGGGCTATGGACCGCGAGACTGATCCCAAATGTTGCTGAATGGAAAGGACGGAAACACGGTAAGGTAAACTATCACGTCACCCAGTTTCTAACCAGACATGGGAACTTCAACGGGTACCTCCACAAGATGGGCAAAATAGGTAGTCAAGCTTGCCAGTATGGCGACTCTCAAGCGGACGACATGCACCCTCTTCGCCTGCAGTAGATGGGAAGAATAGCACTAGAATGAGTGATTGGCAACATATCCCCGGACAACATACCGGCAAAAATGTCAACGAGCAACCAGAATTGGAATCGATAAGGTACTCAAAACAAAAATGAGAGTGGAAAACCAAACAAAACCTCATGAAACTCTATAAACCTGATGAAAAGACTCACCGGCTAGAAGGAGTCAACCCACAACGGGAGAAAAATATTAAAATGCCGGTCCCCAGTGGGGAAAGAAAACGGCACTACCCTGAAGTAATGCGTAAGCGGTCCCGGAGTGGATGGTGTCAAAGTGAAAAGGGGTTAAAGTTGGTTTTTTTTTTTAGTCAGTAAGCAGAAGTCTCACACTACTTGAAACTGAGCGGGATTTTTTCTCTTGCGCATTAGCGTCTCTCCACCACCCAAACATGGGCATGCACAGAGGACGTGGAATATGCCCTCTTGGGCGTCTACGTCGCCACATTTTCTTAAGGTGGACCGTCAGCAGGTTTGAAACCGTCATTAATATCTATAAGAAGTGAGAGGTGACTTCTGTTGAGTAGGATGATTTCTTTTCACTTCCAGAGCGTCCTTAAAGTGCGGTTTGTCGTGAGTACACTTCATCTTTTCAAGTTCCAGCGGTTGTAGGATTGAGTCATCAGCCATTATAAGGTCCATCTCCGAACCCATTCTTACAAGCTTATCCGCCTTCTCATTTCTATGGATGCACTTATGTCCCGAGACTCGAATGAGTATAGCGTGATGGTTAGCACTAAGGGACTTGAGTTCATAGTGGCGGCCTTTCACAATGATGGATCTGATTATTGTGGATGGCTTTGATGGCTGCTGGTAGTTCTCGCGAGGCCTCGGCGTTTGCTACAATTTCCGCTTGAGTAAGATATCCAGAGCTATACTACGGACTGAAATGGGAATGAGAAAATTCTCTCGAGGACGAACCTTAAAAGGATTGTGGCTATTTTTTCGATGGAAGTGCAAGACACTTATCACTAGCTTTTAGTGACTGACATTGTGTAATTAGCTGGGGAGCAACCTATTGCAATGTCGAACAAAAACCACAGAAAGTTGTTCCCTGTCAATGATTTTGGCAAGGGTCTTCCTTTCACAGAAGCCACTTACATGCAACAAATGCTTATGTATATATAAATCAATAATTAAATTTATACCCCACTTGCAACACCCCAAATCAATTACAAGGAAAACCGACTCATAACACTCGCTAAAACAAAACAATTGAGCCCGGCAATTGATTACCCTCATTCCCTTTCAAGAAGTTCAAGTCGGTGTACCGTAAGATGCAAATTAAATTCGCATAAAAAAAATCGAACATAAAGAACTCTTTCATTACCCGTCGGAGTTTTCCCATATACCTACGTCCCACAATGGAGCGGAGGATGCACTCTCATTGTTCGAGGTGTGAAAATCGTCGTCATCATCAAATCCATAAGTGCGGGGATTGTTCTGGTTCTGCACACTGCTGCTGCATGCGATACAGAACATGTGTGCATGTGGGTGATTTCAGAATGCATTCGTCAAGTGAAGCAAATAAAATGAATAAAATGCATCCCGAGCCCCGTAACAGCTCGAGTATGTGTTGCACGAGCGTGCATTACATCCCATTTGCGAAAGTATAACATGTAAAGTGTGAAATTATAATTGTTCTCCAATTGACAGACACCGAGAAGGCGGTGACGCGCGGTTTGTCTTATCATCTCTACTAATTGGCTATTTGATAGAACTAAGTTGTCATTGGGTGACACTTGCGAATGCATACGGCTTTGACATCAAAGTGCTAAATTTGGTCACACCCTATCAATGGCAATGTAAGTGGCATAATTTGAAAAAAACAAAATGCTTGTGGGGTGGGTTAAGAGAGTCAGAAGCATTTTACTCAAAGAAGAAAGTGTTGCCAATAACACAAAACAAATATGATTCCCAATTCCTACTTAAGTATTTCAATCCATCAAAAAAGGGATTCTTAGTTAAGGAGTAACCTTAGCATGGGAATAAGCTGTGCGTTGGCAGAAATTAGGTAGTTTATACTAGCTTTGCTCTTGTGGTCGCCTTTTTGAAAACCACTTGACCTATTTGTTTAGTTATATCTATCAACTTCATGAAAAGGCACATACAGTGGAATCCGTTTACAACAACTTCGCTTACTAACTAACCGAAGACTAACTTTGAGCGATGTCGACACAACAACATGTTAGGCTTGTATACAATAGAAAAGTTTAAATTTTCAGTTCATTTTGTGCGTCGTCCGGTCCCTTGATCGTCTACTGTAATTTACCCACTTATTGATTCTGAAATTCCGTCGTCTTTTCTTACAACATCCCACTCGTCAGTGCAAATTTACTTACTCTAGACAGATATACGCGACCACAGGCTTCATTTGCTTAAATAAATGAGAATAAGCTAGATGAACAATTTGCAGTTTCGAACCACACATGGCACCAGGAAAGTAAATTCCCTGCACAACTACAAAGGGCCTTCCTAGATCTCCAAAATATTCTAGCAAGTATCCTTAATGGCTGTAGAACAACGGTGCCTTGACTTATACCCGCTGCCTAGTTTTTATACCCACAGTAGGTAAGGTCTCACCTAAGGATTTCAGGCCGGTAAGCTTGACCTCCTTTCTATTCAAAACTTTTGAACGAATTCACAACCTGTATGTGAGGGACGACGTGGATTGCAATCGTCTTCCTAAATCATGACATGCCTGCCTATCTAATCCTTTACCGATCATAAAACCAATCGAAATCCATCGCGCTCAAGGAATTCAAAATGGTTGCATTCCTAGATATTGACGGAGCATTCAATAACTTTGATACACTTGCGATAATAAATGCTTTGGAAAACCTTAACCTTTGCGAATCAGTCTGCGGTTTATAACACCACATTCATAATAGCAAAGTCAACATCGCTTTTGGTAGCAGTTCGGCCAGGAAGAAGTCACACCGAGGTACACCCCGACGAGATGTAATGTCTCCTCTCCTTCAATTCTCTCTAATATCCCTAGTTCCCGTGTTTTAGTCAAAGGGTAGTCGTTAACTCTTTAAAATAAAATCTAGTCCTCAACGAACCTCTTCAGAAGCTAAAGGATGTGGAGTGAATCGTGGTTGGGTCTCCGTGTCGGGTAAGTATCGTATCCTGGCAGATATTTTTCAATATGCTTCAAACGAGCTTAATCATCAACAAACACCTGTGGCCTAAGTGTAAATTAAGGTGGCGCTACAGTCAGGGGTGGATATGGGTCTCAACCAAAAAGCGTCTCTAGCCAGCTTGATCATTAGTTAGCTGCCTCCGGGTTTGCTCGCTAAGTTGGTTAAGATCCCCTTCCCCATCTGAGTTTGGTTCTTCTTCTGCTGCGTTGTTCCTTACTGCTGCCTTAAATGACCCAGCAACCTCAATCGTTGGACCTTCACTCTTCTGGCTAAGTCGATATCACTATACAGCCCGGGGCCTAAGTACCAATCCATCTAAAACGGAGTTGGTCCTTTTCAATAGGAAAACTAAAAACTCCAATCAATATCCCACCGAAGTTGAAATGTATGCTTCTGAGCTTCTCAAATAGTGCCAAATATCTTAGGACTCCTTCGAGACAAGAACCATGGTTTGGTGGTCGGTTTTGAAAAAAACAAAAACCGACATAAAAGTTCGACGTGTAGCTTGTCAAAGCACTACAGTTGCTTTGAGAACTTCTCCAACAGCTGCATATTTATGACATGCAGCAAGCAACTAAAGCAGCCCTAAGGCTGAGAGAAAACCATCAATGGTGTGATAAACCGTGGACATGCCAAAATCGTACTGATTCACCACAGCCTTCCTAAATCAACTGCTGACCACTGAAAATAACTTCAAAGTGCGCTACAAGCACGCAATACTAGACAGAAGTGCCTAGAGACAGCGCGAAGTCCGGTGTATCTTCAGAAGACCTTAACTTTCAAAACTCCTTTAGTCTACCTAATCACTGTCTGTCACAGGTATCTCTGTCAGGCCGCCACTTGGCTGACGGTTAACCCAGTATCACGCACAGATATTGTGATTTATTTCGACAGCCAAGCTGCATTCAAACCTTCTGTTACCAACACGACAAAATTTAGAGCAGTGATGGACTGCCGCGAGATCGCTAACCAGCTTTGTTGAATAGGTATATCCAGACCATAACCATTACCAGGACCAGACTTTCCTACACATACCCCACATTTATATGTAGAATGTGAATATACTTATGTTAGGTATGAGGATTATTGCTTTGTTTAAAATAACACCAATGGCAACACTTACACACAAACTTAAGTATGCTTGTGAATAAAACAAACATACGGCTGTCGGAATACGAATAGATCTTGAAGGTTTTGGTATTCACTAAGAGCTTTCGCTTTTGAGTGCTTTTGGACATAGGTACATATCCAGTTTCAAAAATTTCTTAAATATTTTTTTGTGTTATTTCTTTGTTCTATATCCTGTCGTATTGTCGCATTTGGGGTAGGTCACTGCAGTCAGCATTATGGGTAACGAAAAACGAACCCAATAGTGATCGCTTTGTTGAATTTTTACCGTAAATCTGACGTGCAGTTGACATCGTTTTACCAAGACAAACCTGTATCAAATTTCCTGGATCAGGATCCTGTGTTCTTAAGAATTTAATTCAATTCAAGAAAAAAGATCTCAAACGTAGAACTGGAGGAGAGTATGTACATATGTTGAACTTAATTTGTGACAAATGAGAGCGATGAACCAGTTTATAGAGGAAGATGAATAGACAGTAGGTAGCTTCCGTACCGATATTACTACTAAGTAAGGCTTACTTTTGCCCTGTTTTCCCCTGTGTGGCTTAGTGCTTCCACGACACCTAAGCACCATGGCGTTCGGCTTTTGGAAATATGTCGCAGCTCTGCCCAACTTCATCCCAGCTGCTGTGACTTCTCTTCGACTGTCCTATGTCTCTGTCGACCCACACTTCTTCTGTCCTGGATAAGCGGATTCCATTGGATCGATTGGGAAGTAACGGAGATGTCGCCTTTTCGAAAAGTATATCCAATCCACTGTCAACTCCGTCTTTAAATGTTGACATCTATGGGATCCTGACCCGTTCTCTCATGGAACTCCGCATTTCCAAAAATGGTTCGTAGACATCGATGCAAGAACATTTACAAGTGGCCGACATGTTCCAGTCTTGTAATCGCAAATATCTCTGTTCCTCCATATTTTGGGAAACATACCAAATGCGGTTGCTTACGCTTTTTTCGGTCCGCCTTTGGTCGAGACGATAGTGCCAAGAAATTGAAAACACTCTTCCCTCCCTCCCAGATGTCCTGTAACGCTAATTTGTGAGGATAAGGTACACAGTTCCAAGGCTAATGACTTTGGTTTTTGCAGTGTTGATCTTCAGTCCGACGACGTATTCTTCCCCCTCCACGTTAGCTGTCATTTGGTGGAGGTCCATTATTCTAGGCGATGGACCAACATCGACAGTACAGTCGAAATGTTTCAATTAAGATGTAAGAGTCCCTCGGATACCTCCAGTTTCCGTTGATAAAAAAAAACTCCCTATTGATACTGTCAAAAGCATTTTCTAAATCGATAAGCAGTAGGTGAAACGGTGGTAGATATTCAGCGCACCACAGGGTTGTTGATGTGGTCGACACAGAAGGATTCAGAGCGGAAACTTGCTTGTTCGGCGTCGAGAGTGTTCTTAAGGTGGAATTTTATTCGAAGACAGCACACAAATTCCTCCGTGAGACTTCCTTGATGATTATTGTTCTTATCTTCCCTTCGGAGAAAGACTCTATTTAACAGGCCTTCTTTATCAGTGGATGTAAGATGTTGTTGGTGCTGTGTCCAATAACTCCCCGGGAGTGCCATCAAATCCCTCCGCTTGGTTGGACTTGAGTGCTTTAACCAAGGCAGTGATGTCATATTTCCTGAAGGTTGAGGTGCGGATATGGTCAATTGGTACTTTGAGTTACTCATTCCGGTTCAAAACCAAAGCAAAAGGTCCCCTTCATCTCTTAAGTTAGCCATCTAAGGCTTTCATCGGATTTTTCCTAGAGCTCCCACCACCTGTCAGCTTTTTGGTGTTTCTGTAGATGGTTCTGCTATCGCACCTCTTTGCAGCTTTTTCTGCATCTGCGGCCAGCGTGTTGATGTTGTTAAGCTTGCCAAGTCGCATACTACTCTGAAATTCCCATATTTTCTCTGCCGTTGGGGTTGATACAATACGAGCTCTTAGTACTTTTAGCTCCTCGATCAGTCTTCAGTTATTTTCAGATACCCACGTGCTCTCTCTACCTTGAGACCTTACGACAAAATCTTCTGCTCCGGAGGTTACAACATTTTCCACAGCATTCCAACGTTCTTGGACGGTTAGTTGCACTACGCTGCTGATTGCTTCTGCTTTTCAGGACATCCTCCTCGTTATTGGCGCACTGAGGCGTTCTTCAGACTGTTGATGTTGTACCTGGGTGTCCTTGTGATCTTATGGGGTCTTCTAGCTGACAAGTCTGACATAACATGTAACAGTTTAAGAATCACTTGACAATTAGGACACACCTACCTAACGCACTCGAACTTTAAGTTAACGACTAATAAGCCTAATTCAGTGCATATGACTTAAAGCCATCTACAGTTACGTACACAGTACAGTACACTCCATAAGCCAGAAAAAAGAAGAAGAAACAAGTATCTCTGCTAATTAAATCGATAAAAGCAGAATAAATCTGTCTATCGGTCTTTTTTTTTTATATGTAGAGCAAGTTAACCCCTCAAGTGTACTTCTTCGGAGTACCTAACCTACCCGCAACGTCAAAGTCATCACTTAGAAATCCTTTTCTTTTCGTTTTTTTTATTCTACACTTCAATTTCATTCTTTATTCTTTTGTCAAAGAGGAGAACATCCTTTTGACAGAATAAAATAAGAAAAAGTAAGAATCAAGTAATGACCCGGGGGTAAGAAAGTCATGACAGTCTGCGCGTTTTTAAACAAATAACGTGGAATATCAATTAGCTTTTTTGTAGCATATTCCATTCTCCTTCCGCTGGAATTTGTATGGTATGAAAGCATCTCTTTTTGTAGCTTTGTGTTATGTCATATCCTTTGATCTTCTAGGAAAAACATTTCAAGTGTGAAAGTGAGGTGCAAGTGGCTTCTCACTTGAAGGCATTGAATTATTTTTTGGTTTTTTTTTTTCCATGATTGTGGTTACACTTGTAGCTCCAATGTGCTTTGAAGTTATTAAATTGTGAAAGAATTTATGTAGGTTGTAGTAGAGAATATTAACGGTAGATATGTGCTTCTTTATCAAAAAATGTTAAGTTACCTCGATATGGCTTCATTAGACCCCGATCAAACCGAAACCACCGCAAAAATCCTACCCTGTAACCTTAAACAGGAAATTGGGAGCAGAATTAAAAAGACTACCAACGAATGCGCTTGGAACTTGGAAGCTCTAGCCATTCTACAACAAACAGAGAATCGAAAGAATCCTGCAAATGGATAAAAAAAAAAATCCCTATCTTCCCCTTATAGGTATCGTCACTGGGTATAACGTTGTGAACTACCATGCAAGGCGACTGGAATTGAACACGGATGACCTATGCAGAAGTAGATGAGGACACACCACACTTTCTCTGCCACTGTCCAGCACTCCGCCAAATAAGATTCAAGATCCTAGGAAAACACTTTTTCCAGGATATAGAAGAACTATCCGGCAAGTATGCGTTCGACATACACAGATTTATCAGTGCCTCGGCCTGGCTTGATAGAACATAAGCTTATGGTTCAAATGTAAGATGTCTGCAACCCCTAGGGCATCACAATGGGTCAACATTGACCTAAGTGTGATGGGTAGAGGACTTCCTTTCCCTCTCAACCCTATTACTTAACCTAACCTACCTCGATGTGGAAGTCAAGGTACTGCATCACTCAAGATCTAGTCCTTGAGAGTTTATTGTAACAAAGTGATGGAGAGAAACAAAAGGGCGTAGAGGAGAATTATGCCCGTCGACAATACGTTTGCAGCTAATTCAACCAACAGCACTCAGGTTTTCATTCAACTCAACAAATTTTAGAGCCTCGTACATTGGTGTACAAACTCATGTTGCTCGCGTTGAACAACGCAGTTCGACTGTTTTGGCAACAGAATCTTTTGCGTTTAAAAACTGCGGAACTGGCCAGGCAGGACTCAGCTGTAGAAATCTCACGCGGCAAGGGTCCATATCCCGCTGGGAGTGGTCAAAAGACAAATTTACTCACACTTCCTGCAGAAGGCAAACCTTCAATGGAGGGGGTTAACAAACTGCGCCTTATCAAGGAAGATATGGTCGACCTACGAAAAGAGTAGAACAAAAGACTTGATAAACAGAACCCGCCCGGATATCGTCAGAATCACGGCGACAATCACGGGGCATTGGCCAATTGGAGACCATGCAGCCAAACTAGGTATCCCGTACAACCCCCACTGGCGCTGTTGCGAAAACGAAAATGAGAAGGAAACTCTCTCCCATTTCGTTTGCGAATGTCCGGCACTAGCAAGAGCCAGACTGCGCACACTAAACCAACCATTCTTCCGCGACCTCGATGACACTCGTTTAAAGGGATAAGGGATCTAATCCACTTTCTTAACTCCACAGGCTGGATCTTGACACTGACTGTCTCACATCCTCAACAACACGTATCACCAACCAGGTCACACGATTCGTGGTAACGAAAAAGCACACCTGGTGCTACTTGGGTTCATGTTGAACCGCCACCTCTACCTATCTACCTCATCAACTACGTTTCGGTGTGGTTGCTGAAGGAGTTGATACACGTGTTGTGACACCCTTGCACACTAAATCAAACATCGGAAGTTGAGCAACAAGTTGAATGCACCCGGCAGACTGTCCAACAGATTTTCCTACTTTCTTGGCCGAAATCAGAAGCCTTGTTGAGCAATGCCGTGGTGAGCAACGATCTCCAACGTGTTGTTTGGGCATCGTTTAGATTTAGAGCCTCGTCCACAAGATTTGAATGCGCTGAACTCGAAATTGAAGAATACGTAGTGGTATTCGAAATTTAGAAGGGCACCGAAGAGCCCGAGGTGACAATGCGAGTTAATTTAGAATCCTTGGAGGTTTTGGGTTTCGGGAAACACTGAGGAGAATAAACTGTTTCATATTTGTGTTGAGTGGCTTAAGCATGCATCGCTTTTTGCGCCTGCAGCAAGACCTTTGGCAAAACGTGGGGTCTTCAGGCCAAGATGGTCCTCTGGATGTACACTGCCATAGTTCGTCCTATCTTAACTTATTGATCGCTCGTGTGGTGACTCGCCTCAGCAGAGTCCAACGAACAGCTGGACCTCAGGAGCGATATGATCGAGCACAACAAAAGCTCTTAACGTGCTCCTCCATATCATGCCCCTGGACTTGCACATCAAATAGATCACTTGGTGTAATGCAATCAGATTCAGATTGGGTTTTGGTCCCCGAAGCCCTATAGTCACAGTAAAGCTCTTGATCTTCTGCCCAGGGATCTGGCCTTGACCATAACTGACTACACGATTCCTTAACTCAAATTCAATAATTATATTCAAGTTCTGCTTCTGGAAATGACGGAATGGAACCATAACCTAACACATGTTGCACATGTTGCTGGATGCGAGCATGTGAAGAAAGTCGACGAGCTGGCAAAAAGGTTATGTCAACTGTACTCTACTACTCGTCATATGGTTTGACGAATTGATCGAACAGAGTAATGATGATGACACCAGGAAGTTGGAAGGCGGTATTGTAAATTATTATTTAAGGACATCCGCACCAAAAATATTCCCAAATTGTTCTTGGAACTATCCTCAGAGACAAGACTGAACTCTGATATCATCTGAGCTTCAGAACCACTCAAGCTGTGAATTCAAACTTGGGAAGAATGAAAATCTGTTTCCGTGCGGTTGAGGAAACCGCATCCATCGGGTGAATGCAATGGTTTCGCTCTCCAGACAAGATAACCATAAACTCGCCTGTAGATTGTTGTTGCCTTCCAGGCAATGACGGTCATTTAGAGCATGATTTGTTTGGAGGATACCTTCTCATTAGGTAACAATCCTTTCCGTGACCTTGGCAAGCACTGGCCTTAAAGCTATGAGTCGTTATTTTTGGGAAAAGCTTCCACAAAGGCTTGGCTAGGGTAGAAGAATTTCACTTCATAACAAATGGAGACACTCTTCATGGACTTGAAGATTTGTTGCAATTAAGATCTTTTAGAACTCTAGCTACTAAACGAGTGCAGACAAATATTTTATCTAAAAAAAATTTAACTCGATGAAGGATAGTGTGGTCACCGTAGATAATGGCTAAGCAAGGGGACACAGATTTGCCTACTTTCGGAAGTATACTTTCAAATATTTTTTTATTTGAGTTTCTCCATCTCAGCACGGGTCCACACGTACCAGAGGTAAAACATCCCAGGTGACGATACCCAGTGATTATGCTCGACTGGTGCGCAGATCAAGTTCAACGCCTGTGGACAGATATCCTTCCATGATACTAGATAGGAGTCACTGGGACTAATAAGCAATTTTTCTTTCACTTTTGTTCACGAATGTCATGTGTATAAAATGAGAGTTCCACCCACTGGCGTCTCGCATGAGCTCACGAGAAAGAAGTTATGCACATACATCACTAGGCGTGTGGAGCATAAGTGGAATTAAGACCTCTCAAGACGTTTGGGGGATAGAATTCACTCCGAGCGCCCCTACGCTCGTTGTTGTCGTTCCATAACGCTCGTATGAATGTGCATTTTCTAATTTTTACGTTCTCAGTACTGCGCCAATTCGTAGGGTTTTCGTCTTTTTAATCTCCTAACTAGGTTTGTAGGGTCCAGAAGCTGGAGAGCCTCAGGGTTCGTGTGATGTCGGAGCCGCTCTCCATGATTTTTAGTATGTCTTTTGACTTCATATTTTACTGGTTCCATACCCAAGTCTCTGGGAAGGTCCTTATTTTCCAATGACGGGATATCGCAAGTATATAAAAGTATAGAGTTATGGTCCGAGTACGCTTCCTTGTGGCACACCTGTTCTAATTTCCTTCAGTTCCGAATACGCACTCTGTTCTTTTATACGAAAGTATCTGTTTCCTCATCCTCATCACTACAACCCGCAAACATTTAAAACCAACGGGCACCGGTATTTCCTATGCCTCTCTCCTAATTTCACTTAGGCTGGGGTTGTTGCGTTAGTTAGTTTGTAAGTTTCGATAAAGCATCGGTGTGGATCTCATCTGTTTGACAAACAACCTTGGCCACGATTCCTATTCTCCCTGCACCTAGGGAGCCTTAGCAGTCCTCACTTCCCTAAAATGTTTTAGGTAATCACGTGAGACCCTATAAAGACGTTTACCACACCACAGATTTGAATAGATTCAGACTGCATCCAATCCTAAATACATGCTCAAACAAAGCCCCTTTAAGCTCATAACCATTGTGAATACTCAGCGACCAGCACCAAAAAAAAAAATGCTTCTCCAAACCAAAACACAGCCTCCACTTGACTTTATTGATTCGTTTAATCAATTTAAATGGAATAAATGCGAGACTTCACCAAACCCCCACCTTCTCTTATCGCTGCTAATTTTAAAAGTCGCACTTCAAGCCTCCCTGCTGCCGTAAACGAAGCGGACCGTTTTCTTCAACCACATACCGCACAAACTTCCACCCAATATTTATAGAAAACCCGCACACGAATTTCTTTCCCCCTACGTTCCATCGATTAGCACGATCTAATCAGCATATGTACACAATGCCTTTGGCCAGAAAGCTCCAGATACACTCTGCCAAAAAAAAAAAAAAAACTCAACGAAACAATCAAAGAAAGAAAAAAAAAATATTATTTTGCACTTGAGACTTTCTCAAGGAGCGAAATATTCATTCGGTCGAGTATCTTTACACCGCACAGTCTCGTTCCGATAATTAAAGATACATATGCGCGATACCAAGTACAAGATACTGTGTGCCTATGCCTACACGACTAGTGGACTTTCTTTTCTACTCTGGTGGTCCTATTTAAATGAGACATTAACAAACGGTTCGCTTTTGGTAATTGGGTGGCTTAGTGGCCATCATCTGGAGCAGCAACAGCAGCTCTATATAAGCACCGGTGGCGAGCATCTTGAATATTTGTTGATTTAATTCATCGAGTGGCCAATTTCAGGTGGGAATAGGAATGCGAGTGTATGGACAGATGTGCATGAGTGTGATTAGAAATTTTTGACTACTATTGTTTAAAGTAGCCCTTTGGCTACTTTAGCATATGCAGTACCGCAAATGAAGTTACATGACTTGAATTGCAACAGGTAAGTGAGTAATGAAGAGAAGATCTTATCTTTTACGTAAATGTATGGTGTTTTTACAAAAACAACAAAACTGCAAACGATTTTTTTTTTTCCATATGCGGGACGCGGAACTATCGCAGCGAATTGCCGTCGGCGTTGCACACGATCGACGAGTTAATGGTTCAAGCTAAAGTTTACTGCAACCACGACGATGAGACCTGCACTCAACCCACAACAAAGATATGTTCGAACAGACTTTCTGTCATCACAGTTGACTGGAACACGACCAGTGACATCGAACATCCGCAATAAGAGCATCTGGTCTAAGCCACTTAATCACAATCTCAGCACAGAGGCCGCCCGTCAGTCTCATAAGAGCACCAGTCGCGAATAACCTATTAAACCGATGGTCCGCAAAAGAAGATCCTTTTTTGTCATGCTTAATGTGTCAAGAAGTCAGGGCACAGAGTGTTTAAGAATTATACTGCCGTGACAAATTAGCTTGGGCCCTTCTATTCCCACCAAGAAAATCGACTTGTTTTTACAAGCTTCAATCTTGTAACACAGTCTTGACCCAATTGTTAAATTTAATGCAAAATTGGCACGCGTATGTGCGTCGTTTCCGTGACTATACACTTGAACACTTCTATGCATTAAAAGTTCAATATGGCGGTTCTAAGATGGCTGACGATTTTTGTCGAATCACTGTACCCCTTGTACAAACGATGAGCAATCAATCAAAGATGTTGCGAGTCGTTGCAGCCAGTTTTGTTACTCTAGGTTTGGGAAGATCTATCGGAAAGGCTAAAAATGTTACGATACGGTTGCCTTAAAGAGAACAGAATCGGATATTGAATGGCACTCACATAGTGCGTGTTCCCCTGATTCGTCTTCCTCTAAGCAAAGTCGACATTCAGATTCCTGAACAATGTTTAGGTTATGTAAGTGATATCTGAGGCTGCATTGACCGGTAAGGAAGCCCCTTTTGTGATTAAGGATATTTTTTTAAGTTTTGTTCAGGAATCGGATGACCCCTTTAACCTGTCTAAGTCCGTTTTTCCCAGCTGTCCAAACTCGTTCTGAACGTGAAAGTAGGGATGCCCCAGAAGGATTGAGCACCAATGTATCTTTTACATGGAACCTTTCCTGGCAAGTTGGTGTAAAATTCCATTGCCTTCAATGCCTCTGTGTCCTGGTACCCACCAGAAATTGACCTCATTTCGTTTTAAGAGCTCTTGGAGAGCATCGAAACAACCTTAAACGGTCTTTGACTTGCAGTTATGGGAGCTCAAGCTCAGTGCTTTGAGAGCTTGCTTGACTATCGGTGAATATATTGATGCTTGCCCCCTTTATACCATAGTCGAGGATAATATTGGCGCAAGTATCAATGGCATGTAGTTCTGCCTGAAAGACACTAGGGCACATTCCAAGAGCCTTTGAAACTTTGTGATTAGGGCCATAGATACCGGCTCCAATACCAGAGGCCATCGCTGATCCGTCAGTATTCCACACTAGTCCTTTTATGTTCGGCAACGGATCGCCAGTTTTCTAAGAATTACGGTCCGTGATCTCAATCTCGAACTTTCTGTCAAAACAGAGTATTTTGAGCATAAAGTCGGATACCGTGCTGATCGTTTCAAGCTCAGGAAAGTCAGAGAGAATAGCCATGTAACTCGGTAGTTTGCTTGGCTGGATGCTTGTAGAACGTTGGAGGTTGTGCAATTGAGTAAGTTCAACATGCTCCTCTTAGGCTGTTGTAGGGCAGTGTCGAGTACTTGTACTTCGCCTTTAGTGAACCAAGTAGTAGGTATGGGACCCAAACATGCCGCAAAAATAAGAAATTAGCCAATAAAAACCGCACCATCCTTTCTTGGTTTAATCATTTGCGATGCTGGCAAACTAAGCGATGACTTGGCTCGACGGATTAATGTAGGATGGCTCAAATGGAGGTCGGTGTCCAGAGTGTTATGCGATGGACAAATGCCAGAAGGAGAAAATCTACAAGACGGTAGTACGCTTAGCTGTGATGGTCAGAGCGTCACGCGTCACTAAAAACACTCTAAAATAAGATCTCAACCGCTAAAGTAAGACGTAATCCTTAGAGATTATGTACGCAACGGTTACATCAAGGGATGTCTGAAAGTAGCAACTATACATGAAAAACTAAAGGAAACTACGCTACGAAATAGCAAACATACAGTGAATTTAGTAAATGGACCCAGGAAGACCGAAAGTGACTTGGATCGGGGCCCCATTAATATAGGACACGAGAACTAAAAATTTATTCAATTTGACAACACAGGGCAGAAGATCTTGGAGGCTCAGGATAAGGAGAGCCAACCACAACTAGAAATATCATGAGTAAGTGTGGGTCTTGTGCTCTTGTCTTGTGATATGTCACCACCCAAGCTCATTATTTAGAGGCACTCTATGAGCCTTCAATCAAAAGAATGCTGTCTATTAGTATGTTTGGGAGGGATGTTCAAAGCCCTTGGCACTGCAACTTCTAAGGAATCCTATTGTGCCATCCCTAAAGGAATTGTGAAGATGTCAGGAAGTTAAGGCCTTTTTCAGGGTGAATAAAAGCAAGCTGTTCGGTAGGGACAACTTCGCCGCCGAGGATTCTCTTTCTAATTTGAAAGATAGAGGTCTCTTCACTCTCAAAGCAGAGTCTTCAGCTTGAATCTGTTACAAGGTTTATGCGATGTAGGTGTGACAGCTGAATAATTCGATAAGTGCTCCAAGGCACAATGAAGTCAGATTTCCTTTGTGACGGTACTGGGGATAACAGTTTTGAGCAGGATAACAGTGTATGGAGCCAGGCTTCTCAGGATTCTTGCATGCAAACGTCCTTTGCATGTCTACCGTAGAGTTATTTACTAACCCCACAAAAGGGTTCGGGTCCAATGAATCTTCCTGACGCGCCATCTATTGCCAGTGAGTCGGCTTTTTCATTACCGATAAATCCACTGTGTGCAGGAATCCAGTGAAGGATGACCATGTTGTTCATAGCTGGGTCCGAAATCACGTTGCGGGTTTCTGCGATTAGTCGGGCGCTTTAAGGGCAATTTGCTTATTTACTTATCAGGCCAGCGACCCTTGGAGGATCTGAGCCTGAACTAATGCCGCTTTTCATCCTTTACGGTCCCGGGCACGCTGCTTCCAATTTACTAGACCAAGGCTTCTGGCGTCCGCGATTGCATGATCTTTAAACCGGAGGTTCGGTCTTCCTCTTCTTCGCGAACCAGGTGGCTGGGATTCGAAGATCCTCTTAGCTGGAGCATTCTCGTCCATTCGCTCGATGTGGCCGAGCCATTGCAGTCGACGGATTTTGCCTTCCGGACTACATCCACATCTTTGTACAGCTCGTAGAGTTCGCGGTTGTATCTTCTCCTCCATTCGCCCTCCTCGCAGACTGGACCAAAAATTCGACGTAGGATTTTTCTTTCGAAGGATCCCAAGATCTGATCCGCTGTCTTACTTATCGTCCAGCATTCAGCTCCATAAAGCAGGACTGGCAAGGTCAGGGTTTTGTAGAGCAAGATTTTGGTCCTTCGGGTTAGGAGTTTGGACCCTAGTTGTTTGGACAAACCGAAGTAGCAACGGTTGCCTAAGGTTATCCTTCGTCGAATCTCCACCAGTCATTTGTGTCATTTGTGGAGTTTATGTTTACCACGAGGTAGGTAAACTCCTTCACCACCTCAAAATTGTAGCTGTCAATTGTTAGGTTTTGACCTAGACGGTGTTCGACGGATCGGTTTTTGGTAGACAGCATATACTTTGTTTTATCCTCATTTATGGTGAGACCAACTCGTTGGGCTTGTTCTTGTATTGCCGTAAAAGCCGCAATAATGGCACGCTGGGACCGGGCGATGATGTCGATATCGTCTGCGTATCCCAGCAGCTGGATGGATTTGTTAAATATAGTGCCTTCTGTGTTTATGCCGGCCTTTCGCACTATCTGCTCCAGCACAAGATTAAAAAAGTCACACGACAGCGCGTCTCGTTGCCGAAATCCGGTGCATGTTTGGAATAATTCGGAGGTTCTGTTCCCAAACTGCACGGTGCATTGCGAGTTCTCTAGCGTGGCGCGACACAAGCGGATCAGTTTTCTCGGGATCCCGAATTCGGCCATCGCGTTGTATAGTTCGGTGCGATGAATGCTGTCGTATGCGGCTTTGAAGTCGATGAAAAGATGGTGAGTATCGACTTGGAACTCGTTGGTCTTTTCCAGGATTTGCCGAAGTGCGAAGATTTGGTCTATCGTCGATTTGCCGGGCCGGAAGCCACACTGATAGGTGCCGATGAGTATGGCGCAAAACGGCTTTAGTCGTTCGCGCAGTACACTGGATAGGATCTTGTAGGCTACATTAAGCAGGGATTTGCCTCGGTAGTTCTTACAAGACATAGGATCACCTTTCTTGAAGATGGGGCAGATAGATCTGATATAGTCCAGTCGTCGGGCATGCTTTCGTCCTCCTATACTTTGCAGATGATCTGGTGCATACTCCCTACCAAAACATCGCCACCAGCTTTGAAGAGCTCTGACGGTAATCCATCCGAGCCTGCGGCCTTGTTGTTTTTCAGCTTTTTAATGGCTGTGCCGACTTCCTCAAAGCTGGGTGGGAGAACTACTTCATCGACTGAAAGTGAGTTTTCTTCATACTCTATCACTCTCTCCTGGCCATGCCCATTAAGCAGCTGCTGGAAATGCTGCTTAAATACATCCACAATTCCCCGCGGTTCGGTGACAAGATTACCTTCATTATTTCGAAGGGCCTGAGTTCCTGGTCTGTAGCCTGCAGCCAGGCTTTTAGCTTTCCGATAAAAGTTTCGCATGTTGTTATTCTTCTTCGATATCCTTGAGCTGGGAGACTGCGAAGGCTCTTTTCTTTTTCCGCAGTGTCTTTTTCTCCTCCCTTCTTTTGGCTCTGTACTCGTCCCACGTTGCCCGGGTTGTTCTTTGCAACGTCTTCTTATATGCTTTATCTGTTGCCTTCTTCTTCTGCATGCACTCTTCATCATACCACGGATTTTTTGTCGGCGGTGGTTGGTAGCCTAGAGTCGTTTCGGCTACTTCCTGAATAGTAGTGCAGCATTGTACCCACATGTTGTTGGCGTTTGTGGTAGGCAATGGCATATTACAGAGTCTTTCACTAAGCTGCTCTCTGTAGACTCTGGCTATCTCCGGTGTGCTCAGGGATCCAATGTTATACCTCTTTTTTGTCGTCTGGTGCAGCTTTCTTTCATTGGATAGACGAGCTCTGAATCGGGCTGCAACTAGGTCATGGTCAGAGTCGACGTTTGCCCCTCTAAATGTTTGCACATTTAGGATGTTTGACGAGTGTCGAGCGTCAATCAGCACGTGGTCAATTTGGTTGGCAGTTCTACCGTCCGGAGTTAGCCAGGTTGCTGTGTGGATTCTTTTATGAGGAAATCTTGTGCTACTTATCACCGTATTACTAGCTGCCGCAAAGTCAGTGAGCCGGAAGCCGTTATCCGTTGTCGTTTCGTGGAGGCTGTGTTTTCCGACTACTCCGCCAAAGATGTCCTCCTTACCAATTTTGGCATTGAAGTCCCCGAGCACGATTTTTACTTCGTACTCCGGACAGGCTCCGTAGGCTCCGTCCAAGAGGTCGTAGAAATCCTCTTTGATAGAGTCCTCAGCTTCGTTGGTAGGGGCGTGTGCACATATGAGGCTAAAGTTGTAGAATTTCCCCTGGATGCGGATCACAGCCAGGCGATCGCTTATCGGTTTGAAATCGATGACCTTGGATCTCAGCCGCTTTCCCACGACGAATCCGCATCCTAATATGTGCAGCCTTTTGTGACAGCTGTAATATATGTCGCACTCCTTTCGTTTCGTCATTCCTGATCCTATCCAGCGCACTTCCTGGATCGCAGTAATGTCCGCCTTGTACTGCGTGAGGATATTTTCTAGTTTTTGAGTAGCTCCTGGAGTGTATAATGTTCTTACATTCCATGAACATACTCTTAAATCGTTGTCCTTTTTCGCGCCGTGTTGTCGTTGTATATCGGGTCCGTTATCTTCCGAGGCAGTTAGTTCTCTCGTAACAATATTGCTTTTACGTGGTTGGGCCGTTAACCCCACGCACAACCGCCAAAACTGGTCGGGGTAGAAGAAAACGTGTCCTGAAGGGCAATTTGACTGCCTGAAAATATTAATATGACTTTCCCCATGATGTGAGAAGACTGATTCTCACACACTGATTGATGGCAAAGACCTCGGGCTTGGAATATTGACGAACATTTACCAAGTCTGACATAGAAGTTCGGCCATTGATTTTTCAAAAACCCCGGAGCTGCTTCTATTGTGGATCCATCCGTATACCAGACGAGGTAAGAAGTTGATGGTTGGGGTTTGTGGTTCTCCTAGTCCCCCCTTGACGGGATAACTATTGAAAAGTTCGTTTGTTAAGTGAGAACGTTTTTAAAAAAGCCACGAACTGTGGTATAAAGTTTCGTCACAACGCTCCTTCTTTTCAATGCGAAAGGGTTCATTCAACGTTTTCACAGGATCCAGATTTAATTAACTCGTCACTTGCATTTTCGAAATTCAATTGAAATCCTTAAAAGTATGCTCGCAATTAATGCGAAATACCAGCGCCTTCTCAAATTACATCTGCGCAACGAAATACTAACAGCCAACGTCATCATTGATTAGCTCTCTGTGGACTTTATGTCCTCAGTGCTTATTACAATGCCGCATGCTCGGCTGGGCTAACTACTACTAACACACAGTTTATCGAGTTTTTTTTTATTTAAAAATATTCCTGTCACGACAACAATTGTCCTTTGTTTGACTGACTGGAGTGTTTGAGTGAGGAGAGAGAGTAGAGCGTTAATGAACAAAGAACACAAAACAAAAGAAATTAGCGCGCTTGTCTGTCAAACTCAATTTTAGTTGATGGATGCGGACGTGGCTGCCATATGTTGAATAATGTGGTGCGCGTAAGGCTAATAAATAAAAATACGGGACAAGGGGCAAACACACACCACAAAATATTCGTCTCAATTTGCCCATTGACAATGTTGAAGCGGCCAGTTCAGGATGTTGGTTCTTACGACCCCTTAGGTGAAATGTACTAAAGGAAAGGTTATCCGAGAATTAGGTTACGAAACCTATTCACTGAGAGTTGGACAAGTTAAGTAGATGTGGGCACATATACATAATATTTGTACGAGTATATGTGTGTACAGTTAGAAAATTATAATTAGAAGACATTTTGAATTTAGGCCGTCGTCATGACGTTACTCTAGCATAGTCTAGTCCTTAATTTAAGGGTTGTGGCCTAGATTTTCATAGACATTCATTCACAACCAATGACATCGGAATGTTCGAGAGAAATACTGTGAATTATAAGCAATGGCAACAATATCAATAATTCTCCCCAGTCATTCCGGACACCTCGGAGCAAAAACAAAATACTGAAACCAACACTAGCGCTGCGTGAATGGCATCATAAGGGTATGCATTACCCCTTTAGCGCTAGTGGATTTAAAAAAAAAAAAAAAAAAACTAGGACCAAACATATCCGCCGAAGTATTGTTCTATCAAAGAAGCTCAGTAGGTGCTCTGCTTTCCTGTTAATCGTCCAACACTCGGGACTGTACAGCAGAACTAGAGCAATCAATGTTATATAGAGCATCACCTTTGTCGTCCTTCTTGTTAGGAGCTTTGACCTCAGCTATTTTGCTGAGCCGAAGAAGTAGCGGTTTCCTAGGGTACTTCTCCTTAAGTTAGAGGAAGACCGCGGCTCAAGTGGCGCACGCAAGTTGAAGGGGACCTTAACCAATTTTGTGTGCGAAACTGAAGGCAGCTAACTAAATATCGAGCTGGCTGGAGATGCTTGCTGATTGAGGTCCAGGTTCACCCCGGACTGTAGCGCCAAGTAAGTATTCTCTTCAAGTTATCATTCGAGTTGATGTTTATTCCGAAGTTGGGTTTGAACGCAATTTGGTTTGTACTGATCTGTTTTTAAACAAATATCATTTGAAGGTTCCTGTAGAGTTTAACGGATTTTGTAGTTCCATTTGAATTATTTAATAATTTTCTTGAAGAATGTTGAATATTTAAACCGTTTCATTTAAACTTTATTAAAAACTGCGCGGATATGAAAAATATTTTAGATTTTCAAAATTATAGAAGTGATCGTTGTTGTAAATGATCATAGTTATCTCTCATTCTTGTTTGCTAAATAAAATATATTCATCTCTCTTAGCATTGGAATCAATTTATATTCAACAAAATTTAAAACTACAAGATACCTCAACGTTGGAATTGTGCTATTTATTTATTTATTTATTTTTTTTTTTAATTTTACAATTCAATTTAAATTAATCAATTCATTACAAAAAATAATATTTTTATGAATTTTAAATGTTCAATTATATGTATGAAATTAATTTTATCTGAAGTTTACGGTAAATGAAGATCGCATCACTAATTCAATTGACATGTGTAAAATAATGTGTTTTATGAAAAAAAATATATAATTTGCATTTGAAGTTAATTTTTATTATTTTTTTAATTTAATTTAACCAAGACAATGCGTTTAGCTCAGTTTAATGGAAAACATTTGTTTCTAGTTAAATCTCATATGCATGCCTCACATGTCCTTACTTTGAATGCATAATTCTTTCGTAAAAAAAGGAATTATATACAATGAATTAAATTATATTTATTCAAAGAGGTGTACTGTATAAATATTCATTAAAACATTCATTGTACAACATTAAACATTATTAAGAATTATTCCATTTTCATATTTCAAAGGTGAGGATCCTTGTATTTTTTTTTTAAGCTTTGAATCTTCAGTGGTCCTCAGAACAGTGCTTAAATGAGTTGTATAATAAAATTTCCCATACCTACATGTAAGGAGGACATACTACCTTTGAAAGCCTTGGGTAAACAAATTTAACAAGAATGGTAAAAATGTAAGCACTTTAAACAGGGTTTACCTTAAAAAAAAGTCTCCACTCGCAGTTTATATATTCAAAAGGAAACGCAGAACTTATGTTCTTGTCCTTTAATTTTTCACCAGGAGTTTAATTTAATGTACATTTATGTAACTTCAATGGTTTTGGCAAAAAAAACCGGTTTAGGCTGCATCCATTGATGGCTGCTAATAAATATGACAATAAGAAACTCGTTCGTAAAGCGTCGGTTATAAGAAAAAGTTTGTAGGTTCAACTTTTGTGATGATCTTTCGAGAGCCCTTGTATGATTTTTGAAACTTACCAAATAGCAAGTAATATTAAATGGGTTTTTTCTTTACTCTTTAGTAAGACAGTTGCTAACACAAATTTTAAAAAATGCGCGTATCCCAGTACAGGTACCAGTGCGCATCCGAAGGTGCGTTTGTTAAAATTGCTAAAATAGCATAACAGTTTTTTTTTTTTTTTAAAGAAAGTGTTCATTCTTCTTCCTCATTTTCAACGCAGCAGGTATGTCAACCAGAAATGAGTTCTCCAACGAACTTGCCAGGCAAGGTGCAGAGAACTTCTCCGGCCCTGAACCCACCTTTTGTTTTGCCCGCATCTTCGGTGAGGGCTTCTATCGATTATTGGGTCTCTAGCAAATGCAACTATAGGTGGCATAACTCTCGAGGATGCAGGCTAACTAAACAGATCCTCCCGACGTCTGTAAGAAATCCGCTGCATTCTTGCTGTCTTTCAACGAAAAAGACTGCAGGCAACTTATTGGTGTCATTACGGGACACTTCTCCTTTGCCAAACATCTCAACGTGTTAGGTTTAAGTGACACCAATATCTGTAACACTTGTGGAGAAGGCACACTTCCTACGTGATTGTCCTGCCTCTGCACGTATCAGGTGGCAGATTTTTGGGGCTGATGTGATGAGTGCTGGTTACCTAAGCTCTTTATCACTGAAACTCTAACTCGACTTTTTTTTTTTTTAAAACTATGAAAACACCGTAAAAGGGTTGTACCTGCTGGTAGTACAATGGACTGGTTTTTGTGTCTGAGTGCTCCGGCGAGGTGTTCCTTCCAATACCCCGACAGAAAAAAAGCCATACAGTCTCTCTACTTCGAGACAAATAATAACTGTATAAACTTCACAAATGACACCCTGTTGGAGATTCGACGAAAGATTACCTGAGGCAATCGTTGCTACTTCGGCTTGTCCAAACTCCTAGCTCGAAGGACCAAAATTATGCTCTACAAAACTCTGATCTAACCAGTCTTATTTCATTGAGCTGAATGCTGGACGACAAGTAAGACAGCAGTGCCAGATCTTGCTGTAGGAGACCCACATAATACCCAAGCGCAAAATCTCAAAACCCTTAAATCCCCAACTTTTGAAAAATCCCCAAATCCAAAATCGCCAAAAACCCAAACTGTCCTGCGACTACCGCTCCGCTTTTCTGCTCTATTCCTTGCTTGGCGAAAGCTTTATAAGGCCATAACTCGGAATATAACAAAAACTTGTTGCTTCTAACCGATTTTGGACATAAAAGGACCAGAGTAGCGCAATACAAATTCCCATTATAGTTTTGGGGTTAAGATACCCAAAACAAAAAAAAAACTACGTCGAGTATTTGGTCCGGGCTGCGAGGACGGCGAATGGAGGGGAAGAGCTCTACGAGATCTATAAGGATGTGGATGGAGTCTGAAAAGCCTAAATCCATCGACTGAACTGACTTGGCCACATCAAGCAAATGGACAGGAATGCTCCCATAAGTTTGTAAGTATGAGCGCAGTTAAAAACCACAGTTAAGCTGTTGCGACTTCTTATTCTACGTGATACCTTCCAACCGGTCTGTCTATGATCATAAACTTCTTCATAGCTTCCTCATGCATTAATCAGGGAGCTGGTAGTTGGTGACCTCCTATTGCAAATACACAATGATATCCTCACTCAAGGCGCTACTATGAGGCTGAAATCTCGAAGCCCAACCGTAAGAACGACGGCGGCAATCATCTCAGCCAACTTCAACGTAAACAATGCATGTCTGAGGCAATGGATGGATTCCAATCGAAAACCCAATAAAGCCCCTTGCTGGATTCAACATGACTCGAAATCTATGACTACAACTCAACCGCATTCGTTCCAACTGCGGTGTCTTTGCATAAGTGGGGCGTTTCAAACTCATCAAGGTCCAACTGTGGCCCGAACAACAAAAAATAAGGCACATCGATACAGAATGCTACCCTGGAGATATCTCTGACTTCATAGGCTTGGAAATCTTGATTTTGTCGTCCTTCATTAAGCGCTTCCTATCTTTAAATTTAAATAAAACAAAGTGTGTGTGAGATATCATCGAAATTTTTTATACGTTTGAAAGGCCTATAGATGTCATTATATATGGAATATAACATCGTTCAAATGTCCGCCGCGGTTTCTCTGGGTGGCGCGCATCCGAAATGTCCAATTTTCGATGGCAAGGGTAATGTTGGCTTTGAGGGCCGCTGTAGTTTGTGGCTTATTCGCATAGACCTGTGACTTCAGAAAATCCCACAAGAAAATGTCTAACGGGGTCACATCGCACTATCTCGGTGGCCAGTTCACATCACCTCCACGTGAGATGACCATGCCCTCGAATCGCTCGTGTTGAATTTCTAATGTGGCGTGAGTTGTGTGGCACTTAGCGCCGTCCTGTTGAAACCACATGTCGTTGGTGTCCATTTCATCCAATTTAACCAAAACAAAGTTGGTAATCATCGACCTATAGCGCTTGCCGTTGACGGTGATGACCTAGCCAACGTTGTTCTCAAAGAAATATGGACCGATGAAGCCGCCAGCCCAAAATCCACACCAAACAGTGACTTTTTCGGAATGCATTGGACGCTTTTGGATCTCATGTGGATTGGTATCGTCCCAAATTTGACAATTTGTTGACGTAGGTACCCATTCATCCAAAAATGGAAAAACAATTTAATTTATTTGCACGTATTGTTGAACGCTATATCCATCTACGGTGATTTGGCAAAACAGACTGAATAAATGACAGCTAATTTGACGTATGAAGCTTCAACAGTATGGCCGCTATCAACTGTCAAACTTCGGAAGTCCCTATTAGAAGACCCTTTTGTACAATATGTATCTATGTACTATACATATACTGTTAAATCCATACGATAAATAAATAAATGTTTTCCTCCAAAATTGTCACCTTAACTTCAGTCCTCATATGGAGAAGATGAGGAACATATGAATCATGCACTATTCTGTCGACTTTTAACCGTATCAAACTTAAATTCTCTAGAAAAAACCGTTAATTAGTTTCAAATGAACTCAGCACTTTTTCTTATTATTTTTCAATATTAGCCCTCTCCAAACCAACCTATCAATTGAATTCTATTTCCCATTCCCACACACCCACTCTCATCACCAACCCACGCTTCCTCCCGCAAGATAAATTGAACTCAAAATGAACTGTATTTTGTATAATTATCCACCCCCTTACTGGTGCGCTCATAGAGCGGTCATTCAACAACAAAAAATAACAAATTAATTTACGTATAGAAAAAAAAATAATTATTTAAACTTGTTATTACAACAATCTAAGCTGAAAGGGACGCATACATATGTACAGTATCTGATGAATGAAATCATTTGGCCACTTAAAGTCTTAGACGGGATTTTTAGAGAAAAAAATCCCCTCTGTCACCAAAACGCGTTCGTCCGTTGTACTCACCTCTGAATACGGACGTAGATACAAATTTGCCCTCTCCACAGCCGTTAGTGTTATTGTTGTTGTTATTAGTTTGGTTTTGAAGTTCTTTTTAGTCCTCTTGCTACCTTTCGCTTGGCTTGTTATTACACCAAACAATGGCTCGATTAAAATAGAAGAATTTAATTCAACCGCGAGATAGAGAGAGATGTAAGTCATCATGACCATCATCACATATCAAGGTGTCGTCGTCCAATTAAGTCGAACACACACAGCCCCATGTGTGTGTGTGCGGACTGAAAATTAATTTAATAATTTTTCCACTCTTCCTGCGTCAAGTGGCAAAGTATTTACAGACAAAACAATCCACATGACATCATCTGGATGCGACAACAGAGAACCGATCTGATGTACGGAACCAGACGATGAGGCACTGCCTCAAACTCACGGTGAGGAAATTAGGGTCTCCTCCAACAACAACGGAGACACTCCGTGATGGGATTACTGGAGTAAGAAAAACATGTTCAAGTGTTTTGTTGGAGTAATTGGATTTTTCGACCTCTCTCCGATACTTTCGATACGACGACGACGATGAGAGGATTGTTGACAGTTGCATCTGTTGGTGGACCTCCTTGAGTAATTAGCGTACGAGAAGATCAGGTGGAAAGAGATTTTGACTTCCGAATCCACCACCACCACGTTCGACTGGAAAGTGTCAAATTCACAATGAATTGATTAATTATTCATTTTGATATTTATTATCTTTAGGAATAAAGTATCTGAGACTGAGAATTATTTGCATAAAGTTGGACTTAATCAGCGGACAGGATGTTGGGATGGATTTCCGTCTTAAAATAAATCTTCTTACAAACAATTGTTAATTACTTTTAGTGGACAAAGTTCGTGACATCTTTTCTGTATTTGTACAATGTCACCTGCTTTTTAAATAATTTTGCCTTTGAATTTTTTAAGTTTAATCCCAACTTCCCTATCTCCTTTCGAAAAACAGGGTCCAATGATATTTTTAACGTTAACAACACCACATAATAGTTAGTTAGTTTGAAGTGGTGAATTAGCTAGGAAGGGCTTGGAACAGGACCTATCGCTGGTCGACCACTCAGAACTGCCCCCCCTAGCTCTCGTCAAATCTAGACTTCCAAAGACAAGGTGATGAGAGATGGAGCGGACGCTCATCATGTCGCATCTCCAGGAAACTCTGGACAAAAAGATAAAAACGGGGCACATTCTTGGGCTAAACAGATCAAACTTAGCATTCTTCACAGGGATCTTCACAGGCAACAAGCTACTGGCAGCCCACCTTAGAAGAATGTGTTTAAGTACAGACGAGCTATGAAGAAGCTGTAGAAATACGGAGAACACAACTCACTTTCTATTCGAATATCCCAGCCTACACAGAACAAGAAAGACGGCCATTGGTGAATACTATTTCAACGACCTGAGGGACCTGTCTTAGAAGACACAAAAAGCCGTTCTAAAATTTCCTTAGAAGAGGCCGAACGAACGTAATTGCATTCACTCAGACCTTTCCCTTCTTCTTTGCCTTTTCAGACTAGATATTCCACCTCAAAGGAACATAATGGATCCGTAGAGATCCGAGTGAAGGCCACCTCTTCAACCCACTTACCTAGTTTGAAGTGGTACTGGGAGAAGAAGACCGTTTTCCATCCTTCACGGTCCCAGGCACCCTGCTTTCAGCTTACTAGACCAAGGTTTCTAGCGTCCGAAATTGCCTGGTCTTTATACCGAAGGTTCTGTCTCCCTTTTCTTCGTGAACCAGATGGTTGGTTAGCTGGAGCATTCTCGTCCATCTACTCGATGTGTCCGAACCAGTGCAGCCGAAAAGATGTACACTTAGACCAAAAGTGGGAAGATTGTGATAACTGTGAATGCTAGGGTTGAACCGCCCGTCTACTCCCTAAACCGTTTAGATTTACTAACGTATGAGTTTAGATCCGTCGTGCTGGTGGTGTGCAGATCGTATTTTGTTGTTTGCAAGACGGGACACGTGCTCTTCCTCATCTCTACATGCTCTTCCTCATCTCTACAACTCCTGCAAAGTTCGTCGCATACAATAACCAAACGCTGAATATGCCTGCCTAGGATGCAGTGCCTTGTTACGACGTTTGTTAGTTTCGAGAATCTGGTCTCTTTTTAGTCGAATTAACGCTTTTGATCTCTTAGAATCGAGGATAGGCCAGATTAGTCTAGCATTGGTACGACTTACAAAAGTCAAAATGTTGTCAACTATGACTTGCTTTGGCAGGACATCGGTGTGAAGCTTTTTGCTTTCTACTGTCAGTACCTTGAGAGCCTTGTCGAGGTAATTCATCAGCCGCACTTTTTGCCGGAATGTCGCTGTGACCTGGGAGTGTGACAGAGTGTGATATAATGCTGGTTTGCGATCTCGTTCAGGGACACGTGGTAGTCCTTCACTGCCATAGAATTTGTTGTGTTAGAAGATACAAAAGTTATCTTCAACCAAGCGGCAGTCTGACTGTTAGCCGGAACTTCGGCTTGGAATGACTAGGGAGATTGAAGTAGTGGTGAATACTAAGGTCTTCTAAAAAGGTACCGGCACCGACTCTTTTGGCTGTTCTTAGGTCGTCCTTCATCGACTACGAGGATGGCTGGTTCCGAGACCGTTCGGTATGAGTTTGCGACTCGTAGGGCTCCGCATCTCTGTATTGCCTCCATTTGCTTCCTGTATTTCTCTTGTCGCAGTGCATCGGCCCATATCCCACAGCCATACAGGAGAATGGCGTGACACAGGCTTTCCACCTACATTTGCCATTAATCTGCTCAGCGACATCGTGATCTTCGCAGCTCGTTTACATACGGACCTTATCTGTTGCCAAAAAGTGAGCTTCGTTCTAACAGATAGCTCCAGTCACTTTACTGCTTCTGTGCTGGTTATCACCTCAGACCCAACTTGAAAGTCGACGATAGTCGGGATGCTCTTCCTTCTGACTGGGATTATCTCCGTCTTTTCTGTGGCCGGACGTAGACCATGTTCGCCCATCCAGAAAAGTACCCGTCTCATAACCAGGTTGATTTTTCTTTGCGCACTAACGGTGTCTCTTGCCGTAATCACCGCGGCGATATCATCTGCATACCCCTCCAGAAAACTGTCTTCGGGCATCTCCATGTGAAGGATGCCATCGTAAGAAATGTATCAAAGGTCGGGTCCCAGGATCGAGCACTGTACTATTTCAGCAGTGACCTCCTTTCTTCGCGTGCTTGCTATGGTGTTATATAGCTGTTCTTAGTCTATGAGAAAGTCCTTCATCATCCGCAAGAGATACTCGGGAATATCAAAGATGTTTTCGAGCGCATTCAGCATGTCTTCCCATTTGGCTGAGTTGGAGGCGTTTCGCACATCCAGAGTTGCTAGCAATACTATCTTTTTTAAATGGCAAATGACTACTTGAGCTGTTTGGACGTCGCTTACCACTTCTTCGATTGCTCCAATCATGGAATGCACCGTGCTGTCTTCGAGAGAGATCTCCTGCATTCTGTACCGCTGCCGTCAGCCTTGGTTTCAGCATTTTTTCCAAGAGTTTCCCTTCGGTGTCCAGCATACAAAGGGGTCTATATGCTGATGGGAGATCCGGATCTCCTTTTTCTTTGCTGATCAGTACCAAACGTTGCTTCTTCCAGCTCCTGGGGAAGATCCCTTCAAGGAGAGCCTAGATAAGTTCCTTCAAAGATTTATTAATACAATTAATTATCTTGAGCCAACATCCCCATAAATTGTGCAAATGAAAGGAGAAGAAGCCCGATGTCAATAACTCTAAGTAAACAAATAGCTTTATCACCAAGGTAAATAATTCCAGAATTAAGTGCGAGCCCCGAGGTCCCCGAGGACCACTGAGCAGCAAACCAAGACCATTACTTTGTTCATGCAAATTTTGAAACCATTCTGTGTCCGAAACAATACGTTTTTATTCAAAGTAGCAAAACAGAATATTCACCTTAAATATTAAAAATTTTATTCATATATATTTTTGAAAAGAAAATCCGTTTGTTTGCGAGCGGACCAACGTTTTCTTTATTGTTCTGTGCCTCTCGCTCTTTAAAGTTTATAAAAACCCAATGATAGAGAGAAAGGAAGGAAAATTAACAAAAGGAATGCTCTACGTCCCCTAAGTGACGATGAGCATAATGCCGTATTCTTTGTCGAGTTAAGCACTTGGATAACGAAGACGTTATTTTTTTTTTTTTTAGATTATTTTGAGCTTTGAGCAAGCTTGAAGTTGGAAATAAATGCTAGTCCATATTCCCATTATAGTTTCAAAAATGCCACAAAAAAAAAAACTCGTAGGAGGAGATAAGGACATTTTAATGTTAAATTTATTCGTTAGATTTTTTTCCGTGCATATGTCCTTAGTTTTGAAAACGAAAAATAGATTTAAAAAAATTATGCGTGTAGGTTCCTAACACATAAGATTCCTATGTGCATTAGAGAAGTGAAACTTTTTTGCATCACATACTGTGTCTAGCTGGACAAAACCCAAAGTTTAGGGAGAACATAGGCTTAGGACTACGTTTTTTGAGTGATTTTTTTGAATTTTCTTGACAAGGAAGGAATATATATAACTAGCTGTACCCATGCTCACCTTGCTTCGGCCCGCCTGCTGGTGTATACAAATAAGTAAATTCAGAGATGTATGTAAACTTAAATAGTACCTACATGTATGGTATTTTTGCAGTTAAAGAACTTCTTTGTTTATAACATTTGTAGTTGTACCGTTTGGCGACAATATATTTAAATTTTCTTGTTTATTAGTTCGTGAGCAGGCCACATAAGGCTGTCCGTGGGAAAAACATTCATTAGTTAAATCAATTCCGGTATTTATAGTCCGGCCTCATTTAAAGTCTTAACAAAGCATAACTTTATAGGAAATTGCAGTCTTTTAAAGGCAAATGGGTAGTCGGAAGGAATTATTGATATTTTTAGTATAAATACATTCTCATCTGTGCCTGGTCCTGTTATAATAGTAGCTTCAATAACATTGGACCTCAAAGCTTTAACCAGCAACCTTGTTCGATTGCACAGCTTTGGGGTACATCTTGGGGGATTTCTCAATAAAATTATTGCCACTCCAACTTTTAACGAAATTAAGTGCCCTGGTAGTCCTGGCGGATTCGTTGAATTTAAGAATTCGATTGGAAAATGAGCCAAATCATCCGTATTTAGAACCGTGTCGATGGATTTATAAATTTGTGAAACACCATAAATTTTCCTTTCAAACGGTTCATTTATATTGGACACAGAATCATTTCTTCGTGTAAGTATAGCTTTTCTCTAAACCAAGAAGGGGTTTTGCACGCGTTAAATACATACTAAGGTTTAAACTTAGTCGCTAGAAATCGTCTGTCCCTATGGAACTTTCATAGATAAAAGGTAGCAAAAAGTGTCACCATTCCGATATTGAATTTACTTAAAGATCCATCCAACCAAATCATCGTTCAACCCCGTTCCCCGTACCCTTACGCAACTCGGCAAAACAAAAACAACACACGATCACTACGATGGCTACGGTCGCGCATACTATAAATCTGCAAACTTTAATAGGTACTTTGTATCTTGGCCCGTATTCATAATTTTGAAACTGTTTGCTGAAAGTGGAGAAATTCAGATAACTCACCTGAAAATGCAAATAAATGAAAGAAAACTACTTCATTTGTTTATTTAAAAGCTTTTTGTTTAAAAAGTTAAATTTTTTATGTGCCTTATCATCAACTTGAAAAATTCTGAATCTGTAAGTGTTGTAATTTTTTTGATGAATTTCAAATTTACTTCAAGGGCATCCCCATATTTTATCTGAACCTATCTTTCTCAACTTGAAAATTTAATTTTTAGAGGCATTTAACCCTCGGAGGTGAGGTCTCAGAGGCCCGAACTATTTTCAAAACCTTGCAATTCTTTTAATAGGTTTATTAGCGATTCAAAATTCTCAGCAGTTGGAGTTAAATACTTAAGCCGGCAATTTCCACCAATTCGTGCGAGTTTACGCGAATAGGACGTCTCCTCGTGACCGTTGGGCCTCACAGACCCTCGAAGGGTTAAATAAAAGAGCATGATTTTTTTTAATTTTTTTGTAACTTATTTTTGCAATAAAAAAAAACCTTAAATAATGATGTTACTCTAAATTTAGGTACGTTATTATATAAGGAAACTATATATTAATTTTTAAAAAGATTGGTTAAAAGCTATTTGAGCTAGAGTTAACACGAATTCAAAAAAAGTAGTTTCGAGAAAAACGCGTTTATAAAGAAAGTTACAACTCCGGCTCAGTCCGGCGAGGGATGCTCACGTAATGTGTCATATCATCAAAAGTAATTTAAATTTTTAACGTGAAACTGTTTTACTACTCGTATGTGCATTCTTTGGAAAAGTATGTATGTATGTATGTATGTTTTATTCATTTCATTTGAACTTAAAAACTAAGATAACAATGTATTTATTATAAATTATTACTAGTAGAAGTGAATAAAGATAGTTGGAAGACTTGATCGCAGTTGTAAGCTTTCTCTTAAAAGTTCAATATTAGATCTTAATATTTCCGATCACTGTTTAACTGGTTTAGTTTTTCAAGGTGTCAATGCTAATCAAACTGAAAAGCCAAACAAATTTGATACATTTACAACACTAAACTTTGTACGTCTTAATGCTGTTCTACTTACTGAATGTTGGACAGAAGTTTATCGGGAGAGTAATCCATCTATTGCTTTTGACTATTTTGCTTAAATCCTAAAAGATCATGTTAATTCATGTTCGATTAATATGCAAAGACGTATTAAAGTTCAAAAACTGAAGCCATGGATGTCTATGTCTTTATTAAAAAAAATAGAAAGGAAGAATAAACTAAGGATGAAATGTAAAAAAAAACCTCATAATGTTAACCTTCGACTTCTTTATAATAAATTGTCCAAAGAAATTGCTGCAGAAGTCTCGATTTATAAAGAAAATTATTATGCCAACAAACTACAGCTTGCTAGGAACAATTTAAGGAAGGAATGGGCAATTGTTAATGAACTTGTTAATAAAAACACACCTTCCTCTAAAACTTTAGCCTGTATATCTTTCCAGGATGTTAATATAATGAATCCGTGTGAATTATCCAATGTGTTTAACAAGTTTTTTACTAGTATTGCTTCTCATACACTTTCTATAGCGGGTCTCACGAATTCCTATTGTAAGGAAGAATGTTTTAGAAGTGAGAGGAGGCAAGCCAGTAGCTTTTTTTATAATCCTATATCTTCTTTTGAATTATTTCGCACTATTAACTTGCTTAAACACTCTAACTCATCTACAAAAGATTGTTGGTCAAATAATATAATCAAAAAAATTTCACTAAACGTTGTTGATGTTTTAGCCCACATTTTTAACAAAAGTATTTATAGTGGTATTTTTCCAGATGCTTTAAAGACGGCAGAAGTTATACCAGTTTTTAAGAAAGGTGATAAGAAAGATTTGAATAATTACAGACCAATTTCTCTTCTTCCGGTCTTTTCCAAAATCTTTGAGAAAGTAGTAAAAACTAGAATAATGACATTTCTGGAAAAATCTTCTTTCTTTAGTGACAATCAATTTGGTTTTCGAGCAGGGAAGTCCGCTGAAGATGCACTCCTCAAGTTTTGCTGTTTTAACTACGAGAGCTTAAATAATAAGAAATTCACTGCTGCTCTCTTTATCGATATCACAAAGGCTTTTGATACAGTAGACCATGTTATTCTATCATCAAAACTAGAAAAAGCGGGATTTAGAGACTTTATGCTTAGATGGTTTCTCTCCTACCTCAATAACCGTAAACAAGTTGTCAAGTTATCAAACAGTTTTAGCCGTAGTTTAGATATTAAAATTGGTGTACCACAAGGCTCAGTTCTTGGCCCTATTCTTTTTTTATTGTACATCAATTCTATCTTCAGTTTGAATTTTAAAGGAATAAGAACTGGTTTTGCTGATGATATTGCCTGTTCTTATTCTAATAGCTCTGCCTTAGACCTAATTGCTGACATAAGCTATGATTTGGAACAGCTTAGACATTGGTTCTACATGCATAAACTGGTAATAAGCGACAAAACTAAGATCATGTTTTTTAATTTGTCTTCAAACATAGTCGAGTTTCCCTCAATGATCTTTCATAGTGCTAGTTGCCAGCATTTTTTGCTTAGCCCTGATACATGCTCAACAACATCTTCTTCTTGCTCATACCACCGTGAGCAAAAATGCTCATCTCAATGTTTTTACATAGAAAGAACTGACGTCTTTAAATATCTGGGTCTAGAAATAGACAGCAAAATGAACTGGAGTAATCATACAGCAACCCTTAAATCATACTTATTAAAAACAACAAGGATTATGTACCATTTGAGGCAATTTTGTTCTAAGAAACTCTTAGAATCAGTCTACTATGGTTTAGTGCAATCAAAGTTACAGTATGGTTTAGTTTGCTGGGGTGGTACCCACACCAATAAAGTACAACCATTACTTATTGCCCAAAAACAGATAATTAGGATCATCTGGAGAAAAGGACGCCTTGTGAGTAGTTTTTTGCTTTTTGTCAAATCTAAAATCCTTCCTCTAAAGCACCTTTACTTTTATAAAGTTTTAAAGATATTTTTTTTAAGAAGTGGGTATTCAATCAGCAGAAACCCGACCCTTCAGGGACTACGTAGCTGCAATAGCTTACTAGCTGCAATTCCTTCATTCCACACCAATCACTTCTTAAATTTCTACTCCTCTGTTGCACCTAGATTATATAATTTATTGCCGCTTGAGCTTAGACAAACAAGAAACTTCAACTTCTACAATTAACAAATTAAAATATGGCTTCTTAACTATGATCTTATTGACATTAACAATTTAATTACTCGAATAATATAAATAAGTATGTAAAGATTATGCTTTGCTTGTTATATAATTGATGAACATGATTTTTGTTTTCTTTTGGTTGTCTTCTTTTTAGAAATGTATTTTTATTATTATTTGTATTTGATGCATTCGTCACTAGTTTTATATAAACTACAGAATGTATTATTTTATTTTTCAATTTAACAAGAATAATGATATTATTTCTTGATCTCTCTTTTTCATAATGTAATTATACACATTATATATTTTGCTAAGCTTATCAGGATTAAGACTGAAGTACCTATAACTATGTATAATATGAATGAATTGTATTGAAAAAATGTTGTTCAATTGTGAAATAAATATTACTACTACTACTACTACTAGTTGTCGTTTTATAATTTAAAGAACAATTAGTCCTAAATTAGTGTTAAACGGCATTTTAAGCAAATTCAATACTTTGAAAAAGTTCTGATGTGGGGTAACATCAGTATTTTATATTTAAAATTATTTAAAAATATTTTAAAAATAGACAACATCAAATCTGTGCATATAATTATAACGCAAAAAAAAAAGAAGTAAGTATTAGTGAATCCAAGAGTCTATTTATGCCGCCTTTCAGGATAAAATTGTTAACAGAGATTCGATTCCAGCATGATCAAAAGTAAATAGCCAGTTATTTATTTTTTTAGTATATGCATTAAATTTATGTGTTATTCGGATGGTATATGGAAACTTATTAAAGTATGATGGGGCTGTAATTGTATAAAAACGAGAAAAATGAGTTGTACGTGCAATTGGTATGTTAACAAGAGCCATGTTGTTAATTCGTAAATTGTAAGTTTGGTTACTTCTACTGGGAATGTTACCACTCTGTTTAAAAAAATTCCCCGAGTACTTTAAAGATATACAAGGGCCAACTATGAGTGCTACGATTACTGCTAGAAAGAATACGCACTAGATGTTTCTGTGCATTCAAAAGAGGTCCGACTGTATTCAGATATGACCCTCCCCAACAAGTTATGCCATATTGCAACTTTGAATGTGCGAGACCATAATAAATTTGACATACAACTTTTTTGGTACAATAAGGTTTAATAAGATACATTTTACGAGCTACTAGATTCATATGGGATTTTATAGTTTGGATATGATCCTTCCAGTTCAAGTTATGATCTATTAAAACTCCTAGATATTTATAAGTTTTTACTGATTCAATTTTAAAACATTTCTCAGAACATGAATTGTTACCATTAAAGTTTGTTTCACCACAAACGTGTAGTGGTAAGCTTAAACTATTACAGTCATGTGAATGAAAACACAGGTTGTAATCAGATAAAACATTTCCCGATATTTTGCAAGTTAGAAGTTTAGTTTTTTCGCTAATAATTAGCTTATGAGCAGCAAACCACAGCCTTAATTGCTCTAAATCTTCTCCAATCTTAGCAGTACATTCAAAATGGGTTTGGAAGTTGTATATAAAATTATATCGTCGGCGAAGGCAGTGGCTTTGCCATTAAAATGCTGTTTGAAAAGGGAGTTGATATAAATCAAAAATAGAAGAGGTCCAACGTCCAAGTACAGAACCTTGATTAAAGTGTGACGCAAAAAAGATTTCGGACTTCCAGAACGGCTAGAAACCTGAAATTAAGTGTACAGTGTGTCTTGCCCCATACATACCCAAAAAATTGTGACATCCTAAAATATCCTCCTCGTACGGAGAAAAAGGGCAATTTGATCAATTTATAGTTAAAAATTTGGAACTCTTAGTAATTTTTTCTTGGTTAAATTCCAAGGCTTACCTATGACTTGAGTTTCAAGTTCCTAGGTCAACTAGAGGTCCCTCAAATGGAAACAGGCACGTTGTGGCCCGAAAAAGAGATCTCGGACTTCCGGTACAGTTAGAAACTTAAAATTTGGTATGCAGATAGGTCGTATCTCACATATATCCAAAAACTTGCGACTTCTTCAAAAATCCCCCTCTAAACCCCCTAAAAAGAGTTATAATCGGGAAAAAATGTATTCTAACTTCAATAAAATGACAATTTCACCAATTTACAGTTATAAATTTGGAATTTTCAGTAATATTCCTTAAATTATATCCCAAAGTCCCCTTATGTACCGAATTTCAAGTTTCTGCGTTCACTAGAGGTCTCTCAAAAGGAACTGGTTACTTCGTGGCACGAAAAAGATTTGTTGATTTTGTTATGTATTAGTTGCGCACAACTAAGTTCTCGCTGTTTGTCAATAGATGGCTCCAGCAGTAAGTGCTGGTCGATTTTGATACATCCAAAACGTCATGAACCGAGCTTAGACATATGGTAAACAAACCGTTTTGACCCATAAAGTGATTTTGTTTTGGCGTCATATACTTTTGGTTGTGTGAAAATCTTCATTTTGCAAGAAGGTGTTGATTTCCTTCTTTCATTCGAAGAAAACGGCGGCTGCAGCGCATCAAGAGCTCCAAAAAGTTAACGGAGATGCTGCCCTAAGTGAAACAACGTCCCGTCGCTTCAAAGACAGTGATTTCGATATTGACGACCGTCCGCGTGAAGGAAGGCCAAAATCCTTCGAAGACGCTGAATTGGAGGCATTCCTGGATGAGGATCCGTGTCAAAAGTAAGAATAGCTTGCTTCAGCATTAGGAGTTACCCGCCAAGGCATTTCCAAGCGATTGCATGTGTTGGGCACGAAAAAGTGATCCTACAGCATGACAACGCTCGGCCTCACTTTGCCAAACCCGTTAAAACCTAACTGGAAACGCTCAAATGGGAAATCCTACTCCACCTGCCATATTCCACAGATATTGCGCCGTCCGATTTATTACTTGTTCCGTTCGATGGCACATCGCACATGAATACCCTTGATTGATAAGAACCGCCCTATTTTTGACCGTGTAGTTTGGCAAAAGTACGTTTAATAGATCACCAATGGCGCGACATAAAAGGGAAGATCCGGTGGAACTCTTAAACTTGTATTTGAAAAGGGTTTGTTGGCGCTCTATAAAAACGGTTGAACTGGATAACCATTACATTAATGCTGATCAAGGATTTCTCGATTAAAGGCTCTTATGGGTGTGTGTTGAGTTCACAGTCAAAATCAATTTCTTTAAGAGCGACAACATCCTCAGATAAATGTACAAATTTTGTTAAGAACGCTTAAATCATACAACTTCGCTTATGCTTAAGTAAAAGCCTTTAACACCATTGTTTGAAAAGAGATGATTGTGTTTCGTCCTTTGACTATCAGGAGTCTTTCTTGAAGTACAGCCAGATAAGCTAGAGTACCTACAACAGTTGAAAATTGTTAAACGAAAACACGGGCATACGGTGAACTAAGGGAGAGACGAAGGAGGACGACGAAGTTGATAAGGAAACGCAGAGCTATGTCCACATTGTTGTGGGAACGAATCCCTATATTTGTCAGGCTTAACTGATGAGAATTTAAAGTATTTCACTTTATGTGGATGAAATGTTGAAGAGGCGGAATTTTTGACGTTTAAACCGTGAAAGGGAAACATGTATCCAACGTTCAAGCGAGTCTATGAATTTTTCAATGTCCCTGTCACCTAAATGACTTAACGCGCCTTTTTGGATTCTATCTCGAATGAGCAGGATAAGTTTTGATACACAAGACCAAATGTGAGCGTTGTAGGAGACTACTAGAGGATTGTGCGTTGGACTTCTAAGCGAGCTGGACACAGATTCGAGTCAGCAAAACAACGAAATGTATTCCTAACATCCCTTCTCGGCGGGTAATGTCATGAAAACGCTTCTTAATCCTCCGTTCCTATTCGGCAATTCAAGAGTAGGTCCCTTCCATCCCACGCACAACATGAATGGTTGCAAGGATCTAGGGATAGTCCCTCTACAAGCTGTTGTCTCAAGTATTTGTTTTGATTAAACCCTGAAATGGTTGAAGGAAGCTCAAATGCACCACCTTACAAGGACAATGCTTTTCCCTATCTCCGGATGGAAGAGTCTAAAGGTAAAAGGATCAAATCGCAGATACCTATCTGTCGAGACACAAAATCAAACAAAGAAACAAGCTTCTTGTGTTTAAAGACAAGAGATACAGGCAGAGTAGACGGTAGCTGAGGAGCGAAAGTATTTCTACACGGCATAAGCGATCCTCGTGCCGGCCACTTTCAACATGTTCGCATGGTTTCAATTGGAAGGCAAAGCATTGTTCGTTGAAGATGACAAACGTCAAAACTGGATTCTTTTTCACAATCCTTGTGGTTTCATCAGCTCTTGGCCTTAAAATTAATTCAGATACCAACCTAAGGTACGAACCTTCATATTTGAGATGCAATTTTGTTTATAGTTGAACTTCAAAACACTATTTCTCATCGATGAGTTAAGGACTCGACAGCGATGCTAATAACAATTCATAAGCGTCATAGAGTGCACACAGAAGTTTTGTTTTTTATTCTGCAGCACCAATGGAAAACACAGCACTTTGCAAGTTCTAAAAAAAAAAATGTTGTTGCATGTACCTATGTATGTTGGATACCTACCGATCCAATTCATGCCGAAGTTACACTTTTCCATGTTGAGGTTGCGAAATAAGTGGATAAGTGGATGGATCAAATAAAATTCCTAAATCTTTGCACAAACACAAAACCAAATCAACAATTTTCCGTTCCAACCTACCCGTTCGACGAAACAAAATTCCCCAATAAACAAACCACAAGACAACAAACGAAACAAAACACTCACCCCCACCTTGTGGATGCAACAAATGATGATGATGATGATGCCCGCCGCCAACTCCTCCCGCACCCACCATCGATGCACCATTTACACCACCACTACTGCCAGCATTGCCGCCGCTTACACCGCTCATATTGTGCGGTAAGAAGGCAGCCGCCACCGCTGCATGTGCATTGAAGTACGCCATACGAGATGCGGCAGCCATTGTCATCTGATGATGTTGATCAGCCGTGAACGGTGTTTGCCCAACACTGGGGTATAAGCTCGGTGAAACGGCTGATACAGCTGCTGCAGCTGCAACAGCCGCTGCCGCCGCTGTGGCTGCTGTTGCCGCCGATGACGACACAGATGCCGGTGATGCCGATGATGTTGATGATGCATTTCCATTAGCTCCTCCGCCATTTCTTATAATATTACTATTTCCACCAGTATTGTTGTTCCTTGCTGCTACAGCTGCTGCCACCGAATCACTTAATCCTAAAAGTTCTTGGATCGCGAATGGGGATCGTTGTGGCATTGCGCCACCACTAAATGCTAAATTCTTTTTTTTTTTTCTGACAGCAAATGATTAGCAGAATTTATTTTCACTGTTTTGACAGTTTGCCTTAATTAAATGTCATTGTCACACGAATGTCACTAGAAAACAAAAAAAAGTTCCCGAAATCTCTATGAAACTACACCCAACGACAACGACAACCAAAACAACTGCAACAACGTTAAATACACCGCGATCCAATTGCGTCCTAATACGCAAACCGGTTTTGAGCGATTGTCGCTGGCAATAACTCGTACACGTTTGATAGCCATCAACGTCTTCGTCAGGTAACCTCCACCACGTATATCATTGGAGTTCAATCGGCGGCGATAAGAGCATAAACGACACGACGACCACTGTCAGCGAGTTCTCTGTAAAAAAAAAATTAAAAAAAAATAAAAATAAATTCGCAGCCGGAAAAACACCAAAAACTTCAAATCGGAACGAATTGAGGTCTACCTAACCACCACCGGAACAAGAGAAGAGGCGCACCTTCGTTCGCCAGCGATTGCAAACGAGATTGATGCTGAAATGGGTGAAACGGGGGGCGTGTCCACTTGTTGTACGTCGTATGCATTAATCAAACTGGAAGCATCGCATATCCTGACAAGTATAGTTGTTCTCTTTCAATGCGCACAGCGCAGCCCAGTTGAGGGTGTCGAATGGCAAACTCTCTTCGTTCCGCTTTCCAGTATTCCAGTGGTTGTGGATGTGTTAGTTGGCACACACACAACATCAAAATCCATTGCCGGTGTGTTGGTTTCGGTTGGGCGGAAGTGTGAGTGCGTTTACGGTTCTCCCTCCCTTTCTCTGTTTTTTTTTTTTTTTTTGTTTTAATGGAGGACGCCAATAATCATGATGGGAAATAATGGTCGACTTAAATCGTAGACAAAAGTCGTCGTCGCCGTCGTCGTCATCCTCTCTCATCCTTAAACTTTTTGTTGGTGTGGTGCTACTACTCCTGCTCCTGCTCCTGCTCCTGTTGTTCCTGATAAATTTGCATCATTTTCATTTTCGCCTAGGACCCAACTATGAAAGTGTGGGTGGTATGGTGATGTAGAGGAGCAGCAGCAATCCTTCAGCAGGATCCTTAGTTGACATGTGTTAATTTCCAAACGGTAATTAGTCAATTGAATGGGTATACCTATGCTAATGGTATTTCTGGGTCGGTTTTCCGGCAAAGCTAGGTAGGTACATGGTAAAGGGTAGCGGAGGATTTTTCTAATTAACTCGGGCAATGTCATGGGAAATTTCGTGAGTTAGTGTTGAGGAAATGAAAGGATGCAGCATTTGATTGCAAAGTGGTTGAATTGGATTGCAACGTGGACGGTCAGAATTAGTTGGTTGCCTTTCTATAGTTAAAAGATATGGATTCCTCATCCTTCTGGTAGATGTGCTTATGTATATATAGGCAATGTGTTCTAATGGAATGCGTTCTGTTTTTTATCGTTTCTTTCGATTGAATCTTCCTACGAAGGTGCGAAATATCTAGGTGGAGGGCTATATGATGCATTAAGCAGGCTGTAGGTTCATTCAACAAATGATTGGCCTTAGGGGATCAAAAATTATTTCTTCTGTGGCGGTTCAGATTCCTAGGCCCTTATGAAACATGGAGTTCCTTAAGTTCCAGGGACTTTAGGACAAAAACGGAAGATTACAGACAAACCAAAGCTTTTGTACCAACCTCTTCCCAAAAAAGAACGAAACAACTTCTGCAACTAACAAGAAGTCAGATTCGAATTGTCACAGGCTTTCTAACCGGACACTGCCGGGTTAAAAAATATCTCATGACTATGGGAATAGCACAAGACAACATACGTAGGATGTGCAACGAGGACGAAGAATCAGCAGAACACATACTATGTCACTGTAACTGCCTCATAAGAACACGTAATCGTTTTTGAGGTAAATTCTACCTCGTGGCGGAAGATATAACCACCAGCTCACTCAAAGTCATCGCCGGTTCCATCACGCACTTCGGCATCATGGAGGAGCTCTAAAGAAGAGGACATCACAATAGGACCACTTTTGCGGCCGCAGTGATAAGGGACTAAGGACCACCTCAAATCCTAATCTAATCTCATCTAAGTCCCAGGGTTCATCTGTGATTCATTGCAGGATTTTGGATTGTGACCGTCGCAGGAGTTCGTAATTCGAAATGCTTCCTGAATCCAAAAGTTGAATGCAGGTTCAAATGGGTTTAACAATCGCCCTTTCGGATGATGACTTTGAAATCTAGACTCACGATTAAGTGTTTGTTTTTGTAGCCAGCAAAGACTGATCTGAACCTTATAGTTGTTTTCAAGGTACATGCTTAGCGTTACTTGTCCTAGAAAAAAGGATTCATTGACTTTTGTCCTAAAGACAGTGTTCTACAATCTTAAAATACAAACTTATGTAGCTGGTAAGGTTGAAAGAACCAGTTTTTGGATCACTGTGGATGGTTAATTTATTCCCCCGGGGGTAGGTGAAAATCTTGCATAGACACTATGAGGACCACAGACGCGTGGTCATAGTAGTGTGAGATTTTTACTCACTAAAAAACACACTTTATTGCAACTAAAAAAGGACTTATCAAGCAATTTTTTAAGCATGATATTAGAGACGTTTGGTTGGTGCCTTTGAAATGAAAGTTTCAGCTTGTTTCGCTATGTAGGCGCGGTTAGTTTTTATCGTGCTAAATCAAAGGGTTTGGTCCTTTGTAGACGGCGCAATACATTTATTTCGTCCAGAAGTTGTAGGACTGTATTATTAACGTGTTCGTTTAGGTAGTCGCTTTCTGTGTTTTCGCGCCAAGTTTTTAGGTTCATCTTCGACTGTAGGAAAGGCGTTAAGAGCGATCCGCCATGCCTTTGTGCATTCGTTTACACTATTCAGAGTGATTTGTAGTTTGACTGTTGTTTCTTCGATCGTTTTGCCTATTGCAGTGTCATCGGCAAGCTAGGATGGTGTCTTCTTTTTGCGGTAATATCACGGGTATACAGAAGGTACAGAAGCGGGCCAAGGACGCTTCCTTGGAGGAAGCCGCTTGAAATTTCTTTGAATTGCGAGTATTCGTTTCGGTGTCTGATATGGAAGAGTCTACTGCCGAGATATGTTGTCAGTATGCTATATAGGCAGGACCTGACGTAATTTGAACTTTAAGTTTTTATGTCACACCTTATCGAAGGCTTGCGAGACATCAAGAAATATGCTTGAGCAGATCCTTTTTTCTTCAAGAGCTTTTTCTATTACATCGGTGATTCTGTGCACCTGGTCAGTAGTTGAGTGCTTGGTTCTGACCTCAAACTGGTGATCAGGGGATAAGACTCGAGCAATATTCTCTCGAAGATTATACGGGAGCAACGAAATGAGTCTATAAGACTTCTTGTCACTCAGCGGTCTTCCTGGTTTAAGTTCCATATTTGGGACATATTCTAATCCAGGCGCAGCATTTATATTGCAATGGAGGCTTGATTAAGGCTTTTCTAGGGTTACACAGTTGATTTAAGTGCGTTTTATGGTGTAGAGCACGACTTTGTTGCCATTTCTTACGCGCTTTTCTTTTTCCTTTATCATTTCTTTTATTTCCGGTGGATATGTTAGGCTGCAGTTTGTGAGCTTTTTTATTTCGGTTGGTTAGTGTAGATATGTAGTTGGCAAAGGACTAATTTCCGTTGGAAAGAACTATTTCAGAAGTGTAGGGACGATTCCTTAATAGCATAGCACAGGTCTTGTGATAAGAACGTCTATTATTTTGTCAAGCGTGAATGGATATTGTGCATGAATAAATAGTTAGGTAAATGACTTTAGACTTAAGCGAATGCTTGTGCGACATCTAAACGCAATAGTAATCTTTTTTTTTCGATTTCCAGGTTCGGTGTCATTTTTGCGGGAAGAATCGAATGCTGTGGATGTAATTTTTCTGGATAGCATATGTATGGAGGTTAACTGATCTGTAACGACCTATGCAAAAGTTGTCGGAATACAGACGTGGAAGAGAACACAACTTGCTTCTTATGTGACTTACCCGGCCTACACAGAACAAGAAAGACGGCCCTCGGTGAATACTATTTCAACGACGTGGACAACCTGTCTAAGAAGCCACCAAAAACCATTCTAAAATTCATTTCGAATTCAGGATGGTTCAGGGAGGCCAAACGATCGTTATCACTCCACTGGGCACTCCACGTTAGAGGAACACATTGGATCCTTAGATATCCGAGTGAAGGCTACCACCTCCTCAATCTTACTGATCTGTAAAATAAGACTAAAGTCTTTATTGAATAATCCAATCCAACAAGTGTCCTTGTTAGTGGATTTTGTTGAAAATTCTTGTTACGCTTTGGGAGTCTTTGAAGCATTTTCGTGTTCGATAAATTATACTATCAGGACTTTTTAGTGTTGACACATGTTTCAATTTGTTGCTTTGAAGGAATATCCATCAAGTGTCTTTATGGGTAGATTGTGGAGTTATTGATATAAAAACTTTGCCTAGATGGTCGTCAAGACCAAGTTCCTTTCATGCATCGATATATGCCTAGTTTTTGTCTACAAGTTTGATTGGTACTACCTGCTGGCTGTCTTTCAGATTGACCTGTTGTTGGTTGCAGTCGGTAGAAGAGGCTTTTTAATGTAATTTCCTGCGAAAAGAGTTTGGTCTTGAAGTGAATGAGGTCAAAACCAAGAACACCTTGTCAATAAAAAAAAAATAGCATCAGTCCACGGAATAGGACGCCGCTATTGACAACAACAACTTAGAAGTAGTTAACGAGGACCAAACTGCTCAATGCTGATCTTACCGCCGAGTGTTTTAGAATGAAAAAGAAAGCAGAGCAGATATTGAACTCCTGCAAGAGAAAAATTCTTCGTCTGATGACATTAGGTCCTGCGTGAGAGAAAGGCGCATAGAAGAGAAGATTTAACCGCGATTTCTACGAGCTGCGTAAATGGATAACAAAGCTTCAGTCAAGGGGATCTTGAAAGAAAAAACAAGGAGCACCGATCCTCCATTACAATCTGGAGAACTGGAAGCAGCTAGGCGGAGTTTGAAGTGGATGGAAGGCTGTACTGTCAGGCAGAAAATTCACCGGTCGGGAGCACGATAAGTTGATAAGTTATTTCGAAAAAGTTACGCTGAACGTTCTAGGTTCAATTCAGAAAGTCGATCCACTTCGAAAAACTGGCATAGGCACTGGCAGGACAGTGATCATATGACTTGAAGTTGCGAAGAGTTCCGAAAACTTAGAAGTATTTGCTAGCAAGTCAAAGCTAACTTTTATGCATAACCAAATCTAGTAAATACATAAAATATTAGCTTCTACATGTAGTACTAGTATTTGCTAAGACCTTTTACTACTTGTATGTACTTAACTATCGTCCATACGGCTCCATATGGTTTCGCGGACTCTCTGAGTTTAACTAATTGTACTACAGTGCAGTGCAGGTTCAGCAGCAGGATGTTTAGAAGTACGTTAAGTGCTTATGTCCAGAACTTGTAGTCCAAACGCTTAGCTTAGTCAGAGCTGTTTCTGATGATATTGCCATAGAAGGAGCGAAAAATAACTCCGACCAGCGGGGTGTGTCTGTCTACGGATTTAGTTATAACGCTGTTCCCTATTTGTGACCGAATGAATCCGGTTTTTAGCATGAATATGATCCAATTGTTTGTCTGATCCTCAAGAAAGGAGACCCTCTGAACTGCGACAACAACAGAGGCATCAGTTTTCTTAACATCGCTTACAAGATCCTATATGCCGTATTGCGTGAACGTCTGAAGCCGTTCGTCAACAACCTGATTGGTCCATATAAGTGTGGCTTTAGGCTAGGAAAATCTACCATCGACCAAATATTCACACTACGGCAGATCTTGGAAAAAACCCAGGAGCTCCAAATCAATACACACCATCTATTCATCGATTTTAAGGCCGCGTATGACAGCATTAATAGAGACGAGCTATACAGAGCTATGTCTAGTTTTGGAATCCCTGCTGTTGTGCAGGATGACAATGGAGAATTCACGCTGCTCTATCAAGACCTTCGATGTCAAAAAAAGGATTTAGGCCAGGCAATGCGCTATCATGCGACTTCTTTAACCTCGTTCCTGAACAAATTGTGCACAACTCACGCGCCAACACAAGAGGCACAAACTTTCAAAAGTCCGTCCAATTACTCGTATACGCCGACGATATTGACGGAAGAATCCAGCGTGATGTCGGCAGCGCTTTCGTGAGTATTAAGACGGTAGCAGCGAAGGTGGTTTTTACTGTCGATGGGGGCAAGAGAAAGTACTATACCTATGCTGTCAACACGAAAAGATACTCAACACCGACGTCTCGGACAGAACGTCTTACTCGACAGATATAACTTTGAGGTAGTTAAGGGCTTTAAGGCTCCGCTATCAATTCAGACAACGACACCAGCGCTGAGATCAGACGAAGAATAACCCTTGCCAATCGCTGCTTCTTTGAACTAAGAAGGCAATTGACTAGCGAAGCCCTCTCTCGAACAACAAAAGTGACTCTATACACGACCTTAATTATCCCAGTCCTGTTCTGTGAAGCAGAGGCATGGACTTTATTAAAAACTGATGAGGGTGCTCTTGGATGATTTGAGAGGATTTTCGAACCCGTCTGCATAGACCGTGAGTGGAGGAGGAAATACAACGACGAACTGTACGGGCTGTACAGCGACATTAACGTAGCCAGAAGAGTGAAGGTCCGTCGATTGAGGTGGCTGGGTCATGTAGAGCGGATGGACACCAATGCTCCGGTCTGAAAAATCTGCCAAACTTGGTTTTTTTTGTAATGAAGGTGGAAAGCATCGAAAGCCAGAGTGGAGGACTTTAACCCAAACTAAAACCAGCCTTGCGTCCAACCAAGCTTGGTGAGAGGTTCTCGAATGGATTTAGTGTGCTTGGGCCCGTTGTTGGAAGCAGCTTCTGTGTCTAGACAGAAGCTAGCTAACGTATTGTGGTTTTTAATGGATAAAATTTCCAATCGTCTGCATAATCTCTTTCAGGACTGTCTCCATGGATTTTCCTTCAAGCTACATATGTTGGAACTTCGATAATGGGAATCTTTTGAAAGACTGCATATCCAGGATACGTTTTAGGGTTTCAAGTATGAAGTCTAATGGGTATATCATATCATGACACAATGGACCTACTTTTGGTTTAATTGTACCTATTCGTGGATGACCACTTCTAACTAAGCGTTGAAGTCCTTCGCCGATTCATGGCCCCTGTGTCGATTTTTGGGATGAATTCGACTCGATTAGGAGGATATGGTTTGTATGACTCTTGCGAAACAACATTCTTCCAATTTAACGAACAGCTACACCGATAATGAAAGCAAATTGGATGTACACCCTGTACCTGTGCAGTCTGATTCCTTTGTCTCCCCATGAATCCAGATCTTCCTTTTCAATTGTTTCGCCAAAAAAAAGCTGTCAAAGGAGCACGTCAAAATATTTTCCCAACAAACGTTGTTCGGATATTTGCACGCAAAGTATTATAACAATAATCACCACTGTGAAAGGGTTAAAACCTGAATTCCTCTTAAAAAGGTGTGTGTGTGTGTGTGTGACATCCTTTCACATAGTAATCGGACATTCAAAAAAAAAGAAAAGGATGATAAAAAAATGCTCCAAAGAATTTGCACTCATTTTGGACTAAAGAATTCCCCTAGTTTCGAAAGGTTTACCCACTTTGAGTAGCATGTTGATTGATTTTATTGAGTTTCGAACCGAAAAAAATCGAAAAAAAAAATAAATTCTCCAAATACCTTCAGTATCCCATTACATAACAAACATATCCTTCACGGGAAGAAATTCCTATCCATACATTACTGAATTGAAAAATCATAACAAAAACTCCCATTCCCTCCCCCCCTCAGCCAACACACACACACATACACACTCTTACGTTTGCTTTTCACATCGATTTCGATTATTCTGTGGAAAATATTTTTCGTTGTAGGAAATTCAATTGTTCCCTGGCAATGTGCAAGTACAAACCTTAACCCGAGCAGCACAAGGACCAAATATCAAATTACTCGCGCTCCTTGAGGCTAACATCGCTTAGGAATTCCATGGCTCCTCTATCCCCTGATGCTCTCTACCTACCTGAAAGGTATGCAAGGCATTCAAGTCGAGTTGACTGTCACTACTCACTTCCATTGGTAGCTGTCAAAGTTGAACCTTAAATTTTTTTTTTTTTTTTATGATTTTCTATTTTAATTGCTTAATTGAGTGCTTGCTGATTTAAATTTTGTGGAGCGATGCTGTTCTTGTTGTTGTTGTCGTTCATATCCATCCACCGTTCGTTCGCACGGCATCATTGACAGGTAAATTAATCATTTCCAACGTTCAAGTGACATGGCTCTATGGCTCTAAGCCTTGTGAGACGTATAGAGAGTCGTGTCTTAAATTGACTATAATGAGCACACAGAGTGTAAATTAATGTCTGTGTGTGTGTGTGTGTGTGTTTGTTTCATCTACATACGCTCTCATTGTCAATTATGTTCTTAGGCGCGAAATAATTTAATTGAGCAAACGATTTTGTTGATTGTGAATTATTTATTTTCAAGTAATTATGTTGTTATTGTTGTTGTTGTGGCAATAATTGTCACATGTCTCTCTCGCAGTGATATGATTGAGGGTGCTCCAGTGCCTGGAGGAGTCACATGTGAGGAGGATATCTCTTCATTTGTCGATGAATGCTTAATGAATATTTAAAATTAAGATGTCAGGTATACGTACGTATAACTGTGTGTGTCGTCCGAAATGGTTATTTCTTAATTATTTTCCAAATGTCTATTGTACACACACACACTTGGGATTAATTATCCTGAAGATGGACATGTGTGGTTGGTGGTTGGGTTGAATGTTGTCAAATACACCATGCTGTCGGGTGGTGAATGGCTGGCAGCATCCGCATCCGAGCGAACAGTAAAAGGGAAATTTAATTGGGCATGTCATGCTGCTCATGAACTGGTGGTGAGTTTGATTAACACTAGATGGAGCTATTTCAGATTCGGTTTATGTATTCGATGTGTGTACTTGGTGCGGATTGGTTTGTGCAGATAATTAGTAAATTGGCAGTTAATTTTGAATTAGAATTACCTAATGCAGTTTGTTTGTCTTAAAGCAAACAGTTCCATGAGATATTCTGAATATATTCGTGCAAGTTTAAGTTACACACAATTGAAAGTAAACTATGGCGACGTTTATAATATTTACATATACACTGGGGCAAAAAAAACGCCTTAATTCGCCAATTGGAGTCACTTTGGCGCCTACAAGAACGGCAAGAGCTTGCTACTCGGAGGATTTCGTGTCCATGTATTTCTTCTGCTCGGTTGCATCGGCCCAAATCGACATAAAAAGTCTTCGCCTGCTTACAGTTTCCATGAGTCGGCTTATTAACGCAGCTCGCTTCAACGACGACTGCATCTGCTGCCAAAATTGGAGTTTAGAGTCAAGGATCATTCCTAGATACTTCACCGCATTTCTGCTAGTTATCACCTCCGAGCCTACTTAAACCTTTTCAGTCATCGGAATCTGTCCCCTAAACAGTAGGAATATCTCTGCATCCACTGCTGCCAGACTGAGGCCATGTTCTTCCATCCAAACATGCACGCGTTTCATAACTCGGTTAAGCGTTCTCTGTGCATCTTTGGTGTCTCCTACTGTACTCATCCCTCCAATGTCAACTGCGTGCCCCAGTAGAAAGAAGTTTTCGGGCATCTCAATACGAAGAATATCATCGTTAGAGATATTTCAAAGGTCAGGTCATAGGATTAAGCCCTGTGCTACCCCTGCAGTGAGTGCCTTTCTTTGAGGAACATCGTTGGTGTCGGAAAACAGCTCCCGATTTCGAAGAAGTCGTCTGCCACTCTCATCAGGAGGTGTTTTGGTATCCTAAGTGAGTTCTCAAGCACATTTACTACATCACTCTACCTGACTGTGTTAAAGGAATTTCCTTCATCGAGGGCTGCCAACAAGACGATTTTTCTTGAGTGTTAAATACCCTGTCGGGCCTGAATTTGAAACTGAATTAGCTGGGCCTTGTCTGAGTCTCTGGACACAGCGATATTACTGGAAATGAGTTCACCGAGTAGCTTGCGAGGCAAGGTTCAGAGGAGAACATGTACGGCCCTGAAACCACTTTAGATTTGTCTATGTCTTCGGTTAGGGCTTCTATCGATGACTGGGTTTCTAGCTAACACAACTTTAGGTGGCATAACTCTCCAAGATGCAGGCAGATTAAACAGATTCTTCCTGATGTCTGTCCGCGGCATTCTTGCTTTTACGGAATGTGCATGAGTACACATTCACTAAAATGCGAAGTAAAGTTTGTGTAGAAAGAATCGAACACTATCGTTGGGTACTTTTCTTATTCATCATGTACACTACGTAGGGAATATTGTTTGTGTACATGTACGCAGTTTTATGCTTTGGAGAGTTTGTAAACTATCTGTTGGGTATATAATTATGTTTGTGTACAGTTCTCGGAAGTGTACAGTACGTATGTTAGTGTTTTTTGCTTTTTTGGAACTCTGTCTGTGAGGGATTTTATAAAAAGCTGGCGGTTACCCGGCGTGCGTTGCTGCGCCTTTTCGCTAACGGTGAGCCTGTATCTGGGTCGGTTTTCATCACGTTCAAATGATAGCTATCATCCCCTTGCCAGAACAGAATTGGATACTGCAAGGCATGACCGGTGTGTTTCCTCAACATGTTCCAGAGATATGTTTTCCCTCTGAATAACAATATCACGCTATTGGTGCATTGAAGCGTCCTTGTGTTCGCCAGGCGATGATTTGTCAATCATCCGTAATCATCCGATGGCATTCTGTCTATGGCTGCTTTGAAAAGACGAACCAATTCGTTGTGTTTATTAAAACATTGCTTATGGATTTCTCACAATTTCGCGGCTTGTTCTACTACTAACAGCACAATGCCGATCAGTCTCCGTTTCTTCGTGGCCAGTGAAACAGATTTGCAAAAACTGTGCGTCTTCATCGGGTAGAAGAAGCAACAAACCGATATTGTGGTAGACTTGCCCACCTGTATTGTTCCTGTCAATTTTCGTTGCTCCAAACGAAGTCTTTTGAAAACATGAGTTGTACCTCCGAATGTTTTGTTTTAAATGTTCTGAATCTGGAGCGATGCCAGAAACGTAGATACGAAGTGGTCCTTGATTTAAAATTTTACTTTTCCATTCGAACAACAAATTCCGGGTGGCTCCTTGTCGAACTTCAATGCACGACAACGCAAGAAAACTTTGCGCATTGGCCTTATAGCAATATCTTGATGACTGCTGTAACCGAATCACGTCGTCGGTCGGGCGTTTCAGCTACACTCGATGCGTTTTCTCTGCGTCGTAGTTATTCTAGGCACGATTCACGCTGGCCTGCTCTTCAGCTTCACGGTGAAAAGGATGCCATTGGGTCGCAAAAAATGGAAATTTCCTTGGCTGCATTGAGTTGATAAGGGTGAAGATATGGAGAAAGCCGTTTTGGCGACGGTAACCGAAACTTTTTAACTGCCGCGGCCAAAGCTATGACAACACTAGCAATATATCTGGGCGAGGATCAAAGAAAGAAATCCTATTTATTCCTCTTTTTTCCGGCAGTAAAAGACGAATGGGGGCGCCAAGTTTACATTAGCATAGGGGCGGTCTAAACCTAAATCAGGTCCTGAGTACATTGGACCTGTTTTTGTGTCTGAGTGTTTCAGCGTAGTGTTCCAACACTCTGACAGGAACAAAAAGCAAAAAAAAATAAAAAATTTTGGATATTTTGGATCGCCTTACTTCTTCCTCGATATCGTACTGGACTAATACTAGGAACCGCTTTTTTTTCAGAATGAAATTCCTTAACGCAAACATACAAATTTTGATCTCGAATTTCCGAAACCAGTCTTGGAAGTCATGTCATTTCGAATCACATTAAAACTAACTTTTCTCTAGGTAGAAGCACAGGTATGGTACTGCTCTATGTGAAAAAAGCTTTTGACACAGTACGGGATCATGGCTTATTTCCTTTAACTTCCCGACATTTCTGTCATTCTTATCCCGACAAACTTATAAAGTGTCTGTTAATAACTGGCTTTCAGAGAATTACCCGACTGTTGCAGGTGTCCCACAAGGTTCTGTGCACGGTCCTGACTTCTCATGTTTGCTGATGATATCTGTATTCTTTCTTCAGATTCTTTTTGTTTTAAAGACTGAAACCAATTTGCAATCTGCATTGAATACTTTAGTAACGGACTTCAATGACTGGAAGATTAAAATTAATGGCTCAAAGGCTCAGGCTGTCTTTTTATAATTTTAACAAGCTATAAATAAGGTTAATGTCTGATGATCTGATGATCTGATGATCTGATGAGCTTCATAATATTACAAACGTTGAAAAAGTAACGAAATTATTCAATCAATAGAACGTTTCACGTAGTTCTTCTGACAATTACTTAGTTTTTTTTTTTTATAAATCACTAACGCTAAAGGGGTTATGAATACCTTTATGATGCTATTCACATAGCGCTAGTGTTGGTGTAGTGATTTTGAAAATAAGGTGGTTTTAGGTTTTCAGTCTTTTAATTCCGAGGGTGGTGTCCAGAATGACCGGGGAGAGTTATTGCTTATAATTCACAGTATTTCTTTCGACCATCCCGATGTCATTAGTACGATCAACACTTTCAAGCCATATGATCACCCTACTGCCAGTGTTATGCCTATGCAGTAGAGGTGACGTCAGATTTTTTCGCAGTTGATTTAATGTTTTTTTTTTTTTTTTTACACCGGGACTCGAATCTGGAGCCTTCAGCGTGACAAGCGATGATGCAACCTCTAAACCATGACCACCCCTTACCTTAGCTGTTTAATAATCTATCTATTTATTTATTTATTCATTTAATTACTTATTTATTTATTTATGAATTATCTATCTATTTATTCAGTTTAATTTACTGCCGTTTATTCGTATCTTTTATTATTCACTTGTTGCTTTTCTTGGTTTTGTTCTTAATTCTAATGTATTCATCTACCTTTTCTTGTATGTTATCTATTATTTGCTAATATATCCGTATTAACTATTTATTTTGTATATTTTATATTTATTTGGTTCTTGTTCACTAGTTCTGTAATATTTGTCATTTATATTTTCTTTATTTATATAGTTATATCCATTGTTGTTTTTTTTTTGTAATTACTTATAATCTACGCTATCCTCCGCCTCCCCTTCTCTTCATCCTAGGTTTCTAGGTTTATTTTCATACCCTAATGAAGGTTTTTAATGAGTGATTTTTTAAGCGTTTGGATTTTAAGTGTACAAAACACAGGAAAATTGCAAAAGTGTATACAACTTCTATTTGAGTTCATAAATCAATGCTTGCCATTTATATTTTAAAGACTATTTCATTTAAATGTTGACCGCAACTACGTTTTTAGTGGTCCATACGGAGAGTCCAATTTTGAGTCACTTTTTCGAGCATTTGAACACGTGAAATGTTGTCTTCCAAGGCTACAATTAACGCTGGCTTATCGGCATAGATGATTTGACGTATCCCCATAAAAAATAGTCTAAAGGCGTCAAGTCGCACGATCGTACGAATTTTGATAGTAAAATTCAATAATTTGTAAGCGTTGTTCGGATGTAAGATTTTCCATGATGAAAGGTAGTAGCAAGGTAGTTGGGCAAAGGCACTAGTAGTCTCCCATTTATTTTATTTTTTAAACTTCTACATAGCTCAGTTTTTAAGCTTCATGGAGTTCGGAAGGACTATGAATCAAGTTTTGGCTGGACTAGAATATTTGAATAGAGTCCGGTCCTGAGTGTCTATTATCATTTTTTGTTCTATTGTGTTGAGCAAATTATAAGCAAACTTCTTTTTAAAAACACCTTCCACTATTCTACCGCGCGAACGTCCTCAAAGGGTAGATCTGGTTATGCCATACTATGCAGCCTTTTGAATGCTTGTTTCATTACGTTGAATCTCGTATAATACATTTGCCATGTGATCTACCATGGTAACTTGAAACGTTTTGCTGATTCTGTTTAAATGTTGTACCTCTTCTTTATACATTTTGACTTTTTGGAAACAACGCGTAAGTACTCCCGGAAAAAAAAACCTCAAACTGTCTTTGCGACAAGATAAAAAGATTCCCACCCATAACGACGATTTTATATTCCGGCCGGATTCTAAAAACATGCTTAAAAAAAAATATTTAGTAATCGGCCCCTCTAGCCAGGTTCTGAAATAGGCCACCCAAAATTTAGAAAAAATATTTCAATCTTTGCAATGATTTTGCTTTGATTTGTTACTTATTCTTTTTCCGAAAAGAGCAGATCTAAGCATTTACCATTTTTTGTAAGAAAAACGCATAAAATCTTACGTTTCATTTTGCGTCTACCACTAACAAAAAAAATAAAAATTTGAACCATATATGGCCTCTTAACTGATGAAGACTTACTAAAGTGTGTGCTGTGTTCGCAACTTTTGGTTGATAGTTACACTTTTTGGGATACTATCTGGCAGAGCTGTAAAAGAATGCCTTCATTTGAGAATTTAACTCATATGATTTTACTGAAAAATGAATTCATTTATTGACTTCATTTTTGAATGGTGACTTATAAGTTTAAATCACCATTCATTTTGAAGGCATTGAATGAGCATTCAATTTTTGCATTCAATGAATGGCAGTCAATATTTCCATTCATTTGCATTCATTTGAAGTCTTTTGCATTCAATTGCCATTCCCATTAATTTGCATTCATTTTTATTCATTTACAGTAATTTTTAATTTTTGCTAAAGAAAAGTTGTCCTGAAAGTGTTGAGCTAGTTCTAGAAATCATGCACTTTGCCACATCAGGTTAACCCAAGCATTTGAGGGATCTGAGCCTAGAAAACAACGTTACTTGCAGATTCCGTATAAAAGTGAGTAAGACTCCGATCTACCTCATCCAAAACTGTTGAACACCGATCCTCGCTCTCTGGAAGTTTATCAGAAATCCATAAAGAAACTTATCTAAGTTCTGCTAAAGCAAAAAATGGAAATGAATGCAAAAGACTTCAAATGAATGCAAATGAATGGGAATGGCATGTTGAATGCAAAAGACTTCAAATGAATGCAAATGAATGGAAAAATTGACTTCCATTTATTGAATGCAAAAATTGAATGCTCATTCAATGACTTCAAAATCATCATTCAAAAATGAATTCATTTCCCATGAATTCAATTGGGTGCATTCAGTGAATGCGTTCCCAAATGAATGCATTCTCTTAAAGCTCTGCTATCTGGAACTTATAAGCAATCAAATTGCTTTTTAAACCGTTAGATTATTTTCAATGATTTTCTTATTTTAGGCAAAATAAAACAAAAGTGGGCGGTTACTATAGAGTGGCAGGGTACTAGTGCACTTGCCCCTATAAACCACATCTCTGTAAATTATGCAATTAAGTTTTAAAACAATGTGCAACAATAAAAAAAAAAAACAATACAATACTGTTACAGCTATGTTTTGTAATAAACAACCAGTCAGTCTGGTTCTGACCGTCAACCGAATTAGTCTCTTCTCATTCTCACATTCACATGGTGTCAGATGTGAAAACTTAAAAAAAAAAAAAAAAAAAAAAATGTCAAACAACGAAGGCAGTAGTGGAAAAAAGGAAGTACCGCTTGTCGTTAATAATAATTTTCGACAAATTGCAATTGATAGTGGATGTATTCAACCGTTCAATTTGCAAAGTTCTAATTTATGTGCGGCGTGGAAAATGTGGCACAAACAGTTTAAAGTGTTTCTATGCGCAAGAGATCTGAAAAATGCATTAGTTTGGCTAGGTCGTTGGTCTATTGGCCGAATATCAATAGTGAAATTAGAAACATAGTCGATGGGTGTGAAATATGCATTCGACATAGAAGTTCAAATGCTAAAGAACCATTATTACCACACGAAGTTGTCGAAGTGCCATGGCACAAAATTGGAATTGACTTTTTTGACTTTGCAGCAAAAAAGTATTTAATAGTAATCGATTACTTTTCAAAATATATTGAGATTGCAGTCTTAAACCAGGGGTTTTCTGCAAATAAGGTAATTGTAGAGTTAAAATCTATATTTGCTCGGCATGGAATTCCAAAAGTTTTAGTTAGTGACAATGGTCCGCCTTTTCCTTCTGAAGAGTTCAGGTTATTTTGTAAAGATTGGGATATTGAGCATGTCACTTCAAGCCCGTATATTTCCCGATCAAATGGATTAGTAGAGAGATCAATCCAAACTATTAAAAAGCTTTTGAAGAAAAGCATTGAAGGTAAATCAGACCTCTATATAACATTACTACACTATCGTACAACACCAAATAAAAGTTCCTATTCTCCGTCTGAACTTTTAATGAATAGGAAACTACGGACTAAAATACCAACAAATATAGAAAGTCTTAAACATCATAGCGTCGACCCAGGAAAAGTTAGTAGATACTTACAAAACAAGAAGCAAAAAATGAGCCATTACTATAACAAATCAGCTAGGCCTTTAAAAGAATTGGAAAAAGGAGACAGAATTTATTATCAAAAGACTCCAAAATCAGTTTGGTACCCCGGACTGGTTATAGACAAGTGCAGGGAACCGAGGTCGTACATTATAAAAGGCGAAAACGATGAAACTTATCGCCGAAATCGTCAGCATATAATCTCTCCACCTAAGACCATATTGGATAAAGACACAGACATAGGCATGCACGCACAAAATGAAATGAAACTTTCCGACGGGGTCACTCTTAGCTCACAATGCAATGCAACGGATAGTCCAGCTGGCGGGGAGTCCACAAGGGGCAACGAAGAGGGTGGTGTTTTTTCACGCTTTGGCAGAGAAATTAAAGCACCGAACAGGTGGACCTATGAGACGTAAAATACACCTGACATTTGTTTTTTCGGTGTCCCAAACGTTGTTACATATATATTATATATACAAAAAACTAAAAGAAAAAAGTATAATAATAATTGACCAACATCACCCTATCTATTTAATTACTTAAAAATAAAAAAAAAAAAAATAAAAAAAAAAAAAAAAAAGCAAAAAAAAAAAAAAAAAAAAGTATATTGAAATAAACTTGAAGTATGTAACATTTAAATAATCTAGTTTTAAGTTCAGACCTACTTATATATATTTATAGGTATATTAAGCTACTTCCTATAATTGAAATGTTATATTTGAAAAAGGGAGATGTTACAGCTATGTTTTGTAATAAACAACCAGTCAGTCTGGTTCTGACCGTCAACCGAATTAGTCTCTTCTCATTCTCACATTCACAAATACAATACTTCTTCCTCGATTGCATTTCGCCCGAATTAAGGGTGTTAAAAGAGTTTTTCTTCAGGTTAGGAGAAACGTAACGTAGGACCAACTGATATACCAAATTGCAAGTTTCTGGCCATTTTGGAAGTAGGTATATACGTTTTTACGTTTGTAATTTGATCAAGAGACTTTTCCGGGAAAACACTTTAATAAAAATCTTCCTAAAAAAACTCTTCAAAAGGCCCTGCATATGTAACAACTTACATTTGCTAGTAAATTGAAAGCATTTCCACTTAACAAAGGCCTCAGATATGTTTTCCAATTGACTGCTCTTCTTCATCAATTCATAAGGGTGGACAATATTCTTATGTTTACACGCATACATACGCATACGATGTAAGCCCTCAAAATTGTGTTCTTTCCATTACGACACAAATTATAATAATTTCCATCAAAAAATTTCGGCATTAGGGTGAGCGATGAATATAAAAAAAAAAAATTGCAAATTACAGTAAATGATGAGATGTGTCAAAAAAAATAATAAAATATTCTCACTACCTACCCACCGCGACACCACACCACATGTCGCTTCCCTTAGTGGGTGACGACGACGCACGATGGTTGCCGCATTCGAATTTCTAAGCCAAACTTCCCATCTTTTTCAATCGAAAAATTTGAATGAATAATCTCATTGTGTGCCAAGGGTTGGAATTCGGATGACAGTTCCCTGCTATTGCCGAAGCCCTAGTTTATTTCTGTATTGGTTCATCAAATAACCTTCGCGAGGGGTTCCCGTTTTATATATATACTTCTCCTTATGGATGGGTCTGTCCGGACGAGTAGAACAAAACCCGACAAATTGTCACAATAATCACGTAATCAAATAATTTTGCTATTTAAAAAACGTACATGTGTACATACATACATACTTTGTGTATTGCTCACAATTGGATGTGTTCAATTGTCAACATGGAACGGTATATGTGAAAGCCATTTTGTGTAGTTTCAAGTTCCCTGTGGATGGGTCATTATTATATGAACGGTTAGGGTGAAGTATACACTTTTGGTAGCCGCTGCTGCCGGTGTGCCAGTAAGTCGGATTGCCAAGGGGAAGAAGTAAATGTATGCGCGCCATGTTAGATAATTACTACCCCTCACCATGGCAGATTGACTGACTGAATGGCTGGTTGGTGGTATGTTTACTTCGTTAACACAGCCCGGAGGTTTTCTGGTAGTCATTTGTAGTGTGTGCAGCTGAAGTGTCCACTTTGCGTCACAAAATTGGGGTGTGTTCGTGTTACTTTTGGGAAATTGAATTGGCTGCCATGGTGGGTAGTTCTTGTATCTGATTGAGGGCGAATGTATATGTAATTTGCTTGAGTTTGAATAGTTTTTTTTTATGTGGATTAATCTATTTTGATGATGGCAGTTTGGATGGAATTGTATTTATGGGTGTTGAAATGGCCTACTTTCGGTTTTGTTCTAATAAAAGACACGTTTATAGAGGTAGAGGTTAAAGTGTAGAAAAAGAAAATTTTTTGTTGAACGTGATTTAAGAGAGCTTAGGTTTAGACTTTTGTCGACTCAGCATATGGCTGTCCACACAGCTATCAACGCATGATTTTCTGTTAACATCCATTTGGAGATCGCCGTTGTTTAGGTTCGAGCCTCAGCAAAACAACGAAAGAGGTTTCGCAGTACCAGCTCTTTGCAGGCAATGACAAACTTCGAAGAGTATAATCCATCCGTCGGCAATAATTCAGCAGGTCCCTTAAATTGGTGCAAAAAGTATAACATGCACAACATTAATGGTTACGTGAAGCTAGGCCCTGGCTCTTTATGAGCTGTCGTGCTAAATATTTAGCCTTTTATTTGTTGTGGGGACAACTTCACTTACATCCCCCAAAATCTCACTACACCAACACTAGCGCTATGTAAATAGCATCATAAGGGTATTCATAACCCCTTTAGTACTAGTGAATTATAAAACAATGAAATACAGCTGAACAGTAGCGGATCGGATCATTTCAGTAGAAACGGGATATCAAAAGCTGGGCTCAGTATGATGTCCGTGCCTTCATACAGGTACAGGTTGACTTCTGTTTATCGATTATCAGAAGTTGGTTCAGTTGAGTTTGAGGTCTACTTTTCTGGTTGGTCCATACTGGCTCCGGTTTTTAAAGGACCAAACCTGGTTGATTGTCAAAGCAAAGTCATCGGCGGCGTAGCTACTTAAACAGGTCGTTAAGCAGCTGGAAGGTCTATTGGAAGAGCTGATGTTTTGAATCAGTTATGGAACCCGTTTTAATATGAGTAGTCCAGGACCTGGGCGGAAACTAGCTTAGTCTAATGAGACTTTGGAGTTCATATCGTTCTCTATTCTGTTAACGATAAGCCTCTCAACAGGGCTGTTAGTGATAGTCGTACCTATCAGCGGTAATTATCAGCTCTGCCGTGTTGTTTTTCAGAAAAGGAATAGCTACTTCCTGTTTGAAGGACATTGTTGGACAATCGAGATAGTCATAGTGAAGTGTTTTTGTGGCAGTTTCTAAGGAATTCTGGGAAGATTGCATCGAAGTCAACTGCTTTACCCAGCTTGAATGGAATTCAACTTTCTTACCGTGTTCGCCCATTTGTCCAGTCATGCCTTGGTTTTTTTTATAATTAGCGCGCTAAAGGGTTTATGAATACTCTTAACAAGAGCACAATCATGAGGGAAATTAGAGGAGGGACGAAGGAGATACCGATGCACGTTGATTCCAAATCCTTGCTGGTTGTAGTGATGAAGAAACATAGTGTTAGGTAGATCATTACTCATTCGTGTTGTACGGCTAAAGACAGAAACCTTGTACATATTTGACACTACGCCCGAAAGAAAGGTTAAGGGCAAATTAACGCGCATTCGAAACATGAGGCGTGAGCCTTGAACACTGTTTGTAAAAGAACCGATAAAACAGTGAGAGACTGGAAACATTTCCGCGGTGTTAGAGATATTAGATTGATTTCGCAATGTCCCTAAAAGTTTTTGGTGCACTAGAGCGTTGTACTCATGCTTAGGACGAATGAATGTCCTGTAGATTTAGGCGAGATCAGAAGGGGTAAAGTATTTTTTGTACCATTTAAGAAAACCTAGACATTTCGTAGCATTTTTGGCGACTTCGAATATGTGGTTGTTCCAACGAAGGTCATCGTTAACACACATACCGAGGATGGACATGGCAAGTCTTCCGGCTTCGGTGAGGCAAATGTCATTCAAGGATAATGGTTCGAGGTTTGGGTTTCGCTTAAGTGACAGAAGACACCATTGGGTTTTAGAAACTTCAAATTCCACACTATTAGTAGTGTTGCTGTCGAAGTCGGAGTTTGATGAGTTACAGCATACGTTGCTGTTTCCTTATTATAATCGAAGAGAAGGGACGTGAGTTAGGAACTGACTTTGAGAAACTACGTCATCAACAAAGGAATGGATTGGATTATATGTAGCAGAAGAAGCCTTTGTAAGAACGTCATCATCATCATAATCATTCAATGTAAAAAGCCTTATTTTGTCAAGGGAAGGCTTGGAATATGACATCGCAATTTTAGTGGCAGCGAAAGATCTGAAAGAGATAGAGGACATTTCTTACGATTGTGTCCAAACAGTGAGCTGGCATCTGTTGAGCTAGAGCTCGAAGATCAAAAAAACAGAAGCAATACTTGTGAGTAGCCGCAAGAAGAGAGAGAGACACACACCATCGGAGTAAGCGAGCAAAATATATCATCCAAACCGGTCATCAGATACTTGAGTGTTACGACTCTCTTTCAAAGCTACTAGGAGATATCTTCGCTTACGAACTATAAAGGACCTACGATGTCAAAATTCAGGAACCTCAAACCTCTGTCAAGTTAGAAAAAAGAGAGCGAAGCATGAGAGCATAGAAGGTAAGATGGAACAAGTCTTCAAAGGGAAGATGGACTTACGGAATTATACCGGGTGTACATAAATGGATGGAATGGCACCACGGAGAAGTAGATTTACCCGAACAAGGCTGCTTTCGAGTGTATCTGCATAAATCAAGGATTCTTCTAACTGCTTTCGTTGCGGAGATGCAAAAGGAGATGCGCAGCATGTATTGCTTCAGTGTCCATATTTTCGTATAGAGCGTAGAGGACTAGAGGAAAGAACTGGAAACATGCCTACTCTCGAGAATATTGTGAGCCTCATGATAACGTCGAGCCCAATATGGGATACTGTGACGCAGGTTGCAGCGACTATCATGAAGGAACTTTGGCATTTAGAAAGAGTAAGGGAGAACAATAGTGAAAATCAAGCCCAGGCGGCATCTGTGGATCAAAGAACGGTAAACACCGAAAGCAACAAACGAAAGAAGAGCAGCCCTATGAAGTTATGCCTGGCGGTAGTCCTGCGGGGAGAGTGTTTAAAGTATGTAGGGTGTGGGTTAGTACATAGTCCGTAGGCGTATTCCTGTGATCGAGTATTCAGCAAATCGAGCAGGCAAATAGTCTGGGCTACTAGTATCTTTAGAAGATTCTACATCTGTTGGCGCAGACTCTCTTTCGAAGAACACCTAGAAAAATCGTGGAGACAAAGCTACTTAGGCGAATGCAGCTTCATCCAGAATAACGTTGAATATTGGTGGGCCCAGACCATCTACCTGCATCACAATCGGCTCGAAGCCTAAGTGAGTTTTGCGGGACACCTATCTACCCAACCTTGATGGACCCAGACAACACTGAAGGCTGCTTTTGTCAACGGTGCCACAGTAATGACAACTAAGTACTCCAGAACGATTGTTTTAGTAAACCGATTAGACGGGCTTAGAAGGGTGTGCTGTGCTCTTGGGCCTTGTCATATGATGCTATATCTGCCAAGAATGCTACCAGCGTATACCTTGGCCCTACGATGTCTAAATCCAGGAACCGCGAGCTTCAACCAAAGATATTAAGTTGCAAGAAAGACAGCGAAGCATTAGAGCATGGCACCATTCGTCCAAGGGAACATGGACAAATCGACTCACACCGGGTGTACATAAGTAAGCTCCTAGCTAGACATAGCTATTTCTGAGTGTATCTAAACAGGTTTGGGCATACTGAATCTCCAACCTGTCTAAATTACAGAAAGGTCAGAGAAGCTGTTCAACGCGTAATGTCCAAAACTTCGCAAATAGGGCGCAGACAAGTTTAAAGAAAACTTAGGGAAACTCCAACTCTTAAGAATATTGTCAACCATATGATGGCATCGAGCGTAGTATGGGATGAGGTGAAACATATGGCTTAAAGCGGTTGGAGGGGGTCCGAAAGAGCAAGCGCAGACAATAAGTCGAATCGTGGTTGAAGTGTCCATAGGGTGATCACATTTCGACTTTGATAACGCCTTATGTAAACAAGTACAATTGTCGAGTTTGGATTAGGACTCGAAGAACCCTCATATGATTCATGGGTCAATGGACCTATAGACCGTCAATTCTCAGCGATACTGTAGGTAGGTAGGGTAAATAGGTTGAAATGGTGATAGCATCTCGAATGATGCAGCTTTCACTTGGATCTCTATGGATCCATTGTGCTCCTCTAACGTGGAATGTCCAATCTGAAAGAGAATTGGTGATCGTTAGGCCTCCCGGAACCATCCCGAGTTCGAAATGATTTTTAGAATGTTGTTGGTGCATGTTAGAATAGTGTTCACGAAGAACCGTCTTTCTTGTTCTGTATTAGCTGGGACCTCCACATGGAGCTGTGCTCTCCATCTCTCGTCAGCTTGGCCTTGAAAGTCAAGTTCTGTGTTGGATTTTACGAGTGCTAAGGGGGGCAATACTTAGTAATCGACCAATTATAGGTCCTGTTCTGAACCCTTCCTAGCTAACTCATTCACCATTTCGTTTCCGTGGATTCCATTGTGTCTCGGGATCCACCACAGTGTTGCGTTGTTGCTCGCGTTGAGGGTTTTGAGCTCGTCAAGAGATCGCTTTACAAGTTTTGACTTTACAACTGTGAAATGAAATGGTCTGTGTAAATGCGTCCATACCTTTCCTAGAGATTAGCTTCGGATAAACTAAGGCTTTCACTTGGAACACATAACCGTGGTTTGGAAGTCTTATTGGCTGGGTAATGTTGCATTTCGTTCACTCATTGTGCACTTCTATGCTCAGGCTGAAGTCAGGAAAAGGTATGAGATAGTTCGAGTCCGTTTCTAGTTCCGCCCGCTTTGGAATGTTCGATTGTTTTGATCGCAGAACATTTGCATGTAGGTTTCTTTTACGTGTAGGTCTATTGGAATCAAGGCAAGTATAGTTTCAAAGGCTGCAGTTGGAGTGGTTCTAATGGCACCGGTAATGGCTATGCATACTCGTCGTTGGACCTTGAAAAGTGCCTTGAGATTTGGTTGGGATACTCAGGTCTCTATGCAGTAGGGATTTTTTTTTTTTTATAATTCACTAGCGCTAAAGGGGTTATGAATACCCTTATGATGCTATTCACACAGCGCTAGTGTTGGTGTAGTGATTTTGAAACTCAGATGGTATTAGGTTTCAGTCTCTTTTGTTCCGAGGATGGTGTCCAGAGTGACTGGGGAGAATCATTGGTACTGTTGCCATTTGTACCGTTTTGCGCCCGTGATTGTTCCTAATATTCTGGACTACGAATGTTGCAGGAGTTCTAGACTGGAAGACCTTGCCGAGCCTCAGAGTTGTATGCCATAGGTCCATATTGGCTTGATAATCGCTTTGTAGAAAAGGACTTTGCTTTCCAAACTGGCAGTGAAGTGTTTGTTGAGCATCCAAAGAAGATTGTGGAATTTGAGCTTTACTTGGTTTCGTTTGAACTCAATGTGTTTTCTCCAAGTAAGGCGTCTGTCAAGGTGGATACCGAGGTACTTGACTTCTTTACTTTGGGGGATTGTTGTGCTGTTGAGAGTGGCTGGTGGACAGTCCTCTTCCATGGCGGTATGAGTGATGTGTTCTTTTCGTGTCCTTCACTTGAATTCTACAAGTTCGAGTCGCTCTAAATATTTGTTGAGGTTACAGCAAGCTGATTTGGGGTCGCTATGAGTGCTTAATGTCGCGGTGTCATCCGCAAAGCTGTTGTCCGTCGGGAGAACTGATGTTAATAATATGTATAGGAGTGGACCGAGGACACTTCCTTGGAGGACGCCTGCTCTTATGTAATTTATTCTGAAGTGTCGGATTAGAAGGTAGGATTTCTTGGAAATTCTCTGGCAAAAACTTGTTTACTTTATGGATGTGTCCATGGTACCAAACCTTGTCAAACTCTTGGGCAACGTCAATAAAAACACGCGTGCAGAACTGTCTTTTATGGAAAGCTCTTCTAGCCTCTGCTACTACCCTGTGGACCTGTTCAATTGTGCCATGCTGAATCCAAATTGGTGAGTGAGAATTACTTTTTCCTTTTCCAGGAGCGGTGTAATTTCTCGAAGACTTCTGATGGTAGGTAGAGGTGGCGGTTCATCATGAACCCAAGTAGCATCGGATGTGCCTTTTTGTTACCACGACTCTTGTGACCGGGTTGATGTGTGTGAGACAGTCGGTGGAGTAAAGAAAGTGGATCCCTTTACCCGAGATGTCATTAAGGTCATCGAAGAATGGTTGCGCCGGCCATTTGAAACCGAAAAAGTCTTTGGATAATAAGGGGAAGAGACTTATTGATCAATAAGACGATACAAGAGTAGGGTCCTTGCCGACCCTCGGGATCAGGATAATCTTCGACGTCTTCCAAGGTTGAGGGTAGGGACCCTAGAAATAAAGCCAAATTGCACTTGCGAGTAAAGTCATATCTACAACTAATGAGAAGTCAGATTCGAATCGTCACAGGCTTTCTATCCGGACACTGCCGGTTTAAAAAAACATCTCATGACTATGGGAATAGCAGAAGATAACTCGTGTAGGATATGCAACGAGGACGAAGAATCAGCAGAACACATACTATGTCACTGTAACTGCCTCATAAGAACACGTCATCGTTTTCTAGGTAAATACTACTTCTTGACGAAAGATATGAACACCAGCTCCCCCAAAGACATCGCTAGTTTCATCGCACACTCCAGCATCATGGAGGAGCTCTAAAGAAGAGGATATTACAATAGGCCCACTTGCGGCTGCAGTGATAAGGGACTAAAGACCACCTCAGATCTTAATCTAATTTAAAGTCACGTCGAAGAAGGAAAGGAAGCATTCCTTGCAGTTTGCTTACATCGTATTCCAAAGACCTCGTTTTGTTTTGTTTTTTTCAATATTCCAATTGTTCCTGATTAAAATCTCCAAAGACCAAAGATTTGCATGAAGCTAGTACTTGTCAGGAATGCATCAACACTTTTTTCCACATCGGTTATCGGGTGTCAAAAAAGTAAGGCATATGCGTTGTATATTGAAATTTTATTCCTATAACCAGCTAAAGGTTAAGTCGTTAACAATGACATTTGATGACAGATGGGATCAATGGCCCACTCAATCAATTAACCACGGGACCGCCTACAAAAACAAAATTTCCAGTTTTTCTAAGAAATTTCTGGATTTTCTGCTTTTTAAACACGATCAAACGCATTCGTTTGCAAAATGCAGACAAAGTATAATAATGCACGGTCTACGTATTCCTTGCACAACTTTATTTCTATGTACGTTCGTTTCCTTGTGAAATATTAAAATAGTCCTTTTTGCTTTCATGCATAAAGTCATTAAGAACGATTCCTCTTGTTAAGTGTACTTAACAATTTTCACATGCATTCTGCTATTCAACTCAGGAGGGCCTTTGCAACTCACGATTTTAATGACAAGAATAAAGGACCTTTGAAAGATGCCCGCCCAAAATACGCCCACATAATTCCATAATTAAGCCCGAAATTACATTTTTTTTTTAATTATTCATACACTCATTGTCTAGTTTAAACGATTTTTGGAAGCATGGAATGAGAACAGCATGCCAAGCCAACACCCATTTCATTCATAATGAAACCGCAATTAACTGCATACGCAATGCATTCGAAAATGAGGAAACAAGGATATGAAGGCTGAATGTATACGCATGACATAATCTCAAATGCATCCCACATTGCATAGCTCTCTAACCAAAGCACTATCTCTGCTTCTTTATGGAAAAATAATGAAAAAAAAAGGACGAAATTCATCCGCCTTATAATGAAGCGCATACAAAACCGCCGAAGGTATTTTCATAATGCATCCTTAGATTCTTTTTTGCTTTCTTCCATTTTGCGTGCATAAATTATCCTGAATGAGGATAAAAAAAAAACATGTATATCCTGTCATAGAGTGAGATTTCTGTGGCGCATCCACATACATACACAGGATACTACACCAAGTGTGGTGCACCGCACAAAAACCAAAAGCCAACAGAAGCAGAAGATGAAAATAATAATCTCCACTGATTACAAAATGAGAAAAGGATTCAATAGATGACACTAGAAAAAGGATATAAAAGAATCTGTGTTGGGGGCAACAACACTTACAATTCCTCATATGTAACACCAACAGAAGATTTACTCAGACACACAGAGATGCGGGGAATTAGTGCAGAATGAACTCAAACGCATCGCATACAACGTCCCATAAGGACATTCTTCATTAAAAATCATCCATTCAGGAGGATTTTTACATTAGTGACATCCTTGAGTGCAATTTGCATTCATTTTCTTTTCGGGGTGTCATTATATTCTTATTCATATTCATAAAAAAAAAAAAAATTATTTTCTACTTGCTCTGGTCCCTGTGTCCTATTTGTAATTTTTTTTTGTTTATTATTTTGGAGCGCACGTTTGTCGAAGACAAACAGCAAAGTGCATATCCTTGCAATATTTTCTTCTTTCATATGCACAAGGGGAAGTATATTTTATAATTTTTTCATAGGATAAGGACTAAATTGCAATCTCAATGTGCATAATCCTTGAGAATGAATATGAAGTGCAAATCCTTTTGCAATTTTTTTTTTTCTTTTTCTATTTTATTATTGAAGAGAATAATGCATGTGGGCATTCAACTGAAGATGAAAACGCCCGAACAGCATCCTTTTTCGTTCGAAAAAATTTGTAATCTCATGAAGAATGGATCAAACAAAATCATTGGATATGAGTGGCGTTGCTTTCTTTGATCTCTGCTTTAAGGATAATGGACGAACGCGCAAATGTATTTTCTTAGTGAAGTGTGATTTTAATTTGTAACCCCAGTCGTTGCGCTTTTTCCTTGGTTTCTACACTGATGGGGAATATTACTGTGAAGCTTTTGTCGGGAAGGAGCACTCAGACCAGTATTGGTCTATTGTATTGCAGAAAAAAAAATCGTATGACTGTTGGAATTGATAGGGTTTGTATAAAATTGCTTCCCACACTTTTATTTCGATTTGAAATAAGGAACAGGGAACGAAGCATGTACGCAAAGAATCGTCTACCTTCTTAACTGGAACTGAAATTTTAAGCTTTTCAATGCTATGAAACTAAGGGTTGAAACCCATTATGAACATATAAGATTGTAGTCCTAGAGCGCCTTGTTGGAAAGCCCACTCGACAAACGTTTGAGAATTAAATTAAGTGTTGCCAAACATGGAATTGGATGTGAAATTTTGTTTTGGGGTTTTTTGACACGTCGAAAATGGGGAATATTTTGACACTCACGTGAGTCCAGGAAGTTATTTCCAAACGTGTAACTCCAACTTTTAGTATTTTATTTGCAGGGATTTGACATTATTTTAAGTTTCGTATTTTTTCTAAACGAATAAATGAGAATAAATAACTGTCTTTCGAAGGAACCCTAAGGAACCCAGCAAGGACATCGCGGGTTTCATTACACATCATTCCGGCATCATAGAGGAACTCTTATGAAAAGGATATCATAATAGGCCCACTTGCGGCCGCAGTGATAAGGGACTAAGGACCACCTCAAATCCTAACCTCATCTAATCGTCAAAGCCAACTCTGTATTACGTTGTTTTAAAACGGTGGTCCAAAGAGTTCACCAACTCCTACGTAACCAAGTCTCTCTTCATTACCATTGTTTACCCACTCCTAGAGTACGTCATTCAAGTGTGGTCCTCGTATAATCGTGTGCATATCTCGAGAATCGAAAGCATCCAGAGCCGTTTTCTCCGATTTGCTCTTCGAGGTTTGCCCTGGAACGACCCTTTTCTTCTGCCTTCCTATCAAAACCGCCTTAACCTCATTAATTTAAACATGCTTAAGGAACGCACAGATATTCTCTTCATTTATCGACTCCTTTCAGGTCACGTTGAATTTACGATACATCACAACTCTATATTCCTCAACACGAACCTTCGTTATCTACGAACCTTCGTTATCTACGAACCCCTTGCCTCTTCTATCCACCATCCCATCACACATTCTATTGCTCAAACGAATCGATCTCTCATATGCTACGAAATATTAGCTCGAACCTTACCGTTTTTGACTTCAATCGCACCACTCCTTTCCTTAAATAAAAAATAATTTCCCCCTTCTGATCTGGCTTGAATCTATAAGACACTCATTCGGGCAAAGCTCGAGTACAACGCTCTGGTGCACCTAAAACTGTCCTATATATCCTTTGTAGAATATAAAAACGCACGTTAAGACTTATAGGTGACAAGGACTTTGCAAAGGCAATCGACTTGTTTGAACACCGAAGAAATGCTTCTTGTCTTTCACTATTCTTTCGGTCAGTTGCATTCCGCCCATTCAACATTTCACCCACAATGTGCCCCATGCCTCGAATGTTTATCAGTTTATCCTTAAGTATACTTTCGGATGTACAGTCAAATATAGGCATGATCTTCATAGCTCCGAATTTCCTCATCACTAAAACTCGAAAACATTTAAAACCAACGTGCATCGGTATCTCCTTTGTCTCTCTTCTAATTTCTCAATTCTCTCGACTTTCTTGACTCGTCATAAAAATCCGGACTTACTGGGAACTCTCTGTTGAAACATATGAAGCTACCTCTATCCCCAAGAAGTCTAGAATATCACTACCGATAATTTGTATTCCATCCCATTAGCCAGCTGCCTGTCCTGAAAAAATTCACATCGGAAACTAGTGTTATTCTTCAGTGGCGAACTTTATGTTAACGCTTAGGTAACCCTTTTACCAATGACACTTTTGACTTAGCATACAACAACAGTAATTGGGAAATAAGAGCGGAAGGCGCAGAAGTTTTTGCATCAGAATGCGAGACCATGGTCAACCGAATGTACCAAATGTTCGATCAATATACAATCGTCACAGGCTGTATCTCGAGTACCTCCACCTAATGCAATTCAATTTGATCTCTGACCCTAAAAGTTCTCCCAATTCACAAAGATGGGAAGAAAATCTGACGGTTATCCATCTACTCACAGAGGTTGTCAAACACATCTTTTGCTGACCCATTAACAATTGCTAACCTATTACTTATCTTCCTAAGCCAATCTTTCGCTGACCACTTTCTCGAAACTTATATTGAGTATTTCAGCTTTATGTGACCTCCATGGTCTCTATGGATATAACCCCTTCATTGATAATTAATAAGATGAGCAAACTGAAGGACGATTACTCCACCCGGTCCCAATATGAATCATCTGATACAACCCCACTCTAATCTCTTTTAACTTTCAGTCGGGCAGTGAGTCTTTACTCGCACATCATCCCTATCCACAAAAAAGGGTGCAAGACTGAAATATCTTACTCTCGGCCCATAGCTTAACTCTCATGCGTACCTAAGCTCTTTGAAAGCATCGTTTATGATGCAATGTTCCATCACTGCAAGTCATTTTTTTCTGCAAAACAACATGCGTTCCTGTAAGGCAGTCGCCAACCATAGAAATTTAATTCGTATCAAGAACTCTGTGCACATTGGGGGATGGCGACTAAGTCGATGTCTTTTAGTAAGGCTTTCAACGTAATCCCTCACAAAACTACCCTTTTTAAACTTTAAGCTATAGATTTTCAACCGCGGTGATCTCCAAAAGTCTAGTTTAGATCTTAACTTTCCGATCACATTACAACCACTTCTGGGGTCCCTTAAGGCAGTCATATTGGACCCTGGTCAATAAGGACTCTGATCTATCAGTTTTAGTGGACGACATGAAAATCTTCAGCCGCATGCCATCCCCCGTTGACTCCCATCTTCTGCAGAAAGACTTAAACAGGTTCTCCATCTGGTGTCGGCAAAATTTCATAGAGCTCACTGTCACCAGATTAGGTTAGGTAATGAAAAGAAGTCCTCTTCCCGTCACTCTTAGGTCAATGTAGACACATTGTGATGCCCTATGGATCGCAGCCCCCTTACATGGAACCATAAGCCTATGTTCATGTCCCGAGGCACTGATAAATCTGTTGTGTATTTTGAACGCAGACTTGCCGGATAGTTCTTCTACATCCTGGAAGAAATGTCTTCCTAGGATCTTGAATCTTATTTGGCATAGCGATGAACAGTGGCAGTGAAAGTGTGGAGTGTCCTCATTTACTTCTTTGTCGCTTGTAGATAATACGAATTAATGTCAAAGATATTTGCCGGATGTCGAGTTTGAATTCATTAATCCTGGATGCATGACTCACTTACTTATAATGTCAACGACCCTTGGAGGGTCTAAACCTGAACCAATGCCGCTTTCCATTCAGTTTGCTTCCAGTTTACTAGACCAAGGTTTCTGGCGTCCGCGGTTGCCTTATCCTTAAACCGGAGGTTTGATCTTCTTTTTCTTCGTGGGATTCGAAGACCTTCTTAGCTTGAGCATTCTCGTATTTTCATGTTTAGACAAGGTTGCTATTCGACTTTCGATAACAGTTATACAATAGAACTTTCAGCCAATTTGTTTTGAATACGATGTAACCCATGTAATGTGCTGGTTTCCTCCCTGTTTCCGGCAAGTGCCTACTTCAATGAACAAAGTTTCAAATTTGCAGGATGACAGTACATTTTTACATCTGACGGCACTACAGTCCGGAGTGGCCATAGCAACTTAGAGGGAAATGAGCCGACGTGCTGTGGTTTTGCCATAGATGTCCCTCTTGCTGATAATGTCTGCTCCCCGATGGGAATGGGACTCATCAAGGGCAAAATTTTCCAACACTTTCTCTCTATTGCCAACTCTAGGTGGAATCATCTGGAAATCCGTGCCACATCTAGACAGATATGGCCCGTCTACAAAAAAGAAACAGGACGAATGACTTAATCAACAGAACCCCCAACGAGACAGCAAGAATCACAGCAATTAGCACCGGCCACTGGCCAATTGGTCTTCACGCTGTCAAGTTAGGCATTCCGTTCAACCCCCACTGCCATAGTTGCAACAAAAGGGAACCCTATTCCAATTTCTCTGTGACTATTAATTTTATGAATTCCACAGGATAGATCAGAACGGTGCATCCGCGCTACTTGTGTCTCTGGCAGGTTCACCAGTTTCAACCACCTCTACCTACCTACAGCCCGTCGTGGACCCTGGATCAGATGACAATTCCACCAGAACAAGAAGTTCAAAGCTTTTCATCAAAGCTTGACAGAGTCCATTTCTAATCCTTTCCGTAACTTCTGCCATACCATAGGATCCTTGGCTTAGTACAATATCCTGCGATTTTTTTTTTCTGTTCGATTGAAGTTCTCTTGTTGCTTTGTGAGTATTGGTGGCGGAACTGCACTTGTTGCATTTCCTTTAAAAAAAAACCGCGTTTAATCGTTTCTAAAACGTTTCTCCTTTTCCGTTTTATAGCACCTTGGTCGTCGCTCTTCTATGACATACATAGGAACTCTGCACCTTACATGGAATGCTACTTAAAATTTAGTTCAATTGCATCTTGTGTGTGTATAGGTGCATGCTGCATACCCACCATGTCCGGGAGAAAATATTTTCTCACATTCTGAATATCTACAGAGGCGTGCACTCATTTCTACGAAACAATATTCTCTTCTCAAGAAATCATCGTGTGTAAAGAGGGATTCAGAAGAAGAATACAAGCAAGTAGAAGAGGAAGAACCGATAACAATGGCAATAACAAAATCAACAGCATGTCAGAATGCCTGTCAAAATTATACTCATTATCCAATAATGTCATTAAGAACGCGTTAAGTACCGCACTATGCATCCTACACAAGCACAGGCGTGAACGATGTGTGAAGCACTTCACACTGTGCTACGGCTACCAGCTCGCCTAAGCGCAAAAGCAAACATCAAGTGGCCATTATGGCTGGAGAACACCCCTCTCATTGGAATTACAGAGTGGCCTGGCCAACCGAAGACAGAGAAGGTACTTCAAATTGGATTCGGGTTTAACCATTTTGAATCCTTGAGGTTAGAGTCGCACTCAAACACATACACTGCTGTTAAATGTGCGCAAAGAAAACAGTCATGTCCTTTTCTTTTTTAACAAATACTGGAGTTCCTTTCCTTTTTGATTTTTTTTTGCGGTGGACTAACAAAAGTTGATTGCGAAGGACACACAGCCATGACAAATTCTTCCTTTCCCCTTTGTACGGGGGTTAACAAGAGAAATACGACAGTGACATCTTTAAGGTAAATATTTTGACAAATGCCTAATGTGTGAACAATGTATGCTGTCAGTCTCCTGCTGTGATCCTTTTCAAAGGAATTCCATTACCACTAACTGGGGATTCTGTTCTTTTCGAATTAAATGGAATAAATTTGAAATTCCAACAGACAAACAGAAGGACATCAATGCGATATCCTTGTTAACATTTAGGGATAATAAGTTCATCCTGTTTGAAAAGATGTGCTATACCTTTTAAATACCGTTTTGTGAAAGGACATTGAAATGAATTGAATCCGGGACTCAATTTGGGATTAGTGCAACTTTGAATGAACTGCAAAAGGAGGTAAACGGATTGATTTCAAAAATCACACCCGTAGGCCGGGTAATCCGTTTAAGGTCGAATACGCCTTAGATTCATGAATAAAAGGCTCGAACAAGTTCAAATGTGAGAATAATGTCGCTTGTATTAACCGTTTTTGAGGCGTGAGAAATCTGTGCATCTCATAAAAAAAAGTGCAAGTGTGACATAAACAACAGTTTTCAAAAGTTGTTAGGACCACGGAATTTTAAGGTTGTAGGCGGGTCTAGGATATGCTAAGGACTGGAAACGACTTATATACGGATACCAAATCATAGCTTTGTAAACTACAATCACATCAGATAGACTGGAATATTTCCCAACTTGGTTGAGAAATCCTTGCACGTATTCTTGGCAACTTTGAATGGAATAATGGACAAGGATAATGGCTGAGTATTAAGAAGAAGTCCTTAGGCTTCAACTACAATTCATTATGTTGTTGGCACCAATTTGTTAGGGGGTTTGTGTTAAGATCGCATAGTTTCGCCCAATAACTGTAAGTGATGAGGGCTGATCATAGCTCGTCGGTGATTACTAAGACCCAGTGATACTACTAAGACCCAGAGTAATGGTGATCGGACTCCTCCCTTGGGGATGCCTCGAGAGGCCATTCCCTATTATCTGAGCGGGTGAATCTTGTTTTGAGCATGCATTCTATCCAGTTATGCAAGATTGGGTTTACCTGTAGTAGGTCTAGTGATGTTTTTACAGCTTCTGACTCGACGTTGTTGAAGGCTCCTTTAAAGTCCAAGAAAGAGGCTAGATCGACGACTGTTAGGGAATCATTAGTAACATTTGATAAGGATTTCAAAGCCCCTTGGCTGTCGCCCTGTCAGTGAAGATACACTGTTCACCATTATTTCAGCTTGAAAACCCATAAAGTGATTAGGGAGGCGGATCGTTTGGCTTGTATGAAGGGATACCGCAGCCGTCGGTATGTTTGTGAATCTATTTGTTGACGGATTTCTTGAAATTATGACAACCCTTCCGTATGGGAATTGTTTGATAGGTCACAGGTTATGTTAGGTTGATACTCCCACTAAACAGGAGTACACTTAGACCAGGATGTAGGCCCATTGTGATACTGCGTAGGTTAGGTTAGGTTTCGGGAAGAATTGGTAGAGTTGTACCCTCTCTGGCGAATTCATCAGCCATGCAGGTGCCTGGAATGTCTCTGTGTTCCGGCATTTCTTTCAGAGGCAAGCGGCAATATAAGGGCTGTTTCTGAACAGATACCACGTAGAGTACTGGAACCTTGCATAATGCATTTTCTTGTCAAGGAAGAAGCTATGGGTAACCCTACGATACAGACCCCCTTTGTGTACCACACTTTATGTTTAGAACCATTTAGACCCAAACACAGTTTGGCTAGATAGCTTAGGTCTTCGTAGAAATATTCTCCTAGAATTTGTCTTCTTAGCCTTGATAGGGCAGGGCGGGTGAAAAGAAAGTGTGTGACCGTTTCTTCCCTTTCCTCGTCTATACAGCTTCTGCAGAAATCGTTGGAAGAGATGCGTGTCTGCCTATCAGGCAATGCCCTGTGAGGGCATGGTTCCTATTTATGGACAGGAGTCTTTCCGTTTGCTTCAGATCCAGCTTAGGCCAGATCTGTCTCGAGGAAAGACAAGTGTCAATATTATTTCACCCCTCCTTCGGTATCGTGGCAAGATTTTATCAATTCTAGAGGGGCAGTCCGGTTCCCCCCTATTTTCAGAGAACTTCTGACCTGTTGCCTCCTTTGCTAGCTCGTTCGCTCTGCTGTTGTGTCCGGGACGTCACAGGATTTGCATAATATACGGGATCATTGGATTTAGCGTGAAGATGCCTTTAAAAGGGTGAGAAAATCCAGGCCAATGAGATTCAAGATAGTCTCTAGTGTAGCAAATGAAGTCGATCTCAAGGTTGCATTTGTATAAAGACGGACCTTAATCATAATATTACGGTTTAAAGGCACCATAAAGAAGTATGAGTCTGACTATGGTCGTGTAGAGCTTTAACCCCATTTACGACGAATAGTTCTCTTGCAGGTATAGGGCTACCATGTCTTTTTTGACTCGGCCTGTAATGTTGGGCTCCCAGCGTAGCTTCCTGTCAAAAATGAAACCAAAGAAATTGACCTCGTTGGAGAGAATTAGTCTTGTGCTGTAGAGGTTTGAAGGATTGGTTGCAAGGTCTTCATATTTCCTGTAGGAGAGCTCAAATTTGTCAGTACAAATAGGTAGAATAGAGAGGGAATTGCTCATCAGTTCGTTGAAAACTTGAGGACACGTTCCTGAGAAAGCACTCGCAACGTCATCCACATATGCAATCACCACAGTGTAGCCGCTCCTTTTCATGTCCACAAGCCGATTATTGAAAGCTGTGTTCCGGAGGAAATGTGAAAGGAGGGGTCTTGAGGAATACCTCCAGGTAGGTAGATAGAAGTGGTTGTTTGATAAAGGTCCTACCAGAAACACAAGTAGTACAGGTGCGCCGTTTTGGTACCACAACTCACGTGACCTGGATGTTGATGGGTGTGGCTAAGAGCGTAGTTTTTTCTAATCCATCTTGTGGAGCTCAGAATTTTATGTCAGAAAGCTCTGATTATTCCTGGCTCTGACTAGTGCCGGGTAGTCACAGAGAAAGGGGAATAGGGTTTCCTTTTCGTGTGAATTGTTGCAACTACGGCAGTAAAAGTTGAACGGAATGCCTAACTTGACGGCGTGTTGACCAATTGCCCAGTGGTCCGTGCTAATTGCTGTGATTCTTGCTGTCACGGTGGTGGTTCTGTTGATTAAGTCAATCGTTCTGTTTTTATTGTAGGTGGGGCCATATCTGTCTGGATATGGCAGAGGTTTCTAAACTTTTCTACCTACAGTTGGCAATAGTGAGAAAGTGTTGGAAAATTGTATCCTTGATGAGTTCCATCGGGGAGCAGACTGACGCCACAAGAGAGGCATCAAGGGTTGAACCACATGTAGCTAGCACGTCGGTAACCCAAAGGAGAGTGATATTGAACCGATCATTTGCCTGCGTAAGAGTTTCCTTACCCTGTTCCACTAATTTGGAGGACGAAGTGAAAGAGTGGAGCACTTTGATGGCGGCTTGGCTATCAATAAAGATTCCTATGTTGTTTATGGTAGTAGGGTCCAGGCTAAGTATCTTGCAGGCCTCTGTAATCGGTAGTTCCTCCACCTAGAAAACACTTGAAGAGTCTGGGAGGCGGGAGCAGTTGGATACGTTTAGTTCACCACCTACTCCAACGCAACACTCCATCTTGGAGCCTTCGCTGAAGATCAATACTTGGTACTTCAATAGGGGTAGGGTATTGTTCCATTCCGACCTTTCTGAAAAGGGAACTTGAATATTAGTATTGAATTTGAGTTAAGGAATCGTATTGCTAGTTATGGTCAAGGCCAGATCCCTGGGCAGCAGATGAGGAGCTTCACTGTGAGCCTCTTGCCAGTCACAACAACTGTCACAGATCTACAACGGCATTGCTAGATTGTATTTAATCTAATTCCTAGAAATTTCTTAAATATCCTTGCACACATCCAAAATGAATTCCACAATGTTACCAATAAAATCGACGATACAGCGAGAAACCGCACCTCTGACGAGACTCCTTCAGAATCTATAACGTTGTACGACATCCAAAATTGATGATAATGAGGGAATGACATGGATGGTTGGTTAGTAGCAGTGGTGGCTTCTAATTGCTATTTGAAGAACGGTTCGGTTCAACTGGAACAAAACGATAACAACTGCTGCCGACAACGATAACGACACTGAGACAACACTGCCGATGATTATGATTGCGGGTGTTGAAGCAATTAATTTGAAGGAAAAATTCCCGCTAAATGGTGGGCGTTTATTAATTTTTTTTTTTATTTTTTTTTTTCTCCACCCCTCTTCTCTAATTTTCAAGTGCCACCAGCTACATCGACTACAGGTGCTCTTACGTATATAAAACACCGATGAACAGTTCGACGAAGGATGAATGATTCCTAGTAATCAATTCAAGTGTTTTTCGAGTAAAAAAAAAAACGTAGAAGGAATATTCTTTGTTTTTCTTTCGGCTTGCAGTATGCACGTATGTACATATGTATGCCCATCGACTTCTCGTTATCCTCTTGTTTAGGTTTGAACAATGCCACCTATCAATGTGCAGGTTTTTGGTCCTTTTGTGGGACCGCAAATCACTGTGGTTCTTCATCTATGCAATTTTGTCGGCAGCAAAGATTTTTTTTTTATTCAATTTTGTCCAATTAGTGGAGGATAACTTGAAATTAAATTGGAAGTAGGTATTGAAAGGATTTTTGTAGCCTCTTCACGATTGTCAAATTAAATTTCGAGAATTTCTGTCGGTGAATGAAGGAGAAGGACCTATTCAGCAACAGCAAATTAATCAGAAGAGTTGGAGTATAATGATTAAGATGTGGTGAACTAGGCTGCGTCCTGGATAGTCCTTGAATCCACCCGGTAAAGAAAGGACTCAATTTAGGTGGCCCGCAGAAATGGAAATTGACCTCAACTCAAGTGGTAGTAGTGACCGTGGCTCAGTGGTTGAAACATTCAACCTAGTCAAGTTGAATTACTCATATCGCGGTCATTAAGGATACCAAATGGCGAACTTGCTACCCAGAATAATAGCTATGTCAAAAATTAGCGAAAAGAAAGTGCTTCATTACTGGATGGATACTTAAGATAATAGACAAAGGTGGGTAGATGTGTTGGTTCAGTATGAACCCAAGTAGCAGTAGATGTGCCTTTTTGTTACCACGATTCGTGTGACCTGGTTGGTGATGTGTGTTGTTGAGGATGTGAGACAGTCGGTGCATAGATCCAGCCTGTGGATTCAAGAAAGTGGATTGGATCCCGTATCCTTTTACGAAGTGGGGTTGGTTAAGTGTGTGCAGTCCGGCTCTTATTAGTACCAGATATTTGTAGAGGAAATGGGAGAGAGGTTCCTTCTCATTTTCATTGTATGGGATACCTAGTTTGGCTGCATGGTTTCCAATTGGCCAATACCCGATGATTATCGTTGTGATTCTGGCAATATCTGGACGGGTTCTGTTGAACTACTCTTATCATAGGTCGGCCATATATCCCTTGATATGGCGCAGTTTGTAAACCCCCTCCATTGGAGGTTTGCCTTCTGCAGGAAGAGTGAGTGCATGTGTCCTTTAACCACTGACCCTTGCCGCGAGTGAGCCGTGTAGAACAGAGCCCTCCCTGGCCAATTCATCTGCACGCTCGTTTCCTAAGAGAGAGGAAATAGACAAGTCAAAATCTTCCGGTCAACCATTTTCTACAAAAGAAAGAAACATCTGCTATGACTCCCTCCAGCTTCTGGAGCAAACAAACCAAGTTAGGAGATTGCGAAGACGAAAACCCTTCGAATTAGCGCAGCACTGAAAACGTAGAAATTAGAAAATGCACATTCATGCGAGCGCAGGGGAGCTCGGAGTGAATTCTATCCCCCAACGCCTTGATTGGTCTAAATTCCACTTATGTTCCACTCGCATGTATGTGCATATCTTCTTTCTCGTGAGCTCATGAGAGACGCCAGTGGGTGGAACTCGCATTTTATACACATGACATTCGTGAACAAAAGTGAAAGAAAAATTGTTCATTAGTCCCAGAGACTAGATTGCAGTACCATGGTAGGATCTCTGTCTACAGGCGTAGAACTTGGCCTTCGCACCAGCCGAGCATAATCACTTGGTATCGTCACCTGGTCGACCTGTTCCCAGCACAGCAATCAATCTACAATCAACAAGTTGGCTTAGTTTCGAGTCTCAGAAAATTTAAGATTTTTCGCAGAACCACTGTGGAAAGATAAACGAAAAGACCCGAAATATGTGGTCTGTTTCGATATTCCTCTGAAAACGACGTAAAACTACAGCCTTACGACGCCTAAAAGTAAGGTAATCTCGAAATATCTAAAAATTTAATCAGAAAACATGGCTAGTTACTACAAATCCTTGAATCAAATAACGATAGTGGATAAAGGAATGCTTACGAAACCCCATTACCTGAGAAAAGAAAGCCTCTGTGTGAGGTTTGTTAAATTGGAACGGGAATTCGACTGCATCCTGAAGAATATATACAAACTATAAAAGAAGCTCGTACCTACAGCGACTGTAACATTAAAGCCAAAGGTACGTCTGCCAACCTATTATTACTTGGACCATTCGACCAGTTAGGATAGAACTGTTAGGACCTGTGTAAAGCAATTCCACTGTTTTCTTACCGAAATGCCAACATACACCAACGGAGCTCGTCATTTATATAGTCCACCGGCTTCAATCTTAATGAATTAAAGGTTTTTATGATGCAACAGCACTTCTAGTTGGACTAGGTCTGGGTCTAGCTAGTTGAGCTTACTAAGAAACTGGTAACTCATCTGATATCGTTCGCAAAGGAATGACTAAGTTGGTACACTGCTTCGCAATGTTGTCATTTGACTTCCTCAGTGTGTGACCAATTCAGCGCCTTCTTTGCTGCCTAATCTCGACATCTAACAGCTTTTGGTTGGATACAATTTGCGACCAACAAAACTTTAAGATGTATCCCAGCGGCGATTAACAAAAGCCTGTAATTTTCTCGTGATGTTTGTCGAGACTTTCCAGGTTTCACAGACATACAATAGCACGGATTCGAAGAGTCTCAACTTAGTGTGTAAGGAGATTTTACTGGATTTCCAAACTGGGGACAGGAAACTGAAGGCAGCGTGAAGTTTACTTATTCTGGTTTTAACGTCTAGATCCGTTTCGTCATCAGAAGAGACAAAACTCCCTAGATAGTTAAACTGTTGGGCCACCTCCTCAATCGGCGTCTGCATCAGAATAATACGCTGGATGTGTGGAGCGACCTGTGGGCCTTATTTTTGTTTTTTTGTCGTTGATCCTTAGACCGACCGACTCTCCATTCCACTGCAATGACACATACTGTCTAGCCCGCTAATGAAATTTGCCAGGAAACAGATATCATCGGCATAGTCCAAATGAATTTGCCTTTCAAATGGTCTCCATTGGATGCCAGTAAAAAGTGGATTGACGACAGAATATCCCCTTGTCTCAAACCGTCACACCCTGTTGCACTTCGAAAGAGTCTGAGAGCTGTCCATTGTGCAGAATATAATACCTTGCCTTGTTGTAGGACTCCTTTATAACAGCAACAATATTGGGCCGATTCCTCTCCTTGAGAAGTGACCTCCATATGCATTCGCGATTTACCCGGTCTAAGGCCTTCTCAAACCTGACTTGACTTGAACCCGTCTGATTGTTCGAGAATGATACGCAAGGTGGTCGACCCACTTCCCTTGAAATCTGGTCCAACTTGAAGGTTCTAGACGAGAACATGATGTCAAATAATTATCAAATCCTTAACAGAAGTGTTGATCAGTCGAGCAGGAACAGAAAGAACAGGGGATGTTTTTGTTATATAGGATCGCCAAGGATGTGAAATTTTGAAAGATACCATAAGTCCATTACAGCCGACAGGCACGATTCACGGGCATATGGTTGCCCCACGGACCGACATACTAAACCACACCTCTGAACGCATCTTCTTCTCTCTCCACGGGACTGCTGTTGGGTATTTATTCCTGGAGCTGGTAAGTAGCTTATGCTATGCCATTTGCGTCTGTCGTTTCGGGTCTTCTTAGTCTATCGACTCTTTGCTCGTTACGACCACATTATGAGAAGGTGCGGGCTTAGCAGGTTTACTCTTCCTTCTACGAATCGACTGCAATGGAGCATTGCGTTCTCCTCATCTTTCTCTTCATTTTGGGCATAAGGGCGAGCTATTGTGTTCAAATCTGTGAAGATGTTTTCGATAACCAACGTACCTGGACAAGAATTACATAAGATGGTAGTTTCCGGTCCCCGCGTGCTGTCTTTCCGGACCTCAATGGTGGGGATCAGTTTTGTGGGTCCATCTATCTTTCGCCGTGTCATCCCACCTGGATTGCTACAGTACAGGGCTTATGTCCTTATTTTCCTTGTCAGGGAGAAGAATCCCCAAATGTAGGAAATGCTGTGGAAAAACGTATTTCAACGTTACTAGAGGTAGCACATCACACATATCATAGAAGGATCTTTCTAAAGACAGAGGGGCTTTGAAAATGCCTGCCATTCTATACAATTCATAAGCAAAAAACCATTTGTTCTATTGACAAAGGAGCTTTATAAAATAATTTAAAACATACGCTTATAACTTCAAAAGCCCTATCGGCAAACGTCGACCCTCTTTCAAAAGCGAAACACAACCAAACTGTAATTATCACTCAGACGAAGCCAATGTCAAAATGTTAATTAAAAAAAACACCAATTTCCCTCCCAAATATGTCACGCTAGACTGGATACTTTAAAAGCCAAGGATCACAAGTTTATTTATTTCAATTGTTTTTGGCCCGTTAAATCAATGATATTTGTACCGCAAAAAAGATGCAAATATGAACCATTATTCTCGTTTCATCGTCACCCACGAAATTCGGAGCAACAAAAGGATTCTTTAAAACAAAAAAACTCCTTTGATCACTTCTCGGTGGTTATTCAAGCGTAAATTTCATTGCATAATTTTCTTAAGGATAATTCGTTAGAAAATTGATATCGTGGGTTGTTATGCCATACGATTCCACAAAAAAACCAAAGGGACGATGTACCGCTACCCAGAATAATATTCAAATCATATTCACGCTTAGCCGTAGCTCGAACAAGGACTCTTCCATCCATCCAACGAAGGCTATATGGAGCATATGAAATTTTCTAGGGAAATCACTGCAATTAAAACGTAATTGTTCATAAGGATTTTTACACGAGAGCAAAGCATGAGAGAGCGCATCAGGAAAAAGTACCGTTTTTTCTTCTTCCATTTTTGCAATGCCAGTGCGAAAAAAAAAACACAAGACTCATTTGCATAATTTCTTAATATTTCAGTTTATGAGTCTTGGTTTGGCGGTAAAAGCTTATGGTTGAGAGGATTTTTTAATGCTGATGATGATGTTCATACGCACACACACACATATGCCGCACAGGGATTTGACTAATGTTTCTTATAATCACAGTCATTCGTCACACACGGGCGGTAGGTATATCCTTATGCCATTAACGCCAACGAATTATAATTAAAAAATATGAAGGAATAGAGAACGAGAAATCGGGCATCCTCGTGCAAAATAAATTAAAGGACCAAGGCTGGAGACGGCACAGCGAAGAAAATCATGTTGAAAATGGAGCGCAACCATTTGCTGGTGTAACTGCATATAGTATAGGTATAGCGAATGTATAAAGAAAAATAAAAAAAAATTATAATTTTCTCACTCTAATTTGAAATATGAAAATTGCATGCACATGCAAATTAAGAATAAAGGGATTTTTTTTTGTTCAGAGGAAGGACTTGACTCCTGATACAGAGGTCACCAACAGTCTTCATTTGCTAAATTAAATTCAAAAAAATATTATTATGTGGCCACTAAGTGAAAGCACATGATTAAGCTGGCTGAATGGAAATTGAAAAATGACTGAAAGACTTGCATTTAACCTCTTTCATCGAGACTTAACGTCCATAGAAAGGTTGCATATAGAAAGGGCTTTTGAAATTATATCAAAAGGGTACCAAATGAACAAACAAAACTTTGCAAAGAAAAGTTTTACAGTATCAAACCTTCAATTAAAAAGGAAGCAATGCAACTCGCAAAGGACGTGAAGAATGACACATGGCGTCAAGAATCGTTGTGTTTTCAATTCTGTTTATGAAGCTACATCATAGCGAAATGTAAGACTCTAAACTCTCAAAGTCCGTAAACTTTTCAAAATCTTAGACAGGAGTCCTTCATTTTAAGCCTTAAAGAAAAGTTAACATGTTTCGTGGCTTAGAGGTTAGTGTGTTGAACTGCTAAGCGAGCAGACACAGATTCAAGCCTCCTGTTTCGTAGATACGGACAGATGACGTTCGTACGTCTACAACAACGGCTGTGGTACACAAGGACTCGTTTATGTGGTACGCAGAGCTGCTTAATGTCCCAAATACATTTGTCACAGTGGGACTCAAGGACTAGAAATATAAAACACATTTCATACGATCAAACTCAAACGCAACGTACCTGACTTTTTCTCACTTTTTTCAAGCAAACAGCACCCTCCTTTCTCTCCTCCTTTCCGTTCTGTGGTACACGGCTGATCCATAGTACACATGAGTGGTACGCGAAAAAAAAAGTTTGAGAACCGTTGGGCTACAATGTTTGCCAAGAGATTGTTTCATTGTAGTTGAGATCAGAAAGGAAGGAAGGCAGAAGCTATCTTTCGCTCTCGACGACGCTTAACTCTCTCATAAGGAGTTTGAGATCCTCTTTCCAACTGTATACGATTTATTCGTTTCGGCTTGCCTTTTCTACGAGAATAAGCTGACATTTCTTTAAAAGCCTACTTTCACCAGAAAAAACTAAAAACTAATGTTTTATACAGTAAATTTGTTGAATACGATCAAAACTATCGATTGAAACAATAGCGAGCATCGTAGCTTCACTGAATCAAAAGTATTACCAGGTGAAAGTTTCCAGTTGCGGCGAAACAATCACCAAATGACAGAAAAGGATATGCTCTTTCCTTGACATATCGGAAGCAAAGTCTGGCACGAAGGCCTATGGTATAAGCTAAAGGTAATCTTACTGGAAAAAATGTACAGAATATCGGAATCTTACCTTGACTCTTTCGTGTTAAACACGCGACTGAATACTCGAGATTCAAAGAAATTCACGCCGGTGTTCTATTCCTGCCCAAGTGATATACTATAAGACAAAGGGACCATCGTAGCAACGTTCGCAGACGATACGGCTATCCTCGTAACAGATATGTCCATTGAATCATCAACGGGAAAACTGCAACGGGCTCTAAACAAAGTATGCGAGTGGAAAAAGACCTGGCGTTGACCATGTCAACTTAACGTACAAAAAAGTAACCAACTTACCTATTTCCATTAACTCGATACAAAAACCGTACGCAAACGAGGCAAAATACCTAGAAATGACTCTATAGACGCAAAACTTAAGTGGAAGTCATACGTTAAAAAGAAGAGCGACGAACTTCTGATCGAGATCAGACTTAGAGAAATCTATTGGCTACTCGGAAGATACTCGAAGCTAAGCATATACAACAAACTGCTTCTGTATAAACAGTCCTGGACATACGATTTACAACTTTGAAGCTGTACCAAACCCAGCAATGTAGTTCTACTACAAACATTTCAAAACAAAACGCTAAGAGCAATCTTGAACGTTCCATGGTAGGTGTATAAGGAATAGTGATCTTCACAGAGATCTAGAAATTGCTACAGTGAAGGACGAAGTGACCAACTTCATACTCGTGTTCATGTTTATTGCAATAATGAAATAGTCCGTAATCTGGAAGTAACAATCCTCAAGCGCCGACTACAAAGAACAAGACTGTTCGAAGGTATAAGTAAGTGCCTTCGTTGGAAAGCTGCCTACCCCAAGTGATTAACACTACAGAAGCGTAAACTACTTATTATGCAACCTTAGTCGAAGTTGTCACAAAAATGAAACAATGAGAGGAACGTCGGACCTTACAGTGCCTCTCTGAGGGGTGAGGCTTAACCCGTAGACATACACTGGTTGACACCAATGAGACTGTCACATCAGATATATGAATCGGGCCTAACCAAATGGTACGGACCATTGGCATTTTTTGAAAATTCCTCACCTCCAGGAGCAACCGAAAAAAAAGACCAAATAGCGGGTGAAATGAATCCTTTGATTCTTCAACTATCACATGGTATATTTTGATTTTCGATATAAACAACAGTTTTTGAGTTACAATACGAAACTGTATCCCTTGATTTCGTTATCATTGGATTTTCTGCTACGCTTCCAATTTAAGAGCAAATTTATGGCCGTACGCTTGTAGGTAGCGTCACCTTAAGTATTCACATCAAAAACCATGAGAATATCATCACTGTAGACCGCTATATAATCTCCATTTGTTGCACTAAGATACAGATCTAGTGCCATAAAAGTAAAAACCGAAAAACTAGTCAATCAAATGAGCAATAACCCTTCAGCGGTAAACAGTTTTTGAAGCACAGCCGTCGGTTTCGCGAAGACAAAAACTCGATACACAACACTTGGAGAATTAAGCAGCCTCGCCTAAAAAGGTGGTTTGTCTTACTATTTATGCAGTCGAATTTGGATATAGCGACGACCAAGGGCCCGACGTTGTAACCAGACGACGCACAAAAAAAGAATTTAAAATCTTCATTTTTCTATTTTATGCAAACCTAACATGTTTTTGTGTCACGTCGCTAAAAACGGTCAGTGGCCTAGAAAAAAATTGATGGATGGTGCATAGAGTCCTCTCCCTGTCACACTTCCGTCAATGTAGACCCATTGTGATGTTGTTGGGGATTTCAGTCCCCTTACATGGAACCATAAGCCTATGTTCTATCAAGCTAGCCCGAGAACCTGATATATCTGTGTATTTCGAACGTAGACTTGCCGAATAGTTCTTCTATATCCTTCTATAAGTAGTGTCTTCCTAGGATCTTGAATCTTAATTGGCAGAGTGCTGAACAGTGGCAGAGAAAATGTAACTTCTTCGTCGCCACATACCCAACATAGGTCATCCGTGTTCAATTTCAGTCTTCCATCAGCATGTTTTGCCCGTTGATAGGATTTTTTTTTATCCATTTGCAGAATTGGATCAGTTTTTTGTTTGTTGCAGAATTGCCATTGTTTCCTAGTTATAACACAGGAGCTGAGCGCATTCCATCTATCGTTGGCAGTCTATTTAATTTTACTCCCAATTTCCTGCGGGGTCTAGTGAAGCTACTTTTCTTGCCAGCTCATCCAGCTTTTTGATAATATAATTGAAAATTGTGTCATAACGAGGTCGCCGCGTGTCACAAAAAAAATATATCTCATGGTGTGACAACCACAAAGGTTCCTTACAAATAAAATTTCATCCCTTTTCAAAAATCCTAATCAAAAAAAAAAAAAATTCATCACATACCTACCCAACAAAACACACAAAGGAAACCAAGCAACCACAAATCAAATCACCTCCTTCAAACTCAGTGGAGAGTTTCATCGCGTTCAACTCTTCAACCAGACAAAAATTGAAAGGGTTGAATCAAGGATTGAATCCTTTTCTCGTTCTTGAACAACCATCAACGCCACCCGTGGTGTTTGCACGTGCTTATAAGTGTACTTCGAAGGGTTTATGAATTGAATTGAGCTTTTCTTTTGCTTCTTCAAAAAGAGCTTTTCAATTTATTTATTTTTTTTTCTTTATTTCAATTTGCACATGCGAACATCTAAATCACCATGTGTGAGTGATTTATATTCAAATGTACTCCCCTAATTTATTTAAGCTGATATCCATTGTCCTGCGTCAGTTTCTTCACTCCAGTAAGGATGAACCTGCTCCATATTTGATTCAATTATACTAAAATTGTGTTAAAGTTGTTCCTGCCTGTAAGAGTTTCGCCTCTCAAAATCATCCTTCGCACGTCGTCGTCTTCGTCGTCGGTTGTGTATATTTTTATTCTGCCAACAGCAGGACTGTGTAGTCCAAACGGAGTCCTTTTTTTTGGGGATGAAAGGAACATACTGAAGGCGCCAGAGAAGTAATTTTCCATGACTATGCTGGTTCCACTGTATGTGTATGTGTGTGTGTTGTGTATATCTCCTTCCAAACGGTACTTAAACTAAATGGATCTACATCTACATCTCATGCTTGAAGAAGTATCTCTGAAGGATACAATTGTCCAAAGTGTGTGTTTGGATACTACATTGACGGGCTAAGACCATTCAAGTGGTTGGTTACAGAAGTTTATTGTATCTACAAGATTAAATAGAGGGAAAACGATGATAAAAGAAAATCGGAAATATTTCAAGGTAAAGAGAATTTAATGGACAATTTGTCTGAAGACTTTCCAATAAGGGACACAATCTATCAGAGATAATTTGATAGGAAACTCGACACCTTTCATCATCGACCAATCAAAAATCATCGTATAAAAATTAATAAGAGCACAATTCTATACCTTTGTATCTGAAGGAGTGGTACCTTTGGTAAAAGGACTCCAAACAAACGAAACAAAAATATATATTTGCCAACTCTACGCCTCGCTACGGTGTGGTTTTGATGACAAAAGGACATCTGTCCTTGTATGAATGTATTTTTAAAAAAACCGAGGGTTTTATCTCAATTTCGAATCTTTATGTCATCAAGACTTCATCTCTTGGTTATGACATATTTGTTTGTGTCATCATTACGATGACAAATGACATAAATAGAAAATACGTAAACAATGCGTTTGGTTCCAAGGATAGCTTGAGAGGTGTCGGTGAGATAGGTGAAGCTACCAGCCCCTAATGTGACAGTAGCATAATAGTATTGTTTTTGTTGAATTTAAGATATGAATCGATGAGATATTTGGACGAATGGAGTTTGTGGTGGAAAGGGTTCTTCTTCTGAAAAGAACTACATACGTTTTGAAAAGGACTTTGTGAGCAATGAATTGAGGGAAAGATTACAAGATCAGCAAACTATGCAGTTGCATACTCTTATTGTGTTTCAAATATTTGGACAAGAAAACAGTGATATTCCACTGGTTTCTGTGTCTAGAAGTGTCTGAGGATTCTTTTTCTTAGTTGAAAGAGAGCTGGGCATTCTGTTAGGATGTGTAGAGAGGTCTATTCCCTTTCAAGGCAGAGTCTGAAAATTGAATCTGTTCCAAGGTTTATGCGATGTAGGTGCTTGTTCAGAGGCTGAGAAATCCAATCAGTGCTCTAGGGTTACTCTTTTCGAGGTTCACAACGAAGCTTGATTTTCTTTGTGACGGTACAGGGAATAGCAGTTGAGAACATGCTTGTTCTGGTATGTTGAGCCAGGCTTCTCTGGATTCTTGCATATCTTGTGGAGAGTTATTTGCTTACCCCACAGAAGGGTTCAGATCCAATGAATCTTCTTGACGCGCCATCTTTTACCAGAGACGGCTTTTTTATTGCCCGCGAATCCACTATGTGCAGGAATCCAGTGAAGAATGACCATGTTGATCCTAGCTAGGTCCGCGATTACATTGCAGGTTTCTGGGACTAGTTTGGTTTTGATGGCAGGCGAGTCGAGTGCCAGCTTGACTGTCTGAGAAGATTAATATGACTTTCCGCACGATGTGAGAGGACTGATTCAGTCTCACACACTGATTGATGGCAAAAACCTCGGCTTGGAATATGGACGCGAATTCACCAAGGCTGACTGAGAAGTTCGCACCTGAAAATTCTTCAAAAACTCCGGAGCCAATTCTTGTTTCCATTTAAGATCCGTCCGTATACCAAACGAGGTCAGAAGACGATGGCTGAGGTTTTTGGTTCTCCCAGTCCTCCCTATATGCTAAAGATCGTGTCTTGCTCCAGTGTTTTAAGCAGGCATAAGTGTCCTCCTCTATAGGACTTTGGGTTTAAGTTGCTTGAATGAAAAAGTCTGTGAATGCCTAATTTGGCTCCCATTCGCATAAAGTTTTGTAGTAGTGGTAAACCTAAGATGACATTGACTGCAGCAGTTGGAGTTGTGTGAAGGCATGCAGGTTTCGGCTAGGCGTTGGACGCGTTCTAATTTCATAACTGTAGAAGTTTCGTTATTTTTTGTCGACCAGACCACGCTTGCATAAGAGATCATCGGTCTGACGATCAGTTTATATAACTGGGTTGTACTCCCCAGTTTCCATAGTCCATAGTCCATAGAATAACAATAGAGGAGTAAAAAGTCCTATTTCCTAGACATAGCGCATGCGTTCGACAAACTATGGCACGAATTGCACCTTAACAAACAAAGAACACTTCTACCAACATAGGACTCCAAGATATTTGAATCTTATGGTACGCCTCACTTCTTCAGAATGAAACAAGAAGATGCGTACTCCGAATTGAGGGAAATATGAGCAAGAGTTCCACAGGAGAGTACCCTGGATCCAATACTTTAACTTTTGTTCTCCAATGATCTTCCTACGCCACCAGACAGAGTAATAGCTACATTCGATCTCAGTTCTGGGGCACCGGCAGGGCAGCAAAAGAAGCTGCGAAAGCCCAAGATCACGTCAAAATCACTATCACAAAAAGTTTGGAACACCTTAATAACTGCTTGCCAATTTCGAAACACCGGATCCATTAGGAATGAGTCCAAACTCCTGAAAAGGTAGAAGTCGGTTAGTGAAATGTCGAGTGAGTACTATGGATGTGTAGCACAAACTAAGCACTTTTTATACCGCTTTGCATGACATGTGCACTCTCGTTGTAGGGTTTCCACCTGGTTAAGTTCAATGGATACCCACTTTTCGAATTTGCTAACCTTTTCTATTTGGAAAATGAGACGGTTGACTATCATACTCTGCCCAATACCCCTGACTATCTCCCACGATATCCCACGAATCTCATTTTCTAGCCCTGAATCCCCGGAATGGAACTTCACAAACCATCTCCGAATAATTCATTAATCGGCGAATCCTTTTCCTATAAAGAGATTCTCAGGATAGCAGTTATTGGCACAATGGTTTAAACTAGCTACCCAGCTAGCCGGACTTGCCCGGGTGACAAACATTATTTCTTTTTCTCTTATTTCCTCAAAAATCGCTAGGAACTTCCCTTCCCTTCCTCAGATTTGCAACCTGAATACTCCAGCGGCTTCGAATGTGACACCTAGCACACCGTAAAATAATGCATTTCCTTGATTTTTCCTTGATAGCCTCGCAGAGTTTATATCTGGAGCTTCGACACACTTTCTAATGACAATATCCTTTTCCTGTCCTTTCCCTACTGCTTCCGGATTTCAACGTGCCTAATTTGGCCTCACTCTCACGTCACTACGAAGTGTAAATCATCCGTCTCTGACCATTCAACCACCACCTCTGGCGTTCCTGCCACTTCAAAATGATTTAAACATGTTTCTTGTCTGGTGCCAGGAAAACTTCCTTCGACTTAACGTGCATGAATGCCAAGACAATCACCAATTCGCGTAAAAGAATCCTATCAACTTACTTCACAGTTACCTCGGTGTCCTTTTTCGTGCGACTTAGGCATTGATTGCAAATAAGGAACTCATCTTTCATTTCCACATTGACCACAACATCAACAGAGCTACCTCTACACTAGGTCTTGTGAAAAAGTGATCTACTAAAGAGTTCATTGCATTGCCAAATCCCTCAAAATAGTCTACGTTAGGAACCTCCTCCGATAACCATACAAAGAAAATCAAGGGTATTGAGCATACGTTCGTCCGTTTTCCTTTGCGTGGTCTTGGGTAGATTCTTACAACCTACCAACCTGTTTGGACCGTCTTAAACGTCAAGAAGTTGCTAATGTGCTTCTTATCCAACAACTTCTAGCTGACAAAATCAATTCCCCCTCACTTTGACAAATTATATCTCTCAACGCCAACTGCATAACCCCAGATCTGTTACACCAACTCTCACCACACCAGTTTTGGGGAACGGGAGCTTATGTGTAAAATATTCCACAACGGCATGCATTATGCATTCGATTTTAACAACTGATTAGCTCTTCGGAGTGCTCTATACTGACGAGTCTCCTCCACTTCCTGAAACAACCTCCTGGTTCCTGTTTACCTCTAGGTCAAGTGTTTAGTCTTGTTTTCTTGCTTGTATTAAGCTTGATAAATGCCTCTGTTGAGGGGCGCTCTAATTATTCATCAGTGCCACACCCCTGTGTTCGCTCAAGACATAGACAAGATTTAAACATAAACATCTGCTTCCGTTTGCTTGACCATTATAGTGTCTTCCAAGCTGAGATTATGGCAATCAAACAGACTCTATCCTGGCTGAGGTGCAATGTGATGTATACGCGGGATATCACGATCAAGCTGTGGAATCCCTGGAATCTGTAATCTTAAAGTGAGAGCTCGAGATGGCTGACCAACTCAAAATCCATTTTATTTGGGTGCCTGAGCACAGGGTCATTCCAGCTGACAAACTTCACAGGCAGGCAACTCTTTTGATTTGTCCGAAAAAGGGGTGCTTTGACATCCCCCTCGTTACTTCCAGCCTGACAAACGATCTGTCTGTCTAATTAGATAGAAAAGGCTGCTTATCAGCACCAAAGTGGCTGTTATCACGGAAACTGCACCACCGACAGTTACGCCAACAGGCTGCAGAAGCTGTATCAACGAGGAGGACGAAGCAATGATTATCTTTGTATGTGTTACGCCCTCTCAGCTCAAAGAAGAGCATGATTCAATCTCAATCAACTGGCTGACACCAGCCAAGATGCTTCAAAGCAAGCTCCGGCTAGTTTTGCTGGTAGTTTTCTGGAAAAATATTCTGAAAAGTATCGTAAAAAACCTTCTGCTTCTAATGTAGATTCATTTTGACCTCCAGCAACTCCTTCAATGAGAACATCACAACAGCAACAGTGCTAAGTGAGAAAATCAAATTATCATCACAACTTGGCTCAAGATTCAGTTGAATAAGGCAGCAAACATCTATTACTGCAGATCCTGACTGGGCTATCTCTCCTACTTGTGCTCAACCGATTTATGCTCCACACAAGTTACAATTAAATAATCAATCAATCAAAACCCTATTCACAACTAAATTACTTCATCATCTTAGTAAAATCATTTCCTTTCGTTACAAGGATCTACAGTCCTTTCATCAATTTTTCTTATCTCAACTCTGCTTGTTCTCATCTAAAGAAAGTAAAAAAAATACTTGTACACTACTCTCTCAAAGAAATGTCGCCTCAAGAAACTCCTCCCCCCGTCCACCCGACTTGAGCATCCTTTTAAGATGAAAATTAATTCATGATTGGAGTCAAAAGGAATAGTATCCCTCTTTTTCGCCTCTATATCGCAATTTGCTTGTTTCCTTTTTCTTTAATTTATATATAATAATAAGTGTCTAAGGACACTACCACAACCTTTGCAAATTATAAAGGACACGACACAAAAAATATTCAACAACACAGCATTAAATTCCCCTCCTCCAATTACTTATCTACCACCTGATTTGCTGATTTTAAAAGGACTCCTCTCTCTAAAGATCTGCCTGCACAAAGAGATTCAAGGAGCAGGCAACCGAATAGATGGAATGACGATGTTGATGACTACTGCCAGGCAACAGAAGCGCCAGGGACATAGGATAACGAAAAGATGAATGGAAATTGATGAATCCGTGTTTATTTCCGTTGAGAATTATTTTAAAATTTCATCGCAACGACAACGATGATGATGTCCTTTCAAAATTATTCTTGATTCATTTAATGCATACACAAGGACCTAGAGTGGGGATGTTGAAGGAAAAAAAAAACACCTTTCATCAGGTTGAAATGAAAATTTTTCGTTTAGCTAGCAAATTCCTTTGTGGGGATTAGAATGGAAAATATCCATTCAAGGATATTGAATGGTTATTAAGAGAATATACCGCAATACTTATTCATTTATTCACAATTGTTATGTTAAAATCATTGAATTTAATTTGAAAGAAGTGTTCAGGATTTCCTAATCAAGAAGGGAATACATATTCTGTATCTATTTTGGACTAACAAGTGATAGGTAGATAGAGACATCGTCTAGACTCTAGAAGAATACTTTCGTACTTTAAAAAGATGTCGATTCTGTGTCCTGTGGGATGAGTAATATGTCATGAACTCCACTACTGAAAAATCAGAGATATCACCCCTATCAATCCGCGTCAGATCGGAACAAATATGCTTGACACGTGAAAGTCAAAAACGCAGACATTTAAAACCAACGTGCATCGGTACCTCCATCGTCTCTCCTTAGATTTTCCTAATGCCAGCGCTCTAGTTTAAGGGAAGTCAAAGGCCCTTTAGCGCACGCTTACTATAAAAAAAAGGGAACCTTTAATTTCGACGTTGGTTTTTAGCAAGGTTTCATTCAAGATCAACCTGGAGATCATCGGATCTTCATTTCCTTAAACAAATTCAGAAAGCCTGCAATACGAACTAGATAATTTCGGCAAAGTAGGCTGAGATATCAAAATTTGGGGTCGCGCAAGGCTGAATCTTTTCATCAATTCCTTTTTTGATTAAAATTCCGTCATACGTGCTCTTTGTTGGTTTGAGAAAGCATACCAGCAAGTCCTCAGTGTAAAATGACAGGCACATCGCAACAGATAAAGAAAACAAAAACAGGTCAGGACCTCTTTGGAAGATCCTATCGTTCTCGGAAAGAAAAGATGTCCGAGATTGAAAATTTAGAAAAAAAAAAAATATGCCGCTCCTTGGAGCCGGTGACTTCCGTGAAAACGTATTTGAGAAGACCGAATGCTTTACAGTACGTTGCGTTGTATATTGCTTTAGTTTATTCGCGATTGGGATTGAATCATTCGGTGTTTATATTAGTTGGAGGAATCATGGATTGTCAAGGACGATGCTTGTTATTGTATTGTACTGGGATTTCAAAAAAAATATACATAACAAAATCAACAAATCTTTTTCGTGCCCAGTTCCTTTTGAGGGACTTCTAGTGGACCCAGAAACTTGAAATTCGGTACATTAGGGGACCTTGGAATATAACTAAAGGCAAATTACTGAAAATTCCAAATTTATAACTGTAAAGTGGTAAAATTGCCATTTTATTGAATAAAGAAACAATTTTTCCTCGATTATAACCCTTTTTAGGGGAGTTAGAGAGGGATATTTGAAGAAGTCGCAATTTTGTAGGTATATGTGAGGTAAATCCTACCTGCACACCAAATTTAAAGATTCTTTTTCGTGCCACAAAGTGCCTAGTTCCATTTGAGAAACTTCTAGTGGACCTAGGAACTTGAAACCTGGTACAAAGGTAGGCCTTGAAAAATAACTAAGGAAAAATTACTAAAAGTTTCAAATTAATAACTGTAAATAGATCAAATTGCCGTTTAATCGGATTTAGGATTTAAATTTTACCCCCTTTTGGGGAGGTTAGAAGGGGATATTTTAGGATGTCACAATTTTTTGGTTATATGCGAGGTAAGACCTACCTGCACATCAAATTTCAAGTTTCTAGCTGTACTTCCAGTCCGAAAACATTTTAGTGTCATAGAATGCCCCCAGTAAAATGTTTTCACGTCAAAATGGTGGAAGAATCCATCCACGAAATAACACCAAGCGAAGTTGTAATGAAAACAGACAAAAGTCAACAGGTTCCAAAGATGTCCTGTCTGAAGTGTGGAAGTACTCTGGCAAAGAAGGGATGATAGGTATGACTTACCACATTCTTCAACAAAACCTTCCGATTAATTATGGAATATCATTTCATTCAAATGATTGCCTTCGGCAGGCTTGGCAATAGACCATCTTGTCAACCCAATTTTTCAATACATTTTCGATAGTTTCGGCGGTCCTTATTTCACGAAGAGCTAGACTAATATTGTTCTTGAGTTCCTGAATCGTCTCTGAATTGTTCGCATAGCGTTGATCTTTAATGGCACCCCATAACAAAAAAAAGTCCAACGGCGTCTTATCGCAGCCCCGTGGCGGCCAAGCAACATCACCAAAACAACTGATTACACGATTATTGAACTAAGTATGCAATAAATCGATTGTTGAACTGCCCATCTTACTGGAACTCGCCCAAGTCCAGATACTCAATTTCTTGCCATAAAACGTCGGTTATCATGCTTCGGTAACGCTCTCCATTGACTACAACGTTGCTTTCATTGTCGCCTTGAAAGTTAAATGCGCCAATAATGCTGCCACTCTAAAGTCACACCAAACAGTCGCACTTTCAGGATGCATTGGCTTCTCTATGACTACGTGTGGATTTTTCGAGTCCCAAATACGGCAATTTTGCTTGTTTATGTAGCCGCCGAGATGGAAATGCGTCTATTCTGACAATTTCGTGTTGCTCTAAGGTCCAAACAGAGAAGCGATAACGAAGCGGGTCGTCATTTTGCCTCAATTCCTGAGTCCATTGGACCCTGTAAGCGAATAATCCGAGATCTTTATGCAAAATTCTCCTCAGGCTACTGCGACTGGTATTCATTTGCTGAGATCTTTGGGGCGTTGAGGTTCTCAGGTTTAGGCGCACACTTTCGGCAACAGCTGCAATATTCTTGAGCGCACAGGACGAACACGGGAATATGTAGGTCTCACGAACTTTTTTCACAAACTTGCGTACGTTGCGTAACTGGGTGCATTATTTCGACCAAAATTCGCACTGTTTCGGCAACACAGCATCCACTTTGGAAGTCATTTTGCAATATTTCGCAACGTTGTTCAAGCGTTAATCGATCCATTTCGTACCGCGAAAATATAATACTGAGTGTCTGTCAATTTTTTGAACGCATAAGAGCTGTCAGTGTCAAAATAACATTTGATTCTAAAAGAAAGCAACAGATGGACCATCCTTTACAAAGAGAAAGTTGACATCCAATCATAGATCTCACACTTTGAAGCTCTGGGAACGAGGTCTGGGAATCAGCTAGTCTCATTAAGCTGTCGAAGATAACTCCAAATCAGTGTGGATTCGTTCAAGGATTCAATACAATTAAAAAAAAATGCAAATATTTGAGGGGACAGCTAATAGAGCCAGAGCCTAGCTTCTCGCAACCATTCATGTTGTGTGGGTTATGCCGACTCAGAACGGCATATCTAGCGGACTCTACTCTTGCACAAAAAACGTTTAGTGGTTTTTAGGCTCGGACTTATATCCTCTCGCTAAGCAGTTCAACGCACTAAACACTAAGCCATGGCGACCAGATCCAATACAAGCCGTGCGAATCTTATCGTAAAGATACATAAATCCAATAAAACAAATCCTGCATACGGCCTTCATTGCCCTGAAATAGGCATACGATAGAGTCCCTAGAAGGCTTATGTTTAATGCATTTAGAGTTCAACACATATCGGAGTGTGGTCCAAGAAATGAACGAAGCATGTACGATCCAAATCTGGAGCCCAGTCAAAATAACAGGCAGGAGTCCACCAGGATTCAGCCCTGAGTCCACTTCTTTTTAACATTCTTATTGACTACTTGACCACCAAAATACACAAAAGAAGACCCTAGAACTTTTTATACGCAAATGATATCGTCCTAGGAAGCAACACTTTTGTTCTTCCTAGAGGAATCAAAGGAAGATCTAGAGAACTGCTTAAATCGTTGAAAAATGACGTTTGAAGAATGTATGTATGGCTATGTTGCTACACAACCACTACCGATGACTAACTCGTGAGATTGATAATGATGTCAAAAAGAGAGTTAAATCGGGATGAAGTGGAGGTCTCCAACAGGGCTTCTTTGCTCCCAGCTTTTCCTTTTTTTTAATAATTAGCCCGCGCTAAAGGGATTATGACTACCCTTAAACTAGAGCACGAGCATTAGGGAAATTAGAGGAGAGACGAAGGAGTAATGGTGCACGTTGGCTTTAAATGCTTGTGGGTTGTAGTGATGAGGAAACACAGAGCTATGTAGATTATTCCACATTCGTGTGGTACGGCTTAAGAAAGAATCTCTATATTTGACAACCTTGTAGCCTAGTCCCCAGAGGGGTTGCTGTGGACATCTCGGCGGTGATCTTCCCACTGCTGCTTTTTGCTCGTATTGAATCTTGGATCTTGCTCGGATCTCATGGTTCTGAAAATCGGTAGGCTGTCTTCTGTAGGCCTAGTGTGTCTTCTTTTTCCTCTGATGACTTTGTGTCTGAGATGAAGGCATCTTCTTCCAAGCGCAGCTTTCGCAATGGTCCACCGGTTTTCAATTTTCGTTAAAACTATTCACATGAGTCATCGAGACATCACATGGCAGTCGTATGGGTTTCATCGTGGCTTAGGTAAGGTTACGTTAGTGGGCACTTAGATCCATGATGTGCTTCCCTATCATGGTTTAAGTTGTTTGGACCCAACCATCCGCTAATTTGAATAGGTCTGATGGTTCTATTTCTAATTTGACAGAGGTTTGGGCAATGGCAAAGAAAATGAGCCGTATCCTCATGAACCTCCTTATCGCCGCATTCCTTGCATATGTCGTCATTTTTCAGATGTAATTTCTATGTGTGATATCTTGTAGCCGGTAAGCACCCCAACCAGCATTGACAGCAATTTCTTATCCTCTTGTAGAAGCTACTGGTCCTTGCTTTGTCATATTCTGGCCGAGATCTTCTTGATACTTCATAGGGGTTAATGATTTTAAGCTAGCATTTGCTTCCATTAAGAACCCATCGTGACTTAGGAGTGAATAAAGGAATTCGATCCTCCTTATGTAGGTAGGAGGCTATTAGCTTTCATATAAAGTGGATGTTCGACCATTTGTCCAGCCATGAGTTGCCAGGTTACCTGCAATATACCTATACCTAGAGTCTTCTGAGTCGGCGTGCGCCAAACTCAGGTCTCTAAAGACCCATTGTAATAACCATAGGAGGAAATCTTACCCTGTTTAGCTTTCTTATTGTGTCTGTGGCAGGTAAAAACCATCCTGTGGATTTGATGAAATTGTTCAGGTCGTTCACCGGTTTGTTGGATAGCTCCTCGAGATCCCAGAAGAAGTGAAAAAGGAAGTGAGTTGTAACCTCACGAACTTCCTCATCACCGCAGTCCCTACACAGGTCTTCTTCCGTAACATGGAGCTTCTTCATATGGTACAGCAGAGCGTTGTGTTCCGTTATAACACTTATAAGGGTGGAGAGGGATTTTCTATCCTTTTGTATAATTCTGTGGGTCCTAGCTTCATCAAATATGGGCCATAGCTTCCTTGTGATGATGCAAGTGTCTAGGGAAGATCATCTGTTGTTTGCCTCTTTTAGAGCTTTGTTCCCTGCTTCGAGCTTCAATTAGCAAGACGGGATGTTCACCGAGGAGTCGGTTTGTTCCGGACATAGTGCCGAATCTCTTCTTGCTAATTCGTCAGCATTCTCATTCCCCGATATGCCCTTATGCCCAGGGAATCAGCAGAGTATAGCCTTGTGCTGAGCTCCAAGAACCCTGAGCTTTTTTCGACAGCACTCAATGAAAAAGGTGACATCGTTACGCGATATTGCCTTCATGGCTGTCTCACGGACGACTGTTGTCACTGCTAAGACCACCGCTTGGGAAGCACTGCTGAGGTTCGGAAGATGGACAAGTTTTGCTTATTCCCAGGGGTTCGGAGAAGATTCCTGCACCTACGCGAATGTTCAATTTAGATCCACGGAGACGACTGCTATCGATTGCGTAGTTGGTGTTTGACCACATTTCCATTTTTCCCTGCTTAGAAAGGCGCTTAGAAATGGTCTTGCGAAATCTAGGTTTGTAAAGCGTTGATTAATCAGTGGTTGGCACATTACCTAGATATTTCTTAAGGGTCGTAGGCCGCTGATAGTTGTATAAAGATATCTAGCTGAAGTAGGTTGAGAATAACCTCGAGTCCTTTATGTATGTTCATAGCCCTGGTTTCGGCTTCATTTTGAATCCACCGTTTTTAAGGTTAGGATGGCATTCCTTAAGTACCAAACCTATTCGAATAGGTACAACTAGCGAAGCTATAAAACATTGTTTCCCATTGGAAATGGGAAAAATTCATACAAGTACTTACAAATAAACTTCATAGGGATAAGCTAGGATTAGACGACGTGTAAAAACTACATAATTGTGTGTCTCTGACGTCAAAATGACGTCACACGGCTGTCATTGAGGTTACATATCATCTAATAGACATAATTATGTCAGTCGCATATAGCACATAAAATTATGTCGACTATATGTGTAACCCATTGCACATAAAAATATGTGAATTTTTACATATCGTGTAATCGGGTGCTACATACAATTTTTGACATATGAAAGTTTTGATACACAAATATGTGTCTCAGTCAAAATTATGTGCACGTATGAAAAACCTACAGCTACATATGCTACATATTTTAGGTGGATTTCGAAGAAATACTACCTATTGCAGAGGTCCTCATGACGCAATTTTCAAAAAATTTGAATGCAACTTTTCAAGACCTCTATAGTAAACACCAAAACCATGGTCCGTGTCACGCCCTTTTATATTTTTCAAATTACGCATTGACACCCTTTTTGCATCTTGTTTTACTAGTATGACAACGGTAATAATCATAAGTATTTTTTGTTAAAAAAATTTCCGCCATTTTGAATCCGCCATCTTGAAATTCTTTAAAATTGCTCCGATTTTGTTGAAATTGAAAATGTTTACTGGTTTATGGGTACTTATTATAATTTCAGTTTTGGATCCACCATTTTGGATTTCTTTAATATGATTTAAAAGTTCCATACGAAGGAAATCCACCTATCTCTTGCGGCTGGTGCCGGAAGGTCCTTTTTTTGTTATGTGCTGGTGTTAAAAAAATCAAGATGATAATAGCAAAACACTTTTGTCGGACGAATTTGGCATTTACGGCGTTACGGATGCTACGGATATTAACCTAGACGCCGCCGAGTCAGCAAGAAAAGCGGGCAAAGCAAAACAATGAACCACAGGTTAATATGCCGATGTCAGCAAAAAAAAAGTTATTTAGGTAGGTAGTAGAAAGGAAGAAAGAGTTGTTGGAAATCAGAAGTAAAATTGTGTAGACGTTTTTCGTAAACACGAAAAAGAAAGTTAAACATTATTATCAAAGATTGGTGTAACCGAATTCAAATAAAGATTGATGTATTATTATTATTATTATTTTGGGAGAGCTAATCAGCCCTTGAAACTCCGGTTTCTGACGAATCCTATTGTGCCTTCCCAATTGTTTCTAGATGAATTGTTTCACTCCTGAAGATATCAGGAAGTTGATGAACTTCTCTGAATGAATGGCAGCAAGCTGTTCTGTAGAGACGAACTCGCCGCCTAGTATTCTTTTTCTGATTTGAAAGAGAGCTGGACATTCCGTAAGGATGTGGAGAGGTCTCCTCACTCTTAAGGCAAAGTCTACAGCTTGAATCTGTTGTAAGGTTCATGCGATGTATGTGCTTGTTCAGGCGGCAGTGACCGCCGAGATGTCCAATTAATGGACTTCGATGTAACAAAATTCAAATAAAGCTTGTACCAGTAAAATACGGTTGTTTTGATTGCTAGTTGTCTCAAGGTGTATATATTCCTCTCGTGAGTGGTTCGAGTTGTGAATTATTTGATCGCCCCTGTCGAAAGGAAACGCCAGTATCCTGGGACCCGGATCAACCTGGCCTGAAGACCTTCTTTTGAACTCCCTAAATAAATTTGTATGTATAGCCTCAACCAGGCATAACAATGGTCCTATTTTAAGGGTCGCTAATTATAAAATTGGGTTTTTTTTTTAATTTTTCAGCTGTAATGATTTTATTGTCCACCATCCTTTGTTTTTCCAAAGACACTTTTTTGATTGCCCACATGCTTTGGTTTTCTAAAGATCCTGGTTTTTATTGCACCACCATCCATTAATTTTTTTGCAAAGATCCGTTTGCGACATCTTTGTAAATAAACTAATTTCACTGCTGTCAAATTGTCGCTGTGCACTTATGATGTTCATATGTTCATATTATGAACCGAATGCGAAGAACACATATCGTGTAATCGACACAAAAATATGGAACAAATTTTGTGTATGCATGTGTAACCATTTTATATGTGATCGTCAGGATCACATATTTTTATGTGCATTTTTTTACACAATACACATATCGTGTAATACACACATTATGTGGTTCGACACATTTGCACCACTTAGCCAATATGTCACTTGTATGCGGTACTTTTCTGTGACGTCACGGTTACACAATTATGTAGTTTTTACACGTCGTCTAATCCTAGCTATAGTAACAAAAACACACACACACATCTATACCTTCAAAGAATAACTTCTTGTGCAGTCACCCCACTCAAAACTATTTAAAAGAAATTTTCCATTTCCTCTCGAGTGGATATGCACTAGTAAGTATTTTCGAAGCACGGAAATGCTTCAATTGCACGCTCAACTTTCGTTCATGCATGAATGTGTAAGCACATGTGTGTGACATTGCAATGAATTGAAACGATGTGCAAAGTTTTGAGTGTGTGCAGGAGTCAAATTGTCAAGGAAACGATTATATAGAACTTACGGGAAAGTGTGTTTTCATTGCACTTGGATTGGTATTTGTCCTGTAATGCAATTTTTCGATTACGATCAAGAAATTGAATTGACATTTACACTTGGAGAATGTAAGAGCTTTTTTTTTTCTTTTTTTTTTGGAAAGAGGTTGGTATACATGTTTTTTTAAGCATCTACGTTGGTTGAGGGTGTAGTATTTAACATTTAGAACTTCTCTGGAACCGTTGATGATGCTACTTTTCATTAACTACAGTACACCACACCTAGATTTCATAAGACCAATTGTAAGCTTCGAGCCTTGAAGGGAAAAATAGAAGAGCAGTCAAACACCTAACACGCAATCCACAGTCATATACCTACATCATCGGATCCAAATTAGACATTGGTGTAGGTGTAGGATTCTTCTTCGAACCACTGGGTACATCTAAATCAGTCCACTTGACGAATTATAGTAGTGTTTTCCAAGCGGAGGTCTTAGCAGTGATAATAGACACCCGTAGGTTAGGTTGTAGGGGTGGGTGCATTTATGTACAGTTTCACTCGTATCTCAATGGATCCATGGTGTTCCCCGATGTGGTAAGAGATACCTAAAATAGATGGAATAGGTTATTATTTTTATCAGTTAGCCTCCATAAACCAACTCGAGTTCCGAAGGAATTGTAGGATGGTTCTCGGTGGCTTGCTTGACAGTTCGCCCAGATCACTGAAGAAATGTTCTCCGAGGGTTGTCACCCGTAAGACTGCGTTGAGGTAATATCCCAAGCAATTGCTGCTAGAGAAATGAAATCTAAGCTTGTGAAGTGCTCAAGGATCTTGAAACACTTACTTACTTACATAAGTCCTGGGTAGACCTGGACCTCAACTAACAAGCCACTCCAGTCAGTTCGATCTTTAGCTAACTGCCTCTAGTTTCGCAAGCCAAGTTGGTTGAGATCCCTTTTCATTTGCGTGCGCCATCTAAGTCGTGGTCTTTCTCTACTGCGCCCGTCCCTCGGGGATAATTTCGAAGATTTTTCGGACCAAAGCATTGGTGTCCATCCACCTTACATGACCCAACCACCTCATTCGTTGGAACTTCACACTTCTGGCTAAGTCGATGTCGCTGTACAGCCCGTACAGTTGTATCTCCTCCTTCACTCACTGAGTGTTTTTGTTACATAATACAAGGTAAAGCTCTGCTAGGTCCTTGAACATGAGGGCATACCTACCAGGGAGCGAGAATGATGAATAATTGGCAAGAAAAGGTTCGGTACTACGTCCAAGAACAAGCTGACCCCTCAGATAACAGTTAGCCTTTCTTACTGAATGTTGAAGAAGTAAATGACAGTTGAACCTCTTTAGACATTTGTGTCACCACAAAGAAGCTGTGACCTTTATTCGATGAAACTAGGACCGACAGACTTATGCAAAAAGATAAACAATCCCTATCTACCCTTAAAGGAGTGATTAGAAGGCATAACTCTCTGCGGTACGACTACGAAACGACTACGCACCTTCTCTGTACTTACCCTGCCCTATCAAGCCTTAGGAGGAAAACATTGGGGGAGTACTTCTTCAATGACCTCAATGACCTAGCCAGGCTCGACATCTTAAAAATTAAGAGTTTCATATGTGGGTCTAATTGGTTTTGCACTCAGTGTGGCACAATACAGGGATTTACACCGGTACGGTTGCCCAAACTTATACTTCCTCTTCTCTTACAGGAAATTACACATGTGAGGTCTATGAGGCTGGTTTCCTGCTTTCTACACGCGGTATTACAGTGGGTCTCGTTCTGGCCTAAGTGGGCCCCTGCTTGGTGGGAGCAGCCGCCCAACCTAACCTAACCTAACCCACACCTCACACTCTTCATCCACTCTCCCCGCGGGACGACCGCTAGGCAGCCTATGCTTAGGCTGAAATCGAGAAATGGTGGAAGGCGGTCCGAGTCAGATAAACATCGTCCAGGTCCATAGCTCCGATTTCAAGCAAAACAAAGTTAATCAACATCATTCGGTAACGCAATCCATTCACTAAAACGGTCGCATCAGCATCATTTTCGAAAAAAATACGGTCCATTGACACCCCAAATACCGTACCAAACTGTCACTCGTTGTGGATGGAAAGGTCGTTCCACTATTTCTCTTGGTTTTTCGGAGCCAGGCCTAGGTAGATGAATGGAAATGAGCCTCAATACTCAAAATGATTTTGTTCATTCATTTCCAAGACCCAATCAGCGAAAGTATATGGTCTGCTGGCTTCAATTCTTGTGTCAACTGGACCTTATAAGCGTGTAGGTCAAGATGCAGTGCAAAATGGTTGCGAATTCTTATTTTTTTTTTCTCATAATTCACTAGCGCTAAAGGGGTTATGAATACCCTAATGATGCTATTCACACAGCGCTAGTGTTGGTGTAGTGATTTGTGAAACGCAGGTGGTATTAGGTTTCAGTCTTTTTGCTCCGATGGTGGTGTCCAGAATGACTGGGGAGAATTATTAGTACTGTTGCCATTGCTTATAATTCACAGTATTTCTTTCGAACATCCGGATATCATTAATACGGTCGACGCTTTCAACCCTACTGCCCAATTCCTGTGATCGTCTCGCTGATTATATCAAAAAATGTAATCGTTTTCTAAAATTCCTTTATTCTTTGGTACATCAGCACCCATTGTCCAGCTAAAGGATGTTTCTAGAATCTTCACAGTAAAGTCATCCCTTATTCATGAGAAAATTAAAAAAAAAATCCCCGTAATTAATCTTAACCCCCTCTCAAAAAAAAAAAAAGAAGACTCTCTTCCCACCGCCACTGGGCTCAGCAAAAGGATGGAAAAAAAGGACTTAAAAGGATCCATATCAAATTATTCTCTAATTATTATTATGAACTCCAGCTAAAGCGCTTAACAAAGAAATCCAGCCAATAGGCAAAGAAGACTCAAAACAATCATCGTAAGGAATGAAAAGTCGTTTCTCAAACAGCAAAGATCCTTGAGAAGAAAAAAAAAAAACAGGATTTCCTTGCTATTTAGCCAAGAGAATCGCAAATGAAAACTTTCCTTATTAGTTTGCTAAGGAGAAAGAAACTTCCTATCCAAACTGTGAAAAACAGGATAGCACGACATATTTTTTTCTTTCACATTAGATATGGGAGGGGCATGCGAACGAAGCAATGGATGGGATATCCTTTTTCTTTTTTTTATAGAAAAGGAAAAAGGAAAAAAAAGAAACAGGGCAGTTCTGTCTCTTCAGGTGATGCGCTGATGTGCCAGGACTGAGGAAAAGGATACGAATAATTGAAACAGGAAGAGTAAAAGAGATGTGACGACGAGAAATGAATGGTGGTTGTTTTTTGCTCTCCTTCGTCCTAATTTAACGTTTAGCCTCTCCCCTTGCGTTTTCATTTTTTTTTTTTTCAACAAAATAGAATGGATTTGTTGAAAGAAAGGTAAGAAGGAGGAAAAAGGGGGGGGGGGGAAATGAAAAAATAAAAAAAGAATAAATCAGAAATTATGAGGAATGTTATGATGCATAAGGACTCACAACAAAAGGATATGTACTCGACTGTGTATATATGTATGTATGTGCTCTAGCGCGTACAGGATAATAACGAGTATAATTGCGCTGAACGATAAAGTTGATGATGACTATCGCGATGGTGACGATGATGATGATGGTGGTGGTGGTGCGTTTTTGCAATGCCAACACAGTTATACCCACTCATACATGCTGGAGAAATAATGATTATTGCTTGAGTGGAAGAAGTGAAAAAATGGAAATCAGACCGCCATTAAAAATCAGGAGGTAACAAGAGGGAAAAGAGCACGAAGAGGAAAAAAAAAAAACCTTCGAAGAGGAAAATTATGCATATCCTTTTGTATTTGGATTCCGGTTGAAAGTTTCGTTCGTGGAGTGGAATGCGAGATGGGAAAATGGTGTTGCTTAGTTTTAGCTTACAGGACAAGGATACATAATGATGTTAGGGAATCTACAGTTTTGAAATGTGGAGATCAGCACTTTAGAGACACAACCATCCATCATCCACCATAAAATTTCCCGACAGTCAACTTGTCTTCGTGGACCGTGTCACGAACATGTTGTAGACAGCAGAATAGCTACATTCTACGTATGTATCTAGAGTTCCGGCGGTGGCAACGGATACGTTCTGGTAAACTTCAGAATATTTTAAGAGCTACCAGGGAATATCTCAGAGAGGATCTACTATAGTCAGGTCAAAGCTATTGCGGAACTTATTTGCGTAATACTCTTCCGTTCGGTGGTAGGCAACGCGAAACAGAGGAACTAACCTTAAACGGTGTGGATCAGTGTTCTGGGAGCAGATGGGGACATTCACTGGTCTCAGTTAACAACTGATGTATTAGCGACATCACGTCGTGTGTTTAAGGACTGCAAGGTCTAACAGAGTCTATTATGCATTATCTAATTGGCAGGCATGCCATCAGATTGGGTGTCCCTTCTAACGACTTCTGTAGAAGCTGCAGAGACGAAGAGGAGAAAGAAACGATTACATACCTTCTTTGCTTCTGTCCTGCCCTATCAAGGCTGAGGAGGAGAACCCTAGGAGAGTACTTCTTCGATGACCTCAATGGTCTAGCCAGGGTCATTTGTATGTGGGCCTTACTGGTTCTGCACTTAGTGTGGGACAGGATAGGGTTTACACCGTTACGGTTACCAAGAGCTTTTGCTTCTTAGGTAAATAGGTGTCCCGTGGGACCCACTTAGGCCCATTGTGATGAATTTCTTCTTCTTCTTCTTCTTAAGGAAATTCCAAATTTGAGGTCTCTGATGCTGGTTATTGGAATTTGTTCTGACCTAAGTGGTCGCTAAGCAGAGACAACCACCCAACCTAACAGTTTCAGTCGGTACTTGTAGGGATTTAAGTTGACATCCTAGCCCAAACCACGCACCAAGCAGGGCAAAACGTATGAATCTACGTTTAACAGCTTCGATTTCTGAACGTAGACTTAATGGTCTGAGGGATTTGGTGACTTGCGGAGTTAGCTCTGCTTAATATGATGTCAATGTGAGAATGCAATTTAAGTTCAGTGTCACAGATGATGCCTAGATAACGCATTGAGGTTAAAGTTGAATCAAATTGAATTGTTAATAGCCTAGGTCCTTGGAGACAGGGAAGGGAGCTTACGTGAGTAAGTAGTAAGTTGACATTTATTCATATTGAGCTCTTTAAGATTTTTGGAACACCAGATGAATAACATGTTAAGGACCGTTTGAAGTCGTCTGCGTAGATATCAAGGTCAGATTGCGTAATAACAAGCTTTACATCGTTAATAGTCAATACAAGATCAGAGGTCCTAAGTGGCTACCCTGTGTAAATTGATACTTCTTACTAAGACTGACAATTTCTTGGTTAGTTCCTCCAAGCTTTTCTGGTATCTTGTTTAGTTCAACGTTTAGAAAAACATTGTTAAGCGTCCTCATGGGCCATTTCTAAAGTTGAATCCACAAAAAGTTAGCCTGTATGAAATGAAGGCTGCCTATGCTAGTGTCCGCCAGTTCGTTGAGATTCTGAAAGAAGTTGGGTCCTAAGCAGGCTCTTCTTCGAGCTGATAGAGCTGAACACGTACAGAGAAGGTGAAGAAACGTCTTTTCCTTGTCCTCGTACATACAGCTTTGACAAAAATGATTATAGAGGAGGCGCAGCCTACTGGGGTGCCTGTCAATGATGCAGTGGCCCATTTCAACACCCATGGTACTAATGAACAGCTTTTTTCTGTCTGATTATACAGTGAGAGCGTTTGTTACCCAGCTAAGGCCAAATCTCCTTCTTGACGAAGTTAGTAGAACCATCTGTCCCACCTGCCGTTGGTGATGCCGATCGCGTTTCTTTTCAGTACCTACCAATCTTCAAGCGGCGAAAGGCATGTCAAGATTCCCCTTTTCCGGTATAATTGATAGAGTTGTAACCTGCTGGTGCCCATGCAGTTACCTCGAATGTCCCTATGCCCCGGCACCCAGATAAGGTGTTTCGCCATCTCGGTAAGAGACAAATGGCATAAAGAGCTTCTTTTGAGTTGAAGGTGGCAGATTCCAGGGATTGAATCGCGACTTGATATCCTGCGTCCACATCACAGTGTACCTCACCCACGATAGGGCCTCTTTGATTGCCTTTATCTCGGCTTGGAAGATGCAACAATAGTCAGGCAAACGGAAAGGCTTACATGCTTAGAGGAGACATCTCCATCCACTTCCCATTCTGTTGTAGACCCATCTGTGTAGGACCAGGTGGATCCCTTTCGTTGTTGCTCAGAATCATCCTTGCAGTCAAGTCTGAAGGGGATAGTGGTAACAAAAGCCTTGTAAAATAGGAGTCATTGTAGGGTATAGTCGTTGTTTTGCGGGTGGAGTTCTAAGTCATTGAAAATGGTGGAGCTTCTAGCACGTTGACTGCCAAGAATTCCAGATGAAACAGTATATCCAGAGCCACTGTTTGAGTGGTTCTGAGACCTCCACAGAGATAGTTTCAATGGATGGCTTTTCCAAGGCGTTCCGTGAGACGATCAAGCCATATGCCGGTATGAATTGTAAGCCCCACTTGCTCTCCTTTTTTGCAGGCCATCACAGCAACTTTACTTGCTCTGGGATATTGGGTTTCCCTTTGAGCTTCCTGTCAATGAGTACCGACTTACATATGCAAGAAAGTAAATCTGGAAAATTACACCCCAAAGGCTTAAGGTTTTGAAGACTTCTTCGAATAAAAATGTTGAAATCCAGCTATCCCTCCTAATTAGAGCGTAGAAGGAAGCAATTTTTGTTTATCTCGGTTCCTAAGTTATAACGCGCAGCAATCATCTTCCCTATTTACTCTAAATTGGACTTCCTCCGCAAGCATGTTGATGGATTTAACCCTCTTATTCTACGTTTTTTTTTTTCGCCTATCACATCAATAATAGTCCTTCAGCGATGATTATGCGATGATGATGATGATGATGACGATGATGACATCTTCAGTTAATGCAAAACGAATTTGAGAACCCTTTTGGGATTGGTGGAGTGGAGTTTTTGGGGGGGGCGCTCGTTTTTCCATGCGAACATTTTCATTTCACTAAGGCAACCTCCTCCTGAATCATAATGAAGTATAAAAAGCGCTCGACGACGAAGGTTACGCCACCATTACAATGGGTAAAGTATGCAAGCAAGCAACCGTTGAGCGTCACAGATCTGGAGGTGGAACTACACCCTCTTGAGCTTCGAGTCCATCCCGGATGCAGGGTGGAATTTTTCAATCCTTGTTAGTTAAGGTGGATGCGCGCTCGTTAGCTTAACGAGCCTGATGGTTGATTCGATTATATTCCATAACACGGCATTAATGTTTATCCTTGTTCCCATATCCATCCGCATAATGATGCCATCCCATCTCATTATTCATTCTGAACGCTCATTCATTCATTTATTCGTTGCGAATAATTTGTGTTTTGATCTGCTTCTTCTTGTTTTTTTTTTTTCTTCTCTTTCTTCCAATTGGAGAGTTTTGCTATTTGGCCTGCACAGCGTGTGTTCCTGTGCCTGTAGGTATTCGATTGCTGATGCTTGAGGTGGTATCCCTGTTGAAGGGGATTTTAATGGAGAAATCTGAATTTTTCTTTTCGTTAATGTGATTATGTCCTTGGTATTGTGTAGGCAGGCACCAGCAGTACGCAATTAATTGTAAACGAATATTTAAATGATTCCGCTTCGTTAACGCATGTGCCTGAGGATATAATTATTTTTGTTGAGAGGTGCATTTCCTTCAAGGTACACACTGGATGCAATTTTCTTCATTATGAAGGCTTCAGTTTCCCAAAAACGTCATTCGTTACGTGTTTAGCAGTTGAACTGCCTTAATAGTGGGGCCTTGACCCGTCAATAGTCTTTGCCTAAAAGTCCATCTATTTTAGCATCCCCAACCACTAGATCTTTGAGAGAAACCTTTTATTTTTAAAGAAAGTTTCCAAATCCCAGAAGCGCTCAAACTCCTTTTGGTCCATGGGAGTCCCAAGAAGAAACCCCTTTTTGGTGTTGTGGTTAAAGAAACTCGATTTGTCCAAACAACTTGGGTCCAAACTCCTGACTCAAAGGTCCAAAAACGTGCTCTACAAAACTCTGATTTTGCCAGTCTTGCTATATGAAGCTGAATGCTGGACGAAACGTGGGTTCCTTCGAGAGAAAAACTCTACGTCGAATATTTGGTCCTGTTCTGCGAGGAGGGCGAATGGAGGAGAAGATACAACTCGGAACTCTATGAGCTGAACAAAGATGTGGATGTAAGTAGTCCTGAAAGTAAAAATCCGTCGACTGCACTGGTTCGCCAAATCCAGCTAGCCAGCTAGCAGAATCTTCGAATCCCAGCCACTTGGTTCACGAGGAAAAGGAAGACCGAACCTCCGGTTTAAAGATCAGGCAATCGCGGACGCCAGAAACCTTGGTCTAATAAACTGGAAGCAGCGTGCCCGGGACCGTGAAGGTTGGAATGCGGCATTAGTTCAGGCTCAGACCCTCGATACAATCAACTCTTTAAGCCTTATAACCGTTCTACTGCCAGTGTTATGCCTTTACAGTCGAGTTGCCATCAGCTTTTTTTGCAGTTCATCGACTTTTTTTACACCAAGAGTTGAATTGGAACCTTCAGCTTGTATAGCAATGCAGCTTACAACTACACCACTGCCAACGGGGCTCCAACAGTTGTCTTTTGATTATGCGGTGGCATCTCAGTGGCGTCCTTAAACTTTGTAGGATACTTCATAGTCATAACCATATGTGACAGTGTCCTTTGAAGCACTGTCATTTCTTGTCAGACTCCCTCTATAAGATTTGGCACAGTGAGCTAGGATCTACCTTCTCGCAAGCTGTTTTTGTGTTGTATTTTCCACACAAAGGGAAGGGAATTGCAGTTTCTATTGCCGACTCTAAACGGCTTGAGAAGTCGTTCGTGTCATAGCCTACCGAGAGGTGATGCCGGGTAATTTTTGGCTGAGCCTTTCGCAGACTTCAACCTGCAGAAGGACTTAGGCTTCATCCATATAAGATCCAGTTAGCGCAAAAGATTAAGGAGATCAACGATTTGCTGCACCGACGTTGGGCTGATTGGGTGCTCGAACACTTGGAAACTGATCCCAAATTCGTTGAACAAAAATTCGTCTTAAGTGCTTTGGGGATCGTGAACCAATCCGCGAAAGATCCTAGAGTGTCTATTGCATTTAGAAAAGCCCGCTGTTTGATGTGAATTTTGTTGTGGTGGCGTGATCAACCTATTCGCCATTAACGGTAAAAGGTCCGTCGCTATGATCCTTCATTTCTGTTGACAAGATCCCTCTGTATGCCAAACAGCACACCTTACATCAGATGTGACATACTTTTGCTATACAGGGCTATCAATTGGCCCACGAGAAGTTGCGATTTATCTTATTCTTGTAAAAAAGCTCGTCTGCCCTAATAAAATAGGAACAATTGAAGGGCTTAGAGCCAACATCACACGCTTAATTGGGTGGAATTGAGACCCATTTATGTGAAAAGTAATAAAAAATCGGACTTCCCATGTGGGTATCACCGAACATGATTGAGGAGACCATTTGGGTGATGTGGCTGCGCTGACGGATCATGGAAAAGAAGATTTAAACACGAATTATACGAGCAGCTAAGCGACACCGACTTGATCAAAAAGATACGCGTACAATGATTAAGATTGCTAGATCGTGTTGAGCGGATGGACACTTATGCTGCAACCCAGAGAATCTTTGATTCAGTCCGTGAGGGACTACTTAGAAGAGGGAGACTTCATCTCAGATGGCATGCTCACGTGAAGGGTGTTCTCAACCAACTCGATGTAAGTTGGCTGAAGAGCGTACTGGCTGGAGGGCTTGTTGGTTGAGGTCCTGGTTCAACCCAAGCTGCAGTAAGTAAATTCACAGATCAAATACCAAGTGGAAATCAATGCAAAAAGACTCACTAACTTAGGCTTGCTCAAACAAACGATGTGGGATGTGACCTAATTGCATTTCAAAACGCTGTACGAAACAACGATAGAGAGGATTGGCTTGGAAAGCAATACTGTAGCAATACGAAACTGCAATACATACGCTTCTGAAACTATCAATGGAACAGGCTCTGGATTCTTAAGAGAAGACGTTAAAGTAGCATTTAAACTAGTCCAGTGTCTGTGATAACTAGAATCCAGATCTGAAACAGTCAGGAGTTGCTTAAGGCAATATGTCAGCAAAACCGCGTTAGACTCTGCTATAGTTGCCTGGCTATAAAATAATACAAATATTTGGCACGACATCCCGTAAAGGGCTAGCTATAGCTTCTCACAATCATTCATCTTGTGCGAATGAAAGGGACCTACAGTTTTTATTGCCGACTTTAAACGGTGGATTGAAGAGCTCTCGGAGATTTGTAATTGTCTGCCGAGAGGTGATGTAACGAAAGACGTTTGGTAGTTTTACTGCGCCTCGAACCTATGGCAGCTCGCTTAACTGAGCAACGCATTAACCACTAAGCCATGGCGACCGCTGAGGAATTAAGAAAAATTATTTTGCCGACGAACTGGCAAACAGTGGGTTAAGCACAGATGGTCTTAATAGGACTCAAGGTATTCCAGGCTCCAGCTAAAAACACCAGTAGGTATCCTGTGTGGTCATTACCCTTTGCAGAAGAATGTCATGAAACTGGGGCTCAAAAACACAGATGTATTCGCGAATGTCAGGGAATGACCAACAGTAGGCAAGCTTAGGTTAGGTTGAAGTGTTTGCCAGCTCAAACCAGAACACTTATTATTATTATTATGATTGGTTTGGCCCTGCGACATACGCATATGGCACTGCGACCTAAAAGATCTATTGTGCCTGGAGCCAGTTAGACAAGGAGGTCCTCCATCTTTCTAATGAAGTTGAGGATATCCCTAGTCGAGGCATTACGAATGTCCTCCGGTGTTAGGAATTCTTTGTGGAAAAAGTGTTTTCTGACTCTGCAGACAGCCACGTACTCACATAGTACGTGTTCTGCTGATTCGTCTTCCTCCTAGCAGAATCGGCATTCAGATCCTTAAACTATATTTAGTTTAGTCGGTCGTCATCATGGCTTTAGTGTGGAGGCAATTCGTCGCACCGTGGAAAAGTTTGAGCATGAGTACACTATTTTGCACCTTAAGCCACCAACCGGAGAGAGATTGGTGCGAAATGAAGAAAACATAGCCACCGTAGCGGCCAGTATCAAAAAAGACCCAGAAATGGCGATTCGGCGGCGATCAGCTGAATTGGTTGGATTTAGGCCTGCATCCATATAAGATTATGCTGACGCAAGAAATGAAACCGGACGACCATAGACAACGCCATGAGTTCGCTAATTGAGCGCTGGAAATGTTGGCCGGAGATCCGGATTTTGGCCAAAAACTCATCTTCTCGGACGAGACCCATTTTTGGCTCAGCGGCTATGTAAACAAGCAAAGTTGCCATTACTGGAGTGAACACAATCCACAAGTGTTCGACCAAGCATCAATGCATCCACAAAGATTGACTGTTTGGTGTGGTTTATGACATGGCGGCATCATCAGACTCTATTTCTTTCGAAATGAGGAAGGAGACACCGTTACCATCAATGGTCTCATTTATAGAGCGATGTAAACCGACTTTCTGTGACCAGAGCTCGACAACATCGATATATCCGAGTTGTGGTTCCAACAAGATGGCGCTACATGCTATACAAGCGACGCAACGCTCGAAGTTGTGAAGGAGAAATTTGACGACTGGGTCATCTCACGGCGAGCGTTCATCAACTGACCTCCGCGATCATGCAACTTGACTTGATTATTTTCTCTGGGGCTACGTCGAGTCTTTAGTCTACGCTCACAAGCCAACAACTTTAGACGAGCTCAAGGCCTACATTCGAGACGCTATTGCCGGAATAACGCCGTACATATTGGACCGAGTCATCAAAAATTGGACCGACCACTTGAAGCACAGCCAGTGAAGCCGAGGCGGCCATTTGAATGATTTGCCATTCTACACATAATGGCATGAATATAAAGGGTCTTTCATTAAGCGCTTCCTATCTTCAAATTTAGATAAAACAAAGTGTGTGTGAGATATCATCCAAATTTTTCATTTGTTTGAAAGGCCTATCTATGCCATTATGTATGGAATGTAACATCGTTCAAATGTCCGCCACGGCTTCTCTGGGTGGCACGCATCCGAAATATCCAATTTTCCATGACTCTGGCGCATAAATCAGGCTGAATTTGACCGATGGCATGGGTAATGTTGGTTTTGACGGCCGCTATGGTTTGTGGCTTATTCACATAAGCCTGCGACTTCAGAGAACCCGACAAGAAAAAGTCGAACGGGGTCAAATCGCACGATCTCGGTTGCCAGTTCACATCACCTTCACGTGAGATGACCAAGCCATCGAATCGCTCGTGCAGAATTTCCAATGTGGAGTGAGATGTGTGGCACGTAGCGCGGTCCTGTTGAAACCACATGTCGTTGGTGTCCATATAATCCAATTCAGGCCAAAAGAAGTTGGTAATCATCGACCTATAGCGCTCGCTTATGACGGTGATGACCTGGCCAACGTCGTTCTCAAAAAAATATGGACCAGGACCGATGACGCCGCCAGCCCAAAATCCACACCAAATAGTGACTTTTTCGGAATGCATTGGACGATCTTGGATCTCATGTGGATTGGTATCCTCCCAAATTCGACAATTTTGTTTATTGACGTATCCATTCATCCAGAAATGGGCCTCATCGCTGAAGATGATTTTTCGATGAAAATTAGAACACCCTTTTTGATAAAACAATTTCATTATTTGCACGTGTTGTTGAACGCTATATCCATCCGTGATTTGGCAAAACGGACTGAATAAATGACAGCCAATTTGACAGATGTAGCTTCAACAATATGGCCGCTATCAACTGTCAAAGTTCGGAAGTCCCTATTGGAAGACCCTTCAGCTTCAAAATAAAGCCAGAATCAATTTTATATCTTACACCGTTGTTGTTTTATTTAAATATTTCCTTTCGTTCTTATCTGGTCATCCTTTACGTACATAGATATATTTGCTGATAAAAATGTTCGTAAAGGCGTGTCATTTCTTCCTGTTTCTGATAACAAAATGCGGATAATCAATTCGACAAAGTTCTTTCCTAGGTTGCTTGATCCTGACTACCGTCGGCTTTCCTTTGATTCTTTACCTTATAAATATTGCAATCGTTTTGCATTAACATTATCCCAATTCGAAATATTTATGCCAACCTATGCAGGCGCAAGTCATTTAAGTCACTCAAAGTACAAAATAATTGTAATAACCGGAACTCGCTAAGCGTAACGCCGGAGTCTCTCATAAATTTTCTAAAAAAATCATAAATTATTCCGTTTTAATTGCACAGCCATAGGAGCATCATTCCACGCTTTCTTATTTCACAAGAAGCTTCCAAAAAAAATTTTGAATATTAAATCGGTTGGAAAAAAAATACAAATCTCAACGTCAGTCTTTTTTTTTTTGTCTTGTCGACTGGGTGTACTAGGGTGTTGCACACCCACCCACGTTAGTTACTTTTTCACATGTTAAACGACTTCAAAGTGATGCAAGAGCAACCCATCGTCATCATTGTGTCGGCATAGCCATCACTTCCTTTGACATCTGAATGGATAATTTCGAACAAAAGATTTCGTTTCTATTGCGAAAAAAAAAACCGTTAAAAATGCACTCAGCAATAGAGAACAATTAGGGAAAATTCAAAGAAAAACGCATTTGTTGAGCAGTTTTCATATGCAAATGAGTCAACTTGACGTCTCCTTTTTTTAGATTTAGGAAACCAAAATAAAACATTTTTGTTATTGCAAAAGTAATTAAAAGAAAAACATCCAATTTGCAAGGATAAATAGAAAAAAAAAAGGAAATCCTTTATGGCTGCAATGCGCCATTTTGGGATTTTTCGTCGTTTACATCAAATTAAAGGCAGACAACCATGCACTCAAACGCTCAAGTACATGCATGAAAGAAACACATAAAAGGGACTGCCATCCTTTTGCATGTTTCTCCTTCGATAAATTCTCCCGTCTTCTCCCTTTTTAAATTATTGTATCATCGTGCTTCAGGATTTCAATTTGAAGTCGTCATCGCATTGGGCAACAAGTGTACGTATGAGTTGGCCATATTTATGGCACCCTGCTGCTAAGAAGTGACATGAGGTCCTGTTTGCAATTGCAAGGGTTCTTGCTTTCCCCAGTGGAATTTTTTCACTTGAAGTTTCATTTTGAAGTGCGAGCCATTATGACAATTGAAAGGGGAATCTAAATCCCTTATTTTTCTCTTCCATACATGAGAGATGTCATAAGTGCAAAACCATAATTTGATTTGACAGTCTTAGGGTGCACAGCAGGACTTTAAATTGCAATACCGTGTACGTAACTGAAATGATGGATCTCATTAGTTGGAGATATCTTATGTCGAGGATTTTAAGATTAATATGCTGGCGGCAATTGGGAAAGTTAATGCTTCCTTCCATGCATACGGGCGGCTTAAGAACCCTTAAAATAATATTGAAGTAGTGTCACAAGTAGCTGGGGGCATTGCAGTGTCTACATAACTTATTGAATATTAGACTCGCCTCTGATGCTGTGTACAATGCGATACTCAAGCTACCTATACCAGAAGAAGCTAAGATCGTAGGCTTTGCAGATGATATTGCAATAATGGCGGTCGCTAAGCTATTAGAGGAAGTTGTCCAAATAAGCAACGACACAATCGGGATTGTTTAACGCTGGCTTGAATCTGCAGATTTGAAATTAGTAGAACATAAGATGGAAGCGGTAATAATCAGCAGCAGAAATAAAAGGGAAACAATCACCCTTACGATAAGGGGGCGCAACATAACATCGAAATACGCCATCACCTAGGTGTCATGATGGACACAAGGCTATCGTATAATGAGCATCTAGAGTGTGTCAGTGGTAAAGCCGCACGAGTAAATAATGCACTCATAGGCATCATGCCAGATCATGGAGGACCGAAATATAGTCGAAGAAGACTCCTGGCCAGAGTGGTCACATCTGTGGTGCTCTTTGGGTCACCAATAAGGCATGGAGCGTAAAATACAATCGATATACCGACTCTGCGCAATTGAGTATGCAGTGCATTCCGCACAATCTCAGAAGATGGAGTTTGTGTACTTGCAGGATCACTCCCAATTGACTTAGTGGCTCATGATATGAAATGAAGAACCAGGAACCGGGGTCAACCGGCAGCGGAGTAAACTCATCAGAGAGAGCAAATAGCATGGCAGCAGCGATAGAACATATCGAACAAAGGCGGATGGACCTATCGTCTTATATCACTTATTGAGATATGGACAAGGCACAAGCATGGCGAAGTGGACTTTTACATAACACGACTACTAAGTGGACATGGGCATGTTTCCGCGCGTATCTATACAGATTTGAGCACAACAACTCTCTGTATCCACAGTCCACGTTTTGAAACTGAGCGGCAAACGTTGAGGAATGAACTTGGGGAAATACTTACCCTCGAAAATAAAGTACGATGTATGACCTAATCGCCGGAGCAATGGAATGCTGTGACACCTCAAACGAGACGGGCGACAAAGTGAAGAAGTCCCAATTTGATTGTGAGAACATAGTGCTGCTCTGCATCTGAAACGCTCTAAGAATTTAATTTCTCGCAATAGATCGCATATCAAATCCGTAATAGGTGTCATCACGGGACACTGTCTAATAGGCAAGCATGCAACAAGGTTTGGCGTCTATTCAAACGATTTCTGTATAAGCTGCATGGACAAAGAGGAGGAGGAAACTATACCCCCCCCTCCCTTTTCGGTAACTGTCCAGCTCTCTCCCGTAAAAGAAGGGTCCACTTATGAGACATCTTCTTTAGCAAATTAGGCGATCTGATGAACACAGATGTCAGAAACCTCCTTCGCTTCATCAGAAGCTCCAATTGGTTCAACGAGTAGGTAAAGAGATCTCGCCAGCTCCTTGTGGTATCACAATGGGCCTATCACTGGTCTTAGTGTGCTGGCATCAACTGACAGCAACTTCAACCTAACCTAACCTACTGAATCAGCAAAGAGAAAGGAAACGCGGATCTCCCATCAGCATGTAAACGTCTTTGTACGCTGGACACCGTAGGGAAACTCTTGGAAAAAATGCTGAAACCAAGGCTGGGGATCTCTCTCGAAGACAGCACGGTTTCAGATTGGAGCAACTGAAGAAGTGGTAAGGAGCTGCCCAAACAGCTCAAGCGAGCAATCGCCATTCAAAACAGAACTGGATGCGCTAAAAGCTTTTAACTCAGACAGATGGGAAGACATGCTGAACACTCTCGAAAACATTTTTGATATTCCGGAGTATATCTTGCGGATGATGAAGGACTTTCTTATAGACAAAGAACTGCTATATAACACCACAGCAGGCACGCGAAGAAAGGAAGTCACTGCTGAAGCAGCACAGGGCTCCATCCTGGGACCCGACCTCTGGAACATTTCCTATGATGGTATCCGTACGCAAAAAAAAAAAAGACCTTCCGGCACCAGCCGCATGAGATAGGTGGATTTCCTTTGTATGCAACTTTTAAGTAATATTAAAGTAATCCAAAATGGCGAAATTATAACAAGTACCCATAAACGACTATACATTTTCAATTTCAACGAAATCGGAGCAATTTTAAAGAATTTCAAGATGGCGGATTCAATATGGCGGACATTTTTTTAGCAAATAATACTTATGATTATTACCGTTGTCATACTAGTAAAAAAAGATGCAAAAAGTTTGTCAATGCGTAATTTGAAAAATATAAAGTGGCGTGGCACGCCCCCCGCTCAACAGATCACGCCCATCTACGAAGTCAGCTGAGCTATTTTTCATCTGAATATGTGTACAAAGTTTCAACCAATTCGGTTAAGAACTGCGGCCCCTATCGTGCGGACAAGATTTCGTTGTATTACATAAATGGGCGTGACACGCCCCCCTCTCAACCGATCTCGCCCATCTACGAACTCGTCCGTGCTATTCACCATATCAACATGTGTACCAAGTTTCGTTCAATTCGGTTAAGAACTGCGGCCCCTATCGTGGTGACAAGATTTCGTTATATTGCATATATATAAACATTTGAACGGACCATGGTTTTGGTGTTTACTATAGAGGTCTTGAAAAGTTGCATTCAAATTTTTTGAAAGTTGCGTCATGAGGACCTCTGCAATAGGTAGTATTTCTTCGAAATCCACCTAAAACTCAATCAGGTCATGGACGGGTACTTCTCTAAATGAAAGAACATGGTCTACGTCGGGCCACAGAAAAGACGGAGGTAGTCCTTCTGACTAGGCGGTTGATCCCGACTATCGTCGACTTTCAAGAAGGATCTGAGGTGATAACCACCACGGAAGCAGTAATGTACGTTGGGCTTACCATTAAAACGAAGCTCACTTTTTGGCAACAGATAAGGTGCGTATGTGAACGAGCCGTAAAGGACACAATGTCGCTAAGCAGATTAATGGTAGGTGGACCAACAGTCAGCAAACGAAGGCTCCTAATGAGAATTTGTCACGCCATTCTCTTGTATAGGTTGAGATATGGGCCGATGCACTGCGACAAGCGTAATACAGGAAGCAAATGGCGGCAATACAGAGACACGGAGACCTACGAGTCGCAAGCTCATACCAAACGGTCTCGGAATCTGCAATCCTGGTAGTCGCAGGCGTGACCTCTATCAACCTCGGGGCGGCAGCGAGAAAGTACGTCTTCGACAAAAAGACAGAAGAAGAGGCAAAAGAGCTTACAAAGCAGCAGTGACAAGGGGGATGGAGCCTAAAAAACAGAGGGCGATGGACCGCTAGGCTGATTTCAAATGTTGCTGAATGGAAGGGACGGAAACACGGTGATGTAATCTATTAGGTCACCCAGTTTCTAACCAGACATAGGTACTCCAACTCGTACTTTCACAAGATGGGCAAAATTGTCCAGTCTGCCAGTGCGGCGACTCTCAAGCGGACGACACAAACTACACGTTCTTCGCCTGCAGTAGATGGGAAACTGAAGAAAAAGCACTGGAATCAGTGATTGGCATTATAACCCAAAATAGCCACAAAAATGTTAGCGAGCGTGGAGCGTAAAGAAGACTTTCCTGGCCTAAAGCCACACTGATGTGGACCAATCAGGTTGTTGACGAACAGCTTCAGACGTTCACACAATACGGCAGATAGGGTCTTATAGGCTATGTTAAGAAGACTAACACCTCTGTAGCTGTCGCAGTTCAGAGAGTCTCCTTTCTTGAGAATCGGACAAACAATGCTGAGGTTCCATTCATCGGGCATAGTTTCCTGCCCGATTTTACAGATGTGTTGGTGGATGCTCCTTACCAAGTCATCGCCTGCCGCTTTGAAGATCTCGGCAGTCAGGCCATCTGTTCCAACAGCTTTTTTGGACTTCAGGTTAGATATGGTTATCTTTACTTCATCCAGGTTGTGTCGACGGAATTGTTGGTCTACACCGTCCAGGTTGAAAGGTTCATTTTGCGGTCTTTGGTTCGTCATCGCCGTTATACAGTATTCTGAAATACTCCTTCCAAATCCTCAGCATCGAATGCGACTCTCCTCCACCAAAATAAGGAAGACTTCACCTTGCGCGTCATCATAACGAAATCGTGACCTCAATTACCTTGTGCAAAACTGGTGATAGTTCGCCAATCAGGTTAATCGTAGATTGAGGTCCAAATGAAGCACCCGCCCTCTCTGAAGTAAATAAGTAATATGTCGTTGGAACTTTTTTAATTATTTCGTAATTTTGTTTTTTTTTTTTTAATTGAAAATATGTACAACTTTTGTAAAAGTTTTTATTAAAATCACCAAAGTGTGAACATCAAAAGTAAAAACTCCATCAAATCCCCCAAGGGTGTATTCTCTAGCTCACATTAAACCGAAATGAAAAAACAAGGCTATCGCTATACTATTATCTGAATCTGTACGGGGGGGGGGGCATTAATATATTATTCTTTCAAACCAATGTTCATTATGAACACGGCAAAGTGTAAAAATGTATACATCACCAACAGCAGAATCCCATCAGTAACCAGCAGCCCCTACTCTCCTCCCTTAGCAGCATTTCAAAGCAAAGGAAGAGAATATAAAATTCATAATGACATCCTTTGATCTACGTTCAGCAAATAGGATACGTTCCCGTAGGGAGTCCCATAGTTCCATTTGTATTCAGGGTTTTGTCCTCTTCCACAGACACCTTCTCGTTACCACAATTCGTTCTTTTTCTGGATACAAATGAGAGGGTGGTGGTGGTGTTTACAACGAGAAGTATTACCATTTACCATCCCCATCCAAGAGAGGTCGCAAAAAAAAAGATTCAAATTTACGAAGCTTGTGAAAAATAGAACACACACATACACACATTCATTCCACTCACCATACTCCTTTGCACACACAAAAGGACTCATTTTATCATTCGCAAAAATATTTTATACAATTTTTTTTCTTTTTTTGTGTCTCTTTACGCCCAAAGAATATTATTTACTCGTACTTGTGTGGCTCCCATCCATTTGCCTGTTCTCCCCTATTTTGGATCTCATTCGATGATTATGATTATGGTGATCACCAGTGCGAATCCCGTTTGATATAAATGGGAACAATCTAAAGAAAAAAACGTGAATGGAATTATGAGAAAATATGAGTAAACGATGCTACGTTGTTATAAAGGTGGTTTGGGGCATCATAACGATGAAGGGAAGCACATCCGTTTTATATTTGCATTTTATTCGTTGCTAAAATGCAAATGCAGTCTCAGTCCTGCCTTCGTTAACAGAGCGTGAAAAATTAATGCGAGGTGCGGCAGAGATATGCAATGCAATCATTATCCTTTGCACCAGAAACGAAAATGAGGAAAATTCTTTATAATTTCTTCTCATTTCCTTTGTGCGGAACGTAACAGGATGCATATGAGAGGAGAGTATCTCCTGTACCTTCACATTTTTGCATGTATCAGCAGAATGACTTTCATTGCTGGCACAGCTTCTGTATTTTTCCTTTGTAAGCATTTGAGGTGTGTTATTCGGGCAAAGCGAAATTGTACCATAGAAGAGGATGGGAAATTATTTAACGCATCCTGGTGAATCCTTTGCTCGTTGAGATTGGGAAGTAGCGCTTACTTTGTGCACTTTCGAAATAATTATCGTTATTTATGGATTTGTGTGTAGTTGAGTGAGTGGAGGAGTAATGGATGACTGGGTTTTCATTAAGCCAACGAAAAGGATAATGGGGCGTGATATGCAAATGTTTTCATATGAATGGATATTAATTCTTTTGATTAAAATTGTCCTGCCTTTGATCAGTGGACTCTTTAGATCTTTTCTTATTTTGATTCTTTTTTGGAACGTATTTTTGAAGAAAGGTGGTCCTATGTTTTGTAAGAACTGCAAAGGCATATCCCTACTCAATGCAGCCAATAAGATCCTATCAAGTGTGCTGTGTGAAAAACTAAAGCCGTTTTCCATCACACTCATCGGCACCTGTCAGTGTGGCTTCCGGCCCGACAAATCGATGATAGACCAAATCTTCACACTGCGGCAAATCCTGAAAAAGGCCAACGAGTTTCAAGTCGATACTCACAGCATTCATCGCAACGAACTATACAAAGCGATGTTCGAATCCGGGATCCCGAGAAAACTGATCCGGTTGTGGCGCTCCACGCTAGAGAACTCGCGTGGGATTCGACGAAGGATAACCTTAGGCATTCGCTGCTACTTCGGTTTGTCCAAACCACTGAATCCAAACTCTTAACTCGAAGGTCCAAAATCATGCTCTACAAAACCCTGATTTTGCCATTTTTTATGAAGTCGAATGCTGGACGACAAGTAAGACAGTGAAGCAGATCGTGGGATATTTCAAAAGAAAAATTCGGCTGTAGTCCTGAAAACAAAAATCCGTCGGCCACATTGAGCGAATGGAGGAGAATGCTTTTTCGGCCTTTGTTTGGATAACCTTTTGAGGCTCTTAACCGTGGACATCGCTGTCTGTCCTCCGTTGGGTGCTTTCCCCCTTTTCCTTTTGCGGAGCTTCTTGGACTTCACCTTCCGGTGTCACGTCCCTTCTTCTCTTAGATGTGGGTAGCACTTGCTTTTCACAGCGTATGAGACCTTGTACTGTCACCCCCTTTTTGCACGCTGCAAATAGTAGTGCAATAAGTAGTTCATCTGGAGTGTTCGGTCCTGTTTGAGTTACCTTTGTTGCAAGCTCGCTTTCAACTGGTTTCTGGGTTGTGCTCTCACTTTCCACCACTGCACACGCCTTATCTCATGATGTGCGTTATTTTTTCCTCGAATAAAGTTTAACAGATCTGTTATTTTACCACCTAGTACATAAAGGGTACTATGGTCTGCTACTGTCTCTTCGGTGATTAGGTTCTCCACCTCCATGGCACTGCCGCTAGCCATTGGTGTACTTTCCAACTCCGTAGTTTCGGGGTTTTTGTACCTTCAATCTCCTTTTGCATTTGTATCACAGCTTCTTTGCCGGCATTGTTTAGCGGGGACCGCATCAGCGTAGAGCGTCTTCTGAAGGGGTCACTTATGACCTCCTGACATGCCGCATCTTCTTTAATAGTTTCCATGTTTGAACCCCACGAGTATGGGGGAAAGGATGTCCACCACATCAGAGACCCCTGTTATGTAGCAAGGCTACGTTACAACCAGAGGTCACCAGGTATCTGGAGGGCTCCGTTTGCGATGCTTTATCATCCTCAGCACCATTCAGATCTCGACACGGGTCGCTTGACATCTTGTCTTAGGGAAGTTTTTTGTTTCGAGGACCTTACCCCTAGCTAATTTTTGTCCGCGGGTGGTATTTTATCTCTCACCTACCCTGTATTTCTACCGAGCATTCCTCCATCCGCCACCTGAGGACACGCCCGATGGGAGACTAGCAACTCCACACGAGAGACTAGCCATTGATTATAATTCACAGTATTTCTCTCGAACATTCCGATAATTGTTGGTAATTCCAAGGATTTTGCGAGCCTGGAATAGGACAATAGTCCAAGTTTCTATTGCTTGCATCGAAAGAAAGATGCTTCTCGAAATAACCGTGATTTTTACCAGAAAGACGCTGTAGTAATCTAAAAATTAAGTAGTGACTTCCACTTTAACTGATACGGAGAAAACCCATGCCAAAAGCTGTCTCACAAGTATAGAACCGTGTCGCAGATTCTTCTTCAGATTGCTTCTATAAAAGGGATTTTGGCTTTGTATTTAAGTTAAAATTCAGTATAAGGGACAATAAAGTCTGTGTTACCATAGGTAGGGTATAGAAGTCTAGGATCCTTCGTTAGGCAATTGCTTAAATACATTATTGCTGCCGGGGGAAGTAAAGCATCGCCTCTGATACAGCTGTGGGGATGCATGATAACCTTTCGTCTTTTTATCAAGTGCGGTCTTCTACACCTTTCCTCTTTCTTCGGATGATTTCCGGTCCCGCCTGCATAGACAGTGAGTGGAGGAGGAGATACAACGACGAACTGTATGGGGTGTAGAGCTACATCGACTTAGCCAGAAGAGTGAAGGTCCAACGAAGGCGGTGGCTGGGTCATGAAGAGCGGATGGATACCAATGCTCCGGTCCGAAAAATCTTCGAATCCGTCCCCGAGGGGCAATGCAGTAGAGGAAGACCGCCATTTAGGTGGCGCACGCAAGTGGAAGAGGACGTCAACCGACTTGGCGTGCGAAACTGGAGGCAGCTAGCTAAAGATCGAGCTGGCTGGAGACGCCACCTTAAGTAAGTAAGTATATCGCATACAACAGGGTTAGTCTCAGTATAACAGTATTTATTCAGTGGAATATCTGTGAATGAAGTCCCCATTTGAAACCAAACCCTTTTTTGCATGTGTACAAAGCGACTAAGTCCTTCATGATACAGTCTTCCGTATTCCTTTCCCAGCATAGTTTTATATCCTGTACAGCTTTCTGTTGTAAAACTGTACCTTTAAGCCTAAGACGAGTGAAGGTACCTTGTATTTTCTTACAGTTTATTCAAGCTCTAGAAGCGGCAGTGACCTTTGAAGGATCAGAGCCTAAACTAATACTGTTTCCATCCTTCGCCAGTTCTGGGCTCCCTGCTTCCCGTTTACCAGACTAAGGTTTGTAAGGTCTGCGATTGCTTGATCTTTAAACTGGAAGTTCGGTCTTCTTTTTCTTCGTGAACCAGATGGCTGGGATTGGAAGACCCTCTAAGCTAAAGTGTTTTCGTCCATTCGCTCGATTTGGTTGAGCTTGTCCGCTTGACGGAGTTTTGCTCTCCGGACTACGTCCACATCCTTGCATAGCTCGTAGAGTTGGCGGTTGTATCTTCTCCTCTATTCGTCCTCCTCGCAGACAGGACCAAATATTCGACGCAGAATTTTTCTTTCAGAGGATCACAAGATCTGCTCCACCTGCCTTACTTATCGTTCAGCTTTCAGTTCCATAAAGCAAGAATGGCAAGATCAGAGCCTTGTAGAGCATGATTTTGGACCCTCGAGTTAGAAGTTAGAAGCAGCGGTTGCCTAAGGTTATCCTTCGCTGAATCCCCACTAGGGTGTCATTTGTGGAATTTATATTCGCCCCTAGGTAGATGAACTCTTTCACTACTTCAAAAGTATAACTGTCAAATGTTAAGTTCTGTCCCAGACGGTGCTTTGAAGGATCGAATTTCAGTCGACAGCATGTACTTCATGGAACCAACTCTTTTGGCTTGTTCTTCCATCACTTTAACGGCCTCAATAGTGCCATACCCCACCAGCTGGATGGATTTACCTCTATAAATCGATGAAATCCTTCATTAATTATTCCATAGTCTTACCCTGAATCAGGAATAACTTTACTAATTACTGTGGTTCCATGAAAATAATCATTTAAACATGACACCTCTTACGCTGAAAGTCACGTGTCACTTACCAAAACCTTCAGAGCAATTTAATGAGTCACATGATATGCCTCTTGCTTGCCACCTTTTTATTTATAAAGTACATAATTGTCATCAATTTCCACCGTGCAACAGAGGGACGAAATAAAAGGACAACTTCCCTTTTGTGAATCCCTGTCAAAAGATTATGACAATTTTCGCACCGACACTTTGCGCTCCCCGACAAGGAAAAGGAAGACAATTATTAATGATTCAGTTATTGAATGTCAGAGAGAAGTAACAAATTGGAAAAGCACCACTCGATGGAGTGGGTCAAGAAAATCTCAGATAACTAAGAAACAAGAGGAGCAAGAGAATGAAAAAAATGCGTGGGCAAAATGTCCTTTAGCTTCAGAGTCCTGTCATTGGATTTTTTCCACTTGAATGCAACTATACGTATACCCGTACATAGTTTTCATTCTTTCACCTATTATCCTTTTTTTTGTCTCTACCCCGACTGAATTTAGTAAAGTTTCCTTTTTCTCTCTCTCTCTCTCTCTCTCTCTGATTGTATAATGCGCAGAATTGATTCAATTTAATACTGTCACATTATAATAATGACAATAACGATAATAAGGACTGTTCGAGTGGAAAACAAGTTCCTTTCTTTCGGTGTGAATAAGGAAAGGAAAAATTGGAAAAATAACGAATAAGGAATAAAGAATTATCCTATGAGTGATTTGAAAGAGAGTTTTTATAGCTTTTATTCAGTCCAATGGAGGCGTTAACAAGAAAGTTGCAGCATGTTCCATCATGCCATATTCATAATGTTCCACTTAAAATTATCTATTTGAAGTGTCACAAGGAGATTAGACACATGAAAGGCAGCATTTTTTCTTTCAAGTTAAGGTTGTAAAGTGTAAAAAATATTAAATCAATTTGTATTTTGAATACTGTTTACTGTAAATTTGTATCCTTGTTTTGTTTTGTTTTAAATGCATTTTTATTTTTTTTAATTCAGTATTCTTAATTGCTACGAAAAAAACGCTTAAAACTAGCTTAATTAACTTAACTATCTTACTCTAACTTACTGGCCCTACACGGGCACTCTAAGCTAAACTTAATTCTTAATCTATGTCTTTCGACCTAACCTAACTTAATTTACTTAAACAATCTAAGGACTAAACTATTGAAAAACTAAGAAAATGTTTTGGAAAAAACTTAGTTACCGGACATTTTTATATATTTCCTTAAATCTAAATAAAATTAACTTAAAACTACCTTAAAATAAACCTTAACCTAACTTAACATCTAACATGCTACGTAATTAAATACGTGTATTTTTTTTTGTATTTTTGTATTTTTTATATTTTTTTTGTTGTATTTTGTATTTTTTGTATTTTTTTTTGTATTTTTTGTATTTTTTATATTTTTTTTTTTATTTTTTTTTTTTTTTCTTAAATCTACCTAAAAATAACCTACCTAATCTGAAACTTAAACTATGTAAGCCGGCCATGGCCAGCTTTGTCCATCTCTGGACTAGCCCGGATCGATAGGGTTCGACGAGGGAGTTCCCTCGCTTTCCGACAGCCACCAGAAAGTCTGGTGCTGCCGCCCAACATCCCTAAAAAATGTGGAACGCTTCACGATTTTGCGTGTCATCCTTGCGCAGGGGCCATGCTAATCTTCTCTGTATCGTTCCAATTTTAGTATATGTTCTGCCGAAGCAAGAACGTAAATTTGTATCCATTTACAGATGGATGAACACACAAATAAAGGTAAACCGAAGTATGTCATGTATTTCATGCTGTTCACTGAAACAAGAAACCGGAAATGGACTTACAGACATTTGCAGGATGCTCGAAGGGTAAAGGTGAAGTATGTCGCATAGGATGAAGTTAAAAATCAAAAACCTTACTAAGAACTGATCCAACTTAACTGGTTTAACTTAGTGGTGCAAGTGAACATGCCATGGACACCTGCGCCGCTATCATTCTCGATTTCAGCATAAAGGGGATAACAATCAATACATTCACCGATAGTGAAACAGTGCTTAAAGCACTGAGTTCCCATTACTGTAACTCAAAGGCCGTTCTAGGCTGCTTCAATACCCTCCAGGACCTCTCAAAGCGAAATAGAGTCAAGCTTAGGTGGGTTCCAGCACACAGAGGCATTGAAGACAATGAAATTGCAGATCAACTTGCCAGGAAAGGCTCTTCAGAAAGGTACATAGGTGCCGAAAGCTTCTGCGGCATCCCTACTTCCGCATTCAGAATGGGTCTGGACAGCTAAAGTGCAGACTCATCCTACTGGAACAACAATCACGGACTCAGATAGACTAAAAGAACCATCCGACCCCTGAACAAAACCACAAAAAATATCCTCAATCATAAAAGGGACGTCATCAGAGGGCTTCCCGGCTTCCTCACCAGTCATTGCAGCCTCAGATATCACTTACATAAACTAAATATAGTTCAGGAATCTGAATGCAGACTCTACTTGGAGGAAGACGAATCAGCGGAACACGTACAATGTGAGTGCGTGGCTGTCTGCAAAGTCAGGAAACGCTTTCTCCACAAGGAATTCTTAGCACCGGAGGACATTCGTAATGCCTCGACTAAAGATATCCTCATTTTCATTAGAAATGTAGAGGGCCTCCTTGTCTAACTGGCTCCAGCCACAATAGATCTTTCAGGTCGCAGTGCCATGTGCGTACAGTCGCAGAGCCCACTAATAATAATAAATAACTGGTTTCTCCTGTTTCCCCTAGAGAGACATGGGGTCCTACTAGGCCTGCGCGCCATCGTGTTCGATTTCTGGCAATGTGTCTCAAATTTCTCCAACTCTTCCCAATTGCAATGACTTCTCCTCAACTGTTCTGCATCATGTATCGCGTCTAACGTCCTGCTCAACTAAACACATAACTTCAGTTTTATTAGGCGTAAGTGCCAGGCCAATTCTTGGAACCTTTTCCCTTTTCCAGCTAGAGCACTTCTCTTTAGAAGACGTCTCTGTTTTAATTCCAGCGTCAGAAAAACAAGACTACCGGATGAGCTGACTCTCGAACAAGCAACATACAATTGACCTTGTGAAAAGCAGTCCTCTGCTGTCTACTGTCTATAAACAGAAAGCCTTGCAGACTTTTTGGCGTTATAATGGGCCGCCAAGCCTTTGTAAAAGTGACGTTTGTGGATAAGGTAAACTTCCTATGTGATAGTCCTGCATTTGCTTTGAGGTGGCAGATTTCTGGGGCTGAAATGTTGAGTGCTGGTAATCTAAGCTCCTTATCACTGAAGCTCTTACTTGACTTTCTTAGAAAGATAAAGAAAACACGGTTTTTGCAGCAGAGTGCTCCAGCCCTTGTATTCCAACACAAAAAAAAAAGTCCACAACAGCCAATCTCAATGTCTCTCCCTGAGACTTATTGACTGTCACCGCCAAACAGACTTTAAGGGGGAATCGTAATCTCTTGAACTTCAAGGGTAAGTCTGTGGACATTAAGGGTAGATGTACGTGGTTCAAACACTGTGCCTTGTGCCATTTAGGCGATCGTATGCTTTGCTGCAACATCACTGGAGCACCCACTGGCAAAATACACTTATGGATTAAAAGACCCAGTGGTTTGCCAGATCAGCGGCATCAACACTTACCAATGAGCCTTCTGATCTGTATTCCATTTTTGCTAGGCCGTTTTTAAGGGTCAAAATAGCATTCCATAACCTTATTATTGTCTTTGATTCCAGATAGGATGACCTCATCTCCGATAGTGTGACCATAAATATGAGAAAGAAAGGGCACTGTCATCAGCAAAAGAATGAATTGGTTCCAGAAGTTCCAGACAAGAGATCATTTCTAAAAATGAGGATGAGCGTTGGAGAAAAACCGGTCCCGTGTATTGCAGACCTTAAACCGTCCAAAACAATTTGAATTGAATCGAAGAATGGATACATCAATGGCGTATGTCACATGCTTTCAATCTAACTTTCATCAAAATGATGAAGAGATTCGTTCCACTTCTTAGTAAGATATACCATTGGATGTGGGTGTAGGCTCCGGGATCCATTCATCAGAACCAAAAATCGCACGGTCGATAAGACTTCCAAACCATAGCAGGGTGTTCCAGTCAGTCGGCATCTACAAAGACAGTCAAGCAGTCATCAAAGCCATCACATCCACAATAATCAGATCCAAAATTGAGAAACACTGCCACGACGAATGGGTTCTGAAATGGACATGATAATGGCCGAGGACTCAATCTTACCATCACTAGAACTTCAAAAGTCCAGCATCACCATAAAATTCTTAAAGCTCGACATGGCGCACCTCAAGAACGAACTTAATTCTTTCATGGATCTACACAAGTCTTACTTACTTACTTACTTACTTAAAGTGTCGGTACCGTCCTGGGTCCCAATCAACAAGCGCCATCAGCCACCTCGATCTTTAACTAGCTGCTTCCAGTTTCGCATGCCAAGTTGGTTGAGATCCTCTTCTACTTGCATGCGCCACCTGAGTCGCGGTCTTCTTCTACTGCGCTGTCCCTCGGGGGTGGATTCGAAGATTATCCGAAGCGGAGCATTGGGTTCTATCCGCTCTACATGACCCAAGCACCTCAGTCATTAAACCTTCACTCTTCTAGCTGACTCAATGTAGTTGTATACAACCCGTGCACTTCGTCATTGTATCTCCTCCACCACTCACCGTCTATGCAGACGGGACCGAAGAATTTTTCTCTCAAAACAGCAAAGAGCAGCCTCATTAAGTTTTGACAAAGTCCATACCTGTCAACTGTCGAGCAGGCCTTGGATTATTTAGGTCTTAGCAAGGATCGCTTTAGTTGTTCGAGAGAGGGCTTTGTTTTTTAATTGCCTTCTTAGCTCAAAGATGCAGCGATTGGCAAGAGTGTCTTTGTCTGAATTAGTAGTGGAGCCTAGGTCTGCGGTTACGTACTGTCCGATACATCGGCTTGGGTGTCTTTTCTTGTTGACAGCATAAACTTGGTCTTGCCCTCATTGACAGCAACTTTTTGTGATGATTACTCACATGTTTGCTAAAACATAAGTTGTTCAGCCATATGGGCAAGACGTAGTTCCTCGGGTAGAGCATACTTTTCAAGAAAACCAGGAGGTTATTTTGTTTATAGAAGTTCAGTGCTTTGCAATGTGCTCGTGCCTTTGCTTAGCTTGTAGTTGTAGAAATAAAATTCGTTTATTTAAAGAAAAGGACGGTACCTACAACAAGTTTTGTCACGAATATAACTTCACTTCAACTGCAAATTACATTACGCTTACAGCAATACGGGTACGGTAGGCTCTTATTTATATAAGCACCCATTTTACATCCCTCAAGCACTTCCATTTTACAGCTAGAAAATTAGTTTTGTACAATTTATGTTTGTTTCATTTAAATTAATTTCATATTTACGAGTGAAATAAAGCCAAGCCAATTTGCGCGCATATTATTTGACCACATTCCAGATCAGGATCCTTGACAATGTCACCAGGTGAAAGGACTAAGTTCTCTTTAATTGTACATTTACCAGGATTTTCTGTAACAAAATTTAAAAAAAATCTTTGGATATCTTTGCTTCAAATTTCACACACTTGGACTATTGTAGATGCCTCTGGCTGTACCACCGAATGCCGTCGCTACTGAAACAATCAGTAGAAAAACAAACAAATTAAGTGACTTCATCTTGAGTGAGTATTCAGAAATGAACTGTATAAAATTCAGCTGATAACACAAACGTGTATAAATAACAAAAATATTAGTTTTTTTTCTCGAAACTCTTATCAGTTAGTATAAGAGTGACGAAACAACTAATCACTTCTCAAAATGAAATTGGATTCCAGAAGGGAGAAAACAAATTTAAATGTAGAACCAGTATAAGGTTTAAGTTGTAACTTACTTAATAGTTTAAGGTCTTCCAGCAAAGAGGGGTCATTTTAAATCAAAAGCGAAAGTACCCGCAATACTCGTCATACTTCGAATGCACATCAGTTTACCCTTAAGCCTGCTTTCGGACGTACTGTCAAATATAGAGATTCTTTCTTTAGCTGAACCACACGGATGTGGAATGATCTACATAGCTCTGTGTTTCCTTATTACAACTCACAAGCATTTAAAGCCAACGTGCATCGGTACCTCCGTCGTCTCTCCTCTAATTTCCCTTATGCCCGTGCTCCAGTTTAAGGGTAGTCATTCCCCCTTCAGCGCGCGCTAATAATACAAAAAAAAAACGTCGTTGTGTGTAGTCGGCTGGCTTCAATTCTTGTGTCACTTAATTATCAGGCCAGCGGCACTTGGAAGGTCTGAGCCTGAACTAATGCCGCTTTCCAACCTTCACGGTCCCGGGCACACTGATTCCAGTTTACTAGACCAAGGTTTCTAGCGTCCGCGATCGCCTGATCTTTCAACCGGAGGTTTGGTCTTCCTTCTCTTCATGAACCAAGTGCCTGGAATTCAAAGATTCTCTTAGCTGGAGCATTTTCGTCCATTCCCTCCATGTGGCCAAGTGAGTGCAGTCGTCGGATTTTTGCTTTCAGGACTACATCCGCATCTTAATACAGCTCGCGGCTACATAGACCGCAGATAGGATCAAATATTCGACGCAGAATTTTTCTTTCAAAGGATCCCAAGATTTGCTCAGTCATCTTACTTATCGTTCAGCCTTCAGCTCCATAAAGCAAGACTGACAAGATCAGGGTTTTTTAAGAACATGAGTTTAATCCTTTAAATTAGGAATTTGGACCCTAGTTGTTTTGACAAACCGAAGTACCAGCGGTTGCCTTAGTTTATATTTGCCCCTAGGAAGATTAACTCTTTCACTACCTCAAAATTATAACTGGCAAGTGTTAATTTGCTTTGACGGATCGGATTTCAGTCGTGGAACTGGATCAGTTTTCTCGGGGGATCCCGAATTCGGCCATCGCATTATATAGTTCGGTGCGATGAATGGTGATCTATGTGACTTTGAAGTCGATGAAAAGTCAGTGGGACTTGGGACTCGTTGGTGTGAAGATTTGTTCTATCGTCGACTTGCCGGGCCGAAAGCCACGCTGGTAGGTGCCGATGAGTGTGGTGCGAAATGGCCTTAGTCATTCTCACAGTACACTGGATAGGATCTTGTAGGCTGCATTAAGCAGGGATATGTCTCTATAGTTCTTACAAGATTGGTGTGTCAACACCTTATTATCTTGTAGGCCAAGATCTTTATGCAAAATGCGATGCAAAGTGGTTGCGGATATGCCCATTTCCTGTGGTCGTCTCGAAATGAACACATCTGGGTTTTCAGTCACACTCTCAGCTAAGGTGGCGATATTTTCAGCTGGACGGGCACGAGTAGGAGTCTTCACATCACTTATCTGTCCGAGATGTTAGAATTAATCAATTAAATTCACTTAAGCTCTGACAGAAGGCGCTTGATGATGACCAAAAGTAGTATGAACTTTACGAAACGTTTTCGCAATGTTTTCACCGTTTTTGTAGTGAATTTTCATTATTTCAACAAGTTGTTCGAGTGTGTATCGATCCATATTTTACCTCCAAGATTTTACTTATCAAAAGTCATCGCAATGGTAGTTGAACGTTGACAGTTCAACAATTGTGTGAAATTTCAAATGACACCTCTTGTTGGATGACCCTATATATTCAAAGCTTTGGCGCATTGTATCCAACCATCTCTGACAATATTCGACTAAGATCGTGAAGTATTCCCTTAACAATGACATAGCCCAACTCATTATCACCTACCAACTCCTTCCAACCCCCCCCCCCACTTCCCCACTCACCCATCCACGCTATGCCCACCGCCTCCTATTCCCTGGGCCGGATTAAGGTGTTATACGACCCGTGCCGATGAAAAACCTAGTTGTGGGCCCAGACCGTAAATAGCAGAGTCACGAACGAAGTATCCGAATACCAGGCGACCTTCGGTTTATTTAACTTTATCTGCATAACGCGGGGCTCTGTGCAGATATTATAGGGGTGGCTGCACTTGTGCATAGCTTCACTCGGATTTCAGAGGATCAATTGTGTTCCCTGGTTTAGTGTGGAGTACCTAAAATAAATAGAACACAGATTATTATTACACTGGGCAACAAAAAAATAATTATTTTCTGCGGCATTAAATTTGTAAATGTATTTAATTTGTTTGGATTGACTCTGATTCTTGAGATAAACGACATAAAAGCAATCATTAGAAGAAATATTAACCTACCCTCAAGTTGTATTAATTTGAGTATTTCCAACAAAATTTTGTTTTCTATTCATGTAGATAGTTATAACAGTTTCGCTTGAATTAGAAATTAGACCTTAAGGTTATCAGTTCGTGCCCTATTTTAAGTACATTGTCCTTTTGATCTTGAAGAATATGAGTTCGTCTCGAAAGTTTTTGTCTTATATGTGGCAAATTTTGTCAACAAAAACAAAGAAAAAAGATCACTGAGTTTGTGAAACAACCCTACCATGTATACTATGGGATACATCTTGCTTAAAAGAATAAATATTGGGTGCCAATGAAGCCAAGGAGTACGTTAAGGACTTAAATTTGGAGTGCCGATGATATGGACTGAGCCAACCAATCATTTCAAAGACTGTTACTTTTGTGCTATGAATGTGAAAGGCATAAATCGGTATTAAAAAACGTACTTAGGTTTATCTTAATGTGAAAGCGGATAAGCCCCTAATATTACACAGTGTAGACTTGCCAGTTCCAGTGTTTTCAGGATCACCAACTGCAAACTGTAATGGAACAAGGAGAACGGTTCTACCAAGACATAAGCACAATGGAAGAAAGATACCAAGGCCGATGGGACAGCCATATGATGGAAGGCTATTGCTGGACCTCGATTAGCGATTGTCCTGAGGAAAACCACCATAGAAAAGCCTACAGAAAAAGTTTTTTTGTAATATTTTTTTTATAATTTATGTTAACAACATATGTATTTAGTTTTTTTTCGTTATTATATAGCCGCTCCTATAAATTTATATTTTAATACATAATTGTATTTTTTATTTAGACCTTTTTCAGTCATATAGTTAATAGAGTTTTATCTCATAAACTAGAGTCAATTTAACAAATCTGATATTTTTCTCGTATTCAGCATACTGAACTTATCCAAAATTGACTTCAACATACCATGCCGCAAAATGACTGTTCCCCAGTGTTATCAACTGGCCTCCCTGAAGCAAACCGAGTTCCACGAAGGAATTGTAGGATGGTTTTCGGTGGCTTGTTTGACAATTTCTGAGGGCTATCTTTCTGTTTCTGCTAAGGCTCGGTCATTCACATAGGAGGGGGAATGTGTCCTCCTCGGTGTCTACATCCCCACGTCCTCAGCACAGGTCCGTTGTATTCAAACGCATGGCTATAAGAAGTAATGCGTGCGATGATTTCTTTGATTTTCCTATTATTTCGTTCCGTCCAGGGCGTTCTTGAGGTGCGGCATATCTTAAGTGAAATCTATCTTTTGATCGCGAGTTTTAAGAATTTCATGGTGATGCTGGACTTTTGAAGTTCTAGTGATGGTAAGATTGAGTACTCGGCCATTATCAGGTCCATTTCAGAACCCATTCTTGCAAGCCTATCTGCTTTTTCATTCCCATGGATGCCCTAACATCCCGGGACCCAAATGAGTTTACTATTTTGGTTGACGCTAAGTGACTTGAACTCGTCGTGGCAGCGTTTCACAATTCTGGATGTGATTATTGTGGATGTGATGGCTTTGATGACTACTTGACTGTCTATGTAGGTGTCGATCTTGTAATAGTTCTCGCGAGGCCTCGGCGATTGTTAAAACTTCCACCTGGAACACGCCTCTATGGTTCAAAACTCTCTGTGTTTTTCTAATAACACTTGTGATTCTTAAGCAAGCCAGTTGTTAAATCTTCGCCAGGATGTTTAAATTTGTGGTTTTCGCTGCGGCTGTTCATCAAACTAGTTATACGTACGTAAGTATGACCAACACAGCCTACTTGTTTTATTCTTTTAGCAATTTGGTAACTTTCTTAGACCTGTTTAAGGAAACGGCTTACATGTGTTTATATTCTTATTATAGTCAATAGGCCCACTTGTGACCGCAGTGATACGGGACTAAGGCCCACCTCAACTTTGATCTATAGTCAATTGGAATGTGCTAAAGAACTTTCGTTTCTATGAAAAATTTAATATTTCTTGGAGTCTCCTGCCCGGTCAACCAGGACCTTGAAGGAAGAACCAAATATCCGTGGCAAGCTGCAATTTGCAACCTCACTTAGACCAGATAAGGTCCTTTGTGTTTTCACTTGGATCTGTACTTTAGGAATACTACCCGCAGAACCAACCGCAGCTTGCTTTGAAGCGCTGGAGGCTCTCCATGCTGATGTCAGCAAGCTTGTTTAGGCTGTGAAAGGAACTTAGAGGAGCGAACGTGTACAGAAAAGGTGCAGCTTCTGCAAAAGTCGTTGAAGAAGAGGCCCAGCCTATTGGCGTGCTTGCCGATGGTGGAGTGTCCCGTAATGATACCTGGTGTAGTACTTATGAGCAGTCTTTTCTGCCTGATAAGACAGTGAGATTTTTTGTGATTCAGTTTTGGTCAAATCTACTTGAGGATGAGGCAGGTTTACCTTCCTTTAAGTAGCAATTTGCAGATGGCGATAGGCATGCTTGTATTTCCCTATTCCGAAAGAATTGCTAGAGTTGTGCCCTCCCTGTTGCAGTTACCTCGAATGTCCCTATGTCCCGGCACCCATAAAAGATGAATTTTGAATTGCACAGCCATCTCGTTAAGAGACAAGCGGCCATTTAGGGCTGTTTCTGAGTTCAAAACGAATTTTATCGTGACCTGAATAGGAGTCGTTGTAAAGTGTAATCGGTGCTTTGCGGGACGAATTCTAGAGTTGTGCCCTTGTTCACAAGTCTCCGAAACTGTAAAGCATCGCCCAGCTAAGAGTTGATAGTCGTATTTGTAAGCAACTGGGCTATCAAAGCGCCTATCGAGACTTTGTGATTTCCCCAGGATGTTGTGAAAAGCTCCCTTAATGTCAAGGAAGCCACAAGGGTATATTCTTTGAAATCTAAGGATTTTTCGGTGGTGCGTACAAGCGAATGCAGGGCCGTTTCAACCGATTTCCCTTTGCTATACGCATGTTGAGAGGCGGACAGCCTATTTGGATGAATCCTGTGGCGAATGTGTATGTCTTAAAGTTTCTCCAGCGCTTTCAGCAGAAAGGATGGACGATAGATCTTAGAATAAGGACTCAAACCTTGAAATAAGATGTCGTACACTTATAAAACACTCTCATATCCATCGACTCTTTAAAAAAAATCTCCATTTATTCGCCATCCTATCCAATTCTATTTCTAAAAAAACGTCAGGACATACCCAAACCATTCATACAAGTTCTATTTAAATGCCCTTCAAGGTACGCCACCATTTTTAATTTGCGTAATTGATGCCAAAAATTAAAAGCGCGAACCCTTCATCCTTCATCTTGCGACAAAAAAAAAAGAAAACAAAACCGCCAACAACCCTTCCGGACTTGTGTGCTAAGGATTAAATCAACCATTTTATTTATTTACATTTTTTTTTTCGTCTAAATATTTTGACAATCAAAAACTGTCACGTTTGTCAAAACAACAACAATGAATAGAACTTTTTTTTGTATTTCCTTTCCGTTTGTGAATTTCAAAGGACTCTCAACGAACACATCATCAATGATATTAGATGATTTATTTGAGGGAACACTAGAGAGGGTATTATTTATCTAAAGGATGTGGAACAATTAAAATAAAATCCAGAAGACATTTGTCATTCGTTGAGTGTAAACAGGGATTGATTTCACCAACACTCATTGTACACTTTGAGACAATGCAAAGGAAATCCTTTGGGATGTACATAGCAGCCCCAAACATTTGAGTAATCAAAATTCATCAAACGATTATCCTAATGGGAACGGATCAAATTGTTGAACATTAATTTTCCAAACAGGTTGCTGTTGATGGTGTGAAATGGCGTTGTTTATGTATTCTACTCGTTAACCTGTCAAAATATTTTCACTACTTATAAAGAAAATAAGGAGGGAGTGTCATATTTCCGAGGTTGGGATGAAGGATATCAATTTCATTGGACTGTGATTATATTAAGCAAATTTATTTTATTTTTATTTTTTTTGTTGAAATTTAAAACTAATTGCAATGCTTTTTAATTTGTTGGTTAATGAGATCGTGTTACCTAAAGGAAAAAGGAAGTTTGAACACTTTTTTGAAAATTAATCATCAATGATGCATAAACAAAAAATGGGTTTTAAAATTGGTTTTTATGCGAGGCATACGGCCTTTGGCAATTAACCTTATCAATAATTTATCATCAAGGAGAAGGACGAGAGATAAATGCGACTTAAGTCTTCAGTCATTTTAAAGGATATTTCAAAATATAAGCATGCGTTTATTTTTTTCAATTTTGACTGTCAATGAGAACTAGCTCCGTTTTAGACATCCACATGCACAGCAGATAACAAACCACTTGTCTATCAACTGCCTCCTGAGCCCGTTCCAGTCCGGATTCAAAATGGTCAAAATACTGGATGACATAAGGCTCGATTTTGACAAGGGTTATGTTACGCTCCTCTGCTTGCTTGATTTTTCTAAGACCTGTGACACGGTTAATCATGAAATCCTTGTCTGGAATTTTGATTTTGGTATGAGGGCCTTAAACCTTCTTGTCAGCTTTCTGAGTAATGCAAAGTTCTTCGTCAGCGCTGAGACAACCTGTTAGTCCAGGAGTACCACAGGGATCAATTCTGGGACCAATATTGTTGTACATGTTTATTAATGACTTGCCGTTCGTGTGCAAACATGCTTCAGTTTACCTACATATATGCTGCCGACGTTCAGTTAAACTTGGGCCGGCCTATGAGAGAAATCTCTGAACTTGTTTGCTGGTCAATTGCTCAGTAAGAAATGGACTGCTACTAAGCCCGTCAAAGTCCCAGGTCATTCCGATCTCAAACAGACTGTTTGATCTAAGTCTTGTTCCAGACTAATGGCTCTCTGACAGCAAACCGAGGCTTGTGGATTTTGTCACAAGTCTTGGTTTTGTCATAAATCGTACCTGTTATAACCACACAAACCTTATTATTGGGCGTATCTACGGATGTATCCGCAAACTTTGGTTGTCTGCCAGCTTTACTCCAACCGAACGAAGACGTAAGCTACTTCAGATTTGTAATCATATGCCTTGAATTATCGTAACAGCTTTATTACTTTGTAACGCTGCCTTTGTATGTCTTGCACATCATTGTTTATTCTAGTTTTGCTATGCTCCATTTTATTTTCCATTTCTATGAATACTATCATGCAAGTCTTACAATACATTTAACTGGCCTCTGCACTTTTACCTCCAAAAAAGCATCGTCCATTCAGTATCTTTCGACTAAATGTGTATCTGGAAGACATCTTAAGGAGGCACAACGCTGATGAAAATGTTGAAACCTTTGTACATGTATTCCTAACGCAGGCAAACACTCGGTTTAACACAGGTATAGACTACAGTACCAGAAAGAAGCTCAATGTTATATACAACAAGTAAGCAAGATACTTTTTAACTTTAAAATGTTTTATTGACGGCATATACCAAACGAAATTGCGACTTCTTCAAATATCCCTCCCTAACTCCCCTGAAAAAGGTTATAATCGGGGATAAACTCTTTACAGCCAAATAAACTACTCGATACCTTCGTATTCTTAGTCTTACACCGATTTACAAGTTTCGTCTGTTTGACAGCTTTTAGGGAGTCGAACCTGTGTCCTCTCGCTTAGCAGTCCAACGCACTAACCACTAAGCCAGGGCGACCACTGAATGAAGCTTAAGTTTTACAAAAAATAACAAACAATGGGTGTTTTAAGGGCTAGTAGACGTTCACTCTCAGATAGGTCTCTTGATGAAAAAGGTGCATCTTTTGAACCATCTTTTCATTTGTCATCGTGAAGGCAGCGGCGCAGGGTCATAAGTCCACAGGCCAAAAGTTCACAATTGACTTGGTGGGTTATAAGTTCAAAATTGATTGTGGAAATTTCTGCGGACTATTGACTCGTCGATTGTGGTCTTATGGCTCATTGGCGTGGGTCATAAGTCCATAATTATTAAAAGTTCTTTACAACAAAAACATGTTGCTTCTCACCGATTTTGGGCCTAAAAGGACCATAACAACGAAGCGGTGCATTACCGATTCCCAATATTTCAAAGTACTTCAACAAACTCGCCACAGAATTGTGCACTTATGGCCAACTTCCTTTTTGACATTGTGGAATTATGACTCAAAATGTTGTGGACTTTTGGCCCACTTAGGTGGGTTATAAGTTCACCATTGGTTTGTGGCACTATTACCCACCCAAGTGGGTCAAAAGTCCATTGTGGATTTTTAGCCTGTGGACTTATGAACCTGCGCCGATGACAGCAAATGCTTATCTACCCGTTTTTCCACATTTTTCTAAATCATGGTCCTGATCCTCGAAATTTCTTGCCGAAAGTAAAAACTTCCCACTGAGCCTTAATAGGACAACTGCATGAAGTACAGTAAAGAAAGCAAAGCTAAAACCTACTCTTGCATTGAACATGCAACATATAGGTGTTGAAATATTCAACAAAACAATCGCATGTCTACTGTACCCTTTGGCAATCATCTTCGCAAACATACGCAACCTACACACACGTCCTCAATTAGATTAATAAACAAATAGGGCTGTTTGACATTTGACGTCATAAACACAACACGACATGAAAGTAATTTGTTATTTTTGAATTTATCTGTCAGTTATTTCAGCATTCACACTCGATTATCCCATAAAAGTCACATCACCACCAAGGAAGGGCTTCTCACTCGCTTAAGTGGCGTCATTTCGAAATAAACTTGATTCAATAAAATATCGAACGGTAGTAGGTCCTGTCGACCTCTTCCTGCTGAAGCATGTGAACTACGTGCTGGAAAAAAGGATCAAAACTGTTTGCATGGCTGACGAATGACTGATGTCATCGTGTCGTGTCAGTCCTGGAAATTCAGATTTCACTCCCAATTTGGTTTGCTCGTGTCGTCAATGCCTTTTCATCTGCACTTTGTACTTGTATCTGTTGATTGGCCAAATTTACCAGATATCCCAGATCATTGGGATGGATATGGAATTTTCTCATTTTCCGATATTGTCAATAAATTTACGAATGCGTGCAGCGGGCGTGAGTTCCGATTTTCATCACCCTTTCTCACCCTCCTCGATGGACAGACACACGCTTTTAAAGTGCTAAAGTTGTGATCTATGCGTGACAGTTTGAAACAAAGTTAAACAAACATGTCTTCTAACAGTTTTTGTTAATAAAGGACACCTCTGTCAGGCATATGTAGCCGTTGCGCCACACGCGTGACCTTGCTAAATGGCAAACGGTCTTCTTTTCGTCATAATTAACACACGCACATTGTTTTCGTTTTTCTGCTCCTTTTGTGTTATTAATTGCCACCGGGCAAGTAGAGCGTGCAGATTGAGATGATTACAGGACAATACAACCCCTCTGTGAGCCAGGCGAGCAGCCCATCCGGAGTTGTCAATCATAACCCATCGATAAATTTTGTTAAGGGTTGCTACTTTGACTTCCAATTTGTTTTTCCTTTTTTCCTATTCGTTGGAGGAGGTTACTGGTGGCTATGGTCGTACAGTGATTAAGGGATGATTAAGGATTTGATTGATTGGAAAAATTATTTACTTTGGTTCGTTGATTATAATAATTATGAACGAGGATTTAATAGGATAATGTTGTCAATTTGCAAGGAACAAGAACACTGGAGTTGTTTTTGCTCAGTCAGTCCTCCTGACAGGTCTGAGCTGTGCTAAACTGATTGTTTGGAAGGATGAGTCTGTGAAATCTTAAACAAAAGTGGAACATCCACCCTTATAGGTGTGATTACGGGACACAACGCTCTGCGGGACCATATGAAAAAGCTTCGTATTATGGAAGAAGACCTGTGTAGAGGCTGTGGTGACGAGGAAGATCATGAGGATACAACCCACTTCCTCTGTCACTGTCCTTGTACTACCTTAGACACAGATTCCTCGGACGTCAGCCCACGTACCTAACGTAACCTAACCCAAAGAGGGACAAAACTACAAAAACTTCCTGTCGAACACTAGACTCATAGGCAAGGAGTTAGTAGATTTCATCACTCGCGTAGAATAGAAGCATGGCCAAACGTCGTATTACTATGGCAGTGAGGATCCAATGGTAGAAGACTTAACATAGGTAGGGTTAGGTTAGGTTGGGTGGCTATCCCCACTGAGCAGGGACCCACTTAGGCCAAAACGAAGGCCCAATGTGATGCCATGTGTAGAAAACCGAAAAACCAGCATCAGAGACCTCACAAGTGGAATTTCCTTAGAGGAAACAGGAGTAAAAACTCTGGGTAACCATATCAGGGTTAACCCTATTCTGTGCTGCACTAAGTGCAGAACCAATTAGACCCACATACGAGCCTGGCTTGGACGTTGAGGTTATTGAAGAAGTACTCTCCTAATGTTATCCTTCTCAGCCTTGATAGGGCAGGGCAGGAGCAAAGAAGGTGTGCAGTCGTTTCTTCCTCCTCCTCGTCTCTGCAGCTTCTACAGAAATCGTTAGAGAGACACCCACTCCGATGGCATTCCTGCCAATTAGACAATGCCCCTCAAGGGCTCCTACTATTCTTATAAGTGTCCTTTCCACGGACAAAAGTCTTCCTGTTCTCGTCAAATCCAGGTTAGACCAGATCTGTTAGCTATTCTTCTAGCTTCACTGTCAAGGTGAGACTTTATCGATTCTAGAGAGGCAAGCGGTTCCCCTAGATTTACAGAGAAGATCCGACCCACACCTTCCTTTGCTAGTTCGTCCGCTCTTCAGTCGACCCTAACGTCTCTGTGTCCTAGAACCCAGCACAGAGAAACGTCGCATCTGTCAGCGATCTCATTCAGAAACCTGTGGCATTGCTTTACCAACTTGGATCATACCCTCGGTGATTCCAAGGCTTTAGACGCTGCCTGACTATATATGTAGTACAATAGCCCTATCATCTACCGCGTTAATTGAAAGCCAAGCCGCAGCTTCTCGGAATGTCGTAATTTCCGTCTGAAATACACTACAGTGATCCGGCAGTCGTTTGGCAATGTTTAAGTCAGGTGCACTGGAGAAGACTCCTGCCCCCATGCCATACGCTGTTTTAGATCCATCTCTGCCTATCTCTGTAGCAGATTCGTCCAAGAACCCTCCAGATTCCCAAGCACTTCTGTGTCTTCAGGTAGCTGACTCTAGTTTCGCATGTCATGTTGGTTGGGGACCTCAACCTCAACTTGAGGTCCACTTCCACTTGCTTGCGCCACCTGAGTCGCGGTCTTTCTCTACTGCGGCTCCCCTTAGGGGGTGGATTCCAAGATTTTTCGGGCCAGAGCATTGGTGTCCATCCGCTCTTCATAATTCAGTCACCAAGCTCATTGTGTCATCGCTTTCGAGCAAAGATGCACACGTAGGTTCCTCAATGATTCTTAATTTAGCCATTTACTGCCCACATGAACTCTCATCAGTTCTTCCGCCTCAAGTCGAGAAAGGATGTTGCAGTAGTCGTATCAGCCCGTTCCACAAAATACTTAACTATCCCTCTTTATGGCGGAAGACTATAAGAGAGTCTCTCAATCTCAAGTGCAGGACCTTCACTGAACTGATTGGTTGCTGACTCATAGAGGCAGTCTCCCACTGAGATCTTGTTGCCTTCACTTCTGTGGAGACCCGGAAGTTATTTAAGAGAAACCCAGTTCGACTTTGAAGTCCTGTTCAATGTAAGAATACAATTTTAGAACGATCTTTAAGTAATACATTGGAGTCAACTAGCTCCAGTACTGGCCTTCCCTTAAATACGATCTCCTCCACTACCCCAACTAATCTAAGTTCTTAAGCTAGTTCTAACTTTGCTTGAATTAAGCCTTAAAAATGGGGATTTTCGCTCCCAACAAATACTAGGCCAACTCGAGGAATCTCGCTTCGTTATCTCCTTCCGAGGCATCAAGAACAGAGGACATTTTTCGGACATCTTACGAAACAGTGATCGATGGCAAGTTTAATCCTTCGCTTACTGTGATGAAAAACTAAACAAAGCGCTTAGAGCGTCATCGGGATTATTGGGTATGATTGCAGTCCTTCCAATACAGGTACCTCTTTGTAGTGTGGTGAGTGGTCTAAAGGCAAATCTTACTGCCAGCCTTAGCCACCGTGAACCACAACAAGGTGTTTTTACTCGAATTCACGGATAGTCCTATAGAATAACTCAGCTCCGCCATTAACTCAGGCAACGTCACCAGCGCTGAGATGAAATGCCGAATAACTCTTGCCAATCGCTGTTTCTTAAGGCTTCACACATTTAGAAGCCAAGCCCTCTGAAGAAATCAATGTGTCTAACGCCATTTTTGATAGCACCTTTGCTGGTTCCAAGAAAAGTGAAGGGTAACTAGACTAAGTCAAGGAGGTTGCCCTCGGTTGTTTCAGGAGAAAAATTCTTTCTTTTGGTGACTTACGGTTCCATCTGCATAGACGGTGAGTGGAAGATGAAATATGTTCATCGACGAACTGTATGAGCTGTTAGGCGACAGTTCAGATACAACAACTTAAAGGAATGGGACGTGTAAAACGGATGAATACTACCGCTCCAACCTTGAGAAACTTCGAATCTATCCCGGAGGGACAACGCAGTAGAGAAAGACCACGATTAAGGTGCAACGGAAAGGAAACTCAACCAATTTTGCATGCGAAACTGGAGGAATGGCAAGTAACAGTGTCGAGCAAAATGGGTGTTCTTTTATGGTAACGATGTAACGTCTTACACGGTCGTCCTTCCCAGTCTACCATTCAACGTTTGGTGGCCAAATTCGAATCGACCAGTTCAGTGAACAATCAGCCAACACCCGTACCTCAACGAAACGCAAGATCTGCCGAAAACATCGCCGTTGTCCGAGAGAGTGGGCAGAAAAACCCGAGGCAGCCAATTCCACGCCGCGCACAAGAACTTGGCCTTTCGCAGACATCAAATTGGCGAATTTTGCGTCGAGACTTGGGCCTACATCCGTATAAAATCCAACTGACCCAGGAGCTGAAGAAGAACGACCACAGACAGCGCCGTGTGCTCGCTAATTGGGTTCTGAAGCAGTTAGAAGCGGACCCCGATTTCAGCGACGAGGCCCATTTTTGGATGAACGAGTACGTCAACAAGCAAAATTGTCAGATTTGAGACGATGCCAATTCACATGAGGTCCACCAAGTGGCAATGCATCCGCAGAAAGTCACTATTTGGTGTGGATTGTGGGCCGGCGGCATCATCGATTCGTATTTCTTCGATGGCATTGCCATCACCATCAATGGAGATCGCTACCGATCGATGATAACCAATTTCTTTTGATCCAAATTGGATGATATGGATGTGCACGACATGTGGTTCCAACGGAACGGCGCTACGTGCCACACAGCTGGTGCCACAATGGACATTCTGCAGGAGCGATTTGAAGGTATGGTTATCTCACGCAGAGGCGACGTGAACACCGAGATCGGGCGATTTGACCCCGTTAGACTTTTTCTGGTGGGGTTTCCTTAAGTCGCCAATAGGCCGCGAATGACTGGTGCCCTCAAAGCCAATATAACCCGTGCCATCGCTCAAATTCAGCCTGATCTATGCGCCAGAGTCATCGAAAATTTGACCTCTCGGATGCGCGCCACCCAGTGAAGCCACTTGAACGATGCTATATTCCACAAATAATGTCGCAGGCATGACAAACCCTTTAGTTGCAAAAAATGTTATCCAATGTAAGAACCCAAATAAATCCGATACTTCAACACAATTTTGAAACCGATCAGCGCCATCTGCTGTAAAATATTCAAACATCTTCATACGCTTTTTATCTAAGACACCGAACTTAAAATTTTGAGGCAATTCACCACACCGAGGAACTTACCCCAAAAGGAAATTATTAAGGTAAACCCACCCCGTAGCTTGTCCCACCCGCGTTCCTTACATGAAAATGTGTAATTACTCCCGACTCGAAACCGGGAAACATTATATAGGCACTTGAAACTTCTGAGAATTACTGCAATTTACATCCCTTTTCTTCGAAGGCTCTCTGAAGTGCGTATGCGTTTGTGTTTGTGTGTGTGTGTGTGTGTGTGTGCACCCCAAAATGGTAAAAATGCATTTATAAAGCTATTTATATTGCGACAAGTGATAATCATTTCAGTTGAACTCTTGAAATGGGATATGAAATACGATTGCTACATGCGCTCGTCGAGGACTTTCTGTTTTTATTTGATACCCCCGTACTGAAGTTCTTTCTACACATATCCTTTATTTTTATTCTTAGACGGCAACAAGAGGATTGCATTCAATGATGGAGTATTGCATCCTTTTTTTTCTTCAGATCTCTTATGTTTTGCTTATATATTTCCAATTGAATAGATGGTTTTTAATTAAAATCCTTGCAACCGCAAAGGCTTAAGTGGACGTTGGTAATTGGATAATATCTCGTATGATACTAAAATGGAAGACGCAAGTTAAAAAAAAAATAAGAGGGTCCTGTCGATACAGCAGTAATTTTAATGTTAAAGGAGTTTTTCAAAATTATTCTTTGTAGTAGGTGTCACAGGTCACCCTCTCTCAATGGCAAGAGGTAAGAGTACTATTCCCACCAAAACCAGGAAAGGACTCTAACATCATTTCTCTTAACGACACTCGAAAAAATCTACGATGAACGCACAATATTACTGATTCCGACACCAGGACTAAGAACCAACCAACACGCTCTCACGACTATTGGTTGCACGTGGCAAAGAAACTCGAAATCAACACCATCTGGACCGAAAATCGTCAATCTCAACTAAACCTGTCCACAAAAACCAAAGCACCAAAGCAAGAAATGCATCAACACTTCAACTAACAATTCATTGAACATCCAGCTCAAACCAAACGTTGGAAAAGGACCACCGTAAGGAATCTACACCAACTACCAAAGCCCTCACATCAGATCAAGTGGCGGCAGCGATACTAAAAGCCAAAGAATGAAGAAGATTACCCTTGGTTGTTTCCAGAGAAAAATCCTTTGGGGGATCTACGGTTCCATCTTTTTTTTCTTTTTTTTTTTTTATAATTAGCGCGCGCTAAAGGGGATATGGCTACCCTTAAACTATTGAACTAGAGCACGGGCATTAGGGAAATTAGAGGAGAGAGAAAGGAGGTACCGGTGCACGTTGGTTTTAAATGCTTGAGGGGTTGTAGTGATGAGGAAACACAGAGCTATGTAGATTATTCCACATTCGTGTGGTACGGCTAAAGAAAGAATCTCTATATTTGACAGTACGTCCGAAAGTAGGCTTAAGGGTAAACTGATGTGCATTCGAAGCTTAACGAGTATTGCGGGTGAAATTTTGCAGGGGCGGAATGCAGCTGGCTATTTCGTTAGAGCACTTTTTGTAAAAGAATCGATAAAACAGTGAGAGACAGGAAACATTTCTTCGTTGTTCAAGAGAGTCTATTGACTTCGCAATGTTTCTGTCACTGCATAGACAGTGAGTCGAAGAGAAAATACATCGACGAATTGTATGAGTTGGTTAACGACATCGATTTAGTCAGAAGAGTCCAGATACAATAATTTAAATGGATGGGATATGTAGAGCAGAAGAACATCAGCATTTTGGCCCGAAGAAGCTACGAAACCCCCATAGAAAAACGGCAGAAAAGAACACGATTTAGGTGCAGCGAAAAGGGAACTTGAGCACGGACGGGATATCTACGTTGATGCTAAAAAGAAACTGCAGGCACAACAGGATTAGATCATTTCACGTCAGTACTAAAAATTTTCTTAAAATTGCTGCTGATCCTTGAGATATGATAAATTGGCCGTGTAATTCCTCTTCCTTAACCAAGAACCGTACTATTGAAACGTTGTCGTAACCAGCTCATACCCTCACCGCGAACCATAACAAAACACTCTGGTGGATCCCTATCGCTCCGCAATTTCCCGGAACATCCCTGTGTCCTGAAACCCAGCAAAGGTAAACGTCACATCTGCCAGCGATCTCGTTAAGAGGCCTGCGGCGTTCCTCCGACATACATACATATGTAGGTAGGTAGCTAGAAGTGGTTGGAACTGGTAAGCCTGCCAGCGACACAAGTAGCGCGGATGCGCCGTTTTGATACCACAACTCACGTGACCTGGATGTTAATGGGCGTAGCTAAGCGTGTAGTTTTCAGATCCATCCTGTAGAGTTAAGAAAATTTGATAATGTTGCTGAATTTTATGTTAGAAGTCTCAAATAGTTCCATGGAAAAGGGTTTTCCGAGAGTGCGATGGCTGGCTCTGGTAAGGACCGGCCAGTCACGGAGAAAGTTGAATAGCGTTTCCTTTTCATGTGAATTGCCGCAACTACGACAGTGGGGGTTGAACGGGATGCCTAACTTGGCAGCGTGTGGACCAATTGGCCAGTGGCCCGTGCTAATTGCTGTGATTCTTGCTGTCTCGATGCGGTTCCTATTGATTAGGTCATTGGTTTTATTTTTGTTGTAGGTGGGTCATATCTGTCTGGATATGGCATGGCGACATGGCGCATCCAGGGTAGGACCGCATTTGGCTAACTCGTCGACTCTCTCGTTCCCCTCTATGTTACTGTGGCCAGGAACCCAGACGAAAGTGATATTAAACCGTGCGTTTGCCTACGTTATAGTTTCCTTGCACTGTTCCACTAATTTAGAGGAAGAAGTAAGAGAGTGCAGCGCTCTGATGGCAGCCTGGCTACCGAAATAGATTCCTTTGCTGTGTGTGGTGTGTGGTAGGAGTCTGGGAGGCAGTACGATTTGGATACGTTCAGTTCCGCTGAGAAGACACCTGCTCCAACGCCACACTGCATCTTGGAGCCGTCTCGTTGAAGATCAATACTGGATCGATTGGAATAGGTAATTGTTCCAGTCTGACCTTTTCGGAAAGTGAACTTGAATGTTATAACTGAATTTAAATGTAGTCGTGCAATCAGTTATGGTCGAGGCTAAATCCCTAGGCAGCAGCCTTACTATGGCCATAGGGTTTAGGGGACCAAAGCCCAGATTCTCCGAGTATGATAGAACTACACGAAACGATGTATTTGATGTGCAAGTCCAAGAGCAGGATATGGAGGAGCACGTTAAGAGCTTCTGACGGGCTCGATCGAATTGCTCCTGTGGTCCCAATACCAGCTGTTCGTTGGACTCTACTAAGTTTTATGATGTTGTAAGCTTTGCTTAAGGCGGGCCACCACACAAGCAAACCATAAGTAAGGATTTGACGAAACTACGACAGTGTACATCCAGAGGACCATTGTAATGTTTATGGTCTGGTGTTGCTTCACCAAGCCAACCGTCCTAAGCCGTATAAAGCGCGGCCCGCTCTTCCTTGCTGTACAAAGCGCAGCTCGCTAAAATTAGGTTCAAGTGCCCACCTTTTGCCAACGGTCTTACTACAGCCGTAGAAGGCGACGCATGCTTTCTTAACTCTGTGTTCTATGTTAAGTTTCCAGTTGAGCTAGGGGTCAAGTATGACGCCAAGATACCCTGCACCGGGGGATAGAGTGAGTGTTGTTGCTTCCGACATAAGAAAGTAAGAATTATTATTTAAAAAATTTAGTAACAAATGAAATAGTTTTAAACTTTCAAGTCCACATCAAGGTCTGACGTAAGATTCAAAAGCTTTATAGTTAAATGAACACACTTGTCAGAACTGTATTATTTTTCAAGTTGAAATTGTTAAATCAAAACATGGGTCACACCTTAATTACAAATCACATGTCGCTTACAACAAGCCGGATAGGGTAAACTCTTGTCTATGTAATCCCCCATCGTACATCCCTCAGTGTATTCTAAAAAACAACTAAACAAAGTACATACGATTAAATTGTTAATAAAAACATTTTTATACTAACGTATGAAATTCAGCATAACCTCTGCCACCGCAGAGTATTCGTCCACAATCTTGAAAAGGATTTTTAACAATATCGCCTGGTGAAAGGACCAAACTATCTCGGATTGTGCATTTGCCAGGATTTCCTTCGGAGTAAAATGAGAAATGAAATTTTTTTTTATATAAATAAACTTACTTGGGTCGTAAAAGATCCCAGCAGATATAGAACTTAACGAAGATGTTACAAAATTCGTTAACAAAATAACAACGCACATTGATAAATGCATTTTGGCTTTGAAAGATCGAAAGTTATCTAACCAATTTGGATTATGTTTCCATGGAAGCTTCGACAACACACTCGTTTTGATGTCAGCCGGCAATACCTTGAACAAGAATACAAAAAATAATTTTTCTTTCATTTGTTATCAACGTAAACAATGAATTAGAGATAACAATGACCAAAGGGTCACATTTTAACTTTGAAAGGCTTGTGAATACATTTTCAAAGCCAAAACTTGTGCTTGTGAAACAATGTATAATTGGCATTGACCCTTGGGGCTAACGACAGGTATATCTCTGGGGTTATCTGAGGAGCGACACTAAGCTTGCATTCACATAAATATTCATTTAGAGATTTTGTTTTGAAATACATGTACGAATATATATTTTGAAGTGTTATATCTTTTTTTGAAAGTGAAACTATTAAGTAAGTTTGATCTGACTGCCGAGAGTCCTCTCATTCGTCTATAAGTTAGAACTGAACACTCGCAGAGTAGATGACGAATGGATCTAGTTATTTTCCTGGCAAGTTCGTCAGCTGTTTTTTTAAGTGAAACTTCTTTAGTCAAGTTAGCGTAATTGCGTAACAAAAAGTGAAACATTTAATTTTTTGTCATATACTCATAGGCGCAAAGTAGATTCGGGGAAAAATAATGAAAGTACTTCTTTGTTTAACCGTTATCCTATGGTTGTACACGGCTATATTAAGACTCAAAGTGACCTACGGTAGCCTCGTATGGTGGCAAGCCGTCAACAAAGCCACCAACCTTATGGCCATCACAAAGGTACAAATACCAGTGCAATGAGAACAACTCCTACAGCAGGACTCGAGGCAATCCTCAAGCAACTTCTTTATTCAGCTATCAGCGTAGTGCCCTAAGAATAAGCCAATCCGACGATTGAAAAGAGATCCCAATAGGTCATACTATGATCCTAAAGAAATATCTAGGGAAAGTGCCAACTTCTGATTACACAACGCCATATCAAGACTTCGCAAGACATTTTTTAAGCGCCTTTTCAAACAGGAAAGAATGAAAAAGCGGTCAAGCAACTAATAGACAATCGATAGCCGTCTTCACTGACGGATCTAAACTGAACAATGGCGAAGGTGCGGGAATCTTCTCCGAACCACTGGGAATAAGCAAATCTGTCCGCCTTCCGAACTTCAGCAATGTTTTCCCAGCGGAGGTCTTAGCAGTGACAACAGCCGCCCGTGAGACTGCGATGAAGCCAATACCGCGCAATGATATTACCTTTCCCATTGACACCCAGGGTGCACAAGGTTATGCACAGCTGGATCCAGGGAACGAGAATGCTGACGAATTAGCAAGAAGATGTTCGGCATTAAGTCCCGAACTAGCCCACCCCTCGGTAAACATCTCGCAATGCTCACTGAAGCTCGTAGCAGGGAATAAAGCTCTAAGTAAGCTTTACAGATTTGTACTCTTTAAGCGGGAAGGATAAGATTTCCCCCTGCAGGTATCGCAATAGGTCTGTAGTGACCTGAGTGTGGCGTAGAGGCAGTTCCGCTTCGCCAGCCCACGTACCTAACCTATCCTTGTTTAACCGTTCAGGCAGATTGAGGTTTTTTTTTCTTCTTGGTTGCACCTTTGAGGTGGGGAGTCATCCCCAGATACCACAAGCCAAAAGCGCCGGTGCAACGTGCTCCACTAAGGACTCATTTCCCGCCTGCGCAGTTTCATTGGATGTGCAATTCGGAAAATGGGTATTGATCATTAATTCCAGTGTCTCCTTGCCGGACTCCATTCAGTGGCCGCTCGGATCCTTGAGAGACCTTCTTGCAAGGACCTTCCTGAGTCTGACCGATTAAGAGTGTTAAGTTTAATCTGTTTAGCACAAGAATGTGTCCTATTTTCATTCTGTTGATTGTAAGTATTTTACTTTTTATTTTTATTTTCTTATAGATCCAATGGATGTCGCTTAGGACTCACGTGTAGATGTAATCAGCTAGCCGGTCGACAACCCTTTCAACACAAACCCAACTTTTATAAATAAAATCCAATAGTGAATAATTCTGGATTATTCTGGATTAGGTAAATTGATACACAAACGGTTTTTTTTTCAAATACTGATAATTTAAATAATCTCAATTCATGTTATCAACATCAGCGTTGTTGATGTATTTATATCTCCTATTGGCAATCTCAATTCAGTAGCTTTACAGTATTCAAAACAGTAAACAGTGAGACTTGAACACGAGATGAAGTCGTTTCTTTGCATTGTTCTTTTATGCACTTTTAGTGCAACAGCTTTTGCAGCTGTCGCAAGGGGTTCATTTAACGATCCAAGTAAGAGGGAAAGTTAAATTGCTTCATCTTAACTCGTCGTTATCCTTTCTTTTTTTTTTTTTTCTTAGGGAATCCTGGAAAATGTACAATAAAGGATGATTTAATTCTTTCCCCTGGTGAAATAGTTAAGGATCCCAATATGGACTGTGCCCGAATTATTTGTGGTAATGAAGGTTTAGCGGAATTTCAAACGTAAATATAAAAATATTTAATCCTTGATGAATAAATTTAGCTGACTTTTTCATTTTTAGTTGTGGAGTACAGCACTTTCAAGGATGTACCTTGGGAGATTATGTAGATAAAAGTTTACCATATCCTCAGTGTTGTAAAAGACATCTCATTTGTGTATAAAATAAAAGTGATTTTAATTGTGGCAGTTGTACATAAGGTTGTTTTAAAACACAAAATTATAGATAAGGAAAAAATCTTGTGATATACGAGCCTTAATTCGGGACTATTTTGGAGCATAAAAGGCTTTAGAGGATGAACTTCTTTAGCCAAAGTAGTGTAATTTCGTTTGTTAGAAAATTGGTTAAGAAAGTGTAGGTGGTTGCTCTCGTCAAGCAGGAGAGCACACTTAGACCAGAGTGTAGGTCCATTGTGATACCACGTTAAGTACCGGGTTATCGGCATCGGGAACCGAGAATAAAATATTTCCTTGTTCCAAGGAAGAAGCTATGGATAACTGCAAGGTTAAGACCCTTTCCTGTACCGCACTATATGCAGAACCCACCAACAAATCTCTATATTCTGAGAATATCGAGCTTGGCTAGATCGCTTAGGTCTTCGTAGAAAAAATCTCCTAGAGTCTGCCTTTTTAGCCTTGAAAGAGCAGGACAAGTACAAAGAAGGTGGGTGACCGTTTCTTCCCCTCCTCTTCTGCAGAAATCATTGGAAGGCACGTCCAGGCTGGTGGCGTTGGAAAATAAGAACGTAACGAAAAGTGAAACGTTTATTTTTTATCACATACTTGTAGGGGCGGGCTAGATTTGAGTGAAAACAATCGAAGTAACTATTTGGAGTTGTGGAGCAGAAGGCTCATTGGTACGGTGGTAGGTTTTTAACGCGAATGTGTGATTTGATGAAGAAAGTCAAGAAGGGTAAGAAAGTCCTTCACCCGTCACACTAAGGTCACTGTAGATACATTCAATGGATTTTGGAAACAATGGATCTGTGCACAGATTTGTTGGACAGTTCTCCTAGATCCTGAAATATGGTTTTCCAGTGACGGGAAAGTGGAAAATGTCTTCATCGACTTCTTCTTCACCACAGTCACTACATAAGTCATCCATGTTCAATCTCTGTCTTCCTGGATGGTATTTCAGCATATAATGCCTAGTGATAGCACCTATTAAGGGAGATAAGGGTTTTTTTTTATGCATTTGCAGGATGGATTTTTACTGTATCGACCAGATTGGCGTCTAATGATGATTCTTTCCTTGCCAGCTCAGCTTTTGATGATCAGCTGTTGTCACTGCAAGGGTCTCAGCTTGGAAAACACAACTGCAACCTAGGAGTGTGATTAATCTGGACAGTGCGAGAGCCTTGGAAAAAAATCCAGCACCCAAGCCTTTATCCATTTAGGATTCATCTCTAAAGATGGCAATCGATGTGTCGTTGGTAAGTTTCTGATTTTCCTGCCGTTCATCTCTGCTAGGGAAACAGGTTGAGAATGGTCTCTTAAAGTCTGAACATGGCGTTTCGTTGCCTGTGTATAAACAATATTGCCCATATTCGTGCATGCCCTGTCAGCGATGAGGAAGAGCATGAGGATACCCCACTCTTTATCTGCTAGTACCCAGCTTGTTAAAATGTTAGGGTGTTTTTGTTGTAAAAGACTGCTTTAGGTTAAGGATCTTAACATCCCCACCTGGGTATCACAATGGTTCGACATTGATCTAAGTGTGACATTGAGAATCTCTCCCAGCACCAACCCATGAACCTAAGATTGTTCTAAAACCGGACATTTTTTGGGTGGAGGTGTTTTCTACGAACACCCTAATTTTAGCATCTCGATATGTCCCCCCCAGTTCATTGCCGTATATTACCGACCGAACTGATAGAGATTAAAGAAGCCCTGTCCTGCTATCATGCTCAGTTATTTACTAGAAAGCGGAGCAATTGAACATTCTCCTTTACTGTATGTGACGACTCTACAAGGCTGACGAATTAGAAAATTGAAGCCTTGTTCGACGTGTCAAGTCCACAGATCTGACCTAATCTGGATCGAAAAAAGATTAGTTTTGCTAAAACCATCGCAGATCAGTATCATCAACGGCGTCTTCATGTCAGAATGTCCTATAGGTCTACAAGCTAAAAGACTTGGCCTTGATTTTTGCAGAAGCAGTAGAGACATGAAGGAAGAAGAATCAATCCTACATTTTCTTTGTTTACCAGTCCTGTTCTGTCTAAAAGACGATTGCTCCACCTTGGAGCTCATTAGTAGTAGCTCCACTTTACTAGAAGCTCCAACTGGTTCACTTAGCCTTGCAAGTCGGTAGAATAAAATAGGTGGACCCAGTGTCGCGCTTTGCCTATATGCATCTGTTCAAGCTTTCAAATGTATGAAATGGCGACAGCAGGATGGCATTTCGAATATCGGGCAGCTTACAGCTGTTCAAATGACATTCAGAACTACTCAGTCAGTGTACATCGTGCATTTTCTAAGAATCTCCCGGGAGAAGGGGGGTATTTTTCGCGAACGCAGCGAGCTGTCATTTTTTTTTTTAATTATCAGGCAAAGCACCGGGCGGCACATAGGTAAAGCGCGAAGCTGTATAGACCTCCTTTGGTTTAAGCGTCCCTAAACTACCACCCTTAACTAACTTAACTTACCCTACGGGCATTTTTCATTGGGTTCAGGTGACGTCCATTTTTGTAATCCGACGACTTATGCCGACTTTACATATGACTTTTGAATTGTCTGCTGCGCCAGCACATGCACCCCAAGTTAGGAACAAGGATGAGAAGCTGTACGACTAACAGACGGCGAAGAAGTTTCACTTTTGGTGCGCGAGGGTATGTACTGTGTTGCAAGCATAACAATGCGGAAGTGCCATGACGTAAGACGACATAAGGACGCTTTCGCAAAGTAACACATGGCAAATTTTGCTTAATGTCGCGCGTTTGTTGAAACTCTTTGAAATATTGGGAATCTTTATTGCATCGCTTCTCTCCGCTGCCGCTTCGCTTCGCTGCTACGGTGCTTTTATATCCAAAATCGGTGAGGAGCAACAGGATTTTGTTTTATTCATTTGGTGTTATGTCTCAACAAATGTTGGCCTTATATCGCTTTCTAAAAGTGTCATAAGGCCAGATTACAATTTTTGGCCTTTTGTCACTTGGCCTTGTGTCACGATACCCAATTTGGACTCCATAGGTTCGAGTAAGACAAACAACCAAACGATTTTTGTGACATCACCTCTCGGCAGCAAATGACAAATGCTTCTTAATCCGCCGATCGGAGTCTACAATATAAGGGTAGGTGCCTTCCATTCGTGCGAAAAAATATAGAATGCAGGGTTTCAAGAAGCTAGGTCCTTGCTCTCTATGAGCTATCGTGACCAAATCCATTTTTTTTTTTGGTAATTTCACGAAATGAATCTGAAAGTCTCTGTTTCAATTTCTTAAGATCCTACCTTAGCAACCGGTCGTGAACGGCTTTCATCAATCTCCTGCTCCTTTTTCCATATCCTTGCTTGTGGCTTTGTTACTTAATATACCAACTCAACTCAATAGACACCACGTTTTGATAACGTCGACCGCATCCAATTGAATTCTGTTGAATGCCACACCATTGAACATTGAAGGTTATACACCAACGATAACATGAAAAGATTCAAACATTCAGTTAAAGGATTCAAAACTGTTTTATAAAATACCACACAAACGTCGACCCATTTCATCTCTATACACGAGTATGTATTATCCTTCGCGAGCTTTCCTTCTGCTTCTTTGACGTCTTTCGCTTTTTAATTTTTAATTATAATTTGTTGCAGCAATTATGCGCCATGTTGCTCACAAATAGCATTCACAATCCATTTTATATTTTTCTTATTTTCTATGACCAAAAAAATTAAAAAAAAAAAAAAACTTTCCACACTACCCACTGCTTGACAGAACATTAAAATTAAGTTATTTCCTCATTTCTTCCTCGACATTTCCGCCAGCAGCAGCAGCCATAGCCGCTGCGTGTCGTCCTGCATAGACCAAAAGGAAAACAGCGCTCCTCGCGAGAGAAGCGACTTGCGTTTTGCATTTCTTTTGCCAAATTGGAAAAATATTCAACAGAAAAATTAAGTTGTTTATTCAATGAGGATGATGAGTCCTTATCCAACTTTGTGGCAACTGTCTAAAGTTGAATGTTTTAATTGTGTGTTCCGAAAAGGGTGGAGCAAGGACACACGTCGAATGAATGGGGGAAGTCGCACCACCCCACATCCCGAAAGGCAAATGGATGAATACATATTTTTTTAATTAAAATTAAATCTCGCACATGAGTTCACCACCACACAACCATAGGACAGGAGCAGCGAAAAAAATCATGTTCCCTGAATTTCCTTTCACGATGAATTTTTTTTTTTTTAATTTGCTTGGGAGCCTTTGAGATTTTTTTTTTTTGGACTTTACCAGCTGCTGGGTAAACTTGGTCGTCTATCAGTTTTTACATTTTAGTTGAGTGTTGAACTTTTATTTAAATAAAAACGAAACAATAGTAGATACACGTTGGATTATTTTTTTTTTTTTTACAGAAAACATGGAAAAAAATTTGAAAAATAAAAGTTTTCCACAAGTACGTACGCCTGCCTGTGAATAAAAGTTACTTTTCGGAATTTTTTTCGATCGGATTGACACAGGGAAAATGGAAACATTCGTGATTTGGAAATAAATTTCCCGTTGTCCACCTTAAACTTGAATGTGGTTGAGTTAGACAGGGAATGTGTCCTAGTATATTTCAATCCCAACATCAAGGGGTCAAGCCAAGCAGCGCTTAAAGTCATTATTCCAACTCAAAAGCCGTTGCTAGCTGCTGCAATACTCTCGAAGACCTAGCAAAACGTAGCAAAGTTCAACTCTTGTCGGTACCAGAACACAGGGGCATTGAATACAAGGAAATCGCCGACCAACTAGCCAGGACAGGTTCATCTGAATGGTACAAAGATGCTGAAACCTTCTGCGGCATCCGTTACTCCACGTTTAGAACAAATCCAGACAGTTGGGGAAAAACGCTCTTGCATCTCATGCCTCTTGACCGAGACACAAAAAATACCGCAGTCAGACTCAAAGAATCTGAATGCTGGACTGCACAGCCCTACGGCCACAGGAACATCCTGGACTCGTTACCGAATGGTATGGTCACTTTTCCAACCGACTACATCACACCCAAACTAAATTTCAAGAAAAACTTCCTCGTAAGATTTCCCACCAGAGCTCAGGGGAAGAAAGACGAAGCAGTGAAGGCCTTCGGCACGGTCATCTACATCGACGGGTCAAAGATGAACTGCGGTGTGGGGCTGGTATCTGTTAGGAATCAGTGAAAATATCAAGATCATACCGCTTGTCGGATTTTGCCAGCGTCTTCCAAGCGAAACTACTGGCCATCTGAGAGGCTCACACCCAACTTGGGTGTGACATAAAGCACAAACAAAACTTTACTATCCTCATAAGTAGCCATGCTGCTAAATCTATTGATTTGGCTACCATATCCTACATAGTGGTGCAAGAGTGCTGGAACGAGCTTGCCCGCTTGGGCGAACGCTTCAGAGTGACACTGCTCTGGATTCCAGGGTACATTGACATAAAAGGAAACGAGCGTACAAATGAAGATCAAGCAGGGCTCACTTGCGGCAAAAGTCCACATTCCACTAGGAGCAGTTTAAGGACAAATCCACTCACAATTTCTGCAGAAGGTCAACCTCCAATGGAGGGGGTTAACCAACTGCGATACATTAAGGAAGATATACTTAGCTGACCTACGATGAGATTAGAACAAAAGATCTACTAAACAGGCACCGAATGCCTCACATCCTCAACAACACACACCATCAACCAGATAACACGAGTCGTAGTAACAAAAAGGCACATCCTAGTGCTATTTGGGTTCTGTGGAACCGCCACCTCTACCTACCTACATTCAGGCACTTAGACAAACCAAAGGGATCATCTGGCCTGAACATAACCACTAAGAACATCCTTAACCACAAAAGGGATGATTAGTATCAGAAGAATTCCCATTTTCCTCTCCAGATACTGCAGCCTCAAATATCATCTGCATAAGCTTAATATGATTGAGGGAGTGAATCAGCAGAGCACACACTATGCTCTCAACTACATCACAAGACGCGTTTTTCCTCAAGGATACCCTACCCCCTGACGACACAAGAAATGCTTTTACTGGAAACATCCTCAACTTTAGTAGGAAGATCGAGAATCTCCTAATCTAACAGGCTCCCAGCACAATGGATCTTATAGGTTTCTCATACATTTGTCACAGAGCCAGACATCCGTGGAAATTCTCTGCCTGACACATTGCAGACTCTTCAATCCCGGTCACGCTGTTTCTAGTTCTTAAGTTCTCAATAGCAATCTACCTCTTCGTCTCGAACCTGGCACTGTGATTCGAAGGTCCTGTTGACTACGTTATCCACATCTTGCTACAACTCATAGAGTTTACGGTTTGCTCTTCTCTTCCATTTGCCCTCCTCACAAATATTCGATGAAGAATTTTTCTTTCGAAAGTGCTCCGCTTTCCTGCTTATTGTCTAGCACTCGGCATCATACAACACAACTGGCAGGACACATGTTTTATAAAGCATGCACTTAGACTTCTTAGGAGATTTTAACTTATTTTTCGCCAAACAGATGAAGCAGAAGATTCCTAGGATAAGTCTTCACTATTCGTGAAGTTGATGTTTACTCCGAGGAAGGGTAACTACTTTAAAGTTACTGTTCTCATCAGTGACGTCTTGTTCTAGGCGGTGGATATCAAGGTCAACTTGCCTCGCCTGTTCTTTGATATCGTTTGCGTATCCCAACAGCTGGACAGATTTGTTGAGTGTCATCCGTGTTAACATCTGCTCTGCCCAATATTTGTTCCAGGACCTAATTTGAAAGTTTGAAAAAAATAAGAAGAGCTGTTTCCAAATTACAAATTTTGTTTTCCAGCGTCACGCGGCACAGCTAGATGAGCCATCCCCCTGTAGAGCTCAAGACGATGGACACCATCATACTCGGCTTTAAAATCGATGAATAGGGGGTGCGTCCCGACTTGAAAATTTAGTCTATCGTCGATCTGCCGGACCGGAAGCCACCCTGGTACATGCTGATTAGTGTGCTGCAGAAGGGCTTCAGTAAAATAAAATATCCTAAATGGGCAATATCAGCTCGAATCCTTAAAGATCTGTTGATAGCATTGCAAGTTCTAGATGGAAATAGGGAAAGCCTAGGACTAAGGGTTTGAACAGCCAGACACTGTTCTAACATATTAATGGGATTTTGTCCAGTACACAGCACGTTACTAATCGGCTAACATTATTCCCCTTTAGAGCAAATCCTGGAAAAGACCACCGAATCTCAGTCCGGAACCCATTGCATCTTCATTGACTTTAAAGCCGTAACAGGATTAATCGCTTGAAGCTCTAGAAAGTGATGGCTAAATTTGGAATCCCTAGAAGACTGATCAAACAATGCCGCGGAACGCTGGAAAACAGAAGGTTTAACGTGTAACTTGGTCTATTCCAGATATACATCGGATTTTGTCAAGGTAATGCGATGTCTTGCGATTTGTTCAATCTCATGCTGAAACAGACACGGAATGTTGCCTTTTATCCATCTGCTGAAATACGCAGACGATATTGATATCAACGGACAATCTAAGCGAGCCGTAGTTAAGACGTAGATCTGGTCTTCAGATAAAAAGGTACACAACCCAATATACGTTATCAAGAAACAAGCATCTACCTACGTCGCTATTGGGAGCTATAACCTTGAAGCAGTAATGGCGTTCAGCATCGCATGTACCTCGGAGTAAAAGTAAAGTCCGACTAACTGTCACACGACTTTTCAACAGCACACATCATCAACCAGGTCACACGGGTCGTGATAACAAAAAGGCACATCCTAGTGCAACTTGGGTTCTGTTGAACCGCCACCTCTACCTTACTACTACCAAAAGTAAAGTCCAAAAGTCACACCTTAGTAGGAATTCTTCAAAGAATAATTCTATGAATTCGCCGCTAAGATCAAGGCTCATAACACGAAGGACGAACGAGATGGGGAAAAGAACACTGATCGTGCCACTTTTGTCTTATGGTCCTGGAAGGGCAAATACAGTCGAAAATCTATGATCCGTACCACGATGTAGAAGTGGCTCACAAAGCTAATGAATGTCCACTAAGTAGATTGCTTGGGACACATCGAATGGATTCCAAAAGACCAGAAGACCGAATCTTCCATAGCGGAAGCCAGGATGCTTGGGATGAAAAACTTTCAGCAACATGCCCCGAATCGAAGTGGGTGTGAGGCTGTGGTGTTTAAGGAGAAGACTCTTCAAGATTTGGTAGCTCATTGAGTAAGTATTGTGATTGCTATTGTCTATTGAGATTTGCTACAGCAACCCTTGCTGGTGTCCACTCATTGCCGATACGTAGATCGGGTGTCCAAGCAGCCAGGTTACACCTTATTGCGAGTGATTCAGTTTGCCTTTATCATTCGCTCGAAGGAATCACTTGAATGATTGATAAGAGCTCAAATTTGGTTCCTCCATGTTTCACCATTCAAAGAGGCCACGATGCTACGTTGCAAATACAAGTGGTCCAACGATTTGTTAATTATTTCGTGGTTGTGTCTAAAGTCTACTGAATCAGTTACTGCAAGGATGGGGTATATCCTTTCACTGTTGTCGATTGGATGGGATAATTCTTGATGCTTTCATGGACTCTGCGATTTAAATTTTTCTCTAGAGTGATGGCTATTGAAAGGAAACAACCAAATGATTATACTTAGCCACTCAATACATTTGGAATGCACTTCCCCTGTCAAATGTCTGAAAGTCCCAATGGGAATTCAATTGATTCCAGTCCCTCAACTAGTGCACTTGGATTCCTCTGACAAATATCCCAATTAATATACACATATAAATTTTTGTTTTTTTTTTTTTTTAAGTCGACATTTCTTCATTTCTCTGATGACTTTCTCTGCCCAGTCTCATTGAAAAGCACTCACAAAGATGAGATATTCACTCGACACTCAATCAAAATGCGCATTAAAATTCCCCAAGGACCTTCTATTTATGAGCTAATATGTCTCTTTCACCTCAATGCCTATTTATACCGTAAAAAGTAAAAATATCAATGTGCATACCAAACCGAAAAAGGCAGAGACAAAATATTGTTTTAACAATTCCCTTGTCCCAACAATGTACATTAGCAACCGCGTGCAATGAAGTTACATTTTGCCCAAGAGGAATTAAAAGTACATCCTTTAAGGATACGTAATGCATCATTTGTTTCTATTGTTTCTATTACCATACAGTCATGTCCCAAACCGCAAAAAAATGGGAAAAACAAAAACAATGGCAGACATTTTCTTCATCGTTGCATTTAAACAAGGACTCCGAGTTATTCAAATGTTCCAGATAGAACCATTTTTCTGTAATTAGTTGGTCTGATATAAACAAACAAAGATCATGAACACGAACATACATTTAAATGATTAACTTGGTCGCAATGGATGCATTTTGATATCCTTTTTGTGAAGAACACTCTCCTAATTTGCATGAGCATTTATTTGTGCCCGACAAGAGTATCACAAATGAATCCGGTTGCCCGTTTGAGTATCCTTAAGCTCAGGATCCCAAAATTGAGACAAAATTGTCTATCAGATCTAGGGTACATAGATTCAATATTTACAAAAGAAAATGGCAGTCCTTTCGAAACGTAGCACTTCACACATAGCATGGTCCCAAAAATTTAAAACAGGACGAGCCACCAGCAACCTTAGTGGAGAGATGGTGCATTAGTGAGGACATCTCTGTGAACCCTAGAAGGACAGTGATTGTTCTATTTTCAGGAAGAAAAAAGCTCTTGGCGGCATCCTAAACAGCAAGATGTCCTCGAACTCACATATTGACAAAATTATAAGCAGAGCCACCATATGATTATGGACCTGTCACCGAATCTGTGGGAAAAACTGGGGAGCTCCTACAACCCAACGTACATTGCTTGTCAGACTGATGACTTCATACGCAACCATGGTCTGGTGGGCAAAAACTAAGGAAATTACCACAATCAGAAAATTAGAACGCCCCTAACACCGACCCGAAACGTGCATGACTCCCCAGAACTTGAACTGTTGCATTCCATATTATCTTGAGTTTACCAGCATTACAATTCTTCATACGATGAAACCCATACTAGGCTTCCATCGACTCTTTTACACTAGCAATTTGGCTCAAAGTCCTACAGAGGAGGTCACCTATCTTTGCTTGAAATACTGGAGCACAGCATGTTCCCAGACGACATGCTGCCCCAGTCTGATTCAACAAAAACTTCACCACAAACTTCTGATCTCGTATACGGAAGGATCCAAAATGAAAACAGGAACTAGCTCTGGAGAGCCACCATGTGCGAACATCTCATCAGCCTTGGTGAACACTCGTCCATACTACGAACCGAGATCTTTGCCATCAATCAGAGTGTGCGACATGATTAAGCCCTTCTAACCATATTTATCTTCTCAGGCAGTCAAGCTACCCTAAACGCCTGTCATCATATCCAAACTAGTTCCAGAAACCCACAATGTGATCTCGGACCAGGCTATGAACAACATGGTTTTCCTTTACTTGATTCGTGTCCATAAATCACTGGCAAAAGATGGCACGTCAAGAACATTCATTGAACTCGAACCCGAGTTAGGAATGCTTCTGTAGGACTTCTACAATCCACCTCGAATAACTCATTGCGTCTACATCTTTGACCAAGACTGCCTTAAATGAAGCCATAAACCGAGATTGTCTAAGCAAGGATTAGCTTCTTTGTGCGTAAGAGGAGCACTTCGAACGATACCTTCTGCAGCACTGGACATTCTATTGCATATGACACTCCTAGGCATCTTTCGCAGGCAAACGGCAGCTAGTTCAACCTTCCGCCCTAAAACACCCTCATTATAGCTGCCCAGCTCTCCCTTGCAAAAGAAAACTTCACTTAGGAGTCTTCTACTATGACGACCTATAGACGATCTAATAAACACTGTAACACCGTACATATAAGTGCAGTGAAAACCAGGTGACCCCTTGAACCACCACCCATCCCATGGGCACTTTCTAGGACTCAAGAACAAAACAAGCTCAACTTTGCCAAAAGGTTTGACATTTCACGGACAAAACGAAGTTCGACATGGCCACAGGTCTTGAAATCTTTAGACTCAAGAGCAAAGCCTCAAAATTTACAGTCGCCTATCCTCAAACTTTTGCCGAGCTAAGATCCATTCAAAATCCAGTCAAAATGAGTCTTGACAGAGACTTGAAAGGTCAAATATTTCACGTCTTCTCAAATAGGTGGGGGATACATTCCTACAAGAACCTTCAATCCTACAGAAAAGTCAAACTTTGGGGGCTCAAAAGGAGAGCTTCATTTTTTATAAAAAATATTTGGCACCACCAAAAGCCTGCAGGAAACCAAGACCTAGCTTCTCGCAACCATCTATGTAAGGCGTGTTATATTGTCCGCACCAATGAAGGGACCTACAGTTTTTATTGCCGACTCCAAAGCTTTTTCCTGACAAAAGATGGTCGCATCTGGTTGCTTTGCTGTGTCAACTCGCTTAACTATCCAACGTACTAACCACCAAGCAACAGCAACCATTTTATTTCCTACAGTCTACCTGTCACCGTTCCTGTCGTGGTTAAGCCTTTCTTAAGAGTCTTCCATTTCCTCTTCCACTTCACATACAAAATAATCCTGAAGGCAGCTTTCCCAAAGCATCTAGAATAAATCCCAAATCTCCCTTTGTAAATCTCATTCCACGCTTTAAATTGAACAATGGCACCTATAATTACCCATTCCTCTTACTATGGAATTATCCAGTTAGTATCCAAGCATACACGCACATTCCCACATCCAAGAGGTACCACAAGGTGTAATTATTAATAATTATATCATAAAAAGCGAATTCTAATTGAAAAGCTCTTTCCCCGGTAAGTACGTAACAAAGTAACTCTGACTCTCGTAATTATTATCCCATTACGTCTTGAGAAGACCCCCACTCAACTGTCACACAATGTGCAATGATGGAGTTAACAAAGTCCTATATGTTGGAGGGCAGTCCTTATGGATCAAAACGAACGAAATTGTGAATTTATTGGTGTTTGTCATCTGCCAGTTCTAAAACAGAAAAAAAATTCGTTAAATCATCTATTATACCACACGCTCTATTCACAGAATCCTTGCAAATGCGGCTGAGTCAATTGAAACGAAAATATAAAAAAATGGGGTTAGACAGTATGAAGTATTGTCCTTCGAAGCAACCAAGGTCTGGAACAATTGCCAATTTATGACACCGATGGGATTAAATCGAGCGAGAAATCCTTTCCGTTTTTTTCAATCTCGCGTGATGATAAATCGAATTGGGAATTAATTTCCTCTGATGTCACATCAAATTTATAAAATGGAACCATGAGAACACAAATGCCAACTTGAAGTAATAGGAACTTGCCAAAAAAGCTAAGCAATTGAATTGAGTTATTGAAGCCAATTTCAATTGGAATGACAATGCTTTATGGACCAGGGTCTCAACCAACAACCCGCTTCAGCTGCCTCCAGTTTCGTACACCGAGTTGGTTGAGGTCACCCTCCACTTGAACACACCATCAGAGATTAGGTCGTCCATTTCTGGGGTGGTCCCTCAGGGGTGAACTCGAAGATTCTGCGGGCTAAAGCATTTGTGTTTATACGCCCTACTTGACCAAGGCATCTCTAATCGTAGTACACGGATCTTTTTGACGAATTCGGTGTCGCTGTACAGTTCGTATAAATAGTTCGTCTTTAAATCTTCTGCTCCATGAGCTATCAACGCATGAGGGACGTAGAACTTTTCGCTCGAAAATTGCAACGGCGCTTTCATCTGACTTTGACAAAGTCCATGTCGTATAACGTCTCCTTGGTTCTTCTCGACAGACCCTTGCTAAATAGTTGCCTCCTAGGGCAAAAGTAACAGCGATAGGCTAGTGTTATTCTACCTTGGATCTCTGTGCTGATGTCGTTGGCACCGACACGAGTATTGAAACGGAAGCGGCCAAAATGGATTTAGCGGTTAACGAGGGCAAAACTAAATATTTGCTGTGAACAAGAAATGACACACAACATCGACTAACCGGATAGAATGTCACAATAGACAGCTATAGCATCAACGTAGTAAGGGACTTTGTCTACCCTGGCTCTGCTATCACTTCTGAACACAACATCTCATCAGAACTTAGAAGGCAATTGAGTTTAGTACGGCCCTATCCTGAAGAACTAAGCAAACTTTCATATAAGACCTTAATCATCCCAATTTTTCTCTATGGTGCTGAAGCATGGACTCTATTGAAAGTGCTAGAAGATAGGTTAGGTTAGGTAAGAAGGTTGTAGGAGGAAGTCCTTTCCCCATCACACTTAGATCAATGTAAACCCATTGTGATACTCTAGGGGTTGCAGCAGCCCTCTTACTGAGAATCATAAGCCTTGCCTTGAAGTTACCCTTAGCGAAAAAACTCTTTGTAAAATATTCAGTCTCTATTGCGCTGACAGTCAAAAAATTGGTCTTTTGGACCTGTAGAGCGAATGGACGCCAACGCTCCTGCCTGGAGAGTCATCGAATCTTACCCAAAAGGACAACGTAGTGGAGGAAGACCTCGCTTAAGGTGGCTCGCATGCACGTAGAAGGGGACCTCAACCAACTAAGAGTGCGTAGCTGGAGGTGGTTCTCTAAGGACCGGGCTAACTGGAAAAGCTTGTTGATTGAGGGCCCAGGTTCAGAAGCCCCACGAGGTATGAGCGACATGAGCCACCACCTAATGCTTCGCACCTCGAAGGTTTATGTAGCTTGCATCGGCTCGGCTTGCAAGCCGAGATGTTTGATACTTAATCGGCTCTTATGTCAGTTTGTAAGGATCAGTCTTTCAACTACAGTGTAGGCCCCGTCTGGTACCTACTGCCGTTTTGCACAAGTAAAGGGCTACCAGGGATTTCCTGACGTGTTCGGCAGTGTCTTCTTTCCACAAAAGCTTCTTGTCTAGAATGAATACCGTTAAGCTTGGGGGAGATAATGATTGGAATTTTAGTTCTCCTAGTGAAAAGAACCATTTCCGTTTAAGACAGATTGACACTAAGGCCACAGCTATTAGTCCACAAGACCAGTTTGTTTCGAGGATGTTGAAGAATATTTGCCAGCTTCTGAGGGCATAACCCGAAACAGGGATGGCGACATCGTCCGCGTACGCAAACACGCCACACCCTACATCTACATTCAGAAGTTGTATATTTAGGACTGGATTCCACAGAAGAGGAGGTAGTATATACCTCGTTGAGGTATGCTTCTTCCTGGCTAAGCTGTCGCAGACTGATTCGCAAATTTTAATATTTTTCAAACCATTGATTATCGAAAGTGTCTCAACGTTATGGAATACTCCTTCAAGATCTAGGAATGCACAATCACTATGAATTCCTTGAGTGCAAAGGTTGTACGATCGAGTAAAAGACCGTTTCAACAGATTTGACCCTTCTATAGACGTGCTGTAATTTGGAAAGACTTTGCAATAGTTTCCATCGTATCCTTCTCTCCAAAATGTTTAATAGAAAGGAGGCTAAGCTTATCGGCCTGAAGGGAGTGTGTGTCTGATGCTTTACCTGCTTTGGGTAGTAAGAACTGCTTTCACCTCAGTCCCGGTTCTTTTTCCTGTCGAGGTGTAAAGACTCCAAGCTGGAGCATAAAAACAGGTCCATTGTACTCTACCAAAATGAGCTCTTTTACCACGCTCCCATTTGACCGCTCTGCATGAGTATACAGAAAAGCAATAGAGCTGTTCACACTAAGCTCGTGTTGCATTGGCCTTTCTGTGTTTTCATCGTCTTTCTAAGAAAGTCGAGTAAGAACTTCAGTGATAAGGAGCTTAGTTTACCAGCACTCATCACATCCGCCCCAAAAATTTGGCACCTCATACGAGCAAAGGCAGGACAATCACATAAGTAGTGTTCGTCAGTGTCGTCGCCATCTCCACAAGCATCACAGAGAGTGGTTTCACCTAAGCCTAATGCGTAAAGATGTTTGGCAAAGGCGTAGTGTCCCGTAATAACGCCAATAAGTTGTCTGCAGTCTTTTCTGATGAGGGACAGCAAAAATGCCGCGGATTTCCTACAGACGTCAGTCCAGGCACTTACTTACTTAATGAGGCGCTACAGTCCGGGGTGGACCTGGGCCTCAACCAACAAGCGTCTCCAGCCAGCTCGATCTTAAGCAAGCTGCCTCCAGTTTCGCACGCTAAGTTGGTTGAGGACCCCTTCAACTTGCGTGCGCCACCTGAGTCGCGGTCTTCCTCTACTGCGCTGTACCTCGGGGGCAGATTCGAAGACTTTTCAGACCCTGGCATTGCTGTCCATCAGCTCTACATGACCCAGCCACCTCAGTCATTGCCTTCTTAGCCCAAGGAAGCAGCGATTGGTAAGAGTTATTCTTCGTTTGATCTCAGCGCTGGTGTCGTTGTCTGAATTGATAGCGAAGCCTAGGTAGACAAAGTTCTTAACGTCCTCAAAGTTATATCGTTCGAGGGAAACGTTCTGTGTTGAGTGTCCTTTCTTTTTGACAGCATATACTTGGTCTTGCTCTCATTTACTGTTAAACCCATCTTCGCCGCTTCCGTCTCAATACTCGCGGCACTGGGCTAAAGAATTTGTTTGACATAAAATAAGGCCTTACCCCTCACCTCACCAGGGGGCCCACGAAACTCGTCTTTTTTTTTTTTAGGAAATTTCCAAATCCCAGGCGCACTCAAACTCGTTTTGGTGTAGTGGTTTGAAAAATTCAGATTTTGTTCGTTTCTCTCTTTATTTTCGGTGGCTGTTGCTGTTCCCCGACCGGGCCTGAACCTGCACAGGTCAGATTACTACACACACTTCCCACTACACCTGCCCCGAAACTCATCATGCTCATATCAAATTTAAGCCTTGCCACGCCGCTGCCCAAATTCACCTTGAACTGCAAAAAAGACGCCAGTGACTGTTCGCTTTCTTCTGCCAATAATGTCACGCAGACGACATGCATCGTAACCAATCCATTGTAAAACGCTTTGGTTGACGCATTTTTACGAGAACATAGGTTTTTTGTGTAAGCAATATTAATATAATGAAATAATTGGTTTTGTTTCACATTGAAAATAATATTAAAATAACGAAAACGAAGTAGAAAATTAATTAAAAAAGTGATTGGAATTACAAATCGAATTTGCCATTTGTATTTATTTAATTTTCACCGATAATTGTATACAATATACGTGCCACTACATCCGGAATCAACGCAATAATGAGCAAAGGAAAAATATATATATATTTCGTCGAATGTGAAATACAATATTTAACAACGTGTTCGAATAATTAAAAATGTGAAATTAATTTAACGAATAAATTGCAAAAATACGCACCCAGATTTGCATAAATAGATGTTTGTCAACACGCATAATTAGATAAAAAGCTATTAACTAATTAAAAAATAATAGTTACCTAGATCTATTTTAATAAAGCAATTAACCAAAAAAACTGGCGAGCTAAATAAGTGGCAACACATCATTGACTTAATTATGATGCGATTTTAATTAGTACACTTTGCTAGTATGGTGGTGTCCTGCTGGGATGAGGTAATGAGTTGTTTTTTATCGGTGCAAATTGCAAAATTTATACAGACATACGTTTGTATGTACACTGCCGGTCATAAGTCTGAGACCACCTCTAGTTAATTTTTTTTTTTTATAATTCACTAGGGCTAGAGGGGTTGTGAATACTCTTATGATGCAACACAGCGCTACTGTTGGTGCAGTGACTTCGAAACTCAAGTGGTATTAGGTTTCAGTCTTTTTTGATCCGAGGGTGGTGTCCAGAATGACTGGGGAGAATTATTGGTATTGTTGTCGTTGCTTATACATAATTCACAGTATTTCTTTCGAACATCCCGATGTCATTAGTATGATCAACACTTTCAGGCCATATGACCACCCTACTGCTAGTGTTATGCCTATACAATCGAGTTGATGTCAGTTGATCGACTTTTCTTTCGACATCGGGAGTTGAACCTGGAACCCTCAGTGTGACAAGCGGTCATGCATCCACTACATCATGGCCACCCCTTCATTCAAACAAAGCCACATTTTTTTGGGGTCATTTTTGCATTGCGAATTCGTTTCCAACCTCAGACTGGATGTCAAAGCGTGGTCTTCTAAAATGAGTGTGTTGTCCTCCTTTTCATTGCTCCCTAGATACGTACCAAATCTTCTACTCCATTTGTAGAAAAACTTCCCCAGACCAGGATTAGCCGTGGGGCACTATACAGTCCTAGCTGCGTTTGCTCCCCAGCATCGCGTCGGACAAAAGTTCGTCAAAATGTCAAACTTCTATTTTTCTACAACCACTCGGTAGGTAGGAGTGGCAGGCTGCAGGTGCAACCTCACTAAGACCGGATAAGGTCCTTTGTGTTACCAGCAGGATCTGTATTTCACCAAAAATATTACCCGCAGAACCAGCCGGAAGCGCTGGAGACTGCTTATGTTGATGTCAGCCAGTTCGCTTAGGTTGTTGAAGAAACTGGCTCTTCTCTCTCACCAGATCGTGTTCCTTAAACTTAAAGCTTTGAGTTTTCCCCCACTGTTTATTAAGTTGGCCAAGTCTTATCTGCAAGATCGACAGTATAGAGTTATTTTTAGATCTTGTATTTCAAATCTAATCAAGGCGACCTCAGGAGAGTAGAGCTTATCAGTACGCATTCTAACCTTGAAATCTATGCAGACGATATAAGGATCTCTAAGCTAATTTCATGCATTGCCCGATTCCTTTTCGCTTCAGGCTGATCTTATCACAGACTTCATCTGGTGCAAAAAGCAATCTCTTAGAGCTCAATGTGAAAAGTAGCAATCTATCACTTACTTTCGTAAGCGTCTTAGCCTGCCTCAAAGGACCTACTTTATTAACAATGAACTTCGTCGGGCCGCTCCTTGAATATACCAGTCAGGTCTGGTCACCCTGCCAACAAGTCCACATTCAGAGAATCGAAGCTGTTCATCGTCGTTTCATACGTTTTGATTTACGTTGTTTGGTCTGGGATGACCCCTTTAATTTACACCCCTACGAGAACCGACTCAAATTGTTAGGCCTGCAGTGCCTAAACACACGTCGTGTCGTGGCGTTATTAGCTGGAACCATAGATTGCTCTCATCTTCTTCAACAGATCTACCTTAACATTAACCCCCACCGTTAACGATCAGTCCATCTGTTTCGCCTCTCCGGTGCGGTGGTAGCACAGAGTATGGTCAACACGAACCTCTAACAAAAATGCTAAGTAATGCAAATATGTTCCCTCATATCTTCGACCTACATCTTAGGAAACCCTCTCTGAGACATTTCCTGACGAGCTTCTCTCAATCGCCTTTCCACTATTACTGACAAAAAAAGGTCGTGAAAGGCTTTCATTGATCTCTGAGCAGATTTCCAGTGCTTCTTGTTGATTGTTCTTAAAAAAATAAAGCTATTCTCTCTTGGTTGTAGTTTTTGAACCAAGATTTGTCCTGAAGGCAACAAGTTTGACAATGTCACTCCATAGCACAATTCAACTGGGATGCAATCTTGCACTCAGATTTTCCCTTCGTTGTGAAGAGTTATTATTGCACGATCGTTCTTCAACACTAATCTTGGCGACTTTTGCCATAGCTTCTTCACTTTAGAATCAAAAACATTTATATTGAACTCTTCCACCCAAAATAGGTATCTAACTGTTGACCTAAGACACACCTTAAGGATAAAAACCGCAAAACCAAGATATAGAGGTTTTTTGCACTTGTGTACACGCGCACTATTTTAAAACAATCTAGGCTCCCTAGCTCGCTTTTTTATTACGGAATCTGCAGGCAACGTTGTTTTCTAGGCTCAGCTGCTTAAAATGTGTGGGGTAACCTGATGTGGCAAAGTGTGTGATTTCTAGAGCTAGCTCAACACTTTCAGGACAACTTTTCTTTAGCAAAAATTAAAAATGAATGCAAATGAATGAAAATGAATGCAAATGTATGGAAATGAATGCAAATGAATGCAAAAGACTTCAAACGAATGCAAATGAATTGAAATATTAACTTCATTCATTGAATGCTCATTCAATGACTTCAAATGAATGGTGATTTAAACTTATAAGTCACCATTTAAAAATGAATTCAATGAATGAATTCAGGAAAATCATTAGAATTAAATTCTCAAATGAATCCATTCTTTAACATCTCTGTCATGTGCAAATATATTTTGATAGCAGTAGTGATGTCAGACTTATGACCGGTAGTGTACCTATATAACATACATACATGTCAGTCTAATTGGAAATTACTGTCTTTTTTTGTCGATATAAATAGGTGGCACTATAGAATAAATTTAATTTGTTTTTACAAGCCAATTTCGCAGTCGATTTAGAATTAGCAATTCGTTACTAGTAAACAAAAGGATAATACTTAACTGTTGTGATTTATTTTTAACGTAGTTATGGACTATTTGGATGCAGGATTGCATATACAGGGTGTGCTAAACGAAAATTCAGAACTTCAATTGGCGAGCACTTTGATTTATTTTCTTTGTCTGTCAGTTAGGTCAACATTTTATTCAACCGAAATCAGCTTTTGATAACAACGTGCCAAGGACATTGTAGATTAATTGTTAAAGTGGGAACTGGTCACCTTATCACAGGGACCTATTGTGATTTCCAGATGCACTCAACCAAGAATATTACTGAAAGCAAATGGCGGCATTGCAGCCTATCCATGCGGCGAGCTCATTCCGATCAGAGTCAAAACAAGTCGTTCTCGTGGTCACGGGAGTAATCCCGATCGCTTTGCTGGAGGAAACGAGAACGCTGACAAACCAGAGAAGAGGTTTGGTATTAAGTCCGGAACAAGCCGACTCATCTGCGAAAATCCCGCCGTGCTGCTCGTAGCAGGGAATAAAGCTCTAAGAGAGGCAAGCAACAAATGGTCCTCTCTGGACACCTGTGTCATGACAAGGGAGTTACGGCGCATTTTTGACAAAGCTAGGACCGTCAGAATTATGCAAAAAGCTGGAAAATCCCTTTCCACCTTTATAGGTGTGATTACGGGACATAACACTCTATGGTACCATATGAAAAAACTCCCGATTACGGATGAAGACCTGTGTACGGGCATATGGATACAACTCACTTCCTCTGTCACTGTCCTGGCCTGTACCACCTTAGACACAGATTCCTCGGACGTCACTTTTTCCGTAATCTCGAGGAACTATCCGACATACCGGTGAACGGCCTGAACAGCTTCATCAAATCCACAGGATGGTTTGTCCCACAGACATTGTAAGTAAGCTTAACAGTTTTATACTCTTTAAGCGGGTAGGATAAGATTTCCCCCTTAGGGTATCACAATGGGTCTGTAGTGACATGCAGACGAACTGCCTCTACGCCAGCCCACGTATCTAACCTAATCTAATCCCCATCGATCTTCTGATGAGGAAAAGAAAAAGTTGGAAGGGAAAAGGCAACAGCGGAGGCTAAAGATATCACGAGACAATGCTGGCAAGAACGCTGAACTGCAAGACTGATCAGAAACATTGCGAGCGGACAAAGAGATGAATTTCTACCTCACAAATCTTCAACGATAATGGATGCTTCACCAATTATCTGCACATAGAGAGGGAAAAACAACGAGCCCAGCATAAAAAGTATGACGACTCGACTCAAGACAACGCTAAACCCACATTCCTCGATTGCAGAGAGACGAAGACTTGAAACGGAATGGGCACGAGTCAGCAAAATTGGAACCGAGTGAGATCCTACATCGAGGAAGTGCTGAAGTTAGGAAAAAGCGAACAGGACATAGATCCATCAAGACCATAGAAGATTAGTGCACATAGAGGCTAGGAAAAATGGCACCACTCTTAAGTACCTAATGCAAGAAGCAATTCTGGGGCTGAATCGCCTGAAGATGGAGAGAGTTTAGTCGATAGGAGTCCGACAAACTGGGGGAACTTGGTTTCTCCCTAAGGGTGCATGAAGCGTTCTCTCTTCAAAAAAAAAATAAAAAATGTTTAGGTCCAGGTTCCTTGTTGTCGTTTAACGTATCAAGTACACACATATATGTATGAAGATTGATTGTTGAGCTGGGAACTAGTCGCCTTAGCATTGTTATCAAGGAGTTGGTGATGAGTCTGACTATGTCTTTGAGTTAGCTAGTAGATATGTCTTCTGCTTCAAGATAGAATATGGTTAAGCTGTCACAGTGACGACATGGAATGTGTTCTGCTGATTCATCGTCTTCATTGCACATTGTGCATATGTTATCTACTGCTAACCCCATAGCCATGAGGTGTTTTTTGAACCGAGAGTGTCTTGTGAAGAATCCTGTGGCAATTCGAATCAAAGTCCTTTTTAGTTGTAGAAGTTGTTTCTTTCTTTTGTGGGATATGGTTGTCTGTTACCTTCGCTTTATTCTTAAGTAAATTTCTAATACAGCTTTTTGCTGTTCTCACTGGTAGCCCATCGAATGGTCGAGGCATCGTAAAGCTTTATGCTGCTCTTGTTCGTTCCCTTCATGACTGTTAGCAAGAAGGGACAAGATTTTATTGGAAAATGGCATTTTCAGTTGGAAGATTCCTTCGAATGGTATGGTTCAATACGTCTGTATATTTTGCGCTATTCTTCATCCTTCCATCGGCTTCAAACTTTTAAGACGCTCAGAGGTTAAACAACCCGAAAAACATTATTTCTGGTGAAAACTGAGAGGCTTGGATAATACTACCAAATCGGATCTTTTCGTTGTCACTTCTTCTGACGACACTTACCCGGTGTCCCAGATAGGTTCAGGAACAGCTTGCATACTTTTGCTATTATGGCATTGTGGGATTCTTCATCGATCAGGAAGGTGATGGTTTGTCCTCCGCTTTTTTCCTTCATGATCTTTCGGATTCGTCATCCAGCTGTGGAGTTGCTAATCGAATCTACTTCTTTGAAATTCCTTATTTCTGTTCTTTCGTCCATTGCACTTTCTTTCCCCCCCCCCCCATAACATCAGTCAGAAGTTGCTTTTTGAGTGGTCTTCTTGCCCACTCCAAGAGGACACCATCAAACAGTAAACAAAGCCAAAGCCAAGTCTCTATTTATATAGAGTTGCAGCACATCTGCCATAATTTGTTCGTAGTCGGCTAAGACTGATCCATGTATATCGTTCGTCGAGTTAGAGTACCACTCGGCTTTCTAGTGCTCCATTGCGTTAAAGTTGGTATCTCTAAGGGTCTGCGCCAGTTTTAAGGGTGGGTGCCGGGATTTTAGTCGATTTATTGTGCTGTTCTCGATATCATCGTGGATTGGTAGAGGTAGTTGTTATTTATTTGCGCAGGAGTGCGAGCTTTGCAGGGTGTATGTTGCTTAAAACTGGGAGAAATCTGGTTGGCTTGTCCTTGCTGTCTGATTCATTGTTTTTCGGGTTTCAATAGCAATAACTTTGGATTTCTTTAGGTCAGCGTGAAAGTTCCCTGTTTTCAAAATGTTTGAGTTGAAGTGCGAGAGCCATAAGTTGAAATGTGAACCGCTGTGCAGGAGAAATTCTGGAAATATGTCATCAAAACCAGCTTTAAACTTAAGAAGGCAGGCTTCGACTTCGTCCAGTGTAAATGGCCATGCAAACTCGATCAGTTCCTGTGATCCTCTTTTCAGTGATTGGAGTCTCTTCTTGATTGGTCTGCTGTCCATTTTATTGGGGGAGAACTTTGGGGCAGCTATTGGAGTGCTGTTGTCAAGCTTATGGAGCAGACGCCAAGTCTTACGGCTGGAATGTACAAAACTGGTGTTTTGGACTGGGTGCTGCCATTTGTCATTGCGTGCCTTATCTAAGGCCTTAAGTAACTCATCTGCAGTCGCGGGTTCACCGTATCAGTCCATCCGAAGATATATTCTTTTCAGTAGCCACTCGTCATATGTTTCTTCGCGATGGCAACGATGATGCCGACAAGACGGTTATAATTGTGTGCGGTTGGCTAGACCCGAGGTCATTGGAGAACTTGTTCCAGACTACTTTGTGGAAATTCCATCTTGATCGGGCAACGGATTCGACGATGGGGATTTGAATGTCAATTTCGATAATTATGGGCCCGTGTTGACTGCCAGGGAAATTGTTGAGGATTTTGCGACTAGTTTGGAGACGCCTTTGGTCGTCGTTGCAGCTTACGAAGGCAAGATCGGGGTTGTAGTTCCGTTGCCAGCGTCTAGAGTGAAAAAAACCAGCATCCTTTGCGTCAAATACGAGGTTAAGGTGATTTGTGTCGGTCCATTCAATCAGTTTGAGGCCGTTTAGGTAGTTTTTGACATACTTCCAGGAGGTGTGGTAGCAGTGTCACAAGTGCTGTGTATCCACATACTTTGCCTGTTTTTTGAAAGTCAGCTTGAGATGCCGTATGTGTTTCTTGGATTACTGCCACGTCGATGGTATTGTCCTTTAGAATCCTTGCTAAGCATTCACTCTTCGATCTATACTAATTCCTTCAATGTTGAGTTGCAAGATACGAACTGATGATGGTCCGATTCTCTTTGTCAGGAAGCTCTTAGAAGTGCCACTTTGTATGTTTGCTTGTGTGGGCTGCATTCAGCTAGTGTGGACATCTTGTTTGCCAGGAGATCGAGATGATATTTGATTGTTTGGGAGCCTTGTTGTGACGATCTATCTTTACACCCGATGAGACCTATGTACCTTTAAAACAGTTTTATACTTACTTCCTTACGTAAGGTGGCGCTACAGTCCGGGGTGGGTCTGGGCCTCAACCAACAAACGTCTCCTTTAAAACAGTCACAAGAAATATTTGTAACAACCTATTCATGACGTACGTACCAACGTTTAAAAAAAAAAAAATATCTTAGCCAACTTCGTTTAAGTTTAAAAAGTGTTTGCCCTACCTACGTACCTATACCTCTGGTAAAGATCTATTTCGATACAGCAGCGACTTATAAGGTGAATGTTGCAAAACAGAACCTTAAAGAGGCTTAAAACCAATGGTGTTTGACTTGGATGACCTCTCGTCCTCACGTGATAAATGTCCTAAGTTCTTCGTTAGTTGGACTCATTAGGGCATTTCAAGCCTTGCCTGCCTTTGAATTTGAGAATTTGCATTTCAAAGACATTTCCTAACAACAGTTCATTTGGTAAAAAAAATATATTTTCCACTTTTCCAAAAAAATAAATCCCGAATCGAAAAGGTGCGACAATCAGTTGAAAGAAAGAAAACTTCAAAAGCAGCGCCACAGCTCCACCCAAGTGGAATAAATTTGTTGCACACTTTTTTCTTTCGTCAATAAAATAACACCTTTCATCTTTACTCGATGCACTTGCACTTTGTGCACCCAAAAGTCCGCCAAGAATTAGACCTTAATCATCGAGTAGTCGCACAAAACCCTGCCCTTGTTAATGAGGGCAAATCGAAACGAACCGATTATGCAAGTTGGCATTCGTCAAATCGAAAGTGCTTCTTCTCATACGAGTCAATTATCGATACCTTTACCGGATATACCTCTAAGATTTTAGCCCACCCCTAGCACAGGACTCACACCGTTCTCACATTCACCATGCGTTCGTAACTTCATCCCTTCACAGTGTGTTATGTATGCAGCATGCAATTGCTTGTGTCCCAACGAGTAAACGTCCTTTTTCGTAGTCCATTGTGTTTTTTTGTTGTTTTTTTTGCATACCGTGTAGCTGTGTGCTGATGGCTGCAATTGACGATACGACAACGAAGGAGGTTGTGGTGGTAATGGTGTGCAAATATGCTCCCGTTTATGGCATTAAAAGGAAAACTTCTTTGAAATTTGCCGCTACAATTGGTTTTTTTTTTTTTTTTTACTTTTCTTGTTGACTAATGGAGCTGAAGGATGTGTGGAATGTCTTTATATTTTACCTCATATTTACGATAAATAATTCGAATATCCTTTGTCAACAATTTATAGGCTTCTAATGTTAATTGTGCGAATGAATTTTTTTATTTTCTTTCGATTGACCGTTTGTTTTTGTAGTTTTGACAGACGTGCGGCCATTTTTTCACTCTCTCACGGTAGTCCTGTCAACAATTGTTTCAACGTGAAATGAAATTTATTTTCCATTTCAATTGTAAGTATGTGTCTCATTTCCAATTGGAAAATTAAGAACAAATGGAAAAGGAATCACAATCAGAGGAAATGAAGTGATTATGAAGAATTAACAAGTGTAATGGCTGTAAATGGATTTTGGTCCTTGTGTCCTTGCAAAATGTCATTGAAGAACAAAGAGATTTCTGTCTTTGTTGTGTAAGTTAAATAATTTTATCTTTTATTGTCAATGGCTTCTTTGAGATGGAAATGTGTTTTAAGTCCTTGTAAGTCCTAAGAAGACTGTAACTTGAATTCCAACGGTAAAACCACTATACAGTTTCAAGTCTTCTTATGTTTTAAAATTTATTTTAACTGCGCTTTAAAAAAAAAAAAGGACGACAAAAACTAGTCAAAAATTTACTTCTTGGATCCAGCCTTCTCTGCCTTCAACTTGAGGATCCTCTCGCGTTTGTATTTCTTCATAACACGGGTAGTATCGTCGCTCCTTGTCCTCTTCTTTAGAGTGTTGAATGCTATCGTCAGAAGCTTGTTCCTCTGATGCTTGGCATAACTCAGCTTGAACCTGTCGAAGTCATTAAGACGGGTGCGCTTGCAAATGTTTTGTGACCTGATAGATAATGCAGTCTGCTTCCATTTGGCCTTCAGATCATTCTCTGTCCAAGCCTTGCGCACAATCTGGGTTGAAACTTGAGACGGTATTTGTTCAAGTGTAGGTTGTTCAACCTGTATTCTTGACGAAGCACGCCAGTTAATGGTCCATCAACAGGAACCCTATTTTGGTCAATCACATCGACGATAACAGCTGTAAGCCTCCCTTTAAAGAGCTCGCTGAGCATTTGGCAATTCGGTCTGTCTGTACGAATCTTTGGAACGGCATGGCTTACCGGAAAAGGTTTGTTGAGCTTTCGATGCTTGCATCACTAAAAACACAAGTCTATGAGAGCATTTTTAATCACCCCTGCCAGCGCTTCCATAAGTATTCGAGACCAAAATTAAGGAAGACATCACTAATTTTTTCCAAGCTTGGTTACGTTAGGTTAGGTTGACATGACTGTCAGGTAAAGCCAGTATACTTAGACAAATGATAAGTTCTCCTTCTTTTCAACGAAATTTCCAAATCCCAGGAGCACTCGAACTCGTTTCGGTCCACTGTTTTTCCAGGCAGAAAACCCTTTTTGGTGTAGTGGTTTGAGAAACTGTTGCATTTCCCAGAGCGGGCTCGAACCTGCACAGGTTGGGTCACAAGCGAAAACCCTACTCACTACACCATCGCCACCACACCCGCCTCAGCCGCAGCAGAGATTCTCCTTACCTACTCGTTAAACGATGAAGCGTAGACGGTTTCTGGCATCTGCATCAGATCGCTTAGGTCGTCGTAGTAGAAGACTCCTAGGTAAAGTTTTCTTTTGTGGGAGAGAGCTAGGCAGCTACAACGGAGGTGGAGAATAAATAGTTTCCTTCTCTTCTTCGTCCATACAGCTTCGTTTGCACACCAAGCCTTGTTGCATGCTTTCCTTTTAGACAGTGTCCCGTGATGACACCTTTTATGGTGCTGATATGCAATCTGTTGAGAGAAACTAAATTCGTAAATCGTTTCAGATCCAGTTGTGGCCAAATCTGTTTTGTCACTAGATACGATGTACCACTTGTCCATCTAAAATTTGTTCTTTCGATAGCATCCGCCTGCGCGACTACACACCTCGTCGTGGTCTAGGGGGCTCAGTATAGGTCAAAGATTCTCGGGAATCTCTTCCCAGATGAGACTCGAAGGTGAGCTGTAGTTGATGGGCTGGATTAAGGTGTCATACTACCCATGCCGATGATCAACCTAGCTGAGGGCCCATTTTAATAAATAGCTCAGTCGCGAACGGAGTATTTGGATACCTGGCGACCTCTGGATTAACCAGTCTTATCGGTATATTGCGGATCTCTGTGCAGGTGGACCTCCTTTCTTCGCTACTCGTGGGAACACCGTCTCTCCTTTGAAACCGAACGGTAGTAAGGCGACTATGCTGTCTAATGGTAGTGCTCCGCCTAGGTAGAAGACACATGGTCCGATTACTACCAAAAGCCGTGGGAATCTGCCAAATGCAAAAGAGGCCAGTTCCGGGTAGTAGCACGGCAATTATGCTGTCTACCGGGAAGGCTCCGGCTAGCATGAGGACTGAAGCTTTACATGGTCCAATTGCCACCAAAAGTCGAGAGCTACCTCTGAACATATCCCACTCTCGGTCCATGCAGGACTCTTCAGCAACGAACCGCATATAAGGACCTTCGCACAGCCAACCAAACGCATCCATCAGCATTTCGGAGATCTTTCTGAGAGCAAATCACCAATCGATGGTGGTGGTATTTCCTTTGACAGAATTAATCTCTTTCGGTCTTCCACATCATTATAGCGTGTTCCAGGGCGAAATATTGGCGATAAAATAAATTTTATCTTGGCTAAAGAAAAACGTGATATCTTCAACAGACATAGATAGGTACGCATCTTTTCGGACAGTCAAGCAGCAAGATCCTTGGAATTATTCTCTTCAAATTTGTTATTAGCTCTAGAGATGACGGAACAGTTCAAAATTCACCTATGTTGGGTGCCGGTGCATAGAGACATTTCAGGGAACTGTATATGGCTGTCGAACTCACAAGAAATGTCAGTATCTTGGGCATCTTGGGTATACCTTTCGCCACATGTAAACTTAAATTCAAACCGAATGCTATCGAAAGAACAAATTGAAGGTGGACAAGTGGTACAACGTAACTATGTAGCGACGAAGAATATTTGGCCACGATTGAATTTAGTTTCTTTCAACAGATTGCATATCAGCAACACGATAGGCGTCATCATGGGACACTGTCTAAAAGGGAAGCATGCAACAGTAAACTCAAACGAATTTTGAAGAAGCTGTATGGACCTTCCACCACCTTCTTTGTAGCCACCCAGCTCTCTCCCGTAAAAGAAAACTTCACTAAGGAGCCTCCTACTATGACGACCTAAACGATCTGATACAGATGCCAGAAACCTATTACGCTTCTTTAGAAGCTTCAATTCGTTTAACGAGTAGGTAAGGAGAATCCCTCCAAGATCCATGTTGTATCACAATAGACCTATTGGTCTTAGTGTACTGGCAACAGCTGGCAGCCACTTCAACCTAACCTTACCTAACCTAAGTAGTAAAACCAGCTCATAAAGAGCCGCTTCTCGTAACCATTTATGTTGTGTCTAAATCGGTTATAATGACCTTCAAGGGACCGATGAATTTGGTCGTTATAACCGATTTTGACTTTGAAGTTTTGATTCAATTAGCTTAATTAACTTTCTACACAGAATACTTGGGAGGATAGGTATAAGGAGTTTTTGGATTGTCATCACAAAGCTTCTCAATCCGACGTTTAGAGTCCAATTGTGCGAAATACAGTCAAAATAGGTTATAACGACGTACCTATCGCTTATAACGACCAATTTTGAATGTATTTCGAACGAACAAACTCTTAACGCCGGTTTGAGAAGCTTTTTCATGACAATCCAAGAATTCCTTCCTACCTCTCCCCGCAAGTATTCTGTGTAGTAAGGTAATTAAGCTAATTGAATCAAAACTTCAAGTGTAACAACAATTAATTACCCACCCCCTTTACCCTACTACTCTCATCTCATCTCATTTCACTTCAAAAACTATTAAAAGACAAACATAGGTACAACATATACCTATACAACAACAAAACAATAGAAAAACTTAAAAATAACCCCAGCTACACTCTTCACTTCAAAATAATTGTTGTTGATGTCTTTATTATTTTTCAGCTCCAAATTCATCTCACTAACATAATTCAAAAAGTACTCCATCCCAACAGTCGTCTCAAACCCAAAAAAAAAAGGAAATACACAACAACAACAATGAACACAACTGTATACTACACCTATTGCCAATCCGCACCCATAGTCATCATCATCATCAACACAAACAACAGCAGCACCCACCGCCACCGACAACAGAAAATAAAAACAAAAGTAGCAAAAACACTCCTCTTCAATGGATTGTTAATTTAAATAAATAACTCACTCGCACTCACTCGGTATGTGAACTTTGTACAACTAGATACAAATACCCGCAGATACATACGCACATACATCTGTACAACTTCACTTACACTTGAAAATATCGATTTCGCTTATAGAAATATAAAATATAGGTACACGCATACGTATTGTTGTACAAAAGACAATAGGTACACACCACAAAATTGTCATCAAAACATACAAAATGTAAACTATAGATTTAAAAAATAAAATTACAATGAAGCGTGACGAGGTTAGATAGAGAGAGAAGTATAAGGGTGAGTTGCAGAGACACAGAGAGAAAGAGAAAAGTACGAACATCCTCTAGCTAATCGATAAAACTGACTAATTATTGGCATTGCTAGGTAAAATTCTTAATTAACATGTTCTCCACTCTAGCTGGGGTGGCCAAACCTCCCCAAAACAAAAAAAAAACTTACCGAAAGGAGGGAGAAAAATAACACCCAATACAGATCAACCAAAGAAACGAATCGACGATGAACAGTCGAAATGAGAGCAAAAATACCCAAGACCAGGCAACCAAGCGAGACGGATATAATCTGGAACAAAAAAAAAACTAATTTGAGAAACCCACTTTTGGAAGTGTACATCTACACATCCCTCTGCCAGCCATCATTTCGCCTTACAAAGTCCGCACTCTCTCTCTCTTTCTTTCACTCACTGTTGATACACAACACCACACTGAATCTCATGGATACATCCCGTGTGTACACGCACAGTATCCGTGTGAACTGTAAACTGGAAGCAGTCCAAGTTGATTTCCAATGGAACTGGGATAAGTGGAATGTCTGATGTAGCTCCACCCGTGCGATAGCTACATACAAAATCGTCTAAAGTTGAAAAGAGTTCGAGATTGTATTTTATCCATTCCCAAGTTGTGTATGCAGCCAGCATCCCTTCGTTCGAGGTAAATCTCTTCTCATCATCATCGGCCAAGTTGTCATCGTCAAGGGTGGGTTGTGGCATTTTTTGGTCGTAGTCGTCGTCGTCTCGTAGAGAATCGGTACACCCGATCGGATTAACCGGAATGGCAATTGGAATTCCTACTCGGATGCGTTGCGATATCTCGAATCAGTTGTTCTCAGTACAGCAAATCGTGTACACGGTGTGAATTCTCAGTGTTGTGTATCTCACTAGATGTGTACTCCTGTCAACGTTCAACGAACTCACTCACGTATCTCCTTCTTTTGCACTGTAGTGGATGATTTTAATTTTTTGCTAAATTTATCCCTTGAAGGAGTTTTTTTTATTTTTGTCTTTGTCCTTTTGTGTTTTGAAAACGTTATTTGTTCCTCAACTCGGATTTAATTGAGCGCGTGAACGAATAAAGTGAACTAAGTGCAATAAATCAAAAAAATAAAAATAAAAAAAATGTTCCAATAAGGATCAAAGTGTTACAAGAAAAACAAAAAAAAAAAATCCCTTTAACCAAATAAAATAACATTCAACATCCCGACGGCGAAGACAACATTTTTGTGTCAAAAATGCAAGCGACAAAAATGCGCACTCCCTTCGCCATCCAAGAGATCCTTGGACTCGGTGTTGGCAGACAATCGAATAATGCATCACCGCCGGCAAGTATAACAGCAACTTTATCACCAGCCTCACCCAGAGATACTGGCTCAATGTCACCGGATGCAACTAGGATTGCAGCAGCGGCTGCAGCCGCTAATCACTGCCAATTGCCCGTTTTTAATCCGGCAAATTTCTACGCTGCCGCTGGTTACGATCACAATACATTGAATGCAGCCCACCACCATCATATGACAACACTGGCAGCAGCAGCATATTTACGTGGATTTTTACCGCCGGGTTTTAGTACACCACATGAATTTCGAGGACACTTTCAGCAGCATTTCGGGAGTCAATTTGGTAAGTGAAAAGGAAAAACAGTGACTATTTGTATTATTGAGGATAAAAAAGGATGCAATGTTGGCAATTTTTTTGTGGAATAAGTTGCAGAATTTGCATTTTTTTGGGGGGAAAAAGTTGATTAAATTCGGTCTGCAATCAGCAAGTTTAAAGAGTTCCAACAAATTTAACAGTGTTTTTCAAACTTTCAAAGAAGGAGAAGAATATCTCTGTATCGTCAAGAAAATGTATCTTTTGAAAATTTTAGTATTTATTGCATGAAAGTATATTTGTACATTAAGATTACAATCTTATAAGTTGTGAAGGCATAAATAATTAAGGAAAAGACTTAAACAATTTAATTTTAAAAGCAACAAATGTATCGAAAATTTAATAAAGGAAAAGTGAAGTAAAAGTTGAGACTAAACCTAGATTCCTAGCAGTTTGGACATACACAGACACTGTAACCTTTAGGCTAGTCAAACTGTTAAATAATATATAATATAAAGATAGGTTAGGTTAGGTAGGCGTCCCATGGGACACACTTAGGCTCAGAGCCCGTTGTGATGCCTATAGAATTCCCTGTAAAATAATTCTATCCGTAGAAACATTTAGAGTTGTTAATAAATGAGAGGATCTTCTTAAGGGGGATTTGACTGCCCAAGAAATCTTTTTCTCATCCTCAGCCCTAAAGCTTCCACAAATATCATTGTATAGAGCCCCTAATCTCCTGGAGAGTTGTCTTAGTAGGCAATGGGCTGTGATGACACCAGTAATGGTGCGAATTTGTGTTCTGTTGAGGGTTATAATCTCTTTTGACTTATGGTCATCAATAAGTCTGGTGGAGTGACACGTATGACCGCCTTTCCACCTGGAGTTAGTTTCTCTAGCTATATTTTGTATGATAATTAGTTTCACTGTACTGTTAGGTAAACTCAGACCTTTGGTATGTGAAGGAATCACATGGTCGGCTTTGCAGTTACCAGGGATGTCACTATGTCCAGGCACCAGGCAGTTAAGGACAGTCAGAGAGTTGCTAGTGACATTTGATAGGGATCTCAAAGCTGCTTGGCTGTCGCTGAAGATACAGATATCCTTAGTAGATACAATGTTCCACTTCAGCCATGATAAAGCTTTTTTTTATCACCATTATTTCCGCTTGGAAAACACTACAGTGATCAGGGAGGCGGATTGCCCGGTTAATGTTAAGTTTGTGTGAGTGGATGCCGCAGCGCACGCCTTCGTTGGTTTTAGAGCCGTCTGTATAGAGGTGAATTTGTTTGTTGACGGATTTATGGAATCTATAACAGTTGTCCTGTGTAGGGGTTGTGACTTTAAATGCCATTTCAAAGGAGTTGAACGGGAGGGTTCTATCAAATTTGTTTGGTAGGTTGTGAAATCTGTATTAAATACGGGAGTGCCCATAAGGTAATTGGATCCAAAGCGAAGTTGCTTTAAGAAGAGCTGCTGCATTTGCCGCAACTTGTTTGGCTAGGGAGTCCAGAGGTCAAGATGGTCTCTAGCGCAGCAGAGCAGCAAGAATTGACCTCTGCGGCACTCCTGTAACCACAAAAAAGTAGACACCACATTTCCAACCACCCCACCACACATTGCTGCCGTTCATTCAATTACGAATTCAAATGTTTAGTAGTAGCTTTTCGGAGAGGAGCGAATGGTCATTTCTGTCGAAAGCCTTGAAAAAATCCAATAAAGTTAAAAAGGTAAGACAGTTAGAATCGGGTGCTTCTCGAATGTCATCTACTACAAGTAAGAGGGCAGTTTTGCAACTTCTTTTTGCACGAAAACCAGATTGAGCAGGACTTATAAGATTGCAATTGTTTAAATACACTTGCATTTGTTTTGATACAGCCTTTTCGAAGACCTTTGATAGAAACGGGAGGATAGCAATAGGTCTATACTCGGTAAAATCACTCCTCTACGACTTTTGGATTGGGATAATTTAAGCCATCTTCCATAGGTTAGGGTACTGACAGGTGGTTAAGATGGAATTAAGTGTGTACATAAGTGATGTACGGAAGAATGTATGATAAGAGAAGTTTCAAAAATTTCGGGTTTACCTCATCCAGTTCCACTGCATCTGCCTCTAGCCCTGTTTTTTTGGGAGCTGTATACCCAGTCCAGTAAAATTTTACACACAAAGCAATAACAACACACCAAGTGGGGATAACTTCCCCCAGTAATCGCGAGTGAGGATTGCTACAGCTACATAAATTGGCACCTAGAGCGAGAAAAATCTCATAAATTAGCTTTTAGCCGATTGTACTTGTTCCTTTTGCTTGCTTTTGACATATAAAAACTGTCAAATACAGAGAAAAAGTTAAATAAAATTCGAGCCGCAAACCAATTGGTTTGTGCGGCTGCTACTGCGTTTGAAGTGAGTATAAGTCGTTTTTTTTTTTTGACGTGAGTATAATTCTCAAAGAAACACGGCTAATATGACAATTATTTCAGTTCAAAGATAGATAAGTTCTTAATTTAGTGTTGAATGTTGCTGTGTCGTCTATTCTTCTAATGCGTGGTGGCAAAGTATTCCACATGCGAGTTGAATTAAAGAAAAATTGACGTTCGGATGTCAAAGATGAGAAACGAGGAAGAATCAGTTGACTGGATCTGTTTGAAGAGGAGAATATGATTTTTTCGTATACAAGGTATGTAGGCTGACGAGTAAGCAGGATATCAGTAAAAGTTATGCTGTTAAGTCGCGTGGAGAAGTTGGATATTCGATTGTACCGGCGCAAGCCAAAGATATATCAAATTATGCTATTGAAGGCAACATTAAGTTTTCTTTTGGATGTGTAGCCAGCAATTATAGATTTAATACCGGTACAACTGGTGTTTTCGCCAGCAGAATCCGGGTTTCAAGAGTAGTTAAAGATCGTGTAGCCCACAAAGCTCGAAGCCCTTTACAGCTGCGTTAATGTGGCTATCCCAAGTTAAGTCACGGCTAAAGATCATACCGAGGTTTTTTTTACCTTATCCACATAATCAATCGGAGTATTGTTCAACGTGATGGAAGGAAAGTATGATAGATCCACAGACTTGTTGGAGATAACTTTGCATTTAGATTTTTCTGCGTTAAGTATTAGCCCATTACCTAACGACCTCCGCGATCCTCATTAATACGGCTCACAGCATCCTCAATTAGGCCCAAAGGACAACTTAGGACGAGCTGATCATCGTCAGCGTACATATGAAATGATCGGAAGGGACATCATTTACAAAGAGCGAAAATAATAAGGGGTCCTTGGGGGACCCCGCTGGTTGTAGAGAGAAAGTCTGACAGAACCTTATGATGATGAGATCAACTTAACAGCGCTATGTTCGAAGTTATAAAGCCTAGATAGTTTTTGGCACAAAATTGTTTGAGAAAGAGGAAGAAATACTGTGAATTATAAGCGATGGCAACAGTACTAATAATTCTCCCCAGTCATCCTGGACACCACCCTCGGAGCAAAAAGACTGAAACCTAATACCACCTGAGTTTCAAAAAATCACTACGTCAACTAGCGCTTTGTGAAAAGCATCATAAGGGTATTGATAACCTCTTTAGCACTAGTGAATTATAAAAATAAAAAAACGGACTCGACATAAATGGTATAAGTTGGAGTTGTGAATGGGAGTTTAAAAAAGAAGCTTCTCCACATGAGTTTTAAAGCCGTTTTAGCCCCCACGAACTTCTCATGAATATGAGAAGACCGAAATACCTCCAAAGACTAGCTCCCTTGCAGTGATCTTCTTTCTACCTCGTGGAGGGCCAAAAACCATAATCTTGGACTTGGAAGTGTTAATTTTTAGATCCTAAAGATCGCAGTAGCCTTCTAAATTTATTTATTTGCAGCTGAAGAGTATGTGGAGTTTCAGCCAGAATGTGTGCTTTTTTTAAGATGTCTTCCAGAGATGTCTAGCCACGACTTTATTTACTCAAAATCGAATTTAAAAAGCGACTTATTGAAGCAATGAAATGTTTATGGTAGGTAGGTAGAGATGGCTTCCTGGGAAACCCTACCAGAAACAGAAGAAGCACTTGTGCGCCTTTTCGATACCACAACTCACATGATCGGACTGTTGATGGGTAAGACTAAGAGGGGTAGTGTTCAAATCCATCTCGTGGTGAAAAATTAGATGTCAGATACGTAATTTCTTAACAAAGGCTTTGCCGAGTGTGAGATGTCTGGTTCTAGCTTATGTCGAGCTGTCACCGACCAATTGGAATAGGGTTTCTCTTTCTTGTGTATTGTTTCAACTATGGCTTTGAGTGGCCAGTGGTCTGTTGATTAAGTCGTACGTCTTATTATTATTGTATGTAGGTCATGTCTTCTGGCATTTCTACGCTGTGTTATCTGGAGTTGACAATAGAGGGAAAGTGCTGGAGAATTTTTCCCTTGATGAGTCCTATCGCCAATCCAACATATAGCCCTTCTCCGAACATGCACTAAAATGATATGCGAACGGATCAAGAACATCAGACGAAACCAGAGTAGGAGTGATTGGGCACAGAAACAAATCCTACTATGCAGCAGAAATTCAAACCATTAGAAGATGCCCACAGATAACCAAGGAACAGAACCATCGCAGGGAAGACATGTCTCTATTATCAGGGAGCCAGGCTGCTTTTAAAGCACTAAGTGCATAGTTTGGGAATGGCTTAATGGAATCAAGTCACACTTTCTTGGGTACGAGGTCACATGAGTGTCCCGGGTAATGAAGAAGCCGACAAACTGACAGGGACATGAGTAGACAACTACTTTAAAAGACCAGAAGCCGTCTGCGGGTTAGGAGCACACATCATCTAGGCGGAACTGAGAAATGGGGAGGAAACCAAAAGAAATATTCATTGGAGAGAGCTTCCTAAGCCGAAGTTGTCCAAGCTACTTCTCGGGAACTACCACCAGAAGAGATCGAACAGAGAGAACAGATTAAGAATGCTTACGGACTTTCTTGTAGGACACTGTAAGCTCAGGAGATACCTTACGAAAGTTAGCTAACAGGACAACAAAGTTGTAGATTCTGCAATGAGGCTGAGGAAACGCTTGAACACATTCTATGCGTTCAATCACATCTTATTCAGTAATCTGAGGGCGCACAGAAAGGAATTCCAAATAAACACCGTCTGCGAATAAGTGCATATGTACAGTACATAGATGGGTACTAACAGAGCATCAATATCGTCCATCAATTTGACATTGGCTTTTAGCACTGACACAAAAGTCTCAAACATTGACTCCTTCTCCATAAGCTTGACGTTCCATCCAAGAAAATTAAGATTTCAAATAAAAAGAACATTCGTTCATCACTCAAAATGTCAGCTCAACCTTAACATTGATGTACGCACCATCCTTAACCAAAGGAACGCCAATTTTCCAACTTCTGCCACCCAAGTGAACTAATCTTCTCCTAATAACAGCATGCGATCTTTAAAACTCCAACAACAATACTTCTAAACCCACAATGATGCACCAAGGAGCAATAGGCACTATAGCTTCAGAATTCGAGTACATCCCTAAAGCATCATCCCTCTTCTATCTGTCACCCACCCCTTTTCGTTTCATCCACATCACTAACCACTGCTCCAAGACGAACTGCACATGAAGCACTGACATGAGCAAAGAATAATTGGCCTACGGAGCCTTCACGTGAATCATCTCTCCCACATGCCCTAGCGAGCATTTTTTAATTTATAGTTTACTTTGTTCCCTATGCCCTATGCCATTGCCATGCCCCACTAAGATGTGTAAAGAATGGAACGTACGAGCGAAGGGGGGAGTGCGAAAAAAAAAGCATTCCAACACGTAAACAATGCTTTGTAGGGCTATTCTGGATCCGAGGGAGGTTTCCTTTATTCCCTATTCTTAGAGGTCTTCTGGTGCTTTGCTTTTTATCAAGTCCAATACCATGGAGCTCCGAGCTGTGTTTCTACTTTACTTGAGAGCTCACTTTAACGCGTGCGACAACAAGAATTATCGCGCTTTTTTTCCTCACACCCCCGATAAACTGCATGATGTTGGTGTCATCAGGATTGTGCCTCCTTACTCCTTCGAATGACAACGAGATAGAGATGAGTGAGTAATCTACTGGCTTGGTTTGGGTGGTCTATCTTTTCTAAAGGTTAACGGTTATAGATAACTAAAAAATCGCAGTAAAAATGCAATTGAATCGACTGTATTACAGTATGTGACGCAAGTGATATTCTTTCAAACGGAATTACTAGAATATTTTGAGCGGTAAAACAGAGACTTATTCCAGAAGTTATAGGAAGACGTCTTCAAACGTACCAAATCCCAAACTGAGGGACTATAAAGGCAAGGATCAACCCTTTACAGATCCAAAGAGATAGAACTCCAAAACAGGACTGGTTCAAATATTTATTCTCAGCGCTGTAGTGACCTTCTTTTTTTTTTGTAAGCGGAGAGGGAACATTGCATACGCACCGCGTTCCAGCTTGCACGATAGTGTCTGATTCTTACTGACTAAACCTTACCACCGCTAGCTCAGTTCCTTGCCCAGCGGGACCACCGTTAGGCATTACTTCACGGGGCGGGTCTTACGATTTACACGGTCGTCGCTATCTGCGTTTATCGCACCCTTCTCCGACTTTTTGCCTGTCTGAGCTCGGCTTGGGCAGTTAAAAACGACATGTTCCGGATCTTCGTAGTATCCTGGACATGCTGGGCGTTCTGACGAGTCGTCGAGTCTAAAGCGATGGAGGTATCGGTGGTAGCCCGACAGAAATTGCGTCAGTTGGTAGACTTCCCCATATCTTCTACTTATCCAGGGTTCAATCCTGGGAATAAGTTTGTATGTCCACCTACCCTTGTGTGAGGTATCAATGTTTTCGTTTCTTCCATCCCGAACTCTTATGCTTCATCAGCTAGGATGTCTATGGGGATCATACCAGGGATGACGTACGCTGCCTCGTCCGAGATTGTCCTGTAAGCCGATATAAATCTAAGTGCGGTTAGTCTTCAGATTCTATTCTGAAGGTTTCTCTTGTTCTGCGGCGACTAATGAGGACTGCCTCCATCTAGTGTTCTGCCAAAGCTAATCTAGCTCGTCTAAGTGTTTCGCTGTAACCACTATCGCTATGTCGTCAGCAAAGCCTATAATTTGTACTCCATCGGGAGTTGACCGTCTCAGTTAGCAATCCTTCGGCAATCTAACAGAAATCTCAAAAAAATGGCGGGTGTGTCCGTGTCGCGGTTATGGCCAGATGACTTGAATAGGTCTACAATGTTCGCTTAGAGATCGTTTCAAATTCAATGGTATCGGACGGCAAGTTGCTTATGAGCAACTGACGGTATGCAATAGTGAAAGTGTACCGTATTCCTAAAAGTATGCATCACTTTTGAGAAAGTGAGAGATTTGCGGAACCAATGCAGCGAAACCTCTTGTGGCCGCGCTCGCCCTTTCATACTGGAGACGTTCCGGCAAACCACAACCTCAGCCACCCAAGGATAAGAGCCTCACACAAAACCATCGCTCTTCATTTCTTTTGGTCATCGATGAACTCGGGATGGTTCAGGGAGGCCAATTGATAATATAATATATGTTCATTGATTTTAGGTACCCCACACCACACCGGGGAACACAATGGATCCGTTAAGATCCGAGTGAGGTTGTACTTAAGTGCAGCCACCCCTACAACCTAACCTAACCTAACTCGGACACTGGCAAGTGGGCGCGCAGCGACTGTCAAAAGAGCAAAGTGAACAGACACACCTACTCTTGGGAACATTTGCAGCAGCCGAGAGGTTTGAACACGTTCATCTAGATATCGTTGATCTGTTGCCGTCCTGCAAGGGGTTCAGCTACCTGGTAACATGCATCGATCGAGCTACATCACTGCCACGACCGTCGCGGACACATTCTTATTCAACTGGGCCGGCAATTCGAATCTGTTCTCTTCCAACGCTTCGCCCAAATCGCCGGCCGTAACGGGGTAGTAGAAGTAGAGATTTCTTCGAATCAAACTTCGTTTAGGAACTAAGAGAGGAATTCCAATGCACTTCACCAACATTAGGCAGTCGCCACGCAAGACCAGTATTTGTCCCCACGGATTTGAACACTGCCTCCCAGTTTTACGTGCGGAACGACTCTGTCCAACGTCACCTACAACCGGCCTACTCTAGACCGTACCCTGTACTCGAGCGTCAACGACTTCCCTTCACAGTTGCCTTACCGAACACGGAGGTCCTCGTTTCCATTCAACGGCTCAAACCGGCTTACAGGGAAGCCGACTGTATTTCGCAGGACAAGCCAACTCCGCCACCTGGACCAATCACATCCCTCAGACCATAGCCCGCGAAAGGCGCGACGGGTGCAACAAAGTCGGGCAGGATAATCAAACCGCCACTGCGTTTTGCTTCCGCAAAGGAGGAAGTCCTATAGCGGGTGGGGTTCGCTACAGATTCTTAGACGGTTAACTACGAACCCCCACCTCTACCTTTGAAATTCCAACTTCCTGATGTCATCATCATTACTCAGTACGATCAACTCTGCAAGCCACAAGTGTTTGGCACAACAGCTTTCGAGTTGACATCTGATTGACTTTCTGACATCAGAAGTTAGACCTGGAACCTTCAAGCAGATAAGCGATCTTGCTAACCACAACACTACGACCACCCTTCATGGATTTGGCGAAAAGATAGCTCGAAGGATGACCAAAGCACACACGAGTCTCTTTAGGAAACTTGAAAGTTGTATTCTACTGCTGCAAAACTTGGTCCTTTGAAAGCACATCCACCTAAACCATTAAACGACCTTGAAACACTCTCTGCACGACCTTCCAGTCTTTCAGCAACGAATTCAACTGCAATATTGACAAGTATATGTCCTTGAACGTCCACAATGCTATGAATTTAGACCGAACGCATACATATTGCACTTTTGTCACCAAACGCACACAAAAAAAATTGAGCTAAAGGAGCTCATTCTCTTCCACCGACTTACCTCTTGACACCACCATCGTTCTCACCTTGGCTATTGTACTACTGCTATTGTATTACATCCATTGCAACTACTCAAACGCACAAGGTGTGAAAGATAAGTCTTTCAAGATTCTGGTTCCATTCATTCGTTCCCTCAACAGGAAGCGCGAGCTAAATTGCCAACTGTGCCCAAAAGATATGCATCACACATTGATTCCCCTCCACAAATGAACAAAACTTCTTCTTCTCATAATCATCCACATCATCATCGCCTTCTATGTACCGTTATTGCATAGTGAACTGCACACCTCAGTGAATCCTTGAGAATATATAAAACAAGTGTCAGACGAAAAAGCATCTAATTAGCTACGCGAGCGAAATGACGTTTAACGCGAAACATCATAGAAAATAATGAAAAGTTGCAACATAGAGAGTGAATAAGACAAGTGAAGGGGGGGGGGCTGATAAGACTGCTAGGGGATGGAGGGTTTCCTTTCAGACATTCTTTTTAAATTTCTGCACACAAATACATAATATGTATAAAGCTACTTAAGCGTTGCATGTCATGCCCCTGTGAGCCACTCAGTAGCATGGAAAAAATTGCAAATCTACAGCGAACGGAGGGGTGTATGAAGAGAATCCCTTTAGGATTCAATTGTCACTTCTTTGAAGAAGCTTTCCTTGAATTAAGTCAACACCTAGGCAGATGAAGATACGACGACGGACGGACGAGGGGGAGACATAAAAAAAAACAAATGGGCAGTGTTTGACGCATATGCATGTGCATACATGAAAATGCAATGGTATTTCGGTGCCTTTTGTTGCACTTTGTCCTTCATCGGAGAGTAAAAGTTACTTTTGTAGTCGCTGTGCGGCATAAATAGCTTCACATTGGGTTAAAGGGGACGAACATGCTACACGGATGGAGTTAATTAATTTTAATGAATTCTCACTGCGTGTGCTGCGGCAGTTGGTTTCCTTCTATGAATTGGGGCTGTTGCATGCATGCACTTTGGTGCAAATTAGCCATTTGAAGGTGTGTTTTCTTTAAGATATTTCAGTACGAACTATTTTGGGTCTAGTAAGAGGATTGAGCAAGGCCTTAAGCGCAGCCTGACTGTCTTCGCTACAGACGCAGATACTCCGTCCCTTCCAATGGTTTTTCCCCTCCGCTTGGAAGACAGATGCATAAATACCTAGGGGAAAGTGCAGTCTAATGTTGTCGCTTTCCACAAAGTCTCCAGCACCTGGTCTTGGAGCCAACTGTAAAAATTCGACAACATTCCTTACCCAGCTCAAAAAAGGGGGATAGCCACTTCTGTGCACAGGGAAAGTCGATCGTAGTCTTAATTCCGGAACCATTGCGTCAGATGGCATATCCATAAGATTTGATTTAAAAGGTCCTCAAAACTCCAAGACGTGTTAAACCAAAAACCACTACTTTTTAAACGGAAGATGGCTCTGATCGTTTCGCCCATGATGTAAACATCAAGGGGTAGTAAATTGAGCATTGCATCTAGAGCAGAGCCAGGCGTGCTGGGAAAAGCCCCGGTGCAGCCGAGACAAACCGTTATTTCGAGTTTAGTGAAAATAGCAGTCACGTTTTTGTGTAAAAGCTTATTCCACCATACAACCGACGCATATGCTAAGGAAGGTTTTACGATCGCTTTATAGAGCTATAGAACTCTTTTCGGTGATAGACCCCATGTCTTCCCAAAAGCGCCCTTACACTTCCAGTAGGCTGATAAAGCTCGAGCCGCTTTAGATTCGACGTGTTTCGACCAAAGACGTGTTTCCTATCCAAGATTACTCCTAGATATTTCACTTCGTTGGCGAGTGGGATTCTGATGCCTTTGAGCACTGGTAGAGTCAGTCCAGTCAGCTTCCTCTTCCTAGTGAAGAGAACAACTTCAGTTTTCAGAGGATAAACTAAAAGCGCATTCCGAGTCAATCACATCCAAGGCCATATGCGCCTTAGTGCAAACAGTTCGCAGGTAGGGACCAACAGACAGTACGGCAACGTCATCTGCATATGCCTGAGCGTAACTGTTGAGACTGTTAAGCAGTGAGTCGACCAGCATGCACCACAGTAAAGGAGACAGAACGCCGCCTTGTGGGCAGCCCCTGTTTAGGAGGTTCGACATTGCTTTCCAAGAGGTGGAAGCGTGAAGAATCGATGGTGAATCGAACCTGTGTCAGTTCGCTAAGCAGTACAACACACTTACCCCTAAGCTTCTGCGTTTGTATTTCGTTGTTCGGTTGTGGAAGGTAAGATATGAAGCTCTTAACTTATGTAGGTCTCGGTTGGGCCCGTTGTAATTCCCCTCAAACGCCTGTTGAGAAAGTTTCGTGTGGGGTCGGGCGATAGAATTTGTGATTACGGGAAGTGACTGTGAAGTGTCTATTGATTCTGTGTAAGATCAGGAAAATCTTCGAATGTTTCTGACAAACTTCAGGATATCACCGATCACTTTGCTGTCTCAAGGCTTATCCACGTATAACCCCAATACTCTTTGACGTTTGGTTTGATAGTTTGGCTCTAAAAAGGTGGCGCCTGGCAACCCTGCGTTCTGCTAGAAGCTCACCAGTCTACCAAGGTTTTACACTTTTGTATTCATTGAACCTCTATGTTGTGCAGATCAGTCCTAGGAACCCACCATTCCCTTGGTTGGTGTCACTACTCTCCTAGCTGACCTTCTGTTTACAGTTTCGGAGCAGTTGATGCGACTTTTTAGCTCTTTGGTGGGTGGTGGAAGGTATCACGAGGCCAGAGTATTCTTTTGTTCATCCTAAACTCCAGGCGGAGTTATCCTGTACTCATTTGTGGAACGTAATATGTTGCAAGCACCTGTTTTGCAAGGCGGTTACCAGTCTGCTGTGATGATGCTTGGATGGCCTTCAATATACCTCGCCTAGTGAGACCAGTACGCCCAACGATTCTGACTCCACTCCCAAGACCCGCAGTTGATTTTTGCTATTTTGCGGTTTAGCATGGTATTGCTTCCACTTATAGCTGTTCAGTCCGTTGTTTTGCTTTAGCAGAGTTGTGGGTTCCTCGGTTTAGCGGCGTAAATAGCTCTTTGCGATGACGGGATCAGTTTTATAAGTTTTATTCTCGCTTGAGATTCGACTTAGAGAAGTTCCACTGTATTTCATGAACTACGCCACTGCCTCGGTTAGATCTGCGATCCATACAGACACCCAATTTTATTTTATTTAGCAGTCCCCTTATGAAGGTTTTTAGGGATTCTGTTGATTGCAGATCTCCACGGCACGAGTGGTACTGATCACCCTTAAACCCGGTCCTGGTGAAGTTCAGGGGCACCGCACTTTGGGCGTTGTCAATTGTTCCATTTAGTGCCCTTTGAAACTGCTCTTACTTGCGTTTCCCTGGTGCGTGTTTGTACGTCCCTGGTTTCGGATAGGCGGCCACCATTCTACCCTTCTTCGCTCCTCCTTGGGTTCCCTGGTGAAGCAGAAGTTGGCTTCAAATGTGTCGGGTTAGATGTCCTGGAGACATTGTGTTACTTATTTTGCCCTTCAAAACCTGGCGCATTCTCTTTCTGCCACCATGATCTGCCAGTGCTTCCTCTGATGACGAGGAGGCTTTTAGTGTTCGACCATCTTCGCCCGACTTACATATTCGTCGTCAAGTTACACATGACAACTCATTTCTTAATTTTTTTCCGACTTACTTGCGGAAAGGTGAGGTTTGGGTAATTGGAAAGTAAATGGACGTCTTTTAGGACAGACCAAGCCGGCTGAGGTATTTTGTGCACCATTTAAGGAGAATTAGACTTTGAATCCTTGCCTACTCTGATCCATTGCTCTAACAAAGGCTACCTTATGATTTGATTCGTTTTTTCTTGTCTTAAACGCCGAGAATGAGCGAACGAACAGCCCTTGGCACTGCGATTTCTAATGAATCCTATTGTGCCTTCTCTAATGTTTCCTAAATGGATTGTTTCGCTCCAAAAGATATCAGGAAGGTAAAAAACGTCTCTGGGTGGATGGCAGCAAGCTGTTCCGTAGGGACAACTTCTCTTTCTGAGTTGAAAGAGAGCTATGGGCATTCCATAATGATGTGTAGAGAGGTCTTTTTACTCTCAAGGCAGAATCTATAGCTTGAATCTGCAACAAGGTTCATGCGATGTAGGTGCTTGTTCAGGCGACAATGACCGCTGAGAAATCCAATTAGAGCTCTAAAGTTACTCCTATCGAGGTTCACAATTAAATTGGATTTTCTTTGTGACGGTACAGGGAATACCAGTTTCGAAGATGCTTGTCTTGGTGCGTTGAGCAAGGCTTTTCTAGATTCTTGCGAAGAATGATTTACTTACCCCATAGAAGGGTTCGGTTCCAATGAATTTTGTTGACGCTCCGTCTTTTGCCAGTGAGTCGGTTTTTTCATTGCCCGCCATGAGCAGGAATCCAATAAAGGATGACCATGTTGTTCCAAGCTAGGTCCGCGATTACATTGCCGATTTCTAGGACTAGTTTCGATTTGATGGTAGGCGAGTCGAGCGCTTTTAGGACAGCATGACTCTCTGAGAACTGAACTGATTGAGTCTCACACATTGATTGATGGCAAAGACCTCGGCTTGGAATATGGACAAAGATTCACCAAGGTTGACTGAGAAGTTCGCACCTGAAAATTCTCCAAAAATTCCGGAACGAGTTCCTGTTTCCATATTGGATCCGTCCGTATACCAGACGAGTTAAGGGTTTGTGGATCCCCCAGTCCTTCCTTGACGGGATTACTATTGAGAAGTTTTTGTTGAAACAGTATTCGAGTAGCATGTCGCCTGGAGGTATGCTGAAGATCGTGTCTGCATGCTTAACTACCAAAAGATCACCTCTATCCACTGCCAAGCTCCCTTAATCCGACTGATTCCTAATTGAAAGGCTAGATTTCTTGACTGTCTTGATTTTCATTGTCCTCCTGCCCCATTTCCCTATCTGAAACCCATTCAGAGTCCTCCTTAAATACATTTCTACTACTTCATGAAAGAATGACTAGGTTTGCTTCAAGGAAATCTGCGTAAAGAACTTAAGACCGATCTCGTTACGTTTACGAAACTCTTCGACTCCCTAGAGTTGGAAGAACGAGTTCTCTTTTTAGCACTCAAAGTAAAGACTCATGTTTCAGTGTCTTTGACAACCAACACCAAATGCAACCCATAAAAATACACCCCACCAGCGTACCTACTTAACCCCTTGCCATCAGTTCCAATTCCAATTCCAACTAATAAGCCCACCTTGACGAACTCATTTAAAAAGATCGGAAGAAACAGAAAAAATTCCAAGAAGTCTTGCTGAACATTCCCAGAACCACGTGGTATGCCTACACTTGCTTTTTGAAGCTTCCAATACCATATGGACGTCATCCGTCCCCTGAATAAGAAGTCGCAATCCAATTTCCAATTGCAATCCTCAAGAAATTCTAGAATCGAATACACTTCCTCGGTATCACACTCACTCACGGTATTATATTTGTTGTTGTTCTCCATTGGAAAACGATGACATTAAGTGGGCACACAGCGTAATAACATAGATGACTTCTGATCTCTGTGGCATGCAACCCCTTATGACGTGAATGTGAATGTGTGCCGTGTGGTGTGGCCTAAGATGACGACAGCCCGATAGTGATTATGATGATGAGTGAATGTTTCCACTTGAGGTTGTCCGGCCTCATCGTCATCATCATCATCATCATCATCATCGTCGTCGTCGTTGTGGACGTGGTGCAAATGATGGCGATGATGGTTCAGATTCAGATGACGATCTTGTGTGCGCTGGGATATACATACGTGTATCAAATGCAGCAGCTGGGTCGTGCGTCTATCCGCCGTGAAAATGGCAGCGAAGCGACTACAAGTACAAGTAGTGTGCAAACAGAGTACAGTAGTAGCAGCCAAACACAAGGTGATGCAGTTCCGTTTTCCAGGAATCATTATCTTTTCATAAAATGCTTCCATTTTTTTTAACAAGTCGAGTGTTTTCATTGGTATTTATCTACTTGAGTTTTCTTTGCTGCGCGTTTTACTTAGAATTGAAAATGTGTAGTGGGAAATTGACGAATGAACAGCAGAGGCAGGGGAAATTTGTTAATTGAACAATTAGGCGTTCGCACACAGACACAGTTAGGTAGTTGATGGCAATTTCTTTGATTTGATTTCTATTCGTTTGTTTAGTCTTTTGTGGTCATCAATTAAATATCGCTTTCAATTGATTGCGAATGACGACCACTGATGCTGACGATGATGATGATGATAATTGGGAGAAAGTATCACGTTACCAGGGTGACACACACGCACACGCACACGGAATACCTACTGCGAAATATTTAAAAAGGACAATTGATATAGGCATACTTAATTATCTGGTCATTGGACGCAGGAATATTTCCGATGTACTGTGACTAATTGATGCTTGAAATGGGACAAATAGGGTATTGTCCTGTAACAGTAATTCAATCTTGTAAATTTCCCATCGTGTGTACTTAAATGTAATCAATAGGAGTGGTCTCCTGGTCAAGGCTGATGGTCATCAGTAATAACTTGACAATCGTGGCAGTCATGTGTACAGATGACGTGGTAATTTAAGTATCCCCCTTCTCCGCAGTGATTTGTGGTCACGAGTTGTAGATTTGGTTTTAACTCGGGTGAAACAGAACTTTTACTAGCTACTATCACGAACAAAATACCAACTTTCAAGCTTGTACGTCTTAACACCAAATTTACCAAGCAGATGTGGGCGAAGCTTGATCTCAAATGCTCCCACTGTCTCATCATACAAAAAAAGGGACACCGCACCTTCGGCAAGAACGCCAATAGGCTGGGTCTCCTTTACAATGACTTTTGCAGAAGCTGCACCTTCTTTGTAAATGCCCGACCCCTTCAGCTTGCAAAAGAGTATAATTAGAGGAACCAGCTTCTTTCATGATCCAAACGAACTTGCTGACATCAGCATGGACCGGCTCCAGGCCTTCATAGCAAGCTCCGGCTGGTTCTACTGATTCTGGTAGTACTTCTGGGCGAAGTACAGATCCATGTGGTAACATGAAGGACCTTATCTGACTAAGTGAGATTGCTTCTGCAGCCTGCCACTCCAACCTAACCTAACCCAACACCCAAGTACTTCTTCTATCTTTCAGTACAAGGTATCTTGGCGTTATCCTTGAGCTACGCTCAACTGAAAATTAAATATAGAACAGTAGTAGTAGTAGTAGTAGTAGTAGTAGTAGTAGTAGTAGTAGTAGTAGACTTTTCTTTCTATATAATTCACTAGTGCTTAAGGGGCAATGAATACCCTTACGATGCTCTTCACACAGCGCTAGTGTTGGTGTAGTGATTTTGAAACTCAAGTGGTATTAGGTTTCAATATTTTTTTGCTCCGGGGTTGGTGTCCAGAATGACTGGGGAGAATTATTGGAACTGTTGCCATTGCTTATAATTCACAGAATTTCTGTCGAACATTTCGAACTACACAGCACCGTTCAGTCCTGTTTGGTTTATGAATCTATATTTTCGTTTGCAGATAACGTGGTTTTACTCCAATGAACAGGCTTTAACTCATCCAAAATAAGGGAGGTTCCTACAAATTGCTGCACATTTTCTCTCTCTTCCCTGAGGTTGCATGAACTGCACTCTACATAGTTTTGACGTAGAAGTTCGCCCCTGACGTTTCTGACGTTTTTGATCCCAAAGTCGTGTTGGAGTACTCAATACATATTTCAGGATTTGCTCTCCTATGCCCTCTCTGTGAATTTCAGAAAGCTTGTCAACTCTATGCCGCGCCTTCTTCTAGTGGTAAGTGACACATTGTGTTGAAGACTCAAACTTGACCATTCCTCGAAGAACTGCAATTTCCCTTGAAGAAACTGCTTTGCAATCATACTGGGTCGCCGATGACTTGGAAGTGTCATTACTTTTGCAATATACAGTGGAGTCCGTTTACGACGTGACACAACAGCGTGTTAGGTTTGCATACAACAAAAAAGCTAAGATTTTCCATTCGTTTTGTGCGTCGTCCGGTTAGAACGTCGGTCCCTTGTTTGTCGCTATTTCCGGATTTTACTGCAGTTGAAGTGCATGAAGCAAGGGACATGTAGTTAGGGGTGTGTTCTGGAAGTCTGAATATTTTTGCAATGAAGTAGCTCAGAAACTTCTCCACGTCCTCATACTTAAAATATCCCCATTCTTCCCATACCTGCGGTGCATAAAACATTATAGATCCACATGAAGGCTTCAAAAAGTTTACACTCTGCACTAGGGGCTACACCCAGGACTCCTCTTCAATTGGAGTTGATGACTTTTTTTTAGCTTTTTTCAGTTTCTCTTTGAAGGTGTTTTTTTGGAACGGTAGCCTTGACGAGATCATGACTCCGAGGTTCTTATATTCCCACACTTTCTCTAATTCCTTTCATCTCTTCTGCGCTTACCCGTCCTGTTCCAAAAAGCCATTATTTCCAATTTGCACGTATTCACTGTTAGATTCTATAGACGGCAGTACACTTGCAACTTGATTATCATGATGGGGTCCCTGCCAGTATTACAACGTTGTCCGTATACAGAAGAAAGTGGATGGTCAGCCTGACGAATGGGATTCCACTTGGCAAGGATGTTGTAAGGTCATCGAAAAAGAGCGAAAAAAGTAGAGGGCTTAGACGCAGGCAGACGCTCGGCCTTACATCACCCTCCTCTGGGTTCCCGCCCAAAGTAACATTGAGGGGAACGAGAGGCCGACGCGTTAGGCAGATGTGGTTTTACCGTGGATGCCTCCCGTGCGGAGTCAGTCTGCTCTCCGATGGGACTCATCAAGGGCAAATTTTTCCAACACTTCCTCTCCATTGCCAACTCTAGGTGGAAAAATCTTGCAACCTGTGCCATGTCCAGATATATTTGGACCGCCTACAATAAAAACAGAACGAATGAGACAGCAAGAATCACAGCAATAAGCACGGGTCAGTAGCCAATTGGTCCACACGCTGCCAAGTTAGGCATCCTGTTCAACCCCCCCGTAGTTGCGACAATTCACACGAAAAGGAAGCGCTATTCCACTTTCTCTGTGGCTGCCCGGCACTACCCAAAGCCAAACAGTGCACTCTCGGAAAACCCTTTTTCAATGAACTATCTGAGACTTCTAACATAAAATTCAGCAACAATTTCAGGGTGGATCTGAAAACTTCACTCTAAGCTACGCCCATCAACATCCAGGTCACGTGAGTTGTGGTATCAAAACGGCGTTTCCGCGCTACTTGTGTCTCTGGCAGGTTCACCAGGTTCAATCCCTTCTACCTGCCTACCTAGAGGGCTTAGACCTTAGAGCATAGGTTAAACAAAGCATGTGTCGCTGTCTATGCTTGCAGCAAAACTTATGGTTAAAGGTGGGGACTCCAACCTAAGACGGTTCTCTGGTTGTTCATTGCCATGGTTTGTTCCACTTCTTACAGTTGGCCAAGCTGTTTGCATCTTACTCTGCTTTCTTCTTTATTTTTTGATTCTTAATAGAGAACGGGTTTTTTTTTGTTTTGCAATTTAGCAAGCCTATCTAAGGTATCAGGTCTGGAGATTGGGGGGACCAGCTCATCAGATCAATGTAATGCTCCTGAATCCACCTTTCGACTCTCACAACACCACTCAAAAAGTAATCATTCATCCGAACCACGGTTCACAGATATCACTTGCTGAGATGTACAAAATAAATAGGAATTCAGCAAAAATATCCTATTTATCCTTTCTCGTCCTAGTCGATTTTATTCTTTGGAAGACGAACCATATTCAAGGGAAATCTATCAACACTTTTGCCTTTTCGGGCATTTGATGTTAAGTGGTAAGTACCAACTATTTTTACACAAAATGTGCAACACAGTGTGATCCTGTAAAAACATCCTTGAGAGCCATTCGTTGCGTTCTTTCTTTCACACCCAACTACTCAATAGCCACTCGAATAAAACGAATGAAAAGCCAAAAGACAATTTTGAGGCAAGACAGACCCAACCGTGTAACACTCATACAAAAAAAAAAGAAAGTCTGTAGTGTACTTAAGGATGAAAAACTTTACAGAACAGAGTTTTTTCTGAGCTCATATCCTTGTTTGTTTATATAGGAACAGCTTAGGTGTAGTAGCTGCATGAAATTAAGGAAACCACACTAGAAAAAACGGGGATAATATGTCATCATTAAATTATTTACACAAAACGCCTACTTTCTTGCACGTACTTGAGAAAAAAGGACCAAAAAGGTGAGGTGTGCAAAGAGAAGGTAGGAAAGGACAACGCCACTGTTCTCATGTGTCCGGACATCCTACTTTGTTTTGTTCGAATGGTTTCTTCTATTGTGGTGAATTCTTTTGAACTGTGAAATGCGGTTTTGCCTGGATTATCCTTGTGTGTACGTGCGCATTGCACCCGTGTAATTATAGGATTCGTCATTGTAATCCACTTAACATTTTAAGGATATTTAATGGTATTTTTCTATTTTTGGTGCAGTTTTCAGTGGAATTTGATATTTATTTTGATGAAATCAAATACACACAATCAATTTGTGTCCTGTAAAGGATCAATTTTTGTGATTGCTGTTTTGGATGCCCAGGTTGTGGTGATAGGGATTCTATGATCACCTACATATTTGCGGAAGTATAATAATGGAAAAATTAATTGAATGGAGGATATCCTTTGCAGCGACTTGTGGCCTTGGACAGCAGATTCCTGCTGGGCTAATATGTTTTGAATAGCTTTGGTGTTATGCTACGAATTTAGTTTTAATTTTGGTGGGGACGAAAGCCCCTATTTATTCGGCTTAATACAAGCTAAACAATCTTAAACTAACCTAGAATTAGACTTAAACTTAAACTTACAACTGAGATTAATTGGGACGGTGAAGGAGATCGGATTTAAGGCAAGGAGTTGTGCGGTTGAAGTCAAAAAAGGTTAAGTTCGAGTTGATGTTTCGTAGCATACGGGAGATCGGCTCATTCGAGCCATAGGATGGTGGGTTGGTAGATAGAAGAGACGAGGGTTAGTGTTGAATAAAACAGAGCTGTAAAGTGACGCACATTCAATGTGACCTGAACGGAGTCAAGGAATGAAGAGAATGTCGGCTGCATCTCTGCGTTCCTCAAGGGTGTTTAAGTTAATAAGGCTGAGGCGGTTTTGATAGGGAGGCGGACTAAAAGGGTCATTCCAGAGCAGACCTCGAAGAGCAAATCAAAGGAAACGGCGCTGGATGCTTTCGATTCTCGAGATATGCACACGATGATACGGGAACCACAATTGACTTGAATACTCTAGGAGGAGGCGAACAAATGGAATGTAGAGAGACCTGGTTACGTATGAGTTGGTGAACGCTTTCGACCACCGTTTTATAAAGCCTAATACAGAATTGGCCTTAAGGGTTATCTCATCCATATGTAAACGGAAATTGAGCTTCCTATCACACAAAATGCCGAGGTCGCGAAGATATTAAACGAAAGAGACAGAAGGTAGAGTCGGGGAGAAGATCGGTGCCGCTTACGAGGAAAGGTGATGGATTGGCATTTGCCTATATTTAATTCGAGGCAATTTTTGAGGCACCAGATCGAAAGACTATCGAGATCTTTGTTGAAGGAGGATGAGAAAATGATTTTGAAAAATGTTGTATCGTTGGCGTAAAGGGAGACAGACGAGTGTTTGATGATCCTATCGAGATCGTCAAAAGTTAATATGAAAGAAGGGGGCCTAAGTGGCTGCTTTGTGGAACACATGAGGGCGCTAAAAACGTCACAGACCCGGTAGACTCCGCTGCTCTTGGACAACCCTAGACAAAATTGACTTGAGGAGAGTGCAAGTGGACGACAGGACAACCCAGGATCGTAACGCCTGGCGATTTAGCACTAGGAAACCGACCCCAAATAACATGGGACAAGGCTAGGATAAAGAAGAAGAAAAAGACAACAGCCTTTTCGAACCCTACTTGGGATCTCGAATTCCTCTTACGGCCTTCCTATGTGCACAACGTCGTACTTTAGCCTATCATAACTTGCCTTGAAAATAGCTTTTGGTTCGTCCTGGTTCCCTATCCTGTGAAAGAAACTTACTTACTTAAGGTGGCGCTACAATCCGGGATGGACCTGGGCCTCAACCAACAAGTTTCTCCAGCCAGCTCGATCTTTAGCTAGCTGCCTCCAGTTTCGCACGTTAAGTGGGTCGAGCTCCCCTTTAACTTGCGTGCATCACCTGAGTCGCGGTCTTCCTCTACTGCGCTGTTCCTGAGGGCGGATCCAAAGCGCTAGTGTAATTATCTGAATTGATAGCGGACCCTAAGTTGATAAAGTCCTTTACTACCTCAAAGTTATATCTGTCGAAGGAGACTTTCTGTCCGAGACGTCGGTGTTGGGTGTCTTTTCTTGTTGGTCTTGCTCTCACTTCGCCGCTTCCATTTCAATACTCGGGAAACCGCCACTGACGTCGCGTATACGTCGGTGTATACGAGTAACTGGACGCACTTTTGAAAGATTGTGCCCTTTTGTGTTGGCTCGTGAGTTTTGCACTATTTTTTCAGGAACGAGGTTAAAAAAGTCGCATGACAACGCATCGCCTTGTCTAAATCCTTTTTTTGATATCAAAGGTCTCGGTGAGTTCTTTACCGACCTTGATGGAGCAGCGTGTATTCTCCATCGTCATCCTGCACAAACGGACATCGCCCTGTATAGCTCGTCTCTATAGATGCTGTCACACGCGGCTTTAAAATCGATGAATAGGTGGTGTGTTTGAATTTGAAGCTTCTGGGCTTTTTCCAAGATCTACCGTAGTGTGAATATTTGATCGATGGTCTAAAGCCACACTGATATGGACCAATCAGGTTGTTGACGAATCGGCTTTAGGCGTTCACACAGAAGAAGACTAATACCTCTGAAGTTGTCTCCTTTCTTGAGGATCGGACAAAAAATGCTGAGGTTCCATTCACCGGGCTTAACTTTGTTTAACAGATGATTTGGTGTATGCTTCTTACCAAGTCATCGCCTACCGCTTTGAAGAATTCAACAGTCAGACCGTCCGCTTCAGCAGCTTTGTTGGACTTCAGCTTAGATATGGCTATCTTCTTTACATCCAGGTCGGGTGGACGAAATTGACCTATTTGGTTCGCCAGCGCCGTTATATCTACAGTCTACAGAAATGCTCCTTCCAAATCCTTAGCATCGACTAGGACTCTAGTACTCTGTTCCCTTGTTCGTCTCTACAGACTTCGGTTCGGTTCGGTTTTGGTAAAACTTCCGAATCTAATTCCAGGAGTAGCATCTCTCATGCATCTCATGCTCCTTCTTTTTCCTCCTGTGGAAGATAACCCAAATAAATTCTCTGAAGTGGCGATTGGTATTCAACACAATTTATACTTGATTGCTTGTATCGAACATCTTACCTGATCCGATCCTTGATTAGTTGACCCCCCATACCAAAGATTGACATAAAAGAAAAATGTGCCCCAAAATATCATACTTCTCTCAATCCTTGTGAAATTACCCAATTATTTCGAAAGTATAGCTTTTCTTCACAACTTCTTTTCGTTTTCTTACGTCCCTCAACTGAAATCTAATAGTATTCATCAAACATTTCCCTCACTCTCTCACTTCCAACATTCCCTTACGTTGGTGAAATCCAAGAAACCAGCAGACATGTACATACGTATTTCTGTCTGAGTGGTTTGTTAGCAGCCATCATTATTTCCGAGTACCTATACCTACCCTCTATGTACTCTACCCCCCAAAACATTTTGTAACACTACTATACCATAGTTACAAAGATTGGATATCAAATCATCTGCATCAGCCACCCTTGGTATACAAAAAAAAAAAAAAAGGAAAAGGGAAGAGAGGAAACTAACAAAAGTGCGCAGCGCAAAATATTAGTCAACAACGGGACCGTCGCGCCATCATCTCCTGGCGCTCGTTGATGTAAACAACCCCAACCAACCCCCATTTCTAGTAAAGACCTCCATTTTTTATTTGCCATCTTCAAACGTTTAAAAGGTCCTTTTTCAATTGCATATGTACGAGTACGAGCTACCTAGGATAAATTGAATTCAGCACACCCTTGGTGATTTCCAGAGCCATCATGGAAGCAAGTTTAAAGTCGCGTAATAAAGATATCGCGTGTAAAATCGTAAATTGGCAATTTCACGTATATCCTGTCAACGGGTATTTCCTATATAGTCAATGTCTCCCCTCCAAACAGGATTGCAGTAGTTATAGGTGAGCGGGGCTAACAATTCGAAAATGAAATTCTATTGAATTTGTGGCCTTGGTTGTTAGAGATGAGAGTTTGTTTTCTGTTCATGATCAGGTGATACTCTCCGACAGGACCAAGCTGTTTAAGGACAAACAGTGTTGTTATTTTGATTTGAAGCCTTAAAAACGGTTGAGTATAATTACTTTGTCCGGATTCCACTGTTAATTTGGGGCTTTTTCATCAAAATTTGTATAGCGTGGGCTTTTGAGTCGTGAAAAAAAGGTGAAGGACTTTGAAGGTTATATGACTAAAAATAGCTTTTGTATTCCCAGCTTAGTCTATAAATAATTTACGGACACGAAATGTGTACAGTGTTCCAGTATGGCTAGGAACTTGAGACAATACTCAACCAACTCCCGCTTGATACACATATGTACTTGTGCAAGAATCAGCAACAAAAGGCGCATTTTGCAGAATCTAAACTGGAAATTGGGAACCCAGTCTGATTTGTAAGTAGTACTGTATGCACAGACTACATGATGCCTTACTTAGACTTTGATAGATCATTGGCAGGTTAGTCAGATATGAAATAACAGCACAACAACTTCCATCTATACGGATGGATCCAAAGTGGACACAAGCGTGGGTGCTGGTTTCTTTTCCGAGACTCTCGGATTGTCCGGATCGATAAGACTTCATCTTCCAAGCGGAGGTTCTGGCAATGACAACAGCTGCCCAACAGGGGATGAAGATGCTACCGAAAGATGATACAGAGTATGTTTTTCATCGACCTTTTCGTCAAAAGGGCGATTTTTGCCATAGAAACAAAGTCGAAGCTTGTAAGTGGCTGTCGCGAAGTTTTACGGGTCCTTGGAAGGCAGTACAATGTAAGACTCTGCCTGGCCATAAAGGGGGGCCTGTAAAAGCGAAAGCTGATGAGCTGGCAAGGAAAGGATCTTCATTCGACTCCGATCAAGCCGATACCACCGCTTAAATCCCACCCTGTAACCTCAAACAGGTAATTGGGAGCAAAATTAATATGACTGCTAACGATAGATGGAATGCGCTCAGCTCCTGTGTTATAACTAGGAATAGCCATTCTGCAACAAACAGAGAACCGAAAGAATCCTGCAAATGGATAAAAAAAATCCCTATCTTCCCTAATAGGTATCATCACCGGGCATAACATGCTGAACTATCATGCAAGACGACTGGGATTGAACACAGATGACCTATACAGGGGATGTGGTGACGAAGAAGTAGACACATTCTCTGCCACTGTCCAGCACTCTGCTAAATAAGATTTAAGATCCTAGGAAGACATTTCTTCTAGGATTTGGTAGAACTAATCGATAAGTCTGCGTTTCGGGCTGGCTTGATAGAGCATGTTTGTGGTTCCTAGTAAAGTGCCTGCAACCCCTTGGGTATCACAATGACACTTCATTGATCTAAATGTGACGGGGGAAGGGCTTCCTTTCCATGTCAACCCTCCTACCTAACCTTAACTAACCATGGCTAGGAACTTGAAATTTGGTGTGCGTGTAAGTCCAGGAAACAAATTTAAACAAAAAAAAAAGAATTTACCGTTATAAATTAAGATTTTTCATTAACTTTTCCTTGGTCTTCGCGTCGAATTTCCAGTTTCTATACGTCCACTAGAAGTGCGTCAAATAGAAATAGGTACCGTTGTGTTATAAAATAAATAAATAAATGATTACTCCACAAATAAAGGATAAATATCGTCCTTCACTCTCATAATCAAATCTGGGCAATCCATGGCTCCTCCTTTTCAGATAAAGAAAAAACGGACGTGGTGTCCGTCAAACACTCCGGATGACAACATAAACTTTGTTCGCTGACTCTCTTCTGCAGAGTCCTTTACAGAAATTTACAGGCTTTCGCGGAAAACTCAATTTTCCGAAGTGTTCTTCTTAGTGTTCAATGACTTTGTTTCGCACAAATAAGCACACTTCCGCACACACCTACTCTGTTGTACTTGATAAATTTTTGTATTCCTACCTTCATACTTATAAAGGCTGTACTTCTCTGTGTTAACTTGACCTGAACTGTACTGTGCTACCTCTTCAATCCTGGTACGTAGCTAGATAGATGTTTTGGTCCACATCTCATGTAATCTGTTCATTTGCGAATTCTGATGGTCTGATGGATGACGATATTTAAACCCAACCTCTGGAGTTAAAGAAAATAATTAGCTCTCCAATCCTTTTCTTGGATATCTCTTGGAGGTTGGCGAAGAAGAGTGCGTTGTCTGACCCCCGCTATAGCTGGAAATGAAACAGCTAGTGTCCTAGTAACTACTGCAAAATGTGTTCTGATGAATACCAAACTTGGCTGCGTGGTTTCCTATTGGTCAGTGGCCTGTGCAATAACTGATCTTGATCTGCCTAGTAGCTCGTTTGTTGTAACCGGTCCAAGTCTTTCTTGATATAATGCAGTTATCTTGTCAATGCATACCCTTGATTACTTACTTATCAGGCCAGCGACCCTTTGGAGGGTCTGAGCCTAAACTAATGCCCTTGGTTGGCCACCCTAAAAAATTATGGTGAAAATTGCCCTGAAAGAAGGGAAAGAATAGAACGGAAAAGAAACGAATGCAAAAGGAACGATCTTAAAGTGGAAAACGCTTAAAAAGACTAGATACAAGATAAAGAGCTCCAATGATTTGGACACATTTTGCGGATGGACGAAATCTTACTTACTTACTTAAAGTGGCGCTACAGTCCGGGGTGGACGTGGGCCTCAACCAACAAGCGTCTCAAGCCAGTTCGATCTTTAGCTAGCTGGATCCAGTTTCACACGATAAGTGAGTTGAGGCCCCCTTTAACTTGCTACACCACCTGAGTCGCAGTCTTCCTCTATTGCGCTGTCCCTCGAAATCAAAAATGTTAAAAACCAAAAAATTTAGGAAGCAAAATTCCCAATACAACTTGGAACGGAGCAACTTTAAAGATTCTAAAAGAAGATGGAACTAGAGGGAAAGAAGAAAAAGGAAGAAACCAGGGACATAACCTCGACATCTTAAGGGTAAAAGAGGACAAGATTACGAGTATGTATGTACACACTTATTTAAGGTAAAGGTCACAAAAAGCAATCATTTCCACAACAACAAATATACAACTAGTGTTTATTTACACCTGTTCCTTGTCAATTCCACTTTATAACATGAACGGTTTAAAAAAAAAAAAAAAAACAAATACAAACCAACACTTGAATAATAAGTGAAATTGTTTTCAATTAAACTGGGTAATAACGTAATTCCGTACCCCAATTTAACATTCATTACCCTGGCCGAATGTTTTGCATGCAAACATAACACACATCGTCCCTTTTTTTTTTTTAATATATTTTCACCTTAACTAACCCCTTTTTTATTATCCTGTACATAAAGATACGTACATATATACAAACGCACATTTATATACTTTTTCAAATAAAAACTTGGGAAATTAGAAACATACCATAAGGTTCGTAAAAAGTGAAATAATATTAGTCGAACATACACCCTTTTGCTACACCATAACAAGTCCAAGGACAAAATAAAAGTTTACACCCTACATTTCGAAGGGATGTGCGACACAACGCACACATAGAAAGGACCAAGTAGAGTTTTTGTTTACTCGTGGTAGGTAGGCTGTTTTCAAATATTTATTAACCCATCAGAACGTACAAATTGCGATCTGGGTGTGATGGCAATGATGATGGTGACATTTCCACCCGTGGGGTTACCAAACAACCAGCCGACGACGAACCCCTCTATAACACGTTAAGTGTGAGTTAACAAATTTTACACGGGTAATATTCAATTTAAGCGAAATGTCTCTTATGGTAAAGTACAACGTTTGTTGTGTGGAGGAACAGCGGAACAAAGTGCCGTTGCGTTGTCCTTCGGTGATGTTGTGAAAAGTAAATTTATTTTTAAGAGAGCACTTGAGATGAATAATTTATTTATTGAATCAGTGGGTGGTAGACATTTTGTATTTTTTTTTTTTGTGGTAAATTGTGATCTTGGATAAGGGACTGATAAGATAATTTCTGTAGAAACTGATGTAAAATTTTAAGCTCACTTTTTTCTTTTAAAAATTAACACCAAATTTGCAGGTTAAAACATCATTACACTGTCGGTAAGGTAGACTAAGCCATTAAATGACAACTGATCACCGAAACCGATTCCGTGTACTGAAAGTGTAAGTTCCTATCAAGGACTTTTCAACAGTGATGTCCGGGCTTTATAATTCTTTCATTCGCAGTATAGGGTTCGCCATGGTTTGTTTGGCAACACCTCCATTCTGAACAATTTTATAGTCTACTACACCATACCCAAGCGAAATTTTAACAGAAACTTCGTAATTACCATTCCTTCCACGGCATTCTGCGAGGAAGATGTCGTCTATCGAGAAGATAAGTCTATCCACTTCTACACCGAAGGATCAAAAATCCACGACAGGGTAGGTGAAGAATTTTTCTTTTTTCTAAAGTTCGAAAGAAATACTGTGAATTATAAGCAATGGCAACAGTACCAATAATTCTCCCCAGTCATTTTGGACACTACCCTCGGAGCAGAAAGACTGAAACCTTATACCACCTGAGTTTCAAAATCACTACACCAACACTAGCTCTGTATGAATAAGGGTATTCATAACCCCTTTAGCGCTAGTGTATTATAAAAAAAAAAAAATCTTTCTCTTAGCCTCTCTTTCCGTCTTCCAAATCATTGAGCGTGTATTTTGGCTTTTCGGACAGTCAATCAAGTCCTTGGAATTATTTCATTGCCGATCGCCTCCCACAAAGCTGGCGAAGCAATTCAAAATTCATCTTTGTTGGGTGACGGTACGTAGAGACATCAGGGAACTGTAGGGTTATCAAACTCGTCGAATATGGAACAACAAGCGCCCTGGGGTATAGTCTACCAAGCGCTACATGTAAACATAAATTTAAGCCAGATGCTATCGAAGATAACAGTTTGCCACAAGATGCAAAGCTGACCCTAATAACTAGCATTAAGTCTCGTTTCTTTTCCAGTCACGCTGGAAAACTTTCGTAATATTAAGCTGCAGGATCTTCTGATACTACTACCTCTATTCGGCTGGTATAACGCAGCTACAGATGTGTCTATGTACCTCGATTTCTTTCACCAAAATTTAGTTTGCGCCTATGAGTATGTGACAAGAAATAAATGTTTCACTTTTTGTTACGCTCTGATTTCTTAACCAACAAAATTACACTACTGTGGCTAGTGAAGTTTGACTTCGAAGACATAAAAGAATGTTTTTGAAGCTCATATCACGAACAATTTTAGAAAATGTTGCCCTAAACTTATTTAAATACAAGGTGGCGCAAAAGTTGTCACCCTATGTTCTTTGCCTGCTTGGTTCTGCTTTTGGATTATGTTTATTTGATGTCTTAAGTCGAGAAAAAGATATCGGCTAAGTGGCCGCCGCCAGAATTGATGACCATTTGGACAAGATTTATGGCATTTTCCATCACTCTTGCCAGAACTTCCGGCGATAGGTCCTCGTATTCTTGACGGATTTTCTCTTTGAGGGCTTCAAGAGTCTGGAATGGTTAAATCAGACGATCTTGCCGGCCAGTGCAAATCGCCAAAACGAGAGATTAGGCGACCAGGAAATACAGTCCTCAGAATTTCGGTTGTGGCTTGTGCAGTAGGTATGCGCCGTTACTCCATCAGGTTGGAACCACAAGTTCTTCAGTCCCAATTCATCCAATTGAGGAAGGAGAAAGTCGTTGAGTATGGCTCTGTAGCGCTCGCCATTTACAGTAGTCGTTTGGACGGCGGCGTTTTCGAAAAAATAAACCCCGATGACGCCTCCGGCGTAAACAGCACACCATGCTGTAATTTTGAATGGGTGTAATGGCTCTTCGTGGGTTATACGCGGATTTTCGGTGCCCCAGAAACGATAATTTTGCTTATTCACTTATCCACAAAGATGGAAATGAGCTTCGTCGCACATGATGATTTTCGATGAAAAGTTTCCTGCCTCGTGATCGAGTTTCAGGATGGCTTGGTGGTCAACAGCTAACAGCTGATGCACTGTCTGCATTTTGTTAAGAAACATCTTACAGTCTTTCACCAAAATTCTCTGTAAAAACCGCCGATTGATGCCCAATTGGGTAGCACGTCATCTGGTCGATACTCCGGGTTCAGCCACAGCTGCGATATTCTCAGCAGAACAGCTATTTCGGGGCCAGCCAGACCTGACAGCATCTCGTGTTGTCCCATATTTTTCTAGGCGAGCGGCTTAACGTCGTAGTGTTTGCCCCGTTGGTGCCGGACGAACGGGAAATCTGCGCCGAAATTCACGCTGCGCCAACACCACCAACGAAATATTCCGCGACATGTCTTGTTGTCTGTTTACTTCACAAATGTCAAAGTAGAATTGACATTTGCCGCCATTTGCAAAAATTATAGCATCTTCCGGTAGGGTGATGACTTTTGCGTCACCTTGTACTTGCTATGAACGTTAAATTCGATACAAATTTACGTTAAATGACAACAAAATGATCACAATAGCAACAAAGTACTTAATAAAAGTCAATTACCTAGAATTACCTGCATAAAGAACACTTTATTGAAATTCAATTAGCACAATCTAAAACCCTTCCTTTCTATATTTCCCCCACACACTTAAAAAGAGATTACACACTCTAAATCCTCTTGCAGGAACATAAATCCTTAAGCATTCAATGCAAGCAACAAAACGCCCACTTCTTTCAGCATTGAATGTCCTTCTCTACTCAAATTGTGCAGTCTCCATTCAGCATAAACGAATTTGCCTAAATTACACGGTGTCCTTTTGTTAATTCATTTTGTTGTCACAATACACCATACCCACTTTTTTATTTGATCCTTATTTCCATTCAAGAAATTAGGGTTAGAGAAGTAAATACTTTCGATAAAAATTCAAATTGTTATCGCAGCACATGTCCTTTCTTCGTCGCACAGGGAAGAGAGATTTTGCACAGATTATGGAAAAAAAAAAAAAAAGGATTCCCCTCTTTGGCAAGGGTTATCAAGAAATGCTATTGTAATATTTAGAAGATCCTTAAAGAATACAGAATCGAAAGGTGTTATGCACTGAAATGAAACTTGATATGTCAAGCAAAAAGGATTAGACCCTTTCCAATATATTTGATTTCATTCACTCTAACGTTCTTTACTCTTTTTTTCTTTTACAGAACAATCCCGTAATGATTATCACAACAGTTTAAATGGCAACGATGAGCACTGCAGCAGTGGCACTGGTAATGGATCGACTACATCGAATGCCACTCTGAGATTACCCACAGGTGGTGGTCTCTCTCCGGTAGAACATTCTCCAGCGGCTGCAGCCGCTGCTTTAGTTGGAGCCCATCATGCTGCTGCTGTGGCAGCGGCTGGTCATCATCACCATCATCATCATCATCACCCGCATCATCATCATGATGGCAGCTATGTGAATGGTGGTAACGGTGGAGTATCTGGACCTGGTGGCCTAGGCGGTAGCAACAGTGGCAAGAAAAAGAATAAACGGCGGCATGGTAGGACAATTTTCACCAGCAATCAGTTGGAAGAGTTGGAGAAAGCATTCAAAGAAGCACACTATCCTGATGTGAGTGCCAGAGAATTGCTGTCGATGAAAACAGGACTAGCCGAGGATAGAATTCAGGTATGTGTCATCATTGTCTTAATGCAAACGTTTGTTTGGAGTGTGTTTCTCCTGAAAATTCCGAACTAAGGATAAGGTTGCCTCTAGTTGCTTTCGATTGAAAATTGAAGACCTATAAAAATGTACTCAGCATGCACATAGATACACGTGTACTTGCGAAACAATTGCGGATTTCTTTAAGACAAAACGATTTACAAATCTACTGGTCGAGATCGTACTCCGTTTATGGTTCTGTAGAGGGGTTAATCCACGCTAACAAAAGCACTGCGTAAGCTTTTTCAACTGTCCTTTGGATTAGAACCGGTCTGTGTACGTTTTACCCTTTGTAACCTCTGTTGCTTCTCTCAATAAGTCTGCATGCTGCGGTGTGCACATGTTTGTTCGTATATTTGTCTGTCTGTGCGTTTCTGTAAGTATGTGTCTGCTCACGTTCACTGCGTTACTTCTTGCGTTCTTCTCGCTTTCTCTCCTTTCTCGGTCCAGTCGTCTCAACTCTTGGCATAGGAACTAATTGTGCTAATTTTCCTAAGTTGGCAGCGATTAGTACCGCTTCCGTTTTGTTTTCAGCTAGCGTAAGGCCGACCACTTTTTCCAGTAGTTTTGCTGTTACAACCAAAGCAATGTCGTCCGCAAATCCCACAACTTTGGCCTCATCTGGTGTTTCGAATTTCGAGGAGAATTATGTCATCGTACACGACGTTCCATAGCATCGGTGCCAGGACTGAGTCTTGGAGTACTCCTCCTTTGACTGCGTACTCCTTCACACCAACATCTGCGTCATGCAGTTACACTCTCTGCCGAAAATAGTTCTTCACAATTTCTCTGGATATTTCCAGAATGTGATTCCAACTTGCAGAGTTAAAAGCGTTCTTGACGTCCAGTGTACTGTTTTGAGCCGCAGCAGTACTGTTCTGAGCCTATTCTCCATTGTCTTCCTTCTACGGCCCTTTGAGCTGTCTCAACGACTACTTTAATGGCATCAATAGCTGAGCGTGCCTTTCTGAATCCGTACTAATGTATTGATAGTCCACCTGCTTCCAATCTGTTACAGATGATGGACTCCAGAACTATTCCTATCGTATTCAACATACAGAGGGGGCGGTAGACTGATGGATTTCCTGCGGGTTTGCCTCCCTTAAGTAACAATTCACTATGTAAATGCTGATGCTCCTCAAGGGTCTATTTGGTCATTGACTCTCTTGCTAATTCAACTTCTAATCCAATTCATTCTTTCGTTGATGGTAATACCCTCAGTTTCTTCTATTTGTTCCCTAACTTCGAACGTTGAAGAGGGACAACAACGCATGCTAACTCCATTAAGTTCCGATTTCATCTTTATTCGCCCAGCTGAATAGGGTGTTCGGACAATTCTAAGTAAACTCACACTCGCAATTAAAGGTACGAGTTCAAAGCCCTTAAACAATAGTTGAAACAGGCCTGCCCTAGTCTCAGGAATCTACAAAGTGATCTCTGACCAATCTAGGATGGTCATCTTTTACTTGATTCATGTCCATAGTGACAGTGAAAAAGTCGTCTCACTGGCAGCAGATGGCGCATCAACAACATTTATTGAACCCAAACCCTTCTGTGGGGTAAGCAAATCTAAATAAAGGTCTTTGTCTGCAAAAATCAAGAGAAGCTTGGCTTAACCCACCAGGACAAGCATGCACAAATCTCCGACACCGTCACAAAGTAAATCTAATTTTATTGTGAATCTCAACCTTAGGGTCCTAATTAAAATGTTCAGTGGAAACTGCCGCGTGAAAATGCATCTCAATCCAATGAATCTTGCAACAGATTCAAGCTATAGATCCTACTGGAATGCCCAGCCCTCTTTCAATTCAGAAAGAGAATCCTTGATGGCAAAGTTATCCCAATGGAACATCTTGCTGCTATCCATCCAGAGAAGTTTCTTCTTCTTCAGAAGTTTGGAGTAAATACACGAGGGAAGACGCAATAGGATTCTGAAGAGAAGGGCTGCAAACAACCTTCCGGAAGACGTCACAATCAAAAGCCATTAAATCTGATACTGTCATTAGTTTTGATCAAAGAAATGTTTTAGGCTACTTGGTGGGGTACACAAACACCCAAAAAACTGCGACATAAGTCTCGATTTGAAGTTTTATTCCGCATGCTGTGACAGTATCCTTTCCTAAACTAGCAGAGATGCTGTTGATGCATATGTATAGCTCCTGTGATACAAACACAAGCATTTAGACATTGATACGTTGCAAAAATCTGCATTACTACTCGCACCTATTTCTTTTTTGTTCGGACGCAATCATGACTTGGTACTTGCATCGTTCGGTACCCCTTTCAAATATATTTGTAGCACTTCATGTTGCAACTGCAACAAAGTAGCAATAACTAACATTAAGTCAATTATTTTTGCATTCATTTGCAAAGCCCCTACAAAGGTACATTGCGTCGACATACGGCGGCGCGGCGGCGGCGGCGGCGTCTCGGCCCACTCAAAAATAATACAAATTTCGAAAAAGGAACCATGCAGCCGCTATACAACAACGTGAGGGCGTGCGAATATGATTTATTTACACAATCGGCCGCGAAGTTATCCCACTAAGTCATGCAAAAGACAAGTTTTACTTAACGTTACAGCAGCAGCCATTTCTGTTTCATCTCTGACAATGGCGGCTGAAACAAGAGGACAACACACAATCGTGGTGCGAAAAGTTAGTCAAAGAAAAAGGAACAAAAAAGTTTGATATACAAAGCAACTGCAACAACCAGCTCTCTGCATTATTCGAGTGGAAGCGTGTACTACACGAAAGGACCTCTTCAATTACCCGTCGTGTACTCACTCACGCACGTATAGAAGAGGCTTTGGCATGTATGTGTGGATTTGTGCGAATTGGTTGGCTTCCATTCCGTTTTTAACTGAAAAAAAAGAAGAGAAATGCAAAGCATAAAGCAATCTCTGACAAAGAAGTGCCTACTAATATGCCACCATTCATCCAAATGTGATGCAACATGGCTGGTATGGTCAATCGTAAGCCATGATAGTAAATGAAGTGAGCACTGAAGGACGGGAGTGGTTATACATTTACTAAAGAGACAAGATTGACTCACAAAAATGAATTGTGTACGCCCTAAATTAAAGCTTAACTCGGGGAGGCTCGAAGAAACGCCCAAATAGAAGTATGCACAGAAAAATGATTTAGAATACGCAATGTTCATTGCATTTGAAATTAAATGGAAAATGTTGTTGGTACACCCCGAATTGGGTTCCAGGAAAACCTGATTTTGAGTGGGATATACTGCCTTGTCCCTGGTCATAGAACATTGTCCGATGTTGGAGCACAGACTTTTTTTTAAATTTTGTTGATCCCGTCTAGGTCCACCCCCGACTTTAGTGCCATATGTAAGAATTGACATCGCTTTTAATGGTAAAAGAACTAAGAACAAGTCTTGGAGGGAAGGTCTTTAATCACCTTTATAGGTGTCATCACCGAAGACTGTCTAATATGCAAGTAGGTATGCAACAAGCCTTGGCGTACATTTAAACAATTTTTGTAGAAACTGTATGGAAGAAGTGGAGAAGGAAACTATACTCCACCTTCTTTGTACATTCTCCACTTAGGAGTCTTCTGCTATAACGACCTAGGCAATGTGATAAACACAGATGTCAGACATCTTCTTAAGCTTCAATTCTCCCACTAAGAATAATGTGGTATCACAATGGACCTATCGTGGACCAGCAAAAGTGTTCTTAGAAAGAAGTGGAGCCTAAATCCCAAATGACACCGTGGATTTGCACAGCGATAGCAAAAGCAATTGCTACGAATGCAGCACCAGGATGGTGGGGAAAAATCGAAACAAAGATAAACACAAGACAAGCTCAATTAACTGCGCGAAGACTTGTTTATGTATGTAAAGGGTCTTCTAAAAGGGACTTCCGAACTTTGACAGTTGATAGCGGCCATATTGTTGAAGCTAAATCTGTCAAATTGGCTGTCATTTATTCAGTCTATTTTACCAAATCATCATGGACGGATATAGCATTCAACAACACCTGCAAATAATAAAATTGTTTTGTCAAAATGGGTGTTCTGTTCGGGCAACGTTCCGTTCGAAAAATCATCTTCAGTGATGAGGCCCATTTCTGGAAATTGTCGAATTTGGGACGATACCAATCCACATGAGATCCAAGAGGTCCAATGCATCCCGAAAAAGTGACTGTTTGGTGTGAATTTTGGGCTGGCGGCGTCATCGGTCCATATTTCTTTGAGAACGACGTTGGCCAGGCCTATAGGTCGATGATTACCAACTTCTTTTGGCCCGAATTGGATGATATGGACACCAACGACATGTGGTTTCAACAGGACGGCGCTACGTGCCACACAGCTCACGCCACATTGGAAATTCTGCACGAGCGATTCAAGGGCATGGTCATCTCACGTGAAGGTGATGTGAACTGGCCACCGAGATCTTGCGATTTGACCCCGTTAGACTTTTTCTTGTGGGGTTTTCTGAGTTCGCAGGTCTATGCGAATAAGCCACAAACCACAGCGACCCTAAAAACCAACATAACCCATGCCATAGGTCAAATTCAGCCTGATTTATGCACCAGAGTCATGGACATTTTGGATGCGCGCCACCCAGAGAAGCCGCGGTGGACATTTGAGCAATGTTGTATTCCATACATAATGGCATCGATAGGCCTTTCAAACGAATAAAAAATTTCGATGATATCTCACACACACTTTGTTTTATTTAAATTTAAAGATAGGCGCGCTTAATGAAAGACCCTATACAATAGGTGCAATGAAAACGACTCCTATATACAGCTGGAGATTATGCTAGGGCCTCGGTAAATATTGGACATCCCTGCCAGTTCCTTGCCTCATCCATGTTGGACCTCCCTGCGAATTCATAAACTTATCCACATTTTTGTTACTTTTTTCATCTGTCATTCTGACAACCATTTTTGTATTTTGGTTGACACTTTTGTAGTTGTGACTTAAAATTAAAATCTCTTTTAATCGTCAACTTGCGTATTCGCTTTTTATTTATAATCTGGTTTTTGCAAACTTGATCAACAGTAAAGAATGAAGCGAAGGCAATATGTTCCGGCCAACCATCTCCTGCAAAAGAACGCAACAACTTCTACAATTGAATAGAAGCATTGTATATAAATGATAGAAGTCAGATTCGAATAGGCACAGGATTCCTCACAGATCACTATCGGTTAAAAAAACACCCCATGGCTATGGGGTAGAGTGTGCAATGGAGACGAAGAATCAGCAAAAGCCAAGTAACACTTTCCGTGCAATACATGAAGAATACATTGAACGGGATTGTCCCCACTGTTCATCAAAACATTTACACGTGGACTACGTTCTGCAATTCCTGAAGATGCCAGATAGCCGATTGCCAAAAAAAGGAGCTCTACAGGCAATACAATCCGAAACAGGGTGGTACCGACAGTGGCTGGAACTAGCAAGCTGTGGAATCGATTTGGACCTCAGTGATATGGGAAGTCTGAAACAGTGTTGTCACTTCCCATTTACAAAAAGTGGTAGATCAAGCCAAAAAAAAGTGGTAGATCCAGATTTTCCGTGGTAGAATTCAATCAAGTGTAATGAGACAACAATGCGATGAAAAGAGTACACAATAAATACTTAGTGTACCATATGAAGTGTCACTATAAATGGGCATATACATGAGAAAACATAAACAATGCAGTGCATGATTTCGTAAACGACTGGATTTAAGTAAAATATCAATAAAATGTAGAGTTTCTCTCTAATTTTTGTAAAAAATATAGTAACTTTTGTTTCATTGTCATTGCCGGATTTATTTTTTGTCAAGATAGCAAATAGTGGTAGAATTTTTGACTTCCGTGGTAGAAGTGTAGGGCCACCTAGCGGAGGCCCTAGACTGCTGCAAAGCAGACGTTACCGCCATTCAAGAGATGCGATGGGATGGGCCGGACAAAAAGAGGATGAAAAACTGCGACATCTACTACGGCGATTGCTATCGACGGCAAAAGCAGCGCTTATTTGGATGCGGATTTGTTAATAGAGGCAGACTTAGGCAAGAAGTCTTGAGTTTTCGGCATGTTTACGAACGCCTCGTAACAATCCGTATCAAGGCTAAATTTGCCAACATTAGCCTCATATGCGCGCACGCCCCCACAGAGGAGAAAGATGACGACACCAAAGATAGCTTCTACGAGCTCTTGGACAAGACTTACGAGCAGTGCCCTAGTTATGACATTAAAATTGTCCTTGGCGATTTTAATGCCAAGCTAGTAAGGGAGGGCATCTTTGGTAGTACTGTCGGAAAGTATAGCCTGCACGACACCACCTCCGATAACGGATTCAGGCTAATCGACTTTGCGGCGGGGCGTAACGTTGTCGTTGCGAGCACGCGATTCCCGCATCTCGATATTCATAAGGAGACTTGGAGATCTCCTGATCAATCAACCGTCAACCAGATTGACCACATTGCGATCGACGCAAGGCACTCCTCCAGTATTATGGATGTCCGAACGTTCCGAGGGGCCAACATCGACTCGGATCATTACCTTGTTGTAGCCAAGGTACGGGTGCGGATATCCCGAGCACCGCAAAGACAAGCTAATACTGCGAGGAAGTTTGACGTCGGACGGCTACAATCGCAAGAGATCGCCAAATCCTTTTCCGATCGAGTCTCCCTCAATCTCTTAAGAGGTCCTATGCTGCGAGCATCAAGTATTGAAGACCAGTGGCAACACTGCCAAAAAGCCATCAGAGATGCCGCCTCTGATGTGCTGGGTTTCACTCGGCCACAATACGAAACCCCTGGTTTGACGAAGAGTGCAGGCAAGCACATGCAGCCAAGCAAGATGCATACAAAGCGGCACTGCATAGAAGGACCAGAGCTGCTCACGAGCTCTATGAACAGAAGAGGAGAGACGAGCACCGGCTTCTCAGGAGAAAAAAGAAGGAGCATGAGAGGCGCGCTGTCGAGGAAATTGAGAGATGCTACTCCAGGAATGAGATTCGGAAGTTTTACCAAAAGGTAAAAAATAAATGCCAACGACACAAACCCCGAACCGAAGCCTGTAGAGACGAGCAAGGGAACATAGTAGTAGATTTGGAAGGAGTATTTCTGTAGTCTGTATAACGGCGACAACGAACTAAATACCGCTGTCAGGCAGAATGAACCTTTCAATTTGGACGATGGAGACCAACAATTCCGTCCACCCGACCTGGATGAAGTGAAGATAGCCATATCTAAGCTGAAATCCAACAAAGCTGCTGGAGCAGATGGCCTGAGTGCCGAGCTCTTCAAAGCAGCAGGCGAGGACTTGGTAAGGAGCATACACCAACTCATCTGTAAAATATGGTCGGAAGAAAGTATGCCCGATGAATGGAACCTCAGCATTGTTTGTCCGATCCTCAAGAAAGGAGACCCTCTAAACTGCGCCAACTACAGAGGTATTCGTCTAATTAACATCGCCTACAAGATCTTATCTGCCGTATTGTGTGAACGTCTGAAGCCGTTCGTCAGCAACCTGATTGGTCCATATCAGTGTGGCTTTAGGCCAGGAAAGTCCACCATCAACCAAATATTCACACTACGGCAGATCTTGGAAAAAACCCATGAGCTCCAAATCGATTGCCAACCATCTATTCATCGATTTTAAGGCCGCGTATGACAGCATTTATAGAGACGAGCTATACAGAGCTATGTCTAGTTTTGGCATCCCTGCAAAACTCGTCCGTTTGTGCAGGATGACGATGGAGAATGCACGCTGCTCCATCAAGGTCGGTAAAGAACTCACCGAGACCTTTGATGTCAAAAAAGGATTTAGACAAGGCGATGCGCTGTCATGCGACTTTTTTAATATCATTCTTGAAAGAATTGTGCAAAACTCGCGCGCCAACACAAGAGGCATACGCCGATGATATTGACATAATCGGAAGAAAGCAGCGTGATGTCAGTGGCGCTTTCGCGAGTATTGAGACGGAAGCGGCAAAGTTGGGTTTAACGGTAAATGAGGGCAAGACCAAGTATATGCTGTCAACAAGAAAGGACACTCAACACCGACGTCTCGGACAGAACGTCTCCCTCGACAGATATAACTTTGAGGTAGTTAAGGACTTTTTCTACTTAGGATCCGCTATCAATTCAGACAATGACACCAGCGCTGAGATCAGACGAAGAATAACCCTTGCCAATCGCTGCTTCTTTGGGCTAAGAAGGCAATTGACTAGCAAAGCCCTCTCTCGAACAACAAAAGTGACCCTATATAAGACCTTAATAATCCCAGTCCTCCTCTACGGCGCAGAGGCATGGACTTTATCAAAAGTGGATGAGGGTGCTCTTGGCTGTTTCGAGAGGAAAATTCTTCGGGTGATTTTCGGTCCCGTCTGCATAGACGGTGAGTGGAGGAGGAGATACAACGACGAACTGTACGGGCTGTACAGCGACATCGACTTAGCCAGAAGAGTGAAGGTCCAACGACTGAGGTGGCTGGGTCATGTAGAGCGGATGGACACCAATGCTCCGGCCCGAAAAATCTTCGAATCCGCCCCCGAGGGACAGCGCAGTAGAGGAAGACCGCGACTCAGGTGGCGCGCGCAAGTTGAAGGGGACCTCAACCAACTTAGCGTGCGAAACTGGAGGCAGCTAGCTAAAGACGCTTGTTGGTTGAGGCCCAGGTCCACCCCGGACTGTAGCGCCGCCTTAAGTAAGTAAGCAAGTGGTAGAAGTGGTAGATTGTGAAAATATAGCAAAAAAGTGGTAGATCTACCACTTTAGTGGGAAAGTGACAACACTGGTCTGAAACCGCAACTTTATCAACTTATCGCAAGTGTAGACGAACAGGCTAGATCAACGCACTTAAAGCAAGCTGCAGAATAGCTGCATAGAATGATCTATAGTTGCCTAAACCATAACCTGCTTGAAAACAACTACTTCCGTGACAAATACAGAATTCAGCAAATATCGACAGTCTTCAAGCTTCGGGGAGAGCTGATGAAGCTCAATTATATTCCTCATAGAGAAAATCCAGACCCAGTACTATGCAACTTGTGTAACTTGTTTTCCAGTTTTGAAAGAAATAAAGAGGTATATCTTCTTGAAGTGATGTCCTATCGGTGGACCAAGTCTTAATGCTCCTCCATGAAATGGACTTGTCAAAGCTATCTTGTTACTGCAGAATCACACTTAATTATCGAGAAAAAATAGTCAATGAAGATTTCTAAAAACAGGGAACATTTGTTATTTTAAACAACGGCAATGCCATGCCCAATGATTTTTGTAAATCAAAAGTTGTAATAATCTTCAAGTTCATTTATAAAAATCTAACAACGAAGTCACGGCGACCACCTTTCTTGTAAAAAATCGTATATACGTATCCCCTCTTTGGTATAATCGCAGGCTTCGTTCAAGAAACAAGCTTTGGGCTGTTTTCCTTCGCACTAGATCCACCTCTGACTATTCCAACTATCTTAGGACTTATCTATATTTCACCGAGCTTTATAATACCCTTTACCAGCGCCACTTAAACAAGGCGCAAGCCAACCTTATAAAGTTGTCCTTTTTCCAATTTGTCAACTACAAAAGAAATTCCGATGGTTACACTCCCTCCCTTTCCTTAAACAGCAAATCATCAACCGATCCACTTACCAACTTGCCAACTTCTTTAAACATTGCCTTCTTTCACTAACGATTCCTTCTTACTGGACCCCTCTTATTTCAATTACCTCCTAAATTCGTCCACTTGCCCACTCCGCTCTCACACCTTCGGCCCGTCTGTTGTCGAACATAAGTTACACCAAATTTCTCAAAAATTCTTATTCCGTTCTTTCTCCCACTCTTTCAAATCTATTTCACCTATCCCTTTCACAAGGAGAATTTCCCCACATTTCAAAAACATCCTTCATAACTCCGATCCACAAAATAGGACCAAAGAATGAAATAACCAATTATCGTCCCATTTCTAAACTCTCCCATAAACCCAAACTCGTATGAAGCTCTAAGCTTTCAGTGCAAATCCTGAAGGTTCCTGCTCCCTTTTTAGCCACCTCTGGTGTTCCACAAGGCAGCCATTTTGGTCCCCTTCTACTAATCATTAACAACCTTGATAAGATCATCAAACATTCGTCTGTATCCTTTTACGCCGACGATACCAAATTTTTTAAAACCATTACCTCACCCCAAGATTCCATTCTTCTTCAACAAGACGTTTTTCATTCTGGTGCCTCAAAAATGGCTTGGAACTTAACATACCTAAATGCCAATCCATCACCTTTTTATATAAGCGCCACCAATCCACTCCCCGACTCTACCACTTACACAATCAATTTGTCTCTTCCGTTCAATCACTTCGCGATCTCGGCATTTTGTGTTACAGAGAACTCAAATTCCGGTCACACATGGACGAGGTAATCCTTAAATACAACTCTTTACTTGGTTTTGTAAAACGGTGGTCCAAAGTCACCAACCTATACGTGACCAGGTCTCTCTAGATAACCATTGTTCACCCTTTCCTAGAGTACGCCAGTCAAGTATGGTCCCCGTATCATCGTGTTCATGTTTTGGGAATCGAAAGCATCCAGCGCCGTTTTCTCCAATTCGCTCTTCGAGGTCTGCCCTTGAACGACCCTCTTATCTTACCTCCCTATCAAAACCGCCTCAACCTCATTAACTTAAATACCCTTGAGGAACGCAGAGATGCAGCCGACATTCTCTTAATTCATCGACTGCTCTCAGGTCACGTTGAAAGCGCTTCCCTTCACAACTCTATTTTCCTCGTCTCTTCTATTTACCTACCCAACACACTTTTTATGGCTCGAACGAACCAATATCCCGTATGCTCCGAAAAATAAACTCTACCTCTACCATCTTCGACTTCAACCGCTCTACGCCCTCCCTTAAATTCGATCTCCTCCACTACCCCAACTACTTAATCTTAGTTTTTAACTTTAAGTTTAAATTAGTTCTAAGTTTGTTAAGCTTGTATTAAGCCTAATAATTGAGATTTCGTTCCCACCAAAATTAAAATGTGTCTTAACTGCAAGGACATTCGAATTGGGTTGGCATTTCCAATTATCTCAGATACAACAATATCCAAATTAAAAAAAAAAGATATTCTTTCACCTTTGGTATCCAAATGAAATATAAAATTTAAGTGCATTCTCTAGAATTTGTTTCGAGAAAATAGAAATTTGACAAAAGTAGCTTTTGCCCATTGCAAAAAACACACCAATCCCACCCACACATCAGCAACAACTCAAATGAGAAAGGAAGAAATAATAATTAAGCGATTATCCTATTTCATGCATAATGATCACGTAAATTACATTCCCCTTCCAGAAGAACTCTTGAATCGTCCGCCTGAAGCAAAGAAAGTCAAAGTGTCAGTCATGAAATCCGGGTTTTGTTTCCTGTTCTCATTTTGCGTGTTTTTTTTTTTTTGTATTTTTGTTTCCACTTCTTTTCCTTTGATTTAATTAAATTTAATTTCCCAAGCGATAATCATATAATTATAATTCTTAAATGACGTGCCTTTGTTGGAGTTAAATAAAGCGCATTAAATAATAATAGTTAAAAAAAAAAAAAAAGAAATTGTCGACTAAGGAGAAGTGAATTTTTAACAAAGAATTGGTACGAAGGGACAAATAGGTCCTTATGCGCTTGTCCTTCCATTGTACAAGTACATACATGTATGCATGTATGAAAAGCAGTTGAATTAATTCAAATGCGAAAATGATGTTAATAACGTTTGTATTGTTTGCATGATTATCTGGAAATTATACAAACTGTAATGTACTGTAAAACATTAAAATTGTTAAAAAAGCAAAGTATGTAGACTTCATTAAAAAAAAAAATCCGGAGAAAACAGAAGCGTTCTTACGTTCCTTGTAAATGAAAAATATGTCAAATGTTTCTACATATGTAGGTAGGTAGGTTGAAGAGGTGGCTGTATCGCGTGATCTCTACGGATCCATTGTGTTCCGCCGACATTCCACGTCCAGTCTGAAAGGACGAAAAAGAAGGTAAAGATCTGGGTGAGTGCAATAACGATCGTTCGGCTTCCCTGAACCATCTCCAATTCGCAATGAGTTTTAAAAAGGCTTTTGGTAGCTTTTAAGACAAGTCCCCCAGGTCGTTCAAATAGTATTCACCGAGGGCTTTCAGATAGGAAGTCAGTGTGCTCTCTTCTGCATCTGTATTCTCACAGCTTCTGTATAACTCGCATTCTTCTAAGATGGACCGCCAGTAGGTTGTGGTCTGGTGATAATCCCTTTGAAGAGTGCTAAGATTGATCTGTTTAGTGTAAGAATGTGCCCCGTTTTTATCTTGTTGGTATTTGTCCATAGTTTCCTGGAAATGCGACAGGATAAGCATGCGCTCTATCTCTTAGGGGGAACAGCACAAAGTGATCGACCAGTGATAGGTCTATTCCTAGACCTTCCTGGCTAATTCATCCGCCATTTCATTCTCGTAGATACCTTTGTGTCCCGGGATCTTCCAACGTTTAACGTAACCTTTACGTTATGGTTCGCGGTAAGGTTTTTTTTTATAATTAGCGCGCGCTTTAGGGGTTATGACAACCCTAAAACTATAGCACGGGCATTAGGGAAATTAGAGGAGAGACGAAAGAGGTACAGATGCACGTTGGCTTTTAATGCTTGTGAGTTGTAATGATGAGTTTTAAGCTCGTCACCACAGTGTTTCACAATTTTCGACTTAACTAATTTCTACATATGTATGTTGAAAGCTCTCGTCCAAATACTGTAAGAAAACACTTGCAATATTTCTAGGACCAGGAACAAGGAATTTCACTGTTTGATGAAGCAATCAGGGGTCACTAGTGTTACATTCATTCAATTATAACCTTGGCTATTATTTAAGCTGCTGCAGGCAGCTCTCACACTCCATGAGACTTTCTTTGTAAGAAAGCTTGATGATGGTTGCTTCAGTGAATGCAAGAGCTCTGCAGATATTGTTGGGGCTGCTTTCAATAGGTTCACGTATAATAGACATCAGAATGTTATTTTGGAGTGTTTTTACTACGGCAGTGATTCTGTGGATACGGGTAATTGCTACTTCGAGTAGCTCAGCGAAACGTTCCTTTCATTTCCTAAGTTGTCCCTCATCCAAAACAAGCAGTGAATCACCAAAGGCTTTTACCTGATGTTGTCTAGAGCTCTGACCACTTCTGAGCTCTATAAACGGTTCAGAGCCAGGATTATGCGGAAACTTGATTGAAAATTCGACCAAAAAAAAGCTTTGTTATGAAATCTGAAACATCCAAGCTTTTTTAATTTGTTTAATTTGAAATATAAACTGCCAATAGCCGTTGGGACACCCTTTATAAGAATTGTCACTTCAAGCCTGGATGGTAGGTGAGTAGGTAGAGGTGGCGGTTCGACAAGAACCCAAGTAGCACTAGAATTTGCCTTTTGGTTACCACGACTCATGTGACCTGGTTGATGATGTGTGTTGTTGAGGATGTGAAACACTCGATACCTAGGATCCAGCCTGTGGAGTTAAGAAAATTGATTAGATCTTGTATTCCTTTACCCGAGATGTCGTCAAGGTAGTCGAAGAATGGTTGGTTTAGTAGTACACGCACGGGATGTTCGAAAGAAATACTGTGAATTATAAGCAATAGCAACATTACCAATAATTCTCCCCAGTCATTCTGGACACCACCCTCAGAGCAAAAATATTGAAACCAAATACCTCGTGAGTCTCAAAAAATTACTACACCAACACTAGCACTGTGCGAATAGCATTATAAGGGCATTCATAACCCCTTAATTATAAAAATAAAAAAAGTCTGGCTCTTGCTAGTGCTGGACATTTGCATTTCGTTCCCTCAAGTTAACTACGGCAGTGGGTGCTATATGGGATACCAAGTTTGACCGCATGGTCTCCAATTGGCCAATGCCCCATGATTATCGCCGTACTGTTTAGTAGGTCTTTCGTTCTATTCTTATCGTAGGTCCACTGGATGAAATCGTATGTTTCTTAAATTGAATATTTACGAGTTTTGGACGTTCAAAAGTGAACCAGAATAGGAAATTTAAAAATTCCCTCATTCCCTTTGGTCAAACTTGAGTGATGAAATTTGCCTCAAACTGGAATAATCGCTGTCTAAGAGCTGTCGCGCCAAGGACATATTTATTTTAAATGTGATCATTCCTCTTGGCTGTTTGGAATGTATAGGCATACGAATTTCAGTTCTTTTAGTGAAAAGAGTCATATGTTTGATAGTCTATGAACAAAATAGTTTTTAATTACAATTCTTGAAACAATTTTGCACAAAACAATAGAAAATCGTTCCCAAATTTCTAGGTTAATATCGTAAATACTTTATGACCGGCTTGCAACTATTTAAAGCTCCTATTGTACTCGTATGCATATAAAATGAATCATAAAACGCTCAGAATGGTCATATCCACATAAACAACCCGATTAGTAGTAAAAACATTGCCACCACTATCGACCTAAAGATCACTGATGTGTAAATTAATTATGGTATTTCACCGCATGGGCATGAGAAAAATTACAATTTATTGTCCTTCCAAGGATGTGTAATGTGCAACAGCACCAGCAGCGAACGTCGTCGTCGTCGGTCGTCGCCGTTACAACCAGCCGCAGATAATAACAATTTGTAGACACTTGTATGCATACACTTGTTTTTTTTGACAAGTAAACGCATGTACCCGAGTGTGGAAATTATGAAAGTAGATGATGAATGTCGTACAAAAGATACAAACAAGGGTGCGGTTTTTTTCCCCTCCTTTTTAATGGGAAAAGGGGGCGCAGGATTTATCCTATCTCTTGGGATAATTCGCCACCAGGAACTATTCTGTTTACTCATCTTGATTTAATTTGACATGTCGTCCAGGCTATGTGTAATGATTATTTTGGCACACACTTTATGTTGTTTTGTTTGTAGTCCTTGGAGAATATTGTTACAGACGAATTGGTGGTGGGAAAATGTTCCGACGCTGTGAACTTTTGTCAAGTGGATAATGCCCTTTGGGAAATCGTTCAAATTGACCGTTTAATGGTGCGAAACGATGGTTGTAGGCAATTAATGTGCTTAAATTTGAAAGAAAAAAACTCTAAAGTTAGTTTTTAATGAGTGTGGGATGATTTCTTTGTTCGGAGAACAAAAGAAAACGATTCTGGAATTCCATTCAATGTTTTGTCTCTTCATATCTGCTTTGACTGTGCAAAATATTTATCAGGACTTTTCACACCTTTATGTTGTGTATGTAAATATTTTATCCCTTTAGTCTTTTGTTCAAAAGAACATTTGGTCAGGACAAAGTGTCCTCATATTTACCATGGAATTTGGATCAAATTTCACTGAGAATTCTTCCAAACACATACATTTATAAAGAAAAAAAAAAACTAATTACATTCTAATAAAGAAGTGGAACGCGTAAACCCAGTCAAGCATGTCCTTCTGCTGTGAACGAGAGCAATGCAACCGACCACGACATAGCCATCGTTGATTCCTGTTCTCCGTCGTCCTTCTCATTTTTGCCGCAATTCTTTGACATAAAAACAAAATGAAGTTCTCTTACCCTTCGAAGGACTTTAATACAATTTTACTCTAACCAATCATATTACTCGCTCAGTAAACCACAAAAATATAATTAGATCTTAAGTGAGACCTTATTTGAGACAAGGAGTTTGTTGTTTTTTTTTTTTTTTTTTGTTGCATACTGCAACCGTACGTCACGTGTATAGTAACATGAAACATTTGATGCTGCCACACACAACTTGTTATTCAATTATTTTATTTTTTTTTTTTCCTTAAAGACTTTCATATTGAAATCTCATTAAGAATATTTGTACTGGGACTAATGGCAAATAATGCAATAATTGCATTGCAAACTTGAGACTTTAGGAACCCTCCAAATCTATATACTGTTAAAATGCATTAAGCCCACACACTCAACAATATGGCTAGATTTTTGTAATTAAAAAAAAACCCCACTTTGAAGGCAGCGGTATGCGCAGTAACAAGTGCTCAATCCTTTTGGCGAATTGTTAATATTAAAAGACTTTCAAGCTACTTATGGGACAATTTTTAGTGAATTTCCGGTAAATTATTTGCGGTTATGTAGTGATTTCCAATTGATGTAGTCAAAGAAAGGACTTTTTGGTAAAGACAAAGTGCACTTTTTCAATACCACAAAAGGAATTATCAGTATTTGAGTTCACTTTTGATCCAATTTGTAGCACATTATTTCAAGTATCTGAAGGAGAGGTTTATAGATGAAGTGTACTCTCACTCCTTTTTGGTAATAAAATTAAAGGTTAGTTAGTTGAGTGATTGGAAGCACTCTTTCAAATCCATCCTTTTCGGAAGGAAATGTATACCTACGTACATCCATTTCCTTCATAAGGCAATTGAAAAAATCATTCTAAATCGATCAACGATTGAAGTCGGCTTTATTCCTTTACAATTTATACAATACAATTTTGGAAAAGTTACTAATTTTATGCTTTATGCTCTATCTACTGATAATCAGGCGGCGATAAAAATCCCTAAAATCTGTCGCCTTTAACTCAGAAACAAACCTAAATTGCCGCTTGTCTCATCTTATATGGATGCCGGGACATAGGGACATTCCAGGCAACTACATGTTGCACCAATTCTTCCGGAAAAGGGAAATTTAAGCTCGCCTCTCGCCACCTGCAATTTGCTACTTAGAAGGAAACGTGATCGACATTGCCAATCACAGATGGACAGAAGGTAACAAACTCTTGGCCAAAGCTGGATCTTAAACGCTCTCACTGTCTCATCAGACAGAAAAGACTGCTTATAAGTAGCTTAGTAGGTGTCATTAGGGGACACTGCACCATCGGCAAGCACGCCACTAGGCTGGGCCTCCTCTACAATGACATTTGTAGAAGCTACATGAATGAGGAGGATGAAGAGACAATTCTCCATCTTCTTTGTACATGTCCGGCCCTCTCAGCTCAAAAAAGAGCATACTCAGGTGCCAGCTTTTTCCACAATCTAAGCAAACTGGGTGGCATCAGCATAGACAGTCTCCAGCTGTTCAAAGCAAGCTCCGTCTAGTTCTACGAGTAGTATATCTGTTTGAAATAGATCAGGCGCATAGATCAGGCTGAATTTGAGCGATGGCACGGAATATGTTGGCTTTGAGGGCACCTCTCGTTCACGACCTATTGGCGACGTAAGGAAACCTCACAAGAAAAAGTCCTGCAGGGTCAAATCGCACGATCTCGGTGGCCAGTTCACGTCGCCTCTGCGTGAGATAAACATGCCCTCAAATCGCTCGTGCACAACGTCCATTGTGGCATTAGCTGTGTGGCACGTGGCGTCGTCCGGCTGACACTTCAACACATGTCGTTCACATCTATATCATCCAATTTGGGTCAAAAGAAATTGGTAATAATCGATCGGTTGCGCTCTCCGTTGATGGTGATGACAATGTCATCGTCGTTGTTCGACGCTGTTACTTGACATTGTGACTTGTCTTTAGTGTCTAAGAACTAAAAAACAGGAAAATTAACAACAGATAAAGCAACATGGTCACAATGAACTGTTAAAATCTACCCGTCCCTACTGGAAAACCCTTTACTTATTTGAAAAATTATTCCTGGAAAAGTTCAAACCAATAATGAAGAAAAGACTGCTTATATCTCCTCAGTCCTCACCACTTTAGATTAAGAAAGAAACACTCCAAGTGCGAGAACCCTTTTTATAAGCTTTAGTAAGAAGATGTCGCAATGAGCTCAAAATCCAAAGCTCAAAGCATATAGTGTCACTCTGTTGGATTCCGGGGCAAATGTAAAGGCCGATGAACTGGCAAAAATGGAATAAACCAAACCAAACCAAAAATAAAGTTAAGACTTCTGGAATTAAGGGGCCACCTTAAGTAAGTACTTCTGGCAACTTTCCATGAGAAATGGAGTACACTCTCATCACGCAGCATATTAAAGGAGATGTGGTCACAACACAGTAAAACAAAAATCAAAAGAGATCGTGCCTATTTCTAGTGATCTGTATCCTTACAGGCCACAACCTTCCGGTAGTCCATGTAAAAAGATTGCGACTAAGTACGATCCACCTCTGTAGAAGTTCGGGCACATAGACGCGGAAGAAGACACGACGTTCATTTATATTTCTAAGAAAATGATGACCCAAAGTCTTACATCTAAGGTGCTGAAGAGCTGGACAATAGCTCTTCCTAATCGCCGCAGCCTCCATGCAGATAATTTTCGTTCAATTTTAATTTCTTTATGTAATGTCGTGTCGAGTTAGGAGGAGAAGGAGGTCCTGTACAGTTTTGCTACCAGAGTTCCCTGGTAATTGTGCAAGAGCAGAGCCCACCCCATCTAATATTGCTTACTTTCAGTATTTTATTCTCAACTCCTTGTCTGAGATTGCATGGTTGGATTTTAATTGAAGGGTCAGTCTGATCTGTTTCAAGTGCTGTGGCTTTTCTTGCCATTTAATCAGCCTTCTTATTACCAGTAATATCTCTGTGACCGGGTACCCAACCGAGTCTTAGGCTACGAACAGAGTAAAGCTGTGTGCTGTGCTGACGCTGAGCGAAAGCCTAAAAGCAAGCTCCCAGCATAGAAAGTGTGCTGCGCAGTTATTCATGCTGCTTCGCTTGCGATTTAGTGTATTTTGTTTTTGTTTTTTGCTCAAAGTGAACACGTGCGTTGAAATAAAAAAAATTGACAACTGAAAATATTTTTTCCTGTTTATAAATATCATGAAAACAAAGCGTTACTATGCTGCACACCCACAGCTTTGCTCAAAGCTTGAGGAGCACAGCACAGCATCAGCACAACACACAGCTTCACTCCGTTCGTAGCCTTAAGCTCTTCGCGGCAACAATGGACAAGCTTCGATTTTACCTCTACGGCAGAAATAGCTTTTATTACATCCTAGCTGTCAATGAAAATGCTTAATATCATTACGTGATATTGCCTTCATTGGGACTTTCCAGACGGCAGTTGTTGCTGCTAGAACCGCCGCTTGGAAGACACTGCTATGGTTTGGTAACCTGATGTAACCTGATATTGAGAGATTCCAATACACATCAACCTTTGTATATTTGTAATGGTCTTCAGGTTGGTGACTTTGTTTACAGCTTGCCAGCAGACTAAATTGCACATACATTAGTATTGGTTTGAGTATCGCAGTGTACATCCACAGGATCCCCAGGTTAGAAGGAGAAACCCTCAATCAATGGTGGTCTGAATGGCGGTATCTTCCTTTTGTTTGTTTAAAGTACCAGTGTAGTCTTATGAGGATTAACCACCAGTCCTCATGGACTAGCCCAGGTGTTTAGTATAATTTTCGCTGTTTTTCATTATTTGGAATATAAGTTAGTTGGAAGGGCCATGGAGGGGGGCAAAATAATGCTTATTATCGAATGTAGTGGCCTTAAAATTAAAATGACAGGTAAGAAGGTAAAATATTCATAAGTTGTAGATTCCCTTTATTACTGACCTAAGCCCTAACCACACATCAAGTTCCAAGTTCCTGGCCTTACTGGAAATGCCGTTGAGTAGAGCCGACTTCAGTTAGGCACTAGTTCATGCTTAAATTCCTATAAAATCATTTCGATTGCCAAATCCACAAACTAAATGCTAAATTGATTTATTTTTACTTGTTTCAGGTCTGGTTTCAGAATCGTCGTGCAAAATGGCGTAAGACCGAAAAATGCTGGGGTCACAGTACAAAAATGGCCGAATACGGCCTTTATGGTGCAATGGTACGCCACTCTCTCCCGCTACCTGACACAATATTAAAATCAGCCAAAGATGATGAATCCGTAGCGCCATGGCTGCTGGGAATGCATAAAAAATCCCTCGAAGCCGCTGACATCCTAAAGAGTGATGAAAGTGATAGAGAGACACCGACTTCCGATGACACAAACACCTCATATTCAGCCGGAAGTACGCACAATTCACCGATCTCATCATTCTCAATATCACGACTATTGTTCGATGCCCCAAAGAAACCTGCCGAACCACAACCACACCATTTACAAATGCAACACCAACCGCACAATCAAAGTGAAGAGCACCATAACAACCAGCGACATAATACACAGCTACATGACCCTCAGCGACATGAATCTCTGCAACATGAATCTCAGCAACATCAATTGTCCCTGCAACAACAGCAACAGCAACAACAACGTCAACAAGAACACAACATAACCATCAAGGAGCAGGACTCCAGATGAAGGCTGATTAATTTTTAAGCATTAACGTCGAATGTTGTATGTATAGCATAAAACGAAGAATAATTTGAAATATTTAAATATTTAAACAAAAAAAAAAAACCGTTAGGGAATACAAACTCGCATTAAAGCAAACATTTATGTAACATATTATTTATTGTACAAAACACTTTTTCGATTTCCTTTTTTAATGAAACACATCGAACGTCATGGAACTTTTAAAGGCTTCAAATCCTTCAAAACCAACAACACATACACCAGTGAAAAGCGCAACGATTTTTAATTCCGTTAATTTTTAAGTGAACAAATTAAAGTAGAATTAATAGGAAATAGTTTTTGTTAACATCATGCACAAACCCTACACTTATGGACTCTGTGGGTCTTTATGGTCTCTGTTCCTACTGGAGTGGACTAAAAACATTGTAAGGTCTGGAATGGAATAGAATTGAATAAATGTTTTGTATAAATTTGCATAACAGAAAGTTCGATGATAACGAAATCAGGGGATACAACTTCGTGTTGCAACTTAAAAACTATTATTTATATCGAAATATACAACGTGATAGCTACAGAATCAAAGAATTTATTTCACTCTGTGAGGATTGTCATGTCACGCGGGGAATTGAGTGGGGTGCGGTGCCATTTTGTGTTTGTTTGGTCGCATCTGGAAACTTGCATGCAGTATTACTTTTGGCTCAGTGAAGCTACAATGCTCGTTATAGTCTTAATCGATTGTTTTGATCGTACTCAATAGATCACATAAGTTTTGAGTTGTAAATAAACAAATGCCAGGACATTGTCGGCTTATAGTCGTAGAAAAGCCAATTGGCAATACATAAATCGTTTACAGTTGAAAAGGGCAATTCAATACGATGATCTCTTGGTAAACATTAAAGATGTGCCCACGTCACTTGACACCCGCTTTTTTTCAACCAAGTTTCGAAGGTGGGTTTTAAAATCCAAGAACAGTTTTCCTACAAATGAGAACTTTCAAAATAATTTCCTATAAAACTATTGGTACATCAACAAACAATTTATTTGTAACACATCAGCACAGAAAGATGACAATAAAATTAAATTTATTTACTAAATTTAAGTTGCACAACCATTACCATAGCGACTGTCAAAAACAAGTTTAGTCCGACCTTCCATGTTTGTCCCTCGGGGGTATATAAAATCAGAGAGTCTCAAAAAAAAAAAAAGTATGCAAGAAAAAAGAGTGAAAACTAAATAAAAATTGGAAATAATTATTATCTCACATTGTAAATAGTAATCAAACACAACATTTTAAATGAACAATATTCGTTAGCGTTATAATATCGAAGGAATTTTGCAAATATAGTTCTTAATCATCACTTTTCTTATTAGTTGTTACATCACAGCAATTTAAGAAGGCGAAACAAAATATATATGTAAAAATTCAGCTCTTATTGTGATTTATTTTTTATTTTAGTTCGATTTTTAGTTGTATAATTTTAATTTTTTTGTTTGTTTGAGAAAACATGAATATTTTGAAATATAAATACGTAAAATATTACGAAAATAAATGAAAAATTGTATTCAAGTTTTTTTTTTTAACTAGAATTTATGTATGTTTCGCATATAATTGGCAGACATAAATAATACAAAATAAATATATAATATTATGTTTAAGAAAGGCGACAAAAAATATAATACATTTAATGAAAACAGATTGCAAACAATTACTTTCTTTTTTACAATTTTATCCTTTCACCTTTATTGGGTGCCAGGGCATAGAGATATTCCGGGGAACTGCAAGGCTGATGAACTCACCAGATATGGAACAACCGTACCCGTGCTCACAAAAAGAGACATTTAAACTTAAACTCAAGCTGGATGCCATAGAAAAAACAAATTCTAGGTAGACAAATGGTACCTATACCGTGACAAAGCGGATTTGGCCACGGCTGGATCTGAAACGCTCTAAGAATTTGATTTCTCTCAACAGATCGCATATTAGTTCCATAATAGGTATCATCGCGGGACACTGTCTAATAGACAAGCATGCAACAAGGCTTGGCGTCAATTCAAACGATTTCTGTAAAAGTTGCATGGACGAAGAAGAGGAGGAAACTATTCCCCACTTTCTTTGTAACTGTCCAGCTCTCTCCCATAGAAGAATACTCCATTTAGGGGAATTCTACTTAAACGACTTGGGTCATCTGATAAACACGGAATTGGTTTAACGAGTAGGTATGGAGATTTCTTCAGATCCATGTGGTATCGCAATGGACCTATCACTGGTCTAAGTGTGCTGGCTATAGCTGACAGCCACTTCAACCTAACCTAACCTACAATTTTATCACGGGAATGACATGGATCTACTCTAAATCCAGTGTGAATCAAATGAAAGTGTTAATTACTCGTACTGCCACCTCAAGTTCGAAACGAATTGATGAACAATGCACACTCTATTCTAACTAGATCCTGGAAACAGGCAATGTAATCGCGGACCTAGCCAGGAACAACATAATCATCCTTCACTGGATACATGCACATAGAGGATCACTCTTCGCAATACATGCAAAAGGTCTTTGCATGCAAGAATCTAGATAAGTCTGGGTCAACACACCAGGGCGAGCATGTTCAAAACTGCTATTCTCTATACCTTCACAAAGAAAATCGAATTTCTTAGAGCACTAATTGGATTTCTCAGCAGTCACTGCCACCTGTATCTACATCGCATGAACCTTGTTACAGATTCAAGCTGTAGAATCTGCCTTGAGAGTGAAAATATCTCTTTACACATGCTAGCTCTCTTTCAACTCAGAGAAAGAATCCTCGGCGACAAAGTGGTCCCTACGAAACAGCTTGCTGCCATCCTAAACTTCCTGACATCTTCTGGAGTGAAACAATTCATCTAGAAAACATTAGAGAAGGCTCAATAAGATTCGTTAGAGACTGCACTGCTAAGGGCTGTGAACAACCCTCCCGAACACTATAATAATAGTAATAATTCTAGCTAGATGGTCCTGGTCCCACACAAAACAGAAAAAGTTCTATCTCCATAAAATATAAAATCGCTGCAACCACTCCTCCAAAATTCTACGACACAAGACTTACTCTCTCCAAAGGACTAAATTCTTTGGTGACATTTTGTACAGGAAGTTATACTGGAAGCAAAACATTACAGACGGAGTCAAAAAAGCTATTATAGCCCTTTCAGGTCAAAGTTCCCTACATAGTCAGACACTTACTTCTTGCTGAAGGAATAGTATGGTGAAACTGCACTCGAGAAAACCTCATAACTTAACATGATGATCAAAGTTCGAGGAATAACCTATTTTTACATAACTGGAGCCTTAAGATGGACCCCCTCTGCAGCACTAGAGACCATCTTTAACCTCACATCTCACACACTAAACAAATTTCTTTGTAGCGGTTTCAGCTACTTCGTTGAGATTGTGCTACTAGATGATATAGTCCCTAATTATACCCCAATTAAACATTAAAATTGTCTTCTTATGGATGGTTCACAAATTTCATATCATTGGACTTACATCAATAAGGGTACCTACAGCACGTGTTACGTGAAGATAAAGTAAGATAACGCACATAAAGAAAACAAATAGGTAGCCCACGAACTTTTGTCGTTAAATTTGTTTTATTTTGTCATAGCATACTTTTATGCTCAAGAGAATTCCGGATTTCTTCAACTTTTCGCCGCCAATCGTGGGTAGGGGGAACCCCCTGCTGTTCCATACTTACTTAAGAGCACTTACTAATAGTTAATTTCGCTGTTACCACGCTTACTAATAGCCCGATAGTGTAGCTGAGAGTCAAAGGAGTGTATTAACTTCGTGATATCCATAATAGTCTTGGAAAGAGCTCCCTGGAAAACGACAAAAATCTAGGGTCGAATTACGGCATCAGTGATCGAGTAACTCGTCACGTAAAATAGGGGATGATTACGTCGGAATGATCGTTTATACGTAATAATGCTCATTTTTACGTGACGAGTTACTCGACCACTGATGCCGTAATTCGACCCCTGAAAAATTTGTGCAATTTTCAACACATCCCTAATGAAAATCCTTGATCCTAAGATTATGCAAGGAAACATTAATTTTTTTTGTCGTTAATACAGTTTGTTCATCCAAAGCAGTACAATTTAGCTTAGACAAAACCCCATATACCGTAAATGTCACTTTATTTGACAACTCTGCTATCCAGCCATATCTTTTTCGATGTCGACTTTCGAACAGTCAAAAAAAATTACATAACCTAACCTGGAATAATTTTGACAAATCTTAGCAGCAGATTTTTTCCACTTTGAGAAAATAATCTAGCAGAATTTGCAAAGTGAGTGTTCTTTCGAATTAAAATCGATATTTCTACTATTCTAATTCTAATTTAATTTTATCGTTTTATTAATTGTTTGAATAGAATGGCTGGCGATTCTGCAGAAAGTGCAAAGCTCACCGGACTCTCAAAATACTTCAATGGTAATACAAACGCTGGTCGTGCTAATGTAAGTTGTCTTCTTATTTTAATTGGTGGATTCAAAGAGGATCCATTAAATAATTACATAAGATAATTTTTCAATTCCAACTGTTTACGTAATTTTTAGGTTGCAAAAGCAACATACGCTGTCATTGGTTTGGTCATCGCCTACAACGTTTTGAAACCCAAGAAGAAGTGAACGACCTTATGTGATTTCTAGCATTGAATTTCGTAAAGTCAAGATATTCTTTAGTTAAGAAAAAAGTAATACATACAAAATATAAATGAAAGTTTAAATGCTGTTTTTATTTTGTATTTGATGGAGTTGATGGAAAGCAGTTCGGACGAGATACCTATCGTCAATTTGCATAGACCGCACATTTACTAAAGACCTGTCCCATTTGAGAAAATCTCTCCAACATTGTTAAAATAGGTTTATTATCAACAGACTAAATGGTAGCCAAACAAGTAATCTGCAGAGGAGTATAGGATTTAGTCACAGAAAGGAAAAATTGGAGGATGGAAAGATCCTCTAAAATTGGATGATTTTCTGTTCAGTTGTATCTATTTGAAAACCTAGTGAAACTGCACATTTAAACAGCGCTCCCATTTTCCACAAGAGAGTTAAATTCTCACTTCAGAAAATGATTAAAACAAAATTTCTAAATTGACTCAGTAAAAGCTTCAAAGAATGTACGTACATCCCAACATTTAAAAAGAGAAGAACCTAATCTCAATATCAAAACGTGGAATTATAGTAAAAACTTGCACAATACAAGTACCTATCAATGTTCGTATAACCAAATATATTCTCCGCAGGAAAACAAGGAATCGCAACAGAGCACAACTGATGTCAATGGTGAGACTTTTTGCAGGGCACATATATCTCACAGCACGCACACAGAATTGGACTAGCTGACACTGCAATCTGCAAAGTATGAGAAGGAGGAGGACCTGGAATACTTCCTCGGTCACTTTCCAGTCACTGCAAGACTAAGACAAGGAGTACTGCCATCTATGTGGATACCAGGTCTTAAGTAACTAGACAGCAAAGTGATCGGTGACATCCTAGAGTTTGCCAAAAACAGGAAGATTTTTCCGACCTCACACAGCAGCAGTAGTCACTCCATAGTTTTCCCATCTCCACACCAACCCCTCATCCACGCCCCCTTACCCATACAAAAACCTTTTCCAACAGTCATCTGAGAGGAATTACAACCGGCCCAACCGTAGCCTAAGTAATGAGCTATCTCACCTTCAAAATCGGGTTTATCCCCAGAAAGCGAAAGACATCTTCTTTTTCGCAGGTTTTACATAGAGCACCAAAAGAAGTATGTATCTTCGTTCCCATGTGGTACAAAGCTAATCTTCATCAACAATTTTCCTCTAAGTTTAAAAATTGTTCCAATTACAGAAGAATTTGGTTTTGAAATAATTTCGTTCTTCAACACTAATTCGAATACAATTTTCTCATTACCATTTAATTTGCTTGTTAACCTCCAAAACTCAAAAAAAATCTCCGATTAAACATTCACACTACGGCAGATCTTGGAAGAACCCAAAAATTTCAAAATCATCACATTTAAAAACCGCGTATGACAAAATTTATAGGGACGAACCAAACAAGGCGTCTGGTTTGGCATACATATCTGTCAAACTCCCGATTGTGGGGAATGACCGATTTAATTAGCTTCGCTTTTGAAAGAAGTGTGTGGATTTACACACCACTTCCAGAGGTACAATCTTTAAAAATTCAGTATTTACATATGTATGCTAACTGTATTCGCATAATCGAAGGAAAACAGCGTGATGTGAATAGCGCGATAGTGAGTATTGAGACTGAAGCAGCAAAGATGGACTTAAGCGTCAACGCAGGCAAAACATGAACAAAAAGGGACACCAAATACTGACGCCTCGAACAGAACTTATGGGTTTCTCAGCCACATCGACATAGTCAGAACAGTTCAGATATAACGACGCACAGTAAAGGAAGACCGCGATACAGGTGCTGCGCGCAACAAAACAAGTCATCGTTTTTTATTTAGTTAACTTCAACCTCACCCAAAGATATATAGGATTTATAGATGAGCTGAAATCATGAGGACATCACATTTTCAGACCACAATGTTAAGGGACTAGCTGTAACCTCAACTCTAGATCTAATCTTATCTAGTAAAGAATCTGATGCATCTTGCAACATGATTAATGTTAATGATTAGAGAATTAAAGCTTTTAACACACATAAGATCTCCTCTTTCTATAGATTACGGCGTTTTGGCAAAGCATTCATGTACAGACTCAACGTATAACATGTTTTTGGCGTAATAAACTTTAAGAAATGCATACATTTTTCGTTTTCTTTTTGTCTACATTTATTTTTATAAAAAATTATCATTTGTATATTTCGAAAGAGTGAGCAAAAAATGCATCCGCCATCATTCCAGCTGGCAGTTACTTCTTATAACAAAAAACAATTTAAAAAATGGCATTTAAAACAGAACTTAAGAACTAGCTCATGAAAATAATGAATACTACGGCAAAATTTAATTACAACGATAATTACATAAGTATTCCTATAGTATGGATGATTGCATGCATTTAAGTAATTTTACCAATATTTTACAAATGAATCGTTAAATCAAGCTTGCGGATAATATCTTTTGCTTTATTCAGGCTTGCTGGTCCGTGGGTATTCGATGTGGCCATTTTGTACAAATCACTCATGTACTTATCAATATTATCCAGAGTAGCACCATTTGGTTCTGTAGGTATAGCTAAGCCGGAGAGCGCTTGAGTCAGTTTCAATTTTAATTTGTCTAAATACACTTCCAACAAACGGTTCTTCTCCTGTAATTCATCATTCTCAGTCATCATCTTTTCAACACCGAACTTCATATTCTCCACATGTTTCTCTAGCACTGCGTTCTGTTGTTCAAAATCAACATTTGATTTACGCAGTGATCGAAGTTCCATGTCAACCACCTTATTGTGATCAAGGAATTCGTCGGTAAAGATTGGAATGCCGCCATTATCATAGAGTCCACTGCCCGGTTGACCAAAGCGTCGATTTTGATTGGAACTTGTTTGTGTAGTTTGAGTAGTTTGCAATAGTTTCGAGTTTTTTGTGGTAACCACAGGAATGTTTTCATTTAAATTATGTGGCGGTGAAGTTTTTAATGATGAATTTCCATTAACACTATTACCATTAATCTGAGCTTTTTCAGTTAGCACTGATTTTGCTGCGAGGTTTTCTTTTCGCTTGCGAATCTTATTTTTAGCCAACTCCGAAGCTAGAATATCGGGACGGTCTTTAAGAAATTCATTCAGTTCTTTGATATACCTAGAAGAAAAGAAAATCAAAATTTAGCCACACCTTCCCAATGCTCAAGGCGAAAAATATTTCAATTGATAAGTCAAACAATACATGATTTCCTTAGATATTTTCTTGTATGAAGTAAAAAGAACAATTTACTGATGGAAAATGGTTCAGATAAAAAACTTAAAGCATATTTCACCACCTATTTGCTATGCTTATGCGTCAAGGAATACTTATGTACCTATTATGTGCATCTTCCTTATGTATGATGTGGTTATAACACTTCCTCCACTTACCGTCTATGTAAACAGGTCTATAGACCATCCGAAGGATTTTTGTTTCAAAATAATCGAGAATAACCTCATCCGTCTTTGAAAAAGTCCATGCCTCCACGCCATAGAGCAGGACTGGGATGATCAGAGCCACGTATCAAGTCACTTTAGTCGTTCTAAAGAAGACTTTCCTACTCAATTGCCTTCTAGGCGCTAAGAAACAGCGATTTGCAAGAATAATCTGCGCTTCTTTTAACGTTGATTTCGTTGACTAAGTAAATAGCGAACCCTGGCAAGACAAAGTTCCTAACTAAGGTTATATCTGTTTATGATGACGTTCTGTTGTTGTTTTTGACGTGTACTTTGTTTAGCCCTCGTTAACGCACTATTAACAACACGCTGCGTTGTCCAGATTATGTCGTCGGCGAATGCGAGTAATTAAACGGATTTTTAAAATGTTTCGCCTCTGATGCTGCCGTCTAGGTTCTGCATAATCTTTTCAAGAACGAAGTTAGAGAAATCGCATGACAGCGCGTCGTCTTGTCTAAAGCCTTTTTTGACATCGAAGGTGTCAATGAGGTCATTAACAATCGAACGAGATATTATTATTCAGTACATACGCGGTCTTAAAATCGATAAAATCTGGGGTTTCCCCCAAATCTCCCGTAGTATGAATATTTGGTCGGTGGTGAACTTTTCTGGACTAAAGTTACACTGTTAAGCATATCATATATTTTTACTGAAAATAAATCTCACGCTAATGATTCTGCTGGATAAGATTTGATAGTTTAACTAGCAAAGCAACTTTTAAAAATATCTTTTAATGTACCATATTCTATTCATTTCTGGGAGAATTGATATGCTCTTAAATTTGTTTCTTAGTTGTCGACAATGTTTACTGGTAAATATTGTTTGAAATATGTACACACAAACTACGAGAAATGTTGTTTAATGCAATTAAAATGACGAATTGATTACGTGTCACACATGACAACATAATCTAGCACAGTTTTTCTTAAATGAAATTATCGATTTAATAACCTGATCAAATTCTACAACCAAAGTCAAATGCAGACTTCTTTGTCAATGTTAACATGGGGAAAAAACTAATTTTACTTAGAACAACATACCTCTGCCTGTCTACTTCGGCTTCTTTCAGATATGGTGTCTTCTTTTCATCTGACATTGCGGACCATTCCTCGCCAATCATTTTCGTATATTCTACAGACGTCTTTTCTGGAAACTCTGAACGGAGTTGTTCCCGCCGGGCAGCCATATAACGCACATAGCCTACAAGTACAATAAATTTAACTAAATTCTCAACGTAATGCACACAATTTCAAACCTGTTAGTGGCATTTTGGGTGCTCCAGCAACTTTAATTTTACGTCTTTTTAAGCGATATCGTTTGGGTTCATTTGTTATCCCGTCTCCTGCTGGACGTTTCAGTACGTTGGAGTCTATTGCAGCACTTGGAATATTGGCAAGAGGCTCTGCCTCGCCACTTTGTATATTTTCAACTTCACCAGCACTGGATACAGGACTTTTTGGTTCTTGAGATGATGTTGGCGGCAGTACAGGTACATTGGATGGTGATGTTGTCTCTGTACCAGCAGCTGTAACATCGCAGGTAGCTGGCGGTTCCTCTGATGATTTGACTTGGTCCATTTGTAAATAATTCCTGTTTCACTATGCAATGCAATTAATTTAAGAGTTAAAGACCAAACAATTGATAAGAATGATTTTTGAACGTTTTAATTCGACTTTTTCAGTTGGGGTATGTTACTCAGTGCAACAGCAGTTGAAAATTATCGGCTTGACATTTGGTTGAAGTTCGCTAAGGGTTGCGGGCGGGCAATCAACAAAACGAGACTCGTTCGCATAAAGCGGCTGCTTAATTCGAGGGTGAATTCAGCGGATGTTGTCAGGCAGGCACCGTACCTATAAATTTAAAGACCGGCAGTTGAGGGCAAAATATATTTAAATTTTACAAGTAATTCTTTTTATTTCCTTTGTAACTTTATGCAGTGTTCCAACAGATGTACTTGAAAATTGATAGTTAGATGACGTCTCATGTGCTGCGATATCCAGGCATGTTCAAGATGATTTTTATATGTTTAAAAAAGATTTTTATATCAATAAATCAGTTGTTTGGCATTGGCTTATATTAGATATGTGCATACATCAAAATTAATTTTTTTTTTTTTTATAATTCACTAGCGCTAAAGTGGTTATGAATGCCCTTATGATCCTATTCACACAGCGCCCATGTTGGTGTAGTGATTTAAAGAACTTTCTTCTGTTTAGCCATTGTACATTTATATTATGAGTACGGAAAAATACAGCCTTTTGGTAAAACAACTGATTTTGTATTTCTCCAGAGAAGGTACAGAAAATCGTGTTCTTAGTTGCGAGGAAACGAGTCATTGAACACAGAGAAGAACCCTTTTGGACGAAATTTGTTCTCAATGAACACGAAAATCAGTAATTTTATGTGCTGAACTGTGCAAAACAGCGTCATCAAAGCTAGTTGCCACCGCTTCGCTTACCACAGTCTAGTTTTGTTCACTAGGTTATCTAGTGTCGGCCATATGTCGAATTTGTTTCGTAGTATGATTCTCTCGTTCTCGTATCCACATTTCCGAAGCATTATCACAGCTGGGACAATAAGGAGCAATCTCATACGTTTAAAGATATACTCCCTAAAGCAGCTAAGGCCTGTTCAAAACTATGTCACGTAAAAGTTTGTTTCCGACCATCCATGTACCAACACTTGGTATTAGCTGAAGCGTCCATCATCCATTATCGAATCCATCCCACTGCTGATGCTGTTGCCTAGACTGCAGTTTCTTTGGTTTTTCCTTATATGGGTTACTACCCGATCATTGTTTAATCGCTTGTTGTACAAGTATTTTCTTTTCGTCTTTTCAGCGAGAATATCGATGGACAAATTTGAAAATACGATGAGTTCGGCGTCTTTTGAAAGCGTTCGAAATGCATTGCTGACCCTTGGCGCTGAGGTGATAGGTGATTCGCGTGAGTAGTTTTTATTTTGTCGAGATCCTCAGATACTTTTTTTTTAGATCAATCATTTGAATTAATGACAAATTTCAAAAGTAGACAAAATTAACCCTCACAACCACATCTGTACTGTGCATCTCTTCTGTACATATTCAGCAAAGTTATGACGTTTCCTTGTTTTCAGCAAAACAAATTGCGGTTGAATGACATTTGACAGAACAAAGAGAACGTCCAAGAACAAAAAAAGGCATCTGGAGCATATCTGAAGTAAGGAGAGTAAAGATTACATAAATTAATTTTTGCAAATTAAAAAAAAAAAGAAAACGTAAAGCTATTTTGAACTGATATCTGCAGAAACAAATTCGTAGTAAACGTCAGACATATTGAAAAGTACTTGCCCAATATACCCATCTCACTCACTATTTTGTGGTGTTTTTTTTTTTTTTTTTTGTTTTACCCACTTTGCCTCACCCCCTACAAAAAAGAAAGCTTGAAAGAACAACCAAAGCAATTTTCCCCATCATTCGTTCCATACTAATACCCCAATCTGTGTTAAAGAACAACTAACAAAAGGCAAATTAAAAAAGAAAACACAAAATTCTTATTTGTTTTGCAGTGGTCGGGTAGTCGTGTTTTTCGTTCGCTGCCATTCCCGTCCTATCGCTCATTGGAACGTGATTAAAACAGCTGCAATTGTTGGTGAATAGTTGAGACGAAGAGGGAATCGTGCCTGAATATTTAAAAATAATTGCGGTTTTAATAAATGATTAGCGCAGTGATTAATCGTTACCAGCAGCTCCGCCGCAGAAAGCAACACGGCGCAGTCTACAGTTGGATATCCGAAAGGGTAAGAAAAGCCGTCAGAAATTCTAAAATTGCCTAAGAAGTTGTGAGAAATTTATTAGCTTGAGGTTTCGTAATCATACACAAGACAAATTCTTTGAGCGCTTGGGTAATGTAGGACTTTCAGTTAATTGTAGCAATAATCAATTGAGTGTCACAAGAAGAAAGTCACAAAAAGGCCATTGCAACGATGAACAAAGCTGGAAAGCATGTACAAATACCAACTACGATGCCACAAAAGAATGTCATTAATTCTATTATGAGTTTTCTTCCCGACAATCGGCCAATAACCTCACTACAAATAGTGGAAGATTTTGAAAAGTTAGTTTGCAAAACATGGCTTCTTGACAAAAAGAACTTAATTTGTTTCTTTACTCTAGATGTCCGAAGAACTTTACACCGGTGCATCGCACTTACGACCAGGATTCAGATGCAGACCTATGGCGAGAGAATAGCATTATATTTGGACGACAAACAGCTCGTTATTTGTGCCTTTCAAAGACTGAAGGTTTGCCGGAATATGTTGTAGAAACTTTAAGGTTTATACCCCATTTCAATTTTTTATTTTTTTTCAATCCATGTATGTTTTTAATCACATATCACCTCCACAGAGTAATATCAGAGAAAGAACTACCTCCAAAGGAATTCTCACTGCTCTCACGCACCGCAGACACGGAACAGAAGGCTTGGAGAAAGCGTCAGATTGCGTATAAACTTTCCAAACGGGGAACTGTTACACAGGCTGTAACCGATATTATTCTCTGCGCAAAGCTGAAGACCGCACCAGAAGGTTTTAAATTAGCTGGGTAAGTATGTCGATGATTCATTTTTATGTACATATGAGTCAGGTGGTTATTTTGTAAACATTTTTTTATTTATTTTCTCGTTTTTTGTTTGCTAGTGATATTAATGGAATTTTAGTTTGCTACAAGACTGGTGCGCTAACGTACATTCGATCTCCACCACCTGTTCCACAGCAGCAACAACAAATCGATAGTAATCTCAATAGCAGTGAGGTGGAGAAGGCGCTAAATCGATTAAATATAAATAGGCGATCGAACCAACCGGTAAGTAAGACGACGTAAGAGAACGTAGATGCATTTTAAGAAAAATATATATTTCAAATATTCATTAAATTACATAAAATGGACATGAGGGAACTATTTACATACATAAATACATTGCGACAATATTCCTAAGCGGTGCCCCATCGGTGCTGTTGGTCTTATTTTCTTAATAGATTCCGGTCAATCTCAGGATTCGAGCTATTGCTTGTGCTCGAAATTGAAAACTCGATTTGCCGTGACATCTAGAACTAAAGCTTGCCTTTTGAACATCCAGAATCATATAAAAGCAATATTAATCTACAGTGGTGGAAAAATTAATAGAAAGATAGGTAGACCAAGATGTAAATGGTGTCCAGGAGCTGGCAATGCTACCGCAGTTAAATTCGTCCAAACAGTGTTTTGAAAAGCTTAAATTTTTTGCCTTTCTCAGATATTTGTCTTTGCTTGAAAATGATAAAAACGCATAGAAAAAATAATAATAACAAAGGATATCTCCAGATCACACGAATGATGTCAAAGTGAGATTTAATTTCTTCTTATTATGCCTCTCCTCTTAGGAGGTTGGATGTCATTCGTTTGGTGTTTTCGCGCGAGGTGACGCTTCTAAATATTTCTACTGAACTCCCTTCCACGTTATCGGTTGTCTACCAACTGCTCTCTCTTCTTCGATTCTTCCTTATAGGATGACTTGTAATAGTCTGTACTTCTGGTTTCTGAGGATGTGTCCGAGGTATTAAAATGTTCCACAGTTCTCGTTTTGTTCTAAGTTTTATCAGGATCTCTGCATTTGATATTCTGTCGGTCCATGCAATTTTCAGCATTCTCCGTTATAGCCACATCTCAAAAGCTTGCAATTTTCTTTGCATTGCTTTGTGAATTGTCCATGTTTCCGCTGCATATAACAGTGTGGAGCAAACGTAGCATTTTATTAACCTTATCATTAAGTCAAGCTTAAGGTCGTTGCCGCATATAACTTTGATCAACTTGTTAAAAGCTGCTCGAGCCTGTTCGATTCTACACTTTATTTCTTGAGCTGAATCTACTTTGCAGTGAAAGTATGTGCCGAGGTATCTCATTTTGTACACACGATCGATCGGTCGATCTTGGTGTTGACGACTTTGAGTTCTACATTTGTTATATGTTGTCTAGACCTGACCATGAATTTCGTTTTTACTGTGCTCTTCATTTGCTTGGTCTATTTTATTCATCATGGCATTCAGATTTAGATTCAATTTGACTTAAATTCATAGATTTTATAAACGTTACACACTGGCATCTGCGGTAGCGATCATTTATTAAAAACTGAAAGTAGTCCTGGTAAAAGTTTTATTGAAAAACTGTTTTTAATAGTTAATTGTTGAAAATCAATTTGGTGTAGGCACATATTTAGTTGCAAACCGCCTTGTAAGGTTCACATTGCGTATTGGATAGGAGCACAGCATTGAACCGCGCCGATGTTAGAAGGAATTTTAAAGAAAAGAAGGTATGATAAGTAATAATGGCGAAATAAAAAATAAGGGTGTGAGTATAAATAATTAACGATGTGCGGATGTCAGTAAAAGTATATATAGTTGAACTGAATATCATGATAAATAAGTAAGTGAAAACTTCCGATAGATGATGCAAAAACGGTAAAAAAAACTTAAAGAAGATGATAACAAATTAGCCTATCGCAAAATTAAATCACGCAAAATTACTTTATAGTTTTTTTTTTTTGTTGTTGTCCCAAACACTTTTGACTAAATCTGCAATGACAATTCTGCATATTTTTTTTCAGCTTCCTCCTGTACCTCAACCAACTGATCACGATTACGAAGAAATTCAGTCTTCCTATCAAATTTCACCAATGCGTCCAGCACCAAAGCCACCTGCTAAAATCGTAATGGGTTCTGCAGCACACTCTGTAGGCACACTAGGAGCATACTCAGAGTTAGACGGTATTCCATTTGTACTTCATCCAAATTTAAAAAAAAAATTTGAAGTACGTTGTCAAAACCATATTCTTTTGCATGTTGATAAAATTGATGTATATATGTACTTTTTCAGATGCCATTACTGCCAAATGTATCTGCATCAGAAAGTGATCTTGACTACGACTTCCAATTAGAGCGCCAAATCTTATGCACGATGAAATCATCGGCATCAAAAAATCCTTTTTTCCAGTGAAAATGAATTGAGTAATTTTGACTCTTTTGTCTTTTGCTACCATCAATCAAAAGCCGGCTACATATGACAACAGGTTCTCGTTTGTTAACATTTGTGTTCATTTTATAATTCTTTAAAATATGAGTTTTTTTTCGTGAATCAATTTACTAAATCTTAAATTGTTTGGTAGTTCAACTACCATAATATCCTTCGGCACAAATAATGTCACAATCGGAAATGTGTGACATCTGTTAGACTATTTTTTTTATTATTTTAAATTTATATTTAAAAATGACTTAGAGAGTAATTTGTATCCAAGAATACTAATGAAGCTTGTTTCACTAGTCTTACCAATCTCAATGCCATATGTAGCCTAGCGGCTTAAAACAGCAATATTAATTCGATAGTTCAAAACCGTTTTCAAGTATTTACAAAAAGTTATTAAAAAACCAATTAGTGTAAACTATTTCATCGCATCTATTAAAATCGAAATTTAATTTGCGCAAATTTAATTAAATTTTTGTTTGTTGATTTGTAATAACAAAATCGAAAAACCAAACATAACAAGTTATATGAATCATTGTGCCTTTCCTCTTACTGACATTATTTATACTTATGATTTAGTCGAAACCATGTCTCATTAGAATTTTTGTACGTGCAGATTGCTTTGACTATATGTAACTCATGCTACTAAACAACAAAACTCTGTTATTGCTGGAAATAATTGTATGTCATCACAGTGAAATCAATATTTTCTTTAGTTTGTATGACTGTAGTTTGGGATGCGCTGATGATTTAAGGTCTACATTAAATCATCAACCAAAGCACATCATTATGAAATCCGGTTTCATCGCTAGTTTGAAAAAAAAAAACTTCATGATTTCAAATAATGTGCAGCACTTAAGACAGTGGTTTCCAATCTTTTCAAGTCGAGGAGCACTTTGTCGCCGGTATGCTAAGGGCATGTATTATTATACGCAATTTACATTCATCATATTGCTGGTCGATATTTTATCGTACCCTGTCATACCAAGATCAAGAATCATTTTTCGCTGAACAGTCAAAGATGCTACGCAGTGCACAGTTTGTGAAAGTCGGTTTTAAATGATCGAAGCATTGTATGCCAGTTGGAGCTTTTTATAAAGCGAACTGGATTTATGGCGTCTTATTGTGCTGTCGCCAAGATTTTCAAAAAGAATGCACCAAGATGTTTCCGTCGTTTAAGAGAGAGCGGAGATGGAGGAATGTTTCTTCCTCTTCTGCATCCATGCCGATTCTGCAAGATCATTTGCAGGGAAGAAATCTATTTAACGAAATTAATCTCTTGGAGCGCTTTTGTCCTATAAAAGGTCAAAATAGTCTTCTGGTTTGGCAGGTTATAAAATGTGACCACCTTTGATTGGTTTTACTGATTGCGTCATGCTTTAATTTAAATTTGCATGTAGCTAGTGGTACTCGGAGATTCTCCGTATCATAAAGAATCTGTAGTGTAGAGCCAAACTGGGGGACTTCATCGGATTGAAAATTTTTTCGCAAATAACTAATTTCTCAAGAGCCACCAACTGCGTCATCAGAAAAAGCTACAAAAATCTTTTGCACTTCATACATGATTTAGGAATATAAAGCCGAATGTATGTACGTGCTATGTAGCTCGTTTCTATTCAAAAACCCATGCATAGGTTTTTTGATTAATGTTTGATGTGTTAATCTTTTTATCGGTTAATGCAGCCGTTCATTATAGATTTCTCATCGCCAACTCACCCACTTTTTTTATTCAGATAGTGTTTCTATTGTTTATTTTATTTTTACCGTTTAAACTTAATTGGTTGAACATGTTTTCTCTATTAAAAAACGAGTCAATTCTATATTTCATTTTCTGATTTAAAAATGTTCACTGATCACTCTCAAGATACAGACAATAGGGAGCTCGACCATATCAAAGCGCCTGTCATTGGTTAAACCCCCTGTAGAAAGCAAATCATACAAGGCGACTCTTGTAACAATCCTAAGCTAATCTGGCCTGCTTTCGACCCTAAAAGATCGAAAGCATTAATTTGCACTCACAGTGGTATCACAATGGACCTTCTTTTGGTCTAAGTGTACTTTTTCTCAAAGCACCACTTAAAACTAAGTAACAATGTCCCAGACTCAAACTTAAGTATAAATAATCTCACTTACTTTGTTTTTACTTTTTGTTTCATTAGGAATTCAATTAAAAATTGTGATCTCTTCTCTTTTTATACGTTTAAAAAAAAAATATGCGAAGATTACAAATAAAAAGTACTGTTGAGTACACCAATAAATTTATAGAAATATTTAATCAAAATGAAACAATTACAGTTACATCCATATGTATACACATAGCATTGAATTGTTAAAGAATCAAATTAAAAAAAATATATATACACATATTTGATTACTTATTTGTTATTAAAGTCAGAGTTAAAAACAAAAAAATGGTTTTTTATAACCATTTCCATAACATTACTAAAGATGTGTACTGGAACATTACCAGGAGAAAGACTTGAATGCAATATCATCATTAAAATGTATATTATACACGAGCTATAACTTTCTAGGGCACACGTCTGATATAAGGAGGCAACTCAAACACACATACAAATCAAACTTGCCTATTATTGAAAAATTAAGTTAATATATTATTACTACATATATACAAAAAATAAAATAACTCAATTCCTTAATTATAAACAAATATATATATAATCAGTCGGTTGCAGATTTAACATGTACTTTAGTCTTATCATTTTGAATTTTAGCATATTTAGTGCCAATGAAATGTTTATTACCAAGTATTATTGTATTTTAAACTTTCACACTAAAAATATAAGCGCCATTAAGAAAAACTCTTGAACAAGGCTATAGTTGATTTTAAGAGATACATAAGTTTTAAGTGCAAACAAATTCAAGGACAATTTTTAAAGTCTTTTAAGCACATAAGACTATTTAAAAAATTTATAGTCGATAAGTTTTTAATGAGATTTTGAATTAAGTAAAAATGAATATGTATACAAAAGAAAAATTAAGCGATTATTATTGTGTTTTTGCTTTCAACTCGTGATTAGGCATGTTTTCGATGAACTCCATTTAGTTTAAGGTAACTAAAGCTATTAGCTCTTAAAATGATCAATAATACAAATAACTGTCGTCTGTCCAATCTCAAGACAACTTCAAAAATACCACACCTACTGAAAGAGTAGAAAGAATCCAGTCAGTCCAGCCAGTCAGCAACGAATGCCCAGTCTTTTAAATCATTGACAGCCCAACACAAACAGATAAGGACAATGGAACAGACATCATCCTATTCAACGAGCCGTACAAAACTCTCGATAGCAGCATTTGGATGTAATGTGGAAGACATGCTGTTCAAAATGCCAATGGACAGGCGGAGGGCTTCAAATAAATGGCATAAACTTCTGCAGTTGTAACGTATGACCCAGTTAGACGACGAGCGAATTTCAGTCAATGCTAGACAGCTAAATGGCCGATACATACGGGGGAGCTCCAGTAAAAATAATGCTGGAATGGGATCTATTATCGACATTACTTTCGTAAGCAACTCTCTTCTCACCAAAACAAAATTCCGGGTCAGCGACCAGCCAGTCCAAAATGGAATGACAAACTCTTCAACACGAACTCATTCGAGGAAATTGTGATTACCAGTAATCCTACTCCGAAATGCTCTAAGAATTAAATTTCGTTCAACGGTTCACATACCAGCACCATAATAGGTCTCATCACCGGATACTGTCTAAAAGCCAAACATACAACAAGATTTGAAGTACACTCAAACGATTTTGGTAGAAGCTGCATGAAGGAACCTATTCCCCCGTTTTTTTTTTGTAGCTGCCCAGCTCTCCCACCGAAGAAAACTTCGCTTAGGAGACTTCTACGACCTAGGTGATCTGATCATTAGAAGCTTCGATTGGTTTAAACAAGTAGGTAAGGAGAATCTTTCCAAGATTCATGTAACATCACAATGGACCAATCATTGTTCTAAGTGTGCTGGCTTTAGCTGGCAGTCATTTTAATCTGATCGCCTAATCCAAAATAATTCTGCATTTGCTTGAAGAAAGTCTTAAGCGTTCGGAAACGCGCATACATACGAAGATGTAAATCCTTTCACTTTGTTTATAGGTACCTACCGCAGCAGAAACCAATCAATTAATATGATGGGCAAACAACAAATCGCACAAATGAGAGAGACTTACAGTTTTACAGTTTACATAACTTTGGCCAGCACAAACAGAGTCCATCTCATTTGGATACCGGGCTATAGCGGATATGAAGGCAATGAAAAGGCAGATGAACTAGCCAGAAAAGGTTCTGCATCAACTTTTATGATGCCAAGACCATTCTGCGGCCTCCCAACAAGCACAGCAAAAGGCTGTATAAACAATTGGCTAAAAGACAAAGCACAACATTACTGGACAACAACGGAAGGTAACAGACAGGCTAAAGCTTTTATCCCAATCCCCTCCCAAAAAAGAACGAAACAACTTCTACAACTAACAAGAAGTCAGATTCGAATCGTCACAGGCACCCCTATCATTCAATCCGCCGGGGGGAACGGTCCACCGAAATTTCTTATTCGGTATCATTCAATCCGTACGAAGGGAATCGTCCACTTATCGGTAATGTGAATCACTTTTCACGTGATCATTCAAAACGAACGGATCGAATCTCTCCATACAAAGTTTGACATTTCAAATCCGCAGGAAATTCATTGCGGATTGGTGTTTTGTTGCATTTTGGGTGGAAAATTTATCTGAAAATGTATGTTCTTTCTAGGACAAATTAATTATTTAGGTGTATTCAATTGAATATGCTTTTATTGTCCTTAATAAACACTTCCAACACATAATTAAAGGCTGCCTTATTCAAACAAAAATTGTTTATGAAACTGAAATTCAAATTGATTTCATAGAAATTATAAACTACAACGAAATCTTTTAACTTTAACTTTTAACTTGGCGTCTGATAGCTCCATAATGTCGTCACTGAATGCCCGTGAATATGCACGAGATGTTCGCCTATTTGAAGATATTTCTTCGTTTTCAAAAACAGAGCAATGCTATCCACTGTCTTTAAATTTAATTTTATTTTGTTTTTATCAGCAGCTGTTTCTAATCGCCGTCAACTATGACAGAACAGTCGGTTTTGACAAAGAAAAATCGTAGTCGGTAAAACAGTGCATCCGGCGGATTGAATGATCAGCCTCAAGGTGAACGCGGATCGAATAAGTGAAGTGAATCTCAGATCCGTCGGATTGAATGATAGGGGTGAGGATTTCTCACCGGCCACTGTCGGGTTAAAAAACACCTCATGACTATGGGAATAGCACAAGACGACATATGCAGAATGTGCAACGAGGACGAAGAATCAGCAGAACATATATTTTGTCACTGTAACTGCCTCATAAAAACACGTCATCGTTTCCTTGGTAAACACTACCTCGAGGTGAAAGATATAACCACCAGCTCACCCAAAGACATCGCCGGATTCATCACACACTCCGGCATCATGGAAGAGCTTTAACTAAGAGGACATCACAACAGGCTCATCTGTGGCCGCAGTGATAAGGGACTTTGGACCTCCTCAATTTTTAATCTAATCTAATCTACAGTTTTATTGCCGACTCCGACTGGCAGATAGAGAAGCTATATACTCTAGGAGGTTTGTTCTTGTCTGCCGAAAAGTAGTTGCCGCGAAAAACTGTTTGGTTGTTTGGCTGAGGCTCAAACCTATGTCCGCTCGGTTAGCAGTCAAACGCACTAAGCCACGGTGTCCACCTGGAGCATTGGCTTGGTGGTTAAGGTGGAGCTCTTAAATTTCAAAATATCTTCAGATCTTGCTAAAATGATGGAATTCATAAGGACACCAAAAATGGAAGTCAGTAGGGGAGGGAGGCTCGTTTCGCTTATAGAAGACACTTTAAGCTTCCAATATTCAATTTTCGTGCAATCGCTTCAATTGATTTTCATTAAATGAGTTTTAAGAACGTCGTCTGTCGGTCTATAAAAATAAGAACAAGTACATTGGCCGCGTTCAGAATGTTAGGCACTAGCTAGTCAACCGGTTCTGATTGGTCGAGAGGCTGAAAATTGACTAGAAAACAAGTTGACTTTTCATGAGGTAGTGGACTGGATTCTTAGTCAAAAAATGTTCCCTAAAATTTCAGTCAGTAGAAGGAATGTCAAAAATCTGCTGATTTGGCTGGAAGATGTTTAGCAAACAGTTCAGCTTTAAAGTTTTTCTGCGGTAATTTCATGTGTTTTTATTTGAATCTTTTTATTATTTAATTTTATTCCTATTTATTCTTGCGATTGATTCAGCAAATCATTAACAACAAACAGCGCAACTTCCCCTATAATGTAAATAGTTCACTTTCGTAGCACATGTCTGCATATCATTTTACTTACATAAAATTTCATCTTCTATCTCGCCCATTTCAGCCTTCTTTTAAATATATTTTCGCAATTTGCAAACAAATCTTAAGTGAAAACAGAAAGTTAATGTCTAAATTATGACAACTGAAATGTCAACTGCATTTGCAGTCATTTGCCGTTCAATAAGTTAGGTTTTGACTAAAATATTAGTCCCTAACATTCTGAACGCGGCCATTGCCCTTTTCAACAACATCCCTGTTAATTAATTCAAAATCCTATGTACAAATTCCCTCCGATAGATGGCACGAAGCACATCAGGAAGAACCCGTCCTGAACACTACTGGACTTCCCTAGAACACCATTAAAATGGAACGAAATCAACTGATGTCCAAAACTCAACGAAATACGTAATTTCTTCATACCTACGCCATTTTGAAGTTACACAGAAGAAAGTGTTCTCTATCCTGTTCGTGACGGTTAAGAAAAATTATAATTTATACATAATAAGTGCTTTCAATTATCTACTAATCAAACGAAATACGGAAGCTAAACCAACGCGCAATTTATTCATTGTAAAATCAAACGCCAGCAACGTGAATTTCATCCACCAAACTTGTGTCGGAGTAAAATCAAATCGTCAATTTTTCTTTTTTTTTTTCGCAAAAAGAAAATCTTTTGTCTATTCCGTTCTCTCATCATTCACACTGTACACACATACACGCACATCTGTGCACTCACTCATCTTCCCGAACAATACACAGTGATACAACAAAACATCAAGCCCACACGTCTATGCGAGCGAGCGAGATAAGGGTAAGCATTGAAAAAAACTGAAATTTTCTTGAAACGCTCAAGCTCTTGTGTGCAAGCGAGTGCGCTATACACAGACAGGTGATTGTGGTGGTGGACAAATAGAAAAAGAGAAAAAAAGGCCTTTGGAACAAATTTAGAACGAAACAGAAGAAGAACAAAAAAAAAAAAGTCTTTCAAGTAACCAAAGCAAAGGCAAAAGCAAAAGCAAAAGCAAAGAAGCATTAGAATCTCTGTCGTCCGTCGTCGGTAGTGCAAGTTTTTATTTTGTTTATTCTAGCAAGAGTTTTATATTAAAAAAAAAAGAAAGTTTTTCCTACGAAAATTGAACGCGAAAAAGTTTTCCGTCTATTGTCAAAAACTTCTCCATTTCGTATTCTTTCATAACCTAAAAAAAGCCAAGTGGGACGAAGGGTGAAGAAAACGTTGCAACCAAGAGTAGCGCAGCACCAATAACTATCCATAAAAAGAGGTGGGAATCAAAGACATAATTTTCGCGAGTGATATTAGTATATTTTACTGTTTTTTCTTAGTTTATTGTTTGTTTTATCGTGTTTTCATCTGAATTTGGTCAATGCAGTGGGAAGATCGAATAGATTCCTGAAAAAAAAATTGTTTTCTTGTTTCTGACGAATTTTTGTATTTTTCACACGGTGTGCATATAGGAACAGACAACAGAGAAGAAGAAACGAGACAGAAATAACGAGAGGAGACTTTTCTGTGTTCGTGCGTGTTGTATGCAGTTTGAGGAAAAATTCAGACAAAACGAGAGAAAATAAGCCAGCACTGCGAATTGGTGCGATAAAAAGAGCGTGTAGAGTTTTTTGTGCGGAGACTGCATTTAAGGTAAGCGCGAATAGGTTTTTTAATTTTTATTCATAAATTCTTTTTTACTATCCACACCCCCATTTCCCCCCACGGCCGTAAGAGTCAAGTCAAGATCGACGGCAACGGCATGAACGCAAACGAATTCGCCATTATTGCAAGACGCCACCGCATTTTTTCCGTTCCGTTCCCAAAAACTTATCTGTCGCATCTCATTCTCATACCTTTGCTGTGCGTGTGCATTTTGTCGTTTGTCGTTTGCCGTGGTGAAATGGACCTGTACCTGGGCATGTGTGAGCGAGTTGAATTTCGTCAAGCAGAAATTGCCATTTTGTTTTTGTGTCGTTAAGTTTTTTTTTTCGCCGGTGTTTTCCTCCACTGACATGAAGTTAGTTTTGTTCCTTTGCCGACACATTCCCACCGATAGAATTGAGTAGATATGGAATGGAACTTGACATGCATTGAATTCTTGGAAATTTGCAGATTTTTATTTTTTTTTTGTTCAATTGATTGTGCCTTGGTAATTACTTCGGGGTCAGTATTTTCCATTCTCAGCGGTCCAATTATTAATGTAAATTTCTCCCGTCTGCTTACGATTTTTTTTTTTTGGTTTACTGCAGAATTGTCCATGCAGAGCAGCGATGCTGTGTGTATACGTATGTATTCACATTGTCAAATCTCGACGAGTTGTTTGCTCTTGAATATTGCGCGAGATAGGCAACGACACGACTGTTGAGATGAGCAATGTCAGCAGAAAACCCACCGCACGAATCTATGAGCTATTCTCGGTCATTATCGCCTCCGAATGTAAGAAGAGTGGAGTTAATTCTTTTTTTTTTTCTTTTATAATGTTATTCACCTTTGGCACATTCAACCTTACAACCTTGATGGAATTTTCTGAAAAAAAAATTCACTTCAGGCTCAACAATTTAAAAAAAAAAAGGATTAATTTTATATGTATGTTGACATGTTAAGAATCCTTTCCAGCAGATGTAAATGGAAACAATAGTTAGACGAGGTTTTATGGAATAGGTTCACAGCATGGAAGTTGCATCATCGATTCTTTGGTGATATGTATTAGTTTAAATTTGCATTGAGAAGAAATTGCACATGACACTTCCATTGTTTCGTTGAAATAAATGTAGGTGTGCATTATGTATGTACATGTCTAAAATGTTCAAAGGGAACCAAAAGTAAAATAACTTCGTTATGTGTATGTACATAATTATTATTAATTATTATTTTTTTATTTAATTTATTCGTTTTTTTTTTTAAAGTTTCTTCACAGCTTCTGTTATTTGCCACACTTTGTGTGTGGCACGTTTCTATTTGTTGGCCCTTTCGCGTTGTTAGCTTTTGTTTGTCTTATTTTTTTTGCCTTAAGTTGCTAACTAAGTTAAGAAACCGTTTTTTTTTTTGTATAATTTACCCTTATGATGCTTTTCACCCAGCGCTAGTGTTGGTGTAGTAATTTTTGAAATTCAGGTACCTACTAAGATTTTTGTCCCAGTCTTTGTTCCGAGCTCCGAGGGTGGGGTCCAGAATAACAGGGATGTCTTGTGGTCATTACCTAAAATTCTTTCAATCTTCCTGATGTCATCATCATTACTCTGTACGATCAATTCTTAAAGCCATATGACCACCCAACTACCAGTGTTATACAGCAGAGTTGATACCAGCTTATTCGCAGTTGATCGACTTTATCAACATCAAGAGTTGAACCTGAAAATTTCACCGTGACGATGCTAAACACTACACGTCGGTCGATCTACTTTAACTTAGTTAAAGTAAGAAAAAAAGGACGATGTAGACCAACAATTCCGTCCACCCGACCTGGATGAAAGTGAAGATAGCCATATCTGAGTTGAAGTCCAACAAAGCTGCTGAAGTGGACGGCCTGACTACGGAGCTCTTCAAAGCGGCAGGCGATGACTTGGTAAGGAGCATACACCAATTCATCTGTAAAATATGATTGAACGAAAGTATGCTCGATGAATGGAACTGTCAGCATTGTTTGTCCGATCCTCAAGAAAGGAGACTCTTTGAACTTCTCCAATTACAGAGGCATCAGTCTTCTTAACATCGCCTACAAGGTCCTATCTGCTGTATTGTGTGTACGCCTAAAAGCCGTTCGTCAACAACCTGATTGGTCCATATCAGTGTGGCTTTAGGCCAGGAAAGTCCACCATCGAACGAATTTTAACCACGAGACACGATGGCGGCAGAAGTGTAATGGTTTTTGGATGCTTTTCCTTGTACGTGGTTGGTCCAATTGACTCAATTAAAGGCATAATGAACCGTGTAGATGTTATATGCGGAGGAGAAGATTCCTCTCAGATGGATATTTCAGTAGAACACCGACCCCAAACATACTTTCAAAGTGGTAAAGGGTGAGCGTCATGAAGTGGCCGGCGCAATCACCTGGCTTAAACTGCAAAGAACGCCTAGGGGGGATGTCAAGAAAGCATTATATCCCTCAAAATATAAAAGAATTGTGATAGATGGTGCAAAATGCTTGGCGTTCTATACCTGATGAAAGGTTGGTGGACTCAATGTCCATAAGATTTCGAACTGTCCTGTACGTGGTGCTAGTTTTTGTTAGATTAACAAGTAATCGGAACAATATTTTTCATATTTGCAATTGATGCAATATTATAGTTTTTTTTTACACCAATGAATTAAACGTTTTGTTTATTATGCCAGACGGTTAAAAGCAATCGATATTAATAATTTCACACAACTGAAATTGTTGCTACAAGATTTTTAACGATTTTCGTACCACCACCTATTATTTTAAAAACTCCGGTATGTACATATCTACAAATGTACATATGTTCTACTTACGGCCCGAACACAATTGACTAGTAGCCGAGGTAGTATGAGCTGGTCAAATTTAAAAATATGCAATTAAATGCCGCTATGATTGTCGCTCGAGTTGTTTGTTTATTTAGCAATGTTTCACTATTTTGCAAGTACATATGTATGTATACTAAAAAATACATAAAGTTTCTGTGGAAAATATCATATTTCATACATAAAAACTTAAAAAAGGAAACCGAGGAATGAAAATGTGTATTGAAAATGCATGAAGTCACTTTTGTGAGATCTGCACCACGCAATTTGATAGCTCGTACAACGCGGCTACTAATGCGGGTACCATCGTTCTGGCAGTTACTGCTAATAAAGTTTTTTTTTGGGGATAAATAAAACGTGACAATTAGGAAATGTATGCTTCCACGGAATACAGATATTATTGAAATCAAGACTAATTGTGTGCAAAACTAAGATCCGTATTTACAAAACGATGATTCTCTATGGATGCGGCTTTAAAAATAAAAAATAAGTTCCGCGTAACAAATAAAAGAAGGATATTACCCAATCGGGAACTGAAAATGATACACTCAGGACTAAGCATTGTCAGAATAATTAAGTCGCGCAGATTACGATGGGTCAGACATATGGCAAGGATGGGAAACCAGCGAACTGTGCGTGGAATTCTTATTAGTAAACTGGATGGAAAGATGACGTCAAAATGGATTTTCAAGAAATCAGTCAGGATAGGAAACAATGGATGTAACTGATGCAGAATAGCATCATGATGGCATGAGCTTGTCAATGAGGTTATAAGCTATCCGATTCCAAACAACTATCGGTCCATTCCGTGGAGCAAACCACCCACCCCAACTTTTAGGTGGAAGGCTATTGCAATTCACGGAAAAAAGATTTACATAAATCCTCGATTAAGCAGCAAGTCTATAGCGTTTTAATATTGTGTAGTGGAATGAACTGCATTTATTATAGAGATTGAGCGCAGGGCATAAAATAAACATCGGTAAAGGATGGATTAAGTACATATAGTGACTAAATTGTATATTTTCTTCGACTAAATAATCGCGCGACGGAAAATCACAAGTGCATGAATAGCAAAATGTTGCGGTTGCAATTTTTCAATCGCTGTCCGGGAAAAACCTCAAGTGCTCGTCTAGCCTAACTCGAATTTTATTGACACTTTTTTGCATTCCAGGTCGAAGTACTTCTTATTCGAAATCATTTAGGTGTCCCGTGGTTTTCGCAAAAAAAATATTTATTAAGCTAGATTTAGTTTGTTTTTTTCATGGTCAATCAGTTAGCACAACGCAGAAATAGAAATATTGCTTTAGTGGGAAAATATTCCTCATTAACTATAACAAAATTACTTCCAAATTTGGTATTTTTTTATACATACTTTCTTTCCTAACAATAAGTTTATCAAATGTTAATAATGGAATTTTTTTTTTTTATTTCTTTCCAGGATTGAAGAAGACTGAGGACTTAGATTTAATAAAATACCTAAAATAATTTCTAGCCTGCCACGCATACCTACCTATTTAGCTAAAAAAAAAAAAACATAAAAAACTACGAATATAGTTTTAGAGAGAACAAGAGATCAGGCTCCTTTCGCAATTCGATTTATTCTTAATTATTATTTTTTTTTTCTAACTTCTAAAACGAAAATAAAAAAAAGCACGAGAGTGGGAAAAACTTTCGACCGCTGCAATTAATGCTGCGTGATCATCTCAATAAAGTGACCCACTATCAGAAAGGCTCAAAGCAACAGTGAAACATACCTGTGATAATAAAAGAAAGAATATAACCAGAATAAATCCTAGCCAAACAAAAGGATAACATAATTTGTTTCATAAGTTAATCACATCAAAAGAAAATAAAAAAAGGGCTTCAATCTTATCAACAATATAAAAGAAAGGGACTTCATTTTGAGGTGAGGAGGAATTCGATTGAAAAAAAAAAGGTTTCATCCCGTCAGCCAGCGAAAGCAGTAGACGAGAAAAAGCAGCATTAGTGCAGTAGTCGTGTGGTGCACAGTCAACGGGAGGTTACGCTGATGAGGATTCACTGGCAGCATGAGTACACTGGGGGGAAGTAGGGGAGAGCGAAATGCCAAGCCCAAGTTCTCAGCACTCGATATAAATCGAATGTACAAAAATAGTCGCGTAAGTATTGATGTCATTGTATTTACAATTTCAAGTATTCATATGAATATCACCTCATTAAGTCTGCTGCTAGAGCTACTTATGTACCTACTTAAAATTGAACTGTTTTTAATTTTTTATTTACAGGGCGAATCTGTCGAACCATCTGCACAAAAAAATCAAGTGCCCCGTAAACATGGAATGCAAAGTTTGGGCAAAGTGCCGTCCGCTAGGCGACCACCAGCTAATCTTCCATCCCTAAAAGCTGAAATTAGTTCGCCAAGTAGCAATAATAATACACCTGGACAAGAAGGTATTTATTAATGAATAATGCATTTTTTTTTACTTCTCACCACTATAGGGGTAGTATCGATTACAATTGCTTCGAAGAAACAATAAAAACGTTAGATTTTAGCAGAGCTTCACATTTCCATACACTTGGAGATATTTGCATCCGTTTTCAAATTGATAAAATTTTTTTACGGGCGCGCCAATAGATGTGGAATCTTCATGGATATCAGTAATCCGTAGCTAGCTAGCTGGCATGCCCGATTCGTGTGCAATTCCTGGTGACACGCGTCTATGGACTAGACCACACTTCTGCTCTCTTCTACCACTCTTCCCGCGGGACTGCCGTTTGATATTCCTTAGTGGAACTGGCTAACAACTTATGCTATGCCATCTGCACCTGCCGCTACGGATTTTCTTAGTCTTTCGACTCTTCTTAGTTCGTGCTGTACGCTAGTTACCTAACATGGAGGAACGGATCTCTAACCAATTGTCCCTTAACCTTATTATGTGGCTAATTAGAAGCTGCGAGCTTGGCAGGTTCACTCTTCGCCTTAGTATCTCTGCATCTCATTGGTGAGAATGTCGAAAGCGACAATTCCCTCTTTAACACAGGTTGCTTCGTCCGAAATTGTTCGGTAGCCGATTATTGTTCCAATTGCAGAGCCTGTATGCTGACGAGAGCTTTCCTGTTTTCTTGATTGTAAGTGCTTCCGTGAAGATTGACCTGCCTACTCTGGATCCTCCTGGTGTATTCAGGCCACCCATTGATATTTAGCCGGCAGACTAGTTAATTTTTGTCTGGCAACGGAAACCATAGCGATATCGCCAACAAAGCCGATCACCTTGACCCCTTGTGGCAGCGTTAGCCGCAGAACTCAGTCGTTCATTATAATCTACAGAAAAGGCCTAAGGATTTAGCGTTGTGGGACTCCTGAGGTAACGTTGTAGTTCATCATTAACATAATTGTCAGTCTGGTACCTCAGCTTTGTGTTTAGGAAGTAGTTCGTGACTATCTCCGTCACGTAGTACGGTCTATCCATTCTGGCCAGGGACAGTCGAATTTTTTTCAGTATTTATTGCTGTAGTAATTGTTGCTTTTTACCTCTACCAAACAAGAGTGTTAAAAATATGCGCAAAAAAAAACCTGAACGTTTTTTTTTAAATTTTAGTTGGAACATCAAATCAAACATCTGGCGGCCCAGCACAAGGAACACCCGTTAACTCATCAGTGGCGCCAAATTCAAACAGCATAAATTCCATTGTAAACAACAACACCAATACCAATACCAATACCAATAGCTCTTCTAAGTTGCTAAATAATATATCATCGACAAACGAAAGGCATAACACCACTTCACATTCTTCTTCACATTCAACACTAAATAACAGTTCAGCGGTAACATGGTCATCGGTAACAACGGGCCACGATCACATGAACAGTTCTGGTGGCACCGGCGGCGGCAAGAATTCCGCACCACCGCTCTATCAAAGTCCACAATTCCAACACGAGTTTCCATCATTAGATGGCAGTGGTACTGCGAGTCACCACAAAGGTGCATCGTCATCGTCGTCAACATCGCAACATCAGCCGCATCAGCAGCATCAACACCACAACCACAACAACAATTACCATCATCATCATCCACAACAATATCATCATCAAAACTTCAGAGATGGCAACGGCGGAAGAGACGAACGAGATCACTATCATCACCAACACAAACAGCAGCATCAATACCACCAGCATCATCAGCAGCACCATCAACAGCAGCAACAACAATCTTCATCGATGACGACAACACAAGAGGGAGATGTGCAACAAGTGAGCCTAAGACCACAAACGGATGCCAACACATGGATACAGCAGCAACAGGGTGGCAAACAGCAGCAGCAACAACAGCAGAACGATGCAGGCCAACAACAAAGCAGCAACAGCCAACAGGGCCAGGGCCCCCTACAAGCAGTTCCACCACCATTGCTCGCTCTAATGCCATCGTTTATGGTTCGTGGTGGTGGTGGTTCATCAGCATCCTCCTCAGATACACAGGGACGCTCATTGACCCCACCAACAGTTGGTGGCGATTACCAATATCATCGTCAACAAAACGGAGGCGGCGGGGGAGGAGTAAACTATTCATCTGGCGGGAACCAGGTGGCTAATAATAGAGGTAACAACCAGAAAGACTATAGATCAAATTCACCGAATGTAGGTGGCGGCAGTGGTAGTTCATTCCGATCGAATGTAAATATGATGGGCAAACGTCCGCCACAGGTAAATACACCCCCTCCACAGCAAACACAACGTCCTAATAAAGACACATCAGCTTCAAATCTACCACCACCATATGTTGAACCGGAAGTTGCATTGCAACAACGTCCCATCATCAAGGAAGAAGACCTGGAGCGACTGAATGCAATCGCCAAGGACGATAGCTGGACGCAACAAGATGACATCGATTACAATCCTAAATTAGCATTCTCCGACGACGATGATGAGTCCCCTTCTCCAGAAGCCGATAGACAACAACCAGTATTCTCCACGACGACAGTGGCAAAGTCTAACAGCGATCAGAAAATTAACAATAGCAAGTCCACAGCAGAGCCTAGTAGATCATGGACACGTGACAGAGACTCACCAAAAGACCAGCAACGAAAATCTGACGATAATAGTTCAGCTTCCTCCCAACAAAATGGTCATCGCGGAGTAGTTGCTTTAGATGCCGGAGTATATGAAAGGGTTAAACAGCGCAAGGAAGAAGAGGAGAAACGTGAGACGGAACGTAGACAAGCGGCTGCAAAGAAACTTCAAGAACTGGAAATGAAAATGAATAGTAAAAAGGTGCCCAGTTCTGGTGCCGGAAGTGATAACGACTTATCGGGATCCTCTGGAGGGCCAGTCATTAGTACAACACCCCTTAATACTGGATCGTACGAAGAAGTTCGACAAAAAGATGATGACTATCATCATCAGTCGACAAGAGATGGTGGTGGTCGTCGTCCATACCAGAAAGATGGAGGCAACGGTGGTGGACGCGAATATAATCGGTACGATCGTGAACGTGAGCGGGACCGTGATCGTGATCGCGACCGCGACCGAGATTACGGGCGTGGTGGAGGAGCACAACACGGTGGTAATCAGAAGGCAGTCTTCTCAGCTCATTTTCAGTCGAATTTACCACCACGTTTCCAACGACAGCAGCAGCTACTGCAGCAGCAACAACAACAACAACCTAGCCAATCCAATGCCAGATCCATAACTGCCAATCAGCAACAGTCGGCAGGTGGCGGAGGAGGCAGTAGTGTCGGTGCGGGTGGCTACTCTGTCCCAGAGAAACAGTATGACTCGAATCGATATGGTCATAATCAGCACTATAGATCACAAGCACCTCAGCAGCAGCGTCGCAACGATGGTGGTGATATGATGAGACGCAATGATCGAGGTGACCGAGAACATGGAGGGTACGGTAATAGATCCGGTTACAATAGAAATCGAATGGATGATTCGGGTGAACACGATGATCGCTATAATCGCCGCAGCAACGAGGACTACCATCGTGGAATGTCACGCAGTATTTCGGATTCGTCGCAACGCAAAACCAGCGTTTCATCTAACGATGATCCACAGCAGCAGCGTTCTGCCGATTTCGTTGGAGGACCTGTTGGCGGTGGTACTTCAACTGTTGGCTCATGGGCCGAGGAGACAGACGCCGAATTGCGTCGCCAGAGAGATGAAAGTTTCTCAAGCAGTCACAGTCGCAATGATGATGATATTCAAGTGAAGCACATTCTGCAACGTCCATCATCACAGCATCAAAAGAGTGCATCCGAAAGCAGTACTAGTACAGCTGTTGACAAAATTCTTGGAACAACTCCTGATAAAGATAACACGTATTCAACAACAGGTGTCACAAAGAACGAAGAGCAAAAGGATATCGAAAATATTTCAAATAGTGAAACATTGTTTGCCCCAACCCAAATTCTTCGTCGATCGGAAAGTCCCTCACCGCAAGGCAGTGAACAAAAGAAGGAGAAGTCGTCGTCAATCAGCGAGACAAACATTTCTGAACAATTACATAAGAGCGATCAGCAGCAGCATGAGAAAGTTGAACAAAAAGACCAAATTGTAATTGGTGGCGATGCGCAACAAAAGAAACGTAAAGACAGTGAAAGCGGAAGTGTTAGTGGTGTGATAGCTAAAAAAGATGATGATAAAGTCGATGATAGATCACACCGTGCTGGTGAACATAAGCGGCCTAGTCCCAGAGGTGGTGGCAATAATGATCGTAGACAGGATATGCGTGGGCCTCCCTCCCGTGGTTATGGATCATATCGTGGTGGTCCAAGTGGAGGTGGTGGAAGTTGGAGTCGACGAGGTGGTGGCGGTGGCGGTGGTGGTGGCATGCGCATGGGAGGTGGTAGAAGTTACCAAAACGATTGGAGCGAATCAGAAAACTCGGAAGATGTGGACGACGATGGATATGGAAGACGATCAGATAGAAATCCCAAAGTTCCCAGAAAGGTAAGTGTTTTATTTTTCCCATAAGAACACTTAATAATAATCGCAAACCCTAGCCTTAATAACCGCTATTTGATCAAATAACAGAAGCATTCTAACTAAATATAAATTTTTTTTTATTAACAGGATCATCTCGGTCGTGATCAACGAAGAGGAGGAGGTGGCGGTGGCGGTGGAAGTGGTGCCGAAAGTGGTTCACAAAATCTAAAGGAAGGTTTTGCACCGCGTGGTGAACCGTCACGACGTGGGCGTGGCGGTGGCAATATTGGCAGCAGCTCTCGAGTTTCTGATTCAAGTTCCAGTTATCGTCGAGACAACCGTGGCAATAATAACAATATTGGTTCCCGTCGATCGGGCGATAGCTACAGTTCTCAGCGTTCGCAACATGATGACCAGAAGGACAAGAAGAGTATATCGGAGGACTCGTCCGAAGTATTAGATAAAACAAAACAGAATCAGTTAGCATTAACTGCTGGTCTTAAGAAGTCGGAGAGTGTCGTTTCTGACTCAGATAAAAATAAGCCGAAGCAGCAGAGTCCACAGCCTGGTAAGAAAACGGATGATGGAAAGAAACCATCTCCACCGAAGGGCTTTAGCAGTGGATCTGGCTACCAAAGCAACAGAAAAGAAAGCATTTCGAGTGGCAAGAACGACGAAAAAGGAGAGTTGGATAAAGATATTGAACGCAAGAAATCATTGTCGAAGGAGAAAGACATGCCACAACAGCGCAGTAATAGTTCTGGCCAATTAAGCAGTCAGCAGAGAACAGGTGGTGGTTTGTCAAATATGACACAGAAGAAAGATGATCGACCATCAATGTCATCGACGCCATCGTCCAAATCATCAACAATAACAACCAAACCTCCACCAGGATTGGGTTACAAACAATCTGGTCCATCTACTACCGGTAATCAACAGCAATCATCTGCAGGAATTGGTTCGGCAAATAAGGATTCTGGCTTACAAAAGAGCAAATCGTCAACAGATGCACGTGGCATTGTTTCATCCTCAACATCTTCACAACAATCGTCATCGGCTGCAATCAATAAGAATCTACCGCCAAGATTGAATAAACCACAACAGCAGTGGGAAGGTAACAGTAGAGTGGCATCGGTTGGCAACTGGGAAAAGATAGATAAATCTTGTGAAGGATCATCGAATGAAATGGTCAGCGGTGGCGAAGGAAAAGATAAAAAATCAATCTCACCGGATAAGAGCGGAATAGATGGCGTTAATCCTCCCGTAAATACAATTATATTTGAGAATACCAACTACAAAACTGCAGCCCAGAATCAACAAACACCACAAATCAAGCGACAAGTATCCAACCACTCGGATACCTCCTCTCAAAGCAGTCAATCAAATCAAAAATCGTCGGAAACATCTATTATGCAACAGCAACAAGCTGAAGCGATTAGCTCAGCGCTCTCTCAAATGTCATTCAGCAATAGTGGCAAGCAATCAACAGGGTCAGTCTCTTCATTTGAACCAACCGGTAGCAATGACTATGACAAGGAAATGAACCTCGGTTTCACATTTGACACAGAATACTCACATATGGCAGATGAAAAGAATACGACTGGTATTTCTGGCGGCGCAGCTTCAGCTGGCGCAAAAGCAGTTTCGGCTAAATTGGCCGTTGGTATGCAACAGATTCCACCTCAGAGCGGGCCACCACCGGCTACATCTGGCACTGCATCTGGCCAACAGAATATAATCTCGACAGCAGATCTCAATATGAAAATCGCCAGTGTGAAGAAAGTGTGGGAGAGTGTCTCACCAATGCCGACCGTTATCGAGCATGTAGCTGCAGCTGCAGCGGCTGCCGCTCAGCAAGCAAATGAAGCAGAAGCAGCACAGCATTTGGCCTCGAACTACACTAACCAACAGCACATGCAACACTACGCTGTAACACATGCCGGAAACATGCATATGCATGCCCTTTCTTCACCTGGTCCGCAATCCGGTCCATATGGGAACTCGTATGATCCCAGTCTAGATCAACATTTCGGTCAGAAAGATGTCTCCGACTCAGATACGTCTTCTGTTGTCGGCTATAGCCCAAGCCCACAACATGGTGGCGGGCAGGGTCAAGGACCACCTGGACCTGGTGGCCATAGTGTATCTAATATGGTATTAAAGCATGCGAATGACGCAGCGAAAGTAAAAACTTCTCAGCAGCAAATGCATCAAGGCGGCTTAGGTATGTCTCCGCCGCCCAACGCGATGCAACAGCAGCAACAGGCAGTCCAACAACAACAGCAGGCCGCTCAACAAGCGCAACAACAACAACAGGCAGCCCAACAGCAGCAGCAACAACAGCAGCAGCAGCAACAACAAGCACAGCATCAAAATCAAATGCATCCAGCTGCTGTAGCAGCGGCTGCCGCCGCCGCACAACAACAACAGCAACAACAACAACAGCAGCAGCAACCTCAACCATTCTATCAAGCATCTCAATTCACTGGCATCCCGACAATTCCCAGTCCTCCCGCTGTTTTATATAACTCTGGCACAATGCCCTCACAAAGCGGTCTCTATGCTCCATTCCAAATCGATCAGGGTCGATCACAGTTCTCGCAATTCCCTCCCGCACCACATTACGGCACAACCGGCAGCGGACCATACAACGCGTATATGCAAACGCCACCGAACATGCCAACAGCACCGGCGCCTGATATGTACTCGAATATCCCTTCGCAATTTCGAATGAGTGGCGCAGTTCAATCGCCCTTTAACCAGAATCAACAACTAAACAACCCCAACACGGTACTGATATCATCAAGTTCAAATTCACTGATGTCAGCCTCTGTTAAACCAACCTCTCAACAGCTTGGAACCATTGGCTCAAAGAACAATGCGGCGGCAGTAGCTGTAGCAGCTGCTTCTGGTCCGTATGCGCAACAGTATATGGGATTGTATCCGCCCCAACAAGCGCCACCGCCACCTCTCCAATCTAATAGCTATTACTCAAACTCGGCTGGCGGTCAAGGTCCATTCTATGGCGGACCGACAGCTGCAGGATCAACACAAAGTTACGGTCTGCAAACAGCGGCAGGTATGTTCGGAGGTCATGCTGTTGGCCCAGCGACAGGACCTCCCCCGCAGTTTATGAATTCGCCACTATTAACAGCGGCTGCAATAAATCAATTCCGTGGTGGTCCGACACCACAGCAGACTGCCACGCAGGCCTACATGAAATCGAATCAAGGACAGAATCACATGCAGGATTCCGTAAGTTGGAGAAGAAATGTTCTCTGGTAAAAGACGATTTGTTGATTTTTTTTTTTTTTCTTTTTTATTCGCAGATGGGAAGACAATTGAAGAGTCCTTTGGGGGCTGAAGTGAGTCTGAATTTAGCTAAGCAAGTGCAATCCCAACCAAGCCCACCGCATCATAAAAATTATCAGAGTGTAAGTATATATACTAAAATTTATGTAGCTCCCTCTGGTTTGATTAGTATACCACTATGATTAGATTTGCCGTCAGTCGGATTGACAACTACATATAATAATATTATAAGACTTGAGTTTAACTAGTTTAAAGAAACTCCGTTATAATGTCGTCATCCGTTGGACAGCTATTGTCATTTGAACGTTGACATTTGGTGTGTGCACAGTTCATAAGTAACAAATTTCTCCAGCCACCACGGCTCTTAGTCAGCTGCCTCCAGTTGCATTAAGGCGTAGCCCCTCAGGGGTCGATTCGAAGATTCATCAGGCTGGAGCATTGGTGTTCATCCGCTCTACATGATCCAGCCATCCTAATTGTTGTATACGGGTCTTTTTGACCAAGTCGGTGTCGCTGTACAATCTGTAAATCTGTTACTTTTCTTAGAATGTACAACTTTTTTCTCGAAAACTGTAAATGCGCTATCATCCGACTTTGACAAAGTCCATGCTTGTGTACCATACAATAGGCGTTGTATATCGTGTCCTTTGTTCTTCTCGATATGTCCCGGCTAAATAATTAGTTGTCTCCTAAGACCATAGTAACAACGTTAATCTCCTCGCTGATGTCGTTAGCAGAGTTGATAGTAGTTGTAGTTCTGGCCGAGATGTCGGTGTTCGTAGACAGCATATTTTTCGCTTCATTTTACGAATATAAATCTTATAAGTTTTTAATTCTTGTGTTTTAGTGGGACTTGCAAAATCAAGTAATGCAACAACAACAACAGCAACAACAACAGCAGCAGCAACAACAGCAACAACAACAACAACAGCAACAAGTATCTCAACAACAAAATGCGCGCGGTGGTAATCCACAAAATAGCATGAACCCCGGTGGTCGAGGAACAGGTGGCCAAGGACGGTATCCGGCACCAATCCAACGACCTAACAACTATCCACAACATATGCAACCCTCTCAACCGCCACCGCAATCACAGCGATCACTGCGACAGGGACACGCAGGAGGTGGTGGTGGTGGCGGAGGTCCACCACAGAGTGGACAGAGTGGAGCTGGAGGTGGACCAGGCCCAGGTGGTTCTGGAAATCCATCAGGCGGCCCACAAATGAATAAACCGTATTATGCGAATAACGCTGGCGGAAGTAGAGGTAATTAGAAATTTTACTACTACTCCTACTTTCTCTCTGTCTGTCTCTCTCTCTCTCATACCAACACAAAACCCATATATTTCGAAAACGAAACATGAATAGACAACTTTAGATTCAAACCAGCTTATCGGCATATTTCAATTTACTGAAAGTCGATCATTGGAACAACATTGTAAAAATAAATAAAATCAAGCGATGCAAATATATACTGCTATAGCAATCAAAATGATGTTAATGATATTCTTTTCCTATATAAAATTAATATTTAGCTTTATATACACTACAGTTAAACAGAAGAAATAAACAAAACGTATATTAAACAAATCGATACTATAAAAAAAAAAAGTAGCAAGACTTTTTTACATTTACATATTTCGTTATTTATTAAAAATATATATTTTTTATTTTTTATTTTGCAAATTCTTTATATGTATTATTTAAAAACAAAACAAACAAAAAAAAAATCTAGACGAATCAGAAACACTAAATTTATAAACATACGCACACGCACTAAGTTTGTCTGTCGGAATTGTGAAATGTTACACTTGTAAGTTATCCGATTATTATATTAAAATAATCGATTCGAAAACAAAAAAAGAAAAACAAAAGAAGAATAAAAATAAAACATTTGGAAACGATAATACAGAACTGATTCCGCCTGAACAACAATGCTCTTTTTATTTTAATTTAATTTCGTTGTGTTGTTGGTTCCCTTGCATTTTACACCTTGTCTGTTTTTTTTTTTTTTTTAATATCTTTTTACCATATGTGTTCGGGGGTCAGTTGATCTTTTAACGGGGGGTTTTTTTTTTGCTGTTTCAATTTGTAACTTTTTTAAATGCTTTGTAATTTTAAGTTTCATTATTCAATTCAAGTGGGGGATATTGGTGGAATGCAAAGAGTTTCGTCCATGTAGAGGGAAAATAAAACTAAAAACCTTTATATTTGATGCCATGATTCAGACAAATTCAGATTGTAAACGAAGAAAGTATAGATTAAAGGTACCCCCAACCAAAGCGATTCAATCGCTACCGCCGCGACGGCAATGAATCTCGGTGATTGTTGTCACTCAAATTACATGGCGGTATATGAGAGAGTGCAAACCAACGCGATTATATGACGTATGCGATTTTTTTTTGAGTGTCGCTGCATGTAGCGTTTTATCGCTTTGGTGTGGGTATACTCGAGAATTTCTTTGTCGCTGTCGCCGCGAATTTACCACCGTCGCGGCGGCAGCGATTAAATCGCGTTGGTTGGGGGTACCTTAAAAGCTCTGTCAAACAGAGATCGGTCAGTACTTTATAAAAACGCAAGACTCATTCTCTGACAAAAAAGGTCAAGAAGCTCGGAAGAAGGACTTTTGTTATTCGTTCTACACTCGCGCTATTCTCGAAAAAGAATTTGGGTCGTAGAATACCACCGGTTTTGTCGAGAGCTGAAATCGCACAAGGACGGTTTTTTTTTCCTCGTATTTCCGTATGTCAAGAATGTTTTGAGGAACAACATGAATTGCGTCTTCCTAAAATTCAACTTCAACGTTGCGTTAAGAATAAATTGTCTGCATTTTTGTACAACACCGCTTTAAAAACGTGCTCTGTGTGACGGGTTATGGTGAAATGGGCGGAACTTTAACACAAACACAATGTAAACAAAACACACCTACGCAATAAAATACAATTGGTTCATCAAATTTACGATAGCTTTTGATGACGATTCCACTAATTAAACCATACCTGTATGCCTTAGTCCTGTATGGGTTAAAAAATTATATAAAATATCGAAGCATCAACTTCACACTGCCACTTCATAAAGAAAAACCATTAAAAGGTCAATTTAATTATAGCAATGACAATCTAATCGCAAAAAAAAAACAAAAAAAAAAATTGAACAAACTCTATTCTTATTGCACCCGAACTGTCGCTCTAATTAAAAATGTTCGTATAGCCCTCATGTATATGATGAATTTTTGCATTGCGACAGTCGACTGAGTGGTGTCACTTAAATCGGCGGATTCCCTTTTTTGTGGCTAAGTAAACCTGCGGCTGAAGTGTTAAGTACATGCCTATACTTAATGTAAATAAAGTACGAAATGTAAAAGAAACAGATAAATGTTGCAAATATGTATCTGGTATGAAAATTGAACATTTCGGAACTACTATCATCATGTACTTAAGCTGAAAGTAAGTAAAGCAAAGAAAGCAATTTCCGATACTTTAATCGGGATAATGTGTTAAATTCGTTTGTATCAATCGAAAGGGTAACGTTAATCGAGGTATTACTGTACACATACATTTCTGTACTTATTTTTCACATTCTGTAAGACTATGGGGTGTTGTTTAAAGTTTATGAAACTTAATGATGGGGAGAGAGGAAAGGGATCCAAAAATATTCTAAGCCTCAGGATCAAGTAAAATAATTTAGGTGTAGCAGATCAGGCATGTGGCAAACGTCCCAACGGGTTTTTTTTTCTTCTATTATTCATCAGCGCTTAAGGGGTTACGAATACCTTTATGATGCTTTTCACAGAGCGCTAGTGTTGGTGTAGAGATTTTAAAACTCAGGTGGTATTAGGTTGCAGTATTTTGCTGTGTAGATGGTGTCCAGATTGACGGAAGAATTATGGGTATTGTTGCTATATTGTCATTATCATTACTCAGTACCATCAAAACATTCAAGTCATATGATCGCCTCATTGCCAATGTTACGCCTATGCAATAGAGTTGACGTCATCTTTTTTTTGACACCGGGAGTTGAACCTGATACCTTCAGCATGACAAGCGATGATGCAACCACTCCAAGGCCACCCTATGGTGTTCGAAGTTAAAAAAAAAAAATATAGTGTTTATCTTCATTCAATTTTCTAAGATAAAAAGCGCAGTAGAAATGTGCAAGGAAACAGCCAGACTGGGATTTCCTAAAAAAATATGACATTTTACAGTAGCTCAGTACCTTTTCCAAAATGATAGCGACTCAAGGAACATGGTGATATACACAAAAGAATTTGTAACATTTTTAGAATGGACATCGTGTAGTTTGGATCTCATTATTATTAAGAACCAACGGCAAGTGGTAAAAATAAATATAAGCTGTAGAAAATGAAAAGTTTTCCAAATTTATTTTACGAAACAAAAAACGGCCTATTTATCTAGAATGAATGCAATGAATGAACAAATAGTACAAGAGATAAGGTCCGATTTTTATCCTCAAAAGGTGAAGCAAAGTGAGTTCATTCTCATGTTCCTATGGAAAAAGGATTACGGTGATATCTCTATTTACTTTCCATTCAATCAAAATATGGGTAGGGTAGGAAAAGAAATGCTTTGTTTGTTGTCGATAGTGATTTCAATATTACACACTCCAGTTTTTTTTTTACTTTTTTTACCATAGAAAATCTAAACTCTGGCATAGAATTGGAAATATAAAAAATTGAGGGTCGCCTAGAATGCCATGAATCACTACTAAGCAGAGTCGATTTTTGGTGCTCACTTTTGGAATGGCTCCAGGATCTTAATAAGTTTTTCTTAAACAACTTATGAATTGGGAACTACATACATACATGGGTACCATTAACTGATCAGAGACCTCATAGAGAATTGAATTACCCAGGACCTACAGTTAAGGTGTGATAAACGCATTTCTTACATGAGAACATTTGTTTTTGGGAATATTTTCCTATTCAATGAATTTTCACAAAGTGCTCCGATAAAAGTAAACAAAACTCATGCAATGGTCGTCTACTAGTACTGCAATTCATACTCGGATCACTCCTGATGGGGCACAATTACTAATGTCACATTTAAATGGATGTGACCAACCCAACCGTATATTGTGAGGTTGTGGACCGCCCCTACTCTACTCGTACTGTAGTAGCCATAGCCACTGGGTGTGTTTCATTCTGTTCCGAACCATGAGTGTATCAGTGTAGATTTTGTATCCGCTATCCATAAAGTCAGTCTCATAATCGGCGATTTTCGTACTCGTACCTTGTACCAATACTTATTTTGCAAGAAATCAAGCGGCATGGTAGGGTAGCTGGGTTTGTGTGGAATTGATTGGCAATTACATTAAAGCCAAATCAGAGTATTAGCAAGATTTCTTCCATGCGAATCTTATTCTGCACGCGGAATAATATTCTGTGCAGACTTTTATTGTACTATGTAATTTTATTTAAATGTCTTAATACTTAAACATGTTAAAACTTAAAGAATTGTTGGTTTGGCGGCGTCAAAGTAGCCAACTTAGAGAAATCACCACTGCTACTAAGTAATAACATTAGAATATTGAGCACTCTACCATTTCGAAGAACAGGTATCGGCGTATATTATACATAAATATGTAATTACATCTACTCTCTAACTTAAGTACATAATTTATTTGTTATTTTTCTATTACAAAGCTCAACTTATTCATTGAAATATGCCGATTACAAAGAAAAAAACCTTAATTTAGCATTACATTTAAATTGATGCTAATCGTATATATCTTCTTTTAAATTTCTTTAGCAAATCATTCGTAAACTACAACACGTGTGGAGAAAATTAAAAAAAAAAAAGAAGAAAGAAATTTAGTAAAAATAAAATTTAGTTTTTAATTATTCAGCCAATTCGTTAATAAAAAAAAAAGAAAACACATAAAATAATACTACGTACTGTAAATTTAAATTTATTTATAACTAAGATTTAACAAAAAAAAAAAAAAAAAAAAAAACAAGCAGCAACTCGGACGATATAAATTTTTTTTTCTTTTTCAAATCACTTTAAATTAAATTAAAGAAAAGGAAAATAAAATAATCCTGTATAAAAAAACAAAACAACAAAAAAAAAAAAAAACGACAAAAGGAAACGTAAATTATATTATTTGCTGTAGTTCTATATTTTTTATATATACAAATACATTTTTAATTATAATTATGATTATTTTCTATTAATAAATATAAAACAAAATAAAAATATTATGTAAAATGTGAGAACAAATTAAACCTAAACATTTTGGTCTCTTCGAATTGATTTTACTAAGATAAGCAAATACATAAAGAATAAAAATTCTCTCACGTGTGTGTGTGTGTTAAACCTTTCAATTCGATGTGGATTATCTTTTATGAACGATAAACAAAAAACTATTCGTCTTTAAGAACAAACAAAACAAAAAAGGAAAGTAATAAACAACAAAATAATATAAAACTAAACGGATCGACAGGATAGAGAGACATACAAAAAATTCATTGTGTACTAACGAATTTGATTAATTTAATGAAAAATTAAAAAAAAAAAATGAAAACAAAAAAAGAACTCAATTTTAACAATACAAAATTACTGTGTTTTGATAATGAAAACTATATATTGTGAACAATTTCCTTTGAATTTCACAATATTGCTGTGTTGTTGAAAATCTTCCCACAAAGTGGAGACAAAGATTAAAAAAAAAAACAAAAAAAAACTAGGTGTTTGAATATATTTGATTTTAGGCTTCAATTAAAGTCTTTTTTTTTATTTGTGAAGCTAAACAACAAACAAAAGAATAATCGGTCAATCAACTGACTTGAAATATTTTATAAAAAAAATAAAAACAATTTCATCTACAATTATATATGGCTAAATATACATATAGATAATATATTAAACAAATATTTTACAAGAAAACAAAATAAACAACTACTTATATAAACAAAACAGAAATATTCTTAAATATTATGCTTATTTCCATTGTTTTTGTTTTCTTTTTTTCTTCATGAATATACAAACAATAAAACATGAGTTGTTAGGAAACTAATAAAAAAAATAATAATATTGCAACCATTATTGCTACAAATAATTAAATTTAACCATGTAACACAAAATATATATCAAAAAAACAAAAAAGTAAATAAATAAATGGAAGAGAATCTTTCAATATGTGCAAACAAAATTATTGTAATAAAATGCATGCGAATTTTGTTAATGTATTCTTTTTCTTATTATATATACACACAAAAAGAAAACCAATTTGTTAACATGAGTTAAATGAACTAATGCAACACACATTTTAACGCGGTTTATACGATTACAAAAAAAAAACAAAATCATATTTATTACAACAAAAAAAAATTAAAAATAAAACATGCATACCTACTTTTTTTTTGGAAATTATTACACTTAGAAAATAATTATGATTAAATAATATTACTACTATTTTAATGATTTTTTTTTTTTTTTATTTTATTTTAAGACAAAAACAATCTATTATTCAGCTCTCCTTCTTCCTTCTAAACAATAATATATATGAAACAAGTTATAATAGAAGCAAGTATATGTATGTTTAACAAAAAAATTAGGTGTACCCGTCTTCATATAGAAAAAATGATATAATTATTAAATTTAATGAAAACTGAAGAGGAAGAACGAAAACACATTTTTACTTTAAATTAAAACATATATAAACATAAAAATGATAACAAATATAGAAGAAAATTGCTGTCGAACATTAAACAAAAAAAAAAACAAAAATTAATGGAAAAGAGACACAAATAAAACAATATAATATATAATTAATATTATTATTGAAATTATAAAAAGAAAAACGAAAAAAAAAAAAATGCAAAAAAAAGGAAATATAATTTACACTTCTATCCAGAACAAAAAGGAAACTTTCTTTATGTTTTATTAAAAATGAATTATCTATAATTATTTATGGCAACGGAATATGGAATGTTCATCTCAACCAAGCCCCCACTTCATAAGAAAACAACTAATAACTAGTTGTCTCTACATTCTTTGAAGTGAATTTTCTCCAGCCGTTAGTGCAATTTTATTTGTTGAGTAATCAGCATAACAATCAGTAAAACATATATTTCTTGTCACAGACTCGTGACAAATTTGGGTGAAAGTAATTGAAGTACTTCTGTACCTGTAGAGTATATTTTCGAGACCAAGTTCAAGCATGCACAGTATAATAGTTGTGCATAGGAAGTAAAGGTTGACCAGATAGCAACGATACTTTTTCCAATTGCTATGTTTCAGCAGCTTTTGAAGCGGCTGCAAGCGGTTTTCCCGTAGGATAATTAACACATCCGGTACCTACATAAAACACAAGTCAGCCGCACAATGGAAAACACACAATCAGGAAATTCCTAATGATGCCAAAACTGTTTATGACATCATTAGCGACGATGGGTTCGACGACAGCGCAGACAACTTCTACCTACTACTGAACTTCTATAAATAACGAGAGTCACAGGACTCAAAAAGATTCGTTCATGTAAAGTTGCAAGACGGCGCAGTCGTAGCGTGTGGTGATAAATGTAAATAAATAAATGTTGTACCTACGAACAGATCACGCGTAAATAATTTATTAAGTTGGTGAGACCGTGCACACGACGGCATTGTCATCCCCACACTATCAAAGTTACCAATGACATCTAGCTGTCAAAATATTCAGTAAAGTTTGCCGTTTCATCAGACATCGTTTCACGTTTGCCGAACGTGCGGACATTTTTAAAAAATATCGAAATTCCAACACAGTTGTAAATACGCAACGTGAATTTCGTCGTGAGGTCAGTCGTCATCATGGCTTCAGTGTGAAGGCAAGTCGTCACACTGTGGAAAAGTTTGAAACGAACATAATCCACAAGTGTTTGACCAAGCATCAGTGCATCCATAAAGATTGACTGCTTGGTATGGTTTATGACATGGCGGCATCATCGGACCTTATTTCTTTCGAAATGGAGAAGGGGACACCGTTACCGTCAATGGTCTCAGGTATAGAGCGATGTTAACCGATTTTCTGTGGTCAGAGCTCGACAACATCGATATATCCGAGCTGTGGTTCCAACAAGACTGCGCTACATGTCACATAAGCGACACAACGATCGAAGTTGTGAAGGAAAAATTTGGCAACTGGGTCATCTCACGGCGAGCGTTCATCAATTGGCCGCCACGATCATGTGGCTTGACACCACTCGATTATTTTCTCTGGCTAATATTCGAGATGCTATTGCCGGAATAACGCCGTATATATTGGACCGACGCTTGAAGCACTGCCAGCGAAGCCGAGGTGGCCATTTGAATGATGTGCTAAAAGCCAGAATCAATTTCATATCTCAGACCGTTGTTGTTTTATTTACATTTTTTATCCCTATCGTTCTTATCTAGTCATCCTATATTATGAAAGAAGTAATCATAGGGTGGGAGTGTTAGGGAAGAGAGCCCAGAGAGAGTGCGTTGACGACAGAATCGAACGACGGTAAAGCTGCAATGTACGAGCGTGTTGCCATGAAGAAAAAGGAGTGTGTAGTAGAAGGGATTGGTAGAGAAAGAATGGTTCATAAGAGGACAGGAAAGGTTAGATAAGTCTTGCGACTGAGGTTGCTGTTCACGTAGACCAATATTTGTGTCCATAATAATTAATAATTGCTGCACTGAGAACCAAGGCAGGGAATATAAATGATTATAATCAGCCGGATAGGGATAGTAGTAGTTTAATATGTATTGAGTAAGCTTTTCAGCTCGTCGAAAAAGAAAAAGGAAAGAAACGAGAGCACTGCCATACTACTTACCGTTCCGAAATGGCAACAAAAAAGGTAATGTCAATGCAAACTGTTCCAAAACGCATAGGTAAACACATCTACTGCGCAAACATGACATCGTCCATTGTTATGATGCGTGCGTGGTGTGCGCAAGCCGGTGCAATGCATGTCAAATAAAATTCTGCTCATGTGTTTCGTATCCAGATTTGCACGCAGTGCTGCATGCATAAATTCTGCACATCTGTTTCCAGCATAAAGCAGTGTGCGGTAATCAGTGATATGTCGCATGATACGCATTTTTGTGTTGTTTTGGAATACAGACATTTCTCTCACCATGGCCCCTATTGTGATTTTAAAGTTCGAATCTTTCGAAAGCGAACATTTTGTATAGGCAATTGGAAAGGCAATTCATAAAATCCATACAAAATTTCGCTTTCGAACGATCCGAACTTTAGAATCGCAATACAGAGTAGGGGCTCGGATATGCAACACATAACTTACTTTCACCAATGAATTTGTATACATATTTGTTAAATTTAACGACTTCTAGTAACTTTTAGTACCTACATTTCCGTAATTTTCGTCGCTTACGAAGACAGACTTCCGGTCTTCAATTTGCGCCCATTGTTAGTGGGATAATGTTAACTATTGCAGTTAAGTTCTCTTATACAGATACGGTTCCAAAGCTTGCCAGACAAGGCGGTACCCATAGAGTTCTACCGGAAAGGTTAATATTAGGTATGTATGTCTCTCGTTACATGTACATGGAAGGACTTTACGACGTGTCAAGTCTAGACGGATTTGCCATGATCTGGGTCAAAAATGCTTTAATAGATTGGTTTTACTAAAGTATTCAGCCTCTTTCTTATTAGTTTTTGCAGAGGCAGCAAAGATGAAGAGGAAGAAGAATCAATCCTCCATTTTCTTTGTACCAGTCCTGTCCTGTCCAAAAGAATATTGCTCCATTTGAGTTTAAGCGACGATCTGGCGGATATTGACATGAGTTGTATACTCCGCTTATTAAAAGCTTCCATTAGTTCAATTAGGCCGCAAGTAAGCACAACAATTTAATAAAAAAAACAAAAAATGTACGGATAAATATAATGAAGAAACGTAAAAATCTTCTGGAGGAGCAAATTGCTGCACAAGAACAGTTTGAAAGTATAACGAGCCTCATGGGTGAAATGAAAAAAAAACATGAGGAATATTAAACAATACACCAAGAAGGGTACACAATAGGAAGCTGATCTTAAAGGTACATTTTAAAAATAAGAAAAATAAGTTGTCTTATTTTTCAGTCAATTTGCAGGCTCTGGGCCAATCAGAACGCTCTTTTCATCTGAAATTCCAGATGGAACGCACCCAAAAGCAAAATGGGTTATGGAACTCTTGAAAAAAAAACAAACCTCTATAAATAAATACCTATAAATGGAAATCTTTGAATCAGGCCACATGAAACGAAATTAGAAGTTCATACAGTAATAAATTGCAGAACCCTTAATATGTTCCCAAAAATGTGTCCTAAGATTGTAACCTTCATTTACAACGATGTAAACATAGAACTCATATAATATGTGAAAATAACTCTGACTATCAGCAATCATGCATGAGTTTCAGAAGCGCAAACGAGGTTATGATGAATAAATAGCATAAAGCATGCTTTTATAAAAGGGCAATAAAATGAAAGTACCTAGTAATATAAAAATGCCAGACAATATATACGAATTGCTCCAATCAAGCAATAAAGTTGTAATGAACCAACTCATGCATAAGTATAGCGCAGGCCAACATGGCGATCAAGTGTGTTTGAAACCTCCCCAAAAACAGGAAAATAATAATTTTCAGTCGTATTCGTGCTGTACGAGTAATTTGCTAGTATGCGTTTCATTGCGTGCTCACAATCAAGTTCGTACCACGCACACAATACCAGAATTATACCCAAAAGACACAAATATTATATTTTTGCCCAGGATATCTTTTCCATATTCGTCCCGAAAAAAGATGTATCCATGAAAACTACATACATATGTATAGTATGCGAATGGGGCTATTATTTATAAGATATTTATTTATAAGAGTCGAAGGATAAAAATTGTTTGAAAATCTTTAGGGAAGCACAATATAGCATTACCACAAACGTGTCAATGAATTAATTTTCAAACTAAGGGTAGTTTGATTGTTCTACATCTACGAAACATTTTTCGACCTAGGGTTTGCAAATATGTACATATGTATTTAGGGAAACTAGTTGGTTTTGTATTATTTTAAAACAATTGAAGCAAAGGGCAAAATTACGCAATGATTATGAGTATGAGTTTACATTTTGAGAATAAGTAAATTGTACTTTAGAAGGTCCTTCACACGTCTTTTCATAACAGATGCCATGCTAAAATTAGGCAAGGGAATTATTAAAATAAAAATCAAGGTGATACCGGCAAAATTCTTCAGATGGAATCAAGTGTAACATCTACAGTTTTAGTTATTCCGACTTAAGGTAAGATTAGACTGCTTGCCAAGTTGGCAATTGACTGACCACAGGCGAATGACCGAATTATCTGTCCAATGGCCAAAATGCCAATGTTGTCAATGTGCTATATTACACTATGTAACCAAATTTGCCACTGGTCGTTCAAGGCATTTTGTTATATTTTTGAAAGTGAATTGTGGTAACGCTGTATGTGTCAAAAGGCACAACAGAAATAAAACAAAGCAGAAAACAAAAAGACAAACCACTAATTTTCACTGAACTGAACAATCAAATAATAAACAAACATCGAAAAAAAACCAAGAAACACGAACAAAAACACAACAACTGCAACAACGAATACCGATGGCAATTGAATTATTGAATGCCAGAAATGCCATCACCAAATTTCAATGAATGGCAATCGGTCATGTGGTCATTACGATGGCATTCGTACTAATTGTCCAATTACACTACTTGCCATTTGGGCAATTTTATCTGTCAAAACGAGTGTGGCAATATATGGTCAAATGCTCATTTGGTCATTCGGGAAATGCCTATTACACTGCATGACCTTATTTTGCCAGGAGAACTGTCAGAAATGGTCATTCAATTGCCATCTTGGCAAGCAGTCTAATCTTACCTTTAGTAAACGCATTCTTAGAGTTATAGGGTGACCAGATAAGAACGATAGGAAAACAAATTTAAATAAAACAACAACAACGGTGTGAGATATAAAATTATTTTGAAGCTACATTTATGCCAACTTCGCTGGCAGTGCTTCAAGCGGTGGGTCCAATATACATATGCGGCGTTATTCCAGCAATAGCATCTCGAATGTTGGTCTAGAGCTCGTCCAAAGTGGTTGGCTTGTTTGCGTAGACTAAGGACTTGACGTAGCTCCAGAGAAAATAATTGAATGGTGTCAAGTCACATGATCGCGGCGGCCAATTGATGAACGCTCGACGTGAGATGACCCAGTCGCCAAATATCTCTTTCACAACTTCGAGCGTTGCGTCGCTTGTATGGCATGTAGCGCCATACTTGTTGAAACCACAGCTCGGATATATCGATGTTGTCGAGCTCTGGCCATAGAAAGTCGGTTTACATCGCTCTATACCTGAGACAATTGACGGTAACGATGTCTCCTTCTGCATTTCGAAAGAAATAAGGTTTGATGATGCCGCCATGCCATAAACCACACCAAACAGTCAATCTTTGTGGAGGCAGATGCTTGTTCGAACACTTGTGGATGGCGTTCGCTCCAAACGACCGAATTTCACGACGGAATTCATGTTGCATATTTACAACTGAGTCGGAATTTATGGCAAACCTTACTGAATATTTTGACAGCAGGATGTCATTGAATGACAATTGAAAAGTATCATTGCTATCTGGTCACCCTTTACTTTGACAGGCCTATAATAAATGGTTCACTAGGTTTCATGGGGGTTTAATGCAAAGATGTGGCCTTCTAAGTTTGAGAGGTTGTGCGCTGGTTCCATAAAAAAAAACGAGTTTCGAAACAACAAGATTCCCATGTTGATTAATATAATGTTGACAATCTCTCAAATCCAAAGAAGGACTGCTAAGCGAGCTGACTGTTTTTTCGTCTTTTCGTGGCAGACAATGACAAACCTCTGAGAGTATAATTTGTCATGAAAAAATCTCCTGATCCGCCTATCGAAGTCGGAAATAAAAACTGCATATCCCTTTTGTTGGTTTAAAAAAATTAGAAGACGCACAACATGAATGGTTTCAAGAAGGTAGGCTTCGGCACTCTATGGGCTGGCGTGCCAAATTAGCACTGACGACTGCGCTAAAATCTCACGAAAGACAGCTACCATTTCAAGGTAGTTAAGGACTTCTTCATGCTATAAATTCTAAAAATCGCATATCCAATTGGCTGGATATGACGCTTTTTGATTGAGGACCAATCCACCTTAGGTAAGGATATCGCCCCAGAAAATAAGAAAACTTAAATTATGATAAGTTACAAATATAAAAGGGATCTGGAGTTGGCTGTGAGCGTTAGTGAGTGAAGCAGTTAACTCAATATTATTAGTAAAAACGGAAAACGGAACCAACTTATTCAGAAACTCTAAGCGCAACTGTGTTAAAGCTCATTTACTACGGCTGGATGTAAATATTTTGCCTTAAGTGGTAGGTCTAAAAGTTCCTGGATCATACAAATGCAACAACACCAGCAATTAGTTTGTCTCAATAACGAAGCAATTCAAAATCAGGATAGTTTCCGGTATTTCCTGAGGTCAAACAGGCGAACCCACAGGCGAATTAGTAGAAATGCAGTGAAGTTGGGGGCTTGAGATCCCTTGAGTTCGGATCATAACCCCCCCGAAATTAGAAGAAGAGGAGGATACGCTGTTTCTAACATGGATGGTCTATTGAAAAAAAGATTTTGGAAATACTTTCGTGGATGTTTCACAAATCCGTCTAGCTGCTGGGATATGCAAATGGTATTGACATCATCGGACACTCCCAGAATGTGGACTTGTATGTATGTATATTTGGCACGGCAGCTCATGGAGAGCCAAGGCCTAGCTTCTCACAACCATTCATGTTGTGCGTGTTATATTCTTCGCACGAATGGAAGGGACCTACAGTTTAGTGCCGACTCCGAACGGCGAATTGAGAAGCTTTTCATGACAGATTGTACTCTTGCAGGTTTGTCATGCCTGCGAAGAGGTGGTGCCGCGAAAAAACGTTTGGTGGTTTTTGAGAATCGAACCTGTGTCTCTCGCTTAGCAGTCCAACGCACTAACCACTAAGCCACGGCGACCGACTGAGAATGTGGACTTGGAGACTTTAATGTCAATTGCAGTTGAGGCAAAAGTAGTCGGTCTTGAAGTGAATAAGAAGTGTATGTTGGCATTAAGAAAAGCAGCATCAATCTACGGCACTGGACAGAACGTCTATTTTGACATACTTCATCAGATATTAAGTCCCTTGTGTAAAGAAGGCGAATAAAAGAGAAGATTTTACCCCGAATTATATGAGCTTGGGCTGTTTAAAGATGTGGATGTAGTTCAAAAAGATACGTCAACTACATTGACATTCGGTCACATCGAGCAAATGGACATCACTGCTCCATTCAAGATTTTTATTTTGTTTTATAATTAACTAGCCCTAAAGGGGTTATGAATACCCTTAGATGATTTTTGAAAGACTGCAGTGTCTCAGGCAAGGACTTTCCACAGTTCCGATAAGTAAATAAATAAGAATTAACGAAAAAGTTAGGAAGGCGTTACCATTTTTGTACACTCCTGCGATTACCACTCAGCTTCGCTGCCCTGGTCCTTTGGAATATAATAAAAACCTTCTCCTCCCCACGGATTTTTGACACAAAATCACAATTACCAGAGCAGCGAGTGCAGTAATTCAGTTTGTTGCACCGTTTCGCTGCTCTGGTCCGAAATTTTGGAGATTATACAAAAAGCCTCATACCATCTGCTATATCATCCTTGGACAGAATTTCGAACTCTGTACGAAGGTTAGGTATAAGGGGTAGCTGCACTTATGTACAGCCGCACTCGAATCTCAAATATAAATAGAACACTTATTATTAATATTATCAATTTGCCTCCCTGAACCAACCCGAGTTTCGAAGGAATTGTAGAATGGTTCTCGGTAGCTTGTTTGAAAATCTGTCCAGATCATTGTCTTCCTGTTTCTGCAAAGGCTTGGGCATTCACATAGGAGGTGAAATGTGTCCTCCTCTGCGTCTACATCGCCACATCTTCTGCATATGTTCGTAGTGCTCAAACGCATTCTCTTTAGGTGGGCCGCCAGCAGGTTTTGACCTGTCATAATACCGGTTGAGTGCGATGATTTCTTTTGTTTTTCTCATATTTAGTTAATTCCCGAGCGTGCTTGAGGTGCGGTTTGTCGTGAGTGAAATCTATCTCTCATTCGAGAGATTTTGGTTTTTCACGATGCTGGGCTTTTTAAATTCTAGTGGGAGTAAGATTGACTGATCGGCCATTGTCAGAACCCATTTTTGCGAGCTCATCCGCCTTTTTGATTCCGATTCTCGGTACATAACATACATACACGCCTAGAGAACGACATCCCACAGCACTTTGATTTTCATCACACTTATACTACATTTATTTATCGAACTTCACGGTCTCAACCATACAAACAAAAATCAATTAATTGGAATGGCATCCACTTAATGTCATAAATAACAGGAGTGCTTCTCCGAATTACACATGCAACTAGTATCTATACATCCTCTTGCTTATTATGATGCTCCATTTTGATTTGTCGCCTTAAAAAAAAAGAAAGATGAATCAGGTCACTTCGGTTGAATACACCGCTCACTGTAGACCTCAAGAACTCTCCAAAGAGGGGTCATTCCATTGCTCAGGCCTGAGATAGCCGATTTTTTTCTCCCAAAAACAAACACACTCTTTAACTATGCTAATAAAGATCTGTACATATGCATATACCGGCGGTGCCGCTCACCTTAAAAATAGATACATATCTATCTGAATCTGATTTTTTATGAGTTTCCATCACTTTGAGAATTTTGTTTTATGTTCTGTGATTTTTCAGATATAAAAACAACTAATTCCAAGTGGAGCATGTGACGAGAGCCCCCAAAATTTCCCATTCATGTTGCATTCAAAGTTTCCTTTCTATGCGAGTGTCACATTTGATATTTACGACCTCTGTGGAACCAGCAACGAAACGTCGAATGGACGCTCAACATTGAAATCCATAACTTAGATAGAAAAGATACACATGTACATCTCACACCCTTGGCCAAGTAAGAAAACTGATGCTTTAAATGGGTTCGCTAGGCAGTAGTATACGAAACGAATACGACAATGAAACGGAAATACTGAAAAGGAACAAATATATTTTTATTAAAAAAAGTTTTGGATGAGAATAGACATTATTATTCCCAGCGGTGTCATAATTAAGATTAAGATGATAAAAAAGTTTCAAATGACATTTAGACACACATGAGATTAGTTTCACAGGGTAACTTCACCAAAGTGATCGAATTGACTGTAGATAAACCGCTACCGCATGCTATTTAAAGAAGTAAGAGCCCGGAAATTCGTATAGAATGTTCTTCACACCTTTAACAAATCTAGCAGTTTGGGTGGAAGTAGCTCAGATGATGGTCACAGTCTTTCAATGTGGCGAATCAGCCTCATGCTTGAAGTATCGCGTTTTGCACAGAGGAACTCTATCAAAGGCATTCGAGTTTTCAAGTGGGGTTCGACAAGGCTGTATTCTTTCGCCAATATTATTTCTATTGATGATTAGTGATGATCCTTGTGCTGCTTTGTCAATTGGAAATAGAGGTACTTTGTGGCATGTGGCAGCATCCTGCTGAAAATAAACGTCGTCCAGATCCTTAGCATTAATTTCAGGCAAAAAAAAAAAAAATAAATATCGTTCAGTAATGCAATCACTGAAACGGTCCCACCAGCATCATTTTCGTAAAAATATGAGTCAATGACACCGACAGCCCAAAAACCGCACCAAACGGTCACTCGTTGTGGATGGAGAGGTGGTTCCACTTTTTCTTTTGGGTTTCGGAGCCCCAAATGCGACAGTTTTGTTTGTTTACGTACCCAGACAAATGGAAATGAGCCTCATCACTCAGAATAGTTTTAAGTAAGTTTTAAGTAGTAGTACGGCGTTGTGCGTAGTCTGCTGGCTTCAATTCTTGTAACAACTGGACCTTATATAGGCCAAGATCTTTATGCTAAATGCGATGCAAAGTGGTTGCGGATAGGCCCAATTCCTGTGATCGTCTCGAAATGGAAACCCCTAGGTTTTCAGTCATAGTCTAAGCTACGCCGGCGATATTTTCAGCTGACTTTGCCTGACGAACACGAGTTGGAGTCTTCACATCCCCACCCTGTTCGAGACATTCAAATTGATCGATTAAATTCACTTTAGCTGTGTGAGAAGGCGCTTGATGATGACAAAAAGTAATAAAAATTTTACGAAACGTTTTCGCGATATTATCACCGTTTTTGTAGTAAATTTTCACTTCAACACATTGTGCGAGTATGCATCCATCCACATTAAATAACCTCCTAGCTTTTACTTATCAGAAATCATCGCAATGATAATTGAATGTTGACAGTTCAACAATGGCATGAAATTTAAAATGACATCTCTTGTTGGGTGACCCTGTACAAAGGTACGCATGCGTACAACCAACGAAATAATAAGCATTTCAGCAGCAGTGCTTGAGATAATTCTTAATCTTCTCCCGCTTCACCTATCTACACATGAGTTTCTACATGAGTTGCACCTTGCATTCAATCTTGAGTTAATGCGTAAGCAATGAATCTATAGTAACTACCGACTACACAACACCTTATCTAGGCTTTAATTCACCGATCTCTAGCTAAATTCCGACATAGAAGTGTCGGAAATGAGAACTACCATACAGGAAACAGCAATGCAAACAAGTTCTTCGATATTGCACCGTTCTGACAAACATGATACTATAAATTTTCGTGTGTCATGTTTTTGGTCGAGAGTAATCGCTAGATCATGTAACCATATCCTAAGCTATTGAGTTCGATTAGTAGATTGCCAATGACTAGAGACCACAGTAAAGATGAAAGAACGCTCACTTGAGTTCATCCTTTTACAGCTGTGACACACCGATGGGAAAAAAGGAGAATTATTCGACTTTCCAGCATGACCTTAACCTATCGTTTTGTCGAATTTGTGATTTCTCTATGGCCAAGGACCTTTAATATCGCTTCATAGCCGGTGTTATTTAAGACGCCCATACATAGTGTCCAGGCTACCAGCAAGCGCTATTCGGAAACACAATCAAACGCTATTCAATCACAATTTTTCCCTGGGAGGGCACCTCCCCCAACGGCACAACTGCAGGACGAAGAGGTGGATAAATTGGTTCTTAGCCCCAAATATGTCGAAAGAGCCCGTACTGGAATTGAAGATGTCATCTTTGATTCCATCTAGAAACTTCCTGAGGTGCAGCCTGGATCCAAGGAGAAGTGCCTTAGGTTAAGTAAGGTGGCTGCTGGTGGTTTATTTCCTTGTTCAAGGAAGAAGCTTTGGGTAACTGCACGGTGAAGACCCTCTTCCCGTAAAAGAAATTTAATAGGAGCCCTTATAGGGCACTGTCTAATTGCCAGGCATGCCATCAGGAATGGGTGTCCCCTCTAACGATTTCTATAGAAGTTGCAGAGACGAACAGGAGGTAGAAACTGTCTTACACTTTTTTTGCATCTGCCCTGCCTTATCAAGGCTTAGGAGGAAAAATCTAGGAGCGCACTTCTTTGATGACCTCAATGACCTAGCCAGGCTTGACATCTTTGAAATCAAGAGTTTTGTACGTGGGTCTAATTGGTTCCGCAATTAGTGTGGCACAGGAAAGGGTTCACACCGGTACGGTTACCCAGACCTTTTTTTTGACTCCCTCTTCCGCTTAAGAAATCCGCATGTAAGGTCTCTGATGCTGGTTATCGAGTTTCTCTACTTGGTATCACAAATCGCTTAGGTCTTCGTAGAAAAATTGTCCTAGAGTTTGAGAAGTCTACCCTGCACTTGACTACCTTTCTAACAATTGGCGGAAGTTCCATTCGCATAATACAAATTCGCATCTGTGTGGCGCTTATTGGCGTTTCTAAGCAGAGGTAGCATGCAAGTGGAGTTGGGCTTGTTAAGGGTCTTTCAAACTCCGATAAACAGCTACACAGGGGCGGTACGACCATTTATCTTTTGCATTAGTCCACTACCCTGAGGAAAATTTTAGTGTGTGCTTTGCGAAATTTTTAAAATTTAGTTGCGACTGTGATTTTTTATTTGCTGCAAGTGCAAGCCTAACCTTACTTTCATATAGAATTTATGTGGCGAAAAATCCCGTAGCATATCTTGGGCGTTTAGAATTTAGATGCTTAATTCCAATTTCTATGGAATGAATACTTCCACCATAAAAAGAAAAACACAATTTGAACAAAAGGAAACCCTTCTTAAAGCACTGGTGTTCATGTTTGTTGTGTAACACCCTCTCAAAGTCAGTGGAAGTATTATTTTGAACTTAAATGAGGTTGCGTACTGTAACCTATTGTGTGACCGTTTTTATGTTCCTCTCCTCTACAATCTTCACTTGTTTTCTTTGTAATGAACGCTGGCAGTCATGAATGTAAATGACGTACTTAAAGATATAGAAGTACTTTCAAGAAGTGAGCTGTCTTTAAATAATAATAGAATGAATGTCAAACCCAGTAGAATGCGTTCAGAAGTAAGTGTTCTTGGAAATCCATTCGTTTATATTTTTATTTTTACCGAGTTTAATATAAATTTAATATAGTAGTTAATTAAAGGGGAAAATCTGGAAGTTAATCTAGAATAGGGCAACTGTATAAGAGAACATTTCCATTCTTCAAATCATTAATTAAAATTCGCAAAGGCAACAGTTGCGAGTTGCAATTAACGTTAAAAAAAAAACATTGAGCCAAATAGTTATGCATATTAGATGTGCAAAGAAGGTTGTCAACCTTATTTAGAAATGTAGCTATCTCACGACTTTGCAAAGAAGTATGTATAATAATAAAATTGCTAACTTCATGGACTAAGGTGGAAAGCACCAATCTTGTGATATTAGAATTAAGTTCTGTGAAGCCTCTTACCTAGCAATGTTTTTATGGACATGAAAGAACCTTAGCATCAGTTGTTCGAGTCTCTGTTTAATAGTCTCAACAGTTATCGCATTTATGATCAGGCATATGCGGATGACGTTACCGTACTGTCTGTTGGTCCTTCCCTGCGAACTGTTTGCACTAAGGCGCATATGGCCTTGGATGTGATTGACTCGGAATGCGCTTTTAGTTAATCCTCTGAAAACTGAAGTTCTTCTCTTCACTAGGAAGAGGAATCTGACTGGACTGACTCTACCAGTGCTCAAAGGCATCAGAGTCCCACTCGCCAACGAAACAAAAAATCTAGGAGTAATCTTGGATAGGAAACGTCTTTGGTCGAAACACGTCGAGTCTAAAAGGGCTCGAGCATTATCAGCTTTCTGGAAGTGTAAGGGTGATTTTGGCATGACATGGGGTCTATCATCGAAAAGAGTCCTATGGCTTTATAAAGCAATTGTAAGACCTTCCTTAGCATATGCGTCGGTTGTATGGTGGAATAAGCTTTCACGCAGAAATGTGACTGCTATTTTCACTAAACTTCGAAGAACGGGTTGTCTCGGCTGCACCGGGGCTTTTCCTAACACGCCTGGCTCTGCTCTAGATGCAATGCTCAATTTACCACCCCTTGATGTTTACATTATGGGCGAAACGATCAGAGTCATCTTTCAGAGCTGGATTCAAAATAGTTCGAGAATGCAGGGCTAGTTTGATTTCGGTTGAAAGACTGAATTTGTTAAGACTTGTCTGGGTCCCTGGGCACAGCGAGATTACCGGAAATGAGGTCTCCGATGAGCTTGACAGGCAAGGTTCAGAGGAGAACTTCTCCGGCCCTGAACCCACGTTAGGTTTCTCCGTATTTCACTGCAGGAGTGTTTTTTTTTTGTCTGCTTCGAGGCACAGCGGGACCTTCGCACAAAATATAAGGTGAGGTAGTATTGCGTTCTATGACACTTGGATCTATGTAAATCCATTGTGGTGCCCTTGGGGTTGCAACTCCTACTCTCTGGAACCTATAAGTCTATGAGTCATCAAACCAGCCGAAACACTGATAAATCTGTGCATTTCATTCACAGACTTTTTGGACAGGTCTAGATCCTAAAAAGAGTCTTTCTGGGATTTTAAATCTAATTTGGTAGAGTGCCGAACAGTAACAATGAAAGTGTGGAGCGTCTTCGTCTTCTATTTTTTCGTCAACAGATCCCCTGCACAGGCTATCCGTGTTTAGTCTCAGTCTTCCTGGGTGGCATCTCAGCATATTATGCTTGGTTATTGTACCTATAGATAGATAAGGATTTTTATCCATTTGCAGGATTCTTTCGGTTCTCTGTTTATTGTAGAACGAGAACAACTTCCCCAATATAACACAGGAGTTGAGCGCATTCCATCTGTCATTTGCAGTCCTTTGAATTTTGTTCCCAACTTCCCGTTTAAGATTACAAGCTCTTAGTCTTTCAAATAAAATTGTCGAATGTCGAAATCTTTTTGGGTATTTTTAGAAACTTTAGAGCTCCACCCTAACCTTCGCCGATACCGCAGCCAGGCTATCAGCTCGGCGAAAATTTCGATTTTCACAGACGGGTTTAAAACCGAAAACGGAGTGGGAGTCTAGAACGACGGTTTCTTCCAAGTGGAAGTCTTAGCCATCGCCGAGGCAGCCCGAGAACTATCAATGAAGCTCGTCTCTAGGAAAACCATTGACATTTACATAGACAGTCAAGCCACTATTAACAGTAGTAAAGTCGAAAATTGTAAAACGTTGTCGTGACGACACACGACACCACAACCACGACGCAACACTCTGGTGGATCTCCGGACCTAAAAGTATCCACGGGAATGAAAAGGCGGATATGCTAGCCAGGAAGGGCTCGGACCAAGACCTATCACTGGTCGACCACTCAGTACTATCCCCCTGCCCCTAGCACCCTTTAAATCTAGCATTGCACTTCACTTCTAAAGACAAGCTGACGAGAGATGAAGCGCACTCTCATCATGCCGCACCTTCCAAAAACCCTGGACAAATATCAACAGGGCACATTCTTGCGCTAGACAGATCAAACGTAACACTTTTCATAGGGATCACCACAGGCCACAACCTACTGGCAGTCAACCTTAGAGGAATGCGTTTAAGTACAGACGAATTATGCAGAGCCTGTGGGAACACAGACAATTCACTTCCTATGCGTTTGTCCCAGCCTACACAGAACAAGAAAGACGGCCCTCGGTGAATACTATTTCAACGACCTGGGCGACCTGTCTAGAAAGCCACCAAAAGCCATTCTTACTTCACAAAGAATTCACGATGGTTCAGGGAGGCCGAACGATAGTAACTGCATTTACCATGGCTTTTTTCTTTTTTTTGTTTTTTTTTTTAGACCGGACATTCCACGTCAGAGAAACACAATGGATCCGTAAAGATCCGAGAGAAGCCACCTCTTCAACCTTTTTACCTACCTTTGGGTGTTTTTCGTTGCCTGTTAAAAGGTGGTGATGCAAAATCGAGCAAATTTTGCTGAAATTCAAACCTGTATCAGCTTGCTCAGCAGTCTAATGCCTCTTGCTACGATGACCCTTTAATACTCACAGTTCAAAAGTGCACTTCAACACAAAGTTAACGTTTTATAAGCGAAGTTCTTAAGGTTGAAAATTACCGCACTATATTTCAAAACCGAAACGCATACAGGATCCAAATATGATTTCAGAATGAGAAAAGAAGCGATCATTGCTTTGGCAGCAGAAGTCAGCAAACAGCAAACATTCCAAGAAAACCGTTTTTCCTGTAGTAAAACCTTCAGTCTGTATGTCCACAAGGCAAAAAGCGACCTTTGAATCATAAAGATGTACATAGTTATATCCCTTATGAGTTATTCATAAAGCAGTCCACCCTAATTGGAACTATAGTTAGACCGCATCATCAAAGCCAGCTCGGATTTCGTATTGTCTAAAATAAATGAAGAGCGCATTACTGGCCAGAAACACTCCCCAATTCCTTTGGTTAGCTGCCTCCAATGACAATCTTAAACCTTGAAGACTAATATGCAGTTTGGCTTCCGGTTTCTAGTTATACTGTAAAGATGTGATGGTAGAAAAATCTTTCTTTTTTCTTTTAAATATTGACATACGCCAAGGACCAAGGACTAATGTTCTTCAATTGGAATTGCACGACTTAACTCGGAAAGTAGGAGATGAGATAGTAAGTTTAGGGTAGACGGAGAAAGGATGTCTATCTGTACAGACTCCGTAATATACAGATAAGGCTAGTTAATCCGGAGGTCACCAGGTATCCGAATACTCCGTTCTTAAATTGTCAGGTTGATCGTCGGCACGAGGCGTATTCAACCTTGACTCAGCCCATTGGAGAGGGGAGGAGGAAAGAATGGTAAGAGAGAGGGGGAAAAAAGGGTTGACTACAACTTAGCTTCTAATCTTATCTAGGTAGAGAGAGATTCCTGAGAATCTTTAACTAATATTGGGCCCTTACACCGCAACGAGGTGTGTAGTCCCGCAGGGGACTAAGATATTTAGATCTTAATTTCTTCTTTCTCTCTGATCGTAATTTCTGCAATAAAAAATCCTGTATCTGCAAAACTAGTGCAACAAAGTTTGGTTGTTTAAAATAAATTTGTTTATGGGTGAGACCCAAAAGGGTCTTGGTAGATTAACGTATACCTTCGGAATTTTACTTTATCTTATCTCAAAATCTTTGAAGGTAGACAGCACAAATGAGTACTAAAAATGGAAGATTCAATTTATGGATGAGAAAAGCGTAGTAACAAACGAAAGCAGTGTAGATTTCTGACTACCTACATACATAAGTGAAAGGAAATCTGTCTATCGATAGACCTTTGCAAAGGTAATAGCTGTTTGTTTACATACGGGTACATTCGTTATTATTATTCGTTTGCAAGCACGTTTTTACTTTATACTCGTAAATAGATGGAAGAAAATTAGTAGGAATATAATACACCATCTAGGTTGTTCGTGAGAACTATAAGAAAGTTTGAGGAGATATTTAAGATTCAACTTAAGTTTTACTGTCTTTTTCCCTTAAAATGAACCACCAGTAATAGTTGTTTATGGAGACCTAGTTTTCCATTTCAATATGTACATATGCACATTCATAAGGTAGATAGGGAGAGTGGTAGCAGGCAACTCAAAGTCAAATTCAGTCAACGAAGAAGCAATAATCACTTCGAATTTAGAAAAGGTAGGCCACAGTTACAGTACGATAGTAGAGAAGAGCGGCAACCTGTCCCAAATATAAGGGACATTCCACGACAAATCGCCGAGCCCATATGGGGGAGCTTTGAACGACTCACCTCCGATTTGGTTCAAAATTTTTTCTACAATGTCGTTCAGAACATCGGTCGAACCTTCGTGGCATGACCCATAAGCGAAGAATGGCAGCAAAGTATTGCTTGGTGACAGCAAAGATGGTACCTGTCAGTAAAGGGGCAATGAACTTATCGACTGATAAGCAACGAAAAGACATAGATTAATCGCCCACATGGAGTGGTGGATTTTTACTTCAGCGCAGCTATTAGGATTTTAAAAAACAACAAAGTCACCGCGCCGCCTCTGATGGTTTGCCAATGGAACTTTTCAAATACGGCTGTAATGCCTTTGAAGGGCATTTTGCATTTATCAAGCTGAGAACCAAGTAGATATGGGTCGACAAATACATGCCCGATGACTGTTCTACTAGCTATATGTATATGTATGGTCCATTAAAAAAAAGGCGATCCTATATTTCTCAAGAGCTACCGAGGTGGTGTAGTGGTCTTTGAAACTCAAGTTGTATTTTGGTTGACATCCGATTATTTCGCAGTTGTTCATCTTTCTTGGCATCTGGACTTAAACCTGGAACCTTAAGCCTGACAAGCGATGATTCTTACCACTATACACAACGAACACCGTTTCCTTGACTTGGCCGCTTATTCAGCCGAAGTTCTGCTTCTCGGTATTATTTCTTGGAGTTGTAGAATATTTTCGGCATTCCGGAACCATTGGTTAGTTCTTCGCACCCTGTAAAAAGCCGATCTACATATGTTTCGCATCCGTGATTCCACCAATATACCGATTGTCGTTGTTTTTTGTTTTTGGTCACCCTGTGTTAAGAATTTCGTTGCGGTACTTGCTTTTACTTTTATCTCGGCAATAACCTAGCTCAGTAGCTGCTAGTATAGGGTGTTAACTTTCCATTGGGATACTTTTACCAGTTCTTGACACCTGTTCAATATGACTATGGTCGCTGTGAGTGTAGTGATCGCTGATGCTCCAGTTAGTTTGTCGCAGCAGACTTCTGCTTTTGAAAGTTATTTCTATAATTGATCTTATATTCCTTGTTCTGGCAATAAGAATACAGTGGACCCCCGGTAATCCGGCCCCTGGCTAATCCGACACCTCTTGTAATCTGACATGCAGTTCGAATAGAATCTTATCACTTTGACTTGTAATTTATCGGATTACAAGGTACACTTTTTCACAAAATTCCGGACCATAGGGGGTCTGTGGCAGTACTGTATAATCCGCCAAATTCGATAGTCCAGCACCGTCCTGCAAAACGTTTGTCGAATTACCGGGGGTCCACTGTATATATATATATATATATTCGGCGCGACAGTTCATAGAGAACCAAGGCCTAGCTTCTCACAACCATTCATGTTGTGCGCGTTATATTCGTACGAATGGAAGGGACCTGCAGTTTTAATGCCGATCACTAGCAATAATAATATCTTAACGTAAGAGCGCCTTTAAAACGGTAACACCTTTTCGATTTGTTAATGAGTCTTCCCATTCCGTAGCCGAGGCATTAAAATCACCTACAATTGAAAGGATGCTGCGACCGCTGGAAGTCCTTTAATTTATGAAGATTTTCCCCATACCGGATGCACGTGGTTGATCGATGGTAAGAGCATACCTATGACCCGATTTCAAGGCTTCTGAAACACGTCTTCACCGACTTCTTTTTTTACGTATTCGGTAAAATACCTTACCTCTCTAATGCGTACCTTTTCGATTGCTGGATTGTACGCGTGGTGTCTACTGTTATGGTAAGGGTTGCCGTTTGAGTTCCTCCATAGGCTTTCCCCACGTCTATAGTCCATTACGGTATCTTCTTCTTCGTTACATCGTCTATTTCCTTGCACTTGAGCAAGATCCTGTGGTTTGAGGATGACACTTTCGCATTTTCTCCTAGCATTTTTTTTCCTCTCTCTCTCTCTCTCTCTTTAAACTGCGTTCACTGTATGGCGTCAGCGAAAATAAAGGGCTTTCCGGATACAATTGACGTTCGCCACAACAATTGTAAGAATGGGATCTATCAGATTTTTGTTTTGTTTTTACCTACGTGGATGAAACATGGATCCATTACAGTACACCAGAGACCAAGGAACGGTCGAAATAGTGGACTTCTTCGGGCGAATCGAAGCTGTAAAAAGCCTAGAGGGGTCTGTCGGCCAACAAGGTGACTTTTTTTTAACAGCGATTGCCTTGAAAAAGGCAAAACGATCACCGGCAATTATTATTCAGAGTTGTTGGACCGATTCGACGCTGTTTTGAAGAAAAAACGACCTCAATTGACCAAGAAAAAAGTGCTCTTCCACCAGGACAACGCACTAGCGAACAAGTGCACAGGCGACACAGCAAAACTCTATGAATTGCGCTACGAATTGCTTCCTCATCCACGTTATTCTCCAGATTTAGCCCTCTGTGACTATAACTTATTGGGCTAGGTGGAAAGAGATTTGGGTCGAACGAAGAGGTCATCGTCTCAACGGAGCTGAGGCTTATTTTGGAGATCTGGAGAAGCATTGGACGAAGTGCATAAAGCTAAAAGGAGACTATCTTGAGAAATAAACTGAGTTTTGGCCAACAAAATTATTCCTTGCTTCATTTTTCAAGGACTTATTGAACGACCTTCGTACAGGTCCGTAAAAATCTTTAGATTGTTGCTCTTTTAAGTCTCATTTCATTATCAAAACTGCAGATACAATATGTATTTTCAATGACCAACCTCCAGGCTTGTCTGTCAAGATTTCATTAAAAATTGTAGCAATTAAAATCAATTTCGCACTTCAGGACACGCAATTGAGACAAAAAAAAAACGGGATAAAAAAAAGAACACCTTTCAAAGGCTTTGCTAAAAGACAAGTGCCAACCCAATTATCCATATTTTCTACCCACCAAAAATGAATATAAACAGTAGTATCATATCCACTCAAGGGTTAATTAACCCCTAAGACATAAAATAGAAACACAAACAAACCGGTATCAGGGAACCCCTTACACGCTTAACATTCGGCGAATTCATCTACAGAAACCTAACTTTTAACAGATTCGTCTGGAACGCTATGAATAGAAACAGCACAACACAACAGACACAACAGAGTCCAAAGAAAACCGGCGACGACGAGCGAAACACTTCGACTTCATAAAACGAACGAAGGAACGAATGTATCTAATGGATTTGTGTTCAGTTTCAGCGGAACTGTGAAGAGTGTCGGTATGGTTATGAGACTAAAAAGAGTAGTACGCGTGATTGTCGACTAAAAATAAAAGTTAACTTTCAGATAGGTGTGCACAGAACGGTCAGGTGTATTACGGATGAAACAGAGATACCCGAGTTCTGTGTCTCTCTCTCCTTTTGTAAGGATATTCGTAGGAAACCAGGTGAAATGATGTCAAATTTCGTGCGAAGATATCATTTTGAATAGTGTTCTAATGCTTGTGTTACTTTTCGTCTAATTTACTACTAGTTCCGTCTTATCTAACAGATAGTTCTGTTTTTAGTGTTATCTTAGTGCGGTGCGTGTGTAGAGTGCAATTTTTCTTGCTTTTGATTCGGAATAATCGTAACACGATAGCATAGGTACGTACCTAAGCACCTATCTACAATTTAAGTGAATTTATTTACATTAAATTTGTTCGGGGAGCGAATATCGTTTTTATAAAAAAAAATCTACAGTGTGCGCAGCATCTGTAGTACATAAACAAATTTGTGCGTGTGAATTAGAAAAAAAAAGCTGATAAATGGACATCTTTTGAAATGTCCTTATGAAGAATGTATAGAGTCCATAGTTTTCAATAATTAAGATTGAGAATCTCTTATCAGCTTAGTGATAAATGACGCATCAATGGTTCATCAAAAGAAGCAAGGGTAGCATCCATTTTCGTTTCCAGATATAAGCTTCTATCAGCTTCCTGGTGCAGGGAGCACTTCTCCAGGATTATATTTTTTACTGCACACATACACATTGCACTGTGTTTCATTGGATTAAAACAACAAAAATGGGACGAAGACCATTCAATCGAGTTTGCGCTATAAACTACCCCAGCCGTGTTGAGGGTTGGTTGGATGTTTGTGGTAAGTTGGGTGAATAATACAGATTTCGTGTTTGTGTTGGATGCTGCACATCTTATTCATGTGGATTTGGGGCCAAATAGGGAGGTTTTTCATTATTCTTTCATATGTTTCGCTTTGTTTGTTTATTGTCGGCTATGGAGCGGTTGATTTTGATGGTGAGTAGGTTTTTTCGGGTGAAAAATTGTGCAATCTAAATGAGGCTCCAGTGTTTTTTTTTTTTTTTTTTTTCGTATCTTTGATCCTTTCTGTTTGTTTGTATTGATATGGTGACTTTTGTGAGGATTTATTTTCTGATGTTTGAATCAGAAATGATTTATAAGGGTTGAAGAAAGGTAAAAGAAAGGGTTTTCTTTCGGTGGATTTATTAAAAAAAATGTTTTCATTAACACATTTGGGTGTTTTTTTTTCGGTTATGTAGCGTATCGTGATATCCAAATATAGGGACAATATTAAAAACTGTGGTGAGGTTAATGACACTGTGGAACACTGCCAACGTCATAATCCTGCTTTTGCTCTAAAAAAAATAGAAACAAACTGTTGTTTCCACCTTCTTACGCAACTTCCGTCCAAAACTCTGAAGGCTAAGAGTTCATTGCTACTAAAATGAAAATAAATCAATAGCATCCAGCAGGGTAATAGAGAGGGAGAGAGAGAGAGAGAGAGAGTTATTTAAGAAAACTGCAGGCTTTGAAATTATTATGCAAGTACATACATACAACACCTTTCTGTTCCTTACACGCATAAGGGCAATTGTTGGACCTCAAATAAATGTGAAATTGTCAAGCAGAACCATGAGGCGACAATGCCTTGGTGTACGCATCGTTCGAACCGTCGAAGAAGAAAACCTTAGGTTAGGTTAGGTTAGGTAGAAAGGTGTCCCGTGGAACCCACTTAGGCTCATAGCCCATTGTGATGCCTATAAAATCTCTCTAAGAGAGCGCGAGTGTAGTGGATTTTAAAATTCAGGTGCTACAAAGTATCAGCCAAGGGGGTGACCTTGATATAAGCTTCTCTAGTAGGTGGATAGACCAATAGCATGGCCCCAAGACTGCCAATTATACTCTCTTTGTTAGGGTGTATTAAATCATGATCTGCTGTCAAGAACACAAATTGACGCATCAAAAATTCAGAAAACCCTGGATAGAATCACATGTCTGCAAGCTGCAAAGAAAGTTTTAGGCGGTGGATTGAGAAAAATGTTCATGGAAGATTACCCTCTCGGACCTCTAGGGACTGGACAACTTAAGCAACGACTTTTGCAGAAGCAAATGAGAGGCTGAATTTTGACCATTCACCAGTATTTCGCCATAAACTTGAATTTATTTCCAAGCTCGAGACGTGAGTGCCGCTTTCTTTTACGGAAAAAATAAGCGCATCTCCGTGGCAATATCTCTGCTTGGTCGCCATGAAAAATAACCTTTTTTTTTAGATCGAGTCATAACAGTTGACAAAAAGTGGATCCTGTATGACAGCGTGCAACGAAAAAGGAACTAGAAACAAGCTGGTGAAGGTGCAGAACTCGTGGCAAAAGCTGGCTTGCATCCAATGAAGGTATTGCTGTCTGTTTGGTGGGATTCTAGGGGAATCATTTTTTTCGAGCTGCCTTTACCTGGCGAAACAATCACTGCAAACAAGTAGGTACTGTGAGTAACTCTCTAAGCTAAATTAGAAAGATGAAGTAAATAGTCCGGTTTTGGCCAATCGAAAAGGCGTCTTCTTCCACCAAGATAACACCCGGCCCAACAGACGCCGCAAGAACTGAAGAAGTTGAAATGGGAAATCCTTCAGCGCCCTCCGTATTCTCTAGACCTTGCTCCCTCAGACTTTCATCTGTTTCGGTTTCGATAAAATGGTTTGAATGGTAAGAAAGCTGTCGAAAACTACCTTAGGACGTTTTTTGAAGGAAAACCATGCAGTTTCTATTCGGTTAGTAATATTGTTTTCCTTAAAATGTAACGGCTTGTGTTTTATTTATTTTTAAATCGGGCACGAACTTTTGCAGGTAAAAATTACATGCCTTCCTTTGAAGTGAAAGCTTTTACAAAACCAGTGGCCAAAAGGATTTTTCTTACCTTGTTTTTGTAAATTTATCAATAGAAGCATACCACAAGGTAGTGTTCCCCTTCTATGGAATCTCTGATTGAGTCATCTGACTTAAAAAGTCACTGGCCTTTGCTCCAGCTTGTGTCCATGCCACATAGAATATTTTGATCTTATCCCTATCCGAGTGAAATGAAAATGAAATGTTATCCGGTACAGGGACTTTATGCACCTCTACACTTACGGCTGTTAAATAGAAGGTGGGGCGAGTGGAGGGACTAAATATTAAAAATTTTTCGCCTAACTATAGAGACATAGAGTTGCAGAGGCAACGAAATCATCAAACATGGCATAACTTATCAATTTCACCTAAAAAAAATAGTCTTGCCATCCAGTTTGTTACTTGTACATTGGAAATAAACCTGGATGATGTCAGCAACATCAACTGCAGATTGGTTTATGGCACTACGTGTTGTGCTACTAGACATACATACGTATTTGCATAAGAGCGATCAGAAACTATGGTGGTTTCGCTAAAAAGATAGCATAAACATATGTATATCCACAAAACTTAAAGTATTATCCCGGGACAATGCTTTATAGGTTAGTTGACTTGATTACATTTCTAGTATTTAAAATTTAAATGAATTCCTACATTCTTAATCATTAATTAAGGATTGGAATGTGTACAGCATTGCTACCATAAACAACGAAATCTGCTACCTGGAATAAATAAATTTAACATGCATTCATGGTAAAACTCTACAGGACCGTAGTTCTATGAAAGGTATGCGCAGGTAAAAGAGAAATGGACACTTGACAGTACTGTCACTTTAGGTTCAATGGCAAAAAGGACACAAACAAAAATTTTATAACACACCTGAGAAAATACTCAAATAAGAAGTAAGTTTCCGGTCAAAGGAGGATACCACACAAAATAGAGTGGGAAAATGTTGTATCCTTCAGAAAAGTATTATTTTTCTTTATCGTTGACTTACTTTCAAAAGTGCAAATTAAAAAGTCAATATTTATTGATTTTATTTTAGAATTACAAAGAGGAATGGTTAACCGTTACAGGAAACGACTAGTAGTAGAAATTTGTATATGCACTTTGCATGTGCATAAGAGAACGCAATTTTTTTTTTATCCCGGCTCCTCAGAAAGGTATATATTTAGGTGCCGAACCCTTCTGTGGCATCCTTACTTCCACGTTCAGAATGAGTCTGGACAGCTGGGAAAAACGTTAGTTCTTATCCTACTGGAACAACATTCAGGGACTTAGACAGGCTAAGAGGGCCATCCTACCCCTGAACAAAACCACAAAAAATATTCTCAATCACAAAAGGGATGATATCAGAAGACTGGCAGGGTTCCTCACCGGTCACTGCAGCCTCAGATATCACTTACATAAACTAAACATAGTTCAGGAATCTGAATGCCGACTACGCTTAGAAGAAGCGTACTATGTGAGTGCGTGGCTGTCTGTAGAGTCAGGAAACGTTTTCTCCACAAAGAATTCCTAACACCGGAGGACATTCGTAATGCCTCGACTTGAGATATCATCAACTTCATTAGGAAGATAGAGGATCTCCTTGTCTAATTGGCTGCAGGCACAATAGATCTTTCAGGTCGCAGTGCCATTTGCGTCAGTCGCAGAGCCTAATCAATAATCATAATAATAATATCCCGGTCTTGAGACATCTTGAGCACAGGGGTTATTATTCATAGCACATGTCTTTAAACTCCCTGAAGCCCTTAAGCTCCTTAACGACTACATAATCTGAACTCTTATCCTAGATTCTTTGGAAAGTTAGAACGAATCTGAAAGTGATAAGAATTTTATACTTCTCAAACAAACTAAAAACCTAAAACTGCATCTGTCTGACATAGTTCTTACCGAAGCAACTCTAAAAAAAAGCCTGATCTCGATGGACCCACCAAATGCAGTATTTTTAGTGGATCCTGCGTTCGACTGCTGAGCGATGTGACACAGGTTCAAGTCAGCAAAAATTACCACAAGTTCTTTTCGCAGCACCACCCCTCGGCAGGTAATGACAAACCTCTATTTGTATTGAAAAGCCTTCTATCCTCCGCTTGAAGTTGGCAATTAGGATAGGCCTTGGTTCTTTATGAGTACCAAGTGAAATTTTTTTTAGCCCCGGTAGCGTTATTTCGTATTGAGGCTTTTACAGCAATAGAAGAACAAGCCAAACAAGTTGATCTCATTATGAATGAGGATAAAACAAAGTACCTACATGCTGTTGACTAAAAACCGATCCGTCGAACACCGTCTAGGACAGAACTTATTAATTGACAGCTATAACCGACAGCTTAGACAACCGCTGCTACTTCGGTTTGTCCAAACAACCAGGGTCCAAACTCCTAACTCGAAGGTCCAAAATCATGCTCTACAAAACCCTGATCTCGCCAGTCTTGCGTTATGGAGCTCCATGCTGGACAATAAGTAAAACAACAGAGAAGGGTTGGGATCCTTCGAAAGAAAAATTCTACGTCGAATATTTGGTCCAGTCTGCGAGGATGGCGAATGGAGTAGAAGATATAACCGCAAACTCTACGATTTGTATAAAGATGTGGATGTAGTCCGGAAGGCAAAAATCCGTCAACTGCAGTGACTCGGCCACATCGAGCGAATGGATGAGATTGCTCCAGCTAAGAGGATCTTTGATTCCCAGCCACCTGGTTTACGAAGAAAAGGAAGACCGAACCTCCGGTTTGAAGATCAGGCAATCGTGGACGCCAAAAACCTTGGTCTTGTTAACTGAAAGAAACGTGCCCGAGACTGTGAAGAATGGAAATCGGCATTAGTTTATGCTCAGACCTTCGCTGATAAGTAAGTAAGGAAGTGTTATTTCGTTTGTTAAGGAGTAGTGGGGTTGCGAACTCATGAGGAGACGGCAGAAAAAAGCAACGGTGAGGTTTTAACGTGCATGCGAGTTGCCATAAAGAAATAGAAGAAGTGTGGAATAGAAGGAATGAGTGGTGAAAGAAAGAGGATGGCGCATACTAAGTTAGTAAGTCTGTAGTATGGTAGAGGTTGCTGTTCAAGTGGATCAACGTTTGGTTCCATAATTGCTGTACTGAGAACCAATGCAGGAAAAGTGCTTGATTATATTCAGCCGAATAGATTTTGCGTGAGTTTTCCAGCTCGTCGAAGAAGTGACCGTCTAAGGAAGGAAGGAAAGAAACAAGACTAAAATCATTGGCAGCAGATATGCATCTCATGACATACTTTTACCAATGAATTTGTAATTTTTTTTAAATTAAGCGACTTTTGTAGACTTCAAGCAATTTTTAATACTTAAATGTTGGTGACCTTTTTTTTTTCAAAACTTCCGGTTGGCAGGCTGCAGGTTGCAACCTCAATTAGACCAGATAAGGTCCTTTTTGTTACCACATGGATCTGTACTTCACCAAAAATACTTCTCGCAAAACCAGCCGGAGCTTGCTATAAAGCGCTGGAGGCTACCTATGCTGATGTCAGCCAGTTTACTTAGGTTGTAAAAGAAGCTAGCTCCTAAGTTTACTCGTCTTCGAGCTGAGAGGGCCGGACATTTACTAAGAAGGTAGAGAATCGTCTCCTTTTCCTCCTCCTCGTCCATGCAGCTTGTGCAAAATGCATTATAGAGGAGACAAAGCCTATAGGCGTGCTTGCCGACGGTGCCGACACCTACTAAGGTAAGCAGTCCTTTCCGTCTGATGAGACGGTGAAAACGTTTGAGATCCAGTTTTGGCCAAATCTGCTTGGTGATAAGACAGGTGTTACCTACTGTTCATCTGTGATTGGCGATTTTGATCGCGTTTCTTTTAAGCAGTAATTTGCAGGTGGCGAGAAGCATGCTAAAATTCCCCCTTTTCGGAAGAATTGCTAGAGTTGTGCTCTTTCTGGCGAGTTCATCAGCCATGCAGTCTATGTCCTCGCACCCATATAAGGTAAATTTTAAATTGCTAAGCCATATTCGCACACGTAGTATGTTTGGAAAGTGTTGCCCCTTCTGCACAAACAGTTCCAAAACTTGCTAGACAAGGCACAAACCTCAGACTTGTCCCAGAAAGGTAAGTGTATGACATGTCCCTTGTTACATGTAAGCATTTACTCATGCTAACCGCAATGTTCCAAATTACCATCAAAATGGTCAATACTGACAAGTGCTTTTGCAAAATCTATTCTGACAGGTTTATTCCATATGAATAGGTACCGTCCAAAGGGCAGTGTCAAAATGCGTCACTCTCGCAGCTCTTCAATCAACTTGTCACTTGATATACCAATTTGTTAAATCAATGCTCTATCACTAAAAAAAAAAAAAAAAATTAGATTGGCAAAGCTTTAAACTTTTAACAAAAGATAACCAAAGGAATGACATAATCACTAGCATAAATATAACTTCAAAAGAAATCGTTCATGATGCACACAAACGATTTAACTCAGCTGATTTCTTGTTGCATATTTACTTGATGTTTATATTTTCGTTCTGATTTCAATTTGCCGGCTTTGTTTTGTACGGTAATGGGACTGTGTGTTATAATCTACTGTCACTCGAGTACACATGTGTTTTATAAGGCTTCGCGGACCTCAAGGTCTGTCATAATTTATACAGACTAAATGGGGACATTAATAGTTCCCTATGTAAACTAATAATTAAATTACTGTTTCTCAACGACTGACGTGAAAAGATTTTTTTATTTTTTTTCTTATCTCTGAGGCGAAATGATTTCATTGTTAAAGTTTACGGTGGTAGGCGGCACGACGCACGGTATCAACAAACGACAATGCTTGAAAGAGTTTTTGTTTTATTCGTTATCATTTGCCAATAATGTTTTGTATTTTGTTTTATTGTATCAAGGAGTATGCAAATATATTGCTTTTTATTCGTATAACTATGAATGTAAATAAAATTGTTGTTTTTGGAGAAGAAATTCCAGTTCGGCAGGTGACATTTCAAATTCGCCGTCCAAATAATGACCATGAAAAAATAACTAGGTATGTCCGTTGTCAACAACTAGTCGAATTAATTTAAGCTTATCTTGGCTTTAAGTTTCTTTTTTTTTTCGCGGCACCATTGGTCGTACTAGATAATAATCATAAAAATCAATTCGCTACAAATTTGCTTGTCATCTATGTCCGGCATCTTGAAATTCATTAACATTGCTCCGATTTCGTTTAGACTGAAATTGTGAAAAGATCAAGGTATACATTGCTTATATAAGCGTATATAAGTGCAGGCTAAAATATTAAAAAGGAAAATACTCCTTACAATGCATTTTTTTTTAGCTAAGGGGTTCATGACTATCCTTACTCTAAAAATCGAGGCTTGTGCAGTGCTGTCGAGAAGAGTTCAAGGTTATGCTCTGCTGGATCTCTGGGCATGAGGACATACCAGGGAACGAGAATGCTGAAGAATTTGCAAGAATAGGTTCAGCATTAAGTCCGGAGCAAGCCGACCCCTCGGTGAATATCCCGCCTTGCTCATTCAAGCTCGAAGCAGGGAATACAGATCTAAGAGTGGCAAGCAACAGATGGTCATATCTAGACACTTGTGACATCATAAGGAAGTTATGGCTCATATTTGACAAAGCTAGGACCAACAGAATTATACAAAAAGATAGAAAATTCCTTTCCTGCCTTATGGGTGTGATTACGAGGCATAACACTCTGCGGTACCATATGAAAAACCTTCGTGTAATGGAAGAAGATCTGTGTAGGGGCTGCAGTAATGAGGAAGTTCATGAGGATACAGCCCATTTTTTCTGTCACTGTTCCGGCCTTTACCACTTCTTCCGGGATCTCGAAGAATTATGCGACAAACGGGTGAACAACCAGAACGATTTCATCAAACCGACAAGATGGTTTGCACGGAAACAGTAAGAAAGCTAATGACAATGGGTGTATAAAAGCCTGAGTGTGGCGCAAAGGTTAGCTCCTTTTCGCCAGCCTACGTACCTATAACCTATCTTTACTCTAGAGCACGGGCATTTGGGGAATTAGAGAAGAGACGAAGGAGATACCGATGCACATTGATTTAAAATGTTTGCAGATTGTTGTGAAGACAAAACAAAGTAGATCATTCCACATTCATTTTATACGGCGTAAGAGAGAATCCCTATATTAGGCTTAAGAGAAGCTGATGAACTTTTGAAGGATGACGCGATAGATTAGATAAGGTTGAAGTGGCTGCCAGCTGTTGCCAGCTGTTGCCAGCTGTTGCCAGCACGTTTAGACCAGTGATTGGTTCATAGTGATACCGCATGAATCTAAAGAGATATCCTTACATACTCGTTGAACCAATTGGAGTTTTTTAAGCCAAGGAGGTTTCTAGTATTTGTATCAGTCGTTGAAGTAGAATTCTCCCAAATAGAGCCTTCTTTTGCGGGAGAGAATTGGGCAGCTACAAAGAAGGTGGGGAATAATTTCCTCCTCCTCGTCATCCATGCAGGTCCTACAAAAATCGTTTGAAGAAAAGCCAAGCCTTGTCGCTTTCAATCATCTAATTCGACTTTCGACACTCACACTTATTACTTGGGCATTATAAGAAGTTTGCGTGAAGCAATTTGCCAAAAAAGACCGGATTCATGGGCAAACAACTCGTGGGTTTTGGACCACGATAACGCACCGTCGCACAATGCCATCCTTATTCCTGAGTTTTTGACCAAGAACAGTACGAATACCAGCCAACAGCCACCGAATTGGCTTGATTTAGCTTCCTGCGAATTCACTCTGTTCAATCGACTTAAGAAACCCTTCTGGGGAACGCGTTTTGGCAGTCGAGAGGAAATAATAGAAAAATCCAAGACGGCTCTGATGGCTATACCAATATCCAATTATATCAAATGTTTCGAAGATTGGATCAAGCGCTGGCATAAGTGCGTTTCAGTCAATGGAGAGTACTTTGAAGGGGACACTAGCGATTATTAAGAATATACGTGTTTTTTTTTCAATTTTCTGAATAAATTCCTGAAACTTTTTGATCAAAGAAGTATTAGCTTGGGCAAAATGAATATGTAGTATTTAAAAAAAAAAAAAAAAAAAAAAACGTTTTTTCAGAACCAATCGGGGCAGTAGTCTCGAGGGATATCTTGAAGTTATTTTTCTAACACAATTCGTGTCATTATGGAGTAGTCATAAAGTTATCCAAAGAAATTCCTGTTCAATTTTTATATGCAAACCTTGTAAATCTGTTTCAAATCGACGGTTTTCAATTTTCACCAGTTCCGATTCATATTTAAGAGGTGTTGGTTGATTTATCCGTTGCAGAATGAACAAAGAATACCAAGTCTCCAATGTAAAACAGCAGCAAAACTGTATCAAGTATCACTTTTTGTTCTAAGAGCGTTTTCCTAATGTTTCTATTAGATTGTATTTCATTTTTATCTTGTCATTGATACAAATCTTTACTCATCAATCCAAAACACTAAGCACTGAGCCACAGCGATCTCATAGAATATTTATAATTTCTTTACATTAGTCGACTAAGTACATACACGTACAGTGGACTTTTGCAGAGGAAGCTGCGGCGAGTTGACGAACACTGCCAATTATCCCGCAGATTGCCTAAGGGTGCGTTTGCGTTTATTTTGGAGCTGCGATAGGTGATAAGAGCGGTGAAGCGTAGAAAATTACACACTGACTTTCATATAATTGTTTACTTTTGGGCAGCGCTTTCAACAACGAGTAACGATAGGAGCGTCGATAATCTGAACGTGTATTTTCTCAGCTTTTATCGAGTGTGGATGTTGAATTTTGGAATCACTCATTATACGTGCACAGTTCTTTTAGTAAATTTCAAAAACAACACTTTTGCTGTTATCAGAGCTCTGATATAAACATCACATAAAAGCAGAGAATCAAGTTTGGCTGTAATCATTGCTCTGATCGCTGTTATAATCACTTATCACAGTTTCAACATAAACACACCCCAAGGCTCAGTAGAAAAAGGAAGATGACCCTCGGGAAATACTCGAATAGGATCGAGATGCGATTATTTAGAAGTAAAGATACAGATTTAACACACGTAAAAGAAAACTCCTGCACTCTCAGCAAAAAAAAACAACACACCATCACGATTTATGCACCGCTCTGGCTGAATTGCGCAGATCATTGCTCTTCTATAGAAACTTAGTGATTGTTCCCTAAGGAACTATGCATTAGCCTATGTCCTAATTCACGACATAGACTATCTATCCATCAAGTTTCATCCAAATCCGTTTAGCCGTCAAGGTGTGATTAAGTAACAAACATCAAAACTTCAAAACTTTCGCATTTATAACATGAGTCGTATACATAATAACATAATATGTACGTACATATAAGAATACGAAAAGTAGATTGGACTAACCAACATTAGACTTTCTAAATGTTGACAAAGCAAAGTGAAAGGATACAAATTTTGCAGAACCCGTCTTGGAACATCAAATGATTCTGGCACCCTTCTTTTATGAAGCACGTGGAACCATCACAAAGTTGTTTCATAACATTGTTTTGGACAAATGGTGTTCTATTAATAATATGCTCGTGCGCTAAATCATCCTTGTTTAATTCATACAGCAGTAACGTAACTAAAAGTATATTTTTGTTTTTGTAAAGCTTAAAAGCCAATCCGTGTTGATAGCCTTTAATATTTCACACCCATTTTAATGCAAACCTATTTCCAAACGGATATTAGGTGCTAACCACTATCACCTTAATTAAATCATTATAGAGAAAGGGTGCAAAAGAAAACCATTTTATATTCGATGTCATGCAATACATGGTTGCGGTCATGAGGCCATACCGCCATGACCTTGACACTATACACCCACTGAAACACTGAACCAGTTTTGCCAGCTTTACGTTGCACGTTAATAATTCGTTCAATTTTATTCATTTTCTCGTGGCCGGGTACACTTTTTTATTTTCTTATTGTGATGGTGATACTCAGTGGGTTGTTACCCCAGAAAAAAAAAACTAAAAATACCTGTCATGCTATCATCAAGAACTTTAATGACCTTTCGCCACGCAAGGTTTATGAATCCATTGATTTGGATTTAGGTTTTTGCTTGACTGTGGGCTGTGTTTAGTTTGCATTTGACGGAAGAAGGCAACCATTGTTTTGAAATATTTACGTATAAGAGTTAGGATTGGACTTACCCAAAAGGGTGTGTGGGAGACGTTAAAATATATGCTGCTTTTAATATCCCAGGGTAGTTTTTGCGTGGGAAGTATGTATAATTTGTCAAAGCTAGGGTATTTATCACAGTGACATTTACACAGGTAATTATGGTGCTGAAACGTCAGTTGTCTAAACATTTTTTTTTTTGCTGAAGGAAAGGCCATAAATAACAAAAACTAGGTATACCTAGTTTCGAAAGTCACGGTATAGGTGCCATTGAATTTTTTGAAATAAGAACCTAAACGTATATCCTACCACTTTGGCAGACACTGCGATCCTACAAAATCTATTGTATCAGCCTAATAGACATATCACCTCCCTTACGAAGGCGAATATGTCCTTAACAGCGAAGTTTCCACTGAATGAGACGTCAGTGCTTTGGGAGCTGTCTGACTATCTTGATACTTTTCTGATGGTTAATCCTAGTGGAGATCTCAATGGTATGGATGTCAAGTTACAACAAACTTTGACACATTTCCATTAGAACTGAGACTTTGGTATTTATTTATTTATTGTGCTTTGGTAGAACTCGAGGCAATCCTCAACCTACTTCCGCTAGATATCTTTATTCAGCTCACAGCGGTCAATAAAGCCCTGAGAATATGCCAATCTGACGAATACCATATGTCATGCTACGATATTTAGGTAAAGTGCAAACTACTGATTAAACAACGTCGTATCTAGATTTCGAAAGACCATTTCTAAGCGCCTTGTCTAGAAGATATGAATGGAAAAGCCAAACACCCAATACACAATCCGTAGCCGTTATCACTGACGGATCCAAACTGAACAATGGCGTAGCGGCTGGAATCTTCTCCGAACCGCTGGGAATAAGCAAATCCGTCCACCTTCCGAACTTCAGCAGTGTTTTCCAAGCGGAGGTCTTAGCAGTGACTATAGCCGCCCGTGAGACTGCGATGAAGGGAATACCGCGCAAAGATATTACCTTTTTCATTGACAGCCAGGCGGCAATAAAAGCAATTTCTGCCATAGAAATAAAATTTAAGCTTGTGAAGTCCTGTTGAGAAGAGCTTTGAGTTCTTGGAACATAGCACAAGGCATATCAAGGAGCGAGAACGCTGACAAACTAGCAAGAAGTGGTTCGGAACAAGCCGACCCCTGGGTGAACATCCCACCTTGCTCATTCAAGCTCGAAGCAGGGAAAAAAGCTCTAAGAGAGGCAAACAATAGATGATCCTCTCTGGACACCTGTCTCATCACAAGAAAGCTAGGACCGGCAGAATTGTACAAAGAAATAGGAAATCCCTGTCCACCCTCATAGGTGTGATTACAGGACACAACACTCTGCAGAACCATATGAAGAAGCTCCGTATTGCGGAAGAAGACCTGTGGTGTAGGGGCTGCGGTGAACAGGAAGTTCATGAGGATACAACCCACTTCCTCTGTCACTGTACCACCTCTGGCCTGTACCACCTTAAACACAGATTTCTCGGATGTCACTTCTTCCGGGATCTCGAGGAACTATCCGACATACCGGTAAACGACCTGTACAACTTTATTAAATCCATAGAATGGTTTGTACCACAACAGATACAGTAAGTAAGCTTAACAGTTTTATAATCTTTATCCCACGTACCTAACCTAACCAAATCCTTTGTATTGGGTCCAAAGGTTCTAATTTTTGATCCGGCAGTGAACCAGATCGGGCTTCTCGGATCTAGTAAGGTTCCCCATTAGACCAGTATTCACGGACTAATATATCGACCTTAAAAAACGTTCTCAAACATAATGGGGATAGTACAAAACAAGGCCCTTCTTGGAAACGAGTCAAGTAATTTTAGGTGCCCCAAGATAGCGCGGTTTATAGTTGTGTTCTAATTTGTTAATAGCACTAAATTGCCGATCATCTCTTATACAGAGGGCAGAGCAGTACCATATTCACCTTTGTTGGGTGCCAAGGCATAGAGATATTCCAAGGAACTGTAAGGCAGACGAAGGCCAGATATAGAAAAACTTTACCCATGCTTCCAGATAAAGGCACCTTGGGTATACCGAGCGCTACATGTAAACCTAAATTTTGGATCCTATCGAGAGAACAATTTCTAGGTGGACAAGCGGTAGGTACAACGTGTCTAGCGACAAAGCAAATTTGCCCGCTGCTGGATCTGAAACGCTTTAAGAATTTTATTTCTCTCAATAGAGCCCATATCAGAACCGTAATTGGTGTCATCATGGGACACTGTCTAATAGGCAAGCATGCAACAAGGCTTGGAATTCATTCAAATGATGTTTGTAGAATCTGAATGGACGAAGAGGAAGAGGAAACCATTCCCCACATTCTCTGTGGCTGTCCAGCTCTCTTCAGTGAAAGAAGGCTCCACCTAGAAGAGTTATACTTAGACGATCTGAAAAACACAGATATATACTTCGTTAGAAGCTCCAATTGGTACAACGAGTAGGTAAGGAGATCTATTGAGATCCATGTGGTATCACAATGGACCTATCACTGGTCTTAGTGTGCTGGCTTTTGCTATCAGCCACTTCATGCTGCTTCTCTGGAAGAAGAAGCACGCTCTTATCCGTCAGTTGGTCGAATCTTCGTTTCCTTCTACTACTGATTGAGCTTATTATCGTAGCCAGGATTATGGAACGCACCCCTTACGTCTAAAAAGGTACATAGTGACTAGATGGGGAAGGGATCTGTTGACTCGAGTGCAGAAGGAAGGACAATCCTCTAATGAAAAATCTATGTCTTTCTATTGTTTTCAGCACGAATGATGTTAGACTAATACGCCTACAAGATTTAGGAACCTCAATAGAATCTTTGCTTGGTTTAGGAACGAAGAACACATTTACTTGTCTCCAAGTCAATGGTATATGGGTTCGTACTTGTGTTCGTAGAAGAGCTTGGATTGGATAGCGCATCTGAAACATAATTTGAAGCGTATTTGATTTTTTAAGGAAACCAACACAATTCGACTGATCTTTTGCTAGAGCATTGTGGATTCGTGTCAGCAGTGTTTGCACATCATTTCCTGCAGGCAGCATGCTACACTGTATTCTGTGACAGCGAATCTATTCATATTTTTAAGAAGCTGGTTCAATCCATCAGGGAATCCAACTAAACCATCATTGAGCTGATACGCTGCTTCCTTTAGATAGCTGCATTTCCCAAACAGATAGAGGCCAACTAACTTTGGATCTTTAGTCATTCCTTTATAAACAATTCAATACTCTCTCCGGTACGCCTTCTTGTTGTTGCTTTATCGTGCGGCGAACCTTAAAAACCTTTACATACACAAAAGCATGTGCTCAATTAAGTTCGGTAATTTGATCTTTTAATTCATTGACCTTAGAACTATATATAACTATTCGTGAAGATTATCCATAATTCATTTAACCAGTCTTCACAGTCAATGACTCCAAGAATTGGCAAACATTAGTCAAATTGAATTAGGAAAAAAGAAGCATCTTTCACACGCAATGCCTTAACCATCGCTTAAAAAAAAAAAAACTATATTCATTATTCATCTACTTGACATCGATGAGGGAACAAGCAAAAGATAGTTGTGGGTATGGCTATTTCCTCAGGGTGTCTTTACAGAACCAATCCACCTTTTTTCTAGAAATTTAAAAGAAAATAGAAGAAGAAACGATTTATTTGCTTTGGTGTTGATGGAATCAGCTTTAGAACTTGTTTCCGCGTGCTCTACTAGCAATAAAATTCTAGAATATTATCCGTAGGTAATTTTGATTAGTAGGAATCACGTTCTCTTCTAATGGCTTTTCGGGCTATCAATTCATGGAAGCTTGGTTTGAATTTGTCTCAATGAATCTATTTATTCCTTTTGATAGTTGTTCAAAGCTAAGGTGTTAAAATGACCCGGACAACATTTAATTTTTTTTTTTTCGAGTTGCTCCATTTTAGCACGTGCTAGAGATTACACATGATGCCCGGCTGATGCGCAGACCAAGTTCTACGCCCATGGACAGAGATCCTTGCATGCTACTGCGATCTAGTCACTGGGCTGGTGCGCAGACCAAGTTCTACGTCCGTGGACAGAGAACCTTTCCTACTGCAAACGCTGGTCCCAGTAATAAGCAATTTTTCTTTCACTTTTGTTTTAATATGTACTTATATACATTTGTGTCCACTGGCGTCTCTCATGAGCTCACAAGAAATAAGTTATGCACATATATCACTTAGCGGGACTTAAACTGCTTGGGACGTTGGGGGATAGAATTCACTCCGAGCGCTTCTACGCTCATTGTTGTCGTTCCATAACGCTCGTATGAATATGCATTTACGTAATTACATAAAAATTTTACGTTTTCAGTGCTGTGCTAGTTTATATAGTTTTTTCCTCCTCCTCTCCAAGCTAGGTTTGTATGTATGTAACCAGAAGCTGGAGGGCATCAGGGTTCGTGTGATGTCGGAGCCGCTCTCCATGTTTTTTGGCATATCTTTTGACTGGTTCCATACTCAAGTGTCTGTAGAGGTCCTTATTCCGAAAGTACCAGGGCGCATTGACAGTATTTCTTAATATTTGTCTTGGAATCTTTGGATGTTGCTCTGTTTAGGACAACCCCAGAGTTGAATCCCGTACGTCCATATGGGTTTGATTACTTGTCTATGAAGTTCCTATTCCTATTTTTAACTAAAAAGTACGAGTATTACTGTTTTTTTTTTTACCAATTTTGACAACTGCATCCTATGCTTTATTGTTCCAGGAATCCAGTAGTGTACTCCACATCCTCTCCTTCGGAGAAGGACATCGATCGGCGACTTTCCTATCCAAATCTTCCCACTTTTCTATCCTCTCTATAAAATTAAGGTCGGTAGATTGTGGAGGTCATACCATATTCTTCAAAAAACCTCGTGCTCCCGTCTTCTGCATAACCTAGAACTCAACGTGCATGATGAATCCATTCCCAACAACAGAAACATGCGCGCAATCATGTGAAATTTCTCTCATCATCTTGTTTCTCATTTGGATTTGACAGGGATATTTTGGTAACGTAATCAGTTTGTGTCTTCTACGAAAATAGGTACTTAAGGTACCGAATCTTATGCTTGACGTCAAGGAAACCTTCTAGCTGAATAAGTAACAATCAAAGGTTAGAAAAACTTAACATAATTCATGTATACTTAAGGATCTTTAGTAAAGATAACATCGGCACTTAGCCGAGACGATGTAAGATAAGGGTTCATAGCTCAATAAACTTAGGAGCTTGGAATTACAGCTATACACATACAAGCTTTAGTTACTTCTAGATTTCTTCATCAACCGCGTGAGTAAACGGGAGTTGAAAGAAATTGGTCGACTTTTGTCGTTTTAAATTTTTAGTCATGTCGTTTCAATCAAACCAAAGGTGATCCAAATTGTTGGCCTCACTTAAAGGCCCTGTTAAAATTCAGTACGGGACAAGGAGATATGTAGGTTTACCTTAAAGATAAAAAGACAATTTTTTTTTTTAAAGATACCCAGATGGGTAAAATTATTTAAACGCCTTCAAGTAAAATAGTCTCCAGATACTCATTTACTGAAGTAAAGCCCAACAAAGATCCGTCTGATCCGGCTTATGTCATTTTCACTGAGAAACCAAAGGAGGTAAGTTGTAGTTTATTCCTCATCCTCATCCACAGCTTCTGCAAAATCATTGAAGAGAGCCCCTAATCTCCTGCCGTGTTTTCGGCAGTACGGGCAGTGGCCAGTAATGACACCAGAGATAGTGCGAATTTGTGTTTTGTTGAGGGTAATAATCTGGAGGGATGACATGTATGACCGCTTTTCCATCTGGAGTTAATTTCACTGTTCATGAGTTGTTTAGTGATGATGATGAGTCCTTGGTATAGAAGGGTTCCAGATTTGTGAAGTTTGTTGGCTTTGCGGACATCCCTAGATGTCACTGTGTCGAGGCACCCAACGAAGGTGATTGTTGAATTGCTCAATCATCTCGTTAAGAGATCTTATAATATTACTGATTTGATCATCCGTCTGCCATTGCTGTCAACAAAATTTTAGTTTAAAGTTCTATAAATATTCAAAAAGTTTTCATCAACAACCTAAGTTTAGTTATGGTTTCTCTTAAAGCAAAAATGTAACCTTAGAAACCTTACCTATACCAGAACATACACCTCACCTTACCTCTAAAAACCGTGATACATTCTCATTAATTACTATATAACTTCTTATAAAAATAATGCCATTATAAAACTGTGATAAATTGCATACGGCAAATAAGCGACACTTCTCCGGTGAAAGAAACTTCTTCAAGAGAAATCCATCCGGGTGTGCCATATAATCGACACTAGGTAAAAGTGTACGTAACTTAATAATAATAATTAAAAAAAAAAAAAAAAAAACTACAACATGATAGATATAGTCCACGTCGAATGGACGAACACGGACATACATTGCCCGCTGAACGCCTAACCATTTTGCTGTCGTCTTTTTCGCGGAAATCAAGTTTCTCCACTTCCTAATCTCACATTTCATAAGATGTGTCTCTGTAAGCACCAGCTGCATTGACAGAAGCAGTAATCAACACGTACATCGACTAACTGACCTACACCTTCGGAGAAAAGCATCACATTCAAGATGGTACTTAGTGCATGAGTATATTTTTTTTTCTCGGGCGTGCAACCTACATTCGGACTTGTGTCTCAAGTTTATGGAAGTCACACAGACAGACGATATCTTAGATATTGCAAATATGCATAGAAGAAGATGATGTTGCTTTGCACGTCAATAGATATAGTGACAGATGGACATTACTGAACTTTTTATCCAAGTGTCGCTGTAAGTTGTAGATTTTTCACATTTGTATCTTCGAAGATGCAATTGTTGTTCATTTGGATAGAAGCGAAATCGATTGGTACCTCTGGGTCAATGCAATTTAAATGGTCTCTATCGAGTCGTTTGTGTTATTTGTGTTATTCTCAATCAATTTTGTAAAAAAGAACTGCAATTTCTCTTTAAAGATTTCGATTTTGACGGATTAAGGTTAGGTTAGGTTGAAATGGCTGCCAGCTAAGGCCAGCACATAAGAAAAGTTCATTGTGATATCACATAGGTCTTGGAGAGATTCTCTTTACCTACTCGATGAACCAATTGAAATTTCTGATTAAGAGCAGGAAGTTAAGGGTAGTCACTGCGGTCACAAGTGGGCCTATTGTTATTTTAGAGCTTCTCCATGATTCCGGAATGAGTGATAAAACCGACGATGTCTTTGGGTAAGCTGGTGGTTACATCTTCCGCCATAAGGTAGTAGTTACCTAGAAAAAGAAGACGTGTTCTTATGAGACAGTTACAGTGACACAATATGTGTTCTGCTGATTCTTCGTCCTCGTTGCACATTGTCTTGTGCTATTCCCATAGTCCTGAGATGTTTTTTAATCCGACAATGTCCGATTAGAAAGCCTGTGACGATTCGAATCTGACTTCTCGTTAATTGTAGAAGTTGTTTAGTCCTTTTTTGGAAAGTGGTTGGTATAAAGGCTTTAGCTTGTCTGTTTCCTTCCATTTCTGACCAGTGATGGTGTGCTTTTTCTCTTAGCCACTTATTTATACAGCTTTTTGCTGTGCTTGTTGGAAGGCCACAGAATGGTCTTGGCATTACACTCGTAAAGGTAGATGCAGAACCTTTTCGGGCTAGTTCATCTGCCTTTGCATAACCTTGATATCCGCTATGGTCTGGTACCCAAACGAGGTGGCTACTGTTTGTGCTAGCCAGTGCTATGAGTAATTGAAGACAGTCCCGAACAAGTTTGGAATTAATTTTGTAGGCGTTGATTGCTTGCAGGGCAGCTTGGCTGTCAGATAGAATGTAAATGTTCTTATTGCATGAATGACGCATAGTTCTGTTGCGTGAATCTCCGCCTGAAATATTTAATTATTTTCCTCCATACTATTGTAAAGAGAGGTTCTGGTATTTAAGTCGTAAATTCCAGCACCAACTCCTTCATCTCCTTTTAGATCCATCATGAGAGTCGTTCGCAAATGTTAGTTTATTCTGTTCCCAGTTGTTACATTCCTTACCTTGAAGTTTTTGCTGAAGTTAAATCTTGGTAGACATCTGTCCGATAGTGTGATTCCGAGCAGTTCATTTGTTGTCAATATATGAGTGATATCTGAATGAATGAACGTGGAATTGGATTCATCTTCTGTGATGAGCATATAGGCGTTAGGTAGGTAGAAGTGAGACACTAGTAGCGCGGATGCGCCGTTTTGCAACCACAACTCACGTGATCTGGATGTTGATGGGCGTAGCTGAAAGTGTAGTTTTCAGATCCATCCTGTGGAATTAAGAAAGTTGATGATGTTACAGAATTTTATGTGCGAAATCTCAGATAGTTCTTTGAAAAAGGGTTTTCCGAGAGTGCGCTGCCTGGCTCTGGCAAGTGTCGGACAGTCACAGAGAATTTTTTGTGAATTGCCGCAACTGCGTCAGTGGGGGGTCATTCGTTCTGTTTTTATTGTAGGTGGGCCAAATCTGTCTAGATATGGCACAAGTTGCAAGACTTTTCCACCCAGAATTGGCAATAGAGAGAAAGTGTTGGAAACTTTTGCCCTTGATGAGTCCCATCGGTTGAGGAGAGTGATGTTGAACCGAGCGTTTGCCTGCGTTATAGTTTCCTTGCACTGTTCAACTAATTTAGAGGACGAAGTAAAAGAGTGAAGCGCTTTGATGGCAGCCTGGCTGTCAATAAAGATTCCTATGTTGTTTGAGGTAGAAGGACTGAGGCTTTGTATCTTGCAGGCTTCTTTAATCGCTAGTACCTCCGCCTGGAGGCGTTAGCTATTGCTTCTTTCTTAAGTAGAAGGTGAAGGGTTGGGAGACTTAGTAGGGTTTCTAACACTGCGGTTGGAGCTGTTCTCATTGCTCATGCCGTACACACACAGGCTAGTCTTTGCAGTTTATTGAGCTTGGTCTGTGCGGTCTTTTGCTTGGTCTGTTCCCACTAGACCGGTGCAGCGTAGGTGGGGATAGGTCTGACGATGGCTGTGTATAGCAATAGCGCCATTTTAGGATTAAGGCCTCAGTTCTTTCCTAGAAGGCATTCACTGGTCCATAGTGAGGTCCTAGCTTTGTCTATGATCTTGTTGAGGTGGGCTTCCCATGTGAGTTTTGAGTCTAGAGTTAACCCTAGGTATTTGACTTCCTTTGAGAATTCTATTGATTCGCCAAAGAGTGTTGGTTTACTGAGTTTTTCTTTTCTTGCTGAAGGCAATATTGGTGTTTTTTTTTGGGTTTATGTAAAGCCCTAAGCGTATGCACCATCTAGCCACAAACTTGAGTGCGCCTTGGAGGCGATCCGAGATTGTTTCTTCGAATTTACCTCTGATTAAGATTGCAATATCATCTCTGTGCATAGAAACCTTCATTGCTTAGGATAACTAAGCAGTTCATTCACTACGATGGACCATAGAAAGGTGAAGAGAACACCTCCTTGAGGGCAACCCAGCTGTGATGCTGAGTTTTGCGCCTCCTAGTGCAATTTTGATTTTCCTAGCTTCTAGCATGCTTTTGATCCATCGTTGTCGTGTTGTCTACCCCTGTATTTTGGATATATCTGAATATCTGGGAGTGCTCAGTGTTGTCAAAGGCACCCTCTATGTCCAGAAACAGGAAGTTTCTGACATAAGTGTTTATCAAATGGCCTAGGTTGTTATTGGAGAAAGGCTCGTAAGTGAAGTTTTCTTTTGTGGGAGAGAGCTGGACAGGTACATAGACATCTATTCAATTATAATTTAAAAGTCATCTTTATGTAATTTTAATAGAAGAGAAAATTATAAACAAACAAAATAAAATATCCGGTATACAAAGTCACGGTTTAGCGTGTAATTCATTTGACTAGTCAATTTATCTAACCTACTTAAACATCCGTCGTATTTCTTCACTCAAATTTTTAACAGGCTTACCAACAAATTGTACAAATTAAGAAAGAAAAAGAAGAAAACTCATGAAATCTCACACCTTCTTGAGTGTCCGAAACCAGAATAAGTCTAATAACCTCAACTTTAACGATCTTCAATGACGAATATCTTTTATTTGTCGTCTGTCGTCGCGAAAAAAATGAAACCTCAAACCTGTATGTGAAAGTTGTTCTTTTCTAGAGATAAAAAAAAAACTTTCGTTTCGCTTGCAGCCATGTAAACAAATCGATAACCCACTAAGGCAGAAAGACATTTAATCCCCGCATTTGAGGTCAACAGTCAACATTCAGCGAGGTTCCGAAAAAGCTGACAATCATTTTCGAGAGGAGGTCTTCTCCAATATCTTTTTAGTGACGTAGCACATCCAAACATCGCATCAATCTACTTCACAGATACAGATCGCTACTTCATCGTAGCTGTGAATCTGTTTTTTATGAAATTCTAGTCGACATTCTTGGCATGTTTGTGTCACACGGTGTCTGTTGTGTGCTGCATCCAAAAATATCACATTTCTAGAGAGTCCGATGCAACAGTGATTCTACTGATCTTTGTATGTGGTCGGATTCGGAGATACTGTTTTTTTTTTAGACTTTTATTTCCAGTTTTGTGATCGTCTCCGGTGTAAAGGCCACGTTGGAGTGTTTGTTATAAGTGACGTCATTTGGCACAGTTTGCATTATTTATGAATGTGCGTGAGATATTTTTAGTTTTTTTTTTTTTTTTGTTTTTCTTGATTACTTTTCATTTTGTTTCGAGTTTTGATCCCAAAATGGAGAGTCTGTAAATCACCTTTTTGCTTTGAAACGGGAGCTTCGTTTATTCGTACCTTTATGAATAACATATATATACTTTGGTAGTGTCTATGTTAAGAATCTTATAGTTGAATGATTTACATAGGTCTTACTAAACTTCGTTAAATAGAATATTTAACCAGTTCGTGATTGTATTTCTCAGGTGTATAAATTTATGTACGAGAAAGAAGAAACGAGATTTTTTTTGATTTTAAGGCGCGGACATTTTATAAGTGAAATTAACCATGAAGTAGGTATTTAGGTTGAAATTTAAAAGCTGTTATGTTGAAGACATTTTCAAATGATTTATTGCAGAGACGTAAGCAAACAAAATAAGTGGTTGGACAGAGTTGAGAAAAGGTGAATTGTAATTAGTTTGACCTTAAAGAATGTTTAAATGAAGAAGCTAAAGAAATGTTAAGAAAAGTATTAATTTTAGAAGACCATTCTGACTCAAAGACAAGTTTTGTGGTTGGAATGAAGGAACGGAGCAAAATTAACGCTGACTAGCTGAAATACTTGATCAATCTTGAAGTTACGCACATATTATGAAGTCTTTTGGGCATTTGGTTTGGTAGACAGCTTTAACTTCGAGGTAGTAGCAAGGGACTTTGTCTACCATGGCCCTGCTTTCACTTCTCATTAGAAATTAAACGAAGAATAACTTTTGCCAATCTCTGTTTCTTGGGGCTGAAAAGGCAATTGAGTAGCAAGGTCCTATCCCGAAGAACTAACTAATTCTCTACAAGACATCGCTTAAGGTGGTGCGCACAAGTTGAAGGGGACCTTAACCAACTTGGAGTGAGTAAGCTATAGGCGATTAGCTTATGACCGGGTTAACTGGGGAGACCGGGCTTGTTGGTTGAGGGCCAGGTTCACCCCGAACTCTAGTAGAAAAGGCAATTTCTCAATGTTGCTGGGCACGCTTTACATAGAAGGGGCGACTTCACCATTGATGGATAACAAATTAACAGCCTTCTTGGTTTTTTGCACCCAAATTGAGGATTGCGTCAATGTCAGAGCTCGGTTGACTTTCGCTGTCAACGGCTCTTGCCGTGGAGACGTAGCGAAATCGAAAGTGCTACCATCTGCGAAGAAATGGATTGGATTACGCGTAAGGGAGAGGAAGTCATTAATAATTATTATAAAATGAGTCGTAGAAAAGACTCAGTCCTGGGGGACACCAGTATAAGTTGAGAACGAGGTAGAAGTACATACGGAGCATGGAGTACTAATCGCACTAATCAGTCGAGGTAGGTGAAAATGTTCATAGTTACTGTGAGCCCGTACTCATTCTAAAGATGGAACTAAGCCCGTACTAAGTAACAATGTGGGATTTTTACCCATGATCTCTTTCTCCCTTCTTCCCCTTTTCCCTACGGTACGACCATCTTGGCATTTCATTACAGGAGGGTGAGAAGCCAGCCTTTTTAATGATTGCATCTAGTCGTTAGGCTCATCAGCATGCGAGATTTTTACTCAATAAAACCACCTCCCTTGCACTGGGAAAGACACTTTTACTTTTAAAAAACAAGACTTGGCTTTAAGACTTGGGTGGTGGCTTGTTCAGAGGCTGTTGGGAAATGAACAAATAATGAAACATGGAACTAACATGTGTTACCAGTAAGCAAGATCCAATGTCAACTTGTGATGATAGTGTGTTTGATGATGTTGCAATGTTGGTGTGTTTTATCATGATGATTCTGACGATTGTCTGATGGTGTGTAAGTTGGTCTATGTGGAATTCTCCTTGTTTTTCTGAAGTCTTCATCCAACCCAACCAGTTGGTCTTATTTTCAGGAACACAAAGACCCATTCAATGTCTAAGAGCCACACACTGGCTTGAGGAACTTTACTCACGATGCCTGTCCTACCAGTTGATAGTTTTTTCATCGAACATTTTTTATAAAAAGTGAACTTGTGGATGTCAGCAAAATCTCCTTCGAATGGTCTTCCTGGACAGTCTAATGAGATGTGTTGTAGGGTCTATCACAGGGCACCAGGATCGCAGGCACTTCAGGAAATTGGCCCCATTTTAAAAAGGAAATCAACACACTGGTCATGGTTTATACGTGAAAGGTTCAGAGTAGACCAAAGATTGGGTAGTGAATTCTCTCTAGGTACATGAACAGATGGGTCTTCAATAAATAAGTTGTTTTTTTTTTTGTATAAAAGTTTTCCACAGTCTCTTCCATTTCTTCCTCAATTTATTCAAGTATTTTAGCCTTGCAGCAATGTTCATTGGTGACTTTCTTGATTTAAGAGTTTGACGTCGGTTTAAGTTGGTGTTTAGGTATAGGATGGTGTATAGGAAGTTCTTGATTATAGCATATGAAACAAAGTTATCAAGGGGAAAAGCAGATGAACTGACAACTGGCGAATCGCTGAAAAAAACTCAGTGGGAGTTGCACTGATGTGCAAAGTGAAAAAATCACTCATAAAGAAACCAAATAACCTCTTCAATAGGTTCAAGGCATGAATCAAAAAAGACTGATGGTGAGACAAATTACAGACCACATTAAGCTCAACAAGCACATGCATATGCTGGGGCTCACAGAAGCAGCGTTTTGTGAGAACTGGAAGGAAGAAGAGGAGGACATCGGACATTTCTTATTTAATTGCACAGCTTAAGTTGGACACAAGATCCTTCGGATACGGGTCTCGAAGAATCTCAGGCATTAGGTAATAGGTGATATCTTGACTTTCAGGAAGCAGACAGATTCTACAAATCACATACATACTAGTGTTAAAGAATGGCACTCACTCTTCTTTATTTACGTTTGGGGTAAATGGTTTAAAGATTGAAATAAAAAGCTAGACGATGTTAAACAACGGCAATATGTCATAGTTTTGTAATCACCCATTTCATCACTCGATTCCTTAAAAAATCATTTCACTTCCTAACGTCTTAACACATTAACTTACTTAGGAAGGAGTATGTATTTACATCTTCTAAACGTTTGTGCCAACCACACCCAGAGCAACTATCTAGTCTCATCTAGAATCACTGCAGAACTACAAAAACAACTATGCAGCCTAAGAACTGCAACTATGACAACATTATTATCCAATTTCATTCTATTCACCCAGCTTATCTGCGCCTTCAATTTATGTCTTGAAGGGTGATTATGGTCTTAATGGGTGATTATGGATGCATAAAAAAAATCAACATCGCCGTCGTCATTATCCTCACTGATCCTCGTTTGCACGCTTCAAGGTGACAAATCGCAGTGGATTGCATTGTAGCGGTTGGATTCATGGAATCCAAGACAGAGATAGCGGATGGTTGGTTGTCCATAGATTGTAAACTGCATGTCGCTTTCAAATGCAAAGATGTTCACCCGCTTGTTATCTGCCTGATCGTGTGGGATGTCCCGAGTCAATGATCTTGTTAGCCTTGATAGGGTGATTAAAGCTTCTACACTTTGTTTGGCAATTAATGTGTGTGGTAGGGTTTGTGGGTTTTAATATGAAGTGATTTACCATAAATGGTTGTAAACTTATATTATACTACGTGTATAAGAATGTGATTTATTAACATGTTTCCTTTTTCTTTCAGGTAAGTTGTCAATCAATTGGTGTTACCACATGGATACAACATATCTTTACCCACGTACATGGGTGTATTTGAAAAGTAAATATAAAATTTGCGTTCCATTTTAACGATACCTAAGGGAATGGTAAGGTTTTCTTTCTTTTTAAAAGCACGAATTAAACTCGTTTCTATTTCTTGACGATTAAGTCGCACCAAATTAGGTACTCGAAGCTTAACAGACTCACCTTTTATGAGTTTATACGACGAGTAAATCTAGAGTACTCTGCCATTGAAATAGAAACACGAGACGAAAATAAGACATTTCAACTTAAGACTGTTGAGCTTTATGTTGTGCGTTATGACTTATTTGGACTTAGGTTTACGATACAAATACTATTTAGTTGACGGTTGGAAACAAGTAGCACACCGTTATTAACCTTAAATAGTTTCATTGGACGCTTAATCTAATGTTTTTTTTTTTGTTATTGTCATATTCTGTTTGGTCATCTATCCACTTTGCAAGTCTTAAGAGTGAGGGCCAAATTTGTGAGACAGCTTCCCTCTGAAACGGATCAGACTTCCCTTTATTTCAATCGGTGACTATTTTAGGATTGGCTAAATCATAATTTTCATCAAGACTTGTCTTTAGGAAGATAGTATATGTGTTCATGATTCAGCTTAGGCCGAATATGTTTGGTGATGAAGTAGATGGAACGTGAAAACATCTGTCCAACTGCGGTGATGCCGATCGCGTTTATTTTGAGTGGCAACCTGCAAGTGGCGGGATTCATGTAGAGATTACCCTCTTCTGGTAGAATCGATAGAGTTGTACCCCGCCTTCAAGTTTGTCAGCTATACAGATATCTTGAATGTCTCCTTGACCCGCCACCTAGATACGGTTAATTTTGAATTGTTTGGCCATCTTGTAGAGCACCTAGTGGCAATTTAGAACTATTTTTGAGTTGGATGTGACAGATTCAACGGATTTGAACGCGGAATACACCACAAGAAGAAAAAGACACCATCCTATCTTAGTTTGCCGATGACACTGTTTTCTTAGCAATAGGCAAAACGATTGAAGAAACAACAGTTAAACTACAAATCGCTCTGATTAGTGCTAACGAATGGACAAAGGCATGTCGGTAAATCTATTCATGTAAACTTCTCTTATAAGAGAATGAACAGTTTGCCTATACTAATAAACTCGGTTCTCATTCCCTTTGCAAACGAGACTAAATACAGTAAAACCCGGATAACTGCCTCGTAAATATTTTCATCTGTTTTGGACGCTTAAGCGGATGAGGTAGCTATCCGAACTCGCTTAATCCATAGAAAATACATAACTTAAAATATTTTTAGTCACTTAAGCGCAAAGAACTTAACCGGGTTTTACTGTATCTCGGAATGACACGAAAAAGAAACGTATCGAGTTCGATAACAAATACAGAGAAATGTACTGGTTGCCTGGAAAAAAACATTTGGCGCTACAGCTCATAAAGAGCCAAGGCCTAGCTTCTCAGAACGATTCATGTAGTGCGTGCTATATTCTTTGCACGGAAGCGACCTACAGTTTTATTGCCGACTCTGAACGGCGGGTTGAGAAGCTTTTTCAAGATTATGCTGTTGAAGACGAAACTAAAAATTTCGCGCGAAAGCACCAAACTCGACTAAACGAACACGTTACTAATAGAGTCCTACAACTTCTGGACGAAAATAATGTATAGCGCCGTCTACAAAGGACCAAACCCTTAAACTTTTCACGATAAAAATTAACTATGCCCAAATAGGGAACAAGCAGGGACTTTCATTGGAAAGGCACTTACCAAACGTCTCCATATCATGGTCCTCATAGTGTCTTTGTAAGATTTTCAGCTACCCCCGGAGGGGAGAAAAAAAAATAGTAAAAATGCTGATAACCCGAGTGGATATCACATTGTACCCCACCCACGATAGAGCCTCTTTGACTGCCATTATCTTGGTTTTTAAGACGTCGGATTAACGGAAGGAGATACTTGTGCTTACTTATGTTGAGAGTTCTGTTTTAGAGCCGACTGTGTAAAAGCATATGGATTCCTTTCGTTGTAGCTCAAGATCATCCATCAAGTCTGGAGGGTATAGTGTTTACAAAAGTTTGTATTAACTAGGAGTCGTTGTCGGTTATAGTCGGTGTGCTGCGGTAGGAATTCTAACTCATTGAGAATGGTTAAGTGTCCAACACCTAGACTGGATCATTGGGGTAGTTCTTTGATGCGAATGTTGGTTGCCACTTGCTTGCTGTAAACATCTAAGGATATCACATGGAACAGTATATTCAGAGCCGCTGTTAGAGTTATTCTGAGGGCTTCACTGATTCATATACAGGAGGACCAGGATGGCTTTTTCTAAAGCGTTCCACCAGATGATCATGCAATACGTCAATACTGACCTGCTAATGGATACATAGAGCCAGTTCTATTGCATAGACCCCACTTGCCTCCTCTGGCTTTTTTGCAGCAGTACAGAACTGCATCTCTTTACTTGTTCTATGATGTTGGGTTTCCAATTGTGCCCCTTCTAACCTGCTTAAGTTCCTAGTAATATAGACATCATGTTCTCTGAATTGCGGATGGTTCTGGTTCTGGTGTTATGAGTCTTGTCTTAAATCTCTTTTTTACTTTTTGATGTGAATACGTCTCTTAATATGTTTTGAGGAGCTAAATAGGAAATGCGATGCTAACGAATTTCGTGTTGCAACTCAAAACCAATTATTTGTGTCGAAATACACCACGTTACAGTTAAAGAACCAACGAATTTATTTCACCACATTGGGATTTAGCTGTCATGCGTGAGACGGAGTGGGTCCCGCCTACATTTTGGGTTAGTTTCGCCGCGTTTGGAAACTTGCGCCAAGTATAACTTGTGACTCGGTAGAGCTAGGATGCTTTTTGTAGTCTCAATCGATAGCTTTGATGGAGATTTATCGATATGTGTATTAGATATCAGTTTCGAATGGTAATGGTTAAGTTGCATGGGGTTAAAGTTGGAAATTAGCAAAAGTCAACAAAATGTTTGCCTATACTCGTCCAAAATCAATGTTACTTACTTACTTAAGGTTGGGCTACAGTCCGGGGTGGACCTGGACCTTAATCGGGCGTCTCCAGCCAGCTCGATCTTTAGCTAGCTGTTTCCAGTTTCAAAAGCTAAGTTGGTTAAGGTCTCCTTCAACTTGCGTACGCCACCTGAGTTGTGCTCTTCCTCTACTGCGCTGTCCCTTCGAGGTGGATTCGAAGCAATATTGAAGTAACGAAATAGTATTCGGTTGGAAAAAAGCGTCTCGTAATCAATCAAGTGCTTTATGGACTAGAAGGGTTACTAAATATGACACTGTCTCAAAAGTGATGCATACTTTTAGGAACACTTTCACTATTTGATGCGTACTATCAATTTTCAACTATTGCAGATTTTTTTTGTTAATTTCCAACCTTCCTTCCTTTCCGATACCATTGACAATAAAACGATCTGTTGGTGAACATTGAAGACGTATTCACATTATCTGTCCCGTGAGATAGACACACCCGTTTTTTGTTTTTTACAAATTGTAAGCTCATTCGGAATTTCATTGACTTGAAAATCTTAAAAGTAAATGTGTCAATTAGGTACTTCACTTCACCATCACTAATAAATGCACCCTACTGCGTCTATCAACCTTAAGGTGTTCATTTCCATGATAAGATACATATCATCGCATTAGGGTTAGCTTCTGAAACTCGACGAAATAAAATAAATTTAATTCTTATACAAATTCGTGCGTCTTCGAGTTTGATAGCGAGTTTTTCCTTTCACGTTTCAACTTTTCCTAGCTGTTGCCGCTGTAAGTTATTTTTAGGAGCGACGCGTGTGTTCACAAGTTGACCGACCGACCGAACCATTGGTATTTGCTTGTAGTGAAAGTTTCAATTGATGTCTTATTTTATTGGGTGCTTGAAAAGCCCTAAAATTCATCAGGACAATTTGAGAGCTCTTAAATGAGTTTTTCTTTTTTTTTCACTTTTTGTAACACGGTTTTAGATCTATACCATCAGATAGTGCGGCTACCTCTCTTCACATTCGAATCGGGTCCACGGAATGAGGTCAATTTCACAATGACGACAACGGCGATCTAAACATTCAACCTATGTGTGTGTATATCTGTGTTAACAACCAATTTTGTTGTCAGAACACCAAAATGATGTCTGCATAATCAGAAAATCAAATGTCAGCAACGTGTTCTTGACTTTTTTTTTTCCATTCATTCTTCTGAAGCTGACTTTAATTTTAAATTTCATTTTTCTACGGGAAGTCATTTGGATTTCTTTTTTTTTTGTGTTTTTGTCTCCCAATCGAAGCTTTTTGAATCGAAACGACACGCTCTGTGTTATATTTAAGACCATTTGTCTTATTTATTTGCTTAATCTCGCACCAGATTACTATTAGAAACGATTAATAAAAATTTAAATAAATGAGTGAAAAAAATAGATACTGGATTTTGAGACTTTGTGGAGACGTTGGGATAATTTTAAGAAAATTCTTTCCCACTCAGTCGTGTCGAGAAAAGGATTTTGAACGAAATTTGGTTACGTAAAGTGTGTTGTGTACACATGGAGAAGTTTGCTTGAATTATATTGACCGGGGTGTACAAAGCTGACATGATCAGGAGAGGTACTTTCTTTCTCTTATCATGCTTTGGTATTCTCTCTTATTGTAAGAAGTTTTTTTTCCACCTTCAGACTAGGTAGGTCCAGATCCTTTCTTTATCCCTAATTTTTGACAAATGAGACATGCCTTTTTTTTTAACCTAATTTACTTACTTACTCAATGTGCCCCCGACCTTAAAAAAGTCTCTACCTGAGACATCGTTACGTTCTCTTGTTTCCAGGTATGTTTTTGCTGGTTTTGTTTTCATCTACCCATATTTTGTCTATAATTTGTTGCATGCTGCTTACCAAAACAAACATAGCCTTCATATTTAGCTTATTCATAGCTACACCTTACTCTTTCAAACTGATAGAGGGAAATTATTCATCGACTGCCCTATCACTCTCTATGTTTGTTGCCCATTCAGCAGCTGATGGAAAGCTCCTTAAAGGCATTTACTATTTCCGGTAAAAAAATCTGCTTTCTTGAGCTGGAATGAGGCATATATGTACATTTAAAATTTAAAAGTTATAAAATCATTTGCAAGCTTGTCACTAATTTATAAGATACTATATCTTAATGTGTAAGCATTTCATGGAATAAATAAATAAATAAATAAAAAATAAATAAATACATATGTCTTGTTTTTTCAATACAAGGATTTCGTTTTTTCTAATCTTTTAGGTAGATATTCTTGTTGCTCTGCTCATATTATCGCTAGAGTGCACGATCTTCTATGTACATGCCAGTTCTGTCACCTTTTTCAATTGGAAAGTGTCGGGTGTAGACCAGCGCTGTTTTGGCTACTTGCTCCCTGATGGTACTACTCCAAGTATACTTTCAATATGGTATACGTATATCTTTTTCAGGGTGGGACATAGCTTCTTTTCTTTTGACAGTCAGACTTAAGGTTAGGTTAGGCTGGACTTAAGTACAGCCTCACTCGGATCTCAATGGATTCATTGTGTTCTCCGGTGTCGTGTGGGGCACCTAAAATAAATGAACATATTATATTATCAATTGGCCTCCCTGAACCATCCTGAGTTTCGAAGGAATTGTAGAATGCCTCTCGGTGGCTTGTCCGACAATTCGTCCAGATCATTAAAGAAATGTTCTCCTAGGGTTGTCTTTCTATTTCTGCTGAGGGTTGGGTATTCGCATAGGAGGTGGAATGTGTCCTTCTCCGCGTCTATGTCGCTACATCCACTGCATAGATTTGTTGTGATCAAACGCATTCTTTTTAGGTGGCCTGCCAGCAGGTGAGAAGCGATTGCTAGAGCTTCTGCCTGGAACACGCTGCTGTGGTTTGGAAGTCTTATCGACCGAGCGATGTTTGGTTCCTGTGCATAGATCATACACCCGCTTAGATTTTTGACTCATCCGTGAAGATGGATATATGGTTGGGGTTAATGACCTCTCCTTCTGTTCAGCTCTCTCTGGAGGGAATTTTGAGTTCGATGTTTAGACTGAATTCCGGGATCGGTGGTAAATAGTCGATTTTGGCTTCAATGTTCACAAACTTGGTGATTGCATGATGACCTTTTAGGCGTTTTTTTTCCAAAGGTTGAGTTGTTGTAGGCTAAAGACAGTCAGACTTTAAAAGGGGTCATAAGAAAAAGTGATTAGAAACGATTTCCAAGTTATCTGCCGTAGATGTTCTACTGATTGATGTTGATCATTGAAATTGCCGGGTATTATGTTGACATTATACTTTGAGAAGGGTCCATCCAGGAGATTGATAGTGTCTTCAGTTTTTTTTTAAGTAAGGGCGTGGACACATACATTTAAGACTGATGTCGTGAAAGGTGGCCTTGATGCGGATCATAGCCAGGCGACCGTTTATCGTCTTAAAGTTTCCCACGACGCAACCGCAACCTTTTATACTCTTGAAGGTTTGTCATTGCCTGCCAAGAGGTGGTGCCGTGAAAAAATGTTGGTTATTTTGCTGACTCTTGAAATTGTGTCTTCTCGCTTAACAGTCCAACGCACTTACTCCACAACCGACTACGACTTACAACAGGGAATAATTATATCCTACGCAGTTCTAGTTATTTTATTTAAATTACCCTGTTGCATATCTTCTGGGACATCACATTTCAACGTTAAATTGAAATTCCTTTAAAACATGCAAATAAATATCCTGACACACCAGCAACACCGCTGTCGCAATATCATTAGAGAATAATGACCCTATGTTTACAGGATAATAAGTAGCTTAAGCTTATCCGATTCTATTGCTTTACACTCTGAATACCTAGTATACCATGCAGAGTGGGCAAAGAAATCAATAAGCTACCCAGCCATGGATAATCCCTCTGTCAGTGACACGCTTAAGCACTATCCCCTCATAGTGGTGGTGGTGAAATGTCCTTGTTCAGTGAGTAAATAGTGCAACATTTCGAATTCAATTCTTCCACCTACGCAACCGGAAATTCCGGTTTTACTTTTCCTCTTATCCTTGAATAAATCAGACCGTCCATTGTAAGTGAACTGCGTATGGAACCAGAACACGTGCTGAATGCAGATTTTCATTGCACCATAATGAGACTCTTAATTTTAAATAATTACATATTCATGGACATAACACCACGGTCCTTAACAGTAAACTCGAAATCAAAGGGTGGTAGACGAGACGAATTCTCTCTCTGTTGAGTCATGGATATATCAACGTTTCAGTAGGATTTTCTGTAATTGTATACACGCATACAACATATTTCAAATGACTCAAGACTCACAAACATGTGTGTACATCATTAGGAACCGATATTTATTCAATGACTTTTGATAGAAAGACAGGAGGCAGATGCTCCTGTTGTTCTGATTCCAGAAAATTGTACGCCGGCTATTGATGGCACGCTGTTGACAAGGCAAAAGCATAAAATGGTGTTTGAGAAGGTCTGAGATTGTGCCAAACTTGACAATAGCTGTTTTAGGGATATGGAGAAGGTATATAATCGGGACGCTGGAGGCAAACTCTGGAGAGTTCTCTGTTGAATTCCATTTAGTCTCTATATACAAACTGCAGAATCTCAGTTCGGGTAAACAGCATTAAATCGATGTCTTCAACTGTGCGTGTTGGACTCCGTTGTCACCGCTCCTTACAGACCAGCGATGCCATCTACTTTTCACGGATGAGCCCGAAGCCCAAGCTCTAGGCCAAATGCCAACTCGAAAGCTTAGTTTTTTGATTCTGGATTTAAAGAAATTGGAAGACATTTCCAGAAGCCCTGTTTAGTACGAATTATCGAAGTCCTATCGAAGGAATTTTAAGGTTTTCAGGGTTATGATGAATGGAAGGAATAGTGCAGAGTTATCAGGTTCGGCTGGATTAATTTTGAGATCTATTATTAGGTCTTCAATCCGGTATTTGTTCCAACTCCCACCTATGGTCATGAAATCTGGGAGTTAACCGAAAGAATAAGATCTCGGATATAAGCTGCCTAAATGAGTTCTCTTCGTGATGTTGTTGGAAAAACTCCCAAGAATCGAGTGAAAAACACCACTAAATGTTGAACAGCAACTTCTCCGAAAGGTATGAGATATATTCCGATAGTTTGGTCACATAGTTCGCATGGCCCAGAACTAGCTTCTAAGACAAATCATAGATACTACGTCATCGACAAAGCGGAATCAAGGTAAGCCTAGGATGAGCTAGTTATATCAATTTCTACATTTCTTCTGGATCCGTCCAGGGATTCTTCTCGATAAAATGGAATCCGTGGAAGAGGATTGAAAAGGATGAAGATTCCACCAAAGTTTCATACACTTTGGTTAGGTTAGGCTGCGGTGGCTGCATTTATGTACAGCCTCACTCGGATCTCAATGGATCGATTGTGTTCCCCGGTGTGGTGTGGTATACCTAAATGGATAGAACAGATTGTTAGTTTTATCAGTTGACCTCCCTGAACCAACCCGAGCTTTGAAGGAATTGTAGGATGGTTCTCGGTGGCTTGCTTGACAGTTCGCCCAGATCATTAAAGAAATGTTCTCCGAGGGTTGTCTTTCTGTTTCTGCTAAGGCGTGGGCATTCGCATTGGAAGTGGAATGTATCCTCCTCACCGTCTGCGTCGTCACATTTTCGGCATATTTCCGATGTGCTAAAACGCATTCTCTTTAGATGGGCCGCTAGCATACTCTTGCAACCGTCATGATGAATACACAAGCTATTAGAAATGTTTGTATGCTTATAAGTATTAATAAAATTGATCATGACTGCAACGAGCTTTTAAGGCTATCTACACAAATTAAGGTCCTCGCAAGTCCACCAAGCTCCAGGCATGCTGTTGTCTTGAAAGACTTAACAGGATCAAATATATCAAATCCAACGAAGGTTACAAAGGGTAACAAAGAGACTAATTCTCTAGCAAGAGATAACATGTCAAATCTTTAAAAAACGTAAGTTCTTCGTTTCGTTATTAGTCTTAGGGCGTCTACCATGACTGCGCATCATCATATGCTTCAAGCAATATATTTTAGTTCCCTTAAGCTTCTCCGAGGCTCCACAATGACTGTTCTTCGGGTGCTCCACTCATCGTCTATCTTCGGTTAATAGATTCCACTGCACAGTTTGATTAGCTATGCAGTCAGCACTCTTTCGTATATCCCGCTCAGAGTTCAGGTTGTGGAGAGTCCTAGCAGCTTTCTACTGCAATCTTGTGAAGAGCCCTAGCGATTGAAGGTGTAGAAAAGGTCGACTGCTTAACATCAAATACGAGACCTTGAGCTAGTATGAAAGAACGAATACTTTGGGATGTTCGGCCTATTGAATAGAAACCCCATGTCTCTGCCGGTCGTGGAGCCTTCTGTATAAGTGTGTATGGAAGTTCGAGACTACCTCTCGGTCTTCTCTGGCTGGAATTGTGACTTAAAATAAAGTACAAATGCTTATGAGTAGTAAAACTCTGTACCTTATCGCTTCACCCTGTACTTGGTTAAGCTTATTCAATCCTGTATCAGGATGACATTCACCGTTTATACATACATTTTCAAATACTTTTATGTATGTATGTACATAGGTACCTTAATATGCATACATATAGTCTGCTCTTCATCCCTATGTGCTTAAGTTTGCCCGAAGGAATAATTTCCTTTAGGGGGCTTTCGCGTTGCAATGGCAATTCATTTGGGTGGTTTTCAGCTGGCCGCATCATTAAATTCCCCAAAAATAACCACGCGTCTCGTATGTCTTAGATGAATACGATATACGACGTCATTTGCACATTAAATATGTACACGTATCCTTTCTTATATGTTAAAATGTACATACATATGTATGTAGTATTTACGAGTACATAAGTATTTCGTTTTATTTCACAGGAAATCCCATGCTGCAGTGGAGAATCTCGTTCGTTTTATCTTTGTTCGTCGACATCAAAAGGAGCTTATTCCATTTTCAATTGTGCCGTTTGAGTGGGGAGACAGAGGAAGTAAATCCTAGTCCCGTTTTGGAGCATAGAATCATACATTGTTTCATTTATTCAGTCAGAGAACGAGGTCGGAGAAGAGCAAAGTTATATTTTCTTCTATGTCCACAATTAAACTTTGTTTCTATCGAGGGGGTAGTTGGAAAACGTGTGTGTTAGTTTAATGCGAATGTGGGGAATGGATAGGAAGGGAGAGTACATTTAAATGAGTAGAAAGCATGAAACGTGAGCAGTTTGCCCAAATTAAATTCCAAGAATAGCAATTAACGGTTTTATGAGAATAAGGTTGAAAAGGTTAGTGTACCTTCACCGAGAATTCGCAGGAAGGATCTATTTTTGTTTTTCGAATCGAGTGACACTTGACAGTCAATGAACTTGTTGGTGGCAATTCAATTTCAATGAACAAGGCGGAGGCGGTCGGATAAAGTCCTACCAGAAACACAAGTAGCGCGTTTTGATTCTACGATTCACGTGACCTGGATGTTGATGGGTGTGGTGAAGCGTAGTTTTTCAAATACATCCTGTGGAGTTCAGAAAGAAATCTCTGATAATTCCTTAAAAAAGGGTTTGCCAAGAGTGCGATGCATGGCTCTAACTAGTGCTGGGCAGTCACAGAGAAAGTGGAATAGAGTTCCCTTTTCATGTGAGTTTTCGCAACTACGGTAATGGGGGTTGAACGGCATGCCTATCTTAGTAGCGTGTGGACCAATTGGCCAGTGGTCCGTGCGGAGAAGGAAGACATTGATCCTTTCCTCTGCCACTGCAATGCAGCAAAGTTAAGATTTAAGAACAGCAACGTTGCCATATCTACCATAACTTAGATAAAAAGAAATCGATAATATAAGCCTTGTTTTTTTTGGGAGCTTATATACCCAGTCTGGTAAAATTTTACACACAAAGCAACAACAAAGCACCAAGTGGCGATAACTTTTCCAGTAATTGCAAGTGAGGATAGCAGTTCATAAATTGGCACCTAGAGCTCGAAAAATCTCATAAATTAGCCTTTAGCCGATTGCATTTGTTGTTTTTTCATGGTTTTGACATTTGAAAACTGTCAAATAAAAGAGATACAAATTCGAGCCGCAAACCAATTGGTTGGGGTGGCTGCTACTGTGGATGAAGTGAGTATGTGACTGAAGTGAGTATTATTATCAAAAAAACACGGCTATAGATAAACACGCTAGACAGATAAAACGCTTTCCCGACCACAATACTTTTTAATATCTTTTACTCCCTGAGCTCCAGACACTCAGATCTCCTTTCATCAAATGAACCAAAATAGAGCTAAATCCCACAGTTAAAACTCGAGGGGAACACAAAGGGCTTGAGTAAAGAACAAAGGCTCATCCTCATGCATAGTTAATCAAACTGTGCAATGGAATTCATTAACCCAAGATAGAATAAGAGTGGAACACACGTAGAAGATTCATTGTGGAGCCTCGGAGAAGCTTAAGGGAACTAAGATGTACATATATTGGTTGAAGCATATGATGATGCGTTATTATGGTGGACACCCTAAGTCTGGTGACATCATTTGGCCCTAAGAAGTTACAAATTCGATAATAGACCAGGATCAATTAAAGGAAAAACCATTGAGTTATGTGAAAAGTCAATCAGAATTGGACTCCATTTATGCGTATTACCAAGATAAACCACGCAAGCCGATGGGGTGTTCTATACACAACTTGTTTATTCCTTTACAAGTATCATCCTCTATGTTCTGTTCCTTTTTGATTATAATTTTTCCGAAAAGCGCATTTTACTTGTAAGACCCACAATTTCGGGAAGCGTGGCCAACCCCAGGGAATTTTCCAGTACGAAGAAGTTGAAAAGCTGTTAAGATAATTCGTAAAGAAGATATTCAGATTATCTGAGAATATGCCTGCATATATGATTCATTAAGAAACTGGACTAGCTCCGCTGTATACACTGTCAAGGCTACCGATCATAGTCGCAACGTATCAATTTTTTTTTTATTTATGTAGTTCACTAGCGCTAAAGGGGTTATGAATGCCCTTATGATGCTATTCACAGAGCGCTAGTGTTGGCGTAGTGATTTTGAAATTTAGATGGTATTAGGTTTGCTTCGAGGGTGGTGTCCAGAATGAATGTGGAGAATTATTGGTACTCTTGCCATTGCTTATAATTCACAGTATTTCTTTCGAACATCTCGATGACATTAGTACGATCGACACTTTCAAGCCACATATCTCGCAGAAATCTACAGTTCTTCAGTGACAGAGGCTAAGTGTTGAACATAACGTGCGGCTATGGGATTAGAATATTATAAATTGGAAGAGGCTGTTGGTTAAGATTCACAGAAGAGGCCCAACGAAGTGAATCCAGAAGTACCTATAGAATTCTTCAAAACCATCTCGGAGACAAAAACTACTATTACGACCGCTACAACATCAATACGATTTCTCAAGGAGGAGAACTTTTGCATCTCAACTACATGCCACACACGACTGCAGAAAATCATGAATGGCACGTGCACCTTGTGCAACCTAAGGGTGAACGAAGATATAAGGCATTGTACTGGAATTTGTCCTATATTAGGCGCGATTGGAAGAGCTCACTGAGGGATAGTCATTCTAGAGGAAAACGAAGTTGTAGAGATTTTAAATTGAAGCAATTGGAATCTACTATCAAGCTACATAACGAATGCCTGAAAGTATCGTCAACGTATAATAAACGAAGATTTTTAAAGTAAATTGTTTAATCGATTTCAAGAATGTACCCCAACTATGCTCTCAACGAGGTTTTCTATAACACCTCAAACATTCTGCCCGTGGACTTTATTACATCCCCATCAACACCATCATCGTCAAAGTCATCGATTAATCTATATAAAGAAAAAAAAAAAAAAAAAAACTTGTCCCCATTTACGGATGTCGCCATTTCTTGGGGGTGGAATTGTATCCTAAGACTGAAATCTTGTTAAATCGATTTCGCATTTGATTTCACGGCGCCATTAGTAAGTCAAATAGAAGCGGCAAAAGAAATGGAAGAGACAAGAAACATGTCATGTTTCAGGGTTTTTATGTAGAACTTTCCCTTGACATTAAAATAAATGGGATCTACATTTTTATCTCATTTGAAGAGTTGAAAACACATTTCCTCCGGAAAGGTAGGAAAAATGATGTTATGAACGTTATACCGATGCAAATGGAGTAAAGTAGTTTAAGAAATATTCCAAAGGGTAGTCTCGATGTAAGTATCGTAAAAAGTTACGATAATTGTTAGCAATCTCGTTATTTAAATGTGAGAGAGCTGATATTTTTAAAGTCCTTGTAGAGCTTAGTGAGAGGATTCATATGTATTTGAAGCACTAAGTATTTCCATAATGAAGCAGAGTTCAAAGAACAGATGGGATTGAAACCACAGAAGAGCTACAATCGAGTCCGATTGGAGCACTTAACGTGCTCCTCGACATCCTGCATCTGTATCTGCACATCAAATACGTCGTTTCGTGTAGTTCAACTTGACTCAGAGAATCTAGGTTCTGGTCCGCAAAATTATGTGGCCAAGGGCTCTGTCCTAGACCATAACTGACTTCACAATACCTATCCAAGTCCACTTTCCGAACAAGACGGAATGAAACAATAACTCACTCCTATCGAAATGTGTACCAAGTATTGATCTATACTGAAGGCTTCAAGATGGAATGTGGCGTTGGAACAGGTGCCTTCTCTGTGGATTTATTCAAATGGTAGCATCTTCCAGACCTTTCAGCTTCAAGATGGAATGTGGCGTTGGAACAGGTGCCTTCTCTGTGGATTTATTCAAATTGTAGCATCTTCCAGACCTTTCGGCTTCAAGATGGAATGCGGCGTTGGAACAGGTGCCTTCTTAGCGGATTTATTCCAATCGTACCGTCTTTCAGACCCTTCGACTGTATTCTAGGTGAAGAACTAGCGATTAGTGTAGTGGGTAGTGTGTTCGTTTGTGACCCGACCTGTGCTGGTTCGAGCTCGGTCGGGGAATACCAACAGCCACCGAAAATAAAGAGAGAAACGAACAAAATCTGAGTTTCTCAAACCACTACACCAAAAAGGGTGTAGTCTGCCTGGGGGTACAATGGACCGAAACGAGTTTGAGTGCTCCTGAGCTTTGGAAATTTCTTTGTTAAAAAAGAAGAAAAAAACCACCGATTAGAAAGGCCTGCAAGATACTAAGTCGCAGTTTCATAACCAAAAACCACATCGGAATCTTTATTGACACTCAGGCTACCATCAAAGCGCTTCGTTCATAAATTACGAACTCTAAATTAGTAGAACAGGGTGAGAGAACTATAACCAATGTAAGCCCTGGGTTTAATACCATCCTCCTCTGGGTGATCGGCCCTATGAATATAGAGAGGAATGAGGGAGCCGACGCGCCAAACAGATGTGGCTTAACCTTTGATGATTCACTGGCGAAGTTAGTTTGGACTCATCAACGAAAGAATTCTCCAGCAATTTCCTCGAACTCCAGTTGGAACAGTCTAGAAAACTGTGCCGTGCCCAATAAATATGGCCTCCAAATACAAGTACTTGGCCCGAAAGCTCATGGAGAGCCGAGGCCTCGCTTCTCACAACTGCAAGGGACCTACAGTTTTTATTGCCAACGAACGGCAGATTCAGAAGCATTTTCATGACAGATCATACTCTTGCATGTTTGTCATGCTTGCGAAGGGGTGTCGCTGCAAAAGACCGATCCTGAGTCCTCTCACTTAGCATTCCAACGCATTAACCACTAAGCCATGGCTACATGGCCTATCTGAAATATAAATAGTCTCACGACTTTATCAACAGAATCCGCACCGAAAACTCGAGCAAGAATTTTTGTATTTAGCGCAGGTCACTGGCCAATTGACTCACACGCCGCCTTAAACACTCATTGGCGTAGCCCAAATAGCACTAGGATATGCTTTTTGTAACCACAACTCGTGTGACCTGGTTGATGCTGTCTGTTGTTGAGAATGTGAGACAGTCATTGTCTAGATCGAGCCTGTGGAGTTTAGAAGTCGAATTAGATCTCGTATCACTTTATCCGAGATGTCATTAAGTTTGTTGAAGAATACCTAGTTTGACCGCATGGTCTCCAATTGGCAAATGCGCCGTGATTGTCGCCGTTTTTCTGGCGATATCTGGGCAGGTTCGATATAATAGGCCACATCTTCCATGATAACGAAGCCCTACTGCATCTTTTTTGTATCTGTCCAGATCTTTCCCGTAAAAGATAACTTCACTTGAGAATTCTTATATAGAGCCTGGGCGATCTGATAAACACAGATGTTAGAAAGCCCATACTCTTACGCTTTACAAGAAGCTCTGAATCAGTCTGCTTGTAATTAGGTCTATAATTGACTATCTTATGTTGGTGCTTCTTTAAACGGAACTCGTCATGTACACTAGGCGTAATTCTGTTGAATTTTTATGAACTTCTCGTCCCACATAATTGTGGCCCGTATTCCACGATGACTTGTACAATGACTCATGCTCAATGTACAATGTAATAGGCCGCAAATTCTGTTGCGCACCTTATCATGAATTCATTGCGCATAATTAACAATTTTTCAGGGAACAGCAACAGAGGCGTGTGGTGAATGAGTTGTCTTTTAGACCCCAAATGGTAAACATGCATACATTCACAAAGTTTTGGAAATGGCATTGTTATACCGTTGTTTTGTTTCTTCCCTATTTGTTGAGTGTTATTCCATTATGTCTATTGCTAACTTCGTATAAACATATTTGTAGTGATTTTACTTTAAGGCTAATAGGCCACACATGCTTAATAGGGTGAACGTAGTTTGTTTTATATTATTTTAGTTTTTATATTATGTCTAGTAATTTACAGTTATGTAGTAGTAATAATGATAGAAAGTTTCTAGAAACAGTTCGTACAGTTGTGTCATTCTGTGAGGTGTAATGGTTTAGTGTTTTGCAACCCTTGGATTTCCAGCATTCGTAGAACTCGATCCATTGTCCAACCAGGCAGAACCCCCAGACTTGATATCGGTACATTGCACTTCCAGGCAGGAACCTATTTTTGGTGTACATGTAGGGGTTGGAGAAACTCTGATTTTGTTTGCTTCCCTTTTTTTTTTTTTTGTAGCTGTTGCTGTTCCCCGATCGGACTCGAATCTTTACAGTTCCGGTCACAAGCGATGCAAAATTGTAATACTTTAACATTTTTAAATATTTTTATATTACTTTACATATAAAGTTCGCCGAAAGTGTTGATAAAGTCGATACCTTAGAGGTTCAAGTTAGAGAGTTACTGTCTCCCATATCAAAGCTCAGGGACATAGTCTCTCCCTCTTTTGAAACTGACTGCTCATAATGAAGAGAAAGAGTAAAATATTGAAAGTTCGAAGGTCAGGGAAATGTTTAGACAACTCGAAAATAAGATGGCTACGAGTATCAGTCGAATGAATATAAGAAAAAGCGTGTAACAGTCTGGTCTGTAAATAAAGTTAACCATCATAGAGTGTAAAGATTTTCAAAGCGAAATACAGCTATGCAAAGATTAAGTTTGAACGGTTCTGATTTATTTCATGTAGAAGATCCATAATATTCTTCTCCCGCGTTACACTTCGCAGGTTTCAAAATAGTGTCACTTCGTAGTACTGTCGAAAACGGATAACCCATCGGGCTCGATTTTGTGTGCACTTATCCGTTTTGATCGCGTTTTGATCCGTTTTAATCGTTCTTATCGCGGAAGTAGGGATGCCGCAGAAGAGTTCAGAACTTATATTTCTTTCAAAAGAATCCGACAAGTTGGTCTACAATTTCATTGCCTTCAATGTCTCTGTGTCCTGGTACCCAACAGAGTTTCACTTTATTTCATTTAGTAAGGTCTTGGAGAGCATTAAAGCAGCCTGAAACAGCCTTTGAGTTGCAGTAATGGGAACTCAGTGCTTTGAGCGCTGCTTGAATATCGGTGAACATGTTGATGATTTTCCCCTTTATGTTGGAGTCAAGAAAAATATTGGCGGAGGTATCAATGGTGTGACCCGTAAGTCTGCTTGGCTGGGTTCCTGTAGGGCGTTGGAGGTTAACTGCACTACGAATTGTCACTTTTTTGACAAAGATGTGCAATAGAGTAAGTCCAACAAGTGCCTCTAGTGCTGCCGTAAGGCAGGCAGAACTGCTAATCTTTGAAGTCGTTGTAACTATAAGATGGTGGATTTTTCCTTAAAAGAGAAAAACATTTTTTTGTGTACAAGTTGCATTTATCCGAGTGTTTTTTGGTTAATAAAATATTTTGGGTATTCAAAATAACGTGCACTTACAAGAAATTTGCACTTTTATGTTTTACACTTATCCAAACATTTTTGTATGAAATTTTTTTGAATTGGTAAGGGGTTTTTGAAAACATTGCAGTAAGGCGGTTTTTGCACTTATCCGGTTTGCATTCATGCGTTTCCTTTTGGTTTGTTTATTAACATACATAAATACATAGTGCTTTTGATAAATTATATTAACGACCTTGTCATACATCAATCTGGAAAGCTACGAATGTTGCATGAATCCTTGTACGTCATTAATGGATATCGTACGCTGAAATTGTGGTCATAAACGTATGTTCTGTAAAGCCCGATTTTTGTGACAAGAAAGCTTCATTATTATACAACTACATACATGTCGCATAATTTCGAATGTCTACAAATGTTTTTTGGAAAAAAAAAAAAAAACGACGATATTGATAGACATCAGGTGATGACTTATAGATACTTGTCCTTCTTTATTAAAACCTTTTGTATCGGTTAAGTGTTTACCTCGGACCACATGAAAACATCTTCTTTCAAATCACTGTTCTTATCGACAAAAAGACAAACAAGTCTGATTGGTTCACCGCCATAGAGCCATAATAAACAATTAAGCAATAAAAGACACAACAATACAACGATCTGCTTTAAAAAAAAACAAAATTCAACTTTGCAAACTCTAAGAAACAAAAGACTACAACTATAATATTAGAGTAACTCTGTTCAAAAATATTAAAATAAGACTCAATAAGGTCTTTCAAAAGGAATTGAATGCCGTAGAATACTCTCTCAAATAACTTACTAAGAATTCACACCATGAAACGAAATTTGTTGTCCCGTCCAAGCCTCTTTTACTTTAACAATAGAACTATTGATTAAGTTGAAATTTAGACTTTAAAATTTGCTTTTCAATTTGCTAAATTAATTTGCGGCGGTTTGCGCCTTGGAAAAAGCAATTTGAATAAAACAAAGTTTGTGTGAGATATTATCGAAATTTTTTATTCGTTTGAAAGGCCTGTCGATGCCATTAAGTATGGAATATAACATCGTTCAAATGTCTGCCGCGGCTTCTCTGGGTGGCGCGCATCCAAAATGTCCAATTTTGTATTACTCTGGCGAATAAATCAGGCTGAATTTGGCAGATGGCATTGGTTTTGTTGGGTTTTAGGGCCGCTGTGGTTTGCGGCTTATTCGCATGGACCTGCGACTTTAGAAAACCCCACAAGAAAAAGTCTAACGGGGTAAAATCCCACGACCTCGGTGGTCAGTACACATCACCTCCACGTGAGATAACCATGCCCTCGAATCGCTCGTGCAGGATTTCCAATGTGGCGTGAGCTGTATGGCACGTAGCGCCGTCCTGTGGAAACCACATGTCGTTGGTGTCCATATCATCCAATTCAGGCCAAAACAAGTTGGTAATCATCGACCTATAGGCCTGGCCAACGTCGTTCTCAAAGAAATATGGACCGATGACGTATCCAGAAATAGGCCTCATCGCTGAAGATGATTTTTCGATGAAAATTAGGGTCAGTTTCCAACTGCTCCAGAGCCAATGCACCGAACACACGTCGTTGTCTTTGGTCGTTTGCCTTTAGCGCCTGGGTCAGTTGAATTTTGTACGGGTGCAGGCCCAAGTCACAATGCAAAATTCGCCCAGTCGTTGCCTGCGAAAGGCCAAGTTCTTGTGAGCGACACGAAATCGGCTGCTTCGGATTCTCCTGCACACTCTCACGGACAGCTGTGATGTTTTCGGCAGATCTTGCGTTTCGTCGACGTACGGGTGTTGGTCGATCGTTTACTGAACCAGTGAATTCAAATTTATCCACCACACTGCGAATAGTCCTCTCGGAAGAGCGATTATGGCGACCGTAAAATGGGCGAAGCTCGTGAAACGTTGCCCGAATAGAACACCCATTTTGATAAAACAATTTTATTATTTGCACGTGTTGTTGAATGCTATATCCATCCATGGTGATTTGTCAAAATAGACTGAATAAATGACAGCCAATTTGACAGATGTAGCTTCAACAATATGGCCACTATCAACTGTCAAAGTTCGGAAGTCCCTATTGGAAGACCCCTTACATGTAATTACAGAAGTTAAAACCGAAGTGTCTCTCAGTGGCTTGCAGTCTCTCAGATATAATTTAAATCAAATTTTCCATTTCTGTACAAGAACTTCTAAATTGTATCTCTACAAGTAGACTTTTTATCAATCATCACTCAATTGCTATAAATTTGCCTTCATTTACTTTTTAAAAAAATAAATGTTAGGGTAAAATTTAAAGCTCTCCTACAATTACAGCTTCTCAATATGCGATGTGAGTTAAAGTTTTTATTTGGGTGCGCCAGACCAGACCATAAAAGAATTACGTTAATGTCTTCAATTCCAAGTACGATGATAATGTAGGTTTACGTTATGTGCGTCTGTTTACATACGATTACCTCATAAATGAAGTACGCATGCATAATTTTTCAAATTAAAATTGGTGAGTGATTGTTAGCAAATTAGTTTCTCGTACTTAAGATAATTGCGTGAGCTCTTAAGCTATAAGAAATTTTGCTATGCCCATTCAAAATGGGTTGAGTTTGTCTTTTAGGTTAGATTAGATTAAATGTTGAGGTGGAATTAAGGCGCTAATCACTGCGACCTAAGGTGGATCTATTGTCAGGTCCTCATAGATAGAACTCATTTACTTTTATGGAGTTGGTGAGTCAGCTGGTGGATATGGCTCTTAAAAGTAGATCTGATCAGAAAGTTACAGTGAAATAGGCACGATGAGTAATAAAATCTTAAACGGTACTTCAAGTGTGGTTAAAAGCTTGGTAGGGCTTGCATCACATGTAACCAAGAAATTACGATTTTTCCAAATTTGCCCCTTTAGGCATCAAAAGGTTTTACCATGAAAACATTCGATCGTCTTTATGAAGTTTTCACGGAAATTATCGGCTCCAGGGATCGAAAAAAATTTTTTTTTACAGTTAAAACTTGTTTGTCAATTAACAGGCCTTCAGTCTTTGTATGCGGGTGATAGATTTTTGACAACCGATAGCGACTATTTTGCTGTGGTGTGCCTTTTCATTACCACTGTGTCCTGGCACCTTAAAGAGATGGAATATATGTTTTAGATGGCTGGCGACATGAATAGTTGTATAGGCAGTCCCATGCTACATACATATGTACATAGTTTGGAGGATACATATTTCGAAAGCGTTGCTGTGTAGTCAGGGAGGATACAGTTGTTCTTCTTAATATTTTCTGATGCATAGCTCCATTGCATATACTTCGGCTTCAACTGGGAAATTGTTATTCTCCATACTTGCTGAAAAGTTCGTATACTCCAGCTCCAACTCCAATATATGTTTTGGATCTATCAGTCTATTACATACATATGTGAGTCGTTTGCAAATACAAGTTTGTGGTGTGCCCAGTTATTACAATCTAGGAAGGTTACCTAAAAGTTGTAGCTGGAGTTGAATTTTAGTAGACGTCTGTCCGTGATTATAATTCCAAATTCCTCGTATTTATTGATTTCGTGAACAAGACTTGGAATAACCTGCCTAGAACTTGTGATGAGCATATGTTTAGACCTTGATGTTGAAAGTTTACAGTTGACAGAATTTATAGAAGAACCTGGGTAACGACGCACTCCTTCACTTTCTAAAAGTAACGAGGAAGTAGATGAGGACACTCCACACTTTCACTGCCATTGCCCGGCACTCTGCCATACTAGATTAAAAATCCTAGGAAGGCATCTTTTCCAGGATCTAGAAGAATTGTCCAGCAAATCGGTGCTTGATATACACAGATTTATCAGCGCTGCGGGCTGGCTTGATAGATCTTAGGCTTATGGTTCCTAGTAAGGGGGCTGCAACCCCTAGGGCATCACAATGGGTCTACATTGGCATAAGTTTGACGGGGAAAGGACTTCCTTCCTACCTTTTGCGTTTATTTGCTTGTGACCCGAACTGTGCAGATTCGAGCCCAATCGGGAAACAACAACTGCCTGGTAGTACAATGAACTGAAATTGAGTTTGAGTGCTCTGGTATTTGGAAATTTCTTCAAAAAAATCTTAACGTTTTGTCTGGCACTAGCTAGAGCCAAGCATCGCACACTTGGCAAACCCTTTTTAAGGGGATTATCAGAGATTTCTGACATAAAATTCTGCAACATCATTAACATTCTGAATTCCACAGGAAAAATTTGAAAACTACGCCCTTAGTCACACCCATCAGCATCCAGGTCACGTGGGATGTGGTACCAAAACGGCGCATCCGCGCTACTTGTGTTACTGACAGGATCTAACCAAATTCAACCACTTCTACCTACCAACCTACCTTCGTCCGAGACATCAGTGTTGTGTTTTGTTATTCATAGAAAGCATGTGGATGACATGATAGTTCGTCACCATGTTTAAAACCTCTAGTCTCTGTGGTGTCTTTTCCGACCTTGATAGAGCAGCAAGCGTCTTCCATCTTCATCCCACATAAGCGGGTGAGTTTTACAGACCAAAACTAGACATGGTGCAAAATAAGGCTTTCAAACCGAAAAAATGTATGGTGGTGTTCAATCTGAATATTTTGAGTCTTCTCCAGGATTTGTCAGATCTAAATCCGTCTGATGATTTCCCACCAGTTCGTCGAAATATGGTTTCAGGCATTTTAAAATTACACCAGATGGTATTTTGTAAGTGCTACTGAGAAGACGACGCAGGTGAGACTGCCTCCTTTCTTATGGACCGGGCAAATAGTGCTAAGTTTCCAATCCCCGGGCATGCTTTTACCAACATGTTAGCAATTAGCAAAAACTCTCTCATTGCTTCTGCGTGCCCCATTATCAATTTTATTCAGCCAAGGGAAACAGAATTCCTTAAAAGTTATCCACCAATTGGTGCCACCCCTCGGGTAATATGACAGCCCGATTTTTATCACCAATCAATCATGCCTATTCGCCTCAACTTTACGACAAACTCTCTCTTCCCATGTGTCCTTTTTTTTTATTTAATCTCTGTAGATCAACATGAGTGTAAAAAGCAAATGTGTGAACCAGTAAATTCATTCATTCTTCAAAGTCATTAATAAATCAAACGTAAAGCTTTAAATATCCAAGTCTATAAGTGACCCACAAACTAACTTCTTTTCTTCACCATGAATCAGCAACTAGTAGTTTAAGTGCCCCAAAGTGAGGCCTAACCCATTACGCAGTCAACTACATATGTGTGCAGCTGATGACTCTCCTTTTTCTGGATAAGTGTATGTATTCGTAAAAAAAAAAATGTTTGGTTTATCTATGACCATATTGAACTAACTAAACAACTGATACTTGAAGATGCGAACAGATAACGTACAAGAGACAGACAGACATGGTTGGACCGACGAAATATCACTTTAACCGGCTAATTTAGCTGCTAAACAACTTTCTACAAAAAAAAACTTCTCCAAGTGTCCATTTCAGATGGGAATAGTGGGTATAGCGCGGTCGACGATAATGGGAATTGAAATGGAAAACGAAATGAATTTTCCTTTCGACAAGAGGAACGTCGCATGGTGAAGATATAGCCGATGGCATTACGCTGTCTTAAATATTTAAGATAGCTTGAAAGCTGGATGATTAGGGTTAATAGTATCTTCTGCTCTTTGCCCATGGATAATAATTGGTGGTGGATTCAGATGGCAGACTCATTTATCATTTACTTTTCAAAATTGCTTTGCAAAATACAAAACTTATTGCGGAGAATATTGAAAACTGCAGAACAGATGTTAATGACTAATTAAAATTAAACGTGATTTTAATGTTTTAGTTATGAAATTAAGTTACAAAATTCAAGCAAAGTGGAAGTGAGTCGGGTAACAAAGAGATTATATAAGTGACAGGGGTGTTAGCTAGCTAACTATTGGCTTAAAAAAGTACAACAGATCGAATTTGTGCCCCATTTTCTTCAGAGGCATAGAATTACTAGAATATACTCTAGTCCTTGTATAGTCCTAGAGATATGCTGCCCATTGAAAATGACTTCAACATAGTGTTCTTTTTCACTGCAAATAATTTTTTTCTCCACACCAACACGGCTTTCTTAAAGGCAGATCCATCACCACCAACCTCGTAGGAAGCAGTAGGAAGCTCGACCATGTTAAATGGCAACATCTTAACTATTGTAATCTGACCTGTCCTGGGTTATAAGACATCAAAAGCGTTTTTTTGAAATGGACCAGCTGTCGAAACTAAATAACGCCTTAAGAGAGCAATGCACTCGAAAGCATTGTTCAGCGTTTGGTTATTATATACAACCATTTTTACAGGAGCTATAGAGACGAGGAAAAGGAAGAATCTACTGTACATTTCATCTGCACGTGTCCCGCCCTGGCAAGCGTTATAAAAACCACCCTAGGCGAATACATTCTTATCGATCTAAACACCGCAAGTACGGCCTATCTCAACTTCTGCGTTAGGAAATCTTAATGGGTTCAGGAATAGACTGGGGTCCAACCCTGGCACTCACAATGGTATTACAATCGATCTATTTTTGCTCTAAGTGTGCCTCTTCTCAAAGGACCACTTCGAACAAACTAACACTGACTAACTATGCTGATTTTGAGGTTCGAATTCGGACTTCTTAACTGATGAAGCTGCTACAATCCGCAATTTCAACTGAAGTAGTCTATTCGACGCGTTTCCAGGTGTCTATCGATAATCTGTGCAGTGGGTTTTTTGTCTTTTACCGACATATGTATCTCTGCGGATCGGTTAAAACAACATCATTCCAGTGGTCATCCACAAAAGTCTGCTGATAACTTAATTTCCTATGGTAGGATGGTCCATCAATTGTTGAGGTAAAGATCTATACTTGCGCCAGCCTTAACATCACTTAGAAGATCATATCTGCTGTATTGCATGGTCGTATAAAGCCAACATCAGTGTTACACGCTGCCCCATCAATTTCGGTAAAGACCTCACCGAGACCTTGTGTGCCAAAAAAGGATTAAGACAAGATGACGAGCTGTCATCAATTTCTTCAACTCACGCAATGACACCAGCACAGAGATCCTTTTCCAATTGCTTTTTCTTTGGGTTAAGATGGCAATTGAGGAACAAAGCCCTTTCTCGAACAACCAAAGTGACTCTAATCATCCCAGGCTTGCAAGAATGGATAAGGTTGCTCTTGGTTGTCCAATTCTCACCTACGGGTCACTAGTATGGTGGCCTTGAGCAAGGGTTACAACCTCCTGAAACTGAAAAGACTCCAAGGAACAGCCAGTATAGGCACCATGGGTGCTTTGAGGTCGGCCCCAACGGATACCCTTACTGTGCTCTCGCATCTTCTGTCCCTCGAGCTGCACACGAAAGATATCGCACTATGCAGCGCAGTCAGACTCAACGAATCTGGGTGCTGGACTGCAAGGCCCTACGGCCACAGCAAAATCCTGGATTCGTTACCTAGAGGTATGTTCTCGTTTCCAACCGACTATATCACACCCAAACTAAACTTCAAACAAAATTTCCACGTAGGAATCCCTACCGGAGCTCAGTAGAAGAAAAACAAAGTAGCGAAAAACTTCGACACGATCATCTACACCGACGGATCGAAGATGGAATGTGATGTAGGCGTCGGTGTCTACTCGGAATCACTGAAAATATCAACATACCATTTGCCGGATTTTGTCAGCTTTTTTCAGGCGGAACTACTGGCAATCCGTGAGGCTTGCACGCAAATCGGGCGTGACACAACGCTCAAACAAAACATTTCTCAAACACTGCTCTGGGTTTCAGAGCACAGTGACATAAAAGGAAAGGAGGAAAGAGCATGCAGATGAACTGCCCAGGCAGGGCTCAGCTCTACACGGCTCTCTCGCGGCAAGGGTCCATAGCCCATTAGGAGCGGTTAAAGGACAAATCCATTCATATTTCCGGCAGAAGGCAAACCTACAATGAAGAGAGTTAATCAGCTGGAAGATGGTTGATAGGGGAGGAGATACAATATCGAACTGTTATTGCAGCCATGGCTGAGATATGTAGAGCGAATGCACACCAGCACTCCGAGCTAGTGAGTCTTCTGGTCTAGGTGGCGCACCCAAATGGACTTCAACTAACCTGGCGTGTGGAACTATAGGCAACTGGCTGAAGATGGAGACGTCTGCAAACGCTTATTAGTTGAGGCTCAAGTCTTAACTTGTAAATCTGTGTGAAAAAAACAACTTTTCCACTGTTAGTTCTAAGTTTTGAGGTACGAAGCCTTTCAATTGAATTAGTTAAGTAAAGGTGAGCAGCACAAACATAGCATAAGTCATTAAAGCAAAAGACCTAATGAAAGTAATGATAAACAAGAAGAATCTGTACTCAGATACGACTAAATATTTTCAAAATCACTTAGAATCAATAATATCGCTATCGCATACATTTTTAATTAGCAGGTTGGTCAATAAACATCTATTCAAGTTGTTTTTCAATTCGGAACCAACTTATAGTCATAGGCAGCTGTAATTTAACACTATGCAAAGGTTTTGTCCACACTCAAACGTAAGTAACTACATATCATCGTGGATTTTCTTTGGATCGGCAAGTTCTTCAATAGAATCAAATTTCTTTGAGGTTTTTAGTTCACGAATATGTACCATGAATTGTACCCTCAGTCAGTGAACTTTAATCAATATTCATGCTCTTGGAGTCAGGTTGCGGTGTCATTACATAAGCTGGAAGAAGAACGCTTGGTTGGATATAATATTTTGTTGGCATTTGATCGATCGCCATGTTCCATTATTGCAAAAGCTAAGCAAATAAATTGAAAGAAAAAAAAGAAAAAAAAAACAAGAACTCTTCTGCAAACTTCCGTTTTATTTGTCCTTTCTATGATTTATGAGCCAAAGTTGTTCCACAGAGGTAGCATATGTTGTTAAACTATATAAAATGCCTCCCTGTGTGGTTATATACCTACGCTCGTTCAAATTCATTCACGTTGTTTTGGGAGCCAGTGATTCTATGCTCTTCTTATACCGTTTCGTTTATCATATCAGTGGGTGGTCGTCTTTGTTTTATAGCACTCCTGGGGGTGAAATGAACAGATTTATGAGCGAATTTAAAGAACAACTTCCATAACTGTATTGCAAAAATTGGAATCGAGACAACATACGATGGAGGGTTGAATTCAGTAGAGAAAGTTATAAGCAAACGAAGGGTTCAAGAAAATATTACCGTCGCTGCAAACATGCTTGTGGTGGTCATATGAAGAAGATCGAATTCCATATTTAAATTTAATATGTGGAATAAATTTCAGCCCGATATCCCAATTATTCTGTGTTTGTTTTTAAATAGAAAATTGTCATGTCCTTATTAAAAAACAGTGGTATCTCAATGGACCTCTTCTGGTCTAAGAGTGCAGACAGATATCCTTATCTAACACTGTTGATATAATGTGCAAAGCAAAGAAAAAAATTAATCACGACAGCTTTCTTTATTCGAACTGTATCCTAAATGTGTAAAACGCTGTCGCGAAGAACTCAAAACCCTTACCGCGAACCACAACGTTACACTCTGGTGGATCCCGGGACACAAAGGTATCCACGGGAACGAAATGGCGGATGAATTAGCCAGGACGGGCTCGGAACAGGACCTATCACTGGTCGACCACTTAGTTCTGCCCCCCCCTAGCTCTCGTTAAATCGAGCATTGCACTAGATTTTCACAGACAAGCTGATGTGAGATGGAGCGCACTCTCATCATGCCGCACCTCCAGGAAACTCTGGACAAATATCGACAAGATAAAAACGGGGCACATTCTCGCGCTAAACAGATCAAACTTAACTCTCCTCATAGGAATCATCACAGGCAACAACTTACTGGCGGCCCACCGCAAAAGAATGCGTCTAAGTACAGACGAACTATGCAGAGGCTGCGGTAATACAGACGCGGAAGAGAATACAACCCACTTCCTATGCGAATGTCCCAGCCTATATAGAATAAGGAAGACGGCCCTCGGTGAATATAATTTCAACGACCTGGGCGAGCTGTCCAACAAGCCACCAAAAGCTATTTTAAAGTTCACAACGAATTCGGGATGGCCGAAGGGAGGCCGAACGTTCGTAGCTGCACTCATCTAGACCTTTCTTTCTTTCTTATCATTTCAGAATGGACACTCCACGACAGAGGAACACAATGGATCCATGAGAGATCCGAGTGAAGGCTGCACCACGTGATGCATCCACCTCTTTAACCTACCTACCTATCCCTAATGTCCGTGTGCATTCTGGCCTCTTAGTTCTGGCTTCAGACTGCATATTCAGCGCCTTTCTTACACACAGAAAGTAAATAGGAGTTAAGGATATCATTAGTTGATCGCTTCAGTGAAGCTTTCAGTTTGTTGAACCGGAATATATGTTCGTATGAATCAGTAGTTATTTTTAGCTTCTAATTTTAGGACAACCTAACCTTATATTAACTTTTTCTAAAGAATAATTGACAACATCCAAGATGCAAATTATTTTTCAAGAACGAAAAAAACAATAAATTTTAATTTACGTATTCAGTTAATGACTTGAGTTCCGTTTACACTTTTCGAATGCACTGGCATTCGTCCAGCCATTAAACTCCACTGCACTGTTACTAATTGCTGCACAATGTATTCAAAAGGCAACACTCCATCAATGGGTCTGTATCTACATAAACTGTTCGGTACCCCATAAGCCAGTTTTCATAATTTTGTGCAATAAAATAATTTCAGTATTCAGTCATCGTGCGTTATGGAATTTTATCAAACAATTTAATTCCAGAAGGGATTCGACATTCGCCTATTGTAATGAAGCCATGCATATGGGATGCTAGGCATTGACAAAAAATAATTAAAATAAACTATTGTTCGGCTATAGTTGGTCTTCATTACAAAGCGTTGTTATTGTTTCTATACAATTTGTTCCTTTGTATAAAAGTGATGAGTAATGATAAGAAGATGATGAATATAAACAGTTTGTTTGGACTAGAAGAGGAAATCAATGAACTTTTTAATTTTGGCCTTAAAATGTTACTCCCAGGGAGCTTTTCCTGGAAAAACGGACGAATATGACATTTGGAGCGTCGAAAAATTGCTCATCCTTCTTCCACATTTTCAACACAGCCCTCTCTACTCCCTCCTCGGTATAGTACAGTTTAAAGCTGAGCAGGATACTCTTTCGCTTTTTCTGTCTGAAGTGTACGAAAAGATAGAGTTTGGGATGTGTGTTGTGAAGGATTTAAGAAAAGTCAGTGCAGTTATTAGAGTTGGCACTAGTACCTATGTGGTCCGGGAGAATGTTTCTGTTTCCTTGTTGAAAGCCATGATATCACCGATTGCTTTATACATGAGGAGTTTCAGATCCGGTATATCCGGCGGATACCAAAAACACCAAAGACCAAAGGATCTTCTACCACATTTTCGCTAAGGCTTAGTGTTCGATGTCCCCTTCTTCTTCCTCACAGTTCTCACAAATCTTCGCGTCGTGAGCCTCAGTATATGTATGTCTTTATTGGGGTTAATGTATTCTGAAGTTGGTCCCACCATCAGTCTGAAATTAGAACCTTTTTATTGAGGAAATTGTGTGCTTTTCTTAGGGCTGATTTTCCCACTTTGCACATCGTCGTGAGGTTTGCCCATGCTATCCTTTTGCATCCTCTTGTTGGTTACTATTTTAGTTGCAGTCAACTGGACTGCTACTGTGTTTTGAAGGATTCAATCTATCGTCTGCACTCCTCTTCTTCAAATTTGGCCTGCTCGTTTCCAATGATACCTTTATGATTCGATAACGGGTAGGTTAGTTTAGGTTATAGGGGTGACTGAACTTAGGTACAGCCTCAATCGGAACTCACAGGACAAATTGTGTTCCCCGGTGTGGTGTGGGGTACCTAAAAATAAATAAAACACGGATTATTTTTATCAATTTGCCTCCCTGAACCAACCCGAGTTCCAAAGGAAATGAGGGATGGCTCTGAGTGGCCATCCAGAATCCAGAATCCATAGCTACAATGAATTGTTTTAACGTCTGGTAAATGACGGAAGCCGCCGTCTTGTCAATGATTTTCCTAAAAACTAGTTTCTCTGATAATTCTCGGGCCGCCCCAGCGATAGCTACGACGTCAGCTCGGAACACTCTTCTGTGGTTCGGAACCCTTATTGACTGGGTAATGTGGGTTTTTAGCGACTAGATCCCGAAGCCCAATCCTTACTCTGTTTCTAACCTTACTGTGAAATTAAATTTTATTCGCGTTTATGGCCTTTCCGCTACCAGTTATCTCTTGAGGAAATGACTGTTTTGATGTTTAGGCTGAAGTCAGGAGTTGGTGTAAGATACTCCGAGACAGTTTCTAGGTTTGTCCAACTCCATATAGCCCACTTTCCGTTATTTTCGTAAGTGTATTTGTGAATGGAGTATTTTGGGACCGCACTTTGAAAAGTCGCCTCGGGTGGCATATAAGTTTTGCACGCCACCATCTGTACAATTTATCTATTGCTGTATCTTCTCCTTCACAGGAGTCTTTTACAAGTATTCACTATTGTCCGATTTGCATAAAGCTATTTTTGGTTGTGTCGGTGTTTTTTTTAAGTCAGCTTAATGTTAAGTTTTGTCCAAGATATAAGTTTTGGACACAGAAACTATTTACGAATGTCTTGAGAAAACGACATGCAAAGGTACCTACAAATAAAAATAGTTTATATATCAAAGTTCTAATTAAACTGTGGGTGTTTGGTCTACCACCTGATTCTGGCACTGATAGAGTTCAACATCCGATGGATCCAAAGTAGATACTGGAGTTAGCAAAAAAAAAGCTTTTTCGTAATTCGAAACTTATCTTAATAGTTCTAACTAGCCATTTGGTTTTTAGAGTAATTTGCTCAAAGGTAGTCAAAGTAATCTTCAATGATCCAATAAGTCTACTTGAGCCATCACCTATTTACAACTTCTAACTAACTGACCCAATGACACTAAAATAAAAAGGCTTTGCTGAATCAAACGTTTTCAAACACACACAATTACTTGAAACCATTTTTTACGTTTTAAGGTAGTATTATTCGAATTTAAGCATATAAATGAACACGAAGGTCAAGCAATTTCGAGCTATAATAGATTTTACATATGCATGAGATGGCTACGTGCTTTGATTGTTTAATTTTTTTTTCTCAGATCTCAGTATAGTAGAGCGAAGTTTTTGGTAGGTCATAAGGACTACTCATGTATGTAGGTATGTACATCGTATCCATTGGCGATTAATTTAACTCTAAAATTTTCTCTTTTTATTAGAATTTTATCATCTTGATCAAAACCAGTACTTTGAGAAGGTATTCAGGTTTCGTGTCTTTTTCTATGACATCAGTACATACAATACAGCTCAGAAGTATGCGCCCACCAAATAAACTAAAAATGCTATTAATTTAAAAACCGTTTGTTGAATATCATTCAACATGTACTTAAAAATTCTAACAAACAATTACTAAATAATAATGAAGTTTTTGATTTTTACTCTTTAATGGATCCAGTCTTGTTTTGAGTGATTGCCTTGATATTCTGTTATCAGTTTTAAAAGTGTTTCCAATGGATTTTGGGTTAGCCTTTCTGACGCTATTGTTCTTTTCAGTTATTCTGGACACCATCCTCCTAGCAAAGACTAAAATCATATGTTTCAAAAATCACTACACAAACAGTAAAAAAAATAAAAATTACCAACCCTATCCCCCAACCACACACAAATCTTTCTCCAGCCCAGCAGTCGTTTGAGGGCCTAAAAAAAGAGTAATCTCACATTCCACAACCAACCAACCATCCTGTCCAGCTCATCCTACCTCATCACAAGACTCCCTCCTCCTTCAACAAGACCTCGATAGTGCGTCAAAAATTGTTTGGAACTTAATATCGCTAAATGCCAATCCATAACTTTTTCACATAAGCGGCCCCAATCCGGCAAAATGGCACCCCGACTCTACCTTCAGCACAACCAACCTATCTCCTCCGTTCAATCTCTTCGCGACCTTGGCATTCTGTGCGATAGGGAGCTCAATTTCCGTTTACATATGGATGAAATAATCAATAAGGCCAACTCTGTGCTAGGTTTTGTAAAGCGGTGGTCCAAAGAATTCACCAACCCATACGTGACCAGGTCCCTCTACGTTACCTTTGTACGCCCCCTCCTAAAGTACGCCAGTCAAGTGTGGTCCCCATATCATTGGGTTCATATCTTGAGAATTGAAAGCATCCAACGCCGTTTTCTGCGATTTGCACTCCGAGGTCTGCCCTGGTCCGACCGTTTTATTTTGCCCCCTATCAAAACCGTCTTAATCTTATAAACTTAAATACCCTTGAGGAACGCAGAGATGCAGCCGACATTCTCTTCATTCATCGACTCCTTTCAGGTCACGTTGAATGTGCGTCACTTCACAACTCTATCTCCCTTAATACTAATCCACGCAATCTACGAACCCCTCGTCTCTTCTATCTACCTACCCACCACACCTCCTATGGTGCGAATGAACCGATCTCCCGTATGCTGCAGACGATTCATTCAATCCCTCTGTCTTTGATTTTAGCCGCACAACTCCCTGCTTCAAATCCGATCTCCTCCGTCACTTCAACCAACCTTAGTTCTAAGTTATTGTTTAAGTCTAATTTTAAGTTAGTTTTTAAGAATTGTGTAGCTTGCATTAAGCCGAATAAATTTAATTAAATTAAAATTAATTGGTTTGAGATTTGAAGACTGTGATCGCCAAATGATGAGTTTGAGTTTGAGTTCTGTTGATACTTAGTCCATGTTTTCTCTGCAAAGTTTGGAGGAGTACCTGGAGTAATTATCGTGCTCACAGATGAATCCTTAGTATTTATTCACCCAAAGATCATGTTCATGTACAACGTCCACATCCGGTCCGGTGTACTGTCCTGCAAGAAAAAAGAAGAAGTGTTAATGATCTTGTGCTCTACCGAAATAGCCAGCTGCATTCCGCCTCTTCAACATTTCTCTGGCAATACGCGCCATTCTTCGAATGCACATCAGTTTACTTTGAAGCTGTCAAATATAGGTGTTCTTTCTTAAGTTATGCAACATAAATGTGAAATGATCTGCTTAGCTCATGATTACAACCCGCAAGCATTCAAAAGCAATGTGCATCGGTATTTTCTTCGTATCCGCTCTAATTTCCCTAATTCTTGTTAAGGAGTAGTCATAAACTCTCTAGCGGGCATTAATTATAGAGTCAGTCCTATACTTTCCACCTTGCAAAAGACAACATTTTACAAAATACACACATACATCTACTACTGAAATCGCACCATACAAGCCTTAGTTCCAGAGTTTTGAGAGGAAAGCTAGAGCCCAGCTTATCGAAACCATTCATGTTGTGCGTGTTATATTCTTCGCACGAATGGAAGGGACCTAAAGCCGATTTTAATATATATAGAGATTCCGAACGGCGGATTAAGAAACTCTTGATGACAACTTATCCCCTTGTAGGTTTCTCATGCCTACGAAGAGATGGTGCGAAAAAAATGTTTCCTTGTTTTGAGGCTCGAACCTGTGTCTACTCGCTGAGTAGTCCAATGCATCTACTATTGAGCCACGGCGACAACTAAATTTAGTGATTTAGCCCTTTAAAGACATTTTTGAATCTTGTCTTCACATCAAAACTTAAATCAAAAAAATAAAAATAATAAGAACACAAATCTGGGTGTTCTTATTATTTTCTAGTTTTTGGTACAGCCCCTGATCAAAATAAAACCGTTTAACTTTAAAGTTTTTTACCTTATTTTTATTATCTAGTTTTTAGTTTCATTAATTAGACGTGGGTTGGTATCAATACGCAAACATCTCATCCTTTCCAACTTTCTCATTGCGTCTATATTGCGTGGTTTATTTTCTGTTTATTATTCACAGTCTAGCTCCTCAAAACACAGCCCTTCAAAAGTCCTTACGGAACTCAATGCTACATCCGCCTGACCCTCCTCAAAGAGTCTAGAGCCTAAATACGCCACAGCATGGTCAATAGTACTACCCTGCATTTAATGGACTGTGGAGGCCGATGACAAAATCATTGGCAACATCTTTCTCGCGGCCGTTCCGTGATTAAACTTTGCTTGGAATTGCATTTCTTTATAATGGATAAGGAGTACGCCGGCATGGCATGTCAGATTATAACAGAGGCATGTGGCAAATTTGTTTTATTATTTCTATCCAGACTTAAAACCCTGATTACTAACACGGATTCCGCTTTATTGTATTTAGAATAACATCACGCAGAGTATCGTTTTCCCCTCGTAAAACACTTTCATTTGATACCCATATCAAGGGGGTCGTGAAGAAAAAGGTTCAAGCGCCATCTTGGGTCCTCCGCCATATTAGATTTAGAATATCCTCACGCAGTACGTATTCTACTTGCCAAATCCTTTCATATGATATCCATATCAAGGGGGTCGCGAAGAAAAAGGTTCAGACGTCATTTGGGGCGTCCGCCATCTTGAATTTTGCGTTGTCTTCCTGTTTTGAGCTATGTTTTAAATTTCAGGTCTCTAGCTCATCGGGAAGTGCGTTTAAAATCGATTGCAAGATTTGAATCAAAGCGATAAATGAAGCTAAATAAAACTCTTTAATTAAAAAAGCGGATGTGTCCGTGAATACTTCTACAAAGTTCTCTAGGAGACAAAGTTCTCTAGGAGACAAAGCTCCATTTATAAAGCAGTTTCGGGCAATTTCTCTTTCAAAATTACTTTTCATATTTTCCTTAATAAATTGTCAACGCAAATTGATTCAAATATACCGGATACCATTACACTGCATCCACCATGTTTGATTGTCGTATTTTGTACATGTGTCCAAAGTCAAACATTAACAGCAAAATAACGTGCTTAAATGCTAAACATGTACAAGTATGTCAATCTTCTTATTATGTCCACCTGAAAAATAAAAAATAAAAAAACGCAAAAGAAGCCGTATGAGTCAGGAAAGTCTTTTTTTTTTTCAAAATCAAGTTCAACGGGCTTGCAAAGTGATTAAACATGCGAACTATACACCGATGGATTGCTTATATACCGCGGACAGAATTGTTGTCTAAACATTTGATTAATTAAATGCAAAGATGCTAATTTTTTATTTTGGTTTTTCTGTCGAATATATTATGCGAAGACGAGTAGTTATAAAAAAAAGAACACATACTTTCACAAAAGAAATCGATGAAAAAGATAAGTCTTATTGTGTGTTCCTTTGTATTCATGGCCATCTGCGTAAGTGAGCCAAGTTGTCCGTTTCTACAGACAGTGGGTGTTGACAGTTTGCTTCACGTAGAATTATTCAAAATGACAGTCGATGATGCCAATAAATGGTCATAATGACATTTTATACGTTATTTTCGAGTCAATAAGGTTTTATTTGCCTCCGCTGCCAATAGGGAGGTAATTAAAGAGACGATTTGAATTTTCCATTTGGCATCAAATGATAGTCGCGCAATAAGCCAGAGAGGAAGTAAGAGTTTGATAATAAAAACATTTTTATCTTTCCCAACATGACTTGAATTTTGTAGTCAGAAAGGTAGCGACAAGAAAGTAATTGCACTTTTGTAGTTATAATGCGCCAGATAAAAGTGAATAACTTATGTACATAAATAATTTCCCTTAAGTACTGAAACTTCTAATCTACATGATAAAGAGCCTATAATTAATGGCTCATACTTGTTATCTTTGAATGTCAAGTTGTAGTTTGACGACATAGTAAATAGTTTCCGATATGTTTGACCTGTAAACAGTTTTGTGTGATTGTTTGCCCCAAAATTAATTATTTATGATGGAAAGGGGAGGCGTTACTTTTTAATCGATTTAAGTAGTTCTTTATGAACTTAGCTTGATAATTACGAATAATGATGTGTTGAAGGAATCACAACGTTGACCTATTGCCGTATGACTTTGTTCCATTTGATTTATTAAATTGTGTTTCCAAAATTTAATGCTTGGTATCTTTAAATCCAGTGCTTTTGCTTCTCAATACATACAGGGGATATCAAGACATGTTTTTCGGAGCCCTGAGCCAGACGAACGGACTAGAAAATTTGAATGGATGGACGGTCCCACTGGATATGACTCCAAGCATAAGCACCGCGGGACCACACTTAAGTTAATTGTTTTGCCAACGACCGCATATAGTTGTTAACTTTTAATTCCCCACAACCTTAGGGTATATTCGGTGGGCAGGGCTCGCGTCGATGTACTGATGTGTGCTCAAGGGCCTAGGATGAGGGTCATAGGAAAACTTAAACGTAGATCACTGGAAACAGGAACCCAAACGTCACGAAAATATCAAAATGGGTGAATGCTTTAATGGAAGCTGGATGTGATTCCCTTTGATTTGACAGCTGCATAAAATGCTAGCTCTCCCTCTCTCTCTCTCTCTCTCTCTCACTGTTTTATCGATTCTTCTACAAAAAATGCTTTAGCGAAATAGCCAGCTGCATTCCGCCCCTGCAAAATTTCACCCGCAATACTCGGCATGCTTCGAATGCACATCAGTTTACCCTTAAGCCTACTTTCGGACGTACTGTCAGAGATTCTTTCTTTAGTCGTACCACACGAATGGGGAATAATCTCTGTGTTTCCTCATCACTACAACCCACAAGCATTTAAAGCCAACGTGCACCGGTACCTCCTTCGTCTCTCCTCTAATTTCCCTAATGCCGGGCTCTAGTTTAAGGGCAGTCATAATCCCTTTAACCCGCGCTTATTATTAAAAAAAAAGCGTCGAAGCGGATTAAGCCAGATCAAGAATGGCTGGGTTTGTCACCTTTGTGAATGTGGGCATGTGTGAGCAAGGTGTGCTGTCATCGCGGCGACCTTCACACCAAAGTTGACCGTCTGGCAGCACAGGAGTTGTTAAAGAATTAAATGAAGAAACGAGCAAAAAGGAAAATGGTCGTTTTGGCAAAGGACTTTGAAATTATTTGTTATCCTCTGCACTCACCATTGAGATTATATTTCCCAACTGTTCCAACGTATTCAACCAACAATCAGGGGTCTACAGAACTTTGAAGCTTGAAAATGTTAAGCATAAAGCTTCTTATCTACCATCTTAGTTTTAAGACCACTGCAGGACTCTCATGAAAGTAAGATATAAAAAGAAGTCATTTCATGGCCCCTCAACTAATTTGAAACCCAAATAATGTTATCCAAAACCCAATTAAGTACCGTGTTAGATTCGAGGCCTCTGCGGGCCGGAGCATTCGTATTCATTCGCTCTACATGTGCTGGCCGTCTCAAACGTTCAATACATAGTTTTTTGACAAGATGAATGTCGTATAACACGTCGTTGTATCTCCTCGTCTAAAGCCTCTCAATGAAACGAACAAGATTTTATCAAGGTCATCATCCGTTACTGATAGAGTCCATGGTCCTTAGTTGTTTGGAATTAGACCTTACTGCTCGATTGTCTTCGCAGCCCAAAGAAACAGCGATTAGCAAAAGTTACTTTTCATCTAATATCTTATCAACTGTCTTGTCGAAGTTGGTAGAAGAGCCGAGGTACACAAAGTCCCTTACTACCTCGAAGTTATGATTCATATTACTAGTTTTTATTTACGTATAACACAAGCTTTAATATCTCAACATCAAATGGTTATAATCTATTTTATCTTTTTCCTTCTAGGTGAGTACATATGCATACATACCTACGAGTCCATACAAATATGTAAAAACGATTTTGTACTCCAACATATGTACATTTGAGTAAGTAAACCTTTTTTGCTTTTTTGTCAACTCATTTACACAATCGACCCAAACATAAATAAGAAAGGGTGAGATGGAAAGGAAAACAGGACTTAGTAACCCTCATTCAATCGAGATAACACAAAAGCTAAACTTTGCAAAAATAGCTCAACCCTCACGTAAAAAAAAGGTCTTTTCATACATCATGACCATTAGTGAATACACGTTCCACTCATAACTGGACTCAACATCGATTAACTGAAATTGATTTTCATTCGAAATTGGATTAGAGGGCAACATTTGCCGCTATTACCTCAGAAACTAATAACAGTGTGTTTATTTGTTTTGGGTACAGCAGCGGTGTGTATCCTTGAGATGTCGTTTTATATCACGTAAGTCAAACACGCACGTGAGCAAAACTCGGTTAAGGGTTACGATACGACTTATATCACTGAAAGACACATAAATTAGAATATTTTATACACAACAAGGGTTGTCTGTATCTTAAGCTATGAAGCTTGAGATCGGGGCACATAAAAGTATAATTTTGTAGGAATTTTGTCTTTGTTGGCGGTTAACATGAGAACTGCAAATATAGTTGAGTTGGTGGGTATCGTCATACAGTGCAACTTGGTTTTCTTTTAATCCAAATACAACATGCAACTGCCCCAATTACAAAGGTTTTCCAACATTCGTTTAACTTTTAAATTTCCATTATGGTTAAATTTATTTGTTTGAGGTTCAATATTTCTTGCCAGAAGGCAAGCTACACCATCAACAGCTTTCTGATGGTTTGATAGTCTTTCGTGTTCCGGATTTGAGCTGACAGAAAAATAAAAGAGAATGGAGAATACATTAAATCGGCAATGAAGGCGGGCTTCATCTGAGAAATTGTAATAAATTTAGCATTAGCAGTAGGAAATATATAGGATTATCTTCTTTTTTCCTAAGAGACAAGTGATAATAAATGATCAGTCATTTATTTAGGAAGCTTTACATAATGCAGAATTAAATATGTTCTAAGGTTTAAATCCGGGGTCTTATTCTAGTTTCTACAAAATACATGGTTTGGTGCTTTGTATTTGGATTGTGGTTCCGATATGTATGGGTTCAGGCCAGGAAAGTCCAGATTCCATTACGGCAGATCCTGGAGAAAACTGAAGAAGTCCGAATCAATTTTAAGGCCTACACACTGCCATATGCATCCGTCTGTAAAGGATAACAATGGAGAATACTTGCTCATACTCATCAATGATCACACACAATGAACACACTGTCGTGCGATTTCTTCAATACCATAGATACTGGAGCGAATTGTGCGCAACTCTTAAGCCAACAAAATCTTTGAAAAGCCTGTCCAACTACTCGCGTAAGCTGACGATATTGATATAATAGGCAAAACTCAGCGAGCTGTCACTGACGCATTCACATGTATTGAGGTAGAAGCGGGCAAAATGTGTTAAGCGGTTAGTGGGGGTAAAGCTGAGTATTTGCTGTCAGCAAGAAAAGACACTGCACATCGACGAACCGAGCAAAATGTCAAAGTAGAGGAGGCTCTGCTATTACTTCTGTAAACGACATCTCATCAGAAACTGAACGAAGAATAACTCTAGCCAATCGCTGTTCCTTTGGGCTGAGAAGGAAATTAAGTTGTAAGGCCCAATCTCAAAAACTAAGAAGACTCTATACAAGACCTTCGCGGCCTTACACCTCCTTTTATACCAAAAAACAAACAAAAACAACAACAACAAAATGGTTTCAAAGTGCATGTCCTTCCAATTGAAAGATTTGTCATCGATCAATGAAATAACCTTGCATAGCCCATCTCCACAAACGGGAACCTGTGCATGTTATTGTGCTATCAATCAATAGGAATTCAATAAGTCGAAGGAAGTTTCCCTTGGAAGTAAGTCTAGATAATTTTTCAGACTTTAGACGAAGATTTTCGCTAGCAACAGTCCTTTGCTGCTTATCGTTCGGCTTGGCAGACTTGTGGTTTGCAGAGCATCATTTTCCTCCCCAGCTGATTCAAACTGCTGTTGCTTCTCAGTGTTGGTCTCAATTGGTTCTCAATGAGCCAAGCACGGCTTTAGAGGGATTGACGCTTAGTTTTTGCAATAATTGCCTGTAAGATTTAACCTAGTAGATTTTCTTGGTAGCGGTTAGCGAAGGACCGGGCTATCTAGAGAAGCCTGTTGGTTAAGGCCCAGGCTTACTCCGAATTGTATTGCTTAGTATTCGTAAGATAAATTTGCCTTAAGCCGATTTTTCATCAAAAAAGCCCCAATTCCACAGAGCATTTCAAACATCATTTTCTCCGAAGTGGGACATTGGTCATGAACCTTTGTAGCTCTTCCAATAACAGGCCAATAGCGTTAATTTTGAAAATAATTCTGCATAACTTAGAACTGCGTTTGGGATCGTTGTCTTGTGACAGCTTAAACTTTAGTTTATCAGTCCGAAGCACTTATCTTTAATCGTCCTTGCTCCAGCCTTTAATTTTATTTTGGAGTCGAAGCAATGGTTTTATAACATCTGTGCGTCCATTGAGTCGAGATTCTCTTAGATGTCTCTTCAAGGTGGTGAGGGACACAGGTTTGAAGTGATTTTGATTAAACTCTGTTCGAATTTCTGGTGCTATCTTCCGTGTTCTTTTTGAGCGTGGTCTGTCCTGAAGACGCCCAGTCTGAGTGTGTCGCTGGGTGGTACGTTTCACGAAACACCTTAGGATCTTCATCTATGGTCGAATTTAAAATCGTTATGGAGAGTAATGATTGCAGATCTCTTCTCGAAGCTGATTTCCCTGGCATTTCAGATTCAAATGTAATGGGGTTTCTAGTTCCGCTGTTCTTAAAACTCTGTTAAGTATTTTGGTTGTAGTGTTAAACAGCATTAGCTTGGATTAGTAGGTATTTGCCGTGAACAAAGTGAGATATCAAATCTGGGCGTTACAGCACTAGGCTTAAATTTTAGGTAAGATCTCATTAGATTTGGATATTTAGGCAATATGGTGGTCAAAGACCTTGTCAGCTCCTAGCGCGGTTTTCTCTTCTTTCCTCTCTACGAAGTGTGTTTCTCATTCCAATTTGTTGGTTAATCCCGTGTGCATGAAAAGACTGACAACTGTCACTGCTGCGCCACCAGCTGCTCAGGTGGGGTGGATTCGGGAGGATGTGGAAGTGCTCGGAAATTGGGATGAAGGAACAGGCCCCCAATTTTTGTAAAAAATTGTAAAAACATTTTGGAAAAGAAAAGACACACTCGTTCTGTATTCCCTTGCGCATTCTAACGCTATTACAAAACCGCTCCAAACTAGCTAAGCTTTACTAGGGAAGCTTTATAGAAACACTTTACTTATCTGTGCTCCTTTTGAGTGCTCCAAAAACCTATCTCCTGTGCGGGGGATGGGGTGAGATGCTCTCCGACACAGTCACTGTCGCCTTCGTGTCGTATGTTTTTTTTTCCCCTATTGCCCTCCTGTTTCCTCCCTTGATGTCTCATCCTCGTGTCTCTTGACTGTCATCTTCGTTAATTATCTTTTTTTCGTTTTAGTCTTCCTTTTTTGTTCGCTCGTCTTCCCTTGTTTTTCGTTGATATTTTTCGTTTTCAAGCTTTTGTCCTGCCAGGCGGTCAACCACGGAGTGTTTTCTCATTTCCCTCAAACCGCACAGGGGAATTGAAACGACCTCTACTTGATAGTTATACCATTTTTGGATTTTGGTGTTACGACCTTGGGCGGAATGATCTAACGTCACCAATTCGTTTGGTAATGCATTCAGACGGTAAGATGTGTAATATGTAGGTACATATGGAATGGTCCCACAGTTTTTGTTGCTAAATCCGAACGAATTCCTTTTACTTAATTACCCATCACATTTCCAGAAGTTATGTCTTCTGACAATCTAAATCAAAATTAAAGCTTCAATTCTTCACATAAATGTTATGTTTCATAGAAAAACTTTCTTGTCTACCTAAACTAAATCCTACTCATTTGATTCTTATCATTTGAAATATTTATTTCTATGAAATGATCTCTCATTCTGTACACGTCTGTCAGTTAGATAAAAGTAACTTTCCCGCTACTCTTCTCAAAATAAATCCCTAAACGTCTATGTCCGTTGTTCTTTTAACTATCTAACCGCATACGTTCACATACTGAGCCACAAAATATGTATGCCGATGCCGACGCAAAAAAAAAAAAAAAAAAGTTATAAATAATAAATTTGTTAAGAAAATGCATTTAGCGCTCAGTGTTGTATAATTTAATTATTCAAACCACGTAAACGAGAATACCCCCACTCTTTAACTGTAACCAATTTTCCTCCGTTTTTCTTCTTTTTGCGCCAGTGAACATTACATAAACCCAAAACAACAACAAAATTATATCTCAGATATAGTTCTAGATATGAAAAGAACCATAGATACCAGGAGAGAATGAAACTAATTTAAATACTAAAATTCACTTCATCCATAGAAATAGTAAACTTACTTAGTCCAAAGAAATGAGCGTGCTAATTCTTTCCGCTTGTTGCGCTTTTTCTTTGTTTTTGTAACGCTGTTTAGCGTCGCTGTGCAGTATTGAATCTAAGTTTCCAATCGGAAGAACAACAACAAAAATTTGGATTATAATTTTTAACATTTTATTCTTTTCCGTTTTTATTTGTTTTTGTTTTTTTTTGAATGAAGGGGCTGAAGAAGAATATGGTATAAGAAAATTGTTTGAATTGTTTCTCTCTACCTATGAAGCTACAATTGTCATTCTTGACAGTGACTCAAAAAGCAAATCATGGAAGATCCGATTTTCTCAGAGATGGGTTGACCGATTTGTTTCCTTAAGTTTCGACCTAGATTTCTATAAACACGAGGTCAAAAGTTAAGCAATAATATATCTTCCCAAAATTAAAACAGTTGTTGAAAACACTTGTAGCGAAACAAGCTAATGTGCGCATGCGTATCAAAAACCCAACGAATAATAACTTTCAACGCCAAACGCGATGAAGCTAATGACTCAGATTGACAACTGCCACTCTGCGCTGGGGCACATGTAATTCTCTGGCAACATTAGTGCACATCGCTTCGTCTGTATAATGGGAGCTTGTGAACAGTTGCTAACAGAGCTTCCTCTGAGCGTTCTAGTTAATTTGGTCTTACATTGTACAAGAACGTCATTCTCTTTGCACCATTTACGACGCCACTTAAGAAAAATTTGGTAAACTGCACAAGAAAACAGTTTCCTTTAGGATTGGCTTACGCAATAAGCATTCATCGCTCTCAAAGGCTTTCATTTCAAAAAGCTGTTGTTAACATTGGTCCTACTGAGTTTTTACTTGACTTACATATGTTGGTTCGTCATGTGTACAAACTATTGATGGCTTACTTTTCAACAGCAAACGAATTCTAGAAACCGACAACAAGAAATGGTTTAGGGCGAGCAGAGCGGAGTTTCAGTAAGCTGAAGATTATACATATACAGTAGAATTCGGAAATAGCGACGATCAATGGACCGACGATATAACGCACAAAAATAACTGAAAATCTTAACTTAACCTAACAGGTTGTCGTGTCACGGCGCTAAAAGCGGTTAGTAGTTATAAACGAAGTCGTAGTAAACAGATTTCACTGTATAGCACAAAAACATGTAGTCCTAGCATATAAATAGCAAATAGCATAGACAAATCCACATCCAATTGCAACTAATTATACGATTCCGAAAGTTCAATCAATTTAAGGTGTTCCTAGTAACACTGCTGCTGCTGGTACTTTTAAACAACCTAGTTATAACTTTCTGTCATAACTCATATGCAAAATTCAGTATTTTTTTTTTGTAAATACTTGAACAATAAGTCAGTTAATCCAATAGTCCTTAACAAATTTTTTTCTCCAATTACTCGGCGCTATTTAGTAGAACTTATGCAATCATAAAGAGCTTCATTTTCGTCCTTCTGGTTAAACATTCGATCTCAAACAAGGTGTTTTAACTTTTCAAAAATTTGTTGTGTCGCAGCTATAAAAGGATCCCCGCCTCTCGCGAAACTGGAATCTGAACGAATTCTGCTTCCTTTATTTACCTCGAGTTAAAATTAAGTTAGCCTTCTTCCTTAACATCCTACAATTTTCATTGCTTTCTCCAAGTGTCGAATCGAAAAGCTTTTCCAAACAAATTATACTCTTGGAGTCACGCATTGCCGAAAGGTGTTCCTGTTTGGTACTACAGTAGTTTGGTCTACAGACATCATCAAACCATATTTTTTCCACTTACTGCCAAGAGCCAAAGGTATCCGCCATAATAACCAAGTTCGCCCTTTATTTGCTAGCCGAGGATATCCGATCTTATGTCTTCATATGTTGCAAACAATGTTTTATATGGACTTCAGTGTTGGAGCCGGTATTTATCGCCCGGTATCTGTGCCAATATCATTCTTGACTTTGGCATAAAGGGGGAAACCATCAATATATTCATCGATAGTCAAGCAGTGCTTAAAGCACTGAGTTCCCATTATAACAACTCAAAGGCCGTCTCATTTTGCTTCAATGCTCTCCAAGACCTTGTGGGTACCAGAACAGAGATGTATTGAAGGCTTCTGAAAGATGCATACGTAGGTGCTGTACCCTTCTGCGGAATCCCTACTTCCGCGTTCAGAACGAGTCTGGACAGCTGGAAAAAACGGAACTTCTTATCCTATTGAATCAACATTCAGAGGCTTAGACAAGCTAAAAGGGTCATCACAAAAGGGAAGATATCAGAACGCATGCCAGTTTCCTCACCGGTCACTGCAGGCTCAGATATCACTTACATAAACTAGATATAGTTCAGGAATCTGAATGTCGACTCTGTTTGGAGGAAGACGAATCAGTGGAACACACACTCTGTGAGTCAGGAAACGCTTTCTCCATAAGGAATTCTTAATACAGAAGAACATTCGTAATGCCACGACTGGAGATATCCTCAATTTCATTAGGAAGATCGAAGATTTTCAGCAGCTTCAGGCATAATAGATCGTTTAGGTCGCAGAGCTACATACATACAGTGGGTCAACTTTTTGATCACATAATAAAGGTATAACTACATTCGGCAAAAAGTGCAAAAAGTGGAAAAAGTGCATTCTCTCTTTTCATCTTATTAAGTACTCTGCATCATTCCATTTCATTTTCAAAAAGTAATTATTTTGAAAGCTCAGGGGAGTCCGAGCTTTCACTTTTTTCAAGCTCAAAAAACTAACACATTCTCAAAAAACTTTTCCTCGTCTCTGCAGCAGATGGCTCTGTGATACTATGATTTTGAGGAAACAGACCTAATTTTTGACATAAATCAAATTTCAATGATAGCTGCGGTCACTCAGTACATGCAATCAAAAACTAGCAATGGAGCTGCATAGATTTCCTTTATTTCAGATATGAACATATATTATTATAAAACTATGTACTTACAATTTTAGGATTTAAACTCATTTTTTCGGCTGCTTAGATGCTTTAAAATAAAAATTAAAGTTGATTCTCTATGGGATTTTTAAAATGTTTTTCCATAGCTTTTAAATGTCAAATGGAGCTTTTCTAGGAAAAATTCTCAGCGAAAGGTGGCGCCAGCATATGCGTGTATTGTTCACTTTGTTCACTTTTTGTACTTTTTGCACTTTTTGCCGAATGTAGTTATGCCTTAAGAAGAAAAAAGGTTTTTTGTTGTTACATTTTTATTTGTATCCTAAATGCAACAAATCTTTGTCACATAACAAACACAGATGTTTAGAATAAGCATACCCAAGAAAAAAGGAAATGCACCGTTAGGGTTCCGATCCTTTTAAAAAACCCTTTTTAAATGCATGTGATCAATTAGTTGACCCAGTCTCAGTTGTGCATTGAGTGTGATCGAAATCGTGGAAAACTCGAAGGAGGTGCTGTTATTCTTATTTTTTTTTACAACTTCGAAAAATTACGTGTTGAAATTGCAGAAAAGCAAGCATAATTTACTTTTATTTTTGCATTTTTAAAGTGGGTTTTGTTTGTTTGCCAGATGAAGGAGCTAAGACGTTTAGAAATAGAAAAAGTAGAAAGGCTTATCGATTCCAAGGTCACTTGCTGCAAAATTTCGCTTAAGGTTGGAGTTGCGTTAGATGTCATCTCAAAAGTTTAAGAAAAAAACTCAGGCCTGACGTCAAAAAGAACAAGCCCGGTAAAAGAACAATTTTGAATTCCTTAGTACAAAGTTGTATTTTAAGAAAAATCAAATACGGAGTGCGCGATAATGCAGTTTTAATAGATAAAGAGCTGCACCAGAATGAAGGCATAAATGTTTCAAACGAAGCCGTAAGGAAAGTTTTGAGGAAAATCGTTTTTACGGTGTCTAAGTAAAAAAGCCACTCCCGACAATAGGCCGCAAAAAAATAAAGTCTAGGATGTGCTAAAAAAAAAGAAAAAAATGTTAAAAAAAAAATAATTAAAATTAAAAATTGTTAAAAGTTGTTTGGTCGAACGAAACGAAAATTGGCCGTTTTGGATCCGACGGTCCCCAATGAACCTGGAAGAAGTCTGGTGAGCCAATCAAAGGTCGCCATGTAACACCAACCATCAGGTTTGGTGGTGAAAATCTAATGATTTGAAAGTCCATGACCATGGAAGGTGTTGGTGAATGTGTGAGTGTAGTGGGGCGAATGCTACGTTACCCAAAACGTCAGCATACTTGACCGAGGGCTCCCGAAAAGTCTTGATGTTTGGAGCAAGAACGTGTCGAACATTATCTTTCAGAAGGATAATGATCCGAAACATACTGCAAGAGTAACTTAAGCTTGATTACAAGATAAGGAATTTCAATTGCTTGATTGTCCACCACAATCCCCTGACCTCAACCCCATCGAACATCTTTGGGTTGATGTCAAACTTACAATTTCAAAAATACCAGGCGAATGAATATCCAAATCTAAGCGATTTGTGGAACAGAACCGAAACTGCTTGCCACAATCTAAGTTCTAGCAGGTGCTTAACGCTTGTGGAATCAATGCCAACAAGAATTAAAGCGGTCCTTAAAGCAAAAGGAGGGAATACAAAATATTGAACAACAAAATCTACTAAGTCAACTAATTGATCAAGTGCCATATTTTTGTTTTAAAAAGTATTTGTTAAAAATTAAAAGTATTTGTTTTCTGTTTCCAAATCTGTTAAAATTAACATAAACAAATTAATTTTTATTTTTAACAAATTTCTTAATTTGTTCAGGAACAGCTTCCATCATTCTTTTTATGGTCCCATCTGTCAGTTTTTTAGAGCTATTTTCAAACATTTTTTGAATTGCTCCAGGGTTTTGACAGCTTTTTTGGTGGTGGAGAGTTAACTCTTTTGATCAGGGCCCAAAATCTTTCAATTGGCCTAAGTTCTGGTGAATTCGAAGAATTGGCCTCTCTGGGCACCACCGAAACGTTGTGTAGCTCATACCAATCCATCGCTCTCTTTCCATAGTGACATGACGCAAGATCAGGCCAAAATAAGGGGAGCTCTCGAAGATTGTTGTAAAAAGGCCTTAAGCGCTTCTGCAGGCATTTATTTACATAAATTTCGGCATTTATTGAGCCAGTAGTGATGAAAGTTTGGCTTTTGAGCCCGCAAGAACAAATTGCTTGCCAAATAAGGAGAAATTTCACTTAAGGTTAGGTTCGAAACTTTACTTCAACATTTCCTCTACCTTTGGCGGTATAGAATGCCTGCCCCGGAAGCTGGTTGAAATCAGCAAATACATATGATTCATCGTCCGTTATGATGCATGAAAATTTGGTCAACAAATTTGATTGCAAAAGTTTTTACTCGTTGTTTCGCATCCACATTTTTTTTTGCGTTCCGATCTGGAACCTTTTGGACCTTATATGCTTTCAAAAAATTTGAACATTCTGTTTTTTTTTTGCCAAATTTCGTTCAGAAATGTTGGGATTTTTTTTCAAGAAGGCTCAAAACCTTAGTGACATTTTTATATACGTCCACCCTGGGTAAGTGACACTTAATAATTTTTTTTTTTACATCCAATTCAGATTGCATGTTGACTGTGTTAACTAACAAACATAAATGACATAAAAATTAAAAATAATAGAAGCATTTACAGCATTACAAAAAAGAAGCATTTGATTGATTTATCGGTAATTTTTGGAAGTAAATTCAAAATGAGAGTGAGCAAATTATTTCCATGGCACTCCTTAGGTATTTGGATTAGGACAGTTGAAATTGGTGCAAGAATACATCAGAGATTTGGAATAATCGACGGAAGAGATCTGCTATTATATAAATGTTTCAGTTATCCATGACATTGAAAAGGGGTTTTCAATCCGTTTACACACAAAAGCCTTGACCTACTTAAGAATCTTCATCATTGGTCTTGGGAACCAATATTTAAAAGCTCTTTTAATACTCCACACAGTTGGTCGATTGGTCAGGGAAATAATGTAAGCATGTTATTAATGACCCAATTTTTTTTTTCTGCTATGTAACCCATCACAAGTCTTTTGTTGTATCTTTTGTGTAATTTTCGCTTCCGTCCAATTATGGAGCTGCGTATTATTATCATGAATAACATTGTTTAACGTATTACTCAAGCATTCCTCATGTTCAAAAAATTAAAAGTTAATGAACAACTTCTCCGACTAATTATAAATGCAAAGCCAATGTACTTTGATCATTACCTTTCCTCTGCCAAATGTATCTTGTAACCTTCTTTACCTTTGAAAGAAACAAAAATCAGTCAGAAGTTGTTATAAAAAAAAAAATAAAGTCACACAGTCATAGATTTCATAATAAATACGATTGACCTACTGCTTGGAGTATATCATGCATAAATCACCACAAAGACTGGACACGGCATACCTACGATAGATAACCGCACGCACTTTTTCTATTTGTCAACTCGAACAACCTTCGATTTTGTAACCATTCCTACGGATCGATACAAAATATCAGCCAACAGAACCCACATATTTTAACCAACACATACGTACATATGCTCGTATAAGCTACAACCGCAAGTAAGAGTTTTTTTTTCCACCAAAACCCCCTCTGAGACCAACGGCTAATTTTGAACGATAGCCTTCATGTTGTACGACCGGGGATCGTTGTCGTTGTCATCGCGGTTAACGTCTCATTACGGTATCATTGTAATCGAATCGCAGAAGGTCTGCGAGACGGACAATCAATCGCTGTCCACATGTGCTTCTGTGATGGTAGGTCATCCATAAGAAGACATTAGAGACACATAATGGCAATCGGATCGTTTCCGTTTCGTGCCTTATTGGCTGTGATCGCACAAGCAACATACAAACACAAAGGTGTGTGTGTTTTGTTGTTTCTATCGAGTTCTTTTCCATTATGGAATCAATCGGCCGCGAACCAATTAAAGAATAGGAAATCGGTTTTGAGTCCATGTTCCCATATGTTTCGATTGAGTTGATTTCTATTCTTCAACTAGAAGTCAGAATGAATATTGTCGAAGTTGAAGTTGAAGTTGAAGTCCAGGAATTGAGTTCAAGAAACTCCAGAGTAGTATAGACTACGGGCGAAGCGAAGAAAGTTACGATGCGATGAGATGAAGAAGAAGAAGAATAAGGTATTCTGATGGAGATTTCCGGGTGCTGTTAGAGTTTTTTTTTTTTTCGTGTGTGTATGTAGTTAACCTAATAAAGCATTGGGACTGAAGAACGGTGTCCCACTGGGAAATAACACTTTCTAATTGCCTATCGGATTTATTTGTTTTTGAGATGACAGATAATTTGAGGAATTTGTATCTAAAGAAATATAAGGGAGTCAAAGAAGAGGAAATGACCAAGTATGTACTTTATTGAGCCAAGGAAAAACTTCGAATTACAGAGGTTTTCGAATCGTGGAGGGCACAGGCATCTCCATACGCATTGAAAAGACACAAATTGCATTGGTTTTCTTAGATTTGACTTCAAATTGAAGAGGTTAAAACGCCATCATGTTCGAATTTGCAGCTTATTTTGCACAATAGTAACGAAACGGACCATGTGCAAAGGTTCTCTTCGATTAACAAAGGTTTTCTCATGGGACTGAGAAGGTTCGAATTATCGAGAGTTCACTGTACAGTCAAAATCGGTTATAGCAACCTTCAAGGGACCGATGAATTTGGTCGTTATAAGCGATACGTCGTTAGGGAGCCAAAGATCGAACGACAAACAATCAAAGGCTGTCAGGCCAAGCATCCTGCCATCCGCATTTGTAGCTTATTCCTTATCGTCTGTTCGGTCTTTTTGTTCGTCTCGAACCAGAGATTTGCGATTCGAAGATTCTCTTGGCTGGAGCATTGTTGGTTTATTCGCTCTATGTGTCCCAGCCAATATAGTCGATTTAGGTAGTTTTTCGAACTGCATACATCTAAATCTTAATACAGCATATAAAGTTCGTGATTGTGTCTTCTCCTCCATTCACAAATTGGACCGAACATTCGATAAAATATTTTTCTTTCGAAGGAGCCCAGTAAATGCTCTTCTTTCCTGCTTATCGTCCAGCACTCGGCGCAATTCAACAGAACTGGCAGGATCAGTGTTCCATAGAGCATCACTTTTGTCCTTCGTGTTACACTTTGACGCTAGCTATTTTGCTAAACCGATGTAGCAGCGGTTCTCCATTGTTTTTCTTCGTCGAATTTCACCAAGGGTATCGTTCGTGGAGTTTGCATTTACTCCGAACTTGGGGAACTCCTTAACTACTTCCATTGTGATATTTTAATCCAAGCGGTGGTCTCCTTCGTCGACAGCCTATATTTGGTGTTGTTCTCGTTGATGTCAAGATCAACTTTTTTAGATTTTTCTTCAATCTCTGTAAAAATGTTCACTTTTCGTTCTAAAGACATTTTTATTCATTAAATTCCTAACTCTTACTTGCTAGACAAAAAACGCTTAAAACTAGCTTAATTAACGTAACTATGTAATTCTAGCTTACTGGCCCTACACGGGCACTCTAAGCGAAATTTAATTCTTATTCTATGTCTTTCGACGTAACCTAACTTAATTTACTTAAACAATCTAAGGACTTAACTACTGAAAAAAAAGTCTGGCGAAAACAAGTCCTATGCATAGGGAAAGCCGACCAACAATCTAAACAGTCGAACCTAACAGTACAGTAAAACTCATCATCAAACAAAACATAACTAGAGACACTAACTCCAGGCTTAAAGGTGGCCATACGTGTCACCCCAAAAGACTTATATTATCTGAAACTCACGACCATAAGTCAAGGGAGATCATCACCTTCAACAGAACACAAATTCGCACCATTGTTGGTGCCATCACAGGCCACTGGCTACTAGGACAACACGCCAGGAGATTAGGGGCACTCTTTAATGATTTTTTACAGAAGCTAAGAGAGATGAGGATGTGGAGGAAACCACAATTCATCTTCTCTGCCACTGTACAGCACTATCTCACTTCAACGATAACAATGAACTAAGTCAAATTCCCTTAAGTAAATACCTATCCTTTAAGAATAACTCTAAATGGTTTTATGGGTAGAATTCTCACAAGAGAATTATGCAGGCATCACAATGGGCTTTGGGCCTGAGTGAGTACTCGAGACATCTACACAGTTGTCTTAATTTTGCAAATTAATTGCGTAAAATTTGCCATGTCCATAAGATTTGAGTCAAAAAGGTTCGTGTTATACTTTAAATCATTTCTTTCAAATAGGAAAAAGACTGTCAGTTTCGCTTAAGGGGTGGTAAATTAAATATTGCATCTTGGCCGAGCCAGGCGCTGGGAAAAGTTCCATTGCAGCCAAGACAGGGAAAATTACAGTCAAAGTTTTTTTTCCCGAAAGCATATTCCACCAGACAACCAACACTTATGCTGAGGAGAGTCCTATAATCACCTTATAGAGCCAAAAAACTCTTTTCGATGACAAGTCCCATGTCTTGCCAAAAGCATTATTACACTGTCAGAAAGCAGACAGAGCACGAACGTTTCAGCGTATTTCGACCAAAGAATCTTCCTATCCAAGATTTAGACGGCTTTTGAGTAATGGTAGAGCCAATCCAGCCACCTTCCCTTTTCTAGTGAAGAAAACAACTTCAGTTTTAAGACCGCTCTCTGAAAACCTATTCTTAGTAGACCACCTGTCAATCACATCCAGGAACTTCAATAAAGAACTCTCCCCCTTCTCAATCCATTGCAACGAAATACACACATCCGAAAGTTCATTTACCCTAGTTTTTCCATATTGTTGGAATCAACCTTTTTTTGAAAGAAAAACTATACAAAAAAAGATCCAAACAAGAATCATAAATTGTCTCAGTGTGTAGAGACAGACGCACCGCTATAAGGTTGTCGTATGCATGGCCTTTAGATACAACGTCCGGAAGTAATTAAAGTTTATTTACCTTCCATTTGACTCGTAAACTCTTTTAAACACCAAACTTTTTGTTAAGGTATATTATATATTCCCCGCCTAAGAGGCAACAAAAATTAACAATTGTTGTCACTTCTGGAGATGTGCGCGCACGACCACCACCGTCCAGTCGCATGGCTTATATTTTTTCTACTCTTTCGCTCCATTAAAAGTTCATTCATTCGTCCGGTCCGAAATGGGCCATTGTAGGCGAAACGCATTTTGTTTGTTGTTGCTTTCATTTAATACCCACAGACAGTTCACCAGCTACGCATAGCAGACTCTACCAGCAGATAAGTTTATTATCCATGCAACTGTTAGCTAGCAGCCGCCAAAGTCGTACACTTAAACGGCACGAAGACGACGAGGGCCTCGACGTTGTTGTGTATCCAAATGTGGAGTTGCGATGACGAGTCTTAACTCGGCGACCGAACTGGAAAACACTTAATTTGGAGTTAAATGGTCAGTGACATTGATGTGGTGCATCGAATGAAGAAAAAAGGTTAAAGAGTATCTATAACTGAACTAAAATGTTAAGCAAATTGAAAATGTGGACACAGCGAACGACCGAACGATAGAGAAGGCTTTAATTAGTTGTGTGTGTTTGAAGCATGCGTACAAATTAGTTGGAGGCTGAGTTGTTAATTTAAAAATTAAAAATGGTAAGTGTTTAATGTACACGCATGTGTGAACGCTCAAGGCGTTTCAATGCTGTAAGCAAATTCAACTGGATATTGGTTTTATATGTTAAAACCAATTATAATAAACGACAACTGGTATCACTGTTACTCAATTAATCTAAGACGACGACGACAACGCAGGTGAGGTGGATTTGATATGTCTGTCATACCACTGAACATCCAATTAAAAATTAATACTTCTGCTTTAATGAAATTATGCAATTTCAAATAAATTATCATTGCTCTATGTAAGGAGTTCAATCAAATTCATTTCGTTTGGTACGCAGGCGATATCTTTAGGAAATATCTGTAGCTATATGTGGTCTTATAGACTTTTATTTCGAAAAGAAGTAGATAGATGTATTGCTAAAAAATCGTTCCCTTGAAGGTTGCTACACATCTATGATGGCACGTCTATTCTATTGCACGTCATCTATTGCTAACTCTAGGTGAAAAAGTCGTGCAACCTGTACCATATCCAGACAGTTGGCCCGCCTTCAATAAAAACAGAACGAATGACCTAATCAATAGGAACCGCATTGAGACAGCAAGAATCACGCTGCCAAGTTAGGCATTCCCTTCAACCCCCACTGCTGTAGTTGCGACAATTCACACGAAAAGGAAACGTTATTCCACTTTCTCTGTGACTGTCCGACACTTGCCAGAGCCAGGCAGCGCACTCTCGAAAAACCCTTTTTCAAGGAACTATCTGAGATTTCCCACATAAAATTCTGCAACATTATCATTTTTTTTATTCCAAAGGATGGATCAGAAAACTACACTCTTAGCTACGCCCATCAACATCCAGGTCACGTGAGTTGTGATATCAAAACTTCGCATCCGCGCTACTTGTGTCTCTGGCAGGTTCAACGGTTTCTACCACTTCTACCTACCTACCTACCTACCATGATGGCACGTCACGAAACGACAGCAAACGGCAAACGGTGTCTTCGTAGAAGATGACATCATTAGGCAAACATGCTTCTGTCTTCGAAGCGGAGACTTACGTTATCCTTATAGCCATGAGTTATATTGTGAAGAATAGGTGAAAGGACTGCATATATTTGTAGTGACAGCCAGGCTACATTGCATAAAACCCTAATCACTATTTCTAGTATAGTTCGTGATTGGAAGAACTTCCTGAATTCTATCGCAAAATTAAATTTTTTGACTCGTGGCTGAGTCCCAGGTTATATCGGAATCTAGAAAAGAGATTGCTAGACGAGACTCTGAAGAAAACTTTTCAGGACCGGAACCTGCGTTGGGACGTCCAGCATTCTCGCTTAGGGGTTCCATTGATTATTAGGACTCTTACGCTTGCGGATGTCTGTAAGAAATCAGTGACATTCTTGCTGTCACTCAATAAAAATGACTGCAGACAACTTATTGGACACAGGACTCTTTACTTTTGTCAAGTATCATACATATTCCAATGCGTTAGGATAAGTCCAAAGTGACACTATCGTCTGCGATTATTGTGTAGAAGGTGAAGATACTGTGAAGTATTTCCTTTGCAAATGTCCTGCCTTTGCTCGTTTTAGGTTTTATCCGAGTTTCTCCATCAATTTCAATTTCAATTTATTACACGAATTAGCTTACAACTTTAAGATTACAGAATCTTATAAATTAGGAGAAGCCTTAAAATTGACGTTAATAGGATAAAAGTTAATTTGGTATAAAATTACAAATACATGTACATACAAATAGTTGGAATGAAATTGCATAGTAGATAAAAGTTATTATTGTTATTACTGTACTATTTACAATTTCATATAAAAGAATTTAAAAGAAGAGAAATGAGGGAAGAATTATTTGCTTATTCAACGGCCAAGTGTTCTAAAAGGGAGAGTTTAAAATGTACTGTGTTTTTGATTCTTCTAAGGTGTATTGGTAGAGAGTTCCAGAGTCGGGTGATATTAACAAAGAATTGACGTTCCGAGATTAGACATGAATACTTCGGTTGCACCAACATGAATGATCTACGAGATTGGAGGAACTGAATTCTACTGTAGAGATAGTCAGGCTGGCCTGTTTGTATGATTTCGTGTAGGAGACATAGAAAGCGGAGCTTCATAAGGTTGTCGACAGAACATCCGCAGATTTGTTTAGAGTAGACGGAGACATGGTCAGAATAGTTGAGGTCATATACATAGCGGGCAATATTGTTGTAGGCAACATTGAGCTTTCTTTTCTTAGTGTAGTCCTTATTGCAGAAGATCTCGCATCCGTACAAGAGGATGGGTTAGAGAAACATTTTTGCCACCATGAGCTTGGTCTTTCTTGGGAGAAAAGGCTTGGATGGCCAGAGAGCGCGGAGTCCACCGTAGATTTTTCCAATTGTTACATTTAGATGATTTGTCCAGGTTAGGGTTCTATTGAAAATAATTCCTAAGTTTTTAGCAGACTCGACATATTCAATGGCGCTATCACCAAGTTTGATGGCCGGAAAAGAGGACAACTCCAGAACCTTTTTATGGATGACCAGTACACTCGACTTTTTAGGGTTTAAACACAAGTAGTTTTCTCGCGCCCACGTTTGTATGCTTAGCAGATCTTCGTTGAGAAGTCTAGAAGCTTCATCAACCATACCTAGAGGGCGACTGAGGATAAGTTGAACGTCATCGGCGTATAAATGTACTGTACAACTCTTGATAATTTCTGGAAGTTCATTTACATAGAGTGAGAAGAGTAGGGGCCCAAGGATAGACCCTTGCGGCACTCCGTTATGAACCGGAAAAAATGTCGACGATTTATTACCCACAACTACTCGCTGTTGTCTCCCGTTCAGGTATGAGAAGATGAGCTTGCTTGACTCAAGTGAAAACTTGAATTTTTCGCTGAGCTTTTTAGCCAAAACAAGGTGGTTCACTGTGTCAAACGCCTTAGAAAAGTCCAAAAGAGTTAGAAAATTGAAATTGTTTTTGTCGATTGCTTTCCTAATCTCATCAACGACTAACAGAAGGGCGGTTTTGCAACTCCTTTGAGCTCGGAAGCCCGATTGGTGGCTAGTGAGGAGTTTCGCATCTGAAAGGTATTTTTGTATTTGTTTTAAAATAGATTTTTCAAATACTTTAGAGAGAAAAGGGCGGATCTTTGGTACTATTGTGATGAGTGTTGATCCTGTAAGTTTATCGTTATACAAATGCGTTCCCGGATTTTGCCGAAGGACGAGTAAATTCGTGTAAAATGAACAATACAAACCTTGCTTGTCTAAAACCAGTGTCGTCTGAGTGTTTCGACTAGTTTGTGACAAATTGCCAAAGTTGCACTGGCCCTTGTTTCTAAAATACACATACAGTTCGTCGTTGTATCTCATTCTCCACTCCCCATCTATGCAGACTGGACCGTAGATCGCGTCAGGGTTTTTTCTCTCAAAACAACTGAGATGACCCTCGTCCATTCTTGACAAAGTCCATTCCCCCGCACCATAGAGCAGGACTGGGATGATCAAGGTCTTGTATAGAGTCACTTTGATTGGCATTGAAACTCAATTATCATCTAAGCCCAAAGAAGCAGCGATTGGCAAGAGTTATTCTTCGTTTGATCTCAGTGCTGGTGTCGATGTCTGACTTATTATCGGAGCTTAGGTGGCCCTAGACCCTGACTACCTTAAAGTTATACCTGTCTAGTGTAACGATCTGTCTCAAACGTCGGATCTGGGTGTCCATTTTTAATGACAGCGTGTACTTTGTTTTGATCTCTTTGACCATTAAACCCACCTCCTCTGCTTTCATCTCAGTATTCCCGAACCCACTATTGACACGCTGCATTCCCTTGATAATGTCAATATCGTCAGCATATCTCTGTAATTGCACGGACTTTTGAAAAATTGTGCCTCCGGCGTTTGAGTTCTGCACAATTCTTGTAAGAACGATGGTGAAGAAATCGTATAACAGCTCGTCGCCTTGTCTTAATCCTTTTTTGACATCCAAGGTTAGCGCGTCACACTGATATGGAGCAATCAGGTTGTTGACAAAAGCCTTATCACACTAAACGATATTGAGGAGAATTATTCCTCTATACTTGGCGCAAGTAAAGATCTAGACCTCAACAGTTTATGGATCATCTTACTATAGGAACTGAAATTATCATCAGCTTTGCAGAGACTAATGTAGATGCCTACTGGAATCGGTCCACAGAGATACATATATCGGTAAAAGACAGAGAAGCCACAAAAACAAAACAAAAATATTTAGCGCATCACAGCTCGTAGAGAACCAGGCCCAGCTCCTCGTTACCATTCATGATATGCTATTATGTCGCACAAATTAAAAGACCTACAGTTTTATTGCCCACCCCGAGCGATGGTTTGAGAAGCTTATACTCTTATACTTTACACAACGTTTATTTGTTTTGAGACTCGAATCTGTCCAGCCGCTAACCCACGACGATCACGTATTTCGGGTCAAAGGCATCTTTATTCAAAAAAGTGTTAATCTAATTAATAAATACTTCAAACAAAAAAACGCAAATATCGGATTGACTATTGAGAACCTCAGAGCACTACGGGATGGATACTTAATTCGAATAAAACTGTAAAAAAGGTAAAATTAGTGACTTGACTGATCATTTAGCCTGCAAAAGATAATCAATTTAAAAATTAAATGTTACGTGAGTATCACACACAATTACGCTTACTCTACATATCCTTACATAAGTTTATAAACGGCGGTGTTCCTAATATGCAACAAAAAGTAGTTCAAAAGCAATCCATTAAGTATACAATTTTTCGCAGATTAATGACATATCCATTTACGGGTGTCTAGCTCTAGTAAAAAAAAAAAAGTAATAATGAGTAGTCTACGAATGACAGCATTAAATCGACACTTATTAGTTTAAAATAGTTTGAGTATCTGGCAAACATGTAATTTGTCCGTATTTACAAGTATTGAACGATGTTACTTGATGAGATTCGTTTGCTCAATAAGGAATACGAAAATTTAAGAATAGATCACGTGCAAATGTCAAATTTAACCGTATTAGAAAATATGTCATGTCAGAAGTCATTGACATTCCGAAAACATTTCAACATTCGTGTAAGGGATGTTTCATTACTTTGAATTTAATTCGTAACAGAGAATCTTTTGTTGCTTAACATAAGCATACAATGGTCCGTTCAGAATTCTAGGCACTTATGTATATTTTAGTCAAAACTAACTTATTGAACAGCAAATGACTGCAAATGCAGTTGACATTTCCAAATGACACTTATGTCATTATTGAGATATTTTCACTTCAGATTTGTTTGTAAATTTGCGTTTGCTTTCAAAATTCATTCGAAACAACTTGAATTTTTCATTTTAATTCAATTGATTTATTTATTTCGGAACTTAAAGCTAATAACACTTTGAGTCATTCGGCTTGAAACGCAATCGCGTCTCTCTGAAGGTAGACGGTGAGCTGAACAGAGGACTTGAAGATGGTGGTGTCGAAGAAGCAGACTGGCTTGAAGAAGAGTTGGAGACTGATAGTAGCACATAATTCCTGGAGATTCTGCAACAAATGAATCGAAGGTGGGACAATCCTGCATCTGCACTTTCTCTTCGTATATGCTGCTCATAACATCAAAATAGGGCCACGTCATGCGGCCCTTTCTGGTAGATGATTTTGTGGAAGTGATTTTCATATTGTAATATCGACTGCATTAGCGACATTTAGTGGAACTGTTATATAACTGTATTAGCGACATTAAGACATTTTGAATATCGATCAGCGACATCTAGTGGGGATTAGTGCTGGATTTAAGTTCATTTATCAATTGTCAAAATCTTCAGGAATTTTCTAGTATATACCTCAGGCACGTTCCAGAACTATCGATATCTTACTAGATGGTCAAATCGTCGCCAGGAAGGAAGATTCTAGATTCGTATCTCGGGTATAAATACGAGCATTGACAGCATGGACACAGTTGACTTGAGATTAAGTAGAGATACAGTTGAAAAGTGATTTTGATAGTGAATTAAAATTACAGCAGAGTTTGATTGAGGGTAATCGTTTGAATTGTTTTAATTAAAAGAGTTGTGGATAATTGGATTTTAAGAGTTGAATATTGTTGAAATAAATAAAAGATAACCAGTAGTTTGTGAAAAGATTTAATAAAAGACAAATAGAATCAGAAAGGAGAAAAAGTTTTATCATTGCGAACCGGCCGACAATATTTTGGAAATGTTTGTTCAGGTTGCTCACAGAAAAATTATACCCCTTTTTTCCATTCGCTGCTGAATCTCCAGGAACACTGATCGCTCCGTCACTTTGGAGTCCCTCAAGTCGGATATGTTTTCCCGGCACTCGTTTAGAAAGAGCAATACTGACTTGTGATCCCACGAATTATCATAAACTGAAAATTCAAGAAAAGAATTCTTTCAAAATCATAACACATACCTTCATAATGAACTTCAATCTCCATATCTGGTTTTCTTTACAACAGTTTGCTAAACAACTGCCTACTGAATCGGCTAATTTTTTACATTCCTTCTACTGACTGAATCCTAGTCCACAACCTCACGAAAACTCGACCAGTTTCTTAGTAAATTTTCAGGCTCTCGACCAATCAGAGCCAGTTGACTAGCTACTGTCTAAAATTCTGAATATTCTGAGCTCAATGAGTTCCGTTTCAAGCAATTCGCTTCCTTAAAACAATGATTTGTGAAATTATAACAACAACACAGAATCTAAATAAATATTTGCATACGAATAATTTTCCAGCATGGTTTGGCTGAGTTTTCCCGTATTTATTTTCATTTTCCCGCACGATTCGAGTGGAGTAGCATACATACACCAATTGTATGTACAAACGCGAGTGAAAAAAAAGAAAAAAACGATTCAAAATTAGGGTAAAGCACTTGGAGAAACTTTGACCAGAAGTGATGTCATTACATTTAATGAAAGAATGATAAATGGTAAATGTTTTCGACTTATAATAGGAAGGTCAGGAGGGGAATTAGTCTAGTAATTTTCAGTTCTTGTCACCTTTGTGAACTGGGTCACCTTAATTGGTGGTTGGTAAGGGGTTAGAAATTGGTTGTGGGTGGACCAACAACTTGACTGGTTTAAGCCTTTAATTAACCGAATTTTTACTGATAAATTGGTGAACTTGGAGACCGTGGAATATTATTAAAAATAAAATATCTACAAGACACATTACACTGATCAAAATATACAGAGACGGCTCACAAACCATGTTTTTTTCTGTCGAGTAAGAGCGACAGTGATAAGGAGCTTAGGTTACCAGCACACCTCATATCAGCCCCAAAAATCTACCACTATAGCAAAGGAAGTGTTTAACAGTGTCGTCGTCCTCTCCACAAGCGTCATAGATTGTGGTGTCACTTGAACTTAACACGTCGATATGTTTGGCAAAGGAGAAGTGTCCCGTTATAACGCAAATAAGTTGTCTGCAGTCTTTTCTGCTGAGTGACAGCGAGAATGCCGCGGATCTGTTTAGGCTGCCAGCATCCTAGAGAGGTATGGCACCTATAGTTGTGTTTGCTAGGAAACCAACCATCGATAGAAGACCTAACCGATGATAAGGGCACACTTAACGTGGGTTCAGGGCCAGAGAAGTCCTCCTGTGAATCTTGCCTGGCGAGCTCGTCGGAGAATTCATTACCAGTAATCCCGCTGTGGCCAGGGACCCAGACGAAGCTTAGCAAATTAATTCTTTCATCCGAATTCAAACTAGACCTGCATGCCTTAGCTGTGGCGCGACCGTTGCTACAGACGACACTCTGCCCCCCCCCCTGTTTGCAGCCATAAGTAGTGCAAAAATCTCCGCTTGGAAGACAGATGCATATATACCTAGGGGAATGTGCAGTTTAACGTTGTCGCTTTCCACAAATACTCCAGCACCTAAACCATCACTGGTCTTGGAGCCATCTGTAAAAATTCGACTTCGTTGCTTACCCGGCACAGAATGTCGCGAAAAACCAATCCTGTGCACAGGGAAAATCGACCGTAAAACTCACAAACCACACAAACATATGTAGTAACGTTTCTTCAAAGAAGCTTACCAGCCTTGACGTATCGTACTTGCTATCATTGTGAGGTGTCTCTTTGTTTTCTAGTGAAGCACTGGTATCTCCACAAGCCTGTTTAAGGATCTTAAAGACAGAACGACTTTTTGACTCTTAAGTTGAAGCAAAGGCAAGAGAATACTTGGCTTTGAAAACAACAAAGGCTGTATATTCAAAAAGTTTACAAAATGATAAAGCAAAAGGCGGAGCAGGCTCTACTACGATCGAATTCTGCATCGCTATTCTGTTTCGCTCTTCCAACCGAATATTCGCCACAAATAAGGTTGAAATTTAACGCTCAACATTCTAATTAAGGGATGGACCTGGGCCTCATCCAACAAGCGTTTCTAACCACATTGATCTAGTATTCGAAAATCCTTCGAACCAGAATGCTGCCATGCATCCGCTTCACATGTGCGAGCTTTCTTCGGACTAGATCCATACTGCCCATACAGTTTGTCGTTGTATCCCCTCCTTCACTCACCGTCTATGTAGATGGGAGCAAAGACCACCCAAAGAACTTTCTTCTCAAAACAACTGATGGCAACCTTATTTACGCTCTTGGGCACTAGAGTAAGACTAGGATGATAAGGATCTTGTATAGAGTTACTTTTGTTGTTCGAAAGAGGACTTTGCTTCTCAATTACTTTTCAAGTCTAAAAAAAAAACAGCGATTGGCAAGGATTATTCTTCGTTTGATCTCAAAGCTGGTGTTGTTGCTTAAGCTAATAGTAGAGCCTAGGTGTACGAAGTCCTAACTTACACCAGTCTACTTTGTTTTACCTCAATCCACTTACTTAATTGATGTTCACTTCTTTCGTCTTAATTTTCACAAACGGGCTACTGACAACTCGCTGCGTTCTTCCAAATTTGTCAAAATCGTGGGCGTATGCGAATCATTTCGCGGGGTTTTGAGTCGAGTGTAAGCCGTACGCAATTCTTTCAAGAACGGTGTCGTGTAATTCGCATGGAATCGTATCACTTTGTCTTAATCCGTTTTTGACATCAAAGGTCTCGCTAAGGTCCTTACCGACCTCAATATAGCTCGGTCCTATACATGCTATCATCTTTGAATGTAGAATTGATAAAAGGTTGGTAGGTATCCATTTGGAATTCATGATTTTGTTTTAAAATCTGCGTAAAGTGTGAATGGTTGACTTTCTTGGCTTTAAGCCATCACGTTGTTGATATGATCTTGTAAGCCATCCTAAGGATACATATCCCTCTATAGTTGATTCAGTTAAGAGGATCACCTCTCTTGACGATCAAAAAAACAATGCTAAAGCTCCATTCAACGAGTCAAGTCATCTCCCGCAGCTTCAAACAGCTCAGCAACTTTGTTTGCCTTACATTAAGGTATCATGACCATCTTAACTTCGTCCGGTTTGCTTGAACAGAATTGTAGTCCTCCAGCAGCACCTTAATCTAGCAGGATTGTCTACAGATATTAACCTTTACAGACTACTTTTCATTCTTTACGGAAGTTTTTCCTTCGAGAAGCTATTCATAGTTTTGACTCAGATTGATGACAATTTAATAACGCAAACCTTGAGTTCTTTTACGGTCTAGTACTTCATCATCAGACATCTATCACCGCGCTCTGTTTCAAGTTTATCTATTGAAACACCGTTATTTCTAAGTATTCTTTGTGCCAACATTCTATTAATTCTTATTATTTCTCAATCAACTATTGAAGCATTCAGACATCACTAATAACTAGTTTCGACGTAATAACAGGTCTGACAGCCGCGCCAGTGGACATTACTCATAAATTCTGTTACATTGTGATGTCTCCTTTTATTTAGTAAATAAATGAATACTTATATAACACTTGCAGTAACTATAAACTATGCTTTTAATTTTTTATCTCGAATAACATTAATTTTTACTTGAACAATAATTGTCTACTCGCTGAGTTGACACGATGTTGCACAAAATTGTTGTTCTCATAATGCTACGGCTGTAGCGAATATTTTCACGTTTTTTCCTTCCCGCTTACTTAAATTAGCAATTTAAAAAAAAATAATAAAAAAATACATCTAATTAGTTACGTAATCAAGAGTAAACAAGTTGAATGGAGCAGCAAGAGAGCCGGGAAAAGTATGTGCTCCAGCATAAATGCACAAGTGTACTTGCTGAGTTTTAAGGAAATTATCTTGCAGTCCTGCAGAGTTTGTATTTTTTTTTTGTGTTTTATTGCAAAACAAACAAGTGCTTATCAACAAAACAGCAGAATTTTGTTTACAAATGGGTTTATCTAATTTTTTGTGTTTCACAGCGCCATCTGTATAGGATACATTGGAACTTGTTTAGCACATCTACAAACCACAATGGAACTTTCGGAGTTTTCTTCGGAATTGCGATGTTTCTGTTGTTGGTTTACGTCTGAGATTATAACTAATGTATTTTATTTATCTTTATGTTAGATGCCGCTGTATTCGATAAGTAGGCGAATGGTGGACTTCTGTCATTATTTTTAAAATAAAATATCCGCTGGTTCTGTGAAATGGATTTGTGTAATTTGTGTGTTTCAACCCTCATTTTTTTAACAAGTAAGGCAGAAATAATGAACGCTTTCATTTTTTAATGACAGATTGTCATTGGTAAACGAAATATTCAGGTACAATGTTGCAAATATGTAGATACTTTTAATCTCTTGAACAGTAACATCAAGTAGGGTAAGAGTATTCATATCTCCTTGAGCGGGAGTGAATTATCGAACAAAATTCAATGGGTGGGTAGTCTTTGGGGATACTAATGTGAGATTTCCGTAAAAACGTCGCTTTGACCAAATTAAAACCCTAAAATATTGTTTATAAGCTATGACCTCCAGGCTGACCATCTATGGGGGCGTCGGATTCTTCAGAATAGTCTTCGTCCATTGGAGGTTGTAAATCCGCCCCCCAATTGGATTCTGCCAAAGTCTTGGTGTCGCTCATCGATTTGTCCGTGCTTACGAAGTCCGTGATGACATCCAGGTTAACTATCTATGGGACCATCAGACTTTCCTAAATAGTCTTCTTTCATTGGAGGAATTTGTTGTAAATCCAGCCCAACTTCAATGGATCCCGCCAAAGTAGATGCGCCGAAATGTTGATGCTGTTCATCTGCGATTGTGGAAAGTGTAGGTGGTGGTGTTTCCTCTGATAGGCTTAATCTCAGCCTCTCTTTCGTTCGCCACATCGAGCGAATGGACGAGAATGCTTCAGCTAAGAGGATCTTTGAATCCCAGCCACCTGGTTCACGAAGAAAAGGAAGACCGAACCTCCGGTTTAAAGATCAGGCAATCGCAGACGCCGGAAACCTTGGGCTAGTAAACTGGAAGCAGCGTGCCCGGGACCGTGAAGGATGAAAAACGGCATTAGTTCAGGGCCAGACGTTCCAAGGGTCGCTGGCCTGATAAGTAAGTAAGTAAGATCGTATATCAGAACCATAATAAGTGATATCATGGGCACTGTCTAATAGGCAAGCATGCAAAAAGGCTTGCGTACATTCAAACGAATGTTGTAGAAGCTGCATGGACGAAGAGGAGGAGAAAACTATTCCCCATCTTTCTATGGCTGCCAAGCTCTCTCCCGCAAAAGAAGGCTCCACCTAGGAGATCCCTACTTTAACGACTTAGGCGATCTGATAAACATAGATGTCAGAAACCTACTTCGCTTCATTAGAAGCTCCAAATGATCCAACGAGTAAATAAGGAGATCTCTCCAGAACCATGTGGTATCACAATGGACCTATCATTGGTCTGAGTGTGCTAGCTTTGGCTGGCAGTCATTTCAACCTAACCTAACTTATCCGCGATTGTGTCAACTTCGTTTCACCACATAGGTTTTTCTCGCTCGTCTTTCTTCCTCAATCGGTAAAGCCGACACTTCTCCGCATTTCCGAACGGGTTCCCTTTAATACGACCTGCTTCCGGGTTGGGTACGAAAACTCCACAATTAAAAACCCCAAACCAAAATCTCCAAAACCTAAATCCCCATATTGGGAATCTGTATTGCACCGCTTCGCTACTCTGATCCTTTTATGTGCAAAATCGTTTAGAAGCACAGGTTTTTGTTATATTCCGAGTTATGGCCTTATATCGCCTTCGCCAAGCAAGTAATAGAGCAGAAAAGCGGAGCGGTAATCGCAGGACAGTTTGGAGATTTTCTTTGGGGATTTTGGGGTTTGGGAATTTTGCACTTGTGTATTATGTAGGTATCCCCCTGCTTCCACTGTCTTTTCATGAAGGTATTGCAACTTTAATGCGTAGCTGTCTTCTTTAATTTAATAGTTTATAGCTGTGAATAGCCTGAAATTGCCCGCAGTAATTGTTTCTACACCTCAAACCTCGCTACAAACAATGACACGGGTGGGTCGAACGATGGACTCGACAGACTAAGCTTCCTCCTTTCTCCCGGAGGGCGGAGGGAACATCCGCTGGTTTCTTTATCGCTTACAACCTTTCTCTGTGGAACGCAGCCTTCCCCGTTGTCCACCGTGCTGTATAGTCTTCGAGTAATAGCCGTTTCAAACTCGACCATTTGTTGTCGCTCTTTACTTTAAAATTACACTCATTATTCGCACCGACCTTAAAAAAGTTTTTTACGTCAAAAATAATTAAAATTTCCTTTTTTTTTTTTTCAAAATATACATCTTAAAATACTATATCGAAAGAGTTCTAACCTTACCTATGTATATACATTTTTTTTTACAGAAAATGAAGGTGAACTGTCTCGAAAAACCAAAATGTTGCCATGGGGTCCTCTTTATTGTGTGCTTCAACAAGATGAACAATCATTTACCGCATATTGCAGTGAAGAAATTTCGGTGAGTTTAAGTTAAAAAAAAAATAAATAACAACTAAATAATCAAATAACTCTCTGTTAAATGATAACTAACACTCACGCCTTTCTTTCTTTCTCTTCTTTCTTACAATTAAAAACTAAAACAATATAAATGCAAACAATTTTGGAATTAAAAAAAATAAAATTTTAACAAAAATGTGCACTTAATGTAGATTTTTCCAGCGACTCCTAACAAAGAGGTTGGTATTGTCCTAGTAGAAAAAAATATTTGTTTTCTGCTTGAATTTGTTGTATATTTAACCAGTTTGCTTATTGTAAAAATGATAGTTTAGAATTTATTGTTTTAAATGTTGTATTTATTTTATTTATTTATTTTGTGATAAAATTTCTGGTTATTATTGAATTTATAAAAATGTAATTCAACAGTTGACGGACATTTTATTCAATGAATACCCGCGCGTTCGATTAGACCGTGTACGAAGACCTGCTAAAACCTTGTGGGATGGCCCACCAACAGTGCGTGAAGAAACTGAAGACTCAGATGGCTGTCCGATAGATATAGCAGCAAATACAACTTTATACAGTGATTTAGGTAAGCGAAGCCTGCTGTGATATTTAATTTCAATAATAAGTACATATGTACAGACATTGGTATTAAATTGTTTTGAAGAATTAAAAAACAACGGAATATATTTATCTGCAAAAAGTTAATTACTTTTTTCCATAATGAATGACACTGCAAAAATTAAAAGAATAAATAGCCAGTCTATTGGCTTAACACTATAATAGGAGAAATACCTTCAGACCATTATGTTTCCGCAACCATGTTTAATTATTTATTGAAAATTTTGGATCGAATTTTTTCCCAGTCTGTCTTCTTGTTCTTATGTATCTCTTTTTGGTATCCGGAAAAAGAGAATTTAACTGTGAAGAGCTTGAGACACTGCAGATCTCCGCCGCTGCTTCCAGTTCTCCAGACTATGCCTTCTGGCATTCGCAATCACGTGGTGTTTGTAATAGATTTGTGTTAGATGATGTCTTCTATGTTTACACCTGCCCTGCAACTGCATGGAGCATCGCGTGATTTCCAGCGTTTCGGGACACAACTTAATTAGTTTTGTCGGGATCATGTATAGCAGTCGTCGTATACAGCTAAAGACGATAAACGTTTTAAATTCGATGAGGAGGCAATGATTTCAGACACTCTTTTCCAAGATTTGCCTCAATCTAATTGTGCCTTCGCTAATGTTTCTAGATGAGTTGTTTCACTCCAGAGAATGTCAGGAAGTTCAGGAACTTCTCTGGGTGGATGGCAGCGAGTTGTTCGGTAGGGATGACTTCGTCGCCGAGAATTTTCTTTCTGAGTTGGAAGGGAGTTGGGCTATCCGTTGGTAGCTTCACTCTCAAGTTTGAATCTACAGCTTGAATCTGTTCGCTGACAAATCGAATTAATGCTCTAAGGTTACTCCTAACGAGGTTCACAATTAAGCTAGATTTTCTTTGTGACGGTACCTACTGGGAAAAGCAGTTTTGAGCATACTTTCCCACGTGTATTGAGCCAGGCTTCTTTGGATTCTTGCATGCAGAGACCCTTTACATGTCTTATGAAGAGTGATTTCCTTATCCCACAGAAGGGTTCGGGCTCAATAAATGTTTTTGACGCACAATTTTTTGCCAGTAAGTCTGCCTTTTCATTACCCGCAAATCCAGTGTGTACAGGAATCCAGTGAAGGATGACTATGTTGTTTCAAGCTAGATCTAAAATCACGTTGCGGGTTTAGCGCTTTAAGGGAGCGTGACTGTCTGAAAAGATAAATATGATACTCCCCAAGGCGTGGGAGGAATTATTGAGTCTAACACACTGATTGGTGGCAAAGACCTCGGCTTGAAATATGGACGCAAATTCCCCAAGGTTGACTGAGAAGTTCGCACATGATGTTTCTCCAAAAATTCCGAAACCAGTTCCTGTTTCCATTTTGTATAAGTCCGTATACCAGACGAGGTCAGCATGTGATGCTTGGGGTTTGTGGTTCTCCCAGTCCTCCCTTGACGGAATAACTATTGAGAAGTTTTCGGTGAAGCAGTATTCGGGTAGCATGTCGTCTGGAGGCTTGTTGAAGCTCGTGCCTTGCTCCAGTATTTCAATCAGGGATAAGCGTTATCTTCTCTTCTCTTCTCCTGGCTTGATACTTACCTCTCGCTGGCGTTATTTTGTGCTCCAGGGCTTATGTGTGTGCATCTTTTCACCTTCTTCTGCTGAACAGACTCATCACTCAAAGTAGTTTCGGTCGCCTTCTTAATGATGGTGCGACGTTGGATCCACTGATTGTTCTCGTTTGTGGTTGGTAAATGCACTGTTGAGGGTTTATTACTTAGATGCTACTCCATCCAGACTTGCTAAGGCGGTCAACGGTGCTACTTGAACATTTACTGAAACTTTCATGTTATGTAGCTCAAGAAGCTACAGTGATAAAAATTAGTCAACATTTTAGTACGCAATTAAAATGCGCACCACAACCTGAAAATCGGTTGCATAATTAATATAACCGTTTAATCCAATCTTGAAATAAATTTCAAAATCCGAAACCAAATTGCACTCGTTATCTCATAACACGCATGAAAAAATTGTTGCAATCATTTATCTGCATTTGGAGGAACGCCTCCAATTTACATGCAAAGCTCATTGCCACCTCACTCCCAATTATTTATAACGCCACATGCATTAGTGCTGCGTCTGATACGTCATAGAATGGAGAACCAAAACAAAAACAAAACTCAAAATGAACTAGCACCATTCCAATTCCGATGCATTGACCCTCGCCACAAATGAATTTATTTCCCCAACTCTTCTCCCATTCCATTTTCCATTCCATTTCCAACAAAGCGAAAGCTTTTTTTTTTAGAGGTAAATACTTAGGAACACATTGGAATTGATTCAAAAGCTTTTCCCCTTAATAAACCTTGGATAACTTAACGAACTCTGATGAAGTCTATCTCATGGATAAAGTGTATTCAATCTTCATACGATGAACCTCACGTTACGCATGAGATACCCCATTGTACACAACACACAGTCAGTATACACACTTCTCAACCATTGTGTCCATCTGGGAGAAAACATTGAATGAAATCCGATTTCATTGCGTTTCTCTGTTTTAAGTTTGAGTTTAGTTTAGTTCGCTTTTAGCTTCCGTTGGATTTGTTATCGTTAGCGGTTCTGGCGGTTTAGATTGATGTGTGTATCTTTGAAATACCGCGCGCGAGAACGTTTTTCATTTGTCCGTGGCAGACTTATGCCAATTTGTGAATTTTATTTTTCATATTTTGTTTGTTAAAAATAGATTGTTGTGATGTTAAATTTGACACAAGTTCAATTTTAATAAAAAAAAAAAAAAAAAAATAAAAATAAAAATAAAATAAAAATAAAATAGTGATTCGATATTTAAAAATTGGTGGTGAAATTTATATAGTGCTTTCACAAATGAAAGAACCAAAAGTGATCTGCACAACTTATTAGAACACCCAGTACCTACACCCTCTTCTTATATGGATTTTGGATTACAACTAATACGGTTTCCTTGAGTTCAATAGCGATTTCTGCACTGAAATGTAAGTAAAAAGAAAAAAAATTAAATTAATTATATATATTACTGAGCCACTCGAGAAATTAACGCCCGCGAAAGATACAATGAATCGACTAATAAAGATAAAACAATATTTACTAAGCTTAAGCAACTTGACTTCGTTTGCATTTTATACAAACGTACTTAACTAGGTTTCCTTGATGGATTCAGTACAAGATGCCTTAAATGTCAGGGTAGAAACAAATGGTTGTTTATGCATTTTGCCTGAGGCGAATCCCACACTCGTCAGTTCTAAGCATCCGAATTATGAGGGGAATACTATAGTGATTATGATTTGTGTTAAAACATTAACCAATTTCCATCTGTGTACATGTGTATATTTATGGCAAAGATGTGTAGCGCTGAAATATTATTTTCCATCTAAATACATAACTAAAACAGGTTTGATTTGGTCTTGAGACGATGCTTGAAACGCCTTGATTGCAATGCTGGTCGGTATCTGTAGTTTAATCTTTAGTGTTTTTTTTTATTTTTTATGAGGAATACTTATGTATCAAATTGCAATGTGATTCCCCTTATTATTGTTGAATCGTTAATTAATACATCTGATTTTGCACCTAGAACAAGAAAAGAGGTACATATCTCTTCACGAGCAGGTACACCCTTATCTAATGTATTCTGCTGTTTCGTCTTCCTCTAGGCATTCGGTTTCCTGAGAAATACCCATTTTTGTGTGGATGATATCTCAGACTGAAGTGTCCAGAATGGAAGTTGACAAGTCTTCTAATATCGTCCATATTGTATTTGAAGAACTTTCTTAAAGTTTCTATTCATAGGACGGATGAGTCTTTTTTCCTTATCTGATTACTTGAATGTTATCCCAGTGGGATAGTTAATTTGGTTTTTTCCCATTTGTCTAGTGTTGTTCTTAACGCGGATTTTGGTATTCCGCAGAAGAGATTGGCATCTATGTACCTATGTTTCTTCCAGGGGAGCCTTTTCTTGGCTAGTTGGTCGACGAAATGCTCCATGTCCTGGACCCCACCAAAGTGTCACTTTATTTTGCTTAGAGAATTGCTTTTGAGTTAAGATATTGGGAGGAACTCAGTGCTTAAAGCGCTGCTTGATTATCGGTGAGTACCTACATTGATGGTTAAAAGTAAAGGGGACCGTTCTTAAAATTGCTTCAAAGAGTTTATTGTTGTGGGGAAACATCAGGAAATAGGTCAGTTTTCCAACATTTACTTACATACCTACTTAGACCTAGATCTACGAAAGTCTGAGTTAAAATGACCACTTGGTTCAGAAACTGGACAAAATTAAGCAGGACCCAGTGTAGCTCTTGCATTTATTTTACCAGATTAGGGGATTTTTAGAAATTAAAGATGGAAGCAAGTAGAGTTAGGTGACAATGTGTGTTTGTCTTAAATGTTAAGAGCTTATAGATTAAGCATAATGTGTTATGACACAAGTTCGAGTCAGTAAAATAACGAAACGTTTCTTTTTGCGACACTACCCCTCGGTAGGCAATGTATAATTTATCATAAAAAGAGCTTCTTAATCCGTCGTTCGGAGCTGGCAATTTAAACTGAAGGTCATTTCTATTCGTGTCAAAAATAAAACACAACATAGTTGCAAAAAGGTAAGCGTTGGCTTTCTATGGGCTGTGTTTTTTGTAATTTGCTGTATTTTTATTCTTAAGCTCCGTCTTAATTACTGCTATGCTCTCGTTCTGTAACCTATAGATGTATAGATATAACCTATAGATACGACAGATGTAACCTATAGATACGACAGAAAAACTTTGCGCACCTCAACCGAAAAGTATTTTCAATTCTTAATCGTTTTACCTCCAAGGAGAAGGCTTAGGTTATAGGGGTGGCTGCACTTAAGTACGGCCTCACTCGGATCCCTTGATGAGAAGGTTTACAATCTCAATTAACTCCGAAGAAGTTGATTGTGTCAATTGAATTTGGCTCAGTGGTTAGTGCCTTGGACTTTCAAGGAAAAAGACGCAAGCTTAGCAAAACCACCAACGAGTTTTTTTTTTACTGCACCACCTCTTGGCAGACAATGTCAAATCTCCAAGAGTGTAGATAATTTGTCATGAAAAAGCTTCTTAATCCGCCGATCGGAATGAGCAATAATAGGTGTGTTTTTTTGGTATCCCGTATAGGATTGGCGAAAGAAACGACATCGGGGATAAGCAATTTGCGTGTTAAATGCAACAACAACTTATCCCACATAGCATTAGCTAAGACCACAACATTTTCTGGGCTTAACTTTATCCCAGATAAAAACGGTGCTACCAGACTCGAGTTTCTATGGAAACGTGACAACTGACGTGCGTTGATGTCAGTCGAGCTATTCTTTGTTATGAAAACATGGCTGAGCAAGACAGAAAGTCCGTAAAAGCAGAAATGCAATATGCAAAATAATTCGATAAATCTATATTTATTGTTAGCATACGTAAAAAGAGGTCAAGACCTGAGGAATTGGGATTGCTGAGATGTTATTTAGCTTTTGTTTTGGTTGTCTATCTCACAGCTGTTAAATTGAAATGTCAATCCATACGCAGTGCTGCCAATTTTTTTGTGATGACATTGTTAGTCCCCGATGTCGTTTTTTTCGCCAATCCCATACGGGATACCAAAAAAACACACCTAATGTGGGGATGACAATACCGTCGTGTGCACTACTTCACCAACTTATTAAACGCCAAAATTGTAATTTCTAATGTACGCAAGCGTAAGGCTATTTATTTATTTGCCAAGGACTATGCGACTTCGTCGTTACACTGTTTATAAAACTCTTCTTTGTTTCGGTGACAATGTCGCTATTTATATCAAGAATTTTGATGCATGCTCGATCGTCGATAACTGCTTATCATTTGTTAATGACTTGTAAGCAGGTAGAAAACTGTGCATCCTTATTACTTGGTTCTTTTCGATGTCGGTCATAAATATCGTGTCGTGGGTTGCTGCAAATGACATAATAAAAATTTAGGTCACTCCCTCTATGAGCTATCGCGCCAAATGTTTGTTTTGTTCTCCTATCAGTGCAAATCACTGCGATTGCAAATTCAAAACCAATTATGCTTTCAAGATTCAACTCCGACTAGTGTTTGGTATAAAGATAAGGATTAATGACAATTAAAACTTTTTAAAATTGCGTTTAATTTATGATTAGGCGATCTTTTTCCTACAAACTGTACTCGCAACTAATCTAATATGAGTAATATCTAAAATCAGATAATCAATTCTTTTAAGTGAAACCTTGATCGTAGACAAGACATTCATTTCTTTGTTGCCCTCTGCAACAAAGACAAACTGTCTACCACGTTATTACGTGCTTCTTTTTCTATATTACACTTCCACATAGTGTGACGCATTTTCGGTTTAGCGCAATTACTAGCGTTTTCATTATTAAAAAACTGCAAACTTGTACTGTCCAAATCATCGTCGCCAATATGTTAATTCTTTCCGGCTCACTGTGGTTCAAAATTTCAAACACATAATTTGTACCCGTTGTACCAAGGTGGGACAAATTTTGAACCACTTAACAAGTTTTTGTTTTTTAAGTTTTTTTTTTATCCATTCCAATAAATATGAGAACTTTTTTTAGAAAATACTTTTATTGTTTTGTGACGCATGGGTCACTTTTTTTTAGCAAATTTCTGCGCCGGAAAGAGTTAACAGCCGAACATACCTTTCATAAACTACAAAAAGGATGTTCATGTTAAAAGTGACCTTCAAACTTCTTTCCATTGAATTTTTTTCACTGCCAGAGATAATTAAATTTTCATTATTTGGTGACTTCTATTCAAAACAGGTTCTACGGTCTGTTATTTATAAAAATTACTTCCATTAGCAAGCATGATTTAAGCAGATTTATCGTAAAAACATTTGGAAGTGTGTGCCACTTTTTCTACCGAAATTCATTTTAATAATTTTACTTTTACTACAGGAACAACTGTATTTGGGCATTCGCATCAATTTTCCAATTAAGCAAAGTCGCGGAAATAAACTATAAAATGTGTAGATCTGTTTAAAGCCCACTAACTCGCCGCCACCGCGCCGTGCCGGTTTGTTTTGTTACTCAAATTTTTGGTCTCATTTCTCAGATCAACTTCAGCAGGCGGTGTAATCCGTCCACAAATTTCGAAATGATTTCATCGCACACAACTGACGTTTCATTTCAATTTACACATTTTAAATGTTAGACATTTTATATAGACGATTTGGAAATGCAAACTTTTTAGACCGACCCACCATCCATCCCTCCAGCCAGAACTGCTATACTCACAATCCAAAAATACAATACCGCCGCTATAAATATTTATATTCAAATTCATCGTTTAATTCTAATTTTGGAATAAAAAACCATTGTGTGAGCAGTACGTATACGAGTATGAGTACGTTTTCTCATCCGGTGAAGACGAACCAAGTGTGAAATTTGTTTTGTATACTCGTACATATTTCGGATTTGAATTTGTACCTTTGAAGGTCAGTGTGAAATTAGTTTTTAGTGAGAATCACTTAAGTGGAAGACTTGTTTTATGTCGTTAGCTAGCTTACGCTGGAGACACTTGTTGGTTGGGACTCAGGTCCTCCCCGGACTCTAGCATCATCAGAAGTATGAATTTGGATAAGAATTTCCTGCTTTCGGTTAGGTAAGGTACGTGGGTCGGCGGAGAATAGTTCCACACTCAGGTCTCTAATGATACCTACAGGGGGGAAATCTTACCCTTAAACGCTATTCACATAAAAAGTTTACTTAAAAAACTTACTGCTTCTTTGAGACAAACTATCCCGTGGATTTAATAAAGTTGTATATGTCGTTCACCGGATTGGAAGATAGTTCCTCGAGATCCCGGAAAAAGTGTCGTCCTAGGAATTTGTGTAAGGGCCGGGGCAGTGACAGATGAAGTGGGTTGTATCCTCATGAACTTCCTCGTCGCCGCAAACCATACACAGATCTTCTTCTGTAACACAGAACTTTTTCATGAGGTACCCCAGAGTATTATGTCCCGTAATCACACCCATAAGGGTGAAGAGGGTTTTTCTATCCTTTTGTATAAGTCTGTCATCGGTTCTGACTTCATCAAACACGGGCTATAACTTCCTTGTGATGACACACGTGTTAGAGGTTCAATGTGCAAGGTGGGATATTTACGGAAGAGTGGGCTAATATCATTGCGCGGTATTTGCTTTCATCGTAGTCTCACGGGCGGCTGTTTTCACTGCTAAGGCTTCCGCTTGAAAAACACTGCTGTGGTTCGAAAGGCGGACAAATTTGCTATTCCCAGCGTCAATGTTCAATTTCGATCCGTCGGTGTAGACGGCTATCGATTGTTTAATAAGGGTGATGTAGTCAGTATCCGTACGCTCCTCTGTAGTGCGCGTTTGGTTCAGAATAACGGCTTGACGCCTGTTGCTGTCATAGATGGTGCCGTGCAATAGTGCTTTCGCAAAGCGATAAGGACTTTATCGATTTATTGACAAAGAAAAAAAGCCATCTGGTCTTATATTTCAAAATCGCAATCCTAGTTATGGCCTTATGATACTTTTGAAGACATTGAATGGTAAAGTTCATCGAAATGTGGGCTAATGTCACGATACCGCACTAGATGTCTACTGAGATGAGACTGATTCTAAAACTCTCAAGAACGCATTGTAAGATAAACCCTTTCCACCATATAATCGATCGTATGTTAGGATTGGCCCACCTTACTTCTTCGATGTAGAGCCAGTGTACAACTTTTGCATGCAAAGTAGGCGATATATGCCTTCTTGATGCACTACTTATCGATGTTCTACGTCAAACTTAGTTTGGAGTCGAAAATAACGCTGTCGTCTTCTAAAGTGTCAAATCAGTACCGTCCATACAAGAGTTTTTGAATGTAGGGTTCAATCTTCTTCTCGTGAAGGGCTCAATCTTAAATTTGACTCACACACTTCTTTCTTTAGCACAGCCATTCACCAGTGGCAGGACAGTTTTAACGTCTTCTACCAGAACCAAGATCAGCGAAGAAAAATGTATACCTTGGGTGGTTTATAACGTGTGATTCAAGCATGTGACCATTCTAGCTGCAGAGTCTCGTGTTAAGCCGGGCAGAGTCTCGTGTTTGTATGCTGTTTCAATGCTCACATTATTGGAAGCTCCTTCACTGTCAAAGAAAGCACTAAGTCAATCAGCACATTGTTTAAACTTTTACGGCCTTTGAAGAACAAGCCAAACAAGTTGGTCTTATGATAAATGAGTAGAAGACAAAAACCGATCTGTCGAACACCGTTTAAGACAGCTCATGAAGAAGTTCGTCTACCTCGAGGCAAATATAAACTCCAAAAATGACACCCTGAGGGAGATTCGGCGAAAAATAACCTTAGGCAACCGTTGCTACTTCAATTTGTCCAAATAGCTAGTTAATTCGAAGAAGTCCTCTGAGAAGAGGTACACTCAGACCAAAAGTAGGTCCAATGTCCAAACAGCTAGAGTCCAAACTCCTAACTCAGATTTCATGGTCTACAAAACTCTGATTAAGCTGGTCTTGCTTTATGGAACTGGATGCTGGACGATAAGTAAGACAGCAGAGTAAATCCTGCAAGGAGGGTAAATGGAGGAGAAAATACAACCGTGAACTCTACCAGCTGTACAAAGATGCGTTTGTAGTCAAATCAATCCACTGCACTGGCTCGGGCACAACGAGCAAATGGACGAGAATGCTTCAGCTGAAAGGGTGTTCGAATCCCAGCCAAATGGTTCACGAAGAAAAGGGAGATCGAACTTCCGGTTAAAAGATCTAGCAATTGCGGACCCCAGAAACCTTGTTCTAGTAAACTGCAAGCAGTGTGCCATATTGTTTTGTTGTATGTATTTCATTGTTGTTTTCCTGATTGCCTATGGCTCTATTTTTTCATTAAGACGCGCTGTAAGCTCCACAAAATTATTCAATCAGAAACTTCCCCATCCGAATAAAAAGAAGACCCAATATGAATACAACCAAACAAGCATCAATGTGTGTAGATGAATGTTTAAAAGTTTAATTTGTTTGAATTTTAATGCACATACAATGCATCAATTCACGCCATTGCGCCCAATTTTTTTTTTTTTTTTGTTATTCTTCCATTGGTATTGATTGTATAGTTTTTTTTGTGTAGAAAACTTGGCGCCTAATGGCTTTCAAATGCGGGAAGAAAATTGAAACTGATGAATAGGAGAGTATTTTACCGCATTTTAGGGTCACAAAGGTGAATACCCTTTGGTAAATGTATCTTCGTGCTCCGTTGAATTATAGTGAAGATTCATTGAATTGAATAAACATTGAATTCCAAAGTGAAAACAATGTTTTGAGTGTTAAATTGATGCTATAATGAGCGAAGGAAATTTACACTTTTCCATTTTGAAGTACGAGTACAGGAAATCGTTAAAAATAGTTTAGGGTTTTTGTATTGTTGAAGTCACTGGTTTGTGTGGTGTGGTTTCAAAGAGAACCATTCTTGAGTGTAATGCGTATTTTTAAAATCAGAAAATAGAGACTGTATACTGTGACAAGAACGTTGGACAAGAACGTTAAGATTACTGGTTACAACTTTGTCAGGCTTAGCTATAAATGTAGGAGGAGACACTAAATAAAAAAAAGTTTCTTTGATGGCAAGAACCTAATTACCTAATTACCGAGTAGCACAATCATATCACAATGGTCGCCGTGTGGCTCAGTAGTGAGTCCGTTGAACTACTGGGCAAGCTGGCACAAGTTCGATTTTCAACACAACAACGAACAATTTGTAAGCGGCATCACGGTTTTTTTTTATAATTAGCGCTCGCTAAAGGGTTTATGTCTACCCTAAGGTAGGTAGGTAGATTGAAGTTGCGACTGTAGCTCATATGATGCAGCCTTCTCTCGGATATTTAAATATCCATTGTGGTCCTCTTCCGTGGAATGTCTATTCTGAAAGGGAAGGCAAAGAAGGAGGGTCTGTGTTAGTTTGTTGAGGATCGTTCGGACTCCTCAACCATCCCGAATTCGTTATGAAAGGAAGACTTCTGTCCGTGAACAGGAAACTTATACGAATTATAGTAGGAGCCCTTACGAGGCATTGTCTAATTGACAGACATTCCATCAGAATAGGTGTACCTTCTAACGATTTCTGACGAGGAGGAAGAAGAAACGACTTTACACCTTCTTTGTACATGCCCTGCTCTATCAAGGTTGAGGTAGAAAACACTAGGAGAGCCGCCCAACCTAACCTAAACAGTTCACCCGGATTGTTGAAGTAGTATTCACCAAGGACCGTCTTTCTGTATCGCCGCAACGTCTGCATAAATCGTCTGCACTTAAACGCATTCTTCTAAGGTAGGTTGTGGTCTGTGATAATTCCTAAGAAGAGCGTTAAGTTCGATCTGTTAGCCCAAGAGTGTGCCCAGATTTTATTTTGTTATTTTTGTCCAAGAGATGCGGCATGATGTGAACGTGATCCATCTCTCGTCAGCTTGTATTTGGAAATCAAGTGCTACGTTGAAGCGCAGTACTGAGTGATCGACCAATGACAGGTACTAATCTGATCCTTTCTTAGCTAATTCGACCGCCATTTCGTTTCCGTGGATACCAGTTTTGTTCCGGTAAACGTTGTGACGGTAAGTGTTTTGAGCTCGTTAAGGCAACGTTCTACAAGTTTTGAGTTAAAGCTGCTTGACTGCCTATATAAATGTTAAGGCCGCCTCAGCGATAGCAAAGACTTTCGCTTGGAACACACTACCGCGGTGTGGAAGTTTTAGTGACTGGGTAATGTTGGGTCCTAGCGAGTAGATTCCGGAGCCAACTCCTTCTTCGGTTTTTGACTTGCCTGTGAAAATCTAAATTTTATTCGAGTTGATGGCCGAATCATATCTTAAGGGAACGATTATTTTTACTCTCAGACTGAGTTCAAGAGATGGTGTCCGAATCAGTTTCTAGTTTTACCCGATTTGCGATCCTATGATGGGCCATATCGCCCCGTTTTCAGAAGTTGGATTGTTTTAAATGCAGTTTAAAGCTGGATTGATTCTAAGGGTGACAGTGGTGCTAATGCATGCTTAAACTGATAAGCATTCGAAGTTTGACGCCTAATGCGAGTGAAATGTTAAATGGACACTTTTTGTGGAAGAATCGATAAAACAGTGGGGCACCGGAAACATGTTTTCGGTCGTCAAGTGAGGAGATTGACATCTTGGCAAGTATCAACTAACCTTCGAGAGTATTAATTATCATGAAAAGCTTCGTTGTTCGCAGTCGGTAATGAAATCTGTAGGTTATTTTTTTTTCATTCGTGTATGCACAGCACGAGTGATTGCGAAAAGTAACAAAGCCTCTTTGGGCTGCCGCGTCAGATATCTTTTTTACGATCGTCTCACGAAACATAGTCAATGTCGAGTACTAAAGTTATACCAGCCTGAGTATCTTTGGTATATAATTTCACTTTAACAAGGAAAGTGGCACCGTTGTCTTCTTTGGCTTCTTTTTAAGAAATTAATCCATTCTCATCGAAATAAAAACACTCGAATATTTCTGTGTGATACAAAAATTATAAATTTGACTAAATAGTTAAATTACTTTGGCAAATAACAATACTTATGCAAAACTCCAAAACTAGTATTTGTATGTACAATGATAAATAGAAAACTTTTCCTCTCGATATAATCAACAAAACCTGTTCCAAAATCATCTTACGACATTCAGCGCTTACCTATGTATCTTAAGCTTTTGGTTAGCATATTAAGAACTACAGACGCGACATGACTTTGACTTAAAGTGAGATTTATGGAATTATCATTTTAACCTTGATGATCTTTTTGTTTGTCATTCAAAAAAAAAAAAAAAAAAGGGAGTCTAGGAGATCAAACCCATTTAAATGAAAATCCACGATGTAAATAACAAGTAGTCTAGAACTATGAAACTATTCATCATTATTCGTCTTGAAGAATCTTTGTTTTTTTATGTATACATATATTTATATTATTTCCGTCTCATTAATTTTGCTCAAACTTTTTTGTTTTTATAAATTTCGAACCGGACTTAATTTTAATTGTTCAAATAAATATCCCTGCTGTTTAAAGTAATTTAAAAAAAAATAAATCGAAAATCTATTCAGTTACTAGAAAATTAAATAAAAATGTTTATTTTATTTTTCGACTTATAGCCACCGATGAGCGCAATTAAAGTATTGATTAGCAAATATTTAAGGGAATGTGTACAAATGTATGTACAAACGTGCATTAATTTATTGTCTCATTCATTTGCGTGTCAGTCCAGCAGGTTATTTGCTTGCATTGTCTGCTGTTCTTGGTTTTATTTACAAAAAAAAATATAAAAAAATACATGCTTTCAGGATTAATTATAAATTCCCTAGTCGCTGCCAAATAAATATGAAAAATTTTAAAATACCATATGATGCTGTATTTGTTTAAGTGGTTTCTTGTGGCGGAAGTATTGTTGATAGATATGTGGTGGCAGGTGAGCAAAAAAAAGAGTCTTTTATCGCATTTCACAAACTGAAATTTTAAGTGTATAAGTATATTCCTTCGCATTTCTATCCGAAATAAGTTCTTTAATATCATCGTCACGGCAAAAGCTTAATCTCAAGATTAAAAGCCTCAGGCCTTGCCCGTAAGGCTTGGTGACTTTTGGTACAAATTAAGAATCATTAAAGTGTTTGCTTGCTTGGAATCCTTCTTTTACCTGAATGCCACCACTGCTCCATCTCCATCATGTCAAAATTCGCTATGCAACACAGTGTACTCTCTTCTTACGGAAACCTCTGATAACCGGACAGATTTCAAAGAACGAATATAAACACATGATTTTTCATATTAGTAATTCCCTCATGAGCGGACTGTCTTATAACTGGACGCAGACATCAATTTCGCTGTCTCTTAAACGGAAGAAATACAACTCGAACACTTTTTTAAAGTTTTACGTAAGTAGGTAGGTAGAAGGGGTTGAATCTGGTGAACCTGCCAGAGACACAAGTAGGGCGGACCACAACTCACGTGACCTGGATGTTGGTGGCCGTAGGGGTGTAGTTTTCAAATCCATCCTGTGGAGTTAAGAAAATTAATATTGTGATAGAATTTAATGTTAGAAATCTCAGATAGTTCCTTGAAGAAGGGTTTTCCGAGTGTGTGCTGCCTATTGTATTGTATTGTCGTTGTTCGGGAGAGCTAAACAGCGCTTGGCACTGCGGTTTCTGATGAATCCTATTGTGCCTTCCCTAATGTTTCTAGATGAGTTGTTTCACTCCAGAAGATGTCAGGAAGTTAATGAACTTCACTGGATGGATGGCAGCAAGCTGTTCAGTAGAGACAAATTCGCTGCCTAGTATTCTTTTTCTGAGTTGAAAAAGAGCTGGGCATTCCGTTAGGATGTGAAGAGAGGTCTCCTCACTTTCCAGGCAGAGTCTACAGCTTGAATCTGTTGTGAGATTCATGCGATGTAGGTGCTTGTTCAGGCGGCAATGACCGCTGAAAAGTCCGACAAGTGCTCTAAGGTTGCTCCTATCGAGATTCACAATGAATTTTGATTTTCTTTGTGACGGTACCGGGAATAGCAGTTTTGAACATGCTCGTCCTGGTGTGTTGAGCCAGACTTCTCTAGATTCTTGCATGCAAAGACTTTTTGCATAGCTTTGGCTAGTGCTGGGCAGTCACAGAGAAAGTGGAATAACGTTTCCTTTTCTTGTGAATTGTCGCAACTATGGCAGTGGGGGTTGAACGGGATGCCTGTGGACCAATTGGCCGGTGGCCCGTGCTAATTGCTGTGATTCTTGCTGTCTCGATGCGGTTCCTATTTATAAGATCAAGTTTTACGTACTCCGCTTTGCCAGAGTAGGCTGCGGCGGCCGTCGAATATCCGTTCATGAATCCCGTTGCTTTTTTTTTCGAATAGGAATATGAACTTATGTAAGTGTATATGTAATTTTAAACTTGAAACAAATGTATTTTTTAAAGGTTGTAAATTTCCTCATAAGCGGACAAATTTATTGGTACCGTCAGTGTCCGCTTATGAGAGAGTTGATTGTATACACATATTGATCTATGATGGGAAAATGCCAATACATTTTCGCCTAAAGACAAGAATTATTAGACTTTTTAGTTTTTATTCAAAGAAAGTACCTATGAGCGAACAAAATTTGTTTCTGAGAGTCAGTTTGTTTGTTCAGTAGGTTAACACTCAAACGACTGAGTCCCCTTCGTTACCCTAAAGTTTTTTAAACATTAAGACTTAATAATCAGTCTCAGCTTGACCAAGTCAAACACTATTAAGATTGACAGTTTCATCTGCTTCAGTACGATACGAAGGACTCCTTTCTAGTGTGGGTTCGAATTATATAAAATCAAAGAAATCGAAGGATTGGATTTTTTCTTACAAGACCTAGATGAATTTATTGAAAGCCCTAAGAATAAAAATAGAATCAGCAATCATTTTCTGGGTAACTATTACTTCAAGGCGGAAGATAAAATAACCACCAGCTCATCCAAAGACATCACCGGATATGTCACGCACTCCGGCCTTATGAAGGAGCTTTAAAGCAGAGGACATCACAATAGGTCCACTAGTGGCCGCAGTGATAAAGGTCTAAGTCCCACCTCATCATCTGTTTTGATCTAATAAGAATATGACATCTGGATTCCAGTTTCAGGTTCAACTCCTGTTGTACTGCATAGGCATAATAGTGGCAGTAGGGCTGTCATATGGTTTGAAGAGTTGACATTAAGAAGTTCGTAAGAAATACTGTGATTTTTAAGCAATGACAACAACACCAACTCTAGTTATTCTAGACACCACCCCCGTAGCAAAGACTGAAATCTAGTTCTACCTTAGTTCCGAAAACCACTACGTTCTGTGTGAATAACATCGTAAGTGTATTCATAATTCCTTGAGAGCGACTGAATTATATAAAAAAAAATAAAAATAAAAAATGCGTTATTGTGTGAATTCTTCACTTATCTTAACTTATTTCGCTTTTTGCTTTCTCCTTTTATTCTTCTGTTTTGAGGTTGTATTTGCCGCATTTAACCTCCGTTTTGGATAAGTACTTGATTAAGAGAGCGCTGATGATGTGGTTTGTAGCACATTAATACAATGCTCACATCGTACATGGGAACTTTTTTCTTAAACTTTAACGTTTGCCCGATTTGAGTTAGGAAGAAAACAAGACTCAATGCATAACGAATTTTTGGTGCAGTGAATAGAGAAACAAAAATGCTTCCTTTTTCGAATAGAAAAAGGCTTCATTGTTCTCGTACCTGCAGCTATAACAAACGAAAAATTTTTTACACCACGGCTAACTGATAAAGTCACACTTCTCGTGTTCTACGCGCTTACTTATGTCCTTGTCATGGATATCTTCAGTTACTGAGAGACACCATCAGGCGGAACTTTTGAGCGAATCAAGAAAACCTTACAAATTGGATCGGAAAAAAATTGCTTATCTAGTCTCTAGGTGACAAGATTGGAAATGCACAGAACAAAGACTATCCTTGAGTTGCAACAAACTTATTCTTATGGAAAATTTAACTTTCAACCAAATGGAACTTTGGTGCGAATTTCATGGCACGAGCCATGTCAACCGATAAAATAAGCTGTTCCGGGCATTTTTCCATATCGACACGATGCATGCATGCATGCATTTATCCAAAACTGCTCATATCGTTGCTAGTCACACTTTACAGAAAACAGAAGTACTATTTTTAGAACTTGAAAATTATAGTCCCTCCAAGGGTATGCAATCGCACACATCATCTCCATCATCTTATCCTCGCCGTCTAAGTAACCACATAGAGTTTCGCTCTGTTTTCTTCTCAAATGTATTTTTGTCTAAAAACTATTTTTAACTCATTGGCTAATTCCCAGTTTTCATGACATTTCCCGACCTCCTTCGCTTGTATTTAAAAACAAAGCACATGCGGTGGAAATGGAAAACCATAATTTTCCAAAAACAAAACGATGACAACGACAACGACGATGAAAAGACGACGCGCGCACACGACTTCTTTACGACTGTGATGTCGCTAGGGCAAGGCGGTGCACAAAGGCTTCCCTTTTAAATGGATTCGTATTTGTGCAAACATTTCTGGAGCACAATTGTATTCCCTTGTTTGTTGCAACAGCAACTAATGTAGCAAATGTATTTTTATGAACCGAGTTTTATGTGTTACTTACGAGTACGTTCCTTACAACGACGAATGATTCAAATAATGATGTGACTGATGCCAGGCTTAAGAAAATAATTGAAATAATTATATACTTAATGATTGTGAGTTATAAATGGCTTAGTGTTAAGAAAGGTCAGGGATTGTTTATAGTTTGCTTGACACAATAAGCAAGTATTTGTGTTGGTAAAATAAAGACTATGTTGCAATTCATTGCAAAAATTAATCGATATCGTTATAGTTTTGCACAAAGAGTTCAGCATTTACATTCGAAATAATTTCATAAGTTGACTGTCTGTCCTTCCACTTGCCAATTCTTCGGATTTTTAACCCGATTGACACTTGGCTGTTCGAAAGCCATTCATTTTTGTCATGCATAAGCAATGGGCACCTATAGTTGTGTAGGTACTTCCACTGCCAGATGAATTATTCTCAAGAACTAGAACAAAGGTATAAGTGTAATCGGGCGGATTAACTCTTTAAGCGTCTCCATCGTTGGACAATACTTTCTGCACTTCGTGCAACCTGGTTTGAGAATCTGTGGTCAGTAAACAAGGCGACGATGAAGATTTTCGTAAAGGCAGCCAGAAAGTTATATTTAATGGGTTTCACTCCGGCTGAATCTATTGTATTCAAAATATCCCTACCAAATAATTATTCGCTTTGATTCGTAAGTCCATCCGTGCGTCAGGGAGTGGATCCCAATATCATTGCCAAGTGTATGAGGATAAGCTCACTTTTTAATGTCCCAAATAACATTCTATTCTGCAAGGTAATAAGGGGATAAATGATCGGAACCAAATCAGATGGCTTTGATAGCTACATGGAACGCCTTACTGAAGAGCTTGTTCAACGTATTAAAAACCACTAATTTACCCACAAAATAACCACAATAAAATGTGGAACCTACTATATATCGTAACTTAAAGTGCATTGATAAAATCGACTCGTGGTCCCCTGTGAAAAGGATAGTCGCTCACAAGTTAAAGGGTGTTAAAGAATGTTATAAAGGGTTTTTCAATAAGGATATAACAATTTTATATTTAAATAAAATACAGAATAATTGCGATATCGGGCTGAAATGTATTCCAGATAATAGTACACATGTTAAATTTAAGTATAAAATTCGATCTTATTCATATGACTACCGCGAGCACGTTTGCAGCATTAGATTCTTTGGAGCCAATTTTCCAGCTCTCTTCCACACATATCGGCCGGAACGTTAGCGATTTCACGTTCAATATTGTTCCTGAGTTCCTCTAGCGTTGTGGGATTGTTGGCATTGGCATAAATCAACGATTTAACGTCACCCCACAAAAAGTAATCCAACGGCGTTAAATCGTATGAGCGAGGTGACCATTTGACCGGGCCATTTCTCGAGATAACACGATTACCGAACTTCCCCTTCAATAGATCAATTGTTTGACCAGCTGTGTGGCATGTGACACCATTTTATTGGAACCACATATCACTGATGTCAAGTCCATCTAATTCTGGTCAAAAGTTCAAACATGGCACGATAGCGAACTCTATTGACCGTAACATGACGAATATTTTCATCGTCAAAAAAGATACGGAAATTCACACCACACGGTCACTTTTTGTGGATGCAATGGAGTCTCTTGAAGCACATGTGGGTTTGCTGCTGTTCAATAAAGCGAAAGACAAAGCCATTAAGCCAAAAAAGAGCTTCATCGCTAAAGATTTTGCAGAGCCCAATCGGAGAAGTTTTGGCGCTTAAATAGATCAAGAGGGGTCCATTCTTGAGTAAATTTGATCCTGTTAGGGTATATGCCAAGATCTTTGCGCGAAATTCGCCACAATGTGGACTTAGAGATTCCCCATTCCTGTAAACGGCGTGGTTTGACTGATTTGACTCATTTTGAACTGAAGCACTAACGGCTGCGATATTTTCGGTACTTGAACCGGTGCATAGTCTCACTGGCACAGGAAGATCGAATTCTGAATATGTTGACTCGAACTTATCCACTATAGCACGCACAGCCTGTCTGGTGGGATGATTATTACGACCGAAAATCGGAGTAAGCGCTCTTAAAGTTGCGACCACCGACTCATCACTTTCGGTAGAAATTTTTTAATAATTTCCAAACGTTGTGCGTTCGTGAACTTCACTATAAAAAAAATGTAGACCTTGACTGATGTTTTTACACTGACAGGTCATAAAAAATGCTTAACGGTGCGTTTGTATTTAAATACAAATTTGTTATGTCCTTGCTGAAAACCCTTCATATTCGAATCCGTCTGATGGTTAACACAACTATCAAAACTCCCTTCATTCCTAGAACAATCGTAACTACACCTATTCTTATATTCACTTCCGGAAAAGCTGGCATTTTAAATCATACCTATCTTCCAGTACATGCGGGCAGATAAAAGTTATTGTATTGTGTACACATACGTAACTGAATCCATTGCATCACTGCATGTCGTTTTTTCTTAAACACCCATATTTGTTAACCTTCAAGCCAGCTACGACAGCTAACGAAATAGGGTCTGTGAAACTATGTATTTAACTGTTAAACCCAACCGTGTTGCATAACGCAACACTATGAATTCAAGAGCCAAAGAAGAAACCAGTAAAACTGACTTGTGTTGTCAGTTTATCATAATACCATGAGTTGTATAGTGTATGACAGACACATGTTGGACAATTTTTTGGGCCAACAGATGCTGCTGGAGCATACTAACATCTGGTGCAAGATCGAGGGGATCCTGTTAGTTACACTTTAAATCTTTATTGTATCCATTCACCTGTGCAAAGTAGAGAAACGCATAAATACACAAGAAAAAAGAGAAAATAGTGTCAAAACACAATTTGTGGTCACCACCACAATGCTCGATCACTGTGTGTGAAGGTGAAAGACATGAAGATAAAAGAAAAAATGTCGCTTTACGCTTGACTTGCCACCCTCTTTAAAAAAAACTACTGGCATCCCCATAACATTAAGTAAGGGCTCACCAAAGCCACTTCCTGTTCGAATGCCACATAAAGTAGTGCACCCAAACGCGGACTATTGGCCTTTGTTCGCATAACCACTCTAAACCCGGATGAAAAATTTTAAAACAATAGTGTGAACCTTTTAATTTATTCCATATCTATGTACGAGTATCTACTGGATAAATAGGTTTACCTCCATGCGTACTTCTGATTTTGTATTTTTCTATTTTGCTTCTAGATACATACATTCATTCTTAATTTAATATTTTAATGAGGTTCTTCAGGGGTAGAGAAATAGGGCATTCAAAAAGAATTATCTTTTCCTTCTTATATGCAAAACTGTTTAAATGGGTAACCAGGTAGTCGTCTTGGAACAATGAATGAATTCCAATGAGAACAGAGTTCAACGAATAATAAGAAAAAAAGAAGAGATGATAATTAAATAAATGAGTTGCAAAAAGAAAATACTAAAAATGTTCATTTCGTACGCATTCATATGTGCATATGTATGTATTTATTGCTTTTTACTTTCCAGTGATAAGTTATTCAAAGTATCTGTACGGTTACACGTATTATTTGAATTCGAAATAAGATGCTGGCTCGCACATTTCTGCTAAGTGAAACTATGATGACAAATTTGTAAAGCAAATACAGATAGTGTTATTTTTTCTACTTCTGAGGGTGGTGCCAAGCAAATATTATTCAAAACAAGTCAGCTTTTGGATGACAGTTATAATTTTAGAAACTACATTAGCATTTTAGCACATCGATCAAGAGAATGACAGCACCCTCGAATTATGTTGCCTTTCTCTTTTTGCAAGCTCGTAGATTGAGTACCGATTCTGATCTACGAAAATACTTAGAGTGATTTCTGTCATTGAAATAAAATTGGAGCTTGTAAGGCGCTGTCGCAAAGAGCTACGGGTTCTTGGTAGGCAGCACAAGAACCCGAGGATTCTGCTAGATCTCCGGTCGCAATGGAATGCCTGGTTATGAAACAACTGATGCTTTAGCCGATACTACAGTTGAAATCTTGTGATCTTAAACAGGAAGTTTTAAGCAAAATTTCAAGGACTGCAAATGGAAGATAAAATGCACTCAACTCCTCTGTTATAACCACAAAATTGTGGCCTTTCTGCAAATGGATGAACAAAAAAAATTCCTATCTTCTTCAATAGGTACTATCACCGGGCATAGTATATTAAAATACAACGCAGGAAGACTGAGACTGAACATGGGGATATGGTGACGAAGAATTAGATAAACACACTCCACACTATCGTTGTCACTGTTCAACTTTCTGCCAAATTAGATTTAAATTCTTAGGAAGATATTTGTTTAGCTCGCAAACGTTTGACTGGGGGCATTCTATAGAAAAGTGTGACACAAAAAAGATTTCGGACTTCCAGTACAGCTAGATACTTGAAATTTGGTGTGTAGGTAGGTCTTATCGCATATACCAAACAACTTGTGACATCCTTTCTTTGATTTGATCATCTTACAGTTAAAAATTTAAAAAATGTATCTATGTACCGAGTTTCAAGTTCCTAGGTCCACTAGAAGTCCCTCAAATGGAAATAGGCACGTCGTGGCACGAAAAAGATCTCGGAATTCCGGTACAGTTGGAAACATATGTATCTAAAAAATTGCAAAAGCTTTAAATATCCTCCACCAGCCCTCCCAAAAAGGGGCACAATTATGTGCAGGTAGGTCTTACAGGTATTTGTTGATCTTGTTATCTAAAATGTTTGTTTTAATGACTCTCGTAATCAAATGCAGTCGATCTATGGTTCCTCCAACTAATATGCATACCAAATAAATCAATTTCAATCGCGAATAAACTAAAGCAATATGCAACGTTACATACTGTAAAATCATTCGGTCTTCTTTAATACGTTTTCAGGGAATTCACTGGCTCTCAAGGAGCAGCATAGTCCTTTTCGGGATCTAAAAGAACTGTCCAACAAATCTGTGTATGATATGCACAGATTTATCTTCGCCTCAGGCTTAGTTGATAATCCACAGGCGCGTAGGTTCCACAGTATGGGAGATACAACTCCAAGGGCATCACAATAAATCAACATTGATCTAAGTGTGACATGGGAACGATTTCCTTGCCCTGCCAACCCTTGTACCTAACCTTGTGCTTTTGAAACTCTTAATTTTTCCTCTATTTCACAGTGATCCAACATCCCAACATGGTTTTTTTTATAATTCACTGAGGCTCAAGGGGTTATGAATACCCTTATGATGTTATTCACTTGTGATGTAGTGATTTTGAGACTCAGGTTTTACGTATCAGTATTTGCTGGCATTTCTTTCGATCTTTCTGATGTGATTATCACCAGTCAATGCGATCAAATATTCAAACCATATGAGCACCCTACTGCCAGTGTTATGCCTAAGACATTTTGCACAGTTGGTTGCCTTTCTTGACATCAGGAGCCTGGAGCCTTCACTTCACTGTGACAAGCGATGATGCTAGTCACTACAGCACCGCCAACCCGGTTCTTTATATTTGATTCCAACGCCCTAAGTGTGACCTGACTATCAATGGAAATGAAGGTATCCTTGTTAGATACTGATTTAATTTAAAGCTAAAACCCCTGATTAAAATACACAGCTCATAGCGAATAGTCTGAGGAACTCATCCACTGAGTATATTTCAGATCCCGTTCCATCAGTGTCCTCAATCCATTTGCATAAACCACTTTTTCAAGTGTGGTTTTTCCACTAATGACTTTTAATAGATCAATGTTCCGTAGCCTAACGATAATGATGTATTACTAATGCCTTATTGCTGGATTGAGTCTTTAGCTTTTTCCCGCAATATTTCTGTAAATAAAGAGAGCCTACCTTATCCAGCACTGATTTGCGTGATCCAAGAGGGTCAACTTCACTCCACATCAGAGTGGTTGACACCGCAATTGTGTGCCCAACCTAATTCTGAAATTTGAATATGAATGTGATGCTATAAAATAAATTAACTAAATAAAAATCTGGTCACATCATTTCGCCTTTCAACCCACTCAGCCTAATTGATGATCAAAACACCCAAAGAATTTTATTTATACTTAAAATTCTCCTTTATCCTTTTATTCCATCAAAATAAAATCCGATATATAACTCATAATTATGTTTATTACACCATCAAACTTGTAGTAGTTTATCATTTTAAATTAGCTAATTTAAATTTTTTTTCCTTTAACAAACACTCATGCGAACATCAATTTTGATCGATTACAACCGCAAGCACGCAATTTCTAGGCACTTCTCGTTACGCTGTTTGCACAATCAATTTGCACCAATATATATCCAAATATATGGAATCTTTACTGATTTAGGTTTTAGATTAAAATGTTCAAAATATGACACGGCTTTGCCTTCTTCCTGCTCATCTAGCTCGTACAATCCCAAGGTCGTCTTGGCTCAGTTCGATCCCAAATCCGTGACCTAATTCCAGCCACTCCCTTAATCATTTCTTTCGTTCGGACTTGCTTTTTTGCCTCATCAATCCTACACAGTCGGTTTAGTATCGGCATTTAGATTTCAATGATATTCCTAAACATGAGAGCCAGTTCTGTCTATCAAGTCCAAGGCTGTCTTGAAGGCAGTAAAACTCAAAATAAGTTTAAAAAATCCAAGATTTCGTAATGGTGAACACTAAAAATGTCCTTCTTTGTTATATCTAAGTTCAATCTCAAGGTGCTTACTACTGACGGGGTAAAAAAAAAATCATTTCAATAAATTATAACAAAGTATAGCGGTGTATACATTCATATGTACATACATACCTGCGAATGTCCATGTGCCACAAGATATAGAATTTTTCCCAACCATTTATTTCGTTTCATAATTTGCGCGAGACAACGACCGGGCATCTATCCAATACTTTCGAACATTCTTCGGGTGGGCATATCTTTCCCTTTCTCTTTGTTTTCATTTTATCTAAATCTGCCATTATTTCAATTTAACTAATCGCTTTTTTCTGTACCATATTTTATTTAGTATTTATTTAGCACCGAAATAACATACATACAACATGAATAGAATGAGAGAAACTAAGAAAGTTATCGACCTCCTTTAGGTGGTGAACAATATTTTTTGTTCTAAAATAATCTGTAGCTGGTTTGTTAATAGAGCTATAAAACATTTCTCTGGTTTTTTTCCTTATTTTGCACCGGACTTTGCCAAAATATTTTAAATACTGTAACTTTAATTACCGGTTTCAACATTTTATAGACTCGTGTGTTTGTTTAAGGTTGAGTGCCTACATGGTGAAATTTTAATTTTTGACATTGAAAAATACTTAGTAGGTATTTGAAACAGAAACGGGTTTATTCTTAATTTTAATTCTAATCACGGCATACTCGTACATATATGCGCTTTCTAAAGATACTTTTTTACTTATTTTCACTTCTTCTTACTTATAGTGTTTATTTTTTATTCGACTAAACTGTATCATGTGTCAAATGTCACTAACAACTCTTTGGCGGTCCTCGACTGTCAATTGTCCCTTAGCGAGATGACTGAGCAGTTTAACATTCACCTTTGTTGGGTGCTTGGACAAAGTGACATCCCTGGTAATGCCTAATCTATTTAGTATTCCTTCTCATGCTAAAGGTTTGGGTGAAACTCATTATTAAACAAAATAAAACTAGAAAAATGAACTTTAGGTGGATAGGCGGTCATACGTGCCATTCCACCAGACTAATACGCCCTGAAATTGATGACCATAAGCCAAGGGAGATTATTACCCTCAACGGAACAGAAATTCGTACCACCAGAAGATTAGGGGCACTCTTAAATTTTTTAGAAGCTGTAGGGATGAGGAGAAGGAGAAAGGTAAACTCACCTCTTCTGCCATTGTCCAGCGCTCTCCCACAGCAGAAGAAGATTTCTTGGGCACTATCATTTCAATGACAACAGTGACCTAAGTCTCATTTATTAATAACTTCAAATGGTTCTGCGGATAGAATTCTTTTCCACGGAATTCTATAGGCATCACAACGGACTCTGAGCCTAAGTGACACCTATCCACCTAACCTAACCTAAACTGTGTCATGTGTCTATTGTGTTGTTGCACAGAAAATACGGACAGCTCAAAGTGTCAGTTTATTGATGAATTTAGGCTGAATCCCAGCTTTTGAAGAGGTTAGCTTTCCAACTACACGACTACTTTAGTTTATCCGTAACTATTAAACCAAATGTTACTCTTCTAGATGAAATAGCCTTCAAAAATGTTCAGATACTTTTCTTGGTAAAAACCGACATGTGTCGACACCTACCTATACAATACAGGAGCGGAGAATGCTTATCTTAATTTGTTATCTTAAATTATTGATATCCAGGCCTCACCGCTCTAACGCCTTAATTAAAACCAACGATTCTACTTTTCGTGGCCGTATGTGTAGTTGCTCTCTTAAAAAACTTGCCTTTGAGCCTATTTGAGTTAGGTTTCGTTAAAGAGTAATGTATTGGGCCGCCTCCCTCGAATCTTCTTGGATCCATTATGTTTATCTTTGTGGGGTTCCCATAAGTACTTTGGAATGAAAGAGAGATACAACACCGACGTCTCGGACAGAACGTCTCCTTCGACAGATATAACTTTGAGGTACTTAAGGGCTCTGTCTACCTAGGCTCCGCTATCAAGTCAGACAATGACACCAGCGCTGAGATCAGACGAAGAATAACCCTTACCAATCGTTGCTTCTTGGGGCTAAGAAGGCAATTAATTAGCAAAGCCCTCTCTCGAACAACAAAAGTGATTCTATATAAGACTTAAATAATCCCAGTCCTGCTCTACGGTGCAGAGGCATGGACTTTATCAAAAGAGGATAAGGGTGCTCTTGGCTGCTTCGAGAGGAGGAGATACAACGACGAACTGTACGGGCTGTACAGCGACATCGACTTACCTAGAAGAGTGAAAGTCCAACGACTGAGATAGCTGGGTCATGAAGAGCGGATGGACACCAATGCTCCGGTCCAAAAAAAACTTCGAATCCGCCCCCGAGTAAGAAAAGCCTTGAGTTAAGGCTTGCATGTCGTATGAAGCGACTCAAGTCCAAAGAAATCAAGAAGGATCTGACACAGAATTGTTCAGGACAAAGTTTAAGTTAAAATCCCAACCAAAAACTTACTACAATCTATGAAAAGATCGACAATGTGAACCAACAAGTTATAGGTGAAAACAAAGATGGAACCCTAGCGGGAAAGAATGAATTAAAACCAACAAAACAACATAAAAGAGCTCGAAAAGAGAGTCACTCATTTAGATAGAAAAAGCCCTGAAACTGGTTTCCGAGAAAAGGTGTCTTCCAGCTCAGTCTGAGAAGAAAGCAGTTCTATATGTCTGGAATGATTTTTAGAATTTTTAGAATTAGTTGACAGTTCCCTGCAGATATGTCCACCCAGGTTCCTGGTTCTATTTAGGCTGATGCACTCGCAGAGGTAGTGTGAGATGTCCTCTTCTAAGTATATATCGCCACAGCCTTTCTGAGTGGTGTCATCCTTTTCTTGGGGAAAAAAACTAGTTCAGTTCTAGACCACATTTTTTCGCCCAGTCACAATATTTAGTGAATTTAGATCCGACTGTAGTACTCGTAGTCCTGAAATGGTTAGTAGAAATATATCTTTTGTTAGCATGACTAAATCATCACTTTTGTTCCAATACGCTCTTATTTCATTAAAATGTCGTTTGCGACTTTGATTTTTAACATATATTCCACCTAATCTCAGAGTGACGGGACGGGTATATGCTCAGGGGTTTTAAAACTTGTCGAATGGCTTTCAGTTCCACAATATTTAAGGATCTTTCAATACCCAGCGAGGGCAATGAGTTTTCTATCAGCGTTATCACCGTTATGCAGTGCTGTCTCCGTGAGATGTCTCCTTGGTTTAATTTGTAGTTAATGTCAATTAATTTTAAGTGCATGCACAAGTTTGAAATTCAGGGCCCCTACTCTGTATTCCGATTCTAAAGTTCAGATCGTTCGAAAGCGGATGTATTTCATGAATTGCTTTTCGAATACAAAAAACGATCTGAACTTAAGAATCGCAATACAGAGTAGAGGCCCGATATATTGAGGCTTGTCCATGTCTGATACTATAATAAGGGACAAATAAACTTCGATACTTTTGCCCTATCGCGAGATATGAATAGTCCATACTTAAGGTCTGGCATTTTTAGATACCATAAGGGATGGTGACGTCTGTAGTTCGATTTATTTTTAACTTGCCAAACTTTGGCATTTAGTATGAAAACTACCTTAAAAAACTAAGTCACGGACTACAAACATCGAAACTAAAGTTTCCCAACTTTCTGATCTTCACCGTTATGCCTGTGTTTACGATTTTCAATGAAAAACTTTCAGAATGAAAGCAACAAATCATTAAAACAAATTACAAAATCCATCAATAGATTTTTATTTTCTTGCAAATCTGATTCTTTTCTTTCACATGTTCTTAAGCTCAACTCAGTGCCGCAAATCGTATTTTTCACGCATATTTTCTACTTGTATTTACACAATGAATAATAAAGTAAATAGTGGCAAACACACACAACCAATTATTGTATTACAAACAAATCGTTCAACTAAATTTAGAATCAGCAAAAAATCGTGTACACAAAATAAATCTTTTTCAATGGCCTACAGCCTACAAATAGAACATTCTAAATATAATTTTAAACTTAAGAACAATGTACGAACGTACATAAATATTCAAAGTCTATACCGTGCCATTGCATAAATGAATTCGCCCTAAATGCTTGCAATTTATCAAGTCAACCAAGTCAGAGCAAATGACGAGTTATCAGATGGATGTCACATAATAATCTGTGGCACAGTTGGGATTACAGTTCTTCATCTCAAAGTTATGAGATGCTTTTGAAATTCTATGCCAGTTGGTGTTCATAAAGTCAACGTGACTGACAAAAAAAAAAATTTTTTCTTTGCATTCAATTCAAGCGAAAGCAGGAAGAGATTAATTTTAAGAGAAAAAAAAAAACATTGTGGATACAAACTGCAGACATGTAGAATCTGAAAGATAAAATTTTTCATTAGAACTATCTCTTGCATGGTTTGCATCCACAGGGGAAATACTAAACAACATCAGCACTTATAGCTTATAGCTTCTGATGAGAGTTGTTTAGGTCGTCTTTTGTTTCATAATGAAAAGCCACCCTCATCATCGCTAGGAGTCGTCTGTTTTACTATTTACTTTTGGCTTTGCATCACATTTCGCTTGCTTCATTTGATATTCTCCCCTGAATGATGAAACCGAGTGCAATGTATGCTAAATGTAAATATAGTGAACAAAAAAATAAAAGTAACGTTAAAGGTGTTGTATAGCAATGACTTCCTAGAGGAACGAACTCCTAACATATTGAAAACATCACTTTAACGGTTGAAACGTTTTATTATCATTATTTGCTGATCAGGCCAGCGACGGAGGGTCAGATCTCAAAAATGCCACCCTACATCCTTCAAAATCCGAGGAAAACTGCTTTCAGTTTACTTAATTAAGGTTTCTAGCGTTCATAATTGCTTGACCTTTAAACGGGAGGTTTTGTCTCCTTTTTCTTCGCGAACCAGATTGGCTGTGATTCGCTCGATATGTCCGATCCAGTGCAGTCGATAGATTTTTTGAGACTAAATCCATCATCATTACCCAGCTCGTAGAGCTTGTGGTTGTATCTTCTTCTCCATTCGCCCTCCTCGCAAACATGACCAAAATTAGGCAAAAAAATCTTCTTATGAAGAATCCGAAGATTTGTTGCGCTATCTTACTTATCGCTCAGCGATATGGTTTTGGACCCTAGCTGTTTGGACAAACCGAAATAGAAATGGTTGCCTAAGGTTACTTATTAACTTTTTTAAGGTGGCGCTACAGTCCGGGGTGGACCTGGGCCTCAACCAACAAGCGTCTCCAGCTAGCTCTATCTTTAGCTAGCTGCCTCCAGTTTCGCACGCTAAGTTGTTTGAGGTCCCCTTTAACGTGCGCTACCTAAGTCGCAGTTTTCCTCTACTGCACGGTCCCATGGGGGCGGATTCGAAAATTTTTCCGACCGGAGCATTGGTGTCCATCCCCTCCACATGACCCAGCCACCTCAGTCGTTAGACCTTCACTCTTCTAGCTAAGTCGATGTCGCTGTGCAGCCCGTACAGTTCATCGTTGTATCTCCTCCTCCGAAGCAGCCAAGAGCACCCTCATCTATTTTTGATAAAGTCAATGCTTCTGCGCCGTAGAGCAAGACTGGGATTATTAAGGTCTTATAAAGGGTCCTTTTTGTTGTTCGAGACAGGGCTTTGTTGGTCAGTTGCCTTCTTAGCCCAAAGAAGCAGCGATTAGCAAGGGTTATTCTTCGCGCTAGTGTCGTTGTCTGAATTAAAAGCGAATTGTAGGTAGGCAAAGTCCTTAACTACTTCAAAGCTATATCTATCAAGGGAGATGTTCTTTCCGAGATGTCGGTGTTGAGTGTCCTTTCTTGTTGAAAGCATATATTTGGTCTTGTCTTCATTTACCGTTAACCCCATCTTTGCCGCTCCCATCTCAATACTCGCGAAAGCGCCGCTGACATCACGCTGCTTTCTTCCGATTATGTCAATATCATCGGCGTATGCGAGTAATTTGGCGGACTCTTGGAAGAGTGTGCCTTTTGCCTAAGGTTAGCCTTCCTCAAATCTCCACCAGCGTGTCATTTGTTGAGGTTATATTTGCCTCCTTCCTTGATTTTTGTTGGGTAGAATGGAGCTTAAAAATCGATAAGAACTGACTAGGATTTGTAGACTGGGCACTCCAACGGCTCCGAAGTGACACCCGGCAGACCATTGACCCCAGAACTGTCCGGATAGCCACTATTTGTTTCTTTTCTTTCCTTGATTTTCCTTGTAGCTGTCGATGGGGAAATTCTGTCCTTGGCCGACAGCATGTACATTATCTTCTCCTCATTCAACATAAGGCCAACTCGTTTGATTTGTTCTTCAATAATGGCACGCTGGGAACGAGCGATGATATCGATATCGTCCGTGTACCCCAGCAGCTAGACGGGTTTGTAAGCAGACAACCTTTTGTGTTTTTGCAGGCCTTTCGCACTACCTGCTCCGGAACAATATTGAAGAAATAACACGACAGCTTTTCTCCTTGCCGAATTCGCATGCATTTTTGGTATAATTCGGAGGTTCTGTTCGTTTTAAAGTCTTCTTATATGGTTTAACTATCGAGCTCTTCTTCGGCATGTACTTCTCTTGTTACCACGGAATTCTTTTAGGGAATCATTGATAGCCCAGAGCTGCTTTTGTGACCACATATTGTTGGCGTTTGTAGTAGGCAATGGCATATTGTAGAGATTTCGCTCAGTTGCTCTGTAGTCCCTAGCTGAGGGTGTGCTGAGGCAGCCACCTTTTCGCTGGTTGACGCAGTTTTCGAACATTGGAAAGTCGAGCTCTGAATCGGGCTACAAAATAGTGGTCAAAGCCGACATTTGCTCATCAAAATACTTTCACATTTAGGATGTTTTACGAGTGTCTTGCAGTTTGACCATCCGGGGTTAGCCAGGTTGCTGTGTGGATTCTCTTGCGAAGGAATCTAGTGCTTCCATATAACTAGTCAGTGAGTTGGATCTCAAAATTAACTAATTTAAACGATGGCCTTTCTAAGCAGGCAATCCCATCATGGTTATCTTGTAGTACCGAGTAGAAGACAGCTTTGGAGGTAACACAAGGTCAAAATAAATTTCAAAAGTATTTTCTTTCCTTTTTTTCTTAAGAATTAATGAACTAGAAAACAACGATTAAACAAAAGTTTCGCAGGCGTTAATGGAGTGGTTCACTAAACTTTATATGTCAGCCACTTTATTTATATTCCTTTTTTATTTTAAATTAGTGTTTCCCAACAGTGAAATGTCTTCACCTTAAATACGGATCCCACATGCCAACGACACATACCGATTAGGACAGCCATTAATAAAATGCGAATTCTTAACATAGCATCAAGTCTACATTTAGTGGAAAAAAAGTGAAAACCAAAGTGAATAACCCCTAAAAAAAAAAAAAAATAAAAAAAATACATACGAGTATTTTTAAATCTTTTGTACCCGGAAAAGAGTTCAATAATCGCAAACCGACAAAATGAATTGTGTAGCCATGCCACCGGCTGAGGAGAAACATCCTGAACTTGCACTAACCCCTACAAATTCAATTCTGGTAAAAGCAACGCCTTTGTATTGTCGATCTTTGGAAAAGGAACGAGAGCGTCGAACATCCAGAGGATTGGCGTCTTGCTTACGTGGTGAGCGAGATGAGTTCATCGATTATCGTCAACACGATGGCAGGAGTGAGTTTTTAATGAATTTATAAATTAAACATTTTTTTTTCAAATAATTATATTTTCAAGGCCAACGTACATATGTGCAGTTAGTCAAATTTATCATTTTTTATTAAAAAAAATATAAAAAAATATATGGGAGAACGAAACTGAATGATGATCTTAAGTTTCGACATGTGGAATTTAACAGCAGATGGCCTTCGACTGATGAAATACATAAACAAAGTTTAATAACTGCCTGCTGAGTGATATGAGAATGTTTAAGATATCAAATTGAGCAATGGACTCAGCTTAGTGAAACATTACGGCTGGAGACCGCAGTGTGAGTCACCGTTTGTACTACGCATTTAAAGTTGTACATCAGATAAACAGATCATAAGCATTTTGGTAACATTCAAAATCGTTTCAACAGAATGTCGAAACAATTGCGTTTAGAAGTAGGTACACATTTTGTGATCACATTTTCGGCCATGGTGCTAAATTGCTTGATGTCATCCGCGTTCATATGAAGGCAAATTTGTTAGCATGCGACAACCACATACAATACCTTCCCGGAGAATAACAAAGGACAGATTTCTTTACATACATTATTACAAAGACCCTTCGCATACCTTGCGAAGAGTGATTTGCTAAGCCCTCCACTATGTGCAGGAATCCAATAAAGGATCACCATGTTGTTCCTAGCTAGATCTGAAATCACGTTGCGGGTTTCTAGGACAAGTTTGGATTTAATGACAGACGAGTCGAGCGCTTTTAGAGCAGCTTGACTGTCTGAGAAGATAAATGTGAATTTCCTCATGGTGTGAGAGGACTGATAGAGTCCCACTGATTGATTGTAAAGACCTCTGCTTGGAAAATAGAAGGAATTCGCCAAGGCTGACTGAGAAGTTCGCATATGATGATTCTCCGAAAATTCCGGAGCCAGTTCCTGTTTCCATTTTGGATGCGTCCGTATACCAGACGAGGTCAGAAGTTGTTGGTTGGGGTTTGCGGTTCTCCCAGTCTTCCCTTGACGGGATAACTATTGAGAGGTAGCATGTCGTGTCGGATCGAGTCTTGGTCCAGTCTTTCAAGCGGGGATAAGTGTCCTCCCCTATAGGACTTTTGGCCGAAGTTGGTTGAGTGAAAAAGTGAATGGATGCCTAGTTTGGTTTCCATTCGTATAAAGTTTTGTAATGGTGGTAAACCACTGCAGCAATTGGAGTTGTGCCAAACGCAACCTAACATGCAGGTTTCGATTACGCGTTATAGTTTTTTTTTAACTGTGATCGTTTCATTAATTTTTGTCTACCAGATCACACGTTCACACGTGCGTTTGAGATCATCGGTCTGACGATCAGTGTACATATATAACCAGAGTATCATCTTGGGTTTTTTCCCAGTTTTTTCCGCAGATTCAGCGACAGGTCCATAGTGATATGGCAGCTCTTCGTAGTAACATACAACGTTTCCGAACGACGATGGGTCTAACCAAAAGCTATTTTAAGTTTTTATTTTGCCTTGTTGTGAAAAATGAAGGTCACCTTGGACCAATGATAGGTCCATTGTGATAAAAAAGGGACAATCTGTTGGTTTCTTTTTGAAAATACTATAAAAAAAACACTGTTCAATATTTTTAACGATTGCTGCTTTATTAAAAAGAGTTAACCTTCCGATTCATTGTGAAATATTATTTCATTCAAACGACTGCTTGGGAGTATACCACCCTGTTAACCCAATTTTCAATACATTTTCGATGGTTTCGGCTCCTATTTCACGAATAGGTTGACCAATATTGTTCTTGAGTGCCTGAATCGTCTCTGAATTGTTCGCATAGCATCGATCTTTAATGGCACCACACAAAAAAAAAGTTCAACGTCGTCAAATCGTAGCTGCGTGTCGGTCAAGCAACATCACCAAAACGATTGATAACACTTTTATTGAACTGAGTGTGGAATAAATCGGTTGTTGGACGGCTTGTGTGGCACGTAGCTTCATTTTGCTGGAACTATAGCTCGCCCAAGTTCAAATCATCAATTTCTGGTCATAAAAAATTATCAGGCTAGTGCAACTGATATTCATTTGCTGTGATCTTTGGCAACACTTTTGACAATAGCTGCAATATTCTCGGTTGAGCCCACAGGACGAACACAAGAATATGTTCGATTATCAATCAGCAAACCAATCTCATGAACTTTTTTCACAAACTTGCGTACACCAGCTGCAGTTGATGCTTTATTTCGGTCGAAATTTCTTTTCAACATTCGCAATGTTTCGGCAACACAGTATCTACTTTGGAAGTAACTTTGCAATATTTCCCAATGTTTTTCAAGCGTAAATCGATCCATTTCGTACCGCGAAAATATAATACTGAGTTTCTGTAAAGAGCATAAGAGCTGTCAGTGTCAAAATAACATATGATTCAAAAAGAAACCAACAGATGCCACACCCCTTACTATGTGGATCTTAAATAGAATCTCCTTACCTAATCGTTAAACCAATTGGAGTGTTTATCAGATTGTTATAGTAGAAGATTCGTAGGTGAAGTTTTCTTCTGTAGGAGACAATGATGGTGTGCTTTAGCTTCCTCCTCTTCTTCGTCCATAGAGCTCCTAGAAAAATCATTTGTGTGTACGCCAACCCTTGTTGCATGTTTGCCAATTAGACAGGTTCAAGTGATGACACCAATCGAAGTGCTGATATGTATATCTGTTGAGAAAAATTACATTCATAGAGCCTTTCACATTCAGCTTTGGCCAAATCCATGTCGCTAGACATCGGTACAAATTTAAGTTCACATGTAGCAATCGATATACCTTCGGTAAGCCTTACAGTTCTCTGCAATGTCTCTATGCCCCGGCACCCAACCAGAGTGATTATTGAACTGCTTCGCCATCTCTGTGATAGAAGACCAGCAATCTAGAGCTACTTTTGAGTTTAGAGACAATGATTCCAAGGATTTGATTCAGATTCAGTCTTCCAACAAAATTTAAACCAGCGTTCCCGAACTATGTATTGTGTATTTTGGATCTTATACAGCTTCAGACTTCGTAAATCTCCGCTTGGAAGATAAGCGCATGCAAAACTAGAGGAAAGTGCAGTCTAACGCTGTCGCTTTCCACAAAGACTTCAGCACCTGAGTCATCACTGGTTTAAGAGACATCTGTAAACGTCGTCTACATTCTTTACCCGGCTCAGAGTCTGCTGAAAACCAGTTCTCTGCACAGGGAAAGTCGACCATAAATCAGCACAGTTGTCTTAATTCAGGAATTATTGCATCAAATGGCATATCAATAAGATTTGAGTGCAAGGTCCTGAAAAATCCAGTGCGTGTTATACCAGAAACTAACTTACATACTTACGGTGGCGTCTCCAGACATCTCGATCTTTAGCTAGCTGCCTCCACGCTAAGTTGGTTGAGGTCTCCTTCAACTTGCGTGTGCCACCTGAGTCGCGGTCTTTCTCTTCTGCGCTGTCCCAAAAAATTACGTAAATTCAAATCGCATCTAGAATAGAGCCAGGCGTGCTGGGAAAATCCCCAATGCAGTTGAGACAAGTCATTCTTTAAAGTCTAGCACTCAAGCTTTTGTGTGAAATCTCATTTCACCGACACATATGCTTAGGACGGTCATATAATCGCCTCATAAAGTCACAAAATAATTTTCGGTGCTGAAATAAAAAAAAATGGTTATGCACAAGCCGCTTTAGACTCGACGTGTTTCGACCAAAGAAGTTTCATTTCAAAGACTTACTTACTTACTACTTACTTATCAGGCCAGCGACCCTTGGAGGGTCTGAGCCTGAACTGATGCCGCTTTCCATCCTTTACGGTTCCGGGCACGCTGCTTCCAATTTACTAGACCAAGGCTTCTGGCGTCCGCGATAGCCTGATCTTTAAACCGGAGGTTCGGTCTTCCTCTTCTTTGTGAACCAGGTGGCTGGGATTCGAAGATCCTCTTAGCTGGAGCATTCTCGTCCATTTGCTCGATGTGGCAGAGCCATTGCAGTCGACGGATTTTTGCCTTCCGGACTACATCCACTTTCAAAGACTACTCCTAAATATTTCGCTTCGTTGGCGAGTGGGATTCTGACGTCCTTCAGCAATGGTAAAGTCAGTCCGGCGAACTTCTTCTACACCACAGTGCAGGAGAGAAAAAGCCACCTTGTGATCCGCCACTGTTTACCCCTCCCATCACATACCAACTACAGTCAGCATCCACCACCAAAGTTCAAGCATATGCCCTTATTGTTGTCTTAAATTTCATATTCAATGATTATACACAATGTCAGAAACCACCTGATTTTTCAAACTTGTTCTTTGGAATTTCACCTTATTATTCGTCATTTGACACCATTTCTCGATGATTTAGACATATTTTCATAGTTGACATGGTCTACACATTTAAGATTTACATAAAATGACAGTCATACATACAAAATTAAAAGTTTGTAACAAAATTCCACATGAAGAAATCCAACCGTTTGTCTGCGATCAGCTTTTCCAATTTACATCTTCATTGAATTTAATCACTGTCTTGTAATCACTCATGAATTAAAAATATGTCATTACGAAAATTCAAAATGTAAATTCATCCAAAATTGAGTTCGCGCACGTGGTTAACAAGCTATGTAATGCCTTAGCTGAAAATCCATTTCAGTTTCTTCACCGTCACTGTAAATTAAGCACAGAAAGTGTGAAAAATGCAACTCGTGTCACCAGTTTCCACTGCTGCTAACTGATAACTTGAACTAATGTGATGTATAGTCGTCATATTGATAATTTTCAATAAATTTAATGGAAATCAATTTGTTACGGGATTTACTTATCGCATAATGGTCATATAGTGGGCGTTGTTGGTTAATCAAATCATAATGAAAGTGTGCCCAAAAAATAGAGCAATTTTCTAAATACCATCGTTAGGTTCATTCACAAAGAACACCGGAAAATAGCGGATCGACCTCGATTTAAATTCCGATTTCACACCCACGAAAGAGGAAGAAATTTATTTATTCTCAAGTATTTCCTCCTCCTCATTCATTTAGAAAAAAAAAGTGTTTTTTCTAAACTCATCTGCCAACATCTTTGCATTTTGAGATCATCCAGACAACACCTTCCTCCTCGTCCTCCTGTTGTAAACCCATTTCGTTCGATATTTCACAGATTAAGTAACACAGACAAAAATCGATTCAACATGAAGCCAACATCATCGGCCATGCTCACGGAAATCGTTTTGTTTACAAAAAAACAAAATTCTCAACGCTTTTTGTAAATATTTACAAAATGAAAGTTTTCCTCTTTTCCAAACAAACGGACGGTTGTTTCATTAATTGCTGAATTGTTTCTTTCTAGCTGAGGGCAGTGTATAATACAGAGGCTAGGCTGTGGCTATCTCTATAATTATTCATAATTTTTCTCAAGCAAAATTAATTATGCGTAATTAATTACTTTCACAGTGGAGAAGTGCGCATAGTGCTTCATTTTCTTTTTTTCAACGGTTACTTGCATCCGATAATAATCTATTTCGAAAGTAAATTCCCAACGATGACCCACTGACCATAGTTGCAGATGTTTGTATATAGTGTGATCAATAAAGCGTGTTAAAAAAAACGAAGATACACAAATAAATAAATCGATCTGTAATCGATTGAAATTGTTTTTCCACTTTAGATGTTTATGGATATTTAATTGGGTACTTGGAGTTGGAGAAGCTATCAAGTGATCCACCCTGTGTTTCATGAAATACTCTCAATTAAAGCGTCGAAAATTGGTGGAATGATTAAACGATGAATACAGTCGCTTAGAAAAGTCACCGCTTATTTATTATATTGTAAGTACACTGTCTTATCAGACGGAAAAGACTGGTAATAAGCACCCTAGTCGGTGTCATAATGGAACACTGCACCATTGGCAAACACACCTATAGGCTGGGCCTCCTCTACAACGACTACTGCAGAAGCTGCATGGACGAAGAGGAGGAGGATTCGATTCTCCACCTTCTTTGTACATGTCCGGCCCTCTCAGCTCGAAGAAGAGTATACTTAGGAGCCAGTTTCTTCCACAACCTAAGTGAACTGGCTGACTTAAACATAGGTTGCCTCCAGCGCTTCATAACAAGCTCCGGCTGGTTCTGCAGGTAGTATTTTCGGGTGAAATAAAGATCCATGTGGTAACACAAATGACGTTATCTGGTCTAAGTGAGGTTGCAATCTGCGGCTTGTCACTCCTACCTAACCTAACCTAACTTAAGTACATAAACAAAGCCTGATTATCTAGGGTAGGCCTAGGTCTTAACCTGTACAGATTGTTCTAAGATTGTTTTTGCATAAGCTGTAGAGAGAGAGCAAAGCAAAACTCACCTTCTCTGCCACTTTCCAGCGCAATATCAAAGTACAAGATGACTTCTTGGTCACTATCACTTCAATGATAACAGTGACCTAAGCCAAATTTTCTTAAGTAAAATCCTATCCTTTATCAATAACTTTAAATGGTTCTACGGGTAGAATTCTTTCAAAGGGAATTCTGAAGGAATCACAATGGGCTCTGAGCCTAAATGAGTCCAGCGGGACACCTACCTACCTAACCTAACCTTACCTTCCATGAAAAAAACAAAAAAATAATAATATTTGGTGCGACAGTTCATTTACCATACTCTTGGAGGTTTATTATTGCCTCCCGATGAGAGGTGGTGTCACAAAAAATGATTCGTTCTTGTTTCACTGAGATTCGAACCTGTGGCAGCTCGCTGAACGCACTAAAAAGGCTTTTACAAAAGAATGAAACGAACTGCTGTCAAAAATTAAGCGTATCCACACATAAATGTCGAAAAAAGTTGAAAGTAGACAACTTAATAGTAAACTGAGCCAACATATTTCACAATAGCACAGCCCAATCCAACTTAAATGGGTTTCTACAAGGTGGCGCAAAGGTCCTAACTCGATTCGAGTGCAAATGCACGCCACATACGAGCTCGTTCCATAGTATTTTCTGACGATAAATTCCCTACTTCTTGTCGGATTTTCTTCCTTAGGGACCCCAAGGTCTGTAGCTCATTCGTATAGACCCGCGACTTCAAAAAAACCCAAATAAAAAGACGTTTAGAACTATCATTATTGTTCGGGAGGATTGGTCACAGCCCTTGGCACTGCGGTTTCTCACGAATACTATTGTGCCTTCCCTAGATGAATTGTTTCACTCCAGAAGATGTCAGGAAGTTAAAGAACTTCTCTGAGTGGCAAGCTGTTCCCTAGGGACAACTTCGCCGCCGAGAATTCTCTTTCTGAGTTGAAAGAGAGCTGGATGTGTCGAGAGGTCTCTTCACTCTCGAGTCAGAGTCTACAGCTTTAATCTGTTACAAGGTTCATGCAATGTAGGTGCTTGTTCAGACGGCAGTGACCGCTGAGAAATCTAATTAGTGCTCTAAGGTTCCTCCTATCAAGGTTCACAATAAAGGTTGATTTTCTTTGTGACGGTGCAGGGAATAGCAGTTTTGAACATGCTTGCCCTGGAAGTTTAGAATGCTCAAATGGGGTGATTAAGCGGGCCAGTGCAAATCGCCAAAACGTGAGATTAAATGGCCGCAAAATGCTTCCACTGTCGCTCGTTATGTGCGAACTCAATTTGTCAACTTGCAGCGATAAAAAGTCGTTGATCATGGTTCTTCAGCACTCACTAGTCACCAAAGTAACAGTATTAAACGCAGTTCTCGAAAAAAATATGGGCCAAGCACCTTACCTCCGTAAAAGCCGCATCAAACAGTGTCTTTGAGGATCCTCCTGGACATCTGCAGCCACAGTAGCGATATTGTCTACCGAACGGTTGCTTCGAGACCGGCCACATCTGTCGGTTGAGCGAGCCAAAAACACCGACCGATTATCCATTTACCCTCCGAGAGTCTGGTAGGGTCCCAGAGGCCCGAACCATTTTCAAACCTTGTAATTCGTATAAGAGGTACGTCAGCGATTTAGCTGTAGCTGAAGTCAAATACTTAAGCCGGTGATTCTCACCCATTCCTTCGTGTAACATGCGAGTTTGCGCGAAAAAGAAGTCTCCCATGGGCGTTGGGCCGCACATCCCACCAGACTCTCGGCGTAATTTTTTTCACCAGGCTCTCGGAAGGTTAAAAGTACAGGAATTATGGTTTGTCTACGTGTAATCTTCTTTTGATTATTTTACAAATGTCAAAGTCCCGATGAAATAAGACGTCATTTGCAAAAATGAGAACATCTTTCGTAGAAACGCCACTTAAGCATAATTAAATCTCGACTTTGTGTAAATGCCTGGTTGCGGGTCGTTCGGTAGGAATCATTACTATTGTGTATTCAGGGGCTTCAATTCGTCACCGTAGAAATGTATTAAACATCAAACCAACAACTTTATACAATATTTTACGAAAAGATTTGCATTAAACAAAAGAATGGTGTCCTGCCAGAGGATCCGAGGAGTCCTTTGAAAGACTTTAAAAAAAACATTTCAAAACAAATTTGAGATACAAAATAACTGATTATAACTTGTCCAATAACTTTCTGAAGCCACTGTTGCCATAGGAACGACACACAATATCCCCATCTAACCAGACAGACAAACATATGTTTACTGACTACAGCGCAATAAATCGTTAATTGTACGGTCAGACGAATTCAACTTAAGGACAGCCTTTAACAATGCTGGTGGCATGCGAAGAGCAGCGCACACAAACAACACATCAGCACATTACCATATGTTTACATTGTCAATTTGATGAACAATAACGCACACAATCGCACACAATTCTTCTTAATTCAATTTTGAAGTGCATCTCATAAAACGTATTGAACTGGGTCACCACCAATGGGGCGAGCAAATTTATGCACTCTGTGCACTCTCATATGCCCCTTGTTCATATGCTGATCGCAGAGAAAATTGGCGGCACCAACGCCACGTCGTGCTGCACGTCAATTACTGAGTCGTCCATTAGAGACGCAATGACTTCTTTAGTTGGTGCCTTGCCTACAATCAATTTGAGAAGTGCACCACCAAGAGCAGAGACTCTATATAGTTTTTGCAGTTCGACTAATTCAATTTTCCTTACATACTCCGCGTATATATCAAATATTTGCTCATGCAAGGCAACCTCTTCATAAGAGCGTTGATGATGCATGCGTTAGCTGGTGGGGTTTGGCTTGCGTGCAAACGATTGTGCGAACCTGAGGAAAGGCTTGTCCTCTTGTTGACTTGTGAACGGAATTTTGTAAATGCGAAAGTGAAGTATTTCATTAGTATGTACATACTCATAATCTAACTAAAGTAGGTTTTTGGTTACCTATTTAAAAGAAAATAACTGTATATACTTATTCAGGGTAGAAAGTGCTACCTGTCAACATCGTTCTTGCAATTTAATTCTTTTTTTCTGTTTGGGAATGAGCACTTTGACCTATAATGGTCCATTGTGTTGGCCAACTAGGTGCCGTTTTACTGAAGGTACTCCCTTTCGTATGACGGGTGAATTTAAAAAATTTTTCAAGTGAAACTTCTTTAGCCAAGGTAGTGAGTGTGGTTGTGTTTGTTAGAAAATCGAAACGTAACAAAAAGTGAAACATTTTCACATACGCGCAGGCGCGTTCAAGACCAAAAAGTACAGATTGACGGTAGGTATATAGTTGGGATTGTGCATAATTGTCCACAAATATTTAATTAAGTCGATGAATTCAAATAAAATAGCAAAGCTCTCTCTCTCGAACAACTAAAGTGACCCTTTATAATACCATAATAGTCCCAGTCCTGCTTTACGGCGCAGAGGCATGAACTTTGTCAAAAGTGGATGAGGTTGCTCCAGGCTGTTTTTAAAGAAAAAATCTTCGGTGTCGTCTTCATAGACGGTATAAAATAAATATAAAAATTTGACATAATGATGCTTTTGAAAGTGACATTAGACCAAATTTGAACATTTGGCATAATGTCGCTTTCGCAAAGTGACACCTGACCAATTTTGCTTTATGTCCCTAGTTCGTTGAAACACTTTGAAATGATTGCACTGCTTCGCTGCTACGGTCCTTTTATGTCCAAAATCGGTGACGAGCAACAGGTTTTTGTTGTAATATTCATTTGATGTAATGTCTCAAAATAGTTTGGCCTTTGGTCGCTTTTTAAAAATGTCATAAAGCCAAATGTTCAAATTTGGCCTAATGTCACTTTCAAGAGCGTCATTATACCCAATTTTTGTATTTGGCACAATGTCGCCAGGAGTCACGGCACCTGGAAGGAGTTTTCAACCAGCTTGGCGTGCGATATTGGAGGCAGCCAGCTTAAGAGCTGGCTCGAGATACTTGTTGATTGAGGCCCTGTTCCATGTCGGACTGAAGCGTCACCATAAGTAAGTAAGTATTAAAGAATTCAAGTGAGTGTCATGTATGGTGGATAGGCCGTAATATGAAAGAAGTGACGCTATCCATATCGTAGAGAGCTCTAAGTAGATTGTTGAAATGAGTGACGCTGCAGTTTTAACGTAACGAGGAAGAAAAAAAAAGTGTGTAGTATATGCGGTGTGTAGAATTAGAAAGAGAGAGTGAAGAGAAAAAGAATGGTTCATAAAGGGAAAGACTAGGTAGGTCTGTCGACGCCGCTTATTAACTGCTATCCTGGAACCGGTGGATTGAAACCAATCGAAAAGCGATAGAAATCTCAGAAGGGCCCAAAGTTCGATATGGAGTAAGTCTTCCAGCTCATCGAAGAAGTGATTACCATGATTCCTTATTTTTGAAAGCAAGTGCCGGTCAGATACAAGAATCTTTTTCGACCCACCTGTTACAAAAGTCCTTGTGAGGTTAAGGCCCGAACCATAGAATCGGTTCTCTCCGTCTCGTTGAAGTTTGCGTTGAAGACGACGAAGAGGTGAGCATTAACTCATCAAATTCTTTTGTTTAAAGTTCTATCAACGGAACGGAGAGAAAAGTTTAAAGTTCGGCTACTTTTTGCGTTGCGTACGGCACATACTTTACCTACTGGCCACTTCTCATAAGGTTTCAGTTGTGTACGTTGACGTGACGACTCGACGGAGAGAATGGATTCAATGGGTCGGTCCCTGTATCTCGAGCTGATTAGCATTGATGCGCATAAGTGGATAGATGATATGTAGGTGACCATGCACAGAAGAGAGATGAGAAACTTTAAGACGCTACGAGTGTCGTAGGTTCTAATGTTTTCCGATTTTTTCAAGTAAAATTTCTTTAGCTCCATTGAGATGAGAGTAAGGTTTCAAGACCGACGATAAAGAAGTTTTACTTCTTGTGCCCTTGTGCTACACGCATAATTGTTTTATAATAATGCATATATGTTTATAAACTTCAAAGTTATTTCCATACACTTGCGTTTAAAATAATAGAAGTTGATAAATTTTCTTTCATTTTCACCCAGTTTCTCCTAATTCAATAATTTTCCAGAGAATTACTTTGAAAATATGGTTATATTACGATTCTTTTTTCAACCACATTTCCTAGCTGACAATCAAAATTATAGCAGTTATCTGTCTCGTCATTTTGAATACCTTAAATATCTTAATTCTTTGTACCGTTCAGGTTCGGAAAATAATTTTATAATCAAGCATAGTAAAACTTATTGTACACGTAAGATACTCGTACATATGTATCCGAGCTAATTTCTAAATGCTGCAGCGACGGAGATTAAACAAAAATACGTTAGAGGATCTAGCATCAAGATATGGGGATGCTTCTCATACTAAGGGTGTTAACCTTAAATGTCGGATCACGGCCTTTTTTTTTAAGGAAATTTCCAAATCTCAGGAGCACTCAAACTCGTTTTGGTCCATTGTACTCCAAGGCAGAAACCCCTTTTTTGGTGTAGTGGTTTGAGAAACTCAGATTTTGTTCATTTCTCTTTTTATTTTCAGTGGCTATTGCTGTTCCCCGACCTGGGCCGGTTCGAACCCACTACACCACCGCCACCACTGATCAAGGACGTAATAATAGCATGAGTACACATGTACGTTTGTGTATATCCTTCGAGAAACCGTGCTTCCCCAGACAGAGTTCGAAATACCAGTCATATGGGTGTTTCAGCCTGAAGATGACCCAAAACCCATCAGTAAAAGAGCTAGATATTGGTTTCGGGTTAACAATATTGCAATTATAGATTGGCCTGCTCAATCGCTTTGTTTTTTGTTTTTTTTTTTTTTTAATAAACGCTCTCTAAAGGGGTTATAACTACCCTTAAACTAAACTACTGGCATTGAGAAAATAAGAGAAGAGGCGCATGAGATACCAAATGCACTTTGGTTTTAAATGCTTGCTGGTAGTAGTGATGTGGAAACACAGAGCTGCGAAGATCGTTCCATATTTGTATTGTAAGGCTTAGAAAATAATCCCTATATTGGCCAGTTAGCTTAAAGATAAACTGATGAGCATGTTGACGGGGATGAATATAAATTGTGTTGATCTCAGTGATCTGATGACATCCAGAGCACTGAATCATTAATAAATGCTCACAAAATATGAATAAATTACTATTAAGTAGTTCAACCTCGCAATAATGTAAAAATGTCGTTTAATTTTTTTTCCAACAATCGAATAGTCAGATCTGGATGATAAAACTCACACTAATGCCTAATTACAGGAAACTACGAGGAATATGAATAATTTGTACAAGCAGTTACGTATGTACCTACAAACATTGTTCTGCTCAATCTCATAGCAATTAAATTAATTTATGTCAGCAATACACACATGCACACATATACATACGTATACATAGGTTAATTCCTGAAATGGAAAACAGATGATATCACGATGCGGTGATAAAACTTTTTGTTTTTTTTTTTTCGGTTTAAACCCATTACACCAAATGATATGCGCTTGCCATTGTGTAAAGTAACCCAAGTGCAACCGAAAACTATAATAAACTTTTGTCAGATTATATTACAACGAATAATACGCCGTCGCGTCGTCGCACCACGATTGCATACGTCAGTTTGTAATGGCAATAAAAGAAGTATAAAAAAAAGAAGATAATTGAAGTATACTCGTACATGAATATATTATGTATGTAAGAAGGGTTGTATCTTAACAAAATGCAATCACGGAACCGTCGACCGTCAATTTAATCTTATCTTTGTGTTGGGGATGGTTCTATTGTTTATATTTAACTTTGTTGTGTACAAAAGTATTATTTTAAGTATTTGTTGAGTGCTTAGGGCTTCAAGCTGTTTACTTTTATTTGCATACACATGTACCTACATTAGTCTAATATTTACTTCATTGCAAATTTCAGAAAGTGTAATTTTGAAAGATACTTAAGAATCAGTGTCCCTGGTTGGGAGCCCTGTATTTCCTAAAGTTAGATAGTCAGTCGAGGATGGTATGACATTGGACGCAAAACTTCATTGGAAGGCTCATGTCAAGAAAAAACGAGAGGAGCTCGATATCAGATATAGAAGGATCTACTGGCTAATAGGAAGACATTCCTGCCTATCAGTTTCTAACAAACTCCTACTTTATAGGCAAGTAATTAAACCCATATGGACATCATCCTAAGATTCCAAAACAAAGTAGTGAGAAATATCGTCAATGCACCCTGGTACGTGCGGAATGAAGACCTCTACAGAGACTTGGGTACGGAGCTAGTAAAACACGAAGTCAAAAGACATGCTAAAAAAACATGGAGAGCGGCTCCGACTTCACACGAATCCTGAAAACGTAGAAATTAGAAAATGCACATTCATACGAGCGTTATGGAACGACAACAACGAGCGTAGGGGCGCTCGGAGTGAATTCTATCCCCCAACGTCCTGAGTGATCTAAATCCCACTTATGTTCCGCTGGGTATCGTCACCTGTGATGTGTTATCTCTGGTACGTACGGACCCGTGTTGAGATGGAGAAACTCGGAAAAAAAAAGTCGTGGATGCAACCAACTCGTTTGGTGGTATTGTCTGCGGTCCACAACCCAGATTCTCTGAGCGCTTTAATCTTATGAAAGCTATTCCTTAAAACAAACATTATTTGGGATTATAGAGACTTTACTTTATGTAAAATTAAAAAAGTTAAAGAATTCGCTAAAAGAAAACAAACCACAAGTCTGTGGAATCTATCGTCCCAAATCCTTATTCTTCATAGATACCTAGGTACTTTTCATTTTTCACTTTTTTCTGTTAAAAGTGAAAGAGGTAAGATGTTTCTTCTATAACTTAACTGAAAGGATGCGTTGCGAAATGACCTTAAATGTGTTTTTGTAGCTTTGAAGATATATACATATTCATGTACATTAACATTGTGGTCGAAGCTCAGTACTAAGAGTGGCTTTGCCTTTCGGTAGACAGTAACAAACTTCCGAAATTATAATTTGCAATTAAAGACTTCTCAGTCTGCCGTTTGAGTAAAGCACGTTCGTGCAAATAATATAGCGCACACAAGTCACGATAAAATAGGCTTTACTTCACATGCACATACGTTAGGTTAGGTTTGACCTTCGTTGTAATCAGTACATTAAATGTTATGCAACATCTTATGCTGTAGGCCCCTCTTTCATTTTCCTTTCTTACTTAAAAAGAAAAAAAAGAAAATGTAACTCATATGTCTGACCAAACAAGTTCAGTTTACTTTTGATGTTCAGCATTTTTAAATTCCTTCAATCGAATGTCGAACGATGATTAGAACTTCAATACAGTATGTAAATATGTATGTATTTCCATTTTGTATGGTTAAATGCTTATTGTATATTTAGTATATTTAAACAATACCGCTCCTTAAGCTCAACAGTGTGCAGACAAAAAATGATTTTTTTTCTTATTTTATTTCGATTTACTTTTGAGTTAAAGGAGCCATGGATTGCATTTTTTTCATTTTTTGTTCCTTAATCTAAAATGTTAGATAAAAAAGATGTCAAATTAGAAAATATTGAAGATCTCACATCAACGTCTAAGTTCCCAGTCATAGTGGAAGTATTAATGGTAGCCATGGTTTAGGGGTAGTACTTTGGCATCACTCGACATTACTGCCAAACTAGAGCTCCGGTGCAAGATGACAATGAAAATAAAACTCGCTTCAACATCAAGTTTCGCAAAAACACCACCCGGACCCGGAAAAGCTTTTTAAAAAAAAGGTGAAGCCCTATCTCTTTTACATCATATTTGAAGCAATTATACGTAACTCAAACGCCAACATCAGAGGGAACATTTTCCAAAAGTCCATTTAATAACTTGCATATGCGGATGACATTGACATAATTGAAATATCGAAGCCCTCTGTCGTTTGCACGCATTTAAAAGAAGGCGACAAAGATGAGTTTGCCTATTCATGAGGACGAGAAAGGATTCTCAGCACAAGGGACTCGGCCAAAACGTCACGATGGACAGCTATAATTTCGAAATTGTAAAAGGTTTTGTCAACCTGTACGGTTACCTCGCATAATTAAATCAGAAAAGAGATCAAATAAAGAATTGTTTTTGCTCAATCGCTACTTCTTTTGGTTACGAAGGCATTTAAGAAGGAAAGCCCTCTCTCTTAAACGACCAAGGAGACCCTATAACTTAATCAAAGGGGATGACAATTCTCTCGCGTTGCTTTGAAAGGAAAAGCCTTATATTTGATCCAGTTCGTATCAATGTATTGTGGAGGAGAAGATTCAAAGACGAATTTTAAGGGCTATATGACGACGCTGACTTGGTCAAAAAGTTGCGAGTTGCAGTAGCAAAGACATCGGCGCACCGATCCATCGTGTCTTTGAATTCCACCCCAGAGGAAGAATTCATCAGAGAAAAACCCTATTTTAGGTGGGACGTGAAATTGGAGAAAGATTTCAACTAAATCCGTGTACGAAACTAGAGGCAGTTAGCTAGGAATCGAACTGGATTAAAGGGCATATTGGTTGAGACTACGGTTCAACCTGGAATGTAAAGAAATTAAGTTTTTAAAGGGGGTAGCTTTTTAGTTTGACTCTCATTTTGTGGAAAGATGGGGTTATTTTGGGAGGTTAATAGCCTTTTCAACTTATATAAATGAAGAGCTAATAATTTATAAATGTATAGCTTATTCGTGCTTTTTCACCCAATTCCATTTATAAAATAATCGTAAATGTTAACCATAAAATTGCAAACAAATTCCAGGGGATTTTTCATGATACTTAAGTAGATGCCTTGTTCTGTTAGGTTAGGTTAGGTTACTTACGTACAGCTTCACTCGAATCTCAAAGGATCCATTGTGTTGTATAGGGTATCTAAAATAAATAGAATACGGATTATTACCATCAATTGGCCACCCTGAACCACCCCGAGTTCCGAAGGAATTGTGGAATGGTTTTCGGTGACTTGATTGACAATTTGCCCGGATCATTAAAGAACTGTTCTCTGTGAGACCTGACATAATGCCTATTCGAAATAATAGGTGCCTTCTGTTGAGTGCAATGATTTCTTTTGTTTTTCTCTTATTTAGTTCTGTCCAGAGCGTTCTAGAGGTGCAGCATCTTGTAATTGAAATCCGTCTCTCATTTGCGAGTTTTAGGAATTTCGCTGTGATGCTGACATTTTTAAGTGAACCCAGAACCCATCCTTGCGAGCTCATCCGTCTTTTCATTCCCATGGATGCTCTTATGTTTCGGGACCGAAATATTTAGTTTACAAGTATAAATCCTTTTTCCAAAATAACTGCAAATCTTTCCAGAACTCGTTTAACTAACCAATTGTTAACTTAGACTAGACTTCATGGTTCTAGAGAAAATTTCACGCATATTTTAAGCTTTGGAATTTCTAGTTTTATAAAATGACTTTTTCTATGTGTATAGTGAATAATATTTATATAAAAGTTGTTTTAATATAATCTCCATATTCTAATAATCCTTTATTTATTTATTTTCATTTTAGGTGAGTACAAATCAAAAACCCTGCCACGTATACATTTCGATACATCAATAACTGATTCAACACAGAGTGAAGGTAATCAATTTTATTTTCATTTATTTACTACTTTAGAGGTATTTATCAACAACAGTTGACAAACATGTCAATACAACAAATATTGCTGTCTCGTTACAAATTTTGAATTAAAAGAATTTGTCATAGATTGAAGAACAGTTTTTTATTGTTGGTGGCAGGGTATGTCATATTTGAATTTCATCATGCAATATGTATACTCAAACATTGATTGACATGAAAATATTGTTAATTTTGGTTGTAGCTACGTGATGACATACATATAAATAAAACATTCTTAGAGTGCCTATATTTATAGAACCATAAGTTGTAACATATTATATTTTATTGTTGAAAGTTAGAACTTCTTAAAACCAATTTTATAGTTAAGAAAAAACTACTCGTAGAGTTGCCACAGATAGTTTTCTTTACCTACTGCGGTTTAATAAGTGCGTTAAAGTCTGTAAAATTTCTCCCAATGTCTGGTGCCGTCCAATTGTTTGCATTCTACTTTCATTTTACCTTGTCCCTTTTATTCTTTTTGCTGCTTAATTTTTTAAATATTAAATAGAAATTGTTCTCATCATGAACTTCTTTCTTAATTCACAGACACTTAAAAGCAATTTATTCAAAATATTCTCATCTTTTTCCAGTCATCTATCGCCAGTTACATAAGAGTAGAAGTAATTAAAAAGTAACAAAACCTTGAGCACAAGTTTATTCAGTGAAATACAGAGTTAAATTAACAGTAGAAATTGCTTACAACGAAACCGAAAGGGCAAAGAGATTTGTTGTAGATAGTAGTGCATTTTATCAAAAATTTTTTATGGTGCTACCCTGACTGAAACCTCGCAGTCTTTCATTCCCATCGATCGCAGCTTCATTGTAAAATTAGTTAAATCGAATATTCATGCATCCGCGATTGCTTTTACTTTAAAATGGTTGCCAATTCGGCCGATTGTGTCTTTTGTTCCATTCGTCTTCCTTGTACGCATGACTGCATATCTAAGTACCACCCGTCTTAGAAATGAAGACGCAAGTTTTTGAAAATTTTTATTTTTTATATTTCAACATAATCTGCTTTTAGGTTGATACACTTTTCTCAACGTTTCTCCCGTTTCTTTAACCCCTCCAAAAAATAAGATTTGTCAAACTATTTAAATACACTTCTGTCTCGGCGATAACCTCCTCGTTCGAGCTGAATTCCCCCCCCCCGAGCCATGTTTCCATGTTAGGGAACAGAAAGAAGTCACAGGGAGCCAGGTCGGGCGAGTACGGTGGGTGCGGCAGCAATTCGTAACGCAGTTCATGCAATTTTGCGGCCATAATTCCGGATAAATGTGATTATCGTGGTGAAACAGCGCTTTTTCATAGCCAAATGGAGCCGTGTCACCTTCAATTTCGTATCGAATCGGTCCAATAATTCACTGTAGTACTGTCCTGTGATCGTTCTTCCTTTCTGCAAAAAGTTCATGAGGATTATTCCCTTCGAGTCCCAACCAATCGTGGCCATGACCTTTCCGGCCGATGGTACTGTCGTTGCCTTCTTCGGACCAGATTCACGCGAAAAAATCTTTTTGACTGTCGTTTGGTCTCTGGCGTATAGTAATGTATCCAAGTTCCATCAACGGTGACTACTTGACGCAAAAAAACTTCCGAATTTCGCTTGAAGAGGTCCAAACACTGCTTCGACATTGACAGCCGTATTGTTGTCCACCGTGAGCAATCGCGGCAGCCATCGGGCCGACATCTTTCGCACACTTAACTAATCATGTAAAATATTTATTGCCGGTCCATTCGACAAGCCTACGGCCTGTGCTACTTCGCGCGCTTTAGTTAGGCGATCAGCGAGAATCATGTCGTGGACCATTTTCAACGATTTCCTCGGTAACCAGATCCGTCGGTCGGCCTGGTCGCTCCTGATCCAAAACAGATGTACGACCACTTTTAAATTCGTCGAACCAATATCTCACGGTTGTCATATATGGTGAAGGAACCCCATAGACAGCATCCAACTTCGCTTTTATTTCTTCGCATGTTTTCAATCCAAAAAATAAAAAGCGAATAACGGATCGATATTGCTCTTTTTCCATTTGATCGAGAAACACGAAACACGCGTGATACAAATGACTGCCAAATAAAAACTAACCTATAAATCAACGCCAGCAACGCCACCTGTTTTCAAACACGGGTACATATTGATCCACCCTCGTACACCAAAATGAGAGAATCATCAATTTCTATTGCCGACTACGAGCTTTCAGAGGTTTGCAATTGTCTCGCGAGAAGTGGTCCAATGACTGAGGTGGCTGGGTCATGTAGAGCGAATGGACACCGGTTCAAAAAATCTTTGAATCCACGCCTGAGGAGGACAGCACTGTAGAGAAAGACCGCGACTCAGGTGACGCACGCAAGTGGAAGGGGACCTCAACCAACTTAGCGTGCGAAACTGGAGCCATTTAGCTAAAGATCAAGCTGGCTGGAGACGCTACTTGTTTGAGGCCGAGGACTACCCCAGACTGTAACGTCACCTTATGTAAGCGGACATTTGGATGTTTGACTGGTATCCGAACCCGTGTCAACTCCAACACACTTACCCTTGAGCTGCGGATACCATACATCTCAAAGAGTACCAATTAAAAATTAAGTTTTGTTAGCGAATATTTTCAAACAAACTCGGTATGGATAGCCAATGTTATTTGTTTATCATTATACTAGAACCCAAATAATGGTTTTTTAAGACGTGTACTTCAACAGCTGTGTATTTATGTGCACAGAATTTACTATGCCAGCCGACAAAGACACTGACTATCAAAATTCTGGACAGCAACGAACGCACTTTAATTGCTTCCCACGAAAAGTCATAAGAAAGCACTTATTACGGACCAAAATGACAATTTCATCAGTAAACTCGACCACTACTGCTAAATAAAAATACAATTAACATTCGCAAATAACCAAATTAACATAATAATTCAAGTTTGTCGCTTTTACACACGGTAAAATTGAATATAATCTCGGACTCATGACTTCATGTATCCATAAGATAATTTACTCTTTGCTGTATTACCTTGAAATCGGTCATACTCACTGCACAGATGGGCACAATCCAAATCGAGAACAAGGCGGTGCGGCGGCAGCCGACACAGCAAGCACGACGATGACAACAACGTCATTGTACGCGAACGCTCCTCAAGCATGGCGTGTTCCTCTCCAGAAATGCGTCAATGGGTAGCGTGTTGAATGTTATTTTCTTTTATTTCATTTTCCAAGAAAAAGATTTTCGACTTGGTGTTTATTGAAGAAGACCACCGCCTAAGGGGGGGGAATTGAAATGCCATAGGGAAACGTTGCCAACAATTGGGTTAAATGTGGTTTTTACTACTGTTGGTCTGAAGAAAGGAATTAAAGAGATTGAAACCCCCTTCATTAAGTGTGGTATCGTAATAAGAACAAAGAAATGCAGTGTTCTAGACTCATGTACAAAATACTATGCGAAGAAAGAGCGAATTAAAGAAAAGGGGCACAGGCTAAATCATGGTAAAGTTAAGTCTGTAAAATGAAAATGTACATATGTATCTTTATAATAAGAGAAATGAAAGTTAATTTAACATTACCCATCCAAAGATGGTTCTGCTTGTTCCACTACAAGTGCATATATTGGCGTTTTGAATCATAATTGAAATAATGATTTTTTTTAAGAAGAATATTTAGTTGAATTTGCAGCATCGTCGGAGTTTAAATGTTGGCAACACTTTTTTTTTGTGAAACTTCATATTTCGTTTGAAAACACTTTCTGAAAATCCCTAGTTTAAAGTTAAACGTTTAGAAAGATAGCCTTTAGATAACCTTTAGACTAGAGTTAAATTAACTAAAGGGGTTTTCAATAAGGACATAACAATTTTGTATTTAAAGACACAGATTCATTGAGATCTCGGGCTGAAATTTATTCCAAGTGTAGTACACATGTTAAATTTTAGTATTAAATTTGATCTTTATATGACCACTGCGAGCACGTTTGCAACGATCGATTCTTTGGAGCCAATTTTCCACCACTCTTCCATACATTTCGGTCGGAACGTTGGCAATTTCGCGTTCGATATTGTTTCTGAGCTCCTCAAAAGACTTTGGTTTATTGTCATAAACCAACGACTTAACGTTACCCCTTAAAAAGAAATTCAACGGCGTTAGATGAATCGCATGAGTGAGGTGGCCATTTGACCGGACCATTCCTCGAGATTACACGATTACCGAACTTCCCCTTCAATAAATCTATTGTTTGACCACCTGTGTGGTATGTGGCACCATATTGTTGGAACCACATATCACTGTTGTCAAATCCATCCAATTTTGACCAAAAATAGTCTTCCAACATGGCACGAGAGCGAACCCCATTGACCGTAACGGGGCGAACATTTTCATCCACGAAAAGATACGAAAATCCACACCATACGATCACTTTTTGTGGATGCAATGGAGTTCATTGAAACACATGTAGGTTTGTTGCTGTCCAATAACGCATATTTTACTGACAAAGCCATTAAGCCAAAAATGAGCTCCATTGCTGAAGATGATTTTTCGATGAAATTCAGGATTTTTCTCAAACTTTTGCAGATCCCAATCGGAAAAGTTTCGGCGCTTCAAATTATCATGGGGCTTCAGTTCTTGAGTAAAGTTGATCTTGTAAGGGTATATGCCAAGATCTTTATGCAAAATTCGCCACAATGTGGACTGAGAGATTTTCAATTCCTGCGACCGGCATTTTGAAGTGAAACACTTACTGCTGCGATATTTTCGATACTTTGACCAGTGCGTTGTCTCACTGGCACAGGAAGATTCAATTCTGAATATGCTGACTTGAATTTATCCACTTTAGTACGCACAGTGGGATGATTCCGGTGACCACCGACTTACAATTTTCAGAAGTAATTTTTAATGATTTCCAAACGTTGCTCGTTCGTGAACTTCACCACGATAAAAATGTAAACCCTGACTGACCATTTGACGTTGACAGATCATACAAACAATTTAAGGATGCGTTTGTATTAAAAAACAAAATTGTTATGTCCTTATTGAAAAACCTTTAGAAACTTGTTTACAACATTTCTTTAAGGAGAGTCCTAAGCTTAAAGTTTCACTCTGTTGGGTCACGACGCATAGAGGTATCAATAGCAATGAAAAGCCCAATGTCCAAGCAAGAATATGGTCAAAACTGAACCAAAGAATCGAAACGCGATATAAACTTATACTTCTGGTAGCTTGCCAATGAGAGCATGGAGAGCACTCCCATCTTGTCACATAAACAAATAAAATATTTATGCTCACAATCATAGCCCACAATCTACTGTCGGCTCATCTGAATACTACCTGCCTCTGCAGGAGTTTTATCGATGTAGACGTAGAAGAGGCCACGACACACTTCTTCTGCGTCTTCCCAAGCCTCAGAAGAACCCAGAAAAAAATCAGATACTCATAGGAATTTTACAATGGGGATCATAATGGATCCATGAAGATCCAAATGAAGAGGCTACTCCTTAAATCTAACCTTACTTTTACCCTGGGTGAACACCCATATGACAAGTATTATTTGTTAAACCGTATATATATAGTGACTCGAGAGACTGAGAGTGTGATCAATGTCAAGGTCTTCTAAAAAGAGCCCGGCATCGACTGTTTGTTTTTTTATCGTGGGTTAAAATCGAAATGGACTCACATATAATGGACCTACCGCTGACTCCAAGCAGGTATTATGTGTACCTTAGCTCATGTTGAACTCATTTTCAGTGGGCAACATAACAGCTGGCTGCAGTAAAGATTTCTGTCTACAATGAGTACTGGACATTTGGAACTGTCCGAGAAACTCAAAGATGTACTGCTGGAGTTGAATTGGTTTATGAGTGAAACCTTCGTTTTTGTTTGTTTTTTTGTTTAAGTGATAACCGAGATTAACTAATTACCCAACCCATCAACCTACACTATAAAAAGCAAGGGCTCTTTATTTAATTCGTTTCTTTTCAATGTTACTCGAAACTACTGCTCATTTGCTTGTAGGTTGAAGATTGATTGTCGAGGTGGGAACTGAGCTTATTGTGATTTCCGCAAAAAAATATAGCTCGGAGTTGGTTAGCAAGCTAGTAGATATGTCTTCTGCTTCAAGGTTGAATTTGCCTAAGTAACGATGATGGGTTTTACAGTCACAGTTGTTAAGAATGTGTTCTCCTGATTCTTCGTCTCCACTGCACAGTCTACATACTTATGTTGTCTATTTTTATCACATAACCATGAGGTGTTTTTTAAACCGACGGTGTTCTGTGAGAAATCCTGGGACTATTCGAATTGAACTCCACAAATGGAGATTTGATGAAAGATAACCTTAGGCAACCGCTGCTACTTTGATTTGTCCAAACTCCTAACTCGAAGGTCCAAAATCATGCTCTACAAAACCCTGATCTTGCCAGTCTTGCTTTATGGAGCTGAATGCTGGACGATAAGTAAGACAGCGAAGCAGATCTTGGGATCATTCTAAAGAAAAGTTCTACGTTGAATATTTGGTCCTATCCGCGTGGAGCGCGAATGGAGGAGAAGATATAACTGCGAGCTCTACGAGCTGTACAAAGATGTGGATTTAGTCCGGAATCCGTCGACTGCATTGTCTCGGCCACATCGAGCAATTGGGCGAGAATTCTCCAGCTAGGAGTATCTTTGAATTCCAGCCACCTGAGAGTTTAGTCCGAGCAAATTAGAGAAATAAAACTGACAAATAGAGGGCACTTAACCGATTTTGGCACTTAGGCAAAGAGTACTTATCGGTGCAAATTTACATAGAACCCTACGTCTCCGTAGTTTGGTGAACAGAAGTCAAGGAAAAATCCACCATCCTAAAGTTACGGCGACTTCAAAGATTAGCTTGCCTCGGCATCAGGGCCATTCGAACTTACCCTACGGCAGCCCTTTAGGCACTCATTGGACTTACCCCACTACACATCTTTGTCAAAAAAGTGGCAATACACAGTGCAGTTTACCTCCAATGCTCTACAGGAATCCAGCCAAGCAGACCTACGGATCACATGGCTGTCCTATCTGACTTCCCCGAGCTTGAAATGATCAGCACGGTATCGAAATTTATGCGCAAGTTAATCTGTTTTGGCAAGAAGTTCGAAATTGAGATCCCGAACCGTTATTCCTGGGATGCCGGAGACCCGCTGCTGAACATAAAAGGACTAGTTTGGTATACTGATGGTTCAAAGATGGACTCCGGTGTTGGTATCTATGACCCTAATCACAAAGTCTCAAAGGCACTTGGCACGTGTCCTAGCGTCTTTCAGGCGGAAGTACATGCCATCGATACCAGCTACTACGACTACGGCATAATGGGAGTAGCCATCAATATGTATTCACCGATAATCAAGCAGCGCTCAAAGCACTGAGTTCCCATTACTGTAACTCAAAGGCCGTTCTAGGCTGCTTCAATACTCTCTAGGACCTCTCAAAGCGAAATAAAGTCAAGCTCTGGTGGGTACCAGGACACAGAGGCATTAAAGGCAATGAAATTGCAGATCAACTTTCTAGGAAAGGCTTTTCAGAAAGGTACATAGGTGCCGAACCCTTCTGCAGCATTCCTGCATAGAAAATACATGAACCTAATATTTTCGAGCACTTAGTTTGGGTACTTAAGCGTGAAGCACTTAACCAGGTTTTACTGTATCTACCTTCTACCTTTTCCGCAGTGAGAGATCTCTTTGTCCCTCAGGAATATTTGTTGGTAAGAATTAGTCAGTGTTTATTTGTGTTTTTAAACTGACACCTATTATGTTAGTAGGTAGGTGCTACATATGTAAATACTTTTAACCGAAGGTACTTACCCATGTACTTACATTCAATTTCTGTTGCAATGGCATCATTTTTATTTCCAACAACCAACTGTAAACCGATCTAGACACACTATTGTGTCTCTAGCTACTACCGTGAGTCAAGAAGACACACTGTACTAGGTATGTTTTTTTGTATACTTTGTCGTCGTTATTGTTGTAGTTGTTGTCAAATCAATTGAACTTCTCTTGCGGCATTTTCTAAATAATTTTTTTCTTATTTTCTTTGCTCTTCCTGGTATTGTTGTTTAATGACATCCACTGGAGTGTGACCACACCACAATATGTAATTACTTCAATGTGTGTATGTAGAGTGCACTCCCAAAGTGTCGTCTTCATTTGCTTTGTAATTATTTACAATTAGCGTGACATACATACCTACATACACACATATTTTTAAACACAATACCAATGAATCATTGTTAATTCGTCGGCATAAAGGATTACGGTGACAATGATATTGATGATTATGAGCTGTTTATAATTAACGTGAATGCGAAATGTATATGTACGCTTAAGTAGATAAATTGACATTGAGAGCTACATACATCTAGACCGAAAGGGATGTAAAACAAAAATTGTTTTAATTAGATGACAACCTAGAGACTTATTATTATAGTGAATCACTATCGCATGCAGAAAATAAAGGCATGCATGCGATGTGGAACCAACTTTGTTCGTTAAATTTTATTCACAAAAAAAGTTCATTTATTTGTACTGTTGGCGTGAGACAAGAGGATGTCTTTTATCATAGCCCCGCCCTTTTTCGGAAAAATAAAAAAAGCCTTCGTCCTGCTTCGAAAATTCCATTATCGATACTCGAGACGAACTCTTTTTTGGACCACAAATTAGCCCTGCCTTTTAGAAAAAAAAAAGAAATAATGTGGAAGTTCCTTTGGATTATACCTTGACAGGTACTCGTATTGTGTTACATTGTATAGGTGCACTATCGCAAAATGCGTAGAAATTATTCGAGTTTATGATCAAAATGGGCTTTCTATTCAACAAAAGTGAAATGTTCGGTCACCATGATTGTCCAATCAAACAACCGGCTCTGTGGTGGATCAACCACCAATGCTTGGTCAAACGAAAAAATCGACGCGGTTTACGGAAGTTTACGTGATAAAAGCCCAAATCTTTTCATTTCTTCGCGTGGAGAATTTTACGTAAAGACCAGCATAAGATCCATTTGACGAAGGACCTGAAGCCAACGGTTTGCTGATTGGACCCTCTTTCATTTCGAAATCGATCTTAACTCTTGACATGTATGTATATAGGTGCCATCTAAAATTATTTTTGTCATAAGTGCCTTATTCTAACGAGTCTCCCCAGATTATTTAATACTGTGCTACTGTCGTCAATTTCACTTTGCATTTGTTAATGAAATGTCTTCCTTTTCCGCAGCTTCTGTCAGTTAGTGAAAGAATGTACAGGGAAACCTGCGGAGAAATGCGGTCACTATAATATTTCTTCAAGTGTGACATGGAATTGTGTAATAACACCCAAAGAATACTCCACTTGCCATTGGTTTGATTTTGTGCGGTATTGAGACTATCCTAAGAAATAGGTTAGGTTGGGCGGCAGTCCCCATTAAGCAGGGACCCACTTAGACCAGAATGAAGGCTCATTGTGATACCTCGGGCAGAAACCAGAAACCAGCTTCAGAAACCTCACATGTGGAATTTCTTATAGGATAAAAGGAGTAAAAGCTCTGGGTGCCCAACTAAGTGCAGAACCAATTAGACCCACATACAAAACTGTTAATCCTAAAGATGTCGAGTCTGGATAGGTCATTAAGGGCATTGAAAAAGTACTCTTCTAGTGTTTTCCTCTTCAACCTTGATAGAGTAGGGCACGTACAAAGAAGGTGTTCAGTCGTTTCTTCTTGTTCCTCGTCTCTGCAGCTTCTACAGAAATCAATAGAAGGTACACCCATTCTGATAGGGATAGCATACTTGCCAATTAGACCATGCCCCGTAAGGGTTCCTCTTATAATTCTTATAAGCTTCCTGTTCACGGACAGAAGTCGTCCTGTTCTCCTCAAGTACCTAAGAAGTAAGTTTTATAAAACCCAATACGGAATATTTTCTACACAAAATCACCCAACTTAAGTCGTTTTTATTTTGTGTCCTTTGTTTGATTAGGTTAGGTTAGGTTAAAAGCTAGTGCACTTAGGCCAATACTAAGTACATTGTGATCCCACATGAATCTTAGAGAGATTCTCCTTACTTATTCGTCCAACCAATTAGAACTTCTGATGAAGTGTAGGAGGTTTCTAACATCTGTGTTTATCAGATCGTCGAGGTCTCCCTTTTGCGGAAGAGAGTTGGGTAGCTACAAAGAAAGTGGAAAATAGTTTCCTCTTCTCCTTCGTCCATACAACTTCTTCAAAAATCGTTTGCATGTGTGCCAAGATTTGTTGCATTCCTGCCTATAAGACACTGATATGCAATCTGTTGAGACTGATGAAATTCTTAAAGCGTTTCAGATCCAGATACGTCGAAACGTAGGTCGCGTTTACGATGTCTGTACACCTTTCATATTATCAACTTTTGACAAATTTAACTTCAAATCTTAAAGGAGTTCTTGACCCTTTAGCGAAGACTTTTCTAGGGAGACGTAGGGTAGATACTACTGTAATTGGCATGCGCAATCTAACTAGTGCCCCTTATTAAAAACACGATTTGTAGCCGCTGTATGCTGCACCGTATTTCCAAACCACTTGAATGACATGCGAGAGCCATTACACTCCCTCTTTACTTAAGGCCTTGAGCTGCTTTGGCCAACTCTTAACATTTTGATCACCAAAGCCTCGATCCTTTATGACATATCTTTATTCAATTGAAAAGATTACGTATTTAAATTCGGTTCTATATTGGAGGACACTTCAGAAAATAAGATGGTAAGAAAGTCGAGCAGACAATTTCGTATTGCAGCTCCGAATTTATCCTCTACATTCAAATCCATTTTCACCACTCGATAACCAAAGGATTAAAGAATTTGTAACTCTGAGTGGGGATCCAAGGGATCTTCGCTAGCAAACTAACGTAAGTCCCAGTTAAGCGGTATCAGGAGCGAAAGTAAACTGCCACGGTCTAGCACATATAAATGGATGAAACTGCAGCTCAAAGATTCGATGGTTGATGATGTCTGTATTGTACACGTGTACAGTCATCAATCGCAGTACAGCGATAGAAAACATTAAACTCAACCTGTTACGATCGTTGCTTGATTACTCGAAAAGCATCATTAAAATCAAATTCGACTGCGAGCCGGATCTCGTTAAACATGATCGTGATTACCTGCAACTTTAACGGTAATGTCACGCAAGATCACCCGATTTCCAACTTTATCATCCTTAACGAGTTCACTTTTTTTTTTTTAAGGAGTGGCCATGGTGTAGTGGTTGCATCATCACTTGTCACGCTGAAGGTTCCAGGTTCGAATCCCGATGTCAGAGAAAAAAGCCGATCATGCATAAGCATAACACTGGCAGTAGGGTTGTCATTTAGCTTGAAAGTGTTGATCGTACTAATGACACCGGGATGTTCGAAAGAAATACTGTGAATTATAAGCAATGGCAATGGTACCAATAATTCTCCCTACTCATTCTGGACACCACCCTCGGAGCAAATAGACTGAAACCTAATACCATTTGAGTTTCAAAAATCACTACACTAACACTAGCGCTGTGTGAATAGCACCATAAGGGTATTCATAACCCCTTTAGCGCTAGTGAATTATAAAAAAATAAAATAAAATGCATTCACCAACTCCAGGCAATAACTTTGTTCAATTGACGTTCATCAGAAATCTTGATGTATCCTGAATGTTATTTGCATTCCATACTATTCATATCAAAGGACCTATCAATCATTATCTTTTGGTGGGTTGATGGATACAACTCCTCCAATGGCACGGAAATGCAAATACAGCGTAAAGTCTCTGAACGCGCTCAACTAGGTGAGATGCCAGGTACGATCCCTGTCACTGTGCAGTTCAAGTTGACATACAGCTTCCACGTGACGCTATCTCAGCATCCGCTGAATAGTGAATAGTGAACAGGACAATGATTTAAGAGTATGCTCCTGGAATGTAAGAACATTATACACTCCAGGAGTTACTCAAAAACTAGAAAATAACCTCACGCAGTACAAGGCGGACATTACAGCAATCCAGGAAGTGCGCTGGATAGGATCAGGAATGATGATCATCAACATTCTCTTGACGTACTGGCGACATAGACAGACCCAGGCAGGTATAAAATTTGTTGTTTGAAATGTATACCTACCTGCATCTAGAAAGGTTTATACTCAGACACATGCTTTAAGGGGTGTATCTCTTCCACTTTTTTGAAATAGGATTTTAAATAATGCTAATTGCATGCTTCTACCAAGCTAATACATACTATGTACAAATGGAAAGCAGATTTTCATAATCTTTTGCACTATTTTCTCAGAATGCATTTTCCCGAAAAAAGTAGCTCATCCGCTACGCAACCTTTTGATCTCATAATAGAATCTAAGACTGTAGTCTTATAACTCACATGGTTGCACTAATAAATGCGCCTTCTCTTGTAATACCACATTCCGAGTCTATTTTAAATATCGCGTTTACATGGTTTTTTGCTAGGCCAACCCGACGATGGATGCGCCGGCAAAAAATCTCATCTCTGACCCAACACACAGTGCGTGTATTTATTTTTTCTTCTACACTAATTTCTAATTTTCGAATTTAAATGAAAACATCAAAAGGCCATAATAAAACGGAATTAATGAGCAAAAGAAGAAGGAGAAGAAGTAGAACGAGAACTATTTTCTCTTATACTCGCTTTTGCGCTATTGCACGAACTAACAGTCAAATGGATTCAGGCTAAATTGGCACAAAAACGCAGGTACCTACCTACCAAAAGTTGTACACGTTTCTATGTATCTGAGCGCTGTTTAGTACTGAATTGTGCATTCCGTTCATGATCCGATTTTTTCTTTTTTTTTTTCTTCAAAAAGATATGGACCGACGGAAGTGGCAAAGTACAGGAAAAAACAATTTGTAACAAAGTTTCTTCATAGCATGCCTTCATTTTGCACTACTCAAAGTCAAAGTTCAAATAAGTAGTGTGTCTGGGGGGCTTTGCACCCATTTGCTGATTGGACACCATGAAGGTTTTTTCTGTTTTTTGTTACAAACAACACAATCTACGGCAAGACAAACCGGCATAACAATTAGCCGAAACCGTTTAAATGTTTAATGTCACTTGTCTCTTAAGTAGCTTTCTAAGCTATAAAGCAACGAAGCAGTTCCAACTGTTTTTTTTTTTTAGATTTTTACCGCGATCATGATGGCTTGGGAAAAACAGTCTTTCTTCATGGATCGGTTCGGTTAAACACACATTTAAAAGATCCAAGCGTATTCGATGGAAGGCAAATTAATTGTTTTGCATATCTGCGTGATTTTATTCAAAAAAAAAAAAAAAAATAGCTTTCTATGCGGAACTTGTGAAGCCTTTTTTTTTACACATCATCTGCGTGTAAACTGGGAAAATTTCGCTCAAAAAGAAAACTTTAAGAGTCTAGCTAGACAATGAACCGGAAGGCTCTTAATGCTTTTCTTGATTATAAAACAATTCCTAATTAAAACTTTCAATTTTACGCCTTAAAAGCGTTCGTATGCACAAACGGAAGCAGATGCCATTATTGGAAAACCGAAAAAGTAAAGAGAAATTAAAGAATACGAAACGAATGCCACAGCGAAGTCATCAAGCAACACCTTTTGTGAATACGTGCGCAAAGAATACACGTAAAAAGATCAGTGTCGGTGGGAGGTTTAATCTGCTTCAGGCGCCCAGGTTTGTCAATTGGGGCGATGATTTGCCCTTGGTTTTTGTGTATCTTAACAAGTTGTCTGCATCTGATAGCACAATCGATCGGAATTTGCGGTAAATACTTGTGTACATAGTTCGATAACAAAGGTATTTAAGCGATCGCCGTGGCTCAGTAGTAAGTGCGTTAAATTATTAAGCTAGCTGGCACAAGTTCAAAAAAGTATGATATGTACTATTTGTCATAAAACAACTTTTAAATTGCTTCATTCGGAATCAGAAACAGTTGATCGTTTCTATTCGTGAGAAAAATATAGCGCGCATGTGAATGGTTGAGGCTGGCCGATTATCGCGTCGAGTTTTCATGTATTTTTTTTAAGGCTTAAAGCTCCTGACGGCTTTTTGACAGTGTCGCAGCCGACTTCTATGGAAAAAAAAGAGGACATGCTTTTGGAAAAGATTGAGACAGTCTATTGTAATTTCAGCTAGCCGGCGTTAAAATTTCTTGCAGGGTTTTGTTATATATATTCGCACTAGCTACAAGGAAGTATCATAGTTTTCCAAGTCGATGGCATGTACTTACTTATGTACGATGGTGGTGCTACAATTCGGGGTCAACTTGGAGTTCAACCAACATGACACTCCAGTTCATTAGCTTACTCTATCCCGTTACGCACTGCTAGTTGGTTGAGGTCCCCTTTTACTTCCTCTACTGCGTTGTCCCTCCGGGTTGGATTCGAAGACTCTCCTCCGGACCAGAGCGTTGGTCTCCATTCGCTCTATATGTTTGTCCTACAGCCATCTCAAACGACCAATTTGACTATGTCGATGTGGCTATACTGCTCGTATAGTTCGTCGTTGAATACGTTGAAAACAACCAGTCGATGTAGAAAATTTCAGATTTTAAGGAGTTTTTTTTAAAAGACATTCAAGTCCCCTTATGAAAAGTAAGATACACAAACCGTTCCATGATGGTTTGTCCTGCTGCAAAGTCCACTAGATCTACAATAATATCTGCGAATTCAATCTTGGTGCTTATGATAAATAGGCAATCGCTAACTTGACACCAAGAATCACAGGAATTAGCACGGTTCACTCGCCAGTTGCCAAGTTAGTCATTCCATTCAACCCCCACTGCCGTAGTTGCACCAATTCACACGAAAAGGAAACCCTATTCCACTTTCTCTGTGACTGCCCAGCATTAACCAGAGCCAGGTATCCCACACTTGGTAAACCCCTTTTCAAAGTTTTATCGGAGATTTCTGACATAAAATTCTGCCAAATTATTTACATTCTGAACTGCACAGGATGGATTTGAAACACGTTCAAGTCACATGAGTTGAGGTATCAAAACGGCGCACCTGTGCTACTTGTGTTTCTAGTAGGACATACTTCTAGCTAAAGGCAGCATCTGGCAGCAAATTCAGCTTTTTGTAGGGTTAAATCAAAATTCCCCCGGGGTGGGCTTGTAGTAAAATACATACTCCTATGCTTCAGCATGGACTTCATTCTTAACCAAAGATTCGTAGGATCAAAGAAGCAATAGTTCTTTTGAATCAAAAATGCCAACTAGTTGGAAATGCAATGGGGCCCAAAATAATGTCGATACGCCTATCATACCCTCCGCAGTAATACACCGCCTCTGAACTTTTACGCTGCAGCTCCCATATTTTGCTGCAAAGCAAAGGGTGAGTCGAACACAAATAATAATAATTAGCACTCGGGACTTTTCCTTCCACGTTCTTTGTATGACTAGATACACACATATGGATGTGTGGTACCTATATACACTGCAATTACTGCTTTTCTTCGTTTTTACTGATTTGCATAATCGCATTGTTTTACGCGCATACACCTGAGATTGTCAGGTAGACAACCTGTTGCCTTCGTTTTCCCTTCTATTCACTGTGGCATTGTTTTGGTTGAACTTTTTTTTTCCATCATTATCTTTGTGATGTTTCATCAGTTGGTAATGGTGCGGTACACCAATGCGATGCATAAATCATATATGTAGTGTTTGCTTGCAAAATGTTTTTGTTGTTTTGCTTCATTTTCTTTGAAACACAGATACGCGTGAGATTTAATGAAGGAAATTCTTCAAATCATATCAACGGAGGGAAGATTACTTCATTGCTGCAACGTGCGGCTTTGGCATTTTCACAATTTAAGTTGTGAAATGCGTTTCAAATAGAGCTGAGATCAAGTCACCATCATCGCTGAGGCCAACGGGCGTGTGCCTTACATGCATAAGTCAGTTGAATGCAACTTGTCGTTTGGGTGGCAATATTTTTAAGTTCAATTAATTTATTGTTTTTGTGGAGACAGTCGTATTCGATTGCTTGAATTTTATGACTTGAAATACTTGTAATAAATTTAAGTTAAGCCTAATACATTACTGCTTAGTCCTTTACGGCGGTCCCTGGTCCTCCATTTGTATTTACATATTTAGTTTGTTCATTATTTAGTTTGGAAACTACATGGAAGATCATGTTAGATTTACCCCGAAGATAATCGAAACCAAATTTACATTCCACTGGATACTGTGAAAGTTAAACTTTTTTCAAACTAAATAATATATCTATTAAAAGGCCGATGAATGGTGGAAAAGTTTACACAACTGAGTGCTGTGTCATATCCAGGAATATATGCTCTCCGGCAATAGGACCAAAACAGGAGCACTACAAAACAGGACTCGTACAGGTATTGCCAGGACTGTAGCAATCCGCAGATGAGACTCATGCGGCCAAACTCGGTGTTCCCTTCAACACACATTACTTGAGCTGTAATGATGGGATTGAGCACTTCATGTGCGTATGTCCAGCGCTAGCCAGACCCAGAGAATCTGTAATACCCTACACAAACTCTTTAGGTCTAAAAAGTCATTGAAAAGGATGGTGCTCACAGAAGTCAGATAGTTTACATTATAAGCTTCGTTCTCAGTCTTGGGTCTCAAAATCAATCAGTCTCAATCTTATAAATCTGTCAATATGAGTTTCGACCATTTGGGACCTTGAGAAGCCGTTTAAGAAACATTGCTTTGAGAGATCACCTTGTGTTTTACATATTTCGGATTTATTTTAAGATTTATTTGGATACAATTTTCTAAGATTTGTCTTGATCCCTCTCATAAGCTTCTATACCGAAATCCCACCAATAGCTTCAATCAGTCTATGCTGTAGCATTCGAAGTCGTGGAGTACTTATCTACTTAATGACTTATAATGGTGAAACAGGACATCAACCAACAATCCTCTCCAGCAATCAAAGGCCTTCGTCAACTGCCCCCAGTTGCATATGCAAAGTTCATTGTGGTCACCCTGCAGTTGCGAACGCCATCGAAAATGAGGTCTTCCTCTTCTTTGTAATACTTCAGGGATAAAGTTGAAGATTTTTCATGCTGGAGCATTGGTGCTCATCCGTTCTTTTGCAGCGTGTCATCGTAATCGTTGTATACCATTGGCCGTGGTGTAGTGGTTACATCATCGCTTGTCAAGCTTAAGCTCTCGATTTCAAGCGAGGCGATTTACTGACAGTAGGATGGTCATATGGTTTGAAGTGTTGATCATACTGAATAGTGACAATGACATCAGGAAGTTCGAGAAAAATACTGTGAACTATAAGCAATGGTAACAATATCAATAATTCTCCCCAGCCATTCTGGACACCACCCTATGAGCAAAGACTTAAACCTTGTGCATAGCATCGAAGAAGACTCAAGGGTTTACTTCACTAGTGAAGCATGAAATACAATTTGTTTGACCAAGTCGGTGTCATGTAGTTCGTGGTTAAATCTTCTCCTCCATGAACGATCAATGCAGGTGTGACCATATCGTTGTCCTTTTTGCGTTTACTGCGGCCTTCAACAGTTAAATCGGTTCTTATATCCGAGGCTTGTTTTGTTTCCATCATTTGAGTGTATGTATTCCTTTCTTGACCAACAAGTGACGCATGCGCACGACGAAATTTTGTATCTTTAACTAATTCTTCGCTTTTTGCTTAATCCCTTACTCCCTGAGAAGGAAACTCAAATATCACGGTTTTCTAATCTTTTCTTCGTGGGCGCTCTTTGTTTATTCCCCTACTCCCTGAGAAGTGAACTCCGGTGAGACGATTGGTGGGCCATATGGGCCTGACGGTCATCGTTAGTTTACCTTTAGGTTTATCCAGAAGGCATTGTAAGCTCCGAAGTTAATAAATAAGTGGTGAAGTCCCGGCGAATAAATTTTGCCTGATTTTCTCCGAAACACTTTGGTTGGAGTAATCAAAAGTGGATAAAGATTCCCCATGGCTTCTTGTTTCTCAAACCTATTCGAAACACACAAATGCCTTCTTTTTTTCTGTCGGGGTGCCTTAAGTCCTGCATCAGTTTTATATTTTTGAATCTCTTATTGAAATCTTGAGTTGTCTCCTAAACTCCTTCAATAACTTTTTCTACGTCCTGGGAATTTAGTTCCTCTTCGAATTATATTTATATCCAGCTGCCTATTCGACACTACAATCATCATCCTTTTCTTTTTCCTCTGTATCAGACCAGACTTTTCGTTGTAGATTCGATGGCAATATATTTCCTCGCCTTCTGAAACTGATAAACACAAAATAAAAGTTTCTCAAAACCTCCAACCTCCTTTTATATGCGAAAAAAGCATTGATAAAGCGTCAAACAATTAACCCATATTCTGACGATAGCGTATCGACATCAAGTACACAGGCACACATACAAATGTATCTATATAAACTCGAACTTACAATTAACACCAATCGAAAATGGAAATTGATCTATTTTTTTTTTTTCTTTAACGATTGCCTGGTTGCCCTCAGTCACAGCACGATATAGTGCGGTATTTGTACGATTATCTTAATTACCCCGCAGTTAACGAAATGATGTAATGTAATTGTGATATAAATACTTGGCAGTTATAATTATACAAGTAATACGCATAGTCCATGCCACAACATAAAATACATTCTTAATTTTTGCAATAAACCTACTTCAAATGCACTCTAGAAGCAATTCGTTTTGAATTCGCTATCGGTTTACTTCAAGGTTTGCTCATACAAGTACTTGTATCTACTGGATGCTAAAACGACGACACCAAACGTTCAACTTAGACATTGAGCGTGGCGTCAGGCATTCCATTTGAAAAATTATATAGTGTCAACAGCAAACTGGGTGGTGGTTTTGTATTTATGTACTTGATTCTCGATCATTGTTTGACTGACTAATAGCCGTCATTTAGAGAACTAAATAATAGCTGTAATTTAATAGCTGCGGCATTTAAGTTGTTTGTTTCTGACGTTGCATTTATGTACGTATTTAAATTGTCAATAGTTTTATTTACAATTAAACGATTTCTATCGTTTATTAACTTGTTGCATATAACATACCCTCCCTTGGGATATTCTTATTTGATAATAAAGTTCAATCGATGCCTTTATACGTGGAATGTAATATAATCTTGAAAATGTACGATACTGGTTAGTTTCCAGGCGCGTAGGTATTCTTTTAGTCCAATTTTCAAAAAGTCTGATAGCGTCAACCAACTTATGCCCATTCTTTGCTAGATGAGACGTCGAAGATAATTTGTCTGCAAAAGTCCAATAAATCTCTAATTAACCAAGAAAGTCAAATAGCGTCAAATTGCAAGAACGATCAACTTATGCCCATTCTTTGCGAGATGAGACTACCAGGAAGATTTGTCCGCAAAAGTTCAGTAGTTCATTCGCTTTATCGCAGGTTGCACCATCCTGTTGGAACGACATGTCGTCCAAGTGCAGATAGGACAAAGTGAGACTTTGCTGGGTCCCCGGCCACAAAGGGGTGCCTGGGAACAAAACAGCTGATGAGCTGGCAAAGAAAGGATCGTCATTAAACCCCGATCAAGCAGATATCACCGCCAAAATCCCACCCTAAGCAAGAAATTGGGAGTAAAATTAAAAGAACTACCAACGATAGATGGAATGCGCTCAGCTCCTGTGTCATAACCAGAAAACTATGGCCATTCTTCAATAAACAGAAAAGCGAAAGAATCCTGCAAATGAATAGAAAAAAATCCCATCTTCCCTAATAAGTATCATCACCGGGCATAACATGCTAAACTACCATGCAAGAAGACTGGGATTGAACACAGACGACCTATGCAGGGGATGCGGTGACGGGGAAGTAGATGAGGACACTCCACACTTTCTCTGGCATTCTGCCAGACAAGATTTAAGATCCTATTAAGGCACCTTTTCCAGGAACTAGAAGAACTATCCAGCAAGTCGGTGCTTGAGATATAGAGATTCATCGGCGCTGCGGGCTGGCTTGATAGAGTTTAGGCTTATGGTTCCTAGTAAGGGGGATGCAGCCTCTAGGGCATCACAATGGGTCTAAATTGACCTAAATGTGACGGCGAAACCCTCCTTCCTGCCAACCCTCCTAAGTCCATACGTTCCAATTCGGGCTAAAAAAAAATAAAAAGTCGGTTATGATTTCAGAGTAGGGCTCGCCTCTGCCTGTAATCGCTAAACCCTGCACATTTTCGAAAAAGTACGGTCCAATCACTCATCCCGCTCAATATCCGCACGAAACCGTAATGCATTGTCGATGCATAGAATTCTCTTGGGTAACACGCCGATTTTCCGTGCCCTCTATTCGGCAGCCTTGTTTGTTGACTTAACCATCACCTTTACGGTGGAAATGCACTTCATAGCTGAAGATGATTTTCGTTGAAAATCCTACATCGCCTGCCTAATAAGTTGTCACAATGAATATGTGTTGTTAGAACGTAAAGAGCTCCATTATTGATTAAAATCGGGAGCCTTCGCGATAACAGCTTTCCTATTTTATTCACCATAACCGATGAGGCATCCTTTACATATTTGTTAAGTCATTGGTCATTGGGAATCAATCGTTTTCTGTTTTCCTGTATTTTCTTAATAGACAAACCAAGAAAATTGCGACAGTACGTTCAAAGATGGCTCCACTTTGTCCATTTTGAAAAAAAAAACACTCTTTTGATAAACAGAAATTGTTGAAATATTCAAAATAGAACAAAATTTAGGAACAAATTCACTCATTCACATTTGACCTTCATCACTGAACGTCTGATCTTGGCAAGGATCAGCAACGATATTCGTGCAAAATAACTTAAATCTCCTCAAATTTGTTTATTTTCGCTTCATGTGTACATTAAAGCCTGATTACACTTCTAGTGCTCACTAGTCGCAACTAAAGATCAAACAATAAAGAGATATTCAACTAATCGCCATCCGACCAATGGTTCTAAAGTTATAAAGTAAAGATGAAAATTAAACTACATATTTTATAAAATTATATGAAAGAAAAATATGTATTAATTGGAAAAACACGAAGGAGCCAATAAGCTCATATTTCTATTAAAACAAACAAATTAATACAAATTTGAAGATTTGTAGAAGATTGTATCCCTTTCTATGTAACAGAAAAAGAACTATACAACTGTAGAAGTTTGGAAAACTACCAACGATTTGTTTTGAATCAATTACTTAAGTCAAGTAATATATGTGTGAATATTCAAAGTTAAAAATTGTACCTACTTTAAATAAAAATGTTTTCTCACTTATGGCAACATTATAGCATATACTGCCTAAGCATAGGCAACATCCTGAAATTATTCATAAACATCTAAAAGTATGCACTTAAAATAAGATTGAATCTATTCTGAATAAAAACACAGCCATCTGTGTGAAAATAAATGTACAGTGTTATTATTTTATATTCGTATTTAAGGCGCAAATATAGAAATAAAAAATAAAATAAAAATTGTTTTCAAAAATTTGAGTTTCCTGTTTAAGATTTGTTTACCTTTTTAGCTACTATAACTTAAGAGATAAATAGATACAATTACAAATACAAATATTTGGCGTGACAGTTCATAAATAGTCAGGGCCTAGCTTCTCTCAATCATTCATGTTGTGCGTGTTATATTTTTCAGAAAGGGCATACAAGCTTTCTTTACCTTTTTAATGAATTAACATAACAACGATTAACGAAGTTAACCTTTTAGCCAACGGTTTAACAATTAAAGGAGTTGACTTTGACAGTTAATTGTGTCTACCTATGGTTATCACATTCGAAAACTTCAGTCGCTGCAGCAGTTTGGAGTCGAATGCATTGTTTAAGTGCAATCATATCTAAAATTCGAATTTTAAACATTGTTGCAGAATTAATTTATATCAAGGACAGTAAACTAACCAGCATAATGTCACTCTGTTGTGTTCCAGGTCACAGCGACATTCCAGGGAACTGTGCCGTTGACGAATTAGCCAGACAGGACTCTCAAGGCACAAACAGTAGGAAGCTTGACCATTATTTTTATTATTATTATGTTCGGAAGGGTTGTTCACCGCCATTGGCACTGTGGCTTCTAACGAATTCTATTGTGCCTTCCCTTATGTTTCCTTGATGAGTTGTTTCACTCTAGAGGAGGTCAGTAAGTTAAGAAATTTCTCTGGGTGGATTTCTAAGTTGAAAAAGGGGTGGACATTCCTTCAGGATGTGTAGAAAGGTCTTTTCACTCTCAAGGCAGAGTTTACAGCTTAAATCTGTTGCAAGTTTCATGCAATTTAGGTGTTTGTTCAGGCGGCAGTGTCTGCTGCGAGGTCAAATTAGTGCTCTAACGTTGTTCCTATCGAGATTCACAGTTTTGAACATGCTTATCCTGATGTGTTGGGCCATGCTTCTCTGGATTTTTACATGCAAAAAAAACCTTTGCATGACTTGCTAAGAGTGATTTGCTTAGCCCAAAAAAGGGTTCAGGTCCAATGAATGTTTTTTGCCAGTGAGACAGCTTTTTCATTTCACGTAAATCTACTATGTGGGAGAATCCAGTGAAGGATGACCACGTCGAAGCGCTTATGTTGTTTGTTGACTCACTTCTAGTTAAAACTGAAGCTAATTGTTTCACATCTATTGAACTGGAGTAAGTGAACCCACGGTTATGCTTTGGTAATTTGATGAGCTACTCTGATTATCATAGTTTTAAGATTTCAAAATAAATTATAGATAATTCTATACCTTCAACCTCAGCATTTCAAAATGTTCATTCATAACCCACTAAACAACCATCAAACTTAAGTGTTTTATTTTTAGCTTAAACAATGATAACATACCTTTATACGTACATATATATACCTAGGTGGCTCTTTTCCTCTTGGAAATTCATTTTTTCGGAACAATGTCTACCTATTGACACAAATACATATTTAAGTAGAAAATCATAATTTATTTCCGTCTTTGGATAAAATTATTAGAAAGTTAAAATAGATAAAGATCCCCTTTTGAATTGATTAATCCATTATTAACGTAAAACATTACCTGTGCCTAATTAAATCATCTCGCATTTCATCAATTAATAAAAATGTTCTTTCTTTACATCAATGACCATAAAAATAATACGAGGGATATACATTTTAGAACATTTTCATTTTCTGAGAAAGGCAAACAAGACTTTTTTTTGTCTCACCTTACCCTCCTTTAATATCAATTTCCAATAAATTAAATTTTCATATATTCAATTGTAAAGAATACTACTTCAATCGCATATTTATGTCTTATGCATCAAGAAAACTACTTTGCAATTGCAAAGGGAAAGAAGGAGGAATCATTTAAGATTTATTATACCGTACCGTATTTAGTTTACTTGATTTAATTTCCTGATTACTATCGAACATCCTTTATGTAAAGCATCTCTTCCTTGTACGAAACACTTCATCTCTCACCTGGATCGACAAACTCAATCGGCTGTGAAAGGACAACTTTTTAATGGCAACCTACAAACTACAACCGAAACCTTTTTTATTGTTGGCTTCTTTGTTGGTGAATATCCTTCATCATTGCAGGAGCAAGCAATTTCATTGCAGTCGAACGATTTTATTTGCATGATATCCCGTTCAGTTTCCTTTGGAGAAGGGTTGAGATTGTTCCCATTTGTAGAAAACGTAAAGAAAAAAAAGGATGTGAAGACGAATTATAGACTACAGAGGATGACGTTTTGAATAATTGTGGGAAATTAACGGCGATTTTTCAAAAAGAATTCAAACAATGGAAGTATACTCGTCGAAAACGAATATAAAGAAAAAAAACCTCGATCAGGCATACATGGATACGCAATAGGGCACATAAAACCCATGGACTGGGGAATATCCTTTTAAGGTGATTTATGTGAAGTAGTGATGAGTAGGTTCTGTATTGTTTAAAAGCACTGGGAAGGAAATAAGGCATTCTGATGTACCACTGGTATTATACACGAAAATATGTGATAAACAAAATTTCTAATTAGGGTGTGTAAAACGACTACATAAACTCTGAAAAGGATAACACACGATTGGGATGCAAATGAAAAAAGCAATTATCAATCGCTTCTTCTCTGATATAAGAAGGCAAAAGAATAGTGAAGCCCTCTCACGTATCTCCCTTGTGGATCCTAGGGTCTCTTCTGCAGCTCTCTCCAACAATTTCCCAATAACTATAATTTTTCATCCACTGTCCGAAGCCATGTATTTCTCAGTCACCCACTCTCCCGCCACCTTGGGTAAGCGAATTATATTGCATTACCTGATTAGCAATGGAGTTGTCGCCTTTTCGAAATGTATGACCAATCCATTGCCACTTTTGGTGTTTGATGGTTGTGCCTAGCCTATTGGTTCCTGACCTCTTCTCTGGTAAATGTGCTTATTAAAGAAACGGTTAAGCCAGAAAATCTTTGAGAAACCTATTAACGAACATCTGCCACTTTCTCGTGATAGAAGAGGTCACTTTCCAAATTCGAAGTGCTGCACACATCCTTAAGTTTTAGATTAAAAACAAATTTGAGTGTGAACTTGCAAGTCAAAACCATAAATTTCACATGTATCTGTGTCTTACTGTCTGATAACAAAGTGTTGGCAATTTTTGTTTCTTTTTAGTTCGTTTTTTTCTTATGCCAGCGAACTGCACATCTAAATTTTATAATTAATTCTTACCGCATTAGCTTTTGTCGACACTTCAATTGGGGTCAAGTGAAGTCACCTTGGAGCACGTACTGCATCAATCGACTACTATTAGATACATAAAACCCTTAAGGCAAACGGAATGTTAGTTGGAAAACAGAAAACACAAATGGAAAACTGTTCCGGAAATGCATTAGTCACTTGGCAGTAAAGTCACGAATTTCCGGACCAAAATAGACACAGTTAAGGTTTTCATTCGTCTACCGATCACTCTTATGGTAGAGTTAATTTTCTTGTATTTTTTTTTTTTTTTTGTTTACAAAATAAAGTTCTTCAGTTGGATACATTGCGTACAATGTATGGTTTCTAAAATTTCGATGACTCAACCCAGTCGCTTATTGAACGCTACATACCCACATCAATGACAGATCTCTTGACCGAACCGAACAAGCAAAGCAATATGTTTGGATGCCTTTGACAAAAGAGAAACATTCTTCTTTTATGCTTGTTGAGAAAAAATTTTATTCACTTTCGCACGTTTCCAAGTGGGCGCTCGGCATATGTGACCAATATGCGGCTGAGCATGACAAAAAAAATCCACGTCATTTCCTTGTTATCGATGATTTCCAATGTCAATGCCTCATTCTTCTTCTTTTCTTCTCGCCACATGGTGAAAACAACTTGCAATGAATCGCTGCTGTTTACCATTAACATTTTCCACATCCCATTCGCAATATGTAGCAATTTACGGATGTTCCTCACATGTGACAGGAAAGAGCGATTGAACTCACAGATGTTGTGACACTTGCATGCAATGATTTTTTTTTAAAGAAAAAAATGAAAAAAAAAAAAAAACTCTTATGAGTTATAAATGTATCCATGGAAGGTTATAACCCCCAAAAGGCAGATGACAATAATTGCATGTTTCTCCTATCACTGGTCATTTGTTGACAGCTAATGAGAAATATTTTTTCTTGAATTGAAAGATTCAATTTTCGACAATATCCTGACTGGACCTTATCTGTACGATTTTGGCAGATTCTAGATTTTTCCAAGAAGTCCAAATAGTTACCCAATATCACTTTATGAATTTTTAGGAGCCTACGATATTGATATCATTGGTAGAAGTCAGAGACTTGTCATCGATGCATTCGGAACTCCCAATATCAATGAATTGGACTAAATGTTACAGTGGACAGCTAAAACTTCAAAGTAGTTAGGAACTTTGTCAATCTTCACAGTTTTTCAAGTGGTCGAACGTTTGTTTTTTTTTTTTTTTTAGTTTTGTCGGTGTTGTAACACCACGCTGCAGAACTCGGAGACAAAAATAGTTCCATTGTAATACCAGCAGGTACAACCCTTTCACTGTGTTTTTTTCGTCTTTTTAAGAAAGTCCAGTAAAAGCTTCAGTGAAAAAGAGCTAAGGTTACCAGCACTCATCACATCAGCCCCAAAAATCTGCCACCTAATACGAGCAAAGGCAGGAAGTGTTCCGCAGTGTCATCGCCCTCTCCACAAGCGTCTTAGATAGTTGAGATGTTTGGCAAAGGAAAAGGGTCCCGTAATAATGACAATAAGTTGTCTGTAGTGTTTTCTACTGGAAGACAGCAAGAATGCCGTGGACTTCTTACAAACTTCGGGAAGGATCTGTTTAGTTTGTCTGCATTCTGGAGAGTCATGCCACCTACAGTTTTGTTTGCTAGAAACCCAACCATCGATAGAAGCACTAACTGAAGATGTGGGCAAACCTAACGTGGGTTCAAGGCTGGAGAACGAGCTTAATATCTGCTTTTCTTTCCTGCTTAGCGTCCAGCATTTGGCACCATATAGCAGAACTGGCCGGATCAATGTTTTCGTCTTCTGTGTAAGGAGTTTTTAACGCATTTCTTTTGCCAAACCGAAATAGCAGCGGTTTCCTGGTATAAGTCTTCGTCAAATTTCTACTAGGGTGCCATTGGTAGAGTTGATATTTACTCTGAGGTAGGTAAACGCCTTAACTACTTCAAACTTACTACTGTTAACAGTAGCCGTGTTTTTTTTTTGAGAATTATACTAATTTATGAGATTTTTCGCGCTCTAGGTGCTAATTTATGTAGCTGCTATCCTCACTCGCGATTTCTGGAAAAGTTATCGCCAATTGGTGCTTTGTTATTGTTTTGTGTGTAAAATGTTACTGGGCTGGGTATACAGCTCCCAAAAATATAAGGCTAGTCACGTTTTATTCCAGGGCAGATGCTTTTTTGTTTGCTGACAACATGTACTTGGTTTTTGTCCTCATTTTCTTCATGGCTAACATCAACATCCAGGTCACGTGAGGTGTGATATCAACAAGGCGAATCAGCGCTACTCGTGTTTCTGATAGGACTTACCAGACAACCACTTTTACCTATCTACCTACTTCGTAGCAAACTCTTTCGCCACTTCTTCAATTGCCTTAACACCGATCCTGCTCACTATCTGTTCCAGAACAAGATTGAGGACATCAGATGATAGCGCATCTCTTTGCTGAAATCCAGTGCATTTTTTAACTAATCGCATGAAGAACGCGGTGAGAAACACCTCGCCTTAGATAACTCCCATAAGTAGAAGGGACACTAAGTTAAAGCTAGTCATAAACCCTTTCGCGCGCTTATTGTCGGTGTAAAACAGTCTACTTGGAATGCACAACTGAAGTCAGTTAGTACTAACGGCTTGTTGAGATCTAGATAAAAATCGACCTACCAGATGTTTCTACAGATTTTATATCTTTTTTAAACTTGCTCACCTCACACATTATACAAATGTTACATAACATTTCTCTCAATGATCAATACATCACAAGTATAATGACGGAACAGGAAATAAATTTGCCATGGGACATGCTTAAGGCAAACATAAGAAGCATAGAAAAGTGAAATAGGTATGCAGTGAGAGTTAGAAAAATAAGAACAAAAAACAAACCATAGAAATTGAAAGGACGATGAGGACGACGCACGTTGAAACTGGATTCCATTTTCATTTTTAAACATCCAAACATACATACACACTGAAACTCTTCAGGCGATAGTCTTTATCCACATTTAAATGCGATCATACAACCATTTGTGTGTATATTAGAAATCTAAAGATGTAGTTGTATTTTTTTGAAGGAAAAAAAAAATCCAGATTTATTAAGGTAAATAGAAGTTCTAGAAAAGTAGGTCACCACAAATTGAAAGTAAAACGACCGAAAGGAAAATAAGTCACTGGGAGAATGCACATATTTACCTTATAGGTACAAATGTTGTTACGACAAAAATCTCGGTGGGTACCTTAGTGTTATATAGCTTGCAAACCGGGGGTACTTGTGCATAAAATGCATTCATACTTTTCTTATTTCTTAAAAGGGTTGTGGAAAGGTATTGTAAAATATGTAGGTTAATTGCTTTCGGCTTCTTGATGACTAAAAGCTATTCATCCTTTGAGTATACAAAGAATTGGATGACTGGATTTTGGTTAATTACATGGAAAAGCTGCGGTATATATGTACATACATGTGTATATATGACATATGGATTCAATCATTAAAATTATTTTTTTATCTTTTACCACATTTCATTATCTGACTGCCCAAATCACACTGCAGAATGTATTTCTCTCAAAAAAATCCCCTTAATGCCACAAAACAAAAAACAGTCCAATATCCAAAAGTGTATGCCATATCCCAATTCTTTCCACGCAGGAGTCCATTGTTTCCATTTTTTCATCCGTTTTACTTTTCTTTTTACATGTTGACCCTTTTCCCTAACAATACAACAACGCATTGCCTTAGATGGTTAAAAGCAGCTGCTACTGTTATGAGTTAAAGGTGTGCGCTAAAACTTACCACTAAAGTAGTAATCATCCTAAGTAGCAATTTTTTGCCAAACACTTTTTTTTTAATCTTTTAATGCCAAAGCAGCTCGTATCATTAGTTTAATCTTTAACAAGGACTTTTTTTTATTATGTTTGCGAAGTGTAATCACGCTTCATGACATTGCGAGTAATACACACGTGTATGTACATATTTAACAACGAAGTGTCCACACATCCAACCCTTAACAAGTTTTTTTTTTTTCGTAATTCACTCACGCTTAAGGGTTATCATATGAATACCCTTATGATGTTATTCACATAACGCGAGTGCTGATGCAGGGGTTTTGAATCTTAGTTGGTGTTAAGTTTCAGTCTTACCTCCGAAGGCAGTGTCCAGAATAACTGGGAAGAATTTTTGATGTTGTTGTCATATAATTCACAGAATTTGTTTCCAATTTCCTGATGTCAGAACGATCAACTCTTCAATCCATGTGACCATCATACTGTCAGTGTATAGTGTTACACAGTGGAGTAGAGTTGACATTAGCCTTTTGAAAAACATCCTTTAAGTTGGATGTTCCTTGAACTAATTTTATTGAAAGACGTTGATGTGTTTAATATTCAGAATGAAGTTATTCAATTTCAATTCAGCAATTATAAAATTTTATTTTTTATTTTTTCTTTGCAGGTAAGTCTATATGTCAATGTTGTACATGTGAGTACTGTATCAAAATACAAAAGAAAAAAAAAATGGAACTGTCAAGTATATGATTAAGAAGTTGAAAAAATCACATTTGAACTGATCCTTGGAAAGTTCTGTTACGATTGCTCAAAAATCTTTAACCAGTTAATAATGAGATACCTAGATAGAAAGTTATCAACGGCAAGCAAGAAGGCATCGAAGTTATACAACCATTGGCGGAGAGAGGTGCAATATATCCCCAATGAGGTAGTATTTCGAAAGAACTTTATACATTCGGCGAAGTTTGCTGCTAAATATATCGGAACCTTTAGTATTAGGAAGAAGGTATCAACATAGACATACCGCATACGTCTTAGTAGACAAAAGCAGAAAGGAGAGAGTAACCTGGAATGAATATGTCCTTAGGCTACATAACGACGACCAAAAAGACCCCTGGGTGACCAGCGATACCATTGGCCCTGAAATCCCGGCCTCCTGCCCCATTTGTGTTCGTCTACCTTATCCTCCTTATAGTTTCCACGACTTCCTCTGGGAGGTAAGCGTGGCATTTGTGGTTACCGTGGCTTAGTGGTTAGTGCGTTGAACTGCTCATCAGCAAACGTTTTTTTTCGCGGCACCATCTCTTCGTATGCATGACAAACCTGCGAAAGTATAACCTGTCTCATGAAAAAGCTTCTCAATCCGCAGTCCGGAGTCAGCAATAAAACTTTAGGTCCCTTCCATTCGTGCGAAAAATATAACACGCACAACATGAATGGTAGTGAGAAGCTTAGCCTTGGCTCTCTCCAAGTTTTCACTCCAAATATTTGTATGTATTTTGTAAGGATGGCGTTTGGAAAGAGCATCTTAACACCAATCCAGTGATGCTTCTACAAACTCCTTATGGGAGAAGAGAAAGACAGCCTCTGCGGAGACGATTCCGTGTGTCAATGACGACGCGAAGACATCACATTTAATTATTTATTTGCTACCTTCCATTCTTCCTAATAACAAGGACAATAAAACGATCTCTTGGCAAACATTGTAGACCTATTCACGTCACCCGCGACACAGACAGATCCGTTTTTTAAAAAAAGATTTGTGAGCAATTGGAAGCGTTGCTTGGTTTGTTTAAAAATTATGTTCGGACTCTTTAAAGAATCACTTTTACGCACAGTTTTCGCAATAAGAATGTAAAAAGAAGGCAGTCTACTTGTTCTTTATAATAAACTTGTATCTAGCTTAAGGTCAGGCATGTTTACGAAAGTCGACAAAATTGGAATTGCCTTATTAGGGTTAAAGGCATTCTTGAGCAAAGCATTTGTATTTAGATATTTCTATTCGTGCGGTTTAATTTATTTGAAAATTGTATTTTGAAGCTTAAAAAGATGACTTTGTTACTTATTTAAAAAAAATTAATTAATTAACATTATAATTCTCTTTAATTTTATGTCAGGACACCCTGTCTTATAACAACTTCACTCAAATAATATTTATTTTTCAAATTCCACTCGTTTTCATCAGCTCTCTTTGGGTATTTTTTTCTTGACATATTTACATTTTTCCACATTCCACCAGTGATGTGACTTTACTGTGATCGAAGCCAATTACTTTTACTACGAATTAATAACATGGCCAACATTTAAAATTGGAAACTCGTATAGATCAAGGGATATAAATTTTATTTGATATAATAGGTGTAGGTCAGGAAACTTTGCCAAAACGTAATATATAATACAAACATATTCAGGCTTTTAAACATTAGCGGAAGCGACTGAAGTGAACGACTTTTTACTTTGTTATAAAGCTGAACTGGTGTAAAGCCGAACACTAAAATGTTGGCATTAAATGTTTTGTTTACTCAAATTGAAATATTAAAATTTGTTCATATTTCACGGAACCATTAGTGTCAAAACGCTGATACCTTTGTAGATGGCGCTCTTCCTTTTCCGCTTCCGATCAAAATGCATTTGTTTAAATGTCTCATCACCTTCATGTGAATCTTCTCTCACTCAATTTCTATCCCCTCTTTTGAGTATAGTTTATTTGTTTACCACCATATTTCTCCATGGCAATTACGTACAAGCGTCTAAAGAAGAATTGGAAAAAATGCCAGAGACTTATTTCACTCATTTTAGTTCAGTTGAGTGTTAAATAGTGACGCGTTCGATCGTGTGTGGTGACGTTGCTTTGCTAAATGTGTATTTATTTTTGTTTATTACACAAATTAAATGTTATTGTATTTTTGTACTTTGTGTGTGTTAAATAACAATAAAAGAAAAATATTTTAATCCAATTTCTTTGGAGAAATCTTCGCGTTACTGTTTTAAAAAAAAAGAAAAAAAAAATCATCACCCAACGCATTCCGATAGGCCCAACACAAAGAAAATTCGTTAAGAAAGCCCCCGAAACCTGTGTGTACATACAGAGCCAAACCAGTCCAACAAGAATGAGACAAATGCATTAAAAGTGCATTAGTGTGGCAAAGAGAACGCTTGGCTGTTTTCCCATTCCTTGTAGTACCTATTCTGTTTGTTTATTTTTTGTGGTGTAGGTTTTGAATATTAGTATTAATTTTCCCTTTTTTTGCTCGCTCGTCGTGTGTTGTTTATTTCGTGATCGTATCCGTAGCATTCTTGTTCGCTTTCAGTGTTTGTAAACGCGAAAGGAGAGTTGTAAAGAGTGTGCCATACAAAATGACCAGTAGACTCAAAGTGCCACCGAAAAATTGTTTATAAAAAAAAATGTTGCAAACTATCGAACATCAACGACAATCGCATTCCACAAATTCACCCTCAACAAATGCAACAACACCGTTAGCGTACCTCTCGTCAGCAACCTCAACATCATCTGTGGATTCGGTGACAACTCGTTCTGCTCGACGTCGCTCTACGTTCTATGTGCCATTGGTTATAAGTGACGGCGAGGACAACAGTCTATCTTCGGTTACTCTTAGTACGACGAAGACGTCGTCTTCTTCGTCTATAGATCGTCCGCGTCCCTCGAATCTGACAGAAAGCGAAAGTCTTACAAATATACAAAAGTCCACTCTATCGCCTGCGAAAAATTCAAAGCTGATCTCGCTGTTTGGAAGCAGCAGTAATAAATCTCACAAGATGTCGCCACCGTGTGGCTTTAATTGGAGTATCACTGGCATGGGAGATGTTGATCTCAACGATGACGATCACAGTGATGGTGGGGAGTTTGTAAAGACATCGAAAAATGTACAAACTCCCAGTAAGAACAGAAACAGCAGTGCCAGTAATAACGGGGGCAGTAAAACGAGTACACCCGTCAAAAAGGTGTCGTCAAATGCTGCGAAAACTAAGCGCTACGGGATAGTTTTGAATGGAATCAGCTTGGATGAAGGGGATCCCGATAAAAGAAACAAACCACAGCCCCAAGTCGCACAAGCACAGGAACCGACAGCAGTTTTGAATAAAAGTATCTCGCTGAATAGGCTGCTTGCTGAGCTGGATGATGATATCACCGCGGCTGATGAAGATACAGCGGTTATCGCTACAAATCGCGATTATGATGACGATGATTCAGAGATAAGTCGCATGCAAACCAATACATCGACTCCGATAAAAATGATGAAATCGCGTTCGCGCACTAATATCTTATCAGTTCCACCACAGCCGTCACGTAGAGACACGAATACGAATACGACTACCATCAAGAGCGTGAGCTCTAGTGTTAGTAACTGTCGTGCGAAAGCCAGTACTTTGCCCCAAAATTTATCGCCTTCAGTTGCTTTGGGACAAGGTTCCACGGCTGGCGTTGGAATTAGTCATTATTATCCAAACGCTCGTTTAGGAACAAGTAATTGTAGTAAAATTGGTAGTACGACAAGTGGTGGCAGTATCATATCGAACACGTTTCCGCCAAAAAATCTCTTCCTGTTGAAGTCAACACCAAAGCTGATGCAGTCGGCTTCGGCTTCGTCGGTGCCACTTACCATCGGCGGAGGAGGTGGGGGTAAGCTAACCGCGACAAAAAGTTTCTCGTCGGATACATCAATTACGTCGCCGCAGCAATCGTTGGGAGCGTCGTCGTCGTCGTCGCCTGCCAAGAAATCGTTAAGTTTTATACGTCGCGCACATTCGACAAAATTATCGCGGAGCAATTCGTTGCTGAAATCGATTACTTCGTCGGGAACCGCTACTGCCGGATCGGTTTTAAATACAAGTTGCACGAACAGCCATAACCTAGCTTTGTATTTGGCATACGATGTGCGTCCATTGTCGCTGGAGTTGCTGCAGCGATTCTTTAGGTCAGATCGGTGTGTGGAGTTGATAAGGGAACATTTTAAGATTATGGATATGACGTTGAGTGGTTCAACGCAGGAATGCAATTTGCAGAGCAGCAGTTACATTCGAAATCATGAAGACAGAGATTATGATACACAATCCCCAATGGGGGCACCGATGGACGATGAGGAGGATGCGGGAATTCATTCGGGTAAGTTGTAGTTGAACATTTAGAGAGGAATAAAAAGATCACGTGATCGAGTGAAGATTCGCTGCATAACAAATGGTTTAGCATGAAGGTGTGATAATATTTACTTCTTGTTTAATAATTTGTCTAAATAGCAACAACACGTTAATGCTATAGTCCGAATGACAGGGTGTTTGTTTATCAATACGTGGTGGATCTTCCGGTTATAAAGACAATCTGACAAGCAAAATTCGAAGAGCAGATCTGAGAAAAAAAAACGTACATAGGTACCAAAGTAGTACATAATCTTCACAAAGTCATCCCAATGTACAAGCATTGTACGTTGCAGCTGTAATTTTTGTTCACTCAACTTCAGACGCTGAAGTTATGAATGCTTTTGTTGCGGTAACCTGTTGCTACGAGTATGTAGGTATGTATTCTAAAACTTATATGTCTTAACTTTCGTCACAGAGTTCACTTATCTTTGTTTGAACCAATGGAGACTTATGACATAATCCCAGATTACATGCAGCCCTAGCGTTCCTTCACCAATACCTTGTCCAAAAGTAAATGCATGGCTCCAAATGAATTTGCAATTGTTGACACTGTCTTCGTTCTCTGGGAATTTTTTAAAAATTCGGGCCCTATCTCTCTTTATTGGTTTTGAACCATTCTGCAGGATTAGTGGAAAATTAAATCCGATAAAGTCTCGTAACCGACTCTTTCCCAAACATTGTCACTTAAAAATCAAGCAACTTCAAGTCCTTATCGAAATAATCAGTCTTCACCGTATGTAAAGCCAACATTTGCCATAAGGGTATTCATAACCCTTTTAGCGTTAACGAATTGTAAAAAACAAAAAGTAAAATGTGTACATCGTTATAACGAACTCTCGGACTCAAGTAAGGGTTCTGAGACGCAAAGGCCTTGGCCCATTGTGATTTTGTGTGTCAACATTTTTTTTTTAGATACTGGACACTGAATAATATAGTCACTACCTAATTCATTCGAAAAAAAAAGTATTCATATTAAGCCTCGGGGCAGTCGCCCTCTTGATAGACCTTGTACATTGGTCGTGGATGCGAACTTACTGATATTTCTTCTTAACGTAACGTTTTAATTCTAACCAAAGCAAAACAACGAATAATTGCCTCATTCCAATGTCATTACAAATCCACTTCTCATTAAAGGAAAATCATACGAGTTTTGGTCGATGCCGACTTTGGTTTATCTGAACAAGAGATACCGATGACTAATCCAAGATTTTAATTGATTTTTTGTAATAATTCGAATGACTAACGCATGGGCATTTTTCTTTATTTCTTTATTTCGTGTGCTTTGGCTTGAAGATCCGCGAAGAATCGAGTGAAAGTGAAAAAGGCATTTTTTTTGTATACGAATACAATAGATGTTCGTGTATAAAGTGTACGCGGTTTGTTTTTTTTGCCGGAGAACGAATCATGCAATATTATTAGTTTGCCCTATTTATGCTGGGTGATCATCAAGATGTACATATGTATAGATACATAGGTATAGCACTCACTGTATGACCACTCATGTTGGGACCAACTGTTTTAGTCGACTTCGCTTGGGTAGAATACAAAGTCGCTTAATGTTTATTTGTTTCAATAGACTTATGAATCTAAATCATACTATTTTGGTATGTGTTGTTTACTATATCTGTGGTTATCATATCTTGTATATACATATACACATGTATCTAGATAGCTGTATAAGCTGGTGTATTTGTTGTGCTTATAAGAACGCTAGCGCGCGATTAACGTGGTAACTCAAAATTGATAATCTACTGCATCAAAAACGACACTTAGACTAAGGGAAGTGGACCTATGAGCAACGAATACTTTTGGTCAAGATTCTATTCTGAAACGACAAGCCACCACAGGAAAGCGTACGGATACTGACTACTTACTGCATGCCTACCTCAGATTTCAATGGAAAATTTACTATTAAAGCTCAAAAGTAAATACCAAAATTCTAAGATTGGAAGGAAAATCTGGTCTATTCAGATAAAGAGATAGCCTTCTAAACTGACCTGGGTTTTCTCTGTAATGGATGCAGTGTCTTTCAAGTGGAAACCACCGTCATTTTATGGGCCGCATTTTACAATATTATCAGCAAAACCATACATAAGTACTCCTATGTTGACATCGAGCCTTTGCGCTGCAATCAGCATAGAAAAAATCAAACTTTATAAAGGTGTGTAGACAAATCCCTTTTCTGGGTACGGGACGCAACGATGTATATCGTCTTGGTAGTATCTTTTTCGATAGAGGATCTTTAAATTGTTTATATTATAAATCTGCTGAGATTTCTATCCATCCTAGGTGGTTTCAAAATTAGGAGTCTTCGTACAGGCTCCCATGGGAACTTTTTATGTGTACAATGCACCCGCAATAGGTCGAAATAAGTCTCGGAATATCAAAAACCAACCACCGAAATCACGTTAATCGAAGGTTTGTCTGTCTGTCTGTCTTTGTTTAACTCTAATCCATAAGCTTTTAAAACCCACGTGCATCAGCTACAGTTTGCAACCTCACTGCAGCCTGCCACCCTAAGTTTTAATAAAATAATAATAAAAATTGTCTTTTGACGACGTTTATTATGAGTAGTTCGAGCTTAAAACCCTCATCGCGAACCATAACATAACACTCTGGTGAATCCCGGGACATAAAGGTATCCACGGGAATGAAATGACGGAAAGTCAACCAGAAAGGGCTATCACTGGTCGACCACTCAGTACTCGATTTCAAAAGACAAACTGACGAGAGATGGAGTGCACTGTTATCATACCACATCTCCAGGAAACCCTGGACAAATATCAAGGAAATAAAAACGGGTCACATTCTTGCGGTAAACAGGTCAAACTTAACATTCTTCACATTCTCCACAACGCACTGGCGGCCCACCTTCGAAGAATGCGCTTAAGCACAGACGATTTATTCAGAGGCTGTGGGAATACAGACGTGTAAGAGAACACAACTCATTTCCTATTCGAATGCCCCAGCCTTCACAGAACAAAAAAGACGGCCCTCGGTGAATACTATTTCAACGACCTGAGCGATCACCAAAAGCCATTCTAAAATTGTCAGGATAGTAACACTCACCTAGACCTTTCTCTTCTTTTTGTCTTTTCAGACTGGACATTCCACGTTAGGGGAACACAATGGATTCGTAGAGATCCAAGTGAAGACTGCATCGCGTGATGCAGCCACCTCTTTAACCTAACCTATCTGTTTATGCTATATTCGAGAACACATAATATGCATTCCATTCAGTTGTTAACATAATTTCTGTTCCATTCTATTATATTCTACTATTTTTTTTAAAGCTCCCACCAAGTCCTAAGCAAAAACCTTGATAGCAAGTACTGAGATTACAACCCTTTTTTGACAGTTTTGTGAATTGTATCGACTAAAAATTAAAAAAAACCAAAATAAAGATAAAAAAAATGCACTTACTTAACAAAAAAAAAAGGGTAAATAAACATATGAAGTAATTTTCAGTTTCAAATAACCATACAACAATAAAGCGTAGATTCAGTCGACTGACTAATTAAAAAAGCACAATTTGCGCCACAATAAATATCAGAAATAACAACGTATACAAATATCATTAAGGTGTGACTATCAATTAAAATAAATAAATGAAAATCGATACAATAAATTCATTTAATTACCATAAAATAAAATATAGTAACATGTACACTAGCACAAAAGCAAATGTGTATCCAAGGTCAGGTCACAGCGCAATGTTTTTCACGCACCATAACCACAAGCTGCTCAAGGTAATCTGAAAAAAAAAACATATAGAATTAATCGACATAGAATTGATTAAATGTATTTCATAGGTATTTTCAGAAGTTTCAGATATGCGAAAACATTTTGTGCCTTTAATGAAGAAAATGTTTAATATGTAGTCAGTTTTTAGGTTGATCTGTTTTACGTACAGGTAACGGTGAAATAATTTGAAATAGCACATAATCAGGGTGCGTCTACTTTAATTTTTTCTTTTTGTTTCAAACAACATGCGTAAATGAATATACCCTATGGAATATAGGATATAAAAGCGAAAATATTTTTTGACCACTGTTATTTTTCAAATGTTTGTTTGGTTATAATTCACAATGTATCTGACGTTTAATCTCCATAACAACTGTGACTCATATTTACGAATTCAAGAACACATCAGTAAATTGAAATAAACTTGTTTAACTCGTTATCAGTTCGGAACACCAGCCTAAAGATATTTAGGATTTTTTTTTTGTTATTCTATGGCACGTTTGTATGGAATATATATTATAGGTAGACAAATATTGAATGTCGATAGTTAGTCCTAAAGATATGTACATGAGTTTAACTTTTCTTTCCAAATTAATCGAACACAAATAAATACTTAACACACAATCCGTGATTAGATAAGAAATATATACATTTATACATATGTATGTTTGTATTTTTATTTTATGTCGATTGAAAACAATGGTTTACCTTTGTATGGATGGCAGTGTAAAAATCGCACAATGTTTACCTTTTATAAATTGATAAAATTCAGTTGATAAATGTTCACATACCCACTCTTCTGTAGATAAGCCAACTTATAAAAACTGATAGGTAATTCATCTTCACCTTGGTCAAACAATATAAATATTTTTTTTCTTCAAAAGTATATATTTTTAGGTATACATTTTTCAATATAAATCACGCATCTAAAAAAATATACATGTTTAGAGAAAAGAGGTCTTAATCAATCCTCATTGTCGAATGGGTGAGTGTTGTATGAGTAGTAATTGAGAGTAGTGGAATAAAGAGCAGAGTATTGTAAATTGAAATTTATTAGACGTCGCTTCACTTAAAGCCCCACTTCGTATCTCAAACCACTTAATTGTGAAATGTTTGTATCTACGAGTATCTAAATATATGATTGCAAAATGAATTTTTTTTTTTTTCATTTCTCTGTAGAAAATTGCGTGACCCAGGGGTGTATTAAATTGAAGAAAAAAAAAAACAATTTTTATTTCATTTATGATATTCTGTGCATATTTTTGTGACATTTCGTGTTAAGTACAAAATGTGTTGAGCCGTTTGATGGTCTCTCACGATAAATAGTCACGCTATTGCGAGTGAGAGTACATATCTTAGTATGCGAATTTTTTAATTTTCATTTCAATTAACTTAATTGAAACTATCATATTTTTCTGTCTTCTCTCTAATGTGCTATTTGTTGATCCAAAGATGGAACTTTCAGTTTTCTTTTATCACTACGCGAAAAGCAATTATTGTGGTGGTAGACTGTGTTGTCATGCTCCATTTTAAGCAAGTTTGATAGATACATCTGCCATATTTTTGTGTATGGAATGGTTTCGGCTTAACGCGTTTGAAATATGTACTTTTTCTTAGCAACACGTAATTTTTGTTATCGTTGATGTAAAGAGTACATAAAATTAATTGACAGGATTGCTTGATCGCTTGAAATGTCGTTATAGAGCTTAAACACTCCCACCATGATGTGGTGGCGATGATGTAGTCAGTTCGCTTTTGACCCGACCTTTACTGGTCGGGTCGGGGAACAGCAAAGGCCATCGAAAATAAAATAAAAAACGAACAAAATCTGAGTTTCCTAAACCACTACCATGGTTGTAACCAGTTTTCTATGTTATTTGGAAGATTTTGACTTTTTAAAGTGGGTTTTCTCGTTATATTGCAAGATTTTGGTTTATAAAGACAAACGACATTACCTTTGTGTTTCCTAAAAATCATTTTTCGTGAACATATTTCCTCATCATTACAACCTTCAAGCAGAGCCAAACAGCTCACTCTCGGAAAACCCTTTTTCAAGGAACTTTCTGAGATTTCTAACATAAAATTCAGCAACATTATCAATTTTCTCAACTCCACAGGATGGATATGAAAACTCCAAGCTACGCCCATCAACATCCAGGTCACGTGAGTTGTGGTATCAAAACGGCACATCAGCGCTACTTGTGTCTCTGGAAGGCTCACCAGTTTCAACCACTCCTACCTACCATAACCCTCAAGCATTTAAAGTCAACGCGCATCGATACCTCCTTCGTCTCTTCTCTAATTTCCCTAATGCCCGTGCTCCAGTTTAAGGAATATCATAAACCCGTTTAAATAGAAGCAAGCAACTGGTCATGTAGACTGTTGACGATGTGTGGTGGGAGTGTAAGGCTAGGTTTGGTATATGAGTGCTCTCTTTCTATCAAAGACTGGCCATAATGACCCAGATGTATGACAGCGCTTAATCGATTTCACGGCCGCTTCTGTATCTATTTTCCTGAACACTGTGCCAACGGTGCACTGGGAGTGTGTAGTATTCATACCACATCCACAAATAGCTAGTTCATCCGCTTTTTCGTTTTCGGATGCATGTACCGGCACCTTGTTGATAGTTCATATCGCATTAAGCTTTGTTCTACACAGCTGGACAAGCTTGGATCTTATTTAGATTGATTGCAACACCTTTATGGCTGCTGGACTAACATAGATTTTTGATTGTTTTTCCTAAAATATTTTCTTCTGTAATCGTATCCACCCACAGCTTGCTTTATTGCGACAACCTTCGCTTCAAGGACACTGCAGCCATCATTTAATGTATTTAGGGACACTATTTTTTTCCACTCACGCTTAAGGGCTTATGAATACTCTTATGACACAGCGCAAGTGTTGGTGTAATGTTTTTTGAAATTCTGGTGGGACTTTGCTTCGAAGGTGGTGTCCAGAATAACTGAGGACACTTTGTTGGTGTTGTTTTTGCTTAAAATTTACAATATTTCTTTCCTACTTGATGTCATCGTCATTACTCAGTACCATCAATTCTTCAAGTCATATGACCAACCTACTGCTTGTGTCATGTCAAAACAATAGTGTTCACATCACCACTTCACCACTGCTACTCTTCATAGAGATCCAGTGCCTAGTTTTTCGCGACTATTCTATGTTATGCGTGTTATGTTTTGGTGTTTTTGAGACTCGAACCTATATCCTCGCTTAGTAGTCCAAGGCACTCTAACCACTAAACCAACCACTCATCCCATTTTTCTCTGCTAATAATCCTAATTATGAATCTTTGAGTGAAATGCGATAACGTGAAGAATAGGTAGAGGAGGAAATATCAGTTTCTGTGGCCTTGTATCAGTCTCAGGTCGTTAAAGGATTTCTCGAGATAGCATAACTCTCCAAAATGCAGAGAAAAAAAAAACAATTTCTAAATACATTTTCACTTCCAACGTTTTCCTTTGCACAGCGAATCCGAAGTAATGAGGTTCCTCCTCACCCAGCGACCAACCAATCAAATAGACGAGCAACATTGTGAATTTATTTAAGTCAAAATCTGGGGATATTTGGATCTAATTTTAGAAACTCAAAATTTGAAATGCAAAATCCAAATTATTTGGCACACATTTCCCTCTCATTATCACTACATTCATCAGGCACAGTCTGAGAAGAGTAATCCGATGTCTAACATTGCAATACGAGTCGCTATGGGATTCTTCTTTTATCATCTTTACTCTTGTTATAAACATTCTGATTAAAGCGAAAAAGAAGAACGCATTTTAAAAGACAGTAATAAGTACGTACAAGCATTAGATTATTATTATGTAAGACGAGGAAGTCTCCTTCTATTTAAAATTTCTTTTGACAAAACTGATTAGATTACATAATGGAAATATAAGCCAGTGTAAAACACTGAGTCAGTACGTTGTGGTGAAGAATATTATTTCATGGGATAGAGAAAAGATACAGATACTCGAGTCCCAGGTTAAAAAGAAACCAACGCAATTGCTCAGATACCTTCGTTTGCTCGTATTGCGTGCACGCCTAGTTTTATAGAGCTAGCGGCATCTTGTAATTCTGTGGTAATGAGGCCGGTGAAAAGTGCTAACTTGTCATATTACATACAAATTAGATTTTATTTGTGGTATTTTGTATTGTGTCTGCTTGTGTGTGTTGACAAATATCAAATTAAAGAAGTATGAAATAAGTCTTAATCAAGATAAATCATGGAATGAGGAAGCTACGTCGCAGGCATGCCGTAATAAATCAGAATTGTATGTAGAGATGACTAGGAGATAATTTGATGTTTCTCTATGATTTCTTCCTTCACCTTCTGACTGATACTTTGGTTAATATTAAACGACTCTACTTGAACGCTTATTATAAAAATAGGCAAATATTGGTTGCACTTGCAACTAAAGCGGATTTTTAAAAAATAATAATCGCGCGCTTAAAGGATTATGACGGGATTTGACAGTACGTCCGAAAGAGTAGGCTTAAGGGTAAACTGATGTGCATTCGAAGTATGGCGAGTATTACGGGTGAAATGCAGCTGGCTGTTATGCTAGAGCAGAGTCTGTAGAAGAATCGATAAAACAGTAAGAGACAGAAAACATTTCTTCGGTGTTCAAGCGAGTCGATTGACTTTGCAATGTTTCTGTCACCTATAAGTTTCTTCGCGCGTTTTTTGATTCTATCTAGAATATGCAGCACGGGTATTGGCGCACCAGACCAGATGTGAGCGTTGTACTCAAGCTTTGGGCGAATAAACGCTTTGTAGATTGAAGCCAGATCAGAGGGGGTTAACTATTTTTTTTCATGGTTTGAGGAATCCTAGACATTTCGCAGCATTCTTGGCGACATCGAATACATGGTCGTTCCAACGAAGATCGATGTTAACACACATACCGAGGATGGAAAGTTTTTCGTCTTCGGTGATGCAGGTACCATTTATGGATAATGGTTTGAGGTTTGGGTTTCGCTTGAGAGACAGAAGGCAGCATTGAGTTTTGGAAGCATTAAATTTCGCTCTATGGGGTTCTACACCCCATTTAATTATGCTGTCAAGGTCAGAATTTAATGAGTTTGACATACATACGTTGCCGTTCCTCTACTACGTCCGAAGAACAAGGGACGTGAGTTAGGGAACGAATACGAAAAACTGAGAGTACTGTCATCGGCGAAGAAATGAATTGGATAAGAACTTGCAGACAAGAGATTATTAATAAAAATGAGAAAGAGAGTCGGAGACAAAACGGAGCCTTGTTGGACACCAGCATTTATATGGCGGATTGAAGACTTGAAACCGTCCAAAACCAATTGAATTGAACAGCCCGAAAGGTAGTTTCTAATCCGTTGTTGTCCAAGCAACTTTATAAAAAATAATGGAAACACTTAAGCGGGTCAAAAATCAAAAATCTAATTATTACCTTATGTCCCACCTTTTCGGGACATAAGTCTAGCATTTTTTTTGTTTTTTTTTTTTTCGAAGATAGGACATATGTATACGTAATGTCCAAAATCTGTGCGGAAAACATGTTCGGTGGGACATAAGGCCAAGTAGATTTTTGTGTGGACTTTTGTCACAATTAGGTTGGACATAAGGCCATAATTCATGTCTCATTAGGGTGGAGGAAAGGACTTATGTCCCCGTTCCAATGAAAACATGTTTTGTGGACACCCAAAAATCAAAACAATTAACTAAATATTGGTAGCTATTTTCGCTTTTAGTTTAATTCATATAATTACGTATGTACATACATATCTGTGGTCACAAGGAAAAACAACATAAGTGGTATTGTGTTGTGTGTGACTTATGCTGTTTTTCCTTGTGGCCACAGATATCTGCATACGTAGGTAGTTATTTGTACGCTACAAGTAACTATTTGAACGGTGTTTCAAGTTACATACGCTTTAATTTAGCTCTTAATTTGTTTATTGTCGTGCAAACGTATTGTAAAACAATGTAAACGCCACACACAATTTTTTGCGCGACGACATGGATTTAATTTTAAAGCTTTTTCTTTACCGTGTCGGGTTTTCATTAATCAGAAAAGCCTTTTGTTTTGCATTACTAAAGGAAGTGTCCACCCTATTTTTGTTAAAATTTTGCAATTTCACGTAGTTCATGTTCTAGGTATTGATTTTCCTACTGACTTAGTTTCTTTGTGCATTTGAATGAACAAGTGGACTGAGTTAAATCTAATTCGGATGCATGTAAGAATAGAAGCTAAATACTGGGACAACTTACATACTCACCTTCAAAAAAGTGCACTCACTCATTTCTTTCCCTAATTGTGGAATTGGTAAAGCAACATTGTCGTAGTTCACATATTGTACTTCGTTATACCGAACGATGTTCATTTTTTCCCACCTCCATAGAGGAAGTATTATCGGTCCGAAAAAAATGTTTTTAAGATTTTAACAGAGCTTCACATTACGATACACTAGGAATCGTTTGCATGTTTTCGAGTTGATGTCTGTATGTGGGTTTGTGGTTGTGTAGGTTTACTATATTTTTTTCTTCCTCGATAACTCAAGAATGAAACAGCTAAGATCATGCGTTTTTTTATTTTATTTTTTTATTTGTCAGGATAAGCATAGACTCTAAGTCGAATCGGTCCCGTGGATGCTGAGATTTTTGAAGAAATGTTTTCTAAAAAATAGGTGTGCTGGACAATGCAAGTATATTGGAAACAATTTTCGCTGTAAAATGCAAGACGAGGTGGCAAGTACAGGACCAGTCGATTTTTTATTTTTTTTTAAGTGAAAATCAAAAACAGTCGAATCCCTTTAACTCAAATTTTCCGGGGGACACTAAAATCAATTTGAGTTGAAGCTAAGTCGACTTTTGAAGAAGTTTGAAATATGTAAACTCAAAAGGCGTGCAAAATAAGTGTAAAAAAAAAAAAAAAAAAAATTGTTATGTGTTTTCGTAAAGAAAAATGAAAATGTATTTTGCAACTCTCTTTCTGTTAAGCATTGTTGCAGCGTGGTTCCTTATCTCTGATATAAAAATATTGTCACCATATTTTTGATAATTTTCTTTTCGAACACGAAGATTGCTGTATGTATGTACCTCCACCCACAAGTCACTTAGTAGATTTTATCGCCACTAGCTTATCTGCAAGTTTATTAGCTGCGATATTGCAGTGAGTTAATAACCAAAGTCATGTGACACATGTATAGACAATTTTTAAGACTCCAATGAATTTTTTTTAATGAAAATTAGTGAGTATTTTTTATATTTTTTTTGAATTTGTGAAAAGTTTATTTTTGAAAAATCATGCAAGAATTAAGTATACTGTGCAGTCTGTGCAGTCAAAGAAAAAAATTTAATCAATCATTGTGTCCAAAGAAAAAAAAAAAAATATATGAAAATAAAATAGTGTACTCGTTCATAAGAAAACGGCTACTGGTATCAAACCACGTAGAAAGGGATAGAAATCTCAGGAGTTGCTTGTTATCAACAATTTGAAAGTCCTCAAGCCTTTGAGAAGAGTTTTTTGTTTTAATTTTTGAACTTTTTTATTGATGCCTTCATACAGTTTTGTACAGAGGTTTTAGCTTATTTATTCGCACTTTTACCTAAGATATTTGATATCCTTAGCTACTCTTTTTCCTTTTGGGCCGCTGCCGCCATATCCCAGGGAAATGTGCGTTGGACTACTAGAGCAGGCTGACACACGTTCGATTTTTAGCAAAACAACTTAAAATTACTTTTGGGAAATCAAGAGTATAATTTGTAATAGAAGGCTTTGAACAATGGACAAATAGACTTTTCTTAATAATTCAGTATTATCAGATCGTACAAGTTACCAATTTTGTTCGTAGACACAGGGCTTTCTAAAGATTAATGGCACTATAAAACGTTTTCAATACCTTTAAGTTACAAAGTTTTTAATCTACGGTTATACTTTGAACGAATTTTATGATGTGATGGTGTTTTTTGTTTTTTTTACCTTAAAATCTCAACGTGTTTTTGATAAAAAAAGCAATTATCGTAAACTATCACTTTTGTATGTAGTATAGTTCCTTTAATTATTATTCCTAATTTCTGTACTCGAACTTTATTTTTTAATTATCATTTCCTTATTATTCTATGTTCCTACAATACGGGTATACTGCCCTTTTGAAAGACCGCACAAAGAAAAACTCCAACACATTGAAAACAATGCCCTGACACTTCAGTCATTCGTCACGATCTCTCGAAATAATTACAAATTTCCTTTCAATCGTAAAATCGTTCTCTGGTCACCATATGGTGTCGCCGGAAACTTTGCAAATCACAAGTGCAAATAATGCCCTCTCTGCAGCAAATTTATTATCCGTTTGGTTCAAACTAGCAACAGATGTTTATATGTTTTATAGTTTCACAAAAAACGGATAACAACAAAAAAATCTACCGATCAAGAAGAAAATCACTTTAAATAGGTTCGCTTATGTATGTGTATCTAATTTCATTCGATGTCATTGATATCGAGAACCCGATGAACAAAAGAAACCGTCATCCAGCTGTGCTGGAGGAATAATGGAATTCGTCTTTTCAATGGCGGTTATTAGACCACACACACAGTCCCTGTCTGTTTGTGGCTTATAAGATAAGAGTGAAATGAAAATTAATTTTGTTATGTGATGATTAATATCTTAACCAATAGGAATTCGGGAATGGATCCGTATCAATGCCCTTGAAGAATTCTTCAGTAATAAAAAAAAAAAAAATGCATTAATAACTCCATTACTCAGCTAACATGTTTTTCACAACAAATTAGAAAGCAAATTAGGGGTTGGTGATAAGGAACCATTTAACGTTTATTTATTTTAATTTATAAAATCCACCCCTAAAGATATGGCATATCTTCATCAAGTGTTGAATGTACAAACATGTGCGACATTTGTTAACAATACGTATTAATGTTTTGCTTTTAGATTCAAGTGGTGGTCCTCAACTTGAAACGAGACAGTTGGGAAAAAGTGATAAGTTTTGAAAATTCACATTCACGGAGAGTGAGTGAATGATACTTAAGTGGTCAATAGGTAGTAGGTAAGTAGGTAGGTTGATGGCTGCCTTGTAAGATGCTTCGACGGCGTATGTAGACCACTAGATTAGTCCATTGCATCCAAAATAAGTTACCAGTGAGGGAAAAAAATGAAAAATACAGTTGAAAGCGGACTCCTTGACTGAATTCTATCAAGATTCCGAAATCTAGTGATAGACGGATTCAACTTCGTCCTCATCGTGTTAACAACAAAGTGGCCCTTTAGGATACCTGAGATAGCTCGTGTTTCACTTTGACCAAGAATCTTCAGAGATATAGACATTTAGTAGATCAAGAGCCAAAGGGGTCTGGACGTTTGAACGTGTGTCCACTTCGATCCAACGTATATTCACTCTGTTAAAGTTCTTATTGTTTATCCCTTTTTTTTTTTAACAAAACTGAGCTGGATACCAGTATCTGCAGCAAATTTAGGTTAGGTTAGAAGGCTACTCCCGCTAATTAGGCCAAAATGTAGGCTCATTGTGATACCAAAATGTTGAATTTCCCTTGCAAGGCAAGAAGCTATGAGTAACCTTATGGTACAGACACCCTGTGCAGGACCATTCAGACCCACAGACGGAGCTCTTTGTTTTGTACATATCGAGTTTGGGTAAATCGCTTAGGTCTTCGTAGAAATATTCTCCTAGAGTTTGCCTTCTTAGCCTTAAAAAAGGCAGGGTAGGTGCAAAGAAAGTAAGTGACCGTTTCTTCCTCTTCCTCGTCTCTACTGCTTATGCAGAAATCGTTGGAAGAGACGCGCATTCTAGTAGCGTGACTACCTATCAAGCAATGCCCTGCGAGAGCACTTATATATTTCCTATTTATGGACAGAAGTCCTTCTGTTCGCTCCAGATTCAGGTTAGGCCAGATCTGTCTCGAGGAAAGACAAGTGTTGATATTATTTCACCTACTTTTTGCCATTCTTCTGACTTTGGTATCGAGGCGAGATTTTATCAATTCTAGAGAGGCAGGTCCCCCTCTGCTCCCTCCTTCGCTCGCTCATCCATTTTGCAGTTGTCCTGAACGGCCCTGTGTCTTGGAGCCCAGCACAGGGAGACTAAGAAGATTTAATTCTGTAAGTTCATATGCACCCTTATTTTATGAGATGTGATTGTGCCAAAGTACCCAATATGATATTTTCCTTTAGCCTTTAGTCATTGATATATTTTTTGCAAGGTTTAAACCTTAGTGTTGTTGAATCCAGAGACTTAATGACCGCCTGGGAATGGCTGTAAATACATGGTTAGTACCTCTAGGGTAGTTCTTAATATGGGCATTACAAATTTTAAAAATTTGTTAAATTTTTTTAGAAGTATGGCCTGTGGACTTATAAGCCGGTACGCGAAGGCAGGAAAAACTCCGCTTCCTATCGACGGAAACGGGAGAACTTCTACTTTTTGTTTATATGTATCTTTTCTGCTTACTGTCGTAGAATTCCTGTCCACTACAGTGGAATACGTTTACTACGACTTCGCTTATAACGACTAATCGCTTTTAGCGACGTGACACAACAGTATGTTTGCATACCAAAGCAATGTTCAGATTTTCAGTTCGTTTTGTGCGTAGTCCGGTTAGAACGACTGAATGTCGTCGATTAGAACGTCGGTCCCTTGATCGTCGCTATATCCGGATTCTACTGTACTTATCTCTGAATCGCCCTAACAAATTGTCGTCTTCTAATTTCTCAATACATACTCGTAACTTGCACCGTCTGCTGAAAGAATCACCGACCAAAAATAAAAAATAAAAAATTTAACAATCCCCTGTGAGGAAAAGAAAACCAAAATCGGAAGCAGCTGCTGCTTGTGATCGAGCAATGTTTGCAAAGATAACGAGTTAAGAAAAAAAAAAAACAAACAACGCATTCTAAAATGTGACCTAAAAAGAATTCTTTGTAGCAGTGACATACCTCGAGAAATTACCGTCACTTCCCGCACTCATGTAGCTCAATTAAACCCCCAACATAAAATTCAGAGTTTAAAAAAATAAATAAATCGACTGAAATATTTTCACACACCTCTGCTGGGAAATTGAATTTCAAAAAAATACCCAAATGCCAGTGACACGTTTAGGATTTTTTTTTTTTTTCTGCTGTTCCATATTTTATGCGTGCTTCCTCTTCCATTTAAAAATAAGAATACATCGCGCTTCAATAAGTTTTGTATTGTACTCTCCCCTAAACAAAAGCGATTATGTTCTTTAGTTTCCTGTTCTATTTTTTTTTTTTGGAAGCAGACAATTCTGTGTGGTGGCACTATACAAATTCCTACCTGTCATGGTATTGAATTTTTTTTTTCTGGTTTTTGAGTGAAATTACTTCCTTTCAATGTTTTTCATTTAGAACGAGGAATAAATTCCCTAAATTATTCGCTCCCTTTTAAGGCAGGTATTCGTATTTTGAGTTGTTCTTGCTTGTGGTACACAAATAAATAGTAGCAGTGGAAACTTTATGTTGTTATTCCCTTAAATGTGGTACCTCGTGGGTAACATTAAAGAAGATTTTATACTTAACTTGTGTGACTCATTGAATGATCATCATTTCCTCACAAGATTTTTGGAAAATAAGACGTAGATTCTTTACGAAATGAGTCATTGAGTTTGGATTTTCTAAAATAATGTTATAAAAAACAAAAAAATTGTTTTGAAAATAAATGTTATAAATATAAATAGGTGGTGATGTTTGAAGGTCACGTGGAGTGGAAGTATTGGTAGACTACTAGTCTAGGTTGCTAGCGATTGTTGATTCAAGTTTGTATTTAAATTATTTACGACAGTGGTATGTAGTTTCTTTGCATGACTAAGAAATATTGAAGGGTTAACAAGTATTTTTTTTTTTATATGGTTATGGACCTAATACAAACTTGTTAGTTATAAAGATAGATCGGGTTTGTCCCTGAACATTGTTCATATCTCTACTGTAATTGCGTGGCGAATATATCTTCGTGCGAAAGGTGATGTTGTAAACAAAAACAAATACGTATTTCTTAAACAACAACTGACGTATGCTATGCTAGCATAAAGTTCTGGAATATAAGACGTTTAAAAAAACAATAATTGACCTCACTATTGCTGTATAGATCCAATAGTGAGGTCAAATTTGATGTACAAAGTACTATTCTGGTGGATAGCGCTGGGCAAGAAAAGTAACGCTGATCGTCTGTAAACAATCCAGAGATTATCAAGCATCTGTCTAATGCGTGCCCACTTACTCCCTATTGATATCTATGGTGGAATTCTCACAGTTGAATAACACTAGATAAAACAGGCCACCCTAGGATCCTGTACAGCAATATTACTATTCCTGGCAATACGGACTACATATATCGTCCTTTCCATCGACTTCAATGTCAAGTATGTACAAGACAAGAATTCCTAGCAAAAGTATTTGGGAATCTGGGGGTCTTAAATGAATCTGCGGTAGAGAAATACACGGATCGATTGAAAACAGCGTATGGTACGGAGGCAGGACCACTCAATGTAAAGATCACGACACTGTTGTATATTTTTGGCGGAAATAACGGCAGTCGAAGCTGCGGCTTAGCTTTCAATTAATTCGGTAGAGGGTAGGGCTATTGTACTATATATACATAAATATATAGTCCGGCAGCGATAAAAGCCTTGGATTTACACGGTCCAGGTTGGTAAAGCAAAAACGGACATGCCGGGCAACTACAGAGTGGACGAATTGGCAAGAGGGGTTTGGTCAGAACCTTTCTGAAAATAGAGGGAACCGCCTACTTTAATAAACCTACAATAATGTCAACACTTGTCGAAGCAGATCTAGCTTTACCTGGACCTGAAAATAATAGAAAGAGTGATGTAATTTTATAGGAAATATATAAGACACGCCACTAGAATGGGTGTCCCTTCCCACGATTTCTACAGAGGTTATAGGAGCGAGGAAGAAGAAGAAACAATCACTTTCTTTGCACCTGCTCTGCCTATCAAGGCTGAGAAGGCAAGCCATAGGGGAGTATTCCTATAAAGTCCTCAGCGACCTAGCCAAGCTAATGTGGAACAGGAAAGGGTTTGCATTGACACCTTGAAAAGGAAAAGGTTCCTGGTGCTGGTGATTCGGTACTCCAGCCAATTCTAGTTAAACAGGTTTAGTCTTGAAATTTAATAAGTTTTGGGTAACTTCTGCTGAATTATTGGTTCATTCGTGAAATATGGTTTAGATGAGATCATGGTTATGTTTTCGAACGTTATGCTCTTGGCGAATGGGGTTCAGTGAAGCCACGTGACAGGGTTGGAGAAAGCAATTGCTTTTCAGACTCCAGATTAGATTTTAGATTGGATTTCATCTTTATTTAGCTCATGATACTCCCACAGATGTTCAGAAGGGTAGAAATTAGACGTCTGAAGTGGATAAAACAAATGTTTTGAGATGTTAAAAATTAAGCACTCTTTTCCAGTACAAGCCGTATGCTTAGGGTCGTTGTCTTGGAATGTCAAACAAGATGCTAATTTCAATTTCTACGCAGACCCAATGATCCTGATTTCTACAATTTGCTTACTCCCACTCTGCCCACTTAATATGGCGTTTACCGATTAAATTTTTTGGAAGTAACTTACAACTTATTTCAAAACTACTTTATTGACTGCTTACTTGGTATTTGTATAGCTTTGGTTCTTCAAGTTCTCACAACATTCCTAAAACGAAATTTACCCTCGCTAATGAACTTTGTAAATGAAAGTCAATCACAATTAGCGTTAAATTGATTGGCGGCGAAGACGGTGGTTTCTAGTTCGTTTCCAAGAACAAATCGATGCAATAGGAGTCAATTTTTGTTTGGGAAACAAAAATTCTCAATCTGTCTGGGCCATACCAATAGCTAGAACAGCAATTTGTCTAAAGTACCACATTCTTCTATTACAGCGACGGTCATTTACCCGTATATCAACTCCAGCAGTAGGTACTATGACCGACCACCTCATCTAATATGGATAACATGAATGACTTCTGAATAATGAAATGGCGCTGAGGTTTCTCCTCGTTTGTACTTGTTGCGACGACGAGACTTGTCTGTTCTTAAAGAACAGTTAAAGTGAAATTAAGTGGAATTTTTATTACCCCTATAGAAAATTGGAGAAATTCTCTTCTCTCCCATTACAAGTGCTTATGCTTATTTTTTCCTCGATAACAACAAAATCATACTGAGGTTAGAAAGAATTCAAAAATGATATGATGTCATTTGACTGTCGTTAACCGGATGTAGAATGTTTGTTTGACTTATTTTTGCAATAATATGTACAAAAGTGTATGTTTTGTTAAATTAAATCTAATTGTATTCTTTTTTTCTTTTCGTTTCAGGTGAGTTGATAATTAGGAATACAAAACGAGTAAGAGGGGGAAAAAGGTAACCAGAGTGGATAGAATTTTTAGCACGTATTACTTACGTACATATGTAAGTGGCTATTTTGATCATTGACTATATGGCGTGAGACGTATCAAAGTTGCCGTTTTGTCATTTCTGACACAAGTTTGATAATGAATAATATCAGTTAGGTGTCTATTTCCAAGAAATCGATTAGCTTTCATCTAATAGAACTACTACAAAGTTATTACGCTATGAATGCAAATTACCTTTTGTTGTGCGCATTTTCTATGATAAAAACAATTTTTCTGTATTGTTATATGAAACTTTAAATAAAATGCAAAATCATATGGAAAGCAAAGGTAGTTCGGTGTGAGAGTTCTGAGGGCTGCGTAGTCTGTAACATCTGACAATTACAATGAAGACAGTGCTTTTGATAGCGCTTTACAATTCCTATCATCAAAATACATTTTTCTCGCGTTGGTGTATTATAACACTTTACTTTGAGGGGGGGTGTTTTTTTTTTCTTTAAGTACATACATATTCTCATGATAATCAACACAGAAAAATTCCATTGGCGTCTTAAGGAACTAACGCCATCATGTGCTCACCGATAATGATCTTTGCTAAAAAGCGGAATTCCAAAAGTCAAGTTATCCTTTTCTCTATACATAATGACGAAATGTGATTAAATTGAGTTGATTTAAAAAATGACAACGTAGCAGTCAAAATAAAGAGAATATGACATTTTTCTCTAGATTCTCCCAGTTCCCTCGGCTTCTATCCTAATATTGTACCTACATGTATGTACAATGAAACCTGCCTTAACGGGTGCCTCGCTTGTACGGATATCTAAAGGGTCTTCCATTAGGGACTTCCGAACTTTGACAGTTGATAGCGGCCATATTGTTGAAGCTCCATTTGTCAAATTGGCTGCCATTTATTCAGTCCGTTTTGCCAAATCACCATGGATGGATATAGTGTTCAACAACACGTGCAAATAATAATTGTTTTATGTTTTATCAAAATGGGTGTTCTGTTCGGGCAACGTTCCGCGCAGTTCGCCTATTTTCACGGTCGCCATAATCGTCCTACCGAGAGGACTATTCGCAGTGTGGTGGATAAATTTGAGTAAACGATCAACCAACACCCGTAAGTCGACGAAACGCAAGATTTGCCGCTGTCCGTGAGAGTGTGCAGAAGAATCCGAGGCAGTCGATTTCGCGTCGCTCACAAGAACTCGCTCTTTCGCAGACCACAACTTGGCGAATTTTGCGTCGTGACTTGGGCCTGCACCCGTACAAAATTCCACTGACCCAGGAGTTGAAGGAAAACGACCATAGACAACGACGTGTGTTCGCTGAATGGGCTGGAGAGAAGCCGCGGCGAACATTTGAACGATGTTATATTCCATACATAATGGTATCGATAGGCCTTTCAATCGAATAAAAATTGTCGACGATATCTCACACACATTTTGTTTTATTTAAATTTAACCCTAGAAGGGTAACCATATTTTTTACAGGTTACAGGTAACCATTCGTCGATTCGACGAAGTAGTATTCAACTCCAATTCTTAGGAAAAGTTTTTGACGAATTCTGGTAAATTTTAGTAATTTATCTTTATCAGTTAATTTTTTAATTATAAAGCCAAAAAAATTGTTTTTTTCTTAAATATATGAGTCTTTGTTTTTAAAAAACAATTTTGAACTCATGTTTTTGAGATTGTGTAAGTTTTTTTTTAAAAATAATTTAAAAAAACGATACATTTTTCATGAAAAACTAAAAACTTAAAAATTAATTCATCAAATAATACAGAAAAATTAAAATCACAAAAAAATAAATCATGTTGAGCATTTGGTGCAAAGTTCAACATTATGCTCCCCGCATATGACTTGGCTTGGTCATACGTCATTTTGCATATGGACAATTTTCGGAAAATGGAATTATTTTCGACTTGCCGAATCTTCCTCTACTTCCAAGATGCCTTCCGGGTCATTTTCTGGCTCATTTTATTCGAAATTTGTGATATCCTCGCAGTCGCATGCATTCAAAATTTGTTCTTTTTCCTCATCCGGAATAACCCATCTCAAAACCATTCTAAAACTAAAATATACAACGTAATTTGTAAAAAAAAAGTATGCACACAAAAAAATGTAATCGAATACAAAAAGTTACGTTAAAGGTAACCTTCGTCGTTTCGACGAACATTGGCGCAGTTTTTTTTTTTTTAATAAAAACAACACTTTCTTAAGCAGCTACGCAATCGAACGTCGACACACTGCAAGTACTTAGGGATGACCAGGGTGACACAAAGAGAAAATGCGATCAGAAATAAGAGTAAAGAGATAATCGAAAAACTAAAATTGTTGTTCGTCGAATCGACGAAGGTTAACATTCTAGGGTTAAAGATCTGAAGCGCATAATGAAAGACCCTTTATATGAAACCATTATTCCCTTAAACGGGCACTACATTGCAGATAAAATCTTTAAAGAAAAGTTCCCCTTGAACTGGCAGACTGAAAGCTTTGGAACATTCTTTAATGATGAGATGCAGAAGATGGATATATCGAAACATTTTCTTCCACCTGCAAATAAATAAGGTTTTCCCCTAGTAAGTCAAAATAATTCCAAATCGCAACATGCTCTTGGGTTTCAACAACTTCGTACATTTAGTTTTGATTAGTGAACATACCGATTGTACTAGTGGGGAGAACAATCGCTGACCACATTGAAGAAGTTTCCTTGTTCCTTCGCAGGCAGATTTTGTTTTTTGTTTGATACTACCTTGATCAAAAAGTTTCAGAATTTTATTTAGAAACTTGAAAATACGAATTTATTCTTAGTAATCGATATTGCCCCATTCAAAGTACTCTCCATGCACTTATACCAGCGTTGATCCAATCCTCGAAACATTTTTTATAATTGGATTTTGGCATAGCCGTCAGAACCGTCTTCGATTTTTTTTACTATCTCTTGGCTGCTAAAACGCGTTCCCCAGAGCGGTTTCTTGACTCGATCGAACAGGAAGAAATCGCAGGGACCCAAATCAGCCGAATTCGGTGGCTGTTGGATGGTATTCGTACTGTTTTTGGTCAAAAATTCACGAATAAGAATGCTTTTGTGCGACGGTGCGTTATCGTTATGCAAAGTTGATCTCATTTTTAATATTGCAAAAAATCGAAAACACACGGAGCAGATGTACTCTCGACAGCGTAGCTTTTACAGATGTTAAACTATGACGCTAAAAGGGAATGTTAATAACAGATGTGTCTACCTAAAAAAGAAACTAGAATCAGATGACTGAAAGCGCCGCACGGTAGTCATTCCTGAAACTTTTTGATCAAGGTAGTACTACTGATTAAAAATACTGTCGTCTTCCTTAGCCGGACACCACCCTTCAAAGCAAAAATGTGCATGTCCGCTCAAGATAGGTTGCATTGTACAAAAAAAAAAAATAAACAATTGCATACGTACGTTTGGAGTCGATAATTCGCCATAATCCGGAGAATAAATAAATCAATGACATTGAAGCTAAATGATGAATTTAGGATTCTTAGAAAAAACGAAATCTAAGACGAAGAATGGTACAAAATGAGTGAAACTAATACAATCGATCAAATTACGTTGACATTTTCTTGATGTCATTTAATTGATTTTTAATAGTTACACTTTTTGCCACGAAATATGAAAATATAGTCGAATTAAACAAAATAAATTATTCCCGGACACATCCTTAAAGAATTACCACAATGTAAATGCAAAGTGAACAATCGAAAGTAAAAGAGGCGCGCATATAGTCATTTTTCATTGATTGTTCTTTTTAACTGTTTCGTGAGCATACACATACAGATGCCTACATATGTACCATAGATATGTACCAATAATATATCCACTAATGTTGCACTATTAACAATTTAAATCCACATAATGTACTTGTTCCATTTTTCCCTATTTTTATGCCATCTTCTACACAAACTCAAATACACACATGTGTTTTTATGTATGTATGTACATACATATTTATGTACAGATATGTTATATGAAACATAAAACTGCCTTAAGTGCACTGCTTATGCATACATAAAATGTGTGACTATTATACGTTGCATGCTTCTTCATGGTTGCCTTGTACTCGTACTTTAATTGCAAAGCGGAAAACAAAACATAAAAAAATAAATACATCCATACATAAATACTAAGTGTGATGCAGCACCAGTAATGCCCTGCATGGGTATGGTGACAGCTTTTGTTGATTTATCATTTTCACAAAAAATTGTAAATATGTCATTTATGTAAATGAATTGTTTAGTGTTAAAAAGAATTAGCTAAAAAAAAATGCAGAGTTTTTAAAATATTTATGTATGTATTTTGAATAGCAAAAGCAGTGAGTCTTCCTGTTTTAAAAACTTCTTTGTGAAAGATATAGAGCATACATACATACATGTCTACATAGATTAGATAGTCATATTTGATATTCAGTTTTAAACATAAGAATAATGACAAGAGCCTCAATTAGACATTGTGGAAGGCATACATAAAGTTGCATCTTCTTCGGCGTTAATCGACGAAAATATTTAAAGTAGCCCTCTCATGCACTGCGGTTTCATTAGGAAACCTATTGTGTGCTCAAGTCTAGAATAATTTGTCAATCCAGAGATTGTGAAGGAACTTTCTATAGAGGCAATTTTAAAGCAAAGCATTTTCTTTCTCTTACTCTGTAAAGAGAGTAAAATATTTTGAAAGAACTTGTAGCAGTGTATTGGATTGCAAAGCATGCTGAATCAGGATCAAATCCCTTCAAAAGACTAAACGTTGTTTCGCGGTACTACACCCCACAGAAGATCTGTCTCTATTGTCATGAAAACCTTTCAAATTCGCTGTTTCGAATCAGCAACACACTCTGTACGAACAGTTGTGAGAAGTTATGCCTTGGTCCTCTAAGGGTTACTGCCCCGAATTCTTTACATACTTATGTACTCTATGTCTTTGTTCTTTAGAAGAATTTTACTCAATGTTACTTTAGGTTGCCGATCATCTCTTATAAAGATGGCGGAGCAGTTCAATATTTACCCTTTGTTGGGTCCCGGGGCTTAGAGATATTCCTTCCAGGGAACTGTAAGGCAAATGAACTGGCCAGATATGGAACAAATATTCTCAAGCTTCCAGAAAAAGGCCTCCATGTGAACTCAAATTCAAGCTGAATGAGAGAAAAAATTCTAGGTGGACAAAGCAGATTTGGTCACGGTTGGATCTGAAACGCTCTAAGAATTGAATTTCTCTCAACAAATCGCGTATCAGATCCGTAATAGGTGTCATCACGGGACACTGCCTAATAGGCAAGCATGGAAAAAGCCTTGACATTTTTGTAGAAGCTGCATGGACGAAGAGGAGGAAACAACTATTCCCAACCTCCTTTGAAACTGCTCAGCTCTCTCCCGCGAAAGAAGACTCCATTTAGGAGAATTCTACTTCACGACTTAGGCGGTCTGAGAAATACAGATATCAGAAACCTCCAATTGGTTCAACGAGTAGGTAAGAAGATCTCTCCAGATCTATATGGTATCACAATGGACCTATCACTGGTCTAAGTGTGCTGACAACCACTTCAACCTAACCTATATTACATCTTAACCATTAGGCCAACTTTTTATTTTTGGAAAATCTTTTGTGCAACAAAATCCAGCACAGCCTGTTAAGTTATTCTTTACGGGTTCGTAGAGCTAAAGGAGCTGACAACTGGACTGTGCCAAATCCACTTCTTTTATGAGCTTCTAGAATGTTTAAAATCGACAAATGCTATTCATGTTGTTGGCATCCTTGTTCGTTCTTCTGATTCTTCCTAATCTATACAAATTTTATTTACTGCAATTCTAACGCTATCATTCTTGGAAATCATTCAAGATTATCACGTTTCATCTGAAGCATTCAACAAAGAATTAAGAAGATAATCAATTATGTACATATTCATTTTCCATTGATTTCAAATTCTGATACGGTCATTTGTGGATGCTACCATGTACATATGTAAGTGCACAAGGTACAATAAGTAGACTTCACAGTTGAAAGTTGGCTCTTCTAATTTTCTTTTATCTTCAGCATGCGTAGTAAATTGAAAGAAAAAGGAATTCCATCCAATTCGCAGTCAAAAGAAAAAGAGAACAAAGATTTTGCTAAAAAAAAGAAGAGTACCTCCATTTTTAGAACCAAAAATCAATCCAACGGATGCTACAGCAATTAGTGTAGCGTAACTAAACCGATTAAACAGCATGCTGGCACATTCAGAGTAAGTCTGAGTTAGCTCACATTTGATGGTGTGGCATGCAGCTGAACTGCAGGAGGTATCAACGTTGTTTTCAATTTAAAAAATCTTTCAAATGACAAACATCATAGGTATACAGTAAACGGTTCAAGAATATAACTACGTACATACCTTGTTTTTTATTTGTTTACACCAATAGGTCACATGTTTAAAAAAAAAAGTACTTAACTCTCAAGAATTTGGAAACGTTTGTCTGAATTTGATGGTTCATGTGTTTCATGTTTAATACTTACAATGATTGAAGACTACTATAACACATTGTCTTCAATATTTATATACACAAGCGATTTTGTTTTGCCAAAATAAATACTAGTCGACTCCGTATTTTGCAACGAAATTCTATTTTCTTTGTCGTTTCAAGGAATGTTTTGTCTACATAGCAGCTTCAGACGAGTATATTCCAAGATTTAAATTCGCCTCAGCAAACATTCGAAATTGCATTTTTGGCGCTAATCCTTGTTTATTTTATGTGTCGAAACAGATGGTATTGTAGAGGAGAACAGAGGAACTTTGGCAACGCCTGAAGGAGGAACAAAGTGTGGCATACAAACGTATGCATATTGTACCCACATCTGGCATCGAAAGAAACATTTAAATAAAGAGAACCACATATAAATTCGTTAAAACGGAAAACGAGTAAAAAGACAATTTTTAAAATACAGTTTGACCTCTTTTATCCCGATCTCCAATAGCCGGCATGCTCTACTATCCGTAGTTTTTTCACAGAGCTTGTATTTTTAATTTTGAACTCTCCAATATCCGGAAAAATATTCGCACACAATGAACTTAACCGTTATGTCTAGTCTCTATCTACAGATTCATTTGCATTTTACAGAACATTCGAAAAAAAAAATTGTTTACACAAATCCAAATGTGTACAAAAAATTTGTTTTCCATAATTTTTCTTGAATCTCTAATATCCGTAAAAATCGATTATCTGGAATCATTCCGGATAAAGGAGGTCAAACTGTATTACGGATCACGTTTTGAGGAGTTGAGTTGGCTTATTCCAACTTTAAGATCAATGGGAACCTTTGGTGAAATGTTACAAGTCATAACACTAGTAACTCCAGTCAATCTTGAAAAATCACAGTCACAGCAGAATGTAACTTTGAACGCATTTGTGAACCTCTAACGTGCGATTATTTCAGCCAATTAAATAAGAACAACAATCAACAACCCATATTTCTATAGATATTGCATTGCGTGTACAATTATATAGTGTTGTATATTTTATTTCGTCGCTCAGTGTAAATGCAGTGTTCTGTTTCATTGGATGCATGTTACCCCAGCACGAATGAGAAGAACAGCATGCAGCTGTTTCTCTGTAGACATTTTTATCAATTTTTCTGGTTAAAAACGATCCATTTATGACGACGACGACGATCGCATTATTTATATGTCTGCTACTTTGGCCTTTGACTCCGATGTTAGGGCGTAGCCGTTCACTTTTCTTCCACTGAAGTCAAGTTTATACAGAGTTCCGGGAGTAGTGTTTACATGATGTGTGATGCGACCCCAGATGACAACTACCAAACGGCCATTATTAGTGCGGAGAACACAATTGTAGTGTGATATCTAACCTCCTACTGTGTTAGATAGACGCCATTGACTTCACACCCTACGGTGACTGCCGCAGCTGCAATTTTAATTGTATACAAGTATGTATTGCGAAATTAAATTAATGAACCGCAGTATCGCCAACATTGCACCCCACAATTACTTTTGAGAAAACTATTACGTAAATATGTTGATATCCATATCCAAGCCCTTATCGAAAAAAGGGAATGTACGGGTTTCAGAGGCTTTATCATGCTTGACCCACAACCATGCATGTGACCAATTTATTATTACATATATTCCCATTGAATTGTAAGTGATTTGAAGAAAGTTTCGAAATCTTTTACAAAACATAAACGGAATTAGTTTTTACCGTGAAATAATTAAAATAATGTCGGTGCCTATATACATCAATTGCCTGCCATAATGACCACTTTAGGAAGGTGTGTGCTTTCGAATGCATTGAAAGAGTGAGAGAAAAGAAACATTTCTTCGGTGCTTAAGCAAGTCTATGGACTTCGCAATTTTCCTTTCACTTATACCTAAGTCTAAACGCCCGTTTTCGGAGCACGAGGTCAGATTTAAGCGTTTTGTGTCTTTTAACGCTTGATAAATTGTGGCCTGATCAAAAGGGGTAAAGTGTTTTTTTTTGCATGGTTTAAGGAAAACTCGACATTTCACAACATTTTTGGTGACTTCGAATATGTGGTCGTTCTAACGAAGGGGATTCTTTTCTTATCGAGGTTTAGGTGACAGAAGATAGCATTAAGTTTTGAACGCATTAAATGCCACTATATTAATTGAACCCTATTAAATTATGCTTTCGAGGTCGGAATTGAATTACAAAAACATATGTACGTTTCCGTTCCTTCTCCACAATTACATTACAAATAAAAAATGAGTTAGGGAATGGGTATGAGAAACGGAGGGCTATGTCATCAGCGAAAGAATGAATTAGATTAGAAGTTGCACATATGTAGGTGACTAATTAATTAAAATGAGAAAAAGAGTCGGGGATAAAACGAAACCTTGGGGAACACCATGGTTCATAATCATTCTAAGCAACTAAAATTGAACGATCTAAAAGGTAGCTTTTTATAACGATGCCATATGCATGCATTTCCGAAAAGGAGCTTGGTGCCAAACTCCTTCAATTACATTTAATATATCAAGCGCAATCATTTTACTGTCACTAACATTATGGAGAGATCCGTATCACTTTTCTGTGCTATATGCCTTCAAACCACCAGTGGACCTTTTGCAATGAAAACTGTAGGTATTTGAAGATTTTTTTTATTTTATATAATTCCCTAGTGCTTAAGGAGTTATGAATACTTTTATGATGTTATTCACACAGCGCTAGTGTTGGTGTAGTGATTTTTGAAACTCAGGTGGTATTAGGATTCAGTTTTTTGCTCTTAGAGTTGTGTCCAGAATGACGGGAGAATTATTGGTACTGTTACCCTTCCTTATAATTCACAGTATTTCTTTCATAAATCAAGATATTTCTTAAGTTGACGATTTATAAGCATTTCCTGGAGTCGGTAGTTGGAGTGAGAAGAAGATTTGCCTGTTTAGGGACGAGCTGGAAAACTGCAGCTCTTCATTTTGTTGAAAAAAGACCAGAAGAGTAGAATAAATGGATAAGCTTACGATGTAGTTTTGCCAACGTGGAGACATCTAAACGAGCGGATTTGTAAATGATGAGACCTCTCACTCACTCAACAGTATCGGTGGCACTATCAAACGTATTGATTTCATAGGCTTATTTAAAAGAATTAAACAACAGGGTTTAAATATTTCTGTGGCCACAAGGAAAAACAGCATAAGTCACACACAACACAAGTCGACTTATGTTGTCTTGTAGCCACAGATTAATTATATCAAATTTAACTGAAGCCGTGCCAAAAAGTCACACCGCTTCACATTGCGTAGCCAAGTTTCAGCTCTTTCTCTACATTTATATTCTCATGATCGATATTATGTTTCGAATGGCTTCTTTCAAGCCCTATGCAGGATTTTAGGTGAACTCTTTGTCATCACATCCCCTGCACAAATCATCCGTGTCCAGTCTCAGTCTTCATGCATGGTATTTTAGCACATTATTCCCAGTGATTTAACATGGCTGAAGTGGAACATTGTATCCACCAAGGATATCTGCATCTTTAGCGACAGCCAAGCAGCTTTAAAATCTCTGACGGTCCTCAACTGCCTATCGTCTCTTAATGAGATGAATGTGCAGTTTAAAATTCACCTTTGTTGGGTGCCTGGACATAGTGACATCCCTGGTAATTGCAAAGTCGACGAACTCGCCAGATCTGGTACGACCCTAGAGATTCCTTCTCATAACTAAGGTTTGGGTATACCAAACAGTACAGTGAAACTCATTATCAAACAAAATATAACTAGAGGAATTAACTTAAATAGCGGTCATACGTGTCATTTCACCAGACTTATGTGGCCTGAAATTGACGACCATAAGTCAAGGGAGATAATTGCTCTCAACAGAACACAAATTCGCACCATTATTGGTGTCATCACAGGCCACTGCCTACTAGGACAACACGCCAGAAGATTAGGGACTCTCTTCAATGACTTTTGCAAAAGCTGTAGGGATGAGAAGGAAGTGGAAAGTACCTCTCATCTCCTCTGCCATTGTCCAGCGCTCTCCCACAGCAGAAGATTTTTTGGGCACTATCATTTCAATGATAATAGGCAAATACCCCTACGCAAAATCCTCTCATATATACACAACTCCGAATGGTTCTACGGGTAGAATTCTCTCTTAGAGAGATTCTATATGCATTACAATGGGCTATCAGCCTAAGTGGGTCCCACGGGACACCTATCTACCTAACCTAACTTATGCCTGGTGATAGCACCTATTAAAGAGGATAAGAATTTTTCATCCATTTGCAGAATTCTTTTGATACAATCACTGTTTGTATATACTCTTATCTATGCACATATCTGCACGTTTTTACCACTATGTACATATGTTTATGTAATAATAATCTGCATACTTGACAGTCTGTGTCTCTCCAATGAAAATTGGTCAAATTCATTCGCTTAAATTCTAAATCCAATTAATATCGTCTAAAAAGTTCAGGGCAACATTTGTACTGATGGTTACTATTAAATTAAAATCATTCATTGTATTTACCAAAAGGGCAACGGTCGTTCGCTAAGCTACAATCCTCATTCAAAAAAATTCTACTCAAACTTTGTGAGGGCACTTACTCGTAATCATGAGAATTAAACCAGCAACAACAAAAAAACCTACAAGATTTCATTAAAATGATGATCTGTCTTTTTTTTTATACATAAAATTGGGCACTTCCAGGAAATGCTAAATAAGTAGTTTAAACTTTTGACTTTCGTTAACCTAATACATATTGTGAATTTTTTTAAACTATTCAATCTAGTTAGTGGTTAACCAATAATTATTGCACCGCTATCTGAAGGACTTCAAAGATTAAACATGTTTAACTTGAACACGCTAATCAGAAACTAGTTCCATCTTCAGAGCAACTATCGCCAGCAATTAATATTTCAGTAAAAAAAATTGTTCATGATAAATTATGGATGCATTATACTTAGTCTTTTTTTTTCATCAGGCTTATGTGCATCGATTATAAGCCATCAATATAAGACTTAGCACACACTTTTCCCATTGAGTGATTAATAACCAAATGAAATTTGTTGGCATTTTTTTCCCTAGGTTTTTTTTTAATGGAAAAATTATACGCACCATTAGAAGAGTATCTTGAGTAGAAGTGGTAGGCCTTCATTCCAATAGAATTACCAAACATAAATAAAGATCAATCAATCAAAGCCTACAGAAGAGAAAAGGGTTTATCGGTCAAACTAACCTTTTCGGGTGCAACATAAAAAGAGTAAGGAAAACAAAAAAAAAAAAAAACCGAAAAGATTATACACAGGGTCAGTAAACTTTTACATGAAAGGCTAACAAGATAAAATACCTCAAAGTTGGTGTATTCGATGGCACATGGCGGCGGCGGCGTACCGCAGAACGTTGTTGTTGTCTGTCGCGATGAAGGTTCATTGTTTCATTAGTTGGATTGCCGTCGAAATACCAAATCAAGGTTCAAATGAGCGATAAATTCGAAATGCTATGAGAACGTTGTTGAGCGTGGGTTGGATCAAATGGGTGTAGTACCTCTTGACATTTACGGCGAACAAAAGATGTAAGCTTGGTTTAGCGGGTTTAAATGTCGTATAGAGTAAATGCCTAATTGGAATTTTTGGTTTTTTTTTTTTTTTTTGAGTACATATTCAAATTTAAATGTAAGAAAACCTGTTTCATGAAATTAAAAACATAAGTTTGAAATTAATAACTTAAGAGGTTTAACTAGAATTTAAAATCAAATGATGGGAAACATGTTGATGAAGTAATAGTCTATAACAGCAACGATATTTGGAAAGCTGTGTTTCAAATATGTGTTGCTTGAAGTTATTCACGGGTTCGGCGATAGGAAGCGCTAGTTACATTGTGTTGTACATTTTTAATCATAGAACAGAACAGAATTTGAACGCTCCAATTATTAGAGTAAACCTAACAGTTTTTATGAATGCATTGTAGTACAGGCTATAGAATTAAATGAATGTTAACAGAGGGTTCAGTTCTAAGTAAGTCCGTTATTTGTCGAATGGTAGCTGAATTTGAATTTAACTTCAACATATACGTTGAAGTGAAGCCTAAGATGAACTGAATCCCATTAAGCATGAATATAATCCAATAAGTCTTCCTCTTACAGCTGAATGGAATGTTTTTTTCAAAAACAACCCGCATTTCTATCTACAAGAATACATGCTTCCCCCGTCACAAATCAATGTAGATCCATTGTGGTGCTCTTGTGGAACCTATGGATTTATCAAACAAGCCCAATGTGATGATAAAACTGTGCATACCATTTACTGATTTGTTAGACTGTTTTTCTATATCCTGAAATAAAATAATGTCTTCCTATGATCTTAAATCTAATTTGGCAAAGTGCTGGACAGTGCCAAAGAAAGTGTGGAGTGTTTTAATCTTATTCTTCGTCACCCACCCACCCACCACAACCCACAAGCATTTAAAGCCAACGTGCATTGGTACCTCCTTCGTCTCTCCTCAAATTTCCCCAATGCCCGTGCTCTAGTTTAAGGGTAAGGGTTTAAGGGCGCTAGTTATAAAAATAAAAATAAAACATCTCCTGCACAGATCATCCGTGTTCAGTCTCAGTCTTCCTGAAAGGAATCTTAGCCTACTATGCCCCATGATAGTAAGTTGATAAGGATTTTTCATCCGTTTACAGGATTCGTTTGGTTCTGTTTGTTGCAGAATCGCCACAATTTCCTAGTTATGACACACGAGTTGAGCGCATTCCATTTTTCATTTACAGTCCTTTGAATTTTGTTCCCAACTTCCTGTTTAAGATTACAAGGTACTGTAGAATCGGCTAGATCGGACTCTAATGATGATTCTTTCCTTGCCAGCTCATCAGCTGTTTCATCACCAGGCACCCCTTTGTGGCGAGGATCCAGCAAAGTCTTACTTCCTGCTGCATTTCAGAACCCGTAGCTTTAACAAGCTTACGAGCTTCGACAAGATTACATAAGTGGATACAAAATCTGCAACCAATAGCTCGAAAATAAGTTGCAATGGAAATTTTGAAAATAATGTCCACAGGTCAATTAAATCTTCATAATTAAGTGGATTTCATTCGTAAGCTATAATTTCGGCTGTTTTTGAATGTCATTTTGTTGCAAAACGCATACGAGTAGAATTCATATCATAAGATGATCACTTGACGATAAACAGCAGCCATTTTAACGTTTTATTGCACCTAGTTCCTTGTTGAAGGGAATCAATGTACAAACATATGTATACCATCGGATATACTACTCTTTTATACAAAACTACAACGAAATATTGTCAAGGCCTGCAACAGACTAAAGACGTATCAATAATGATTCTGACATTGAATCTTTTAAATATTTTAATGCATTCATTAAACAAATTGATAATCATTGATTTAACATTTAAATGTTTAATTTTATGCAATAGATGCAAATAGATGCGCTGCTTTTAGAAAAGGTTAATTGGTTGATGTCATATCTCATAATATCTACTTTCGATATTTAAGTAAAGTATTCATAAAGTGAGAATATGTTCTTTTTTAAGAAGTTGTGACGGTACATGTATACTTTTATAAAGATTTTTTTTATATGTATCACTACCATTAAAGAGGTTATGAATACCCTTATGATGTTATTCCCAAAGCGCTGGTGCTGGTGTTGGTGTAGTGCTATTAGGTTTCAGTCTTTGCTCCAAGGTTGGTGTCCAGAATGACTGGGGAGAATTGTTGCCGTTGCGTATAATTCACAGTATTTCTTTCGACCATGTCGATATCATTATCACTACACAGTACGATCAATAGCTATGCAGTAGGGTTAAAGTCAGGTTTTTCGGCAGTTGATCGACTTTTTTTTTGCACCTGTAATCTTCGGCATGACAAATGATTATGCAACCATTACACCACGGCCACTCGTTATAGGTTTCCATGAAAAATTCTTGATTTTTACTTTTAAGTTGAAAAATTCGAAAGCACTTGTCGTTTTGTTTGAAAAGGTTTTAAAGATCAGCAGATCCAGTCTTGGAAAATAGAAAGGCCATAATCCAAATGAAAGCAAAGCCTTTTTAAAAACCCTTAAAAGAAAACCTTCAAGTAAGAAACAATACAAAAAGTGTAAAAAGCAAGGAATTTATCACCTTTTTCTTATTCCATTTCCGATCTTTTTTTTTTTTTTATTATAAGAATTGTTTTGTTATCACTTCAGTCGAGAAAATCTTTCAATACTATAAGAAAAGATATTTTCTATTCAAGAGAAGTTTTGGCGTTTTCTGCATTCTTCCATGTTTCGTTTCTTTTACCTGTCCGATGGGAAGATGTATGCGTTTTTATTATTCTCACAAACAAACAAACATACAATCTTTTAGCACTTGTAAGACGAAATTAAAGGAGAAAGGAATAAGAAAAGGTGAAGTCAGTCCAGAAATAGATTCATGGAAAGAAAATTGATATCAAATATGCCATCGGAATTTAAACAAGGAAGTGTGATGTGAAGATATAGAAATAAGAGATACCGTTTCAACTTCCTACTTGAGGAGAAATTTTTGAAAGTGTTTCTTTATTTATTTAAGTACCAACGGATATATAAGAATTTTTCATTGGCGAAACTATTTAATTGGAGGCTTCAGTTATTGCAATAGAACTTAATTTTGCTTTGTCATGGGTAAAAACTAGATTTACATTATGTACGAGATTATTATTAATGTAAGGAGGAAGAAATGAGTGTTTGAGGCCTCTGTACATACATTGAACAGGTGTCATTCGGCGATCGGAACTACCTATTTATATATAAATTCTTCTTTTTTTTCTGTCGGAGTGTTCGGACACCACGCTGGAGCATTAAGACGCAACAACAGGTTCATTGTGCTACCAGCAGGTGCAACCCTTCATCTATTTATATTTTGTATTGTACTTACATAAGTCCTAACCTGCCTAACAGTAATACGTTTATGCAACACTTTATTGTGTCTCATTTCGCTACAAAGTCATTTAACACGTTAGTGCTTGGGGTTCTTGGCACCCAACAGGAGAAAATCATGACCTGTGAAGTATCAAGAGGGGTTGTGGCCAAAGTATGATAAAGCATGAAGCAACAAGCTTCTACAAAAAGACAAGAAGTCACTGTCAATGTTGGTAGGGGTGCTTACCAGCTACAACATGCTAAGATATTATATAAAAAAATTAAATCTGATATACGACGGCATATGTAGTGACGTGGTCCATGAGGATGTAGCCCATAACTTGATCTACTACCATTTGTTCATAGAATCTTGTTAAAATTATTTCCTTCGAGCTTTCAAAAGAAGAACTTAGACAGGGCACCTTTTATAAATGCTGTGAAGTGATATGTGCGGTTTTCGATAAATTCTCTTATAATGTAATGGATACCAAGTTATAATACGTTCATTTCTACTCTGAAAATAATATCTATCAACTCTCATTATTTTCTGCAGTAAAATAAAAGTCCATTATTAGTGTATCTCTTAAAACTGTTAAGAAAAAGAACTAATTGCATTTCTCTTATATATTTTTTTAAAAATGGTTCCCTTAGTACCATTTATTTTTATTCTGGCAGTTTTTAGCTCATCCCTCAATTTTTTTTAAATACAGTCATCCCTTTTTTATTTTATATACACATGTTTATATATATACGTTTGGGTATCTTATGTACATACGTTGGATATCCTTCTTTATGTCTGATTTGCTTCATCACTCTCAATGTATTTTCTTTTCAACTACTTTTCGTTGTGGATATATTCGTATGTACTATGCTCACTTTATTTCACAACAAATGCAGGTACCTACATTCAAACCTGTTAAACTGTGTCCTTTTTGCAGATACTACTTGGAAATAAAATAACATCTGCCTTGAATTTGTCTGAAACCCGCACACAGGTGTGGACCGTCAAAAAAAAATAAAAAATTAAGGAAAAACAAACAATTTGTAACTATTCTCAGTCAGTGTTAGTTATCAAAACGAGTGTGCTAGGTTTGAAAATACGAAAGTGAAAAAAAAAACTATTCAGTTTTTGGTGTAATATTAAATTAAACAAAAATTGAAACTAATTGAATTTACTATACATGCAAACGGTGGCGCCAACAACTCCTACCACACACCGTCGTTGGCGGCGGAATTATACAAAAGTTATGTTCGCGGAATGGTCGCAACGCCCGGATTACGAAGAATAGACCGTAGACGGTAAGCAAGGAAAATCAAGAAAAATAAACAAATATCCTTCGCATATATTCAATGTGTTGAATTAATATAATACATTTTTTGTTGTGCTTTTATTCTAATAAGGATACGATATGAGTTTATACATAGAACATATGTAAGTTAACCAAACGAAATCTTATACGAGTAGTATACTTAGAATTTAATCCAATTATGCAAGTCTCTGTAAACAAAAACAAGTGTTGTAAATACTAGAAATCCAAAGCTTTTTTTTTTTAATTTAACCAGTATTTAACATGTATTATTATACACATGTACATATGTATGTTAGAAGATTTAATTTATAATTGATGGTTAATTTTCAAAGTTCAAGAGCTGAATGTTTATCCAAATCTATTCGTGAAAGTCCATAAGCTTATAGAAATATTGAAACTGTCCTACAAATACTGCAAATGTTGTGCATTTGCATTTTTTTTTTGCATCGGCACAACTCGAAAAAAATGATTTAAAGATAAATAATATATAATTCAATATACAAGTATATAAGACTACGATCTAGATTAAGCAATAATGACACGTCTTTTATTCCACGGTCTAAACTTGCTAGTTTGTCAATGTTATTAGTAGAAAGGAAGCCTGTTTGACTTCTTTAGAATTGTACCCAATTTTCATTTAAGTTAGACTAAGATTTCCAAAGTAGATTTTGTGATCATAGAAGGGCTGAGACCCTTAAGGGAGTTTAATTTTTCTACAGACTAGAGTTTTTTAAAATGAAATATTGTATATAAATAATACTGCGAACAAGAAGTAGGGATTTAATCTTGATTTAATTCAAATATATCTATAGCAGCTGCGCATATAGGTTAGGTTAGGTAAGGGTGACAGGCCGCAGATCCTTTGTGTTTCCACATGAGTCTGTGTTTCAACAGAAATACTACTAACAGAACCAGCCTGAGCTTGCTATGAAGCGCTGGAGGCTACCTAAGCTTATGACAGCCATTTCATTTAGGTTGTGAAAGAAGCTGCCTCCTAACCTAAGTATGTTCTTCTTTCAGCTGAGAGGGCCGGACCCGTACAAAGAAAGTGGAGAATCGTTTCCTCCTTCTTTTCGTCCATGCCGCTTCTGCAAAAGTCGTTGTAGAGGAGGCCCAGTCTATAGGCGTGTTTGCCAATGGTACAGTGTCCCGTTATGACACCTACTAGGGTGCTAATTAGCAATCTTTTCCATCTGATGAGACATTGGGAACGCTTGAGATCCAACTTTGGCCAAATCTGCTTGGTGATAAAACAGGTGCTACCTACTGTCCATCTATGATTGGCGATGCTGATCGCGATTCTATTAAGTAGCAATTCGCAGGTGGCGAGAGGCATGCTTAAATTCCCCTTGTCCGGAAGAATTGATAGAGTTATGCCCTCTCTGGCAAGTTCATCAGCCATGCAGTTGCCTGGAATGTCTCTGTGCCCCGGCACCCATATAAAGTGATTTTTGAATTGCTCATCCATCTCGTTAAGGAACAAGCGACAATTAAGGGCCGTTTTTGAGTTGAAGACGACAGATTCCAGGGATTTTATCACGGCATGTGCAGCTACAAATATATAAACACGAATTTTTCCATGTGTTTACATTCCAAATTTGTTTTTATGCTTGATTTTGTTGGCATTAATACTCGAAGCCTTCGGGTTGTCATATACTAAATAATAACTTCCTCAATTCGGCCTCAAATAACAAAGGAAACGACTTCCCAGCAAACCCTGATTACGTTCTTAATAATAAGAAAAACATGATTGTTTACTACCATAGTCTCGGCAACGAAGTCACTTTTCAATGGACAACTAAACTGCATCTAAAATGCATGACACAAACTTAGTTGGGAGGTTAAATAACAACAAATTGCTGTGATTGTACCCAGCAAACGTGTAAATATTTGTTAACTTGCAAAATATGTACACACACATAAACAGCGACGGCACATTAAGTCGTCAAGTGAGCTTAAACTTACAATTGTCTATTGTAATTCATGCGCTTACATGACGGTACTTGCCTGATTAATAGGCCAGATGTAACATTTCGTGACTGCATTTTAACAATTGCATTATTGCATTTTTTTATTTTATTTTATTTTTTTATTCTGCTTCTTTGTAAATGAAAGTCATTTACCGTTGAATGATAATTGATGATGAGACTGATATACTGCTTGAATGTAGTGATAGGTTGCAACAAGAGTACAAGGTTCATGATATACGGATCACAAATGCAAAAAAATAGGAAAATTAACTATAAAACTGTTCAACAATTAAAATTTGTCGAAACAATTCGCAAAGTTCGTGATGTTTTCGATCGTTGCGAAGTCCAGCAAAAATGAACCTAATGGTTTAATTTTAACATGGTCGATATATTACAGATATTCATAGTGTTTGAATCAATGACGAAACGATGAAAGGGATGCGAAGTCTGTGCGAAATGCTACTGTACAGTTCTAACCAACGTTTTTGCTCCGGATTTTTCATTTGGAAAACGGAGGTATCAACTAGTCGCCTCTATCTGTATGTTTTGTATTGGCACGACAGTTCATAGAGAGCCAAGGCCTAGCTTCTCACAACCAATTATGTTGTGCGTGTTATATTCTTCGCACGAATGGAAAGGACGCCTTTATCTAATGATCTTTTTTTTTTCCTTTGAATGGAAAAATGCAAAAGAAATTATGTTTTCAATGTTTCAATCTAAAAAGCTTTTGTATAAAATGATCTTATGTATGTACGGGGTGAACCTGGACCTCAACCAAGAAGCGTCTCCAGCCAGCTCGATCTTTAGATAGTTGCCTCCAGTTTCGCACGCTGAGTTGCTTTAGGTCCCCTTCCACTGTCGCTCGTCACCTGAGTCGCGGTTTTCCTCTACAGCGCTGTGCTTCCGGGACGGATTCGAAGATTTTTCAGACTAAAGCATTGGTGTTTATCCGCTCTACATGACCCAGCCACCTCAGTCGTTGGACAACTAACAAATATAAAAAAATAAAAAATATTAATAAACTCGTAGAGACCCAAGGCCTTGCCTATCGAAACGTTGTGCCTGTTATATTTTTTACATGAATAGAAGGTACACATCGAGCGTGCTCTGAACTGAGCATGCTCAGAGCGCTCTGATTTGTTTATGAAACACACTTGAGCACTTAGCCGTCATTTGATTTCTTTCCTTTGTTTTCCCTCCTGTCAAATGCGAAAAATGGCTGTGCTCAGCTTTTTACTCTGAATGCTCAGTCAAATTATTCTGAGCTCATAGAGTGCGCTCTGAGCACGCTCTAAACGAAAAAAGAAAAACGAATTCGGAGCTCTGATGTGTCTGAGCTAAAAAAGAAACACGAATTTTTTTTGACAACTCAGGCTCTGCTCTGAACTAAAAAAGAAAAACGCCTATTACCTGCCGAGAAGTAATACCGTGAAACAGGTTTGATTGTTTTGCTGACTCAACCTGTGTCCAGTTCACTTAGTAATCCAAAGCACTAACTACTTAGCCACGTAAACGACATGAAGCAACTTACATTAGGGGTAATTTAAGTCCATAAATACTATGCTTATAGCCGTAATAGAAGTACATCCAGTGCTATGTATTTGTAAGATTAAGCCTCAACTTGCTTACCTACTACACCACCGAACAAGTCTATTTTACGAAATCTTCGGAATTGCATTACTTATATCCAGAACCCGATCTTATGATAGCTTAAATTAATCTAAAGATTTTTCAAATTTGTTTTTTAAGCAAAATATCAATTTAAATTCCAAAAGTTTAAAGTAAATTTACATAACAAGAGGCAACGCGCAAGCAAAACGATAAATTGACTTTTCACGATCTCTATTTTACTCGCTCCCTCTTTACTCTTCTAATCGCACACGAAAGTGTTTTCGATAGGCATGTCGTGATTAGGAAATTAACTACTTGATATTCATATACAGTAAACTGAATATACGTTGAATAACAATTAAATAAGGTTCTGCAATGTTTCCACTTCCATTATCATTGGCATCTTTTTATTTTATCTTTTATTTATTTTTATTTATTTCTAGACACATCATACGAAAAAGCATGTAGGCGAGGCTCAGCTCCAGCAACACCGATTCTGGGTCAGAAACAAAATCAACAGGAACACAACACAACATCAAGGTTTACAAATTTCTTTTCGAAGAGGTAAAGTAGTAGTAATACACATGATTATACTTTAATTTTGACTTTAAAAACTCAAATTTAATTCTTAGATCGAACGCTTTGAAACGTACAAAATCAGTTACCAAATTAGAACGAACCAAACGAGGCTCAGGTGGTCTGCGAGGATCCCGATCCCACGAGAGTCTACTCTCAAGTCATGCAGTAATGTCGACAATAGGTAAGAAGTGTACTTAAATATCAACTAATGGATGAAATTTGATACATACTTTAAAAATGTAAACAAATTTATGATTAAATGTATTTCTTTATAAGTTATCCATGTTTTACATAGCTGTTGAAAATGACCACTTGCTTGACGTTCAATTGATGACTGGTTTTTTTGTTTTTTTACGAAAGCACATGAAGGCGAGTCTTCTATTTTGTCGTCATTTGTTTCAAGACCACCTGTCCACCGTCGTCTTTTCAAAAAAATTAGCAGTTTGTCACGTATTAGTCCCAATATCTTCTGTGTGATCCAGCAGATGTACAGATTTGCAATTGTCGATACACGCTTCAAATAGTTTCTAAGTAGTTGGGACATCATAAACCATTTAAAGGTTTACTTTTGATTCGGTGTGCATAATGAACTACTTATTTCCAACCATATTCTGGAAAATAAACTACTAGTGTTGAGGGGTAGTCTATGATTGAATATCACGCACCTTCCCTAGAGTAAAAGTTTCCTTAAAGAGAAAACTTATCACGTCGATATCGAAATATAACCCGTGTAATTAATGCCAAGTCCTTCATCTCCATGTTGCATACATTTTTTCTCTGCTACCGACTGATGAAGGGCATCAGTGCAGAACTTAGTCAATATACTTAATTAAATTCAACACATTGGCAAAAGCCAAAGCTTTCCTTCAAAAATGGGCCCAAAGTCTGCCATACTGAGTCTTGAAAGTTGATTACTTTTAAGTTTTAGAGTGAGCTGACTATACTAAATAGTCACCCCACAACATTTCTACCATGATGAACGAAATACATTTTCATCCGAAATCCAAAAAGTACTTTATTATACATGCCTTCTCAACATTGTCTCCCTTATATTAACTTTATGAATTTTTTTTACAGATCTTTCTTGTACTGGAGCTGTCGGAGTAGCACCAGTTCATCAATCGGTTCTTGGTCGCCGGCACTGTTTCCAAGTACGAGGGGGACCTCGTGGGGAACGTTATTATAGCTGTGGATCTCGACAAGAACGTGATCTATGGATCTACAGTTTACGTAAATCAATTGCTCCCAACTCTGAACACACTCGTCACATAGATAACTCTTTGAAAATGTGGATATATGAAGCCAAGAACCTTCCACCCAAAAAGAAATACTTCTGTGAGTTACATTTGGATAAAACCCTGTACGGACGAACCAGCGTCAAATTACAAACCGATCTCCTTTTCTGGGGCGAATACTTTGACTTTCCCGACATACCGGATATAAATGTGATCACAGTGAACGTATTCCGAGAGGTAGAGAAAAAGAAGAAACGGGATAAACATCAATTTGTTGGTTCAGTAAAGATTCCCATCCATGAAGTTACCTCGCGGCTATTTTCCGAAGATTGGTATCAGATTTTGAGTGAAAAGAACGACAATAGTATCAACAGGGCATCAAAGGAAATAACACCAACTTTACGTATTAAGTGTCGTTTCCAAAGCACTGACATACTCCCCATCAATGTTTATGCAGATTTCCTGGCCTATCTAAAGGACAATTACCAACGGGTTTGCGAATCCCTAGAGCCGGTCATTGGGGTGAAGGCAAAAGAAGATATTGGTCAAGCGTTGGTTCTTTTGATGCATGCTCAGGGACTTGCAGGGGCTTTTCTTACAGATGTTGTGGCACTAGATCTTCTTAGAGTGGGTGATCAGCGGTTGACATTCCGCGGCAATTCTTTAGCTACCAAGAGTATGGAGGCTTTTTTGAAGTTAACAGGTGAACAATATCTTCAAGACACTCTTTCTGCACCGATCAATGAGATCATTCAGTCGGATCGGGATTGTGAGGTTGATCCACTTAAGGCGACAGGATCACTTGTCAGACAACAGCAATCTCTTCGAAATGCAGTGCGCAGCGCTTGGTCCAGCATTTATGAGTCACACAAGCATTTTCCACCACAATTGCGAGAGTGTTTTGCAACATTTAGAGAACGATTGCAGTCCCTTGATCGAGAAGACATGGCCGACAATTTGATTTCAGCGTCAATCTTCTTGCGCTTCCTCTGCCCGGCGATTTTGTCTCCAAGTCTTTTTAACATTACTAATGGTAATTTTTACAAGTTAATGTCAGTTTGATATAGATTTATCACTAATAATTTCCTCTTGTTATTTTTAGAACTCCCTTCAATACGGGCCACTCGCAATCTAACGTTGGTTGCGAAGACTCTTCAAACCCTGGCAAACTTTACACGTTTTCAAGGCAAGGAGAATTTTATGGAATTTCTAAATGATTTCCTTGAGCAGGAGGCACCACGAATGAAGGAGTTTCTGCATAATATATCAACCCGCCCGGAACACTCAACACCAGAATCTATTCTTGATTGGTCCGGATACATCGACCAGGGAAAACAACTTTCCATCTTATATAGTCTTCTTTCGGAAAGCATACAAAAACTGAGTGAAAATCGTCAACGTGACTTGGATCCATTGCAACACATTCTCGATGAAATTACTAAAGCAATAGAATCCAATCATTTCTCTCATGATAACCAAGAGAATCGAATTCCCGATGAACATCAGTACTCAGGAGGTGCTCAACCACAAACACAGAAAAGTGTTCCCGCTGAACGTGGAATAATTCGAGGAGTTCTAACACCCAGTTCTCTGGAAAAGAACATTTTTCGATACAATGATCCAACAGTCACTCCCCTGTTGCAAGAGCACAAACGAAACTCGAATAGTCAGACGAGCATAAATGGTATGCATAACAACAACAATGGTCAACTACATCACTCACAGTCGCAATCATCAATAGCTTCATCACAGAATGGTGGAGGTATACTCATTCCAACTACAATTCAGCACCACTGCCCACCACCTCCCTCATCAGCCACAAGTACTGCAGAAAGAAATTCTGCGGGAGGAGGTGTGAATGCATTTAACGTGGTTAACGCACACTACTTTCCTAGCAATGGAAATTTGTCTACTCTCAATACCAATGGTAATACAGCATCGAGTCCGAGTTCACTAAGGGCCACCACTTTACCAAGAAACAATAATAATAACTATGACGATCCCATTTCCAATTGTGGAGGAGGAAATCTTATTCAAATCGGTCTGCTGGACCCTTCAAGTGCATTTGTTCGAAAGAGCCCAACACCACACCTCAAGTTGGCATCTTCTCGTGGTAAAAATGGAGCAAGTGGCTCACAATTGAGTCTACTGGGTGAGAGGACACCAAGTAAACTAAATTTGGGTATTCCAGATCCAGCCCATCATCATTTAGCAAATAGTTCACCTATTCAAATCGGTTCGTCCACCGAAAACAATCCCAATAGCAATATGCCAATGAACTTGGAGGATCTTGATGACCTCTTCAAGTACGCTGAGGAACAAGCTGCAGCTGCTGCTGCCGCAGCAGATTCCAACAAACCCAAAGAACCCCTCACATCGAAAGGCAGTCACTGCAGTTCAGGATACCAAAGTATAAACACTCCGTCATCTAGTCCAGTGGACCAACAACATGCACAACAGCAACAGCTGCAAAGACAACAACAGCATTTGGGTGGCGGCGGCGGTGGTAACGGCCTTCAACCACCATTAGCATTTAAGAATCCCATCTATCAGCTTCAGTCATCGGCATCTTCAACAGCATCATCGACAAACTCCAATGCTCATCACCATCATCATCACCATCACCATCATGTTCAACAACCACAGCAGCAACAGTTGCAACAGGCTCAACAAGCACAGATAATTCAGCAACAACAACAACAACAACAACAACAGCAACAGCAGCAGCAGCTTCATCGCCCAAGCAATTACTCTATTTCAAGCGTGTTCCCCAATAAGGCTGGGGGAATGATAACCGCTCGAGCAACCCACCTTGAAAGGACGGGAGGAGCATCGTCATCTTTGACTCCATCAAGCAGCGAGGAGCGTCTTAGTACGGATAATTACCATGTAATTTCATTTAAAACGATTGCTCCCGAAAATGGTCACATTGAAACTCATCGTTCTCTAAGTGGAACAAGTAGTAGCAGTGGTGGTGGTAGTGGACGTGTGCCACGCACAAATCCTCAGTACAAACGCGAAGAGTACGCTCCACACATTGACACGTACGCGCCAATTACAAGTTATTTGAATCGAAGCATTCGTGACGCACATCCAACCGCAGGACCGGTAGCACTATACAATGGAGGTAGTGGTGGTCAGCATCATCATCATCACTTAAATGGAAAACTGATCGGAAATGGTCCAGTTGTAGCAGGCAACAACAATAGATACCAAAGGCGATTGAGTTTGGATTCAGCAAGGACTTTGTCGGACAGCTCAACAGACACTGAAGGTAATAGAGAAATAAATGAAAATAATAAATAAAATTGTAGTTAGAAGCTTAGAGTACAAATTAATGCTAATGATTAATAAAATTGAAATTCCAGGTGTATGTCAACCTATCGAAGGCAAGCGACGTCGCCAGCCACGTAACAACTACGATCAAAACGGCGAAATCCAATTGTTGCAGGAAACTCTAGATAGCCTCCGTAATACTCTCGACCGAGATGAAGCTGAATTGAGGGATTCCAGCGATGAGATATTCGCCTTGAATCGCTACAATGGTGGTGGTGGTGGTGTTGTGCAGCAATCAGACTCAACGATGAGAAGCATCATTGACAGGTCCGTCGAATACATTTTTCATACGAAAATGCACCTAAATAAAAATTATCTTTCTTTTTCAGGCTGATTACCATGGAAGAAGAACTGCGTCGTGAACAAATGAAAATGTCACTCGCTCTCTCGCACAAGCAGCGGGTTATAGAAGCACAAGGACAACAGATAGCTGCCCTAGATGCAGCAAATAATCGTCTACTCAGTGCATTGACAGCGCTGCGGCAGCGCTATGAGACTCAACAGCAGCAGCAGCAGCATCATCACCATCCGAATGCATCCTCATCTCAGCAGTAGAATGCAACATCAAGCAAATCCTCTGCAACAGACCAAAGTTGAATAATCAAGTGTATTCTAACAAAAACCATTTACTCAAGCAATCATACACTCAGAACTCACCACACTGATGTGGTGTTTATATCGGATAAGCTAGTTCACACACCCTTTCATTATAATAGCATATTTACAAATAGTGTACACTTCTAACCAAATATTTGATATTCATTCGCATTCAAATGCATTATTCTCGCAGTAGGCAGCCTTCCTTTTTTTCTATTTTTTCACGACTTAAAGTATGTTAGATGGCACAGAGGCGACACAAGTTCTAGAAGGAAACCAAAAACGCTAAAAGAATGGCAGTTAAATATTTTGAATTTTCATTTTAAAACAGTTTAACAAAAGGAGCAGAAATAAATTGTAATATACCTAGTTTAGGATCATTTTTACTTAGATTTAAAGTTTACGCTCTAAATATATGTGTGTATTTATTTTTTCATTATATTCGTTAAATTTATAATAAATTTTCTTCTCCCTTTGTTTTTGTCTTTTAAGTTAAAAATTGCTTTTATTTTTGTAGCCAGTGCTACTTGAAGAAAGTAAACAAATAATTTAAATTATATTGAATAGAAACAAATTTGCTATGAAACACGTTTGTACATATATAATAATATATGAATAATTGCGATATATATTGTAGAGAGCAAAGAAAACAGAAGAATAAAACAGAAATCGTTTACTGAAACAACAGGTTATTTTGATTGATAAACGTGAGTTGATGTTTTTTTTTGGCACAGTTGTGTTCGATGTCTCAAGAAGATTTACTCATTTGTAACAATAGTAATGAAACAAAACAAAGTGAGATTGTGATGTGATTCATTTGGGTCAATGGTCGTCGCTGAACACAGAACGGCAACGAGGCTGCGCGATAGTGGGATGGTTGCTGATGATGATATTCCAATCGTCGCGAATGCCACAATGTACATATGTATTTTTAGTTAAATGTACGGTTTTCTTATTGACTTAATCACTTAAGAAAACAAAGGACGGAGGAAGGAAAACAAAAGACGGTCAGATTTAATTAAACTCAATACAAGAGGGAGCCTTCACGAGTACGCTCTTTTATGTATATACTTGCATGCTCTTAACCCTGACCCTCGTAATTGTCAGGGTTTGCACTTGAGATAAGGGTCAACGGCTGATTAGGATGCACAAGAGAATGGCATACCCGCTGAAAGACGCTATTATGCGCACTAGATAAGTGAGAAGCTGATACAAATTTTGCATTTATGGAGGACGTTCTAGAAGCTTTATAAAATATATTAAAGTATATATAATATAAAATATTCGCAAATAGATTGCTGTGAAGAACCTACTACAAGCGATAACCTATACAAGCCTAACCTAACCAAGCGAGTCTCTTGTATGAAATACTATTTCTGGGTCGTTTGATCTGATAGATACAAATTACTCATTTTGGCAATTTTCGATACGGTGTCCCGTGACGCTTTGCTCTATAAGCTATACAGCATGTTAATATCTAATTTGGTTCATCTACCCAAAACATATTTGGGAACACATAAGCATCGGTGAGGAACGGCAGAATTATATCAGAGTCGTTTTCAGGATGTGCCCACGGTTATATTATGTACGTTCGAGTCTAAGTGGACTTTTTTCTATGTTATATAGACCATGTAGGACAAATTTTAAAATGTACACTTACCACGGCAATGAACTATAATCAACTGTGAACTTTATGGATGTCCAAATGTATTTGCTTACTTACTAGCTTATGATGACGCTACAATCCGGGGTATCTTTGTATCTTCTCCTCCACTTACCGTCTATGCAGTTGCGGCTATAGATCGTACTAGAGATTTTTTTTTTGCCAAAACCATCGTGGGCAACCTCATTCACTATTGACATAGTCCATCCATTATATAGGTAAAGGAGGATTAGGATGGTCAGGGTCTTGCGTAGAGTATCTTGCTACTCAATTGTCTTCTTTGTCTAAAGAAACAACGATTGGGAAGAATTATTCTACGTTTGGTCCCCTTTTCTGTATTGCGATTTTAAAGTTCGGATCGTTCGAAAGCGGATCGTTGCGTTTCAAATAGCCCGTACAAAATGTTCGCTTTCGAACGCTCCGAACTTTAGAATCGCAATACAGAGTAGGGGCCCTGCTATCGTTGCCTGAATTAATAGCGAAGCCTAGATAGGTAAAGTATCGGTGTTGGGTGTGCTTTTTTGCTGACAGAAAGTATTTTGTTTAACCCTCGTTGACTGTTAAAATAATCTTCGCCCCTTGCCTCTCAATATTCACGGGCGCTCTACTGATATCACGCTTTATTCACCCGGTTATATAATTGTCATCAGCGTATACGAGTAATTGAACGGAAAGATTGTGCCTTTGGTGTTGCCGGTGTTAATCTGCACAATTATTTCAAAAACGATGTTAAGGAAGTCGCATGACACCACAACCCGTCGCTTTGTCCAAATCCGTGGTTTTGAAATCGAAGGTGTCAGTGGGATCTTTACCGACTTTGATGGAATAAAGTATACAGATCGGGGTTATGTATAGAATAGCATATCGGGTAAATGGCCTCCATGGCTTTGCTGGAATAAACACATTCTTTTGTCGAAATTTTCCATGACAGTTTTGCATACATGTGGGCCATGTGGCTGAATTTGGTTGATACAGCGCTCAATTTGCTCCTCAATTTGTCTTCAAAAAGCCTTGAAGGAAAAAGTCAAACAGCGTTCAATCGCATGATATCGGCCGCCAATTCTGATCACCAAAATGCAAAATTACATGACCAGGAAATGACTCATGCAGTAATTGAATTGTTTCTTGGGCATCAGGGTTATTGCATCATTAACTGCAATTGCCTGACCAGCTGTATTTTCAAAGAAAAATGGTCCGATGATGCCTCCAGCCCGAAATCCGCACCAAACAGTGACTCGTTTTGGATGCATTTGTTTATCAACAATCATTTGCGGATTTTCTGAACCCCAAATTTAGCAATTTTGACGATTCACAAACCATCAAGATGAAAATCATCGGCGAAGACGATTTGTTTAAAAAACCTTCATTATTTTGAAAATATTGCTCAACAATAAAAACGTATTGTTCTTTCGTGTAGTTCTCCATTTTTAATAACCCTTAACCACAGATAAAGAATATTCTTTTTCTGTACCTGAACTGTCAGCTGTCACATTGTCTTTTTTGTTTTTTTTTTCGTTGGTAATAATTTACCGCAAAAATTCAAATCTTGTGTGCATTTTGGGACACCCTTTATGTGCCTACCGGCTATTTAAAAAAAAATGGTCGACAAAATTTCAGCAAGCACTATTTGGTGCTTAAGTTTTGTCCGACACTGTAAAGTTAAGGATTGAGAGTATTCTAGTATCTAGTACTGTTAAGTCGGTCTTTCTTGTTTGTATAAAAAGCCACCCCTATTTTAAAAGTTTGTCAGCATAAGTAAAATTAATCCTTTTTAATTAAAAATTCTCTTTAAATAAAATGTTTGGAAAAGAGTAAATATACCATTTTTGAATAAATACATATGTGTGTGTGTATATTATCCACAATCTCTTTAAATTTGTACAACGAAAGAGAACACTGCAAAAAAGTATTGTTTTTCTATTCAACATCGTTGCGCATTTTAAGAGAGATCAAGTTGTTTACATTTGCTGAACTCACACTACTCACCATTGAATGAATCCACCAGAAGTCATTGAACTTTCACACTTAAGAGAGAGAGTGCGCGCAGGAAAACACACAAAATGGAACAAAGCAGATGAAAAAAACCAAAGAACACCACCATAACAATGGGGCGATGACGACCCCATCATCAACATGCGGTAATAATAAGTTCGTTCTTTCTCTACCCCTCTCTTTCGTTCATTACAAACTGACAGATTTTGTTTTGGTTCACACTGAGGCCATTGAACTCCCGAAAGTGATATTTTTTTTCCCTGTGTGTTCTTCCTTTCTCGCTCTGACATATTCCCTTTACGGATTTGTCTTTGTCATGCATTTTCGGGGGAAGTTCGTATCTCTCATTCATTTTGGTAAAGATAATGATAAAGAAGCAGATGTCAAACAGAAATGCGCACATTTTTATTTATTTTTTTATATACGCAATGAGGGTGGCAGGGAAGCATTTTGATGTTAATTTATCTTCCTCCTGTAACGCCATAGAAGCATGCTACATTTCGTTTGGGGGATGATTGAATGGTGGGTTAATTAAAACAAATGACTGATTGATTTCTCTTCTAAAGATGTACGTATTTAGATGAAACAACTTGCTCCACAGATTTCCAATGTGAAGTGAGAGAGTGAGAAGGAAACAGGAAAAAACTTGTTGGCTCTCACAAGCAAACAGAATAAATAAAATAACAAAACAAATTACGAAAAAAAAAACCACTAAAAAGAGGCATTTCACATTTCAGACTTCACTCACAAAGAGAAAGAGAGGACGTTGGTTGAACTCTGCACTTCTGCAGTCATCGTCATCAGTTAGGCGAAGCGACCGACAAACCAACCTAACCACCCGCTGCCGGTGAGATATACTAAGCCAATCTGCTAACATTGCTAAGGAACAGTAGCAGCTAAAAGCAACGAACGCGGCGCAGCGCAGCTGGAAAGGGAGTAAATCGATTTTTTTTTTCGTTCACCCAGAGTGCAAAAAACTCGGCCATTTATTGACTTTTTTCCGTTGAACCCTGGCGAAGGGACATTTCCCTCGGGATATGATGAGTGTGCTTCTCTATACTCAGTCTTAGCACATGGTGTTATGTGTCTCTTTGATTGAATGTGTACTGTGCAGAGGAATGAGTTTGTCTCTGGACAGTCTCTGCTGCTTGTTATTTTTTGTTGTCTCTTTTTTTGGAAATCTTTTACTTGGTAAACTAAAGTGAGTGAATGGCAGTGGCTGAGCTGGATGTAGACATTTAGCTGAGTGGAGTGCTGCCAGAATGATGATTGTACCACACTGCGCGCTGAGCACAATAATAGCTTTGCTGTGGTCTGCCGCCGGAACTGCCAGACTGTCATTGATTTTATTTATTATTATGTAAATGCAAAGGTACATACATACATACATTTAACATATGCATATGTATCTACGCAATATCATCTAAAAGTACATAATGTATACGGAAAGCATTCAAGAGTGAACTAATAAAAAATCCTGCTCTTGGGGAAGAGAATTAATAAGCAGAAATGGACCTTAAGTTATCTTTAAGGGTCATTGTGATGTTTAATTCGTTTTTCAGAAGGATAGTTGCAGTACAAGATCATGATTGTCTGCACAAAACTGAGATTCTGTTACATAAATGTTCCTAGATTCATCTTCGGGAGGTTTATAAAGAAAGCACCCATTATCTGAAGGTTGATGAAATGAGAGGGGATTTACTAGTTTACGAAAGGTTAAAGTGGCTGTCACCTAAGGCCAGCACACTTTCACCAAGGACAGATTCATTGTGGTACGAAATGGATCTTTTAGAGTTTCTCCTTACCCACTGGTTAAACTAATTGGAGCTTCTGATAAAGTATAGGGGGTTTCTAACATCGTTTATGTAGGTATAGTTAATAAAAATCTCTCAAGTGCTGGGTCTTGTGGGAGAGAGAGCTGGGCAACTCCAAAGAAGGTAGAGAATAGTTTCCTCCTCCTCTTTGTCCATGAAGCTTTAACAAAAGTCGTTTGAATAAACTACAAGCATTGTTGCATGCTTGCCCATTAGACAGTGTCCCTTGATGACAACTATTATGGTGCTGTTATGCAATCTGTTGAGAGAAATTGAATTCTTAGAACGATTCAGATCCAGCTTTGATCAAATCTGTTTTGTCGTGAGACACGTTGCACCACTTTTCCACCTAAAAGTTCTCTCAATAGCATCCAGATTAAATTTAAGTTGACATGTAGCGATCGGTATACCCAAGGTGCCATATCTTTTTTTTTTTTTATAATTCACTAGCGCTAAAGGGGTTATGAATACCCTTATGATGCTATTAACACAGCGCTAGTGGAGAGTTTGTCAGCTTTTCAGTTTTCTGGAATATGTCTACGCCTCGGCATCCAACAAATTTGAATATTGAACAGTTTCACCATCTCTGTGAAGGATGATCGGCATATCTAGTGCTACTATTGAGTTCAAAGAAAATTATTCCTTGAACTTGATCATTGCGTGACTGTCCCGAAAGATGCGAATATCACATTTTTATTTAGCCAAGATAAGGCTTCTTCTGAAGGGTAATGTTGTCTAGGGATATTATAAAATAGTTCAGAATGGAGGCGTGGCCAAAATATTAATTGGACCACTGTGAACGTGATTTAAGGCGAACCGCACGGCTGAACTAGCTGCAATTTGTCTGCCAAAGATGTTGAGGGCTAACTAGGGACTCGCCACAATATTGTCAACACAACACTAAAAAATTTAACAGCAAATCATTTTTTTTTTTTTCGATTATTTTAGAATTCTTTGTAAACCCAACTACATATTGTGTTACAGTTACATAAATAATTGTTTGACGAATAAAATCGCATTTGGCAACACCATCAATTTCAAATGCACATTCAACTCAAGTATGATAAACATTTTTTTTTTTTTTTAATAAGAGAAACGAGGAAAACGAACCAACGGACGACGAAGGAAAAAAAAAGTATTTTCATTTTCCGTATACCCCAAATTCTGTGTACACACACCCATCCAATCCACATACAGTTTATAGTGAGAAATTGAGTATTTGTATGCGGAGTGAATAAACGCGTGCTATCATCGGTCATTCACCCCAAAAGCCGGGTTGTTGTTACTCGATTCCTTCCGAGTTCAGAGTCTTCAGTTTTACGTACGAATCAACGAAGAGAGATGAATTCAAGAGAAATATGCTATTGAAGAGAAACAACTTTATTCAATTTAGATTGATCATTTTTGAAGGAAAATATTCACTTTGATAGGTTTAAAAAGATTAATTATTAATTTATTTACATTTTTTTATTAATAAAACGTTACTTAATGTAATTAAATATACTCTCTCCACTTCCTATCGTAAATATCTCTTTTGGGTTTATTTTTCTCTTAACATCAATGCTCGGTGTTTTCTCCAAAGGGAAAAATACAACTCAAACAGTTTGTTGTGTACTGTATACACACATGCACGCAAATAAACATTCATCGCATATGGAGGACGAACGATATCACATCAATTGAATTCACGCCGCCGTCGTTTTCTGTCGCAATATAGTGTTCGTTCGTCATATTCGGAGGTGGTTTTTCGTTAAATAAATGCATAAAAAAATATTTAAAATAAATTCCACCACAATTATAAACAAATAATAAGTTTATTCAAATTAATTGCCAAATAATAAATTTTAAACTAGTGAAAGAGAGAGTGTTGTTCTCACCACAAAGTCCGTATTAGGATTTTGAAAGTGCAGTGTCAATTTTAGTGTGCATTTCCTTCCTTGTTCTGTTGTTTTTGGTTTTATTTTTATTTTATTTTTTTTTTTTATAAGAAAATAATTGTTTTATTTTTCTATTTATTTATTTTTTACATTTGTTTTTATTGTTTTACCCTGAATTGTTATTGTTTTTCTGTGAATGAAAGAAAAGTTCGTTTAACCCCCGGTGCACGTTCAATGCCCTCTTTCCCCCTGTGAGTGCTCTCCGGTGGAGAGTACAACGAAAATTTTGAGTAAAAAAAAAATAAAAGAAATTACCAATACCAACCCTTCAATTGGTTTAAATTGGTGAAAATGTCGCAATGGGGTTTTGTGTTGATTAGTAAAATTTATTAAAAAAAAAAAATGTATTCTTCAAAAAAAAGTGTTTGTGCAATATCTCATCATATAAAAATGTGAAGAATGAAAATTGTGGCAATTTTGAATAAAATATACAAGAAAATATAAAATTGTGGTGAAATGAAATCATGTGATGTGGAGTGAAACTTTGGTGGACAATTGAACGGATCCACCTCCACCACCATTCAAATGCAAATACATTCACAATTGATTGGATTATAAAACAATAAATTGGATATTCTATTAAATATTTGGATTAAATAATTCGCATACAAATTTGAAGTAAGTACTTGGATATGTTCACAATATTAACCAAAAATAAAAATGGTGATTCGTGTAACTTCGTGGTAAAAGTTCTTAATAAAACTAAGTTTCACTTAAGAAAGTTTTAAATATGTGTGCTCTAACATACATACAAAAGGACTTCCTTTGATTACGGTAAATTGAGATTTCTGAAGAAGCATTTGGAATTCAGTTAATTGTAGAATAATGAAGCCCCAGTCAGTGATGAAAATTGTACATACATATCTGTTAGAATGTATTTACCTACTTCCAGATAAGGGTTCCTTAAAGGGTAGATTTTGTTGAATGGAAGACTAAAAGATGGGGGGTTTCGATCATAGACTATGAAAAAAGGTTTTGTTAAGTAGAAAAACACAGTTTTGACTAAAGACATTGGCTTGTTGGTTGAGGCCCAGGTCTACCCCGGACTGTTGCGCCACCTTAAGTTAGTAAGTAAGATGGGGTGCAACCTTAAATGGCGATAAGTGTGTTAATTCTTCAAGGCATGGTCTCTATGCACCTCTAAATACATCTGCAGATGCGCCTTAAGTATCAATCGAATTTGTTTAAGCTTCACAGTAAGCTCTCTTTTAGTGGTTAGATTACTTTTACCAACCTTACTGTTGCAGACGTTCTCGCAAAGTATTCCTTGAATACAAACAGTAAATGACCCAAAACAGATTGTAAAGGCCTCGCGTATTATCTTGTTAGTAATGTTTGGCGCGACAGTTCGTAGAAAGCCAGGGCTTAGCTTCTCGCAACCACTCTTTTTGTGCGTGCTATATTTTCAGTACGAATGAAAGGAAGTTTAATTGCAGACTAAGAAGCTTTTCCTTGACAGATTATACTCTTGCATGCCTGTGAAGGGGTGGTGAGGCTTGCAACTGTGCCATCTCGCTTAGCAGTCCAACGCTCTAACCACTAAGCCATGGCTACCAAAATGCTTGAGATTACTAGATACTGACGAAATTGACCTTATCTCCCTGAAATTGTCATTAAAAACCCATTAGAGTTCGGGCCTGACCACCAAGTTGCTGTTGTGTCATACAAAATTAGGTCCAGAAATGTTAGTAAATATTGAAATGGAAGGCTTTACTCAACTGCTCGCGATCAAGTTGTTATTGGCTGATCAGATAAAAGGCATAAATTGCCTTCTGGTTGATATGTCGAATCATATCCTGCAGAACAATAATTCCTTCAAACGAGTCGTCCAAATGTGATAAGCATACCATGAATGCATGACTGGATGAGACATGTAGAGTCTATCAAGTATGCCTTCGAAACTAAAGTGGGAAACTTGAAATAAAAGGGTGGCCGTGTTATTGTGGTTAGCACCATTGCTTGTCACACTGAAGGTTCTAGGTTCAGCTCCTGGTGTCAAGAAAGTTAATCAACTGCAAAAAGCTGACGTCAACAGTTTTACAGACTGAGCAATGATAATGACATCAGAAAACGGCAAAAAAAAAATACTGTGAATTATAAGCAATAACAACAACACCAATGAATTCTCTCTAGTTATTCTAGACACCAACCCCCGAGCAAAGACTGAAGCCTAATACTACTTGAGTTTTAGAAAACCACTACCACTTTCAAAGATCTTTGCAAAAGCCTCCAAAATGTTGAACTTTTGGGAATTTATCGTGAATAAAACTTTAGCTAAACAACTTTTCATCCGTCGTTTCCGAAGATCACTATTATGAACTAGCTTAATCTGAAAGAGGTGCAAATGTTTGTTCTGTTAGACAGGGAATTCATTGGCTTATACATGCACATATTTATGAGGAAACAAAATTTCTTTATGATTATTAAAAAATGGGAATAATCTGAAATTACCATTCTGTTTGATAGAAAATTCGTTGACTTATACATGTGTAGACTGTACATACATATGTATGAGGAAATAGAGTTCCTTATTAGCAATTGTGTACTTTTCAACCGATTTACAACGGCGTCTGGAAAATGCTGGTACGTAACCAAATAACGAACAGCCATGTAGTGAATTTCGAACTTAGACCCCAGAGATTTATGTAGGTCGTCATAGCTAGATTAAACAGCAAACAGCAAACGCAAACACAAGTAGCGAGATGGACAATAGGGTACGTCAGACGGTTCTAGTACTGTGGCACTTTAGAAAAAAAGGTAGGTTGCTGTTCAACAGAACCCAAATTAGCACTAGCATGGGTCTTTTTTGATTTCCAAGGTTCGTGTGATCTGGTTGATGATACGTGTTGTTGAAGATGGGTGAGACAGTTGGGAGAACCTACATCCAGCCGGTGGAGTTTAGAAAGCGGATAAGTACCTTGTATCCTTTAACCAAAAATGTCGTTGAGGTCGTCGAAGAATGGTTGGTTTAGTGCACTTAATCCGGCCCTTGCTAGTGCCGGACATTAGCAGAGGAAAAAGGAGAGAATTTCCTTCTCATTTTCATTTTCGCAGCTGCGGCACTAGGGTTTGTATGGAATACAGCCAATTCACCGTGATTATCGCCATTATTCTGGCGATCCCTGGGCAGATTCTAATAAGGAAACCTTTTGTTCTAATCTTATCGTAGGTCCGCCATATCTTCCTTGATATGGCCCAGTTGGTAACTCCCTCCATTGGAAGTTGGCCTCCTGCAGGAAGTGTGAGTGGATTTGTCCTTTAATCGCTTCTAGCGGGATGTGAATCCTTGCCTCAAGTGAGCCGTGTAGAGCTGAGTCCGGACAGTTCATCTGTACGCTCGTTTCCTTTTATGTCACTGTGCCCTGGAACACAGGGCCCAAGCCGGCAAGCTTGTTCCGGTATTTCTGCATCAGTTTGGAGAATATGGTCGCAATTGCCTTCGTTGTGGCTTAGTGCATTAAACTGCTAAGCGAGATGGTACAAACAAATATAGTTTTTTTACGTACGACCTCTCAGCAGGCAATGCCAAACCTTAGCAAGTATCATCTGTCATGGATAAGTTTATAAATCTACCGTTCGGAGTCGTCAATTAAAACTATATGTCTGCTCCATTCGTGAAGAAAATATAACATGCACATCATGAATGCTTGCGTGAAGCTACATAAACGACGTTCCCCGGAGTATATAGTAAATCCCAAGAAGAGTGAACGCATTTGAATTCTACCTTCTGGAACATTCACTTGATCTACAATTCGTAACCCACGACAATAATACATTAAAGTTTTTTCAAGTTTCTTTAAATTTCCGAACTGAACCACAAGGAATTCATTAAAATGACAGAGGAAAAGAGTGGTACCAGTGGACTTCCATCCGTAAAAATCTTAGCTTCAGGTAAAACGCCTAAAAGTTATGTAGTGCTCTGTTCAAGTATCTCCAATGGACAGAAAGGTTATTTCTCAAGTCAGGGATGCATCTCTAAATCCAACACCTACGGACAAATATGAAAACTTTAAAAGACCATTGGCTCAATAGACTATTTTTCAGATTCCGAATCGAAAAAATACGGAAACTTGTTTCAGATGTCGAGTTAGGTGAAAAAAAACCTTCATATCTTGTTGGAAACTCCGTATGAGATGAATTTCAGCGTCGAAGATCATTTAGATCGCCTAAGGTTTGCAAGGGTGGGACACGCCTGCACAATAAATTCTATCTCTTCCTCGTCAATGCAGTTCCTGCAGAAATCATTACATACAATACCCAATCGCTGTTGGGATATCAGTTTGTCTCGAGAGCTGGTCTCTTTTTAGTCGAATTAACGCTTTCGATCTCATAGGATCGAGACCGATCCCTTAACTATCTGTGGAATGCCAAAAAAAAGTAGCAAATCACATGCATTTGTGTCATACTCATGCAATAAAACGCTTGAAATCCAATACAAACTAACGGAACAAAGTACCAGCTATCACGTGATCACACCGGTGTAAGCAATAAAATTAGAAAGTGAAAACGCAATAATGATTCATTATCAGAATAATGAACTGCCTAGCCATTAAAAAAAAAAAACCTCAACTCTATTCCACTACCGCCGTTGCACGCCACCCCCACTTTAACCGGCAAGCGGTGAGTTCCGCATATCGCTGACATTGAGAAAACATAGTTTCACAAAACAATAACAACAACAAAAAATCTAATAAAACTACGACGACAACAACTGTATAACGCAGCAACCTTCGCATATATTACTATCCGCCTGTCATAGATACTTAATTAAATTTATTTAGTTACATACTACAAAATTAAATGTCATAATGTTTGTGTATTTTTTTCTTTCTTTTCTTTTAAAACTTTTCTAATAGTATTCTTTTTCATATGTTCTTTCTTCTTTTCTTCCTCCGCTTTTCGAAAACAGGTTGCGCGAAGCAGATGTTGGAAAGAAATCGTAAAACAGACATTCGAACACAGTGTATTCTACAATAAAATGTGTAATAATGAAAAAATAATCAAAAAATTTATTTTTAATATAGTGTAATATAAATATTTGTGCAATTGCAACATAAAATTAAACAAAAATCATTTCTTAAAAATATAGTAAAAGAAAATAAGTAAAGAACTGCATTTGTATAAGCCAAGTGTTAATGGTTCAATGCAAAAGAAGTGTTTTTGAAGTGTTTTAATATTATATGCAATCAAAATATAATCAAAAGTTTAACCATAAATTTATATTAGAAAATAAAATATATTGAATATTGTAAAAACAAGATATAAGGATTATCGGCGTTCGGGAATACAAAAAAAAAAAACTTTTAAATGGTCTAACGGCAGAAAATGACGGATGACAATGGTTAGATCACTTGAAAACTTGAGGTAAGTTATAACTTTACATATATTCTTTAAAAAAAAATGTCCACTCTAGTGAAGAATTTATTATTTTACGAAGGTTTTTATTTTTCACAATTAACTTGTCCTCGTATCTTATCAATATATTTCTCGTTTTTTTGTCATGTTGAAGTATAACCTTAACCCTATCACATGTATCATACTTTCAAACCGTTTTTGCGACTTTGCAAACAGCTTTCTGTCATTTCCTGACAGACGTCATCAGTAATGCTGAAGTCAAATTTTAAGCCTTAATTGAACGTAGAAATTTATTTCTCCTTAATCATTCGCCCTTGGACATAGGAATTTGTGATTTATTTGTTATGTTAATCGAATTTGATGCTTTACATGTATAAGTACAAACAGTGGACCCCCGGTAATCTGGCTCCTGGCTAATCCGACACCCCTTGTAATCCAACATGCAGTTCAGATAGAATCTAATCATTTTGACTTGTAATTTGTCGGATTACAAGGTACACTTTTTCACAAAATTCCGGATTGTATTATCCGACAAATTCGATAGTCCAACACGGCCCTGCAAAACGTTTTTCGGATTACCGGGGGTCCACTGTATTTTACAATAATTTTGATGGTCTCGAACCGAACACCATGAGGAAGGAAAAGATAGATCTCTTAGTTGCGCTGTGTGTGCTGCGGTTGGCTACATAGTAGGTTGGCCAGTGCTGCCAGGTTTGTCAACAGTCCCCCACGGGTAAGTCGGGAGGGTGAGTGACATCGTCCGGCTTAGCGCATCCATAAGAACCGACAACGTCCAGCACGGCCAACATCGATGTTGGTCTAACGTACACTCCGCTTGAGGTTTGAACAACAGCACTCCTTACTAAGCCATCGCTTCCAGCAATCGTTCTAATAATTCTTCTTCCTGGCCAAGCATTTATTGGACTATTTCCGTCGACCACGATCCAGATGTCGTCTGTTTGGATCGCCTTCGAATTCTAGAACCACCTTGTTATTTTTGTAAAATCACGCAGTATTCTTGTATCCACATGCGCCAAAAGGAATTTCCGCCCTGTTATGTTAGCAGCCAATTTCGCTTCAGTGTAGATCCATCATTACACCAATCTCCTATAGGCTTAGCTTCACACGAAGAATCCAACAAGAAATGGTTAGAAGTGAGTTCTTCTTCTTCTGTCTTCTCAGTAATTGGGACATAAGTTAGAGGACGACTGTTCAAAATATATTCTTTCTCTGACATCATGCTGAATAAGTAGTAGGTACCTCATTTCTGGGATTTTGGATTGGCACAATCATGGCCGGCGTTTGTTTTACTGAGCGAACAAGTTGCTTCCATCCTCCATCCATATGTGGAGCCGCTGTAGGTATAAATGTCCATTTTAATTTTCCTCTACCTACAATTTCCATCAGTTTTTTACCATCTATTCGTTCAACCCCTGATCGAAGCTCCTGACTAACCCCTCGAAAATTGATCCCATTATCGGAGTAAATGTGTATCAGGAATCCCCGTCCAGCTGTGAATCTCTGGAGTGCCAGAATGCATGAGTCTGCTGAAAGCGTGTGTGCAATTTCAATGTGTTTCGCCCGTACGATCATGCAAGTGTTCGTAACGCTCGGTCAAACGAAAACATCGTCCTCAAGCCCTAGTCTCCTAATTCCTCGGCATTCGCAAGAATTGGGCTTTCCGCAGACTTCCATCTGGTTAAATGGCTTTGTCAATAAACAAAATCGCTAACTTTGGGGTACAACCAATCCGCGCAAGATCTAAGAGTGTCGCAAGATGAACAAGTTACCACATGGCATGCTAAGCAATCGACTTATTGGCCGAATAGTTTGGGGGTGTGATAATTTCGTGAAATAAGTTGCGATTTGAAGCCCACTTATCCTTGTGGGGTTACTTATTTGTTATTTAACATAGCTAAAGCCAGCAAACTTAGACCAATGACAGGTCCATTCACCATTAGGATATCGTATGGATCTCAGGAAGATTAGAAGAACCAATTGGAGCTCCTGATGAAGAGAAGGCGGTTTCGTCGTTACACTAGAACGTTTCTAAATTAAGTATTCCTTTTTCGGGAAAGAGCTGGGTAGCTATTAAGAAGGTATGGAATAGTTTCCTCCTTTTGTTCAATCATATAGCTTTTACAAAAATTGTTTGAATGTACCCCAAGCCTTGTGGTTTGCTTGCCTATAGACACGGTCCCTTGATGACACTGATATGCAATCTGTTGAGAGAATCTGTTGGCAAAATCTGTTTTGGCAACCAACAAAGATAAATATTGAACTTCTCCGCCATCCCTATGAAAGACGAACGGCAATCTAGAGCTACTATTGAGTTTAGAGAAAATCATTCCAAGGACTTGATTGCTGCTTGACTTTTCAAAAAGATGCGGACCTATGGCTGGTTTCATGTTTAATTTATTTTACATAAGCTGGGGTTTGGCCTGAACAATTTGTGTAACTTTTTAAGTATTTCAATTGTTTTTATATTTAATTGTTTCTGAGCTTGTTCTAGTTCAGCTTTTATTTTACAATTTACGTGATGAATCAGGGCCTGCACACATGTTTGAATGATTTTGTAGGTTATAAATAATGTGTTTTAATGCATGCTTGACAAATAATCAAATGGAAATCGGTCTTGAAATCTTTTATACAGGCAACAAGCTCAATGAATTTTTTTATAGAAATATTCTCTGAAAGCAAAGAAACACACTTTAACCCTAGCCGTGAAAAGTAGAAATTTTATCGGCCTCCTGTACATAAGCTGGCATTTAATTGATGGCCTTCTATGGAAACATGGAAAAATTAAACAAACAAGATAAGTGCTGAACATAAAAAGCTGAGAAAAGTTCTCTTGTCAGAACCACCATAGTAGTGTAGCGGGTGAGTAACCTGTTTGTGTGGTTTTACACACACACACACACACTAAACAGTATGATCACCGATATTTCAATCTGAAAAAAATCATATGCATCTCTTCGGACTGTATGCATTTCCTCTCTCCCAGACGCCTTTGAAAGTGTGTATATTTTCAAGATCACTTTATCAGGTTAAGTGCACCACCGACATTCCTTCTAACTGTATAGCATTTATCTCCTGTTTACACTCAGCAACCGGCTAGTGAGTTAACTAAGATAGAAAACGAGAGTAAAAACAACAACAACGAAATAGAAGAGAAAAACATATGTTGCTATACCCTTCTACCACCACCTGTAATTCTGAAAATTTGCACAGACTTCACTATGCAGCATAAAACAGCGGAAAAGAAAAACCAGCTTCTCAAGCCGCCACCACAGATTCTATGTAATATGCTTGTAACAAATCTGTGAGTTACAGATGCACACGAGACAATTTATTTTTAAATCGAAAGTTGTTTTCGTTTCCTAGGTATCTCCAAGTTTTTCCTTGTAATTCCCCTCACCAGACGGCTTTTAATACTCATACTTTACGATGTATGTACATGTACATGTATATGTCTAGCCAAATCTAACGGTACAGAAGCCAATCTAATGTTGTATCTTGTATGCATCCTATAGATTTAAACTGTTTCTTTTTTTCTCTCTTACTACTCAACCACGATCATACAGAAAGCGGTAACGCGAGTATTTACTGTGACGTCATGTTAGAGGTTATGGTGAAGAAAGTAAAAGAAAAAAACAATTTGGCAAGATCGTACACTCTCAGTGTTCAACAACTCTGTGGACTTCAGGTGGACGAATGATCGTTGCTAAGAATGATTCACTTTTGCGAAATGATGAGAATAAGATACTATGAAAGAAGAAACAAAACAAAAAAAGAAAAGAAAAAAAAAAGTTGTTTTGGTGTGTGGTAGAGTGCGGTGCAGTGATCTTGAGACATTCTAATGTGGGAAAGAGAATATGAAATTTATTGCATTTCGCAAGTTTCTTCCTGTTTTGCGCAAGTTTTATTTCTGTGAGAAGGCGAACGTGGCAGTGAGGTGTGGATTGGTGGGTCTTAGTTTTCAACTTTTTAAAAGATAACCAAAGGTGAGATCACATTTAATTGGTACAAAATATATGTTTTATTTTTCCTTCAAGATTAACGATATGTATTTATGTATAAATGTATAAATAAATAATAAATGTATCTTTTAAATCTATCTAGTAGAAAAGAAAATGTTAAACATTTTGTGAAACAACTTTAAAAGAGTCAATGTACCATTTCCCGTATGCTTGTTGTTTAGTTAGAATTATTTACAAAAAAAATAATTGTAGATTAAACTAATTGAAATGCATATATACGAGAAGTACATATATACAGCAGTGTTCGCATATAACGAACTCGTAGGAACTGACATTATAACCGAAGTTCGTTATAACAGAAGTTTGTTATAAGTGATTGGATAAAAAAATCCTTTAAGTTGCATTTTTGACGTTTGCCGTGGAAATGTGTTTTGTTTATTTATTTATTTATTTATTATTACGCTTAATACAAGTTAAACAAACTAAGAACTAACGTAAAATTAAACTTAAAACTTAAGACTAGTTGGAGTGGTGGAGGAGATCGAATTAAGGGGAAGGCGTGGAGCGGTTGAGGTCGAAGGTGGTGGGGGTATAGTTTATTTATTTATTTATTTAAGCTTAATACAAGCATCTTCTTAAACAAGAGTTATTAAAGTGGAGACTAAGGTTAACTGAACTAAACAGGGATAGCTGGAGGTGAGTGGAGGAATGTCAGTGGAAGGATTAGAAGGAAGAAGTGGTGTTGTGTAGGGCCGCGCGGAGTGAGTTTTTGCTAGTATTAAAGTCGTAGTGACCATAATCAGTACGGTGTGAGGCGAAACGAAAGAGAGGAACAGGTCTGAGATTGCGGGGGTTGGTGTTAAGGGAGATCATTTCCAATAACGCGGGACAGTCTATGTATCCAGATAAGAGATGGTGGACAAAAAGTATGTCTGCAGTATCACGACGTGATTCCAAGGATTGTAGGTTTATGAGTTTGCGGCGATCAGCGTACGGGGGTAAGTTGAGGTTATCAGTCCAAAGTAAGCCGCGTAAAGCAAAGCGAAGGAACCTTCGCTGGACCGCTTCAATTCTCATGGAGTGGACAGAGTGAAGGGGTGACCAAACTTGCCTGGCGTACTCGAGGAGAGGCCTCACGAAGGTAGTATAGAGAGATTTTGTAACGTATGGATCCGAAAATTCTTTTGACCACCGTTTGACAAAATCTAGTGCAGAGTTGGGTCTTCGAATGATATTGTCGATGTGTGAGCGAAAATTGAGTTCCCTATCACAGATAACACCCAGATCACAAGCTGAAGTTATTGAGGGTACAAGATCATTGTTAATGAAGTGATCCCTGGGATTATGCATGTTATGCCCGGTGATGATACCGATAGAGAGAAGATAAGTATTTCGTTACAAGCGAAAAAAAAAACTCTACACTCTACACTTCTTATGAAACTTTGATTCTTATTGATCGAATACGTTCGTTATAACTGGGTTCGCTTTAAGCGGTCATTACTGGATACGTATTACTTCTAAAAGCAGCATGAAGTAGAGAAAAATCGGTGTAAGGATGTCAGTTACAGCTCTTAAGTAGTGTGACTTTGTGAGCAAAAGTTTAATAAGAAACACGTAGATCCATTGAGTGTTACATATTCAGAAAAATCGTCAGTTTTAAAATTACAGTCGCGTCTGGATAATGTGAACACCCAATATAGTGAATACCTATATTTTTACATGGTGTACTCTAAATAGTGAACAATCGAAAACCTCTAAATAGTGAAGAAGATTTTTTTAAAGCAACTTTAAGCAGAAAGCAACAAAAAACCACAAAAGATCCCAAATGAAGGCGGGTATTCCCCGTAAATTGTACTTTTGCTGTTGATTGCTACAAAGGCGGTTGTTACGTGACGTTAACGTTAACGATTTGTTCTGTTATTTGTCGAGTGCAAACCGTTTGTGTGCGAATGCGTGCTATTTTATGCTAATAAATTGATAGTGCGACCATGTCTTCGAGGAAAAATCTGAAAGTGTTGAAAAAATCGCTTATTTCTATTTTTCTATTTTTTTCTAATAAATTCTCGCGTTTACATACAGCAAATAAAACGAATTTTCGAACAAAAAATAGTGAACAACCTTGATACTGTGAACAGGCCTTGCAAAAATTAGTTCACTATATACAGACACGACTTTATTTTACCCGAGATTTTTTAAAGGTTTTTTAATGGAGGGTTTGCCTAGTGCTGTTTTTTTTTTTTATTTCAATTATTTAAATTTTCTAAATAAGTAGAGATCCTCGATAGACGCTATTGTCATTTTTAAGTAAAGTGCTTATTCGAACAGACATGGAATCTCAATTTTAATTGTTGGCTATAATGGATTTTTACTTTGAAAATTATATAGTTTCCTCATAAACTCTAAACAGAGGTTTTAATTTGCGGTCTCAAAAAACTAACTCTACGATTGATCAATTAACAACTTCCTATTTTTAGTGTGCTTAAGATTTTGTCAGAAAGGACAGCTTGATATTATATTGCCCCCCTCAAACTGTTACATAATTTCCGGGTAATTAAAGTGTTATACTTTATAGGTCTTGGTGTCGTTTGATGTCTGGAATATGATGTTCACTCGAAATCAAGAAAAATAGCACCACACAATGCCGCTTCTAAATAAATAACTTACAGAGTTTTTGTTAAATTCTGTCGTCAAACATTTCTTCATTCTACAATCCCACTCCATGTTATTTTTAAAATTGCATAGAACAGTTTGATTAATATTACATATTTTGGCTCAACAATGAACTTGTAGCCTTGTTAGAGCCCAAACGGTATCTTTAAGAGCAGTTGCAATCGCCTTTAAACACAAAAATTGGTTCTTCTGCCAATAATACTAAATGTAAATCTGTAGTTAAACTTGCTTTCATTTAGATGGATAAATCGTTGTAAAAGAAGTTTATTTTTATGTTTAATAAGAAATCCCACAAAATATCTTATCATGCTAAGTTCAGTTCAAATTGAATTATTTTATAAACTTATTTAGCTTAATTTTAATAAATATTTAATTTAACTAGTATCTGGTTGATTATTCTCTTTGTACACAATGTTAGTACATGATATGACATGACAATTGTCAATTAAAAATGCTTTCATTTTATAATAATTTTAACTTATACAAACTAAAATGAATTGTGAATCCAATGTAGTAAGTAAACTATACTCAATGACTCCATAATCGGCTATGTTTTCGCTGCGAATAATTCGCAATTACGTACTTATCTAAGCCACAACTTATCTGTTTCCTGTACTGTGCTTTATCCAAACAACGCAACGTTTTAATTTTTTGTATATATATAATTTTTTTTTGCTTCTTCAACACATTTTTAAGTGAACGCACGATTTAGTACGCCTTTCCAATGAAAGACAACAATTTGCGCAGTTAATTTTTTAATCCACTTCACATTGCACATGGCATTGCATTTAAAATAGGATTTTAATCTTTAAAATAATTTTTTTTATTTTCTTAATTCTGTGAGTGTCAACTCTTCTTTTTTGAAATAAAAGTCATATCTATAAGTATGTACATATGTAGTTGCCTTTGTTAATTCTATTTGGTGGTCACTGTGGCTTAATGGCTAGTGCATTAGACTGCTAAGCGAGAGGACATAGGTTTGAACCTCTGTAAAACAATCACTTCTTCGCAAGCAATGACAAACCTGCAAGGGTATAATCTGTCATTAAAAAGCTTCTAAATCCACCATTCGGAGTCGTCAACAAAACTGTAGGTCCCTCCAATTTTTGCAAAAAATATAACAAGCACAACATGAATGGACTCTGGCTCCCCACAAGCTACCAAAATGCATCATTTACAAATTTATGTAGCATGTTCCCTTTGATCCCCAGATTACCCACTTTTTTTTTTGGAAATGCATATTTAGCTCCTTATTCTGGGAGGATTAGAAATTTTCCCATAAAGTGAACCAAGTTTTCCTTCTCACTGAGGTTGCAAAACGATGCGCATTTTCTGGATTTCCCTCTTCTAAATTTATTCGCAGTCCAGCTAACCCTTTCCTTACTTTAAATGTCCGTGGAATTTGATTCTTTTTGTCTACATCGTTGAAATAGATGTGTCCTAAATGCTGGTCTAATTTTTTTTTATTTTTTGTAGGTGAACTAATTTGTCTTTAAAATGTTGTTCTGACTTGCTTAGCTCTCAAAAATTCTAGTGAAGTCGTTGTGTTTCTGGATGTACACTGCGGTAGTTTGTCCCATTCTTACTTCTTGATCACTAGAGTGGTGACCCACCTTAAGCAAAAAATACAATATCGCAAAACTTAGCAGGGTCCAACGAACAGCTGGTGTTGGGACCACAGGAGCGCATTGAGTCCGAAAGAAGCCCTTAACGTACTTGTCCATATTCCGCCCCTGGACTTGCACATCAAATACATCGTTTCGTTTAGTGCTACCAGACTCAGAGACTCAGAGTTTTGATCTCCGAAACACTTTGGTCATAGTAAAGCCATTAGATCTGTTGCCTAGGGATCTGCCACCTACCATAACTGACTACACAACACCCAATGCCAAATTCAATAATAACAGCCAAGTTGATTTTCCGGAAAGGCCGGAATGGAACAATAACTTAGCCCTATCGAAATACAATGTATCGATCTTCACCGATGGCTTCAAAATGGAATGCGGAGATACTTAGCCTCAGCTCCATTATCAAAAACAACATAGGAATCTTTTTTGACAGCCAGGGTGCCATCGAATCGCTCCACTTTCTCACTTCGTCCTCTAAACTAGTAGAACAGGGTAAGGAAATTATAACGCAGGTAAGCGCTCGGTTTGATACCACTTTCCTCTGAGTTCCCGGCTACAGTAACATAGGGAGAAATGAGCAAGCCGACGCGCTAGTCAGACTCATGCTCAACTTTTGATGTCTCTCTTGCGGGGTGAGTCTGCTGCCCGATGGGAGCACTTTTACACTTCCACTCTATTCCCAACTCTAGGTGGAGCAGTCTATGCCTGTGCCATATCCAGACTGATATGGCCCTCTTACAATAAAAACAGGACGAATGACTTAATCAAGAGAACTCGCACTGAGAGAACAAGAATCACAGCAATTAACCCCGTGCCCTGGCCTATTGGCTTACACGCTGTCAAATTTGCTTTACTACTACCTACCTACTACTCATACTACGTTCAAAATCAACATACTCTGACATTTCATCACCGTCCCACACTGTGACTTTTGCACGTCGTGTACATGTTTCGTGGCATTTTTAGGTACTTTCTCATTTTTATTTCAGAGTTTTCATAATACCAGGTAATGAAGCAGCTGATAAAATGGCCAGAAAGAGCTCAGCCCTAGACCGGGAACAAGCGGATGGCATGGTCAAAGCTCCACTTTGCAACCTTAAGGCCAAAATCGAACAATGGTCAATAATAGAAGCAAACAACATATGGAGATCACTAACCACCTGTGAAATATCAAGAAGGCTATGGCCAGAGTTCGATAAGATGAAAACAAGCAGACTCCTGCAATAGGACAGGAAATCTCTGTCAATGCTGGTAGGAATGCTGACTGGCCATAATATGCTGAAATATCACATAGAAAAACTACGTCTGAGCGACGAGGACACGGCCCATTTCCTCTGTCACTGCCCAAGCCTCTGTCAACTCAGAAACAGAACCCTAGGAAAATTTTTCTTCAACCATATCGATGAGCTGTCAGATGGATCACCGTCTAAAGTACTCAAATCCGCCAGAACGTCCGGATGGTACCTCGCTGTATAGGCAAGGAGAAAGAAGAAATGATTCTCCACTATCTCTGTACGTGTCCAGCTTTTACAGCCCAAGAAGCAATGAACTGGCTGACACCATCACAGGCAACCTCCTACGCATCATACCTAGTAAGTTGGTTCTGCAGGTAGTTTTCTAGAAAAGATTCCTGATCCATATGACCCCACAAAAGATCTATTCTGGTCTAAGTTTGACTGCATCAATTGCAATCTGCCACTCTAACCTAACCTTATCTTTCTTTCAAATGTACATACATACACGGTTCTCACGAGTTCGTATAAGCGAAAACAGATACCTAGAGTGGATATGAAGATACAACATTGCATTCGAAAGCACCAAAAAAAAAAACTTGATGATCACGTCATATGTACGTGATTCACCTACGATTCCTAAGATTCATCAAAGTTCCAGGAATTCTTATTAGTCTCATTGGCCAATTTGTTGTGTTACAAATTCTACAAAGGTCACTCACAGTCTACCCGGTGAATTTCTTAAAAAACTCATATCCGAATCCAAGTTCATTGACATTAAAGCCAAAAGAAGAGAATTATTTTTATTTCTAGAATCTCATCTGCTTTTAGTTAACGAGCAAACCGCTGTTGACACATGATCCACTCTTCTGATTAAAAATTAGTCAACAGATTTAATGTTATGAAATACGATATTCAAGTCTTCACTACGATCATCATCATCATTGTTTTCCATTCTCTTTCGTATACCATACCCAAGATCGGACTCGGATTTTTTCTCTTTCACTTCAAGATTTCTTATTCAAGTGGCTTTCTCCTCTCTCGTGTTCTCTTGTTCTATTTGCAATGCAACTATGCAAGACAACATGAGATGAATGTTGCCGGTCGGTTGGTGGATTGCCCGACTGGTTGGTTGATCGTGAACTTTTGTAGCCTTTTTGTATAACTGTTTCGTTTGTAACAAGATCGTTGTTGATCCGGTCGTGTGAATCACATTGTTTCTGTTGATCTGTTGAGTTTTTATTTTACAAAATGAATTCTTACCTAGTGTAGTATTGATTTTTAGATTTTTCTGTTTCACAACATTTGTCGATCGTTGAAGTACATAAACATATATCCAGTCTAAAGTTCGATTTTGCAACCCACTTTCCTGTGACACTCGGATTTAATATCACTTTTCTTTCTGCTATACCTACAATGTAACCACAAAACGGAAGACGTGAAAATGGAAAGTCGCGTTATAATCTTACCCATTTCATACACACATATTTGTTCACCGTAGATTCATGCGGAACTTTAAATACGAGGAAGAGGTAGGTGACCTTTCTACTTGGTTGTAGTTAGTGATAAAGGGAATTGAACTTGGTTACTTTGGTTTCCAACGAAGGAAAGTTAGGAAGTGAGAGAGATAAAGATAATTGTTTAGAGTGGTAAAGAGACAGGGGAAAGTTGTGCAGTTGTTCAATAAATCAATCATAATTTTGTTCATGCTTGATTTAGAGAAAAATTCATTACCAGCGGCCGGAATTTGGTTCGAATACACTACAATGCCGGCATAATGGTTACGATACATGCACTTTATGGTGCTGGAAAGGCAACGAAAGCTTTTTTTCTCAGATTTGGGCTATGATCCCTAAAGGCAGGTGCAATTGTTGGCATCTGAATTGAAAAAAAAAAGATTTACCTTACTTACAGATTAGTATTTATTGACACGTGTTTAAAAATAAACGTAAAAAATAAGGCTATAGAAGAAGGAAACAGGGCAGCATATGAGAGGGGAGATCCAGATTACCCTATCAATATTTCAAAGTGAAAATTACTTTATACATTCGCTAAATTTGTTTAAAACTCCCAGAGGACCATGTACCTAAATAAGAGAGCCGCGTTTTAGAGAAACATTCGTCGGTTTGATGAGTGACCATGTTCCTTATATTATATAGAGTCATCCAACAAGGGGTGTCATTTTGAATTAATACAAAAATGCAACATTTTTATGAAAAGTAGTTATATTTTAATTTTATTCTGAAGTACAAACTTTGAGGTTAGTAATGAAATACAATATCTGCCAAATGTCTGCCTCGGCTCTGCCTACAAATAATCTTTTTTTCGATGACATTTTTCATCACCTTTTCGCATAATTGTGGCTATATTTCGCGAATGACAGCTCTGACATTTTCTTTTAGTATATAAATCGTTGGTGAATCATGGACGCAGATTTTATCTTTAACATAGCCTTAAAGGAAATAGTCTGATGGTGTTAAATAGCACGATCTTGGCGGCCAACTGAAGTCTCCATTTAGAGAAATCTAACTTTCAGGAAATTTGTCAAACTGTGTGGCATGTGGCGCCGCGCTGTCCTGCTGTAAATAAACGTTGTTCACGTACATAGCATACATTTCAGGTAAACAAAAGTCAGTCAACATCGTTCGGTAACGCAATCCATTCACTGAAATGGTCGCACCAGCACCATTTTCGAAAAAATATGGCCCAATAAAACCGCCAGCCAAAACCACACCAAATTGTCACCCGTTGTAGATGCAGAGGTTGTTCCACTATTTCTCTTGGGTTTTCGGAGCCCAAGATGCGACAGTTTTGTTTGTTTACGTACTCAGACAAATAGAAATGAGCCTCATCACTTAGAATAATTTTGCGTAAAAAATCATGATCTTGTTCATTCATTTCCAGCACCCAATCAGCGAAAGTACGGCATTGGGCTTGGTCTGCCGGCTTCAATTCTTGTGACCTAATAAGCACGTAGGCCAAGATCTTTATGCGAAATGCGGTGCAAAGTAGTGACCGTGATCGTGTCGAAATGGACACACCTGGGTTTTCAGTCACACTCTCAGATACGGCAGCGATATTTTCAGTTGACCTTGCTGGACGAACACGAGCTAGAGTTTTCACATCACTTACCTGTCCGAGGCGTTCGTACACTTTAGCTGTACGAGAAGACGCATGATGATGACCAAAAGAAGTACGAACTTTCCGCGATATTTTCACCGTTTTTGCAGTGAATTTCTCCAGTTTCAACACGTTGTGTGAGTGAGTATCGCTCTTAGTTTTTACTTATCAAAAGTCATCGCAAAGATAGTTGAGTGTTGACAGTTCAACAATGAGACCTCTTGCTGGATGACCTTTTATAACAAACCTTGTTGTCAACTTACCTATAATTTGTAAAATGTGTTTTTGTTTTACTACTATAACTCATCTAACCATTACTGAGATTTACGACTGGTTTTTTTTTAGAAAAAAATTAGCAAAATATAATTGACCTTGGATGTATATTTATCTGAAAGCGTCATCTTCTTTTTCATCTATCATAATCAAGTTTTTTTGTATCTTTTTTAATAATGCATTAAGCATTACTAAAGCAGGCTCCATTATAGATTGGTATCTGCTTTGATAACGTATTTTTTAAACGCATTCAATTTTCTTAGGAAAAGACACATATATACATGGTTTTTCCAACTGAAAATTGCGTAGAACTAGAAAACAAACAAGCTCACCATTGAAACTCAAACAATTTGCATACTTGAGACGTTGAGATCGATCGAATTAGCGACGCAAGGTAGAAAAGTACCACACCTTGAAAATCGTTTCAATGTTAGGTTCATGACAACGACAACGCTGCCACCGACTACTTAGACGTCAACGACAACGATAGTAGCTTCGACTATGCTGCGCACTATGCCTGTAGCTCTGAGGGAAACTTAAATGGTTCGCGCACCGATCAGTGATCATGAACTCCACGGAATGTGATATTGACTTAGACGTGTTATTCTCTTCCTTGTCATTTGTTTTAAAATTAATTGTAAGTATGTGTGGATACACCAGTTTTTAGTTAAGAGGTAGGTATTTTGTTGTCACCTTAACTGCAAAAAAAAAAAATATATATTAAAACCCATGGCTTTGAAATTGTCATTGGAAATAGTCGCGTGCGGACTAAATGCGTAATTTGTTTTTATTTTTTTGCAAGTTTTTGCGGAATTGACTATATTATTCTTTAAATGTTAAAGTTAATGGTGTTGCTGTGAATTTGAATGTCTTTTTGTTAATTCCTGTTTTGTTTATTTTTTTATATTTTTTCGTGGTTGTTTTGCTTTATAATATATGTACCCGACGCAGATTTATCAACAATTAAATGTCGCCTATTCTAATGAACATGTGTAGGTACTACATACAGAACAGTACATACAGGTTCAACTCCCGCTTAAAAAAAAAAAAAAGAAAAAAAAGTTGATCAACTGCGAAAAAAGCTGACGTCAACTCTATTGTATAGGCATAACACTGACACTGGCTTTAAAGTGTTGATCGTATTGAATGGTGATAATGAGATGGGAATGTTCGAAAAAAATACTGTGAATTAAAAGCAGTGAAAACAATACCAATAATTCTCTCCAGTCATTCTAGACACCACCCTCGGAGCAAAAGACTGAAATCTAATATCAACTGAGTTTCAGAATCACTACACCAATACTAGCTCTGTGTGAATAGCAATATAAGGGTATTTATAACCCCTTAAGCGCTAGCGAATTATGGAAAAGAAAAAAGTTGTTGACATCCTGACGGGACTCTGCTCGCAAATCAAATAAGTTACAACAACTGTACAAGCTTAAGAACAATGAATAAATCGAATCTGACTACTGAGTGACTGATCTCCACTAGCCCAAGTACTTAGAAAAATTTAGCTTAAAAACTCCTGATCTTCATTCATTTATCTGGATAGTTCAACTAGCGGTTTAAATACTTATTTTCCTTGAGTTTTAAAACAAATTAGGCACAATGATGTCCGTAGTCTAGTTGGCATTTTTCGTCATCAAGGGCCCCAATTTAGTTATGCGCTGTGTTAAATGCCTTCTAGGCTCCACTTTAGGGAAAAATTAAACTAAAAATCCTTATTTTTGACAGCATGATACACGCTAATTCAGATAACAAAAAAAAAAGTGAAGTTCAACACAAACACAATAAAAACAAAACACATACTCAACAAAATAAAATGGTTGCATCAAATTTAAGGCGGATGCTGACTTTTTTTTTTTAAAAAACTCCAGCTATTTAACCATAATTGTATGCCTTAGTCGAGAATGGTAAACAAATTAAAACATGGAAGCATCATCTTTAAAATACCAAACTTAACTACGTGTGTAGGTATTATATTCCTGGTTGCGCATTTTACACTATCGAAAATTAAATTATCCAACGATTTATTGAAAACAACCAAATCTTAATGTTAATAGAAACATTTGAAAATGTGCATATTTCTCCGCAACCCTGAACTCTCAGGAAATCCTTTTGATGTCATTCACCCTAAAACCTACAACATTTTCAGGTAAACCTCTCAAAAATCAATATTACATCCCTTCGTTTCCGTAGCTGTAAATGAACTCCCACGATAGCAAGTGGTTTTTTTTTTTTTTAAAGTCGACTCATCTCGATTCAATTCGTTTTAGGAAAATTATTTCTACAACTCACATTCAAAAATAAATATTCTTTTCGAATAATAAAACGAAATGTTAAAGTGTTCATTTACAGTCCAATGTCGTTGCAAAAGATATCTACTGAGCAGCTCTGCGCTTGTATGTAGGATGCGCAGCCTTTTCCTTCGAGAATGGAACGATGCCAAAACACACCCCAAAACTTGAAAGTATCGTACAATGCTCTTCTTCAGTATCAGCAAACGCCCTTGTCCTTTCACAAGGATACGACATTGAAATAATTTTCATTGCCGAAAAAAAAAACCTTCTACACACTAACACATTCATACATCCCTGTAAAAAAAAAAAAAATAACTGCAACAAGAGGTAAAAATTGAATTTTTCTCTGTAGTCTGTACTGACAACAATAGCAATTGCTAAAAGGCGGAAAAATTCGAGATTTCAGCATTTAGGGGGTGGATTTGCTGAAACAACGCGATGCGGTGCTCCGTTGACGAGAAAAAGGCGACAAAATATTCTGCTTTCAATGTAAGTACATAACTCCTTTTTACATGGAGCGGTTGCAGAGCGATGGAGAGCATCAAATGAACAAACGAAAAAGAGTAAACCGATGGTGAACAGAGAGAATGCATCCTCTATTTTGACATTTTCAACATATTTTTTTATTTTTGGTGGCAATGAACTTAAGTAACCCTGTATCGATGTAAAATGAAAGGACATTGACCATCGCATACACACATAAAAAGGCTCCGTTTTTTTTTTCTTTTTTGTAGGGGTGGTTATATCTCCCTAATGTTAGGAGATAAAAACCGGTTGGTTTTTTCCATGAATTCGCAATAAGTTTTCAATGGATTAATACACTTAAATAAAGTAAGGTGGCTTACTGAAGGAATTCCGGAAACATGATAAATTTTAGCAAAGAACCGTAATATTGGTGGAAAAAAAAAAGTATTTATTTTTTCTACCAATCAAGACGATTATAATTAAATTTAAAATTATAAATTAATCTTTTTAAAATGAAAAAAAGCAGTAGACTGTGTATAAAGAGTTCTTTTCCCATGAATGTAACATTTTGAATAATGTGCAGAAGAATGTTTGTTCCCTTATTCTAACGCGAACTTAAAAGCTATGTGTAAGTTGTAATGAACTTACGGAAAACCGACGGATTAAAAACCAATGACGGGGTAGATGAAGGTGTTTTTTCCTGATAAGCTTAATCTCCCTTTCCGTTTTCCAAACCATTGCAGCGTGTTTCAGGCAGAGAAATTGGCGATTAAAAATTAAGTCTTATCTTGACTGAAGAAAAACGTAACATCTGCCATAGATATCCTGATTTTTTGGTTCAGTCAAGCAGCAATCAAGTCCTTGCAATCATTTTCTTTAAACTCAGTTGTTGCTCTTCATTGCCTATCCCTGGGTATATCGATCGTTACATGTAAATTAAAATTTCATCTGGATGCTATTGAGGGAACTTTTAGATGTATAAGTCGTGCAACGTGTCTCGCGATAAAACAGATTTGGCCAAGGCTAAATCTAAAACGCTCTAAGAATTAAAATTCTTAAAACAGGTTGCATATCAGCACCATAATAGGTGTCAACACGAGACACTGTCTAATAGGCAAGCATGCAAAAAACGACTTTTGTAAAAGTTGCATGAACGAAGAGGAGAAGAAAACCATTCTCCAACGTCTTTGTAGCTGCCCAGCTCTCCCCCGTAAAAGAAAATTTAACTTAGGAGAATTCTTATCACTATAACGACCTATGACCTTAGGACACCGCTGCTACTTCGGTTTGTCCAAACACTTAACTGGAAGGTCCGAAATTCTACTCTACAAAACCCTAATCTTACCAGTCTTGCTTTATGGAGCTGAATGCTGGACGATAAGTAAGACAGCGGAGCAGATCTTGGAATTTTTCGAAAGAAATCTTTCACGAAGAAAAGGAAGACCGTACCTCCAGTTTAAAGATCAGGCAATCGCGGGCGCCAGAAAATGGAAGCAGCGTGCCCGGGACCGTGAATGATGCAAAGCGGTACTAGTTCAGGCTCAGATCCTCCAAGGGTCGCTGGCCTGATACGTAAATAAGTATAACGACCTAGACGATCTGATAAACACACATGTCAGAAACATGTTTCATCAGAAGGTAAGAAGAATCTCGCCAAGTTTCATCTGGTATCACAATGGACCATTGGTGTAAGTGTGCTGGCTTTAGGTGGCCTCCACTTCAACCAGACTTAAAGTAGCGAGACTAACAGAATTTCCTCTTTATCATCGAAGTCCAGAGTTTCACTTCCTACCCGAGAGAGGAAAGGATTGAAGACGTTCAAAAAATGTTTTACTTTGGATTTCCATTCCATTTCTTGTGACTGATGTCCTTTGGCTTCTTTCCGAAGACAGTAGTATACTGTACTGTCTGTTGTTAAGTTACGTAGATTTTAAGTACTTAAATATATATTTTTGAATTAACTCATACTTTCTTTGAGCCTGTTTGTTGAGTCCAATTTTGTCCGCTGGATATTTGGTCATATGCCACTTTCTGTGAGCGTTATCTTTTCCAATATTAGTTGATTTATATCTCATTTCTAAGCAAATTGTCTTCTTGCTCCGGTTGCCAGTAAGTTGACGACAAAGATTGTTAAAAGCGGTTCTTGATGATGACGTTATAATGCGTGAATTTGCGACGAGACCAATACTTTTAGGTTCATGAGCGCAGAATCTTTAATTGGTTTGAACTAAGGCAATTTTTTAAAAGTGACCAATATTGCCTTTGAACAACTTCAAATAGTCGAAAAGAAATGTTTAAAAATGTACCAGCTTAAGGGTTAGCAACATACATAGCTATTTTTTCTTTACATTTAACCACACACAAAACAAACTTACATGCTTCTGAAATAAATACGCACCCATACATACAAACATATGTAGATAGAACATGACGTATAATCATCTAACCGTACGGCGCCCTTGTTACTACATTTTTCGGACGACCAAAGTGGTGTGTCTCTTCATTCATGGTAGGTAGAAGCACAAAAGATATGCGCCAAGTATTTCCGAAAAACAACAACAAATTTCAATAGCAAAGTTCAATGAACCCAGCACCAACAGAAGCAGAAGCGGCAGCGGCAGCCACATAACACAGAGAAAAGAACGGAGCATAACGAAGAACGACACAAAAGTAAATTGAAGAGAATTTTCGGCAACTCTGCTCTCATCTGCTGTCTCACAAAATATTCTCCCGACATTTATGCGAGAGAAATAATCAGAGTGTTGAATGTTGATTGTTTATCTGCTAACGGGACGGAGGGATGAAGGCACTCCCGTACACGTGTATGTGTTTATTAATTTTGCCTACATCATTTGATATAATTTTATCTCGAAATATGTAATCAAAGTCTAGGCGTTTCTAAGACTTTACCCTTTCTGATAATAGGCTTTGGATAAAAACTGTTTCTTAATCTTTGTCTTTTTTTTAAATTCATTAACAGATTAACTTCCAGAACGTAAGACTTTTAAAATAGGCGTTTATTCACCCAAAGCTCCAGTAGGGCGGTTTTCATTTTTTATTCTATAGTCGCTTATAACTCTACTTTTGTTTATGCCTTAGCACTCACTTATAATAACAAAGCTACAGTATAATGCTCACATCTGGTCTGGTGTACTAAAACCTATGCTGCACATTCTAGATAGAATCCAAGAAACGCGCTTTAAGATTTATGGGTGGCAGAGATATTGCGAAGTTCATAGACTAACTTGGACATCTAGAAATGTTTCCTGTCTCCCACTGTTTAATCGTTTTTTTTTTTTCTTTCGAAAAAGCAAAATAGCTAGTTCTATTCCAAATCGTCATCAATTTACCTTTAAGCCTTCTTCGAAACTTATGTACATGCGTATTCACTAGCAAAATCCAGGCATTATTTTCTTAGGCGTACAACAAGTATGTGGAACTATCTTCATAGCTCTGGGTTCCCTCAGCACTAGAATCAGTAAGCATTTAAAACCAACGCGCACTGGTATCTCCTATGTCTCTTTTATTTCTCTATTGCTTCTTTTACCGTGTTTGAAAATGGTCATAGCCGCTTTAACGCACCTTAAAACAACAGAAAAAAGGAGTGGTCAGCATCATCGCTGTCACGCTGAATGTCCAAGGTTCAATTCCTGGTGTCAAGAAAGGCAATCAACTGCGAAAAGCTGACTTTAACTCTACCGCATAGGCATTACACTGGTAGAAGAGTGGTCATATGATTGTAGGGGTGGCTGCACTTAAGTACAGCCTCACTCGGATCTCAACGGATCTATTGTGTTCAGAGTGGTCATAAACTTTGAAGATTTGATCGTATTGAGCAATAATACTGTGAATTATAAGCAATGATAAACAACAGCAACAAATTATACCCAGCTATTCTGGACACCACCCTCGGAGCAAAGACTGAAACCTAATAATATCTGAGTTTCAAGAACTTCACTACACCAACACCAGCGCTGTGTGAATATGATGATGAGGATATTCCTATTCCTAACCCCTTGAGCCTACAGAAACGGGAAACATACTCTTAGAGTTATGCTTATAAATAAACATACATACAAAAGTGCTTAAAACTAATAACACCAACTTTCAGTATTGATTGAGTCAAAGCACTCGAAGACACCTTATGCAATCTATAAACGAAAACCCATACCAATTTTGTCTAAGGTAATTAATTTTTTTCAAATTAAAACTTTCATGTTCCATTTGTCACCACTATTGCATCCGTACGTATTATCATAACAAAACTGTATGTCTGTGTTTGTATGTAATTGTTGAGTTTATGTCATGAACTCACGTTTTTGCGCCAGCGATGCATTCGTCAAGTTCAATGGCCGTACACCCGCCACCACCGACTCCGTCGAGACTGGATAATACTTGTACTCCCTAAAGTTGCCAGCACTTGGCGATCGGTCAGCTCCAGCACACATCATTATCGTGGTCGTCGTTGGCGATGTCGATGCGTACGTTAGTCGCCGTAGTTGTCGTCGACAGCGTCATCGACACTGCAACGTCACTGTCGACAAGCAATGTCGCGCTGACTGACGCTGATTGTTTACCCAGTTAGAATTCTGATTACCGCAAATTTTATTGTCGCCATGTTTTTTATAGGAAAAGAGTATTGTGTGTGGGTGGCAGTTGAGGGTTGCGCTTTTTTTTATGACGTATGTGATTTTCGATGCGTATTGATGGGATACAGATGTGTTCTCTTCTTCCTCTTATAAAACAATCTAGACTATTTATTAACAAATAAAAACATTTCTTTGGATTCCGCAATTTAATCTTTAAGTTGGCGATTCCTTCTCACATACAAATTCGCTGTGTTTGCTTAGGGCGACCCACTTTCCTACCTGTTTTGGAAAGTATACTACAATTCATTAGGTGTTAATGAACGAACGTGCAAAGTGGTATGTGACTGTGGACTTATTATATTCGTGATGTGTTTTGGTCAGAAAGACATGAATGCAAATCCAGTTTGTATTTTCGCGAGAGACTTTTTTGAGCTAACCTACAGCTCAGTGACCCAAAATGAACCGTCTAGAGTTTGTAGATATTCCTGATTCTTCTGTGGTAAAATGTCCATGATAACTTCGGCAGATAATCTTGGTCTCAATTTATATCAATTCAACTTTGGGCTCTTAATATTGAATATCTGACATATTTTTGCTGAAAACATCTGAACCTTTCAGCTTTCAGTCTTGTTTCTGAGTGCGGTGTCCAGAATAACTGGGGACAATCATTGGTGATGTTGTCATTGCTTAATAATTTACAGTATTTCTTTCCAACTTCCTGATGTCATTATCATCAATTCTTCGAACCATATGACCACCCCATCGTACTGTTAGCATTATGTCTATGAGATAGAGCTGACATCAGCTTCTTCGACTTTCTTGACATCAGGAGTTTGGATCTAGTTTACAGCTTTAAAACTTAGCTCTTTAATTTAGTGTGGGGTTAGTTAGATTATTTTGGCGAACTTTTTTATGTTTTTCCCCAAAAAAAGACATAAATCCACATAACCACTAACGTGGTTACTCACCTGCACCGTAACTCTTGCATTTTGTGATATACCTACCCGTGATTCACCACAATTAAGACATGAGTTATAAATGGCCAGTGCTACGGGTTTGGCTTTCATAACTAGTTTCAGTTGAAATAGTCTAGCGTAGATTACATGTAAAGAGCTTTTCAATAGGAACATGACAATTTTGTATTTTTTATACAAACGCATTCTTAAACTTTATGATCTGTTAATGTCGAAACGTCAGTCAAGGTTTACATTTTTATCATGGTGAAGTTTATGAACGAGCAATGTTTGAAAATTATTAAAAATTACTACCGACATTCTAAGTCATTGGTCGCAACTTTAAAAGCGCTTAATCCAATTTTCGGTGGTAAAAATCGTCCCACCAGATGGACTGTGCATGGTATAGCAGATAAATTCGAGTCAACATATTTACTATTGAATGTTCCTGTGCCAGTGAGACAACGCAACGGTCAAAGTACCGAAAATATCGCTTCTGTTCAAAATGAGCCAAATCAGTCTATTCCACGCGGCGCCGTTCAAAGGAATTGGGAATCTCTCGGTCCACATTGCGGCGAATTTTGTGTAAGAACCTTGGCCTATACCCTAAACAAGGTCAAAATAACTCAAGAACTGAAGCCTCTTGATCATTTGAAGCGCCGAAAGATCTTCAATTGGGATCTGCAGAAGTTTGAAGAAAATCCTGAATTTAATCGAAAATCATCTTCAGCGATGAAGCTCATTTTTGGCTTAATGGCTTTGTCAATAAGCAAAATATACATTATGGGACAGCAAAAATCTCACACGTGCTTCAAGACTCCATTGCATCCACGAAAAGAAACCGTGTGGTGTGGATTTCCATATCTTTTCGTCGATGATAATGATCGCCATGTTGCAGTCAATGGAGTTCGCTATTGTGCCGTGTTGGAAGACTATTTTTGTCCAGAATCGGATGGACTTGACATCAGTGATATGTGGTTGCAACAAGATGGTGCCAACATGCCACACAACTGGTCAGACAATTTGATCTATTGAAGGGGAAGTTAGGTAATCGTGTAATCTCGAGAAATGGTCCGGTCGAATGGCCACCTCGCTTATGTGATTTAACGCCGTTGGATTTCTTTGAATGGGGTTACCGTAAGTCGTTAGTTTATGTCAACAAGCCAACAACGTTAGAGATACTCAGGAACAATATCGAACGCGAAATTGCCATCGTTCCAGCCGATATTTTTGGAAGAGTGGTGGAAAATTGGATCCAAAGAATCAATAGCTGCAAACGTGCTCACGGTGGTCATATGAACGAGATCGAATTGCAAATTTAACATGTGTACTAAGCCTGGAATAAATTTCAGCCTCGTTCTGTAATTTATTTAAATACAAAATTGTTATGTCCTTATACCTTTCACATACATATGTAATAATAAAATGCAGATAATTCGTACTTGTGTATATATCCTGACATTATTTACTTCTTCCATTATCAGAAAATGCGTTTTCACTATATAAACTCCAAAGTCTACACCTATAGATGTTAGCTGATGTGGTAATTAATTTTTTCTTTTATTCGATTATCTCTATTTCTCTGTAGTAGCTATACAATGAAACAAAGAAAATAAAACATAAAAGCAATCCTAAGCTAATGACTAAGACGACATAAAAACACATTTGAAAAAAAAAGACATAAGAAACAAACGTAAATGATGATCGTTGTCGCGCACATTTATCCTCTTCCGCGTTTAAATTGAAAACAACTCACTTCGCGGCACGTCTCACAAATTCTATCACTTTCTCGCTCTCTCGTTCGACTAGACTCTGATGCTGCTCTGCTTCATTATCGATCAAATGGTGAACAACCGCGCTTGTCATCAAACCGCCTATAACATGGGGTTCCACCTCTTCCTTCAGCTCCCATGTGAAAGCAAAAAATACCCACTTTTGCATTTGCATTGCACAAATGCACTGTGTGGCATATTGCCACATACTATCATCGCGACTTATGCGCGTTCAACACTTCTAAACGAACTTTGCTGTTGTTGGCCTCTTTTTCACTTTTGCCTGACTTCGAAGCGCAATGCCGTGTTCTTTTGTCTTAAGCGGGCTGTTGCCGCCGACATCTTCCGTGTCAAACTTGCAGTGCGCGGTCATCATTTTATTTGGACTCGTTTTTGCATTAGATTCATACACAACGCTTTGCGGAACCTAGTTTCTGCGATTTCCCGGTGCGTAATGTTTGTTATTGAATCGGTGGCGTGTATTTATAGATCTCACTGCTGGCAGCGCAGACGTTTAATTGAATTGTCCGCTCGGTCGGTATAAGCAGATGCGCATGTGTTTGCATTCATTATTCCCTTTGTTTTTATCTATTGTATTATTATGTTTTTTCTTTTCTTTTTTCAAGGAAGCAACAATACGAAATGTAAAATTAAAACGAGAATATAAAAATAGATTCGTCATCGGATTATTTTCGGCATGCAAACTGCATTTTGCGGTTTTCTTTTGAAATTAATTTTTTGACAATTTCTCCCGCGATAAAATAAACAAAATCATGCGACCTGTCACGCCTACAACCATCTGACGTTGAATTATGGAAATATTGAAACATTAAATTGTATGTTTTTGTTTTTTTGAAATGTGACGAGTATCAAGGTTAAGTTGAGTTGAGTCCGACAAAAGTGTGCCCCTAAACGTCGTTTCGTGTAATTCAATTGGAAACGTGTTAGTCATGGCAATGCATTTAATCTGCGGCTTAAGCCTCTGACTACACAATACTTAAACTAAAATAAAATAAAAATATCCAAATCCACTTTCCGAATTTGACGGAATGGAATAATAACTCGTATCCAAATACCAAGTGTCAATCTTTGCCGATCGCTCGATTAGGTGTTTGCTCAGCCAAGCTGAATCTATCCCAACCGTAGGGCCTTCCAGAAACTTCTATTGCATTCAATGTTGAAGTACTAGCCATTAGAGAGGCCTGCAAGATACTTAGTCTCAGTTTCACAACCAAAAATGACTTAGGAATCTTCATTGACAACCAGGCGTTCATCAGATCACCAGATCCTCTAAATTGGTGGAACATTATAAGGAAATCATTACCCAAGCAAGCGCTTGGTTAAACATCTATTTGCATGGCATAGTAACATAGGGGGAATGAGAGAACCAACAACCTAGCCGGATGTGGCTCAACCCTTGATGGTTCACTTGCCGAGATAGTCTGTTCTCCGGGACTTTGGTGTATATAGCGATTCCAGGGGAGTGAAATCTCCCTCTCTTATCAGTGAGTTGCTAACCAGTTTCGGTCTGTAGTTGAGTGGAATGTCCCAATGACCTGGAGCCCATCATAGGGATAAATTGTTTTTGTCTGCAATCTTATTTGACTTCAAAGTTAGTAGGTATACGGGACAATACAATTTGTCTTAGTAGGCAAAGTATGATAGTCCAGATTCTAGAATCTGAGAGTTGCTCGATCTTTCGTTAGCCAATTGATTCGATCTTCTTAGCACTAATGCTGCCGTGGCAATCATTTTCTAACCAAAAATGTCAAACAAGTGAAGCACTGTTTCTAATGCAGTCGTGAGAAGTGTTTTTAGCGTCCATGTTATGCAGATGTTTGTATGATAGCCTTTGAATCTTTCTACCAGACTAGTTTCCTATTCAGCAGGATTACTCTCAGTAAAACAGTGTATAGTGAAGCTGAAGTTCTCATTGCGGACCAATAGCTATTTCGCAATTTCATAGAGCGACTTAGGCACAGCCTTCAATGTTCTTCACCCGATTGGTTTTTAATTCAGTTCTATTCCCAGATGCATATGAACTTAGAATGATCTGCAAATAACAAAACTACGCTTAACAGGAGCGATAGAAGGTACATAACTTGTATTTTCTTGTGAATAGCTAGTTTTAGACGGTTTAACTCCAAGATTAACTTCGTCAGTCCACTTAGTTTAGAGAAGATTTTGCAGGCAATGACCAAAAGATTAAAATTTGGCGTGAAAAAGCTTCTTAATCCGCCGTTCGGAGGCGGCAATAAAAACTATAAACCCCTTCCATTCGTGCGGATGTGTCACCATTAGAAAAAAAATATTAATTTCTATTAGTAATCTCAAAGTTAAACAATCTACCCATGTACGTACGTATCTACCGTTTTATCATATTTTCTCTACCAAGTCGCATCATGATGAGTAAACGGTTATTCTCACATTAGTCACCTCAAGCTACCTACATACCTTAATAATTCACGGCTCACGGCCAATTATTTCGCCATACATACCCACTCTGACCTCACCATCAAAAGGTTAACAACACAAACAAGAAGTAATAAAGCCATAAAAGAAGCATTCAACTTTAAGTCAAACGGTTAAAACGATAAAAAGTACGAAACCGGCGTAACAAAAAAAAATAAAAATCACAAAAGACAGAAATCAGCCTACCTTTCTCGACACACAGTGACCTAACAACTTTTCGCCCCCACTAATCCTAATAAAAAGTAAAAATCAGCAATTTTTTTTTGACTCGAAATCGTCACAAGCTGAGCACTGATCTTTCCAAGTAGCTAAAGTCACTCAACTTTCCACCTTGCCTTCCGCGCTCTCTAAATGAAGGAGGAAAGTGTGAACGAACTGACTGACGACACAATATTCAGTCTAATCGATTTTTTTTTTCTTAGGAATTTTCTTTCTCAATACGTCGTCGGTGGTGTAATTTGTTCCTCACCTGTGTCACGTTACGAAATTTCACTAAAAGGCGGACAACGGACCCAAGAAATAACAACAATGCAAACCCCCTCAAGTCGTTCAACTTTGCCATCGATACAGTTTAATCAATTTCGATTTTTTTTTTCCGTTTCTTCCTCCTTATGAAGAGTGTGTGAGATTGTGAGGCGAATGAAATGACTCAATGATATGAAGAGAATTTCTGACGTATGAACTCTCTTTTGTTACTCTTAAAAGCAAAAGGTTTGGCGCGCGCTGAAAAGTGTCATTCACTCCAAAACAGCAACCAAAACAACTCAACTAAGAGAAACACTACACCAACAGCACTCACTCACCAGCAGGCAGTGTGTAAGAGGAGTGCTTCTACGTCGACCACCGTTTCTCATCGAGGGTGAACGACCGACCTAGCCATTTGTTTTTGTTGCGGTGTGTGTGTAGTAAATCGAGAATAGTGCCCCCATATAGCATTTTGAGTAGTCCGCAGAAAAAGAATGAAAAGAGGCTAAAAGCAGTACGCTACGCGCCGCTACGGGTGGACGAAAATAACTTGTTGTCGCTGTTCTCTTTGAATTGTCAGGGTAGCGCGAGTAGCCAACAAGCACAACGAAGCAGGGGTACGTTTACGTAGTACGATACGAACACCGCCGCTGTATGGCTTTGGTTTTGGCGGTGGTGTTGTAACAGTGTATTGAAAGTGCGTATTCAGCGGTCGAAGTTTGGGGGTGGCGTACAATTGTATTTCAGTTGGTTTTTTTTTTTTTTTTCTATTTTTTATTTATAGAAATTATTTGAAGTAGAGGAAATTTTTTTTCTTTTTGATGGAAAGATGCGTGTTTGTTATTTTTGTTGGTTTATAGGGGTGGACTCTAATTTATAGTTAAAGAAATATGCATGTATTTGTGTATAATAAAATACAAAAGAAAAATAATAAATCTCTTTCTTTGTTTAATTTTCAGGTAAACGACCAACCGATCATGTAGTTTTACGTACAGTGTGTGACAAAACAAAAGCAAGTCACATCATTTTACCTTTTCGTTTTTTTCTTTGTATACAAAAGGAATGGTATGAGCAATAAGTACTTGACACCAAAAACGCTTGGCCATTCATACACTTCAAATACCTATAATGTCTTTAAAATGGTTATTTATTTAATTTTAAAATGCCTTTCAAAAAGAAAAACAACAAAAAGCGAATGCCTTACTTACAGTTGACATACCTAAAGCAACTCAACAGCTTCAGGTTTTTGAAAATAACTACCGATTTTGTTAATCAGTAGGGTAAGTGCACTAGTACCCGGCCACTCTCTAGTAACCGGCCACTTTTGTCTTTTTTTGCCTAAAATAAGAAAACCACTTTACATAATCTAACGGTTTTAAAGGCACTATGATCTTTCATGTGTCCCAGATAGTATCCCCAAAAAGTGCATCTATCAACCAAAAATTGTGAACACAGCACTCACTTTAGTTAGTCTTCGTCAGTAAAGAGCCAAATATGGTTCGAATTTTATTTTTTTATTAGTGGTCGGCGCAAACTGAAACGCAAGTTTTTATGCGTTTTTCTTACAAAAAATGGTAAATGCTTAGTTCTACTCTTCTCAGAATAAGAGCTAGTAACAATTTGAAGAAAAATCATTGCGGAGATTGAAATATTTTTCTTAAATTTTGGGTTTCTAGTACTCGCATTTCATTAAAATTTCAGTACCCGGCCAGGGGGGGCCGACTACTAAATATTTTTTTACCACATGTTTTTTTAGAATTCGGCCGGGATATAAAAATGTCGTCATGGGAATCTTTTTATCTGGTCAAAAAGACAATTTAATGTTTTTTTGTGTGTATACTTACGACTTGATTCCAGAATGTCAAAACTTTGGAAGCGGGAACCTATGAAGAAGAGGCACTACATTCAAACAGAACCAGCCCAACGTTTCAAGTTACCAAGGTAGATCACATGTCAAATGTTTTATATGAGATTCAAGATAATGAATCAAGCTTTCAAAAGGCTACATTAAAGTATGGCATAGCCAGATATACTCTTCAAGATCGTTTGCACGATAGAGTAGCGGAAGGTGTATTTAAAAGGGAGTCGGTTCATTATCATAGCATAGCAAATTAAACAGACGATTTGCTCAACACAGTAGAACAAAAAATTATAAAAGACACCAAGGAAAAGACTCTATTCAAAAATTCTAGACCAGCCGAAACTTGGTTGATATCCATCTTCAAAAGAAACCCCAAGTAGGCCAATAGGGAAGATGGAAACTATTGATGTTGGCAACCGTCAGCTCGTCTGTTCTCAGTACACTTCAAAATTACCTTTCTTATCCAAAGCCGGTAGCGTTTTGTTAGTAAAAGAACTGCAAATTGTTCTTTTCGATTTCAAAGTGCCTATATAGGCAACTGATTAGTGTGTATGGAATGAATAAAAAATTACCCGTTCCGATATATGTATTTGTTTTAAACTCATGATTATCTACTTTTTTGAGTTTCTAATGTTTTTTTTGTTATCTTTTTATTTGTTAATAATAAATCAATCAAGGGAAAAGCTAGCAAATTAAATTTGATACTAAAATTTCAGTGGCCGAATACTGAAATTCAGAAAATTTAACTTACTTGGAGTGACTTTTCTCAAAAAAAATGATAATAACTATTACCAATAGCTGTTTGGGTATGTTTTATTCTAATAAATCGATTCCAATTATGTTCACCTTTTGATAATGATTCATGGTCTTTCAGAACTCCATATAGCTTTAAAAAAAATTAAATGGCCGACTACTAGTCCCTTTACCCTATATATGTTGTTAAATAACCCTTAGTTTTAAGAACTAGATACAGTGAACTCTAGATAATTTGAACCTCTATATGTAATTCGAAAACATCTATAAATAGAAGTATTTTCTCAGTCTCATGAGAAAACCTCTTTTAATCGAAAAACTCTATGCAATTGGTCCCTTTCGTTAATTCAAATTTAAAATTGTGCAAAACAACTTGAAAACATCTTTAATTTGAACGTGATGACTATTTCAAAACTATAATTCGAAGTCAAGTCTAAAAAAATCAACACCATTTTACACACACCTTTGCCTATGGAGAAGCCTGTGCCCTCCATTATTCGAAAACCTCTATAATTCTAAATCCTTGGTCCGATGAAATTCGATATATCGAGAGTTCACTGTATGTAGCAACGGCTAAAGTCTCAAAGGCACTTGGAATGTGCCCTAGTGTCTTTCAGGCAGAACTACATGCCATTTATACCTGCGGCAATATCATTCTCGACTCCGGCATAAAGGGGATAACCATCAATATATTCACCGACAGTCAAGCAGCGCTCAAAGCACTGAGCTCCCACTACTGTAACTTAAAGGCTGTCTCAATGCTCTCCACGACCATTTAAAGCGGAATATAGTTAAAGTTAAAGGTGAGTACCAGGTTACAGAGGCATTGAAGGCAATGAAATTGCAGACCAACTTGCCAGAAAAGGCTTTTCAGAAAAATACAAAGGTGCTGAATCCTTCTGCGACATCCCTACTTCCGCGTTCAGAACGAGTCTGGATGAACTCTTATCCTGCTGGAATAACATCCAGGGACTCAGACAGGCTAAAAGGGGCATCCGACCCCTGAACACAAGGAATATTCTCAACTACAAAAGGGACGATATCAGAAGGCTTGCCAACTTCCTCATCGGTTACTGTCGACTTTGCTTAGACGGAGACGAATAAGCGAAACCCGTATTATGTGAGTACATAGCGGTCTGCAGAGTCAGGAAACGCTTCTTCATAGAGGAATTTCTATTTTTCGACTGGAGATATCCTCAAATTCATTAAGAAGATAGAGGATCTCCTTGTCTAACTGGCTCCAGCTACAATAGATCTTTCAAGTCGCAATGTTACATGCGTCAGTCGCAGAGCCCAAATAATAATAATAATAATAATAATAAGTAGCATCGGCGAGGCATTGATTAAAAAAAAAAAAATTGGTGGGTAGTATTCGGGGCTACTTACGTGAGGTTTCCGTCAATACTTCGTGACATTTTCTCTTCTATGCGTTACAATTTTTCCAAACTTCATAGTAGGTACACCATTCTAATCTTCTTACTTGTTTCAGGCATGCAGCACCATCCTACCCACTGAAATTTTGGATTTAACCATTTAGTCATAAGCCTTGACTAGCGTTTGGCATCATTGTGTTGTTGAAATCTCAAAAGAAAATGTTCGTTTTTTTTACGTGTGAGTAAATAACTCTTCGCAAGACACGTAAAGGGTCTTTGCATGAAAGAATCCAGAGAAGCCTGGCTCGACACACCAGGGCTAGTCAGCATATTCAAAACTGCTATTCCTTGTACCGTCACACAGGAAATCTAGTTTCATTGTAAACCGCGATACGAGTAACCTTAAAGCACTAATTGGATTTCTCAGCGGTCACTGCTGCCAGATTGAAGTCGTAGACTTTGCCTTGAGAGTGAAGAGACCTCTATGCACATCCTAACGGAATGCCCAGCTCTCTTTCAACTTAGAAAGAGAATCCTTGGCTGCGAAGTTGTGCCGGCGGAATAGCTTGCTGCCATCCACGCACAGAAGTTCCTTCCTGACATCTTCTAGAGTGAAACAATTCAATATTATTTGTTAGAAACCGCAGTGCCAAGGGCTGTAAACAACCCTCCCGAATACCATAATAATAATAATAATCCATACATGCGTACCTATGCGAATTCATGCGTAATATTGGGGCTCGAGTTCTTTTTTTTCTCCCGTTGTATTGAATGTATTACGAATTTTATGTATGTATATACCGTTCAGCTTCTTGCACGTAACTTCTACCAAACTTCTGCATTCTATTGAAAATTCTTCCGAGACTAGAAGTTTAAGTATTGGTCACCGTGTTGGATACTTCTTCGATGGTTTGACAGTTGTGTATTAACTGCGGGTAGTACGTGCAAGATAATAACTTAATTTGTTGGCATACTGGCGGATTCCATAGTCTGGTCATCGTATATGTAAACGTTTGAATAATGTCATCATGCTTTCAAATGAATATATTGGGTTGTTCAATAAGTTCTGCGGTTTTTTTAGGGTTAAAGTTAAAGATGAATTTTTGGTATGAAAGCTTATATTTAATCTATCAGATATTGTCCGTGATGGCCTATTACTTTGTTCCAACGTTCTGGAAGAGACATAATGCCTCTTTTGTAAAATTCACCAGACTTCTGGGTAAAAAAGTTTTCTAGGTACGTTTTGATCTCATCTTCGGAATTGAATTGCCTTTCGTCCAAATTGTTTTGGAGAAGGCGGAACAGGTGGTAGTCAGAAGGCGCAAGGTCTGGAGAGTACGGCGGGTGCTGCATAACTTCCCAGCCAAAAGAATTCAGCTTTTGTTTTGTCACTAAAGCTGTGTGGGGTCTGGCGTTGTCATGGTAAAAAACAACACCCTTTCTGTTCTCCAACTCTGGCCGTTTTTTGTCCAATGCCTGCTTAAAATTATCGAGCTGAGAGCAATATTTATTGGCATTTATTCTTTGATTGCGTGGAAGCAACTCGAAGTACAGGACGCCTCGCCAATCCCACCAAATGCTCAACATGACCTTCTTGGGATGCAAATCTTGTTTGCCGATTGATTGCGGTGTTTCATCAGGAGCACACCATGACCTCTTACGCCGAATGTTGTTGTAAACCACCCATTTTTCGTCTCCCGTAACCTTTAGAGGAAAGTCTCAAGCGAGTTCCATCTCAAGAAAGACTCGCAGACCATTATGCGATCCATAATGTTTCTTTCACTGAGTTCGTGGGGAACCCAAACATCCACATTTTTCGACATTCCAAGCCTTTTTAGTCTCTGCGAAACGGTTGTATGGGCGATGTTAAACCTCTGAGCGATCTCCCTTGTCGTCAAATGCCTATCAACGCTACCTGCAGCCAAGATCTGATCATCGTCCGTGGTGGTAGGACGTTCACAGCGAACAGCATCTGCAAGGTCTGTATTTCCTGAACGAAAGCGTGTAAACTAACGCTGACAAGTGTCAGTGCTTATAGCCGAATCTCCATACATACACACTGCAAATCTCCCGTTGCGCCTCTGTCGCTTTGACAGCCTTTTTAAAGAAAAAAAGCAAAATATGCCGAAAATGCACTTTTTTATCCTCCGTTTTATAAAAAATATTGAGCACTGAAAAGACGTCTGATCAAAACAAATTCTCGTAACAATGTAAAGAATAACCCTCTCTATGGGGATAAACAAAAAAATCTCATAACGGTATATGTGCACAGAGACTTTTTGAAGCGATAAGCACTACTTCCAAGAAAAAAAACCGCAGAACTTATTGAACAACCCAATAAATATGTACATATAGATGCAGGCCACCAAAAGGCAAACAACATCAATAACGTATGAATACAGGGATTTCAAAGAACTCGGCTTGGATCGATTGAAAGAAGACGTTCTTCACGTTAACCGGAAACAAGTTAATAGATCCTTGAACCTCGATGAACAACCTCTCGCCTCATCGGCCAGCTTTAAGTTGTGCTCCGGCTTTAAGTTAGCGAATGATATTAGGTAATCCATGGACTTAGTGTTGTCCCTATGCTTCTGGACTTTTCAAGAGCTAAGTTTAAGTTTTGCAACAGCATTTTTCAGGAAATGCCAAACCTCTGACAGAGTAATTTGAGAGAAGCTTTTTAATTTACTTTTCAGAGCGTATGTGTGTAGGTCCAGTCGTGCGAAAAAAAATATATAACGCACAGCAAAAATGGTTGCGAGAAGCTAGGTGATGGTCTAATCGATATAAGATTGCTGCGACAAATTATTATTATTTTTTGTCTTTAGCATTAGACGGAGGTATTTTGCACGCCCAGCAAGTTACATTCTTAGCTCGTGTGGAGATTAAGAATATATCTAGCGGCGGACAACCCCTCGCTATGAGCCTGTCTAGTTCTTGTTCTTTTAAACAGTGCAGATAAAGACATGAATCAATTTCTTAGAAACTTGTAAGTTATTTTTGCAATACCTATACAGATCTTGTTTCTATTTATTTTAGTCTTCAAAAGGTATCGGATTGGTAATAATAATAGAAGCACTATTGTTGGAACTGGACCTTAACAGATTAGTTTGACGAAGGTTCATTATGTTGAATAAAGAGTTGACACTTATAAATTAAAAACATACAAAAGTGTATAAATGTAGCAAGCGCTCTATGATGCCACAGAAGAGCCTATGAAATATGTCTACTAAAACATAGATCACGTATCGATTGGCACCTTCAGTACAACAAGTCATTATCTCCCGTATTAATATGAAATTCTCATTTGCCGGTTTCCGCTATCATTAAACGGTAGCTGGCAACCAGTTTCCCACAAACCAAAACAAAAAAACAAACAAAATTAATATCTTCATACCGTTTTGTTAGGCATTACGTAATATTTGCCTTTCCTTCTTTCCCACCCTGCTTGCTGCTGTCCCTCCTATTGACCGAAAAATTCTCGTATCTTCCTTAACTGAGCAACTTTCGTGCATTGACCCCTTGGAGACCACAAACTCATGTAAGTGTTATTGACCGAATTCGCATACACGAAATATCAACCAGTAGGGAGTGGAATCTTGTGTCCCACCCTAGCAGATGACATTCTGAGGCAATATGTCCAAACTGACAGATTGACGGTATAAATAAGGCAAATCCAAATTTATATCTGGTAGGAAACCAGTGCGGAGCAATGACATTAAGTGATCTAGAAAAAAATTATTAATTATTCTAACGAAGAATTAGGTGCAATTAGCGCGTGCTCGATAATAAATTCAAAAAAAAAAAAACGCTTACAAAAAACAAACAATTCATGATGTGAGAGAGAAAGGAATAACGTTGAGCGACGAAGAACGAAATTCAAGTTCATGCGGTCGTTGGCCGATATCGTTGTCCGCTGATGGAAGCACAAGTATGGGTAGTGCGGCACACGGGAGGGTGCGTTAAGAGATTACGATGTCGACGACGACGCTTTCTTCCAAAATTTCCATGGCACCAAATGGTTCAAAATATTCAGTTTGACGTGCGTTCTGCGTGAGCCATGACCGTGAAGTTGAATGTCCCGTCCCCATTTTGTTTTGCTTATTAGCCCCTTTTTTTTATTCTTCGTGTTTGTCAGCATTTAGGTGAGTTTTTCCCTGTTTTTGTGTTGGAATGACATTGAAACGTTTTTTAATAACGCAATCAACTGTAAAATGGATGATGATGATTATGACATGATTGTATTTTGGTAGTATAGCTACACAACACACACATGTGAATTTTATCTGCGAATATTTTTGGCTAAGATAATTGTGTGTTTTTACAATTTTTTTTACGGAAAAATTAGAATTAGACCTTTAAAGCCGTCGATTTTAGCTAAAACAAAAATAAGGCAAGTGATCTTATATAACAAGCTATTAGCAGTGATTCTTGGTCGGTAAAATGAGGCACAAAATTGGGGGAACCCCTATATGCCAACGGAGAAAAATGTTGGAAATTGTAACCTTTTGACTTACTAGGGGGAAACCTGTATTTGTAGGTAGAACGAAATATTTCGAGTTATCCATCGTATGTTCCAAAGCTTTGACTGCGTCCGTTCAAGGGACAGTTTTTTATAGTTTATAGATCCACAAGAAAGGAAACCCCCTCAACTGCGTCAATTATAGAGGCATCAGTCTCCTAAAATATTGCGTGAACGCCTGAAACCCCTCCTTAACGACCTGGTTGGCCTCTATTAGTGTGATTTCAGGTCTGGAAAGCCCGTAATCTGTATTTGTATTTGTACTTATTGTCGCATTGGTCAGATAAAAAAAACATTATTGCAGATTAGAAAAGTATCTAAAAACGAAATATTATTTTCTAAAAATGATTGTGAGTTCCAAAGGCGAATGCTATTAGAAAAGAAAAGGCGCGATGAGTTCAAGTTATTAAAAGAATATATTCCGATGTTGTATGTTCTCTTGGATTGCGAGAAGTGAAGTTTGTTGTATAGGCAATGTGGTGACTTCGTGTGTACATTTTTTTAATAGGAAAATGCAATATATTAATGCAGAATACAACCTGGGCCCCTACTCTGTATTGCGATTCTAAAGTTCGAATTCTTCGAATGCGGAAATTTTGTATGGATTTTATGAATTCCGTTTCAAATTGCCCATACAAATTTCCACTTTCGAACCACCCGAACTTTAGAATCGCAACACAGAGTAGGGGCCCTGAAATCTTTGTCCGGTAGGCTGAGATGTGTCCATATCTCCGTAGGCCATTAATACATATATACCGGGTCATGACATTAAATGCAACGAGCAGTTTATGTTCAGAAACAGAGTTTAATTTAGAGTAAACAACTTCAGACTTTAATGGTTGCCGCGGCTTAGTGGTTAGAGCGTTGGACTGCTAAGCTAGGGACACAGGTTCGATTCCCAAAAACCACCAAAATTTTTTTCGCGGCACCACCTCTTCGCAGGCATAACAAACCTGCAAGTGTCATGAAAAGCTCCTCAATTCGCCGTTCGGAATCAGCATCAGACTGTGAAAGCCGTCTTCTCCCTTGACTTGCGCTCCAGGGGAATTTGCCAAAATGCATCTTTCAAGTCGATGCCGGAAATATATCTTGTGTCCTGCAACCTGCTAAGCAGAACTTCGATGTGCGGAAGCGGGTATGCATCCTTTTTTGTCACCGAGTTCACCTTACGTGAATCTAAGCACAACCTATTTTTCCCGGGATTCCTCACTAACACCACTGGAGAGCTCCAAGCGCTGTTGCTTTCCTCGATCACTCCCAGTGACAAAATCCGGTCGAGCTCCTCATAGAGAGTATTTGAATGGCCGGCGAGATTGGGTATTGCCGCTGTTTGATGGGCATTTTGTCATCTTCCACCTCAATTATATGCTCTTCCAGACTGGTCTTACCCAACCCCGCCGTCGCGAAGGAAGGAAACAGCTGCTTGACCATCTCCAGTTCCTGTTCCTGCGCTGGTAAGAGTGCCTGCCTAGGATCTCGATCCGACGTCGGTGATGGCGTGTCCAGTTCGTCGATTACGTTGGGAGCGACCTTGAAAGCGCTCAAAATATCAACCCCTAGATACAACTGTTGCTGTAGACCTAGAACTACATAGAGCTCAATCTCCCTAGCCTTATTTCCCCAAGAGACTGTGGTCCTAACCCGTCCCTGTATCCGTTGGTGATGTCCATCAGCTGTTGCGAAGAGTATAACACGCACAACATGAATGGTTGTGAGAAGCTAAGCCTTGGCCTCTCTATGAGCTGTCGTGCCAAATAGTACAACTACAAGTAAAACTTTAGTTCACCGAAGCTTTGTTTTGATGGGAGTAAAGTTGACGGACATACATCCACAACCGCTGTGTCCCATAAGTGCGACCCACAACCAGATTTATATGTTCCGCTGCATGAGAAGTTAGAGTTTATTTTGAAGCTAAGGCTAGATATGGACTTCACCAATTGAACTCCTACATCTTTAAGAAGAATGGAAGGTATGTCATCCGTATTGTTTCTTCGAGATTATAATAGCTTGGTTTAAGATGAGACCATTTGCTGCCGGCCAACCTAAGAGCTATCGATCAAATTTTCAAACTTTCGCAGCTTCTGGAGAATACCCAAGAAGTCGAAATTGATTCACACAATCTCTTTATCGATTTTAAGGCCGCGCCTATGACAGTATTTATAGGAACGAAGCTTACAGAACTATATTCAGTTTTGGCATATCTGTCAAAGTAGTCGATCTGTGCAGGATGACAATGGAGAATAGGTACTCGTTGCTCCATAAAGATCGATAACGATCTCACAGAGATCTTTAATTTCAAAAAAAGGATTTAGATAAGGTGACGCGCTGTCATGCAATTTCTTCAATATTATACTTGAACGAATTGTGCGAAACTGTCAAGACAACTTAAGAGGCACAATCTTTCAAAAGTCTGTGCAACTACTCGCGGACTTTGACGATATTGATGTAACCGGCATTCGCGAGTATTGAGAGAGATACGGCCAAAATTAATTAAGCGTTCAACGCTATTTGCTGTCAACAACAAGCGACACTCAACATCGACGAATCGAGTAGAACGTCACATTAAACAGCTGTAACTTAGAGGTAGTAAGAAACTTTGTCTACCTTTGAAATGACATCTCATCAGACATCTTTTTTGCCAATCACTATGTCTCTGGGCTGAAAAGGCAATTGAGTAGTAAAGCCATGCAGTGTCACCTAAGTAAGTACGTACGTAAGATTGGGAAATTAGCATACACAGCTAACATTCTATATACATATGTATGAAGTAGTAATGGTGTTACCAGTGAATAGTGAATTGAGAAGAATTTGATTGCCCAATAAGGTTTATTTATCGCTCGCTTAAGGGACCAGAAATATACACATATGTACAATTAAATTTCATACTTGACTGTGCAAAGAAACAATTTTCTTTGAATTTACACACACGAGCAACAGCAAAACTTTATGAGTAAAACATTAAAGTATAAAATAACAAGCCACTTAATTAAACTCGTGACTATCCGCCGATAACAACGAGTCTTTAGCGACGATGGAGAAAATTGTCAAAACTAAACAAAAGAGGCAAACGCACGTAAGCACATATAAATGGGGGGGCTATTGTAACCAAGCGAGTACAATACATATGTATAAACTTTGAAAAGTCATTGACACTGACATTGGTTTCTTTTGTCTACGGTGCGTATACGCATCAGTTGCCGTTCTTCCTCTCAAAAACCACCCTCAAAATGTTGCTGGAACCCCAAAACTTATCGTTAACATCTCCCAACTCAACTACAATGAAACATTTTAATATGTATGTACAACGGTCTTTTGCCTTATGTAGTGCACCGGCCTCTCTTTGTTAAAGGCCAACCGTTTTCTCTTGGTGGTATGTGTCATAACCGAACCCACCGAAAGTCACAGTCAAGGTCAATGTGCGTACTTAAAATTCTTTGCTTTCTTCGGAGAAGTTTTCTGTTGTTCTTATTTTTCTTTTTTGGTCACGCATTCAACTAAGAGACTGGGATGCGTGGTAGGTAAAGAGAGAACCACTCCACCCACTCAAAGCTATTGTGATTAAATACTCTTAAATTTATGTGAGAGCACAGATTCGAATGGAATTCAATGACATACAAGGAAATTTGATTTCGAAATTAAAAAAAAAAAAAAAAACAAGAAAAACGATGAAGCATTTGTTTGATTTTATTTTGACAATGACCGCTTCTAAAATAATAAGAATCAATTTATGTATTTCACGCGAGGGTGTGATTTGTTGGATTTCATTTGGTAATTTATGTTAATTTCAATGTGGACAACTTTAAGTTGTGGCAAGGAAACACCTTGGGGGCGTTTTGCAAATTTATTGAATTTTAATCTACACGACACACAGACAGTGTTTCGACACATAGGTAGTGTGCTTCGTTTTTGATTTATTATCATTTGGGGTTTTACAGTTGTACTAAGTTATGCATTCAGAAGGCTTTCGATATTTTGAAATCTATGTTCATACATACAAAAACAGCAAAACTGTTCATACCTCATGGTTTTTATTTTTTTTGTTACACTGTTTCTTTTTGATTTGAATCTTTCTGAAAAGCGCATTTTTTACTTGTATAACCCACGATTAAGGGAAGCGTGGCCAACCGTTTGAAGTGTGAGATATAGGACCACCTCATGGAAATAAATAAAAAATCGTGTGCCTCACCCACATAAGAGCACTGTTGAAGTGAAACTTCCGTCGTTTTTTCAACCATGGAAATTTCAATAGATTAATTTTCAGTTGAATCGTCGGCCATTTTGAATTTCCAAATTCTCACAAAAAATTCATATTCAGCGACTCCGAAAATCATTGCTGCAAATGCAAATCCATCCCACCCACACTACTGGATCTCGCCAAAGTTTTCGCACGGAAATTTTGCTTCTGTTCATCGAAGATTGTGTCAACTTCTTTCCTTCGCATGGCTTCAAACGTGTGGCGTATAGCTATAAGAAGAAAGTATAGTGACCTCTGACGGACACCTCCCATGAATGAACGCCTGACTTGTACAGACATCACATTTATGACCGATTTTATTCATTAGTAGTAATTATAGTAATTTTGTATGGAAACTGTTTTTTTTTTTTTTTATAATTCACTAGCGCTAAAGGGGTTATGAATACCCTTACGAACAGCGCTAGTGTTGGTGTAGTGACTTTGAAACTCAGGTAGTATTAGGTTTCAGTCTTTTTGTTCCGAGGGTGGTGTTCAGAACGACTGGGGAGAATTATTGGTACTGTTGCCATTGCTTATAATTCACAGTATTTCTTTCGAACATCCCGATATCATTAGTACCTACGGTCAACACTTTCAAGCCATATGACCACCCTACTGCTAGTGTTATGCCTATGCAGTAGCGTTGACGTCAGCTTTTTTCGCAGTTGATCGACTTTTTTTTTGACATCGGGATTCGAACCTGGAACCTTCAGCGTAACAAGCGATGATGCAACCACTACACCATGGCCACACCTGGTTCCCTTGAACGGAAACTTCTCTTAAACGGACGCGGAGCGGAGGTAGATGCAGCCTTCACTTCGATTTCTAGGGATCAATTGTGTTCCTCTAACGTGGAATGTCCAGTCTTTAAAGACAAAAAGAAGAGAAAGGTCTAAGTGAGTGTAATGACCATCGTTCGGCTTCCCTGAACTATCCTGAATTCGTAGTGAATTTTAGAATGGCTTTTGGTGGCTTCTTAGACAGGTCACCCAGGTCGTTGAAGTAGAAATTCACCGAGGGCCATCTTTCTTGTTCTGTGCAGGCTGCGGCATTCGCATAGGAAGTGAGTTGTGTTCTCTTCCACGTCTTTATTCCCATTCGTCTTTGCTTAAACGCAATCTTCTGAGGTGGGCCGATGGCCGGTTGTGGCCTGTGATAATCCCTATGAAGAGTGTTAAGTTGGATCTGTTTAACGCAAGAATGTGGCCCGTTTTTATTTTGTTGATATTTGTTTTAAGTTTCCTGGAGATGTGGCATGATGAGAGTGCACTCCATCTCCCGTCAGCTTGTCTTTTGAAGTCGAGTGTAATGCTAGAGTGGTTGATCAGTGAGTGATAGGTCCTGGTACGAGTCCTGGCTAGCTTAACGCAGAGCGGATATTATTGGATGGCGTAGATCTTCATATCGACTATCTGCAATCGATGCCATTCAGTATCTAATAACGGGAGTCACCTGATCCTGCATTGTTCCTCTATTTACTACCAAATATTTAGGGCGACAGCTCATAGAGAGCCAGTGCCTTAATTTTCGCAACCATAAATAGTTTTCGCACGAATGGAAATGACCTTCAGTTTCATTACCGAATCCGAATGGAGGACTGATAAGCTTTTTTATGACAGATTATACACCGCCTTTCGATTTGTCATTGCTTGCCGAGAGGTGGTGCGCAAAAAAACGTTTGTCTCCAACCTGTGTCCGCTCGCTAAGTATTCCAACGTACCAACCACAAGGCCTAGGGCGACCACTGTCCTTCCTTGAAAATAATTGTTTTTTTCTATATTAATGTCATGAAAGCAGTTTGTGATGACCACGTTGGTCTGCTGAATAAGCTAACGAAGGTTCAAATCTCAGCAAAGACAACCGAATGCTTTTGCGATACCATTGACAGTGTGTTTTTGGCATGAAAAAACTTCTCAATCCTCCATTCTAAGTCGATAATGAAAACGGTAGGTCACTTCATTTCGTTCGAAGGGGGAAAGTTAATAGTTGCGAGAAACTAGACGTTAGTCTTCTATAGAAGCAGGTTATCATTTCCAAAACAAAGGCATTTTGGAGTTCATAATATTAGAGAATAAACAAGAAAAGGGAAGTAGATTGTGCATTATGTATAGAGTTTGTATCTTTGTAGATTTCCAACTTGAATCTTAAACAGCTGATAACAAGTACAAAATAAATTGTATATGTAATTTCATGCATGCATTTTTCAATGCAAATAAAGCATATGAATATAAAGCGTTATTTCGATTTTCTCCCCCCATTATGAATGCAAAATGAAATGCATTAAACAATGCGTAACGTATGTATGTATTCATTGAACTTCTGCTTTTTATTCCCTATCAAATACGCACATCCTGTTTCACCAACAAACATATTTCAGATTTAAATTTCCTGGAATACATGGCATCATAACAAAAAGAATGCACAAAAGGGTTGTGTAATCTTAATGAAAACAGAAAAAAAAAACCGGTTGCGTTTCATAATAAACGCATTTTCTCTTTGTCAAAATTCCTCAACTGTCAATCTTTCGGTAGTGTGGATTTCACTGCATTTTCCTGAAGTCCTAAAGAAATTTAAAGTTTGTTTTATTTATAACAGCCCATTTAAGAACTGGTTTGAAAGGATAACGTCACTGAACCATTGTTCCTTATGACAAAGAAAAAGAAAATGAAAACCGTTTGATTTTAAGTAAGTAAATTCCTGAAGAACACTGAATTGGGGTTGCTTCTAAAAAAGGAATGCAATCTCTGTTTTAAAGAATTGACGATTTTCCATCACAAAATACATGGAAACCATGTTTAAGTTTTTATTTTTTAAGTTACCAAATACGTAGGAGTGTTTTGCAAGGCTGTGCAGTTTATTTATAAGCCGGCCGAGTGGGGTGTCTTGTGAAGGAGGGATTCCAGAACGATTCCAGAACGGATTTTTTTCAATTTTAGTTCACATAGCTTTCGAGATATTAATGAAAATGTTCATTTTTAACTACAAATCCGAACTTTGTAGGTCAATTTGTGGGTCGAAAATCGGCCCTCACACGGTCAATACTAATGTCATTACGAGTATTGACACTTCTTTTGAAACCTTATTCATCATTTTAAACCTTTCACGATTATCATTAATGTCATGATTGCTTCCAAACTGCTCGACATTTCGAGGAGAAGCGAAGTGATTTCATACCAATTTCTGCTGTAGATCCGCATAGAAAAGCATCCCCTGCTATAATTTGGGCATTTTCCACAGAAAAATGTCAATAGACGACTGTGGGTAACAACAAAACAAAACCGAGATAAGTGTTTTGGAAATAGAATGCTATGAGGAAGTTTGTTAGGAGTTTTGAAATGGCTGCCACCTATTATCAGTACACTAAGACCTGTGATTGTGATACCATATGGATCTGGAGAGATCTCTTCACCAACTCGTTGAACCAATTATAGCTTCTGGGAAGCGAAGTAGGTTTCTGAGATCTGTGTCTATCAGATCGCCTAAGTTGTTAAAGTGGAGTTTTCCTAGGTAAAGTCTTCTTCTGCGTGAGAGGGCTGGGAAGCTACAGAGAAGGTAGGGAATTGTTTCCTCCTCCTCTTCTTCCATACAACTTCTAGAAACATATTTTTTTCTATTAGACGGTGATCCGTGATGACACCTATTACGTTTCCGATATGCGATCTGTTGATTAAAATTAAATTCTTAGAGCGTTTCAAATTCAGTCGCAGCCAAATCTGCTTTTTCGCTAGACACGTTGTACCACTTGTCCATCAAGAATTTGTTCTCTCGATAGCAACGAACATGCATTTTAGTTCACTTGTAGCGTTGTTGTTCCCCATATATAGGCAAGTTCGTCTGGCTTACAGTTCCCTGGAATATCTCTATAACCTGTCACAAAATAAAGGTGAATATTGAACTGCTTATAGAATGAGAACTTCTTCGTTTAAAGACCTCATTGACCCTTAGTACCATTTCGGGATCTTCTCTTGGTGCCCCTATGAATTAAGATTGTACTTAATGTGGATGTGGATAAACCACAGCACAAAAGTGGCCCCATAAATTTTAATTGAGCTCTTTGTCTGGTAGTGTGGAAGTTTATATGAATGATAACATTGATCGAGCATGCACTCCACTGTATTATTTAAGCACTCGTTACTGTACCAGATGATATTGTGTCTGAGCTCCTCTAACGTTTTTGGCTTGTTGGCATAAACCAACGACTTAACGTAACCCCATAAAAAGAAATCCAATGACGTTAAATCGCATAAGCGAGGTGGTCATTTGACCGGACCATTTCTCGAGATTACACGATTATCGAACTTCCCCTTGAATAGACCAATTGTTTGATTAGTTGTGTGGCATGTGGCACCATCTTGTCGGAACCACATATCACTGATGTCAAGTCTATCCAATTCTAGCGAAAAATAGTCCTTCAACATGGCACGATGGCACTCAATTGACCGTCATTTTCATCGATGGAAAAATACGGTCCAATCATACCTCGGGCATGAAATCCACATCACGCGGTCACTTTTTGTGGATGCAATGGAGTCTCTTGAATCACATGTGAGTTTGTTGCTGTTCAATAATGCATATTTTGCTTATTGACAAAGCCATTAAGCCAAAAATGAGCTTCATTGCTGAAGATGATTTTTCGATGAAATTTAGGATTTTCTTCAAACTTGTGCAGATCCCAATTGGAGAAGTTTCGGCGCTTCAAATGATCAAGAGGCTTTAGTTCTTGAGTTAATTTGATCTTGTAAGGGTGTAGGCCAAGATTTTTACGTAAAATCCGCCACAATGTGTGCTGAGAGATTCCCAATTCCTGTGAACGGCGTGGAATCGACTGATTTGGCTAATTTTGAACTGAAGCAGTTATGGTTGCGATATTTTCGGTAATTCGACCGATGCGTTGTCGCACTGGCACAGGAACATTCAATAGTGAATATGTTGGCTCCAATTAATCCACTATAGCCCGCACAGCCTGTCTGGTGGGACCATTATTGAGACCGAATATAAAAGAGTAAGCGCTTTTAAAGTTGCGACCACCGACTTAGAATTTCGGTAGAAACTTTCAATTATTTCTAAACATTGCTCGTTCATGAACTTTACCCTGATAAAAATGTAAATCTTGACTAACGTTTCGACATTAACAGATCATAAAAAAAGTTCAAGAATGCGTTTGTATAAAATCACACAATTGTTATGTCTCTATTGAAAAACCCTTTATTATGTCATGAAAGGATGTACCTCAAAAGTAAGCGCGTTGAACATTAGAGGCGTTCGTCCATGAATGTTTCCAGGGTTTTAAAAACGGAGATTACAGGCTAAAAAATCTTCAGTGTGATCTTGTCTTGTGTAGAAGACCTGTACAGTTGGAAGGACCTTATTGCCCATACTGGATTGTTAATTCTAGAGATTTCCAACATCATTTGTGGTCCTTCATTATTCTAGTACAGTGACACACCGGCAAATACGATGTTGTTATAAATAGCGCGCGGGAATGGTTTTATGACGAGGAAATACAAAGCCTAATATCAATATAGTATTGCGGTACTTACGCAAGCGAGTAACTATAATAAAGGGAAAAAACATTAACATATATAAATTTGTGGGAAAAATCACAGCTGTAGCATTTAGAGGCTTCATAATGGACTAGCTTGGTTTGAGTGCGCCACAACATGGGGGAACACTAAACCAATCAGTCCAACAAGTATATGAATTCCCGTGCTAACTTCGATTCTGAAAGTCAGACATTATTTTGCATGAATATATGTGGTATCTCGAAAGTCGTTAAACTATTTTATAGAGAAAAACTCTGGATTGAGTACCAATTTCGTCTTCCTTTGCGTCGAATTTTTATTAAAGATATTTGAATGCAACACCCCAGCTTAATTCTTCATCGCAAAAAACACACAGATTCGTTCATCGCCCTTTTGCGCATTGCATAATGGAATTGAAACCAACAGCCGTACGTTGCACTAGTTTTTGCAACCCTATAACTGAACAGCAGCCATTAAATGCGCGAGAGAACAATTGAGATATGCTTGAGGTAGGTCCGTCTGTCAGCAACAACTTGCCGCGACAACTAAGCGGCGATATGATGGGAACGAAAACGACGCCATTATTGTTCTGTCCCTAGTTCCATTTTCGTTGTTCTATTCTAGGGAAGCAAGAAACCCCGACAGCAAAAAAAAATAAAAAATGGGGTTGTGCACAATGCTCAGTGTTATCCTGTACCCTACATTGAGATGGAACGGGTTATTGCATCCTAGCAGTACTCGTTTCGTCCTTAGCTCTTTGTACTTTGTTGTTGTACATTTTTTTCTCTGTCCGCCATGGTAGCTTGAAGGGGCTTGCTTCTAACATTGTTTTTGTTTGATCGGTAGTTCGATTTACTATTTATTGTTCGTATTTTTGTATGGATTTGTGTGTAAGCCAAAGTGGTAGGTTATTTGCTTCTTTGTGTTCTTACTAAAGTGTAGCTGTAGGAGGTCATTGGCAGTCTAGAGGGGCGCTCTGATAACATTTCGAATGGGGAATAGCAGTTGGATGTAGTTGCATAAGCACAAGTCTGTTGGGATAGGCTTTGTTTGAAATTATTGTATTTCTATGTACCTATACATACCTGAATCAGACTTTTTATGTGCATCTACACAAATTCTATGTGGCTGAGTTCTTCCAGCTTATTTGTTAATGAGCTTAACGAAATGGAAATAACGTCTTCTCGAAATCTGTAAAAGTTGGATGCTACGTAACTCTGCTTTCTTAAAATTAAAGATTCACTTTTAATGTTGGTTATTGTTCATTCGAACCACCAGAAAGCTTGGCTGTCCGATGGTTGCTTAAAATGAAATCCATTCTACTGCTGTTCTATATCGTCGGGAAACATTTTCGATATAAAGTGAAGCCTTGTCAGATTTTTCTTTTGAAAATTCCTTTCCATAAATGACCGTATTCGGGCATCGTTGGTCCCGACCTCTGCTTGTAAGGTGACTTCGGTAATCTGGTCTGCAGAATTATTGTTATCGGTTCATCTACCTCCCACAAGGCAAGCAGTAGTCGGATGCCCACATGTGTTTATGTACGTAGTCCATGACAGGGACCTGGATTCTGGGGGTTCCCACCAACGACCTTTCACTTCCGCATTTCCATGCGTTCACTCATAAGTTGTAAGAATGCCCACCTTCAAAAACACCTGCAGCTCTCTTTCTTACGAGTTCGACAAACTGAGATGGGAAGATGGAGAAAGGGGCGGAGAGATCCGACTCATGGGAAACTCATAAGGTTATGTGTGCTCCGGAAGCGGTACTCTCCGATGGGCTCCTCACTAAGAGTCCTATTCCCTAGAAATAGGACAATTTTTTGCCAGGATTTGAGCCAAGAAGAGAATGTCGTCGAATGATGGCTTTACAGCCAGCGATGACTCAAGTGCAAGTCTTTGGGAAAAGCGACAGTATAAGACTGCACCATCGACTAGGTATATGTATCTATACATGTACATGCATTTGTTTTCCTAGCCGAGGTCTATGCAATACTAATGGCGGCCAGGTTGCGCAGGTTGGGCCTTGCCCAATTCTCTTATTGTGTCCAAAATAGTCTGAGAATGGAGGAGAACTTCTGCAGCCCTAAACCTACGTTAAGTTTGCCCACATCTTCAGTTTGGGTTTCCATTGACAATGACTTCCCATAATGCAGGCAGATCAAACGGATACTTCCCGACGTCTGTAAGAAGTGCTCGGCTGTCCTTCTGTCACTTAGTAGAAAAGACTGCAGATAACATATTGGCATTATAACGGATCACTATACTTTTCCCAAATATTTCGACGTATTGCGCTTAAGTGGCAACACTGTCTGTGTCTAGACGAGAGGCGGAAGAGATACCAATAGACAGAAAAAAATACAAATATTGGGTGCGACAACTGATAGAAAGCCAGGGCCTAGCTTCTCGTCGGTTAATAAAATTGTAAGTCCTTTCCATTCGTGCGAAGCTAGACGCTGGCTGTCGTGACAAATATTTATATTTGTAAACTCGCTAAAATGGCAACACTGTGTGAGAGCATTTATCCAATGCAATTCTATCCAAGTCAAGTTATCATAAATTAGTCAGTGATAGTCTGTGTCCTTCGACATGCGGTATTACATATGTACATGCATACATAAGTAAATATGCAAGTACATATTTATTTACTGAGGGCAATGTCATCTATTTCGACACATACCATAGGTACCTACAAAAACTGTAGGTATCTTCGCTTGTTCTCAAAAGCATATCAAATAAGAAACTTTGTTTCCTCCTCCTCAAGCCAGTAAATATTTGTAGAATTTTAGAAAATCCAGACGAATCCTTACTTTTTACCTTAACTTCCTCTTTCCGGAGATACTCATCATTGCTTCCTTGAACATGCATACATACATACATACATACATTCATAAATTAAACAGCCCACTCTTTAGAAACAAAAAAGAAAAAAAAATTCACCTCACAACAACGAACAAGTTGTTCGGAACAACCCCTACCATGTCCAGAGAGCGCACCTCTAATGGCAATTTCTTTGGAGCGCATGTCTGCCAAATGTGTTCCATATATTTCTGGAATCAACGATGATGACGGTAGTGGTGGCGGTTCATTCCCTGACGTCTGGCTGTTTATAGTTAGTCCATATAATTTTCCGTATGTAGGATAACGAGTGATGTGTCATTGACTATATAGGGGTTGGCGACCTCGCCTCAGGGTCGACTTCGGTTGTTCAACTTTGCTCGAAAGATGTTGATGGTGATGATAATGATGATGATGATGATGACTGTGATGCTGATAATGAAGATGATAAAATTCATTTCTCAGTGTGTGTTTTGGTACAATCTGAGTGTGTTTTTTAGAATGTTATTGCTCTGAACAGCTGCATTTGCCGGAAATTACGTTGTTGTTGTCGAGACTATTAGAAAGAAAAATTAATTATTTCCAATAGATAATTAAGTTATCTGGCTTCTGTTTTTGATTACATGGAAAAGGAAGTGATTTGTATTAAATCACAAGAAGGGATAAGTGGTATTTTTTGTTAAAATTAAAATATTATTAGATAACTATACATACTATGTACATGTTTGCATTCGGTAGATACAGATCTTGAACAAACATCGTATTACGTATAAATTTATCACATATCCCATTTATGATGATATGTGTTTTTAATTTCGCATCATTCAAAGTAAAATTTCATTAAAAAGAAAATTAATCGCATCGTTTTTTTCACTCAATACATACTCCATACATATTTAGAACCTCTGCGGCATCCCTTGTTCATCATAATGACGTTGCGTTGACCCTTAACGTCTGGGGTTAATGTAACCAATTGACACACACAGCATATTTACACGTTCTCTTCGATTAAAAAAAAAAATGAAGAAAATATCCCCAAACAGAGAGGATTTCCCTAAATCACACATTCACAGGTTTCTCTTCTGAACATTTCTTAAGAGTTATAAATTCTCTTAAAATAAATTCCCATATGACGTCACTTCCCCTACGTCAATGACACTAGGCTCGAGACCTAGTCTGATTCTCCTCGATTGAAAAAAACTGATTATTTTAAAGAGAATGTATTCTCTTTTCCAAATTTCACCGTCTCCCTCTTTCTCTCTCTCACTCTCCTGTATTGAAAGCGAATTCACTTCCGCATTGCTGGCGAGTTTCTCTGTCGTCATCCATGCATTTGTGATTCCACATATTAATACACACAATCTGACTCATACACGCAAAATACACGATTGCACTCTTAATTTGCGATTATAGGATTGGTCGAATTGTTTTTTTTTTCCAAAGTGCTGAAAAGAGACATAAGGAGTGCATAAAGGGATTTAGTTTGTTTCTTGGTTTCACTACCAGATGGGGTTATAAGTAAGCGCCGTTTCTTAGGGATTATTTGAATTTTAATCGATTTGGAAAAACGGTTTTTGAGCGCGTAACATTTATTCACGGAACTGAATTGATTTCGATTTTTCAGGTTAATCTTTATTGACTTTGTTAGACAATTTATTTGTCTCAGTTACATGAATATTAGAAAATTCATGAAAGCATGACTATACCGCGTGAACACAAAATCACATACATATTCCTAAATCCTAAAATGTTTTTAAATACATATGAGTATACAGTGAACTCTCTTATAAGAGGACACTGACGGTACGAACAAATTTGTCTGCTTATGAGGAACAAATTTAAATTGGCAATTTAAAAAAAATATATTTGTGTCTATGGAATTTAAACTTAAAACTACACATACACTTACATATATATTCCTAATAAATGCAGCAGGATTCATGAACGGATAGTCGACGGCCGCCGCAGCCTACTCTGTAAAATACCTTAACGTTTTTTTTTTTTTTTTAATTTTTTGTTGGGTGCCTACACACCGCACAGGCACACTCCACAATCCACATATTTTTGTGTCGATTATAAGAGGTGTTCGGAAGGAGAGAGTACACTGTACAACAAATAATTTGCACTTATCCGAGAAATGAATACTTAAATGTTTACGCTCATGATTGTTTCGAGAGATATTGCAACAATTGAACAGTTCTGATAAAAAATCGCTGCAAAATATGTGTCTTCTTGATTCGCGAAGAAATGGGACACCTGCCGGTGAAGTATAAGATATCCTCGCGTGCTTCAAAATACACCTTAGCGGTAGGTCTTTCCTGTATGGCACTTAACCCTAGTAGTTCTAGTTGTAACCTCAACTTGAAAGCTCCTCGACTAGTATCGAAAATAATTTCTTGTCCTGAACGTTATGATTAAGCCGACTATAAATGGATCGATGCAGTGATTTCGATGCCTAATTCGAAGCTATATAGCTCGGATTTAATTTTGCTAGATCTGTCAAGTCCAAATTAGTCTACATTCCACAATTATTTACTAACTTGCCAACTCTAACCCTGAACCAGTTAGTTATTCAGTACTTTCGGCACAATGTCGCTTTGCAACTCTTAAGTTTTAGTGAACTAAAACTTCTATTCCTGCCTTTCGGAGTCGGCAATAAGACTGCCCATTGAAAGACTGACATTCGTGCGAAAAATTGAAAACTCCCAACATGAATGGTTGCGAGAAGCTTGGACCTCGCTCTCTATGAGTTGTCACGCCAAATATGTTTTAAGTTTTTCTTTTTAACTAGAACCTTTTGTAAAATTAACTTCTAGGTACTTGCAGTCCTTGACAATTTCAAGATTAGCTTCTCTTCGTTGCACAATTTCTTCTTTTATCATTTTTGAAGATCAATACCATATCTGATCAGGATGTTGCATTTGGAATGGCTTTAAGTGCTGCTTAAATGTCCAAACGGATTTCTATTTTCAAGAGAACTCCGACTTATCTTAAAAAAGCAAAGACTTTTGCTTGAAAGACTGTGACAAAGAGTTCTAGATGAAATGCAAGTTCTTCCGGTGAGTTATTGAAGCCGAGTGCATATGAACAGTTATCCCGTCTTGGTTTCTTGTTTCATTACTTCGAGCTTAAACTCTATGGAGGGGAATCGTGTTTTGAAATTGTTGGCAAAGTCACTTAATCTGTCTCCAAAATGGCTGTTATGGTTTATTACCCATATCTTTCACTTCACATTTCTTCTTTTTCTTCATCACAACACGCATGCGCCTTTAAAAACCACCGTCACGTGGCGTCGCTCATTTCTGTCTTACTACTCCATGTATAGTAGTGACGTGCATGTTGATCAGGTATATATGTCATCAATATTGCTAGTCACTTCTGCTTCTTGAATTCTACCTTTAAAATGAAACATTTGCACCACTACACGATGTTGCATGTACAAACAAGAAAATATCAATAAAATTTGAGCTCACACGTGTACAAAATACACCGTCAATTCATTCCACCCAAAAACAAATGTTTCACTTTTCGTTACCACTTCATGGTCATTTACTTATTGGAAATAAAATCTTAACAAAAAAAAATTGTAAGCTTATAGTTTAAACATTTCATTAACTCTCCTTTTTCTATTTTCAGAGTTAAACAACCTACCCCACTACATTTACAAATTTTAACAAATGTAACTGACCAATACTACCAGTATATGAGGTGAGTATTATTCGGCGAAGAAAACTTGTTACCGTCATACACTAAAACTTTAGTCGGTTGCTGTTACAAATGATTTTTTTGACCCTTATAAGCGTACAAAATTCTTGTACATTTACATATATCTATGAATTGTAGAATTTTACTGAAATATGTTTCATATCCTTTTACACATTTTTCAGGTGTGCATAAGAACAGATTCAAATTGTGAAAGAAAAATTACCCCTCATTTATAAAACGGAATACACAGGTGCTTAAACTTTCTCATGTGTCTTAACTCGATGGCGCTCGACCAACTGTTATTGTATCTAACCTCTTTATGTCAAGCATAGACTAATTCTCTGATGCCATCAATGGGAAGGGGTTAGAGATCGCAAAAAGAAGTCAAGCCATAGAGTAGTGCTGCGCAAAAAAAAAAAAAAAATAAGAAAGCTTCAGAGGAAAAAAAAGCACTTCATGTGAAACTAAACCACTTCCTGGGGGGTTGGGAAACAATGCCAAGTACCCTATTCCTTGTGCTATAGGATTAATATAACCATTCACCCATCATTTAACGACGAAACTACATGCACTCGCCTGTGTGAGAGCTCTTTTATAAGACTCCACGTCGTACTCTCACCAACACGACCAGCTATCCTTGGCTTAAGGAACTCAGCAACATTTTTGCAGCGTTGCAGCAATTATTCGAGTCAGAAATAAAAATGCATATAATGAAGAGAACTAGAGTAGCAATGACCCTTAATTGGGGCAACAACCAAGTATCACCCTCACTCATACTTTAGCACCACCAGCAGCCGCACCACCAACTATAAACCAAACACCCTGAGACTAACATGAAACTATCGCAGAAATGCATTTCTGAATTGGTTGCATATTCTTCTTTTTCCCTTTCCCGGCATGGTATCTGTGTCGACGACAACGACATGAAGACGGGGCATCTCCTACTCCTAGCTTCCCTCCTACACACCTATACACACATACCCTGAGTGATGCTCATCAAGTATATATACCGAGGGGTAGGTCAGGAGCAGGAAACGATGCAATTCCATTGCTGTGCAATACAAGGCCTGTCACAGGGAGGCGGTGATGGGTGGTATGCCAACTTTTCACTGAAAACATAACCTAGAGACAGAATTAGTGTGTGATATGCCGTGGAAGACATGTACGAGTATACGGACCCTGTATGTGGTGGAGGGGGCAATTTCTTTGATTTTCTTTCCCTTACACTCGAGTTTTTCTGTTTTTGTTTTTTTTTCTCCCTGCTTTTCTTTTGTAAATAATTTTTCTGTATTTCATGCGAATGCAGTTAGGGGTGATGGTGGTAGTGGTGTAGAAACAATTATTAGCGACGTAAAAGCTTTTCCTTTACCTATTTTCCGAACAATAACCTTTTTCCTTCAACAGAGAGCTCCGTGGGGAGGTTGCTATGTTTTATTTTTCACTTTTGCGAGTATCACTATAGATGCACATTGCAATTTGTTCAGAAAAAAAAAGTGCACTTTTGCATTTTAATTACTATTTTCATACACGGTGTTGTTTTTTCCTTGTTGCTGTACCTACCTCTTTCGTCGCATCGAAAAGTGTACTTCCTGTGGTGTGCGGGAGAGAGTTTTGCGCGCAAACCATTAGGAGTTGACTTCAGTACATCACTACACGTATACATAGACTGATGGGCATTGAACTTTGGATTACTTCTGGGATTTTGTTTGTTCTTAACAGAAATGAAACTTGACAGAGTAGTTTGATCGCATGTGGAAGAGAATTTTATTTCGGTATTAGATAGGTAGGTGGACAAGGGTGCTCCCGACATTTGCATGTTATAAATATAGGAGGCTTTCTTTGAAAATAAGTTTCTTAGTTGCAGGCAGAGTAATTCGTTTTGAATAAGCTCTTTGCGAATGCTCTGCGTTCAAAATTGAATCAATCGTCAAGTCATAAAGCATGTAAGGACTTCAATTCAAATTCTCAAAGCGTGTACATATGTATTTAGGAAAGGTTTATGTAGGAGTTTTGGATTAATGCGACCTTAAAATATCTATTAAGTTCCCCTGATCTTGTGCTAGTCAAGGAGATGATCGAAGACCTTCTCCAATCCATTTGATATATCCTTGTGATATTTGAGTATCTATTATGAACATAATGGGATTCAAGATCCAACGAACTGAGTTCAGTTTCTGAGAGCTTGTAAAGGGTCTTCCAATAGGGACTTCCGAACTTTGACAGTTGATAGCGGCCATATTGTTGAAGCTACATTTGTCAAATTGGCTGTCATTTATTGTCTGTTTTGCCAAATTACCATGGACGGATATAGCGTTCAACAGCATGTGCAAGTAATAAAATTGTTTTATCAAAATGGGTGAACTGTTTGGGCAACGTTCCGCGCGCTTCGCCCATTTTACGGTCGCCATAATCGTCCTTCCGTGAGGACTATTCACAGTGAAAAGTCAGTGTTTGGTGTGGATTTTAAACAAGCGGGGTCATCGGTCCATATTTCTTTGAGAACAACGTTGGCCAGACCTATAGGTCGGTATTTACCAACTTCTTTTGGCCTGAATTGGATGATATGGACACCAACGATATGTGGTTTCAACAGGACGGCGCTACGTCCTGTGAGCCACAAAGCTCACGCCACATTGGAAATTCTGCACGAGCGATTCGAGGGCATGGTCATCTCACGTGGTGGTGATGTGAACTGGCCACCGAGATCGTGCGATTTGACCCCGCTAGACTTTTTCTTGTGGGGTTTTTTGAAGTCGCAGGTTTATGCGAATAAGTCACAAACCACAGCGGCCCTTTAAGCCAACATAACCCATGCCCATGCCAGAGTCATGGAAAATTTGACATTTCGGATGCGCGCCACCCAGAGAAGCCGCGGCGGACATTGGAACGATGTTATATTCCATACATAATGGCATCAATATGCCTTTCAAATTAATAAATAATGTCGATGATATCTCACACACACTTTATTTTATTAAAATTTAAAGATAGAAAGCGCTTAATGAAAGACCCTTTATATGCCCAAGTAATGTCTGCTCCACAGTTCTAAACGAGATGGTCTCCTGAGATCGTTATAGAATCTGCAGATTCCATTCTTCTCGACTTCCAGACTTTGCACTTCCTTCGGTTATAGTTGTCAAGAAGTTCCTATGAAGGGCTGAGTTTTGGTTGTTACTCCGATAACCTTGTTTTTTTTTGTTGCATTCTTCCTCTTCTCGTGGCGTGACATCACCAGTTTCATCGCGCTCTCCGGCATCATGGAAGAGCTCTTATGAAGATGATATCACAATAGGTCCACTTACGGCCGCAGTGGTAAAGGACTAAAAACCACCTCAAATCCCAATTTAATCTAATCTAATCCTCTTTTTGTAGATCCTCTCAAAATTTCGGCACAGCAAATAGGGTCTTCAACTCTATTACTACTCCTACACGACCAGTAGAGGGTTACTTTATTCGAGTCTGTTTGTCTCCTTCTCAATCACTCATATACCAATAAGGACTTGATCCAATTAAATTGTTTTGATCGCATATCACTCTGCTTAAAAAACTCTGGGCGATGTTTCGAGGAACTTGGATACTTGAGTATGTACTAGATTTTGCATACTTTTTGGAACCATCACATAAAAAATCTGAGCAAGTTCAGTAGCCGGGCAGATTTGAAGAGTGTTTCTCGACTCTTGAATACGAAATTTCCCCTTTTCCCCACTTTTTTTATCATTAAAATGTTTTTTTTTTTGGATCCTTTCTAGCATAATGTGAAGCGAGGTTAGTACCAAGATCGTTTCTCCTATTATCCTGCTATCACTTCTGCTATTCTCTTATGTACCACTCGCTTCACGTATTTTGTATCTACTCTTCGTCTTCGTGTCTTCTGTTTTACCTCTTCGTACTTGGAACTTGTACGCCGGCACCAAGACACCCTGCATCATTGGAAGTAATTTTGGAAGGCACTTCTTACTCTTAAGTAAGTCTATGCATTAGGTCTATAAATCGTTTCACTTTGCTTTCTAAAGGATGTTACCTTCATAAATTGAGCCCGAAATTCGGACCCATAGAGCACTTTGTGTTGACTTTGTGACCCCGGCTAGAAAAAGTATTTTTTTGATGAGCCCGATTGTATCCCGCTACAATCACAATCGCAATGTTTTCAGCAGAAGCCAGTAATTTTAACTACATGCTCAGTATGCCATCATACATCACTTTCATAAAAGGTGAACCCCGCCTTAATCTTATTTAATTTTTCGTATTGTACATACGTTATCTGTTTTCAAATACCTCGTTCTCAACTGATGCTATTGTACTTCAGGGCTCAGTTTAGACCCTTTTTCTAAGATTTATTAACGATATACTCTCTCTCATTTGCAAATTGCAATACAGTCGATTCCTTGGCGGATGAAAGTAATTTTGACTTCGCTTATACACTAACGTCTCCGTGATGGTGGCGATGGCGTAGTGGGTAGCGTGTTTACTTCTGACTCGACCTGTGCATGTTCGACCCCGGTCGGTGAACAGCAACAACCACCGAAAATAAAAAAGAGAAAAGAACAAAATCTGACTTCCTCCAGCCACTGCACCAAAAAGGGGTTTCTGCCCGGGAGTACAATGGACTGAAAACGAGTCCGAGTGCTCCTGGGATTTGGAAATTTCCTTAAAAAAAAAGAACCACCATGAAAAGGGCTCAAGTCTTTGAGTCCCAACGCCAGCGAACTCAATTAGTTATCTAGAGGTAGCGGTTCAACTAGAACCCAACTAGCGCTAGGATGCGCCATTTCGAAACCACAACTCAGGGTGTTGAAATGTTAATTGAGATGTGGAGTTGATAAAAATAGTTAGTTTTCCAATCCTTTTCTTGAAGGTCGTCGAAGAAGATTTTGCTTACAGTGCGTTGTCTGACTCTCGCCAGGGCTGAACATTTGCACAGAAATTATCAGTGGAGATTCTTTAATGGTTAATATTGCCCTTAAAGGCTCCTAACGGAATATTTGTCCTTTCTGCTAGTAAGCCATTAAGGTCTGATCCCCGCCTGGCCAGTTCATCAACTCTTTCATTGCCGTCGATTTTACTGTGTCCTGTGAATCAAGTGAGAGTGACTCTGGAGCGAATAATTGGTACTGCTCTACCAATTTTAAGGATGAAGTGGCCGACACTAAACTTAACTTTGATATTGATGGAATCATCAAATCGTTTCATTTTTTCATTCGTCTTAAGCGGGATACTGATGTAGCCAAATGCAATATGAGACCAGTTACTATTGAAAAAATGGGTGGTTTGTCAATGCATGGCATGTAGATCCTCGTTGGAACCACCAAATCACAGATCTAGCTAAAGTTGGTGCAAAATGCTTAGGTTATCAATTTTTTGTAACCCCTCTTCAACTTGTTCTTATTTTCGTTTTTGAATGAATAAAAACTGAACTGAAGTTACCTCTGAACAAACGCCTAAAGAAGTATGTCCTGTTCCAATATATTTTATTTTTTTATAATCTGTCTACATTTTTCAGGACACAAACAGAGAATTGAAGCATTAAAAATGAAAACAAACAAGAAAAAGAGATGAAAATGACATAAAAGATGACAACCGGTATCACTGTTCACATAGCCTGCTATGCGAAGGGAAAATTAACAAAAGGCAAAAACCAGATAATATGCTATTTCCATCATGGAAACGGCAAAAGGTGAGGACTAGAAAACGAAGCAGGATACGTACCAGGAAGTGGTTATGAATTAACCTAATTTCAAGGAAAGCATAACAAAACCAAGCAATTTGGAGCAACATCCTTAAGCTAAGAGTGCTGAGAAGTGCAGCGTCAAATATCATTTCACAATTTCATTCAAAGAGAGTGTAGGTACATACAAAGTATGCATGTGTGTATGTAAATATTATACAGTCCATGCGGTGTCACTTAGGAACCACTTTTTGATTGAAAAGGTAAGGACAATCTGTATGAACAGAAGGACGAAATTTGACGAGAAACCAAAGCGGTCAAGCACTGTTCGATTGTGTTGCAAGCTTTTTATCTGATTCTTATATCAACTTTTTTAAGTTGCGTTTAACTGCTGAGCGAAACTTCCTCTCAGCAGGGAACAAAAAAGATGTATGAGTATAAGTCGCCGTGAAAAAAGCTTCTTAATTTGCTTCTTAATGGCTTGATCCTTCGTGGCAAAAGAGATGAGAAGGGATCCTACAAGGCCGTCCGTCAGTTGTTCTATCATCTATTCTGTGGAACACTACTGTGGATTCTCTTCTGGACAACTTGGAGGAGATTGGCATCCACTCTATTGGTAATGCTGACAATGTGGCATAGTTTATGAATATCACAAGTCACAGCACATATCTCCGAGTGGTCGATAGGTGGTGCCAGGAGCAAAGCCTTTCCATAAATGCCAACAAAACCGATTTAATCACCTTCACAAGGAAGAAAAGTATCTGTATTTTCGACCACTGACACTTATTGTAGCTGGGAGTATGTATACCTAAATGACAGACTTAGTTGGAGTTATAGCTTTGAAAAGAAGATGGATGTACACAGTAATAGTCAGGCCTATTACTTCTTATGCCTCGGTAGCAATTAACCAACAAGAAGTGTTTGGATTACGAGAGACTTAACCATCTTTGGATTGTTGGACCATCAGATAGATGGTCATCAAGCGCGTGGAGATTAAGGTCAAATCCATTAATGACAATGCAATATGCTCAAAAACTCAAGTAACTTGGAATTGGCTTGGATTAGAGGACACGCAGGTATCGAAGAAAACGAGATACAACCTAGCAGGGATTAGCCCCTGAGTTTTTGGATCCCCAACTACGAAAAATGAGGAAAAAGATGATCAAGAAGTGGGCCAGAATTGGAAATCTGAAAATGCGATAAAGTTGAGAAATTGCAGATAAGCCAAAATGGCGATTTATGTAAATTGCTGCTTAGTCTTGTAAGCATGACGCAAAAACCTTTTTAATACCTAGGTAGCAGTATTGCCATTTAAAAAAGATGGGTCTTGTAGAAGATGATACCTGCAGGCTGTGTCTAAAGCACGAGGAGGCAGCTGCCGGCAATTGCTAGCAGAATGAACGGTATATTCCGCTGCTAATGAATTAAAATTCAGACGATAAGCGAAGTACAGTCGTGTCTGGATATAGTGAACTAATTTTTGCAAGGTCTATTCACAGTATCAAGGTTGTTCACTATATCGAGGCTCACATTTTTTGTTCAAAAATTCGTTTTATTTGCTGTACTTTTGGACCGCTTTTTCATGTAGACTTTGCCTTTGGCCTAAGCCCATGCGATAACTTATTCTAAACTTTTAATAGGTTCAGTAGCTTTTACAGGATTTGTGATCTGCATTTCGCCTTGGTCGGCATCATCAGATTCTACAATATTCTCGGCATCTTTCTCAAAATGCACGATTTCGTTTACAAACGGTTAGCACTCGACAAATAATAGAACAAACGCTAACGCTAATGTCACGTAACAACTGCCTTTGTAGCAATTAACAGCAAAAATACAATTAACGGGGAATACCCGCTTTTATTTGTGATCTTTTCGTGGTTTTTTGTTGCTTTCTGCTTGAAGTTGCTTTCAAAATCTTGTTCACTATTTAAAGGTTTTCGATTGTTCATTATTTACAGTACTCCATGTACAAATATAGGTGTTCACTATATCGAGGTGTTCGCTATGACGGGTGTTCACTTTATCCAGACACGACTGTATCTTTAAACAAATTGGCAGCGTTAATTCTTATAATCGTGAACAGGGAAGAACTGCAGACAAATTCGGAGGGCTCTTCTGACTGATACGACTTGTGTTAGAGGGAGATATATCTCTCTAAATTGTTTTTTTTTTTACGTAAATTCCAAGTGGATAATTGAGCAATTACAAAAACCCTAAATCCACTATATAAGCTAGGTACCTAATAAGGTTTCATTTAGACTTAAGTATTGCCAAAGTGAGTGCCATATGCATTCTGTTCATTTCAAAGTCTTACCACCGTCGGTTGCCCATCTGCATTATGGCATTGCAACATGTATACTGAAACTGCAGTTACCATTATCATGCATGCTCCGGCCACTGCATTCAATGCATTTGCTCAGAAGATCCCCTCTGTCGAAAAGCTATTTATATTTCTCAAAAGCTCTCTCTCAATCATTTTTTTAAACTCTTCTTTCTCCTTTTTGATGTTTCAATGTTTGTTCGTCATCACTATCTACCAACATTATCATGTCGCCTACGACTACATGTACCAACATCAAAAGAAATGAAAAGTTCACATACACAACACACGCTGCATTAGTATTCACAACCAGTTCCCACAGATACACTGAAAGGGAAAGGCCATTGGCCGGAATTTTGTTGACCTACTAAGCATGAAATACACTGTCATTGCCGTCAAGCTATTTTCCTCTCGCATACACATTGTGTTGTTGCAGGTACCTACGTAAGTATGTGCCCGCCGTCTATCTGCCCGTCAGTCGTCACCTAGTCAAAGTAGTCAGTTAGCCAGCCTCATGGGGCCTTACTTCAAAGCTTAAGTTTTGTTTCATAGTAGCGGTGAGGTTGAGGAAGAGGGCTTTAGATCGCGATTGCGATTACGTCTTTGAAAGAGAGGAAAAGCAGAAATAAAAAAAAAGTTGTTTTGCTTTTAATTTTTAGTGCATGGGGCTGTTACGGTGTCGTCGTCTTACTGAAGTAATGGAAAAGTGAGAGCTTTTTTATTGCTGCTCCCCAATGCGCTCCACTGCATATCAAGTTCGTCCAACGACAACGAATGAGTATGGGGCGTCGTTGGCAGTAAAGTGAGTGGAAGACAACCATGTTGCTGCGGTTTAAAGAGCAAATATCTATAAAATGCGCTATGAAATGTGTATAGGGAGGGTTAGTTTGTATGTATTAGTGGCTAGATTTGTTTGGTTTTAGTTTGTATTAGTGATTTTGTTTATAGAAGTATCAAAGTATCAAATAGGAAAGAGCTTTGCAAAAGGGTTGCCAGAGTTTTATTGGATTTAAGTTGTCCCTTTAATTTGATTCAGTTTAAAGCATCCTTGGTATATTTACATTCGATTTACTCTTGGAAGACTGCATCTCTTTGATCATTCTGTTTCGCTGCTTTAAAATTTTATAGATTTGACCCTCTCCACCTCTTACTTCAATATTTCCAAATAGCTTTTTGCACGCGGAACTCTCTTTCTATGCATTATTGTATTTTTGGAGATCTTGGGATGTTTTGCATTCAGTCTTTGAAGTGATTTTGTTTTCAACGTCAAGTTGCACAATCATGTCTCTCTTCTATTTGGATATGAGAAGGGTTCTCAGGACAAAATGTTTGGAAATCGTACCACAAGTCATTTGCTGAGATACATTACTGTATTGCTACTGGAGGAATTTATGGATTATTATTTTTGTCGGTTTTTTTTTTTAGATTTATGCCCGGTTGCCACCTGACACCAAGGCAGTATCTTCAATGCAAAATGTGAACGCAGCCGTTGGTATATAATAGTATTCATCCGCCTCCTCTTCCGCATTATAAATGCTGAGCTCTATCTAGCTTTGCATTCTCTGACGTACCTTTATACATGTGTAGGAGTGTCTGTTGTTGACCTCAACCTAAATTCCCACACAGCTTAATTACTCTATCTTCTTAAGGTTGCTCAGATTGCCCAGGATTCTTCGCTTGAAGTGAGGAGGAAAGGTCATCCATAACACGATTTCCGGGCATAACAATTCTTCCGCCGTTGCAATTCAGAGTGCAACTGTGTAATAACTGCAATAAATAATAGTACAATTCAACATCTAAAATTAATTAATAAAATTCACTTCTTGAAGTGAAACATTTAATTTTTTCATCAACTTTCAAGTGAGAAGGAGATCTATATAACTGAAATGGTATACCATCTAGCATAAATCAAAAATATACAGAGCATCTGTATGCTCATTATAAAGTACTATTCGGCAACCCTAGTAAAAGCGCATATTAACCCTTCTAGTACGAACAGTTGACCTTTAACTAGGTTAAAGCTTTCAGTATTTTTACACGCACTTCCATTCGTTTGGCAGGCAAACAGGGCTCTAGGCGAGTCACAATTAAAATTGAAAAAAAAGTGTTTCTTCTGTACTAAACACAGGGGAAACTTAAATCATTAGACACTTTTAAAAAAAAATCAAATGAAACGAAGCCTAAATTAGACAATAATAGCTTAAGGGTAGCGCAAATGACACCTTTTCTACAGGTGACACTTTTAAATCTTTCAATGACTTCTGCTTTTGATGGAACACATAATCACTGAAAGATTGCTTTTCACTTATGAAAGTAGAGAATGAATGGAAAGACATTGGAAAATTTTCAAGCTATTTTAATAGAAAATAAAACCAGAAAATGTTTTGCGGAACTGACACAAAGTTGGAGAATAAAAAAGATGTCAACTTGGGATATGAGAGACGGAAGTGATCATTTAGTTTTATGGGTCATTCTTTTAAATTGAAGTTAACCTGCAACAAATAAGAATGCTGCATTACATCACTAGATTTACATCAATCTGTTGATGTATTCTAAACAGTTGAATTTAATTTAATAGGAGATTATGGTATGAGCCATTGCGCAACTTCTTGTAATTACTAATGCTTTTATTTCCTAAAGAAAAACATTAAAGTTTATCTTTTTACAATTTAAAAAAAATTTAAGAGTTTCTCAAGGTATACAGATTTTGTTAACGTCCTTGATAGGACTGTTATTATGCAAATTATGTCGAACTTTAGCAAATAAGTAGCTGGGCAGAATACGAAGACATTTTTTGAGTCGGTTAATGCAAACGTACACACATTATTTGCATTATATATTTCTGAATGATGTTCCTACATATGTATGAGCATAGGAAGGAATGCCAACTTATTATAAATTATATGTAGGTGTAGTGGTTAGTCGCATTGTTTGTCACTCTGAATATTCCACGTATAACTCCTGGCGTCAAGAAAGTCGATCAATTATGAAAAAAGCTGACGATAACTCTTCTGCATCAAGGTATCACTGTCATATGTCTGAATTATGATAATGACATCAGAAAGTTAGAAATGCCGGGAATTTTAAGCAACGACAATAGCATCAACAAATTCTCCCCAGTTATTCTAGACTCCACCCTCTGAGCAGAGAGTAAAACCTAATACTTCCTGAGTTTCAAAAAATCACTCCCTCAACACCAGCGCTGTGTGAATAACGTGTTAACCCCTTGAGGGCGAGTAAATTATAAAAAAAAAATCTTATGCCGCTTCCAAGTAAGCACACGGTTGAAATAAAACCTCCATCGTTTTCTCAACCATAAAAATTTCAAAAGATACATTTTGAGTCGAATCGTCAGCCATGTTGAATTTCAAAATTTTGACCAAAAATTCATAATCAGCGACCATAAAAACTCCCGGAAACCAATTTTGATCCCAATCGGACCATGAGTGCCAAATTCGTCAGCCATCTTGGAGCAGCCATCTTGAAATGCCTAATTCCAATAACTCTTCGATCTTTCACGCATATGTCTGTTACTTTTATGATTTGATTTCTGTGAACACAATTTTCAGATTCACTACCCTCGCTATAGATATTTCACATAAAAAAAAAAGAATTCTAAGTTCAGAACGAGTATTGTACCGCCTATTTAGTATATCGCCTACAAAACTAAAGACGGTGTCAAACCGCTTAAGTGAAATGATAAAGAAATTATATTTTCCGCATTCTAAATGAAAATAATGCCACCCTCCCTATCAGCCTTAGCGATAAATCATTTAAATTGTTAACTACTAAAGGCACTTCATCAATGCTTAATAGGTACACTAAATTCTTCTGAACTCCCACATTCCTCAAAATGCTGTTCCCTTTAGAAAGCCATAGTCCAAACCAATATCTATGGGTTAGATAAACAGGTGCGACTATTCTAAACATGTCAGACGGTGTTTCAAAGCTAGGGAAACTCTACAAATGTCAATCCACTCAATTTCCACATCGTGATCAAGGAAAAGCAACAAATATAACAATGTCTCTTTCTCCATTTTCCCTCAAATAGATAAATATTCTTGCCGTCGTCAGTCTTAGCGGTACTTTTCCTTCTAATCATTATGTCTTTTGATACCGTGTCAACAAAACCTAGTTTAATAGAATAAATATTTAAGTATCACATGCACCTTTGTGGCAAAGAAATGCGTACACAAACTAATCGCTCTTTAATAACACATGCACAAGAATACGCATACTTGCAACACATATTCCTCGATAGGAATAAAAAAGTAAAAAAGTAAAAAAAAAAGAATGAGAGACGACAATGTTGAGTTCTACCCGTATAATGGAACTTTCTTATCTGTTAGGAGTTGATAATAAGAAATTATTAAACAAATAAAGAGAGCAGCAATAAGTAAATAAAAAAAAAAAAATCAAATAAATGTGTTAACCTAATTTTTATTCTTCTTATTCAATCTTGACACTTGACATTCGTTTAATTTGTTGTATCATGTTTGTGTACATATACTGCCTTTTCTTCCATCGGGTTACAAAGCGCTTGTGTATGTAGTCTTTACAAGATAGCTTGCGTGTAATAAAGTGAAGTAAGAAGAAATCATCAAATGAGATGGTAATTTAAGGTCCATCTGTTGTGATGGGCTTACGAAATTCGACATTAAGTTACATATGTATGTGTTTCTGTATGCACATACATTAGTCATTCTGATCAATGCACTTGTATTCTATGTAAATTAAATCTTAACTATGGAAAATCTACTAAAAATTAAGAAATAAGGTTCCTGTTTGTAATTTATATTTATGTTTAATATATTAAACACTTTTTGGTGAGCGAGCGGACATATGTTCGAACCTCAGCAAAACATTAAAATAGTTTTTCGCGGCACTACATCTTCGCCGGTAATGTACAATCTGTCATCGAAAAGCTTCTCTATCCGCCTCTCGGAATCGGCAATAAAATGAGAGGTCCATTCGTGCGAAAAGTATACAACGCACAACATGAATGGTTGCCAGAAGCTTGGAGCTGGCTTTCTATGCATTAGTATAAGAATGTTCCAGTTCTTTCAGTACTGCCAAAGTAGTTATACATTTCTCAGGGCTTATATCGTCTTCATATAAAAGCGCTTCGTGTGTCAAGCAATCTGTCATTATCGTCTTAAGATTAAAAAGAAACTTTTAGTTCTAAAAAGCCTGTAGGTTTATGACTTGAAAGTGTTGATCGTACTGAGTAGTGATAAAGACATCGAGATGTTCGAAAGAAATACTGTGAATTATAAGCAACGGCAACAAAACCAATAATTTTCCTCAGTCATTCTGGACACCACCCTATGAGCAAAGACTTAAACCTTGTACTCTCTAAGTTTCAAAATCACTACAGCAACACTAACGCTGTGTGAATAGCATCATAAGAGTATTCACAACCTCTTTAGCGCGAACGAATTATATAAAAAAAAAGTTTATGGGCTTCTACACGGAAAACTCAAAAACGGAATCGGAAGTGGGCGGGGGTGTATCCTCCAAAGATGAGAACGTAAGCATATCTTTCCATTTGCCTGACCATTGCAATGTCTTCCAGGCTGAGATAATGGCAATTAAGGAAGTCCTACAGTGGTTGAGGTATAATGTAGTATCTACTCCAGATATCACAGTTTTTACTGATAGTCAAGCCCCCACAAAATCCCTGGAATCCCTCGCCTTTAACTCAGAAACAGCCCCGAATTGCCGCTTGTCTCTAAACGAGATGGCTGAGCAATTCAAAATTCACCTTATATGGATGCCGGGACGTAGGGTCATTCCAAGAATGCAACTTTACCAATTCTACCGGTAAGGGAGAATTTAAGCATGCCTCTCACAGGTGGAAAGAAGGTAACACCTGCCTCATCACCAAGCAGATTTGGACAAAGCTGAATCACAAACGCTCACAATGTCTCATCAGACAGAGAAAACTGATCATAAGTACCACAGTAGCCAGCACGCCAATAGGCTGAGCCTCCTCTACAATAACTTTTGAAGAAGCTGCATGGACGAGGAGGAGGAGGAGACAATTCTCCACCTTCTTTGTACATGTTCGGTCCTCTCAGCTCGAAGAAAAGCATACTTAGGAGCCAGCTTCTTTCACAACTTAAAAAAACTGACTGTCATCAGCATAGGCAGCCTCCAGCGCTTCATAGCAAGCTTCGGCTGGTTCTGCGAATAGTATTTCTGGTTGAAATACAGAACCATGTGATAACACAAAGGATCTTATCTGGGCTTAGATAGGTTGCAACTTGCAGACTTCCACTCCAACCTAACCTAACCATGGGCAAAAGTGTAAATAGGAAAACCGTTTTAATTATTCATTGCATTTTACAGTCCATGATGTATTTTTATATAATTGCAGATCGATGGATCTTCGAGGGAATTACATATGTACTTACACACTTATGCCTGAGTGCTCATGCACGTAGTTAAGCTGACATTCATTTTATATGCCACATTCTTTTGAGCTTCACCGCTGTTCACCTTTGATATTGCCCAGCGTTTGACTTATTTCTCCTTATACTCATGAAGGTCTATAAAAAAGATCAGACATCCCTTATCCACCACAATGTTTCTAATTAAAATAGAGTTCAAAAATTTGATCTTACATTGGTCGTGACTCACTTTCTCTAAAATGTATATTTTACCGGCACTAGTGTGTTTGCTTTGCTAACAACGGCTGTAGTCAGACGTCCCGCCTTTTCCAATAACAAACCTCTTCTGCTGGGTCAATAAACTTTTGAACTGGTTTCAGTCGTAACAAAACATACGCCTATCATTTTTTCGGCTCAACCATGTGCATGTGAATCACTTTTTTTGCTACTTACCTCTTCCCCTCCCGTCTGACCGTCTGTCTACAAACACAAATACATTATTTTTGGCACAAAAGTAGTCATAATATCAATTCGACATAAAGATACCCTAAAAGTGCAGTCACCCGACCATCAAAACAGACTGCAAAACTGACGGCTTCAGTCAAAGTCTAGTGTTGAACTTTGGCGAGGAAATCGAAAGAAAAATCGAGTTTAATTAGAAACATACATCTGTAGGTACATTTGTACATACACACGCATATCGAAAGTAAACTCCATGTGTGATGTGAAGAAACCCACGCCAACATTTCGGGTTCAGAGTCAGACCTTATTTTACTATCCACTCCACTACGATTACCTTAGTACTGCAAAGAAATTCAAGTGAAAGTTGTGTCTCGTCATGTAAAGCTATGATCGCTGCCAATGATTTAATTGTTGCTTTTTTCGTTTTCCATTTCATTTTGATATGAATTTGATTGGGGGAGGAAGAGACTTCACTGAATTGAAGTACCATTTACGTCAATTAACCTGGGAATAGAAAACTAATCTACAGTCTGACGCGATAAGGGCGAAGAGGATTGGCTTGATCAACTACGGAATTTGTTGTGCGACCTGACGAACTACAAAATATATTTTAGTAAACAGAATGACTTTACAGGTTGCAACCGTGGGAGATATCTGCAAACTGTATTTTATTTTGTGGTGTCATGCTCTGTACGCCAATTTGCCAATACGAGCTATGAAGTTTAACGCTCGAATGCTGGAAAGTAGAACGCTGGACAAAAAGTGAGTAGGCTTCGGAGCTGCGGAATCAAAGGAAATTTATTTAGAATGGATGAAAAATGCTTCGTTTGTTATTCAGAGTGCGAAGCCTACAATTCACGTAACACAAAGCCAACGGCAAGGCATGACGGTGACAGCGCAATGGCAAGAAGTTGTTCCAATATTTCCAATAGATTATATGAGTAGCCTAGTTGCAAAACTCACTTACTCCACTTTTTTTTTTTTAAACTCTATAGCTCCACCTTAACTTTTGTTTTTTTTTAAATCATAAAGTCTCAAAGGCACTCGGAATGTGTCCCAGCGTCTTTCATGCGAAATTACATGCCATCGATATATGCGCCACTATTTTTCTTAACTCCGACATAAAGGGGGTAGCCATCAATATATTCACCGATAGCCAAGCAGCGCTCAAAGCACTGAGTTCCCATTACTTTAATTCAAAGGTCGTTCTAGGCTGCTTCAATACTTTCCAAGACCTCTCAAAGCGAAATAAAGTCAAGCTCTAGTGGGTACTAGGACACAGAGGAATTGAAGGCAATGAAATTGCAGATAGACTTGCCAGGATCGGCTCTTCAGAAAGGTACATAGGTGCCGAACCCTTCTTTGACATCCCTACTTCCGAGTTCAGAATGAGTCTGGACAGCTGAAAAAATGAAACTTCATATCCTACTGGAACAATACTCAGGGACTCAGACAGGCTAAAAGAGCCATCCGACCCCTTAACAAAACTAGTAAAAATATTCTCAACCATAAATGGGACGATATCAGAAGACTTGCCGGCTTCCTGACCGGTCACTGTAGCGTCAGATATCACTTACATAAACTAAATATAGTTCAGGAATTTGAATGCAGACTCTGCTTAGAGGAAGACGAATCAGCCAAACATGTACTATGTGAGTGCGTGGCTGTCTGCAGAGTCAGGAAACGCTTTTTTCACTTTCTTACGCTCAGGCGTAGGCTTTCAAACTGCATCACTACTTAAATCTTTCCAAAAAGTAGAGTAAGTAAAAATTAAAGGTTATGTTTCCGTGTTATGTTATGTCCAGTTGATGGCAAGATGATGACCATTATCATTCGCCAAGACGTTGATGTTGCTCAGTTACCTGAATTTAACATGATTAATAATCTCTAGATCGAGCTCAGAATTGAAGTCACCCAGTCGTCCTTTAAAGAAGACAGTCCACTGGAGGATTGTTCAGGAAGTGTGTGGTCCTCGATTTAAAGTGAGTTTTTACCAAACCAAGTCCATGTGGTACCAAAGGAATTAATTTTAGTTCGTCAACAAGGGGAGGTACTCAATATCGATAGGCTCTTCTGAATAACCTTGTTCCGAAGAACTAAGGACACTCTTAATTATCCCAGTCCTACGCTATCTAATCTATCGAAGGCGGATGAAAATACCCTTTGTCGCTTTGAATGAAAAAATTCGTAGTAATATATTCGGTACTGTTTGCTTTGACGGGCTTGGGAGGAGAAGATTCAAAAATGAACTATATGAGCTGTACAGCGACATCGACCTAGTCAAAAAACTGCGTATTGGTTCTTTGAGATACGTAGACGGGGGAATGGACACCAACGCTCCGGCCCGAAAAGTTTTCGAATCTAACGCGAATGGACAACGCACTGGAAGCAAACCTGGAAGGGTGCACGCTACCCTAGGCGATAAAGGGGGCCTCAATCAACTTCGAGTGCGTAATAAGAGACGGTTATTTAGAGACCAATCTTATTGGAGAAGTTTGTTGGCTCAAGCCCTGGGTCAACCCGAACTGAAGCGCCCCACATAAGTACATACTTATCAAAGGTTAAGTATAACACAAACTTTCTTCTCATATGCCTTTCACCATAAGTCTTAAAATACTTATACGTATGTCATAATAAACTATTATGAAGACTGAAAATTTAGCTTAACATTCGCTACATCTGTTTTAAAGTACTTGTGGAACTTATTTTCTTTTTAATTGTTGGTGTGCGTGTAGTCCTTTAGTGAACGAGTAAAACTGCGTATAAATATTCGAGAACATTGAAAATTAAAAATCCTTTTTAAGTGCAAAAGATAAGTAAGGAGAAAAAAGGGAAAAGTAAAAGAACTTAATTATGATTCTATATAGATATCATTATAATTAAAGGACTACATATATATTACATACAATATCCTTTTGTGAGATGCATTCAGTGCTAAGGGAAAATGTAGGTACAGTATGGAATCAAAAGTATATCCGGAGATGAGAATATTTACATTAAGGTAGCAAACTTTAAAAGGAAAATATCTCTGCATTTTCATTTGTCTATAACACCACATCAAACCCTTCTCGTTCCATTATTCTGCATGCAGTTAACAATAAATAAATAGAAGATTATGTAAATATTCTGTACTATGCACACAACTGCACTCCAAATACATATTTTCCGATAATCATGTTTCCATTGTCAGATATCAATATATAATTCAACTGCATGCGCTTGTGCGATAAACCACATATGTATCTATCTACAAACTGACGAACTACAAATGTTTTTAGCAACATGTACTCGAACGACTCGCTATAATGAATTTCGACGAAGAAGAAAGTAGGCGAAAGGTCGAAGACCTACATGCGCCCATGATGATGTTGATGTTGATGATGAATTTTTTGTGCGTCAATGTGTGCTTGTTTTGTTTGACGGGAGAGCTTTTTTTGTCATACTGTACTCTTTTCAACCACAACCATATTTGCTATGAATCGGAAGGGATACTTCAAATAGTAGGGTACATTTTTGGCAGTTTTATAGACTAGAGATAGGCGGAAGTGTGTGTATAAATGTCTGTTTTTCTTATAGCACTCACATCCACTAAGTCAATCTTTTTGTATGTACTTACATCTAGCCAAAGGACATTGGTAGATCATGAAAAATAAAAAAAACAAATTTGCACTTGAGTACGATTTTACTTGATAGATATGTAAAAATTGAACTTTTGTGTGAAGTTTTTTTATTTATAGCAGGTCCTTGTGGAACAGAACATTCAAGCAGAATGTATAGACATCCATTCTGACAGCAAAGCAGCGATCAAAGCGTTAACTAAACCTGTATCCAAGATAGTAATTGCACCATCTAGATGGAAACCGCTACAGGATCAATCGGGATTTCCACGAATACTGGGTAGACCTGACAACTTGCAGAGTGGTTTAATCGCTCATCGCCAGACCAAACAACGTTTTTCATAAAAAGCGATGAGTCGCAACAGATCACAACTGAGATGTTAGGTTAGGTTAGGTTGAAGAGGCTGCCAGATATTGCCAGCATACTTAGACCAGTGATAAGTCCATTGTGATACCACATGGATCTGAAAAGATCTCTATACCTACTCGTTAAACCAATTGGAGCTTCTTATGAAGCAAAGGAGGTTTCTGATATCCATCTCTTTCTGGGAGCACGGGTACGGTTGTTCATATCTGGCGAGTTCATCAGCCTTGCAGTTCCCTGGAATATCTCTATGCCCCGGCACCCAACAAATGTGAATATTGAACTGCCCCGCCAGGCAGTCTAGAGCTACTAATGAATTTGAAGAGACTGATTTCAGGGATCTGATCGCTGCTTGTCTGTCTAAAAAGATAAGTATATCTGTGGAAGATATCACGTTTTTCTAAAGCCAAGATAAGACTTCTGTGATCTCCAGTATTTCCGCCTGGAACACGCTACAATGATTTGGAAGACGGAAAGAGAGGCTGAGATTAACCCTATCGAAGAAAACAACACCACCTACACCCAGATTGGCTTTAGATCCGTCGGTGTAAAAGTGGATAAAGCTTTCAACAATATCAAACCGAGTGCAATCACAAGGGCACTGTCAAACCTTAGAGTAAGTGAGTTACTAATCGCGTTGATACTCTCAACTTCCTTCTAGAATATGGCTTTAAACAATCTGTTTGTAGACCTGAAAATAAATGGCTGCACTGGGGTTGCATATGCGGTTGAAATTGGGATTGGTGTCTCAAGAATGCACCCTCAAGGAACTGATGCCCTCTCTATTCTAACTATGGACTAGGGACTGAAAAATCTGGGCTTAAAAGTAAATCCACACAAAATAGAGCTAATTCTCTCCTCCAGGAAATATAAAATCCTTGAAATTAATCCTCCAAAACTCTACAGCACAAAACTCCCCAATGAGGAATAATTTCTTGATGTTATTTTTGTGATTAAGCTTTGCTGGAAGCCAAACACCACAGACTGTGTAAAAAAAAACTACATGCAAAAGATATTTGTCATAAATAGGGATACATTCTTAAACGATAATGAATTCTGTCACATAGCAAACAATTCTTCATATTCCAAACATTTTTATTCTTCCTTGGTCGTCCGAAAACATTTGGAACGTATTAAAGTTTTAAATTTTCCAGAGAAAGCATCCCTCAACATAGGATAATGAGGAAATTCAAATTGCATACAAAACAATAAAGGGGTGATCTAAATAACAGTGAGGGAAGGACTAAATAAGAAAACGTGACATAGGTGCAGGGAGTCAGAGACTCTCAATAGTACACAGATAATATTCTTGGATACAGTAAAATATCTGGGAATTCTCTAGATCAAAACCTAACTGGAATTCCCATACTAAAAGCAAAATTGTCAAAGCGACGAATGCCACGAGTGTATGTCGCCGTGCGAACCATAAATAATGGATATACAATATGATAGTTCGACCTATCATCATCTATACTTCTGCAGTATGGTGGATCAAAGTCAAAACGAAACCAACAATCTAAAAACCACAACGACTACAACGTTTAGTCGCGGCGGCTCTAGAGACACTTGTGGGACCTACTCCTGTTCATATTTGTGTCAGAAAAGTGGCAATGCAAAGTATCGTAAACCTCCAACATTCAATCGGAGGCCTGCCTGGCCCGATGATCTAGGGTCAGATTCCAGATCAGCTCAGACTCAGACCCAATGCCCAAATCGCTCCATTTTGGAAAAAAAAGATTTCATGTCACAATTAAAGGACTTGTGCTGATGGTTCAAAGACGGTCTCAGGTGTTGGGACTGGTGTCTTTGGACCAAACCGTAAAGTCCTAGACGCACTCGGAATGTGGCATAGTATGCCTGTGTCCACATCCATTTTGGTACTTGCATTATGTGTGCAAGCATCAATGTACTCACCGATAGTCAAGCAGCGCTCAAATTACTTACTTAGTTCGAACTATCTTAACTCAAAAGCCGTTGAACGCTGAAAGATACATAGGTGCTGAAACTTTCTGCAGCATAACAAAGTCCCCGTTCAAAATAGCACTTGACAAATGGGAAAAACTAAATAATATTCAAGGAATTCTAATCCGTTCTACTAAAAGTTAAAGAATATCCTATAATACAACAGGAACGATATCAAAAGGCCTGCAAGCCTCCTTTCTGTATACTGCAGCCTAAGATATCATCTAAACAAAATCGGTATTACTAAGAACAGCAGGTGGAAGATATAAACACAAAGCCGGATTCATCGCTCACTCCGGCCTCATGGAGGAGCTCTAAGAAAGAGGACATCACAATAGGTCCCCAAGTGACAAGAGACCAAGGCCCACCTCATTGTTCATTCTATCTATCTAGAGCAGCAGAACATAATATTTATGTAAGTGTGTGGTTCTCTGTTACATCAGGAGGCGAGTTTGGTTGTTAATGAAATGTTGATTCCTTAAGACATCAGAAATGCCATCACTTCATTAGGAAGATCAAGGACTTTCTGGTCCAACTAGCTTTTGACACTATGGATCTTATAGGTCACAGTGTCTCCTGCCTTAAATATTCTAATTAATTTTACAAAAGTGTAAACAGTGATCAGTGAGTCAGTGAATCAACTTAACCTAGAAGCATAATCATTTGCTCTACAAAAATTGTAATAAAGTTAAAAGTAGTATGCATGTAGCATACATATGAACATACATTTGAAATGTGTTTTTCCTATGAAAATTTGGAACATATTTTAAATATTAAAACAAAACAAAAAAATCGATTAGTTTGTTCTAAATTAACACGTTAGTTTATCAATACAATTCCGCTCTAAATGATTCATAATGCTATAATGTTCTCACAATCATCAGCCCACTCCAACCATTCTAATACCCTTCCCAACACAGTGTTCACCTTCCTCACCTCCTCACCAACTAAGTGCATCCGACATTCGTTTTGTAACAATATGCCAAATGGCAATATTCGCCCTTGATGTCAATGTAATAGTTACTTGCACCGGCATTAGATACAAATTCAGCGCAGAATAGCAGCTGCAGTGACTCTGATGTACAAAAACAAGTAGAAACTATACACAAATACTGGCGTCTACATACATCCACAATAGGAATATGAAAGAAAAAAGCATTCACTGCGCTCTTGCATGTTTGTGAAAGAAGCTTTACTATTGTTAGCAATAATTTACAAGCTTCGCTAGAATTCTGTGCTTTTCATCCAACTAATACTGTTGCAAATTACTAACTTCTAACATCTATCGTCATATCCCATGTGCACTTGATGCGGTCACTGACACATCAGCCTTGCACCGGCTTAACAATGTTGGCATGTCTAATGTCGAATGAATAATGTTATTAGACTTCTGTTTTTTTTTTCTACATTTATTAGCCAGAGCACAGTAAACAAGTCGCCGATGTGTAAAATATTCTACTACAGTGACGCTATAGAAACAATGCATGACAAACTTATTTTCTTTGCAATAAGTTTTTATAATTACTGACTTTAATCAATGGTTGGTGAAAATGTCAATTACCGGGTATTCTGTTTATTTTTGCTATTATTGTATAGATCTAGGCGATTTTGAATACATAAATAAGCCACTTACATACATGCTAGTCTATTTATCTGTAAGTATTGCTGAATAATCCTGATTTATAGGAGCTGGACACCGAACACAGGTCTATAAAGAAAAACATCCTCACAACTTCAACTATATACGTAGGGACTAACAAAAGTTCGCTTAGTTGATTGAATAATAAAACAAAAAAATAATTTTAGCTTTAGATATTAAATCTTCATCTTTTTTTAATTTCTCCACATAATTCCTATTTATTTCAAAACATTTCTTCAGCTGATAGATCCATCTTTCAAAACAGCTTTTAAAATCCTCTTTTTGGAGCTTTTCGATTTCGACATTGACTAAATTAATTGACTCCTCATTAGATGTGAAGATTTTTCCCCTTAAATCTATTTTGATTTTCGGAAACAGTCAAAAGTCACACGGTGCTAGATCTGGAGGATAGGGTGCTGCGCGAATTTCATTGATGCCCGAGAGCGCAAGAAAGTTTTTTTTTTTTTAGCAGTGTGCACAGGCGCATGGTCGTGGTGCAAAAAGTAGCGGCGCAGCTCCTCTTTTTGTCGGTGTCCTAGTTAATTTCGGAAAACTTGTGGTAAACAAGTTTCAGTACACCAATTAGCAGTCTAACTGATGACGGCGACCATTTTCGCCCTAGTGAAATCTTTCGACATTATAACTTTTGTCGTTGACTTCTGTTGTTTGGCTTTTACTGAAGGATTTGCACCTTCTGGGCTCCATACCGTGGACTTCTGTTTGGTTTCCGGGTCGTATTTGTTAAACCAAGATCCATCACCTGTAATGATCTTATTGAAGCAGCTTGACTCTTCATTTTCAAACTTATCCACGAAATATTGAGCAAAGCGAACACGAGCCTCTTTTTGCTCTCCATTCGAGCTGACTTCTTCGAATATTTCAGGTGATGATTTAAAATTCGTGACACAGCCATTGCATTCAAGCCCAGTTCATCCGCTATCATCTCCTGTGTCATTGTGGTTTCTTCGTCAATTTTAGCCTTCACCAGGGCCACATTTGTATCGTCGGTCGAGGATTTGGGTCGACCTTCACGAGATTCGTCCTCCACAGAAAAATGGCTAGCCTAGAATCTTCGAAACTACTTTGAAATAGTAACAAGAGATGGTGCATTTATTCCGTATGCATTTTGGCATTGGTGCAGATTTTTGACTGGCGCGAGTTGACGTCGCAATCCAAAGAGAATGGCAAAATTAATTTCTTCCTGTGTTGGCGGTGGAACTTCAACCGAGGTTACATCACTAATTTTAATCCTTCTCGTCTCCATTTTAACCTATTGTTCTGACATTTTGAAATAAATGTTGTTATATTAAAAGCTATAGAAATGAATCTTTTTTTTTCAAAAACTACTAAATTGACAAGAAATTTGGTTAGTCCCTACGTATATAGCATCAAATACTGGGTTTCCCGTTATGAAATCGATTAGAAAATGAAATGGTAGTGCTTTTTGAATTTGGTTGTGATTATGTTTTCATAGATTTTGATTAAGCGCTGTTCTCTCTTGTAATGTAATGCAATTGCATTCTCGCAATTGATAAATTAACGTATCTAACTAAACCACCCAGGTCTCTGCATGAATAGGTATCTTTCCCAAGTCGTCCAAGCTATCAGAGAACCTATAACCATGTAGGTCAGTAGTCGCTCTTGGAAAGCTGAACAGTGACATAAGACATATTCTAAAGATTCAAAATTTTTCTCACTCTCTATAGCTTCTGCAGAAGCTGTTTGTGAATATGTTAAGTCAAACTCGGAAACTTTCTGCTTCACTTGCAAAACTGTATAATTCAAAAGTTGTTTTACTAATATGTCACAGCTTCACAACCAAAAACAACTTGGTAATCTTTATTGGCATCAAAGTGCCTCATTCTCATATTACGTCTCCTATATAATCTCGTCCTATATCACTCTCGTCTGGGTTATCGGCCATAGCAACATGAAGAGGAATGAGGGTAGCGACGCGAATAAGGGAAGCAAAATGTGGCTCAGCCTTTGATGGTTCACTTGCGGAGGTAGTCTGCTTCCCGATTCGATTCATCTAGGGAAGAACTTTTCAGCATTTTCTCTCAATTGCCAACTCTAGATGGAACAACCTTGAAAACTTTACCACATCAAGACAGATATGGCTCACCTACAATAAGAATAAGACGCACGATCTAGTCAATAGAATCCACACCGAGACAGGCCACACACTGCCAAGTTAGGCACTCACTCTAACACTCATTACCGTAGCTGCCACAAAACACAAGAAAAGGAAACTCATTTCACTTTCTCTGTGTCTGTGTCACTATCCAGAACGAGGAATCTCACACTTGGCAAAGCATTTTGCAAGAAATTGTCAAAGATCTCTGAAATCAAATTTTGTAACATCATTAACTTTCTCAACCCTACAGGATGGATTTAAAAACTACCCTTTTCAGTCACACCCTTTAACAGCTACGTCGCGTGAGTCATGGTATCAAAAAGATGTACTATCGCTACTTGTGTTTCTGGTAGGACTTACCATTTCTACCGACAAGCCTTCTTAATATTTAGTAGCTTTTTCATCCACTTGCTTTGAACAAAGGTTTTTATGAACCTAAAAACTTAAAGTGTTTTTTTATTTGACCAAGTGTAACTATTAGAATCCCTTAGCATATTTATAACAATCGGGGCGAATATTTCGAGTTTGTAATTTCATAATCAAAAAAAAAAAACTTCCTTCACACCTTATTCGCCAATCTTAGTCGTTATAGTGACAAGTTGAGAGTCATCTGGGGCGTATACGTAACATTCTTCTATACTTTCGTTTTTTTTTCTTCTAAAAATATACACACCTCACGTTGTAAAGTAAAAACAACAAAAAAAAGCCGCATATCTCTTTGGTTGAATAACATCAGACGTATGCGTGTAGTCACGTTCAATCTCTTATTCTGAGTCATAAGCGAAGATGCAAAGGAATGTTTCAATGCACAAGTCTGTCTGACTCTAATTCTTGTTACTTTTTTACCAAAGAAATATTGCACGAAAACAAGTCTGATGAAAGCGTTTGTTTTTGCCTCTAGATTTCCGAGGAAACAACTCTGCATATTGTGCAAGATTAAATTAATCGTTTTACGTATCTCTGTCTCCTTCTCTCACTCTAGGCTGGTGTTAATTGATTTATGCAGTTTGAATTTTAAACAGCAGAACTAATTGCAGCGACGAAATTTGCCCAGCATTGTTCTCTGACCTGATTTTCAATCAAGTTGTTTCAATCGTTTTATGCTTTCGAATTTGTTTTTGTTTGACCCACAAAGGGGTGTCGATTGACAATGACTCAATTATTGAAGTTTGCGTTTTCGTTAAAAATAAAAATAAAAACAAATTAACAAAGAAAAATAGCAAATTATGGTGTGTAGACTGTAGAAGGAATATCTGACAATGACCTACCAAATAGCTCAATGGGAAGTATGCATAGGTGTTAAAATTTGTTTGACCTACTGGCATATCAGTTAATGACCGTCAAAACAATAACATGCAAGTATCGCTGCAATTTCCATAATGTCAAATAAGTCGATTGCACATCGAAAGAAGTAAACCAAGAAATGAACTTTGTAGTGTGGAATGTATGTAGGTATGTATGTTTATGCTATATTTGACGCGTATTTTAGTGGCCTTGCTTCTTGTTGTTACAATTAGCTGAAGCTAGCTACTACATAGCTGCTTACGTGTGCTTGACGTTGAAGAATGAAAAGTCCCCTTACCTTACTTCTAAAAAAAAATTAGGTCACCAACAGTTTTTGGATGAAATATTGAAAGGGTATACGAGTACACTGATATATTTAATAGGGCATCTCCTTTTCTATACTGATATTGCATTTATGCAGCGTCTTTTGAGCAGAGCAATGGATGAGGAACTGTGCATATTTTGATTACACAACATCGTTTTCCTTGCAAAGACTAATGCACTGGTGGTGGGATAGTCCGTATTTGCTTACAAAAAACTCCGCAGTTAGATTCCTCATTCAAATAGGAGTTAATAAATTATAAGACAAACCTGCTTGCCAGATGATGTTGCAGTACTTTCGGTCAGACTGTGCGTAGAGACGGTCTGCACTAACACACATAGGATCTAGTACATGATTGGTGAATGGGCTTTTCGGTCCAATCCTCTTGAGACTAAGGTTGTTATTTCAATCATCATGGTCGGCCTGACTCACCCAGTGGAAGGGAGATTCACATTATAGATCTGAAATGAATCCAAATATTTGGGAGTTTTCCTGGATAGAAAACTCCTTAAGCGCTCTAAATTGTTTGTCAGTGTAAGGCTGACAAGACTTGGTGAATGATAATACCTTTCCTCGGTTGTGTGGTGGAAGGGACTTTCGTGCCAATCTCAAAAGAATGCCCTCTTTCGGCTGCACGGGTGCTCCCTCGAGTATGCCTGGCTCTACTCACTGCGAATCTTACCTCCTCTTGATACCTGTATTATGGGGGCTCTTGTATTATCCATACTGAAGTTTAATAACCTTGCACGATACTTATCCTGCGACTCTAGTCCCACACCAGCAATTTGGGTGTTTTTAAACTCGATTTCCCATGCATCGAAAAAAGGCTTCTATCAGAGTCCGAGCTAGGAATGGATATTTGCATTTTCAAAGATGGCTCCAAAACTAGTAAAGGGTATGTGGCTGATAGTGTATGCAAACTTGTTTTCGTCTTCCAAGCGAAGTAAATAGAAGATAGAAGGGTTAAGGTATCTATGTCTGTAGCGATAGATAGGCTACGCTTAAGGCATTGCTTAACCATTTGATCACTCTCAGTATAATTCGTGAATGCAAGAACTTTCCGAATTCAGTTGTAAGATTGAATTCTTTTATTTTTTGCCTTTTGGCTGGGTTCAAGGTCATATTGGGATTTTCAGTGAGATTGGTACGCAAGACTCAGAGGAAGATTTTTCTGGACTCGAACCTGCCATTCACTTCCTGCCATGCCACTTCCATTGATGATTGGGTCTCTAAGAAAAGCAATTGTGTGTGGCATGACTCTTCAGGATGCAGGTGGACTAAAAGCATGCTCCCGGACGTCTGTAAGAAATCAACGAATTTTTGCTGTCATTTGGTAGAAAAGATTGCAGACAACTTATTGAAATGTGTTCAATTTTTACTCTAATGAATCTTAGATACATCATTATTCTCATACAACAATTAAACCATCTTTTAAAAAAATGGAGACCCCAATTGTTATATAATGATTTGAATATTGTTTAAAACCATTTCGCCTTCATAACTGACATGTTTCTATGACACCTTTTTGGTAGCAAAACTAGCTGTTCACTACCACCATACATATAACGTACATATTAATCTTACTCAATTGTTATATAAAGTCATTTTTCTTTTTAATTACAGGGGAAGACAATTTTTAGCTGATACGGTAAGTAAACCTCAAATCTCCATGTATATCTTAATTCACGGAACACAATCTCAAATACAATTAGCCAACATTCTGCAAAACGACAACCATAGATGGTGGTGCATAAAAAATTACAACTATTACAAAAGACATACATCATTGCCTCCTCAGTAGACAGATATATTCATTACGATGAGGTGATGAATTGAAACCCATTTACTTCAGCTCCAACGGCTTCGACACGTGAAACAAAGACACAAGCTCCAGCACAGAGTTGCGAAAAATTCCGACTTTGAGTTTCGCAATCGTAAGTTAGTCCAAGTCAAAGACATCGTCTGATGTAATGAGGAAGTTTGTTTGCAATATTTTGAAGGCTGTCAAGAGGATTTTCTCAATTTGAATTATAATCCAAGTGGTTTCCTATTTTTAACAAACAAACTGCTGAAAAAAAAAAACAACAAAATGTTATGCATCTCCATCACATCATTACCAATATCGAACGTTTAACGATGGACGATTTTCACTTTCATGTTGGCTACCATGCCAACAAGTTCACCAACAATCAAACGACAACACAAGCCTGTTACTCCTAAGCGCAAATAGTTTTAAAAAAAAACCGCAACACTCTGTTCTCTGTGGTAGGCAGGAGAATTGCAATCAAAAATAATGCATGTGCACACAACCACATTTGTATGTGTCTACAAAGCTGTGTTTTCAATAAAACTGCAACAGCACCAGAGCTATTCTACACATGAAAAACTGTGTCCGTGATAGTTTCGTAAAGTTCATTGCACCGACTTTTCTATTTCATAATTTGACTTTGATAGTCTCTCATTATAGCTGTGTATCTAAATATTTGTATTTACAATCAAGCAACAGTATGGGTTTGCCTGCAACTTGCGACGAGTGTAGTGAGCCTCTCGACTTGGTTATGTGTGCAATAAAAGCAGCAAAAAAAAAACTTCATAGTGCATTAAGAAGTGTTTGTATCTGGATGGTATTTAGCGGACTTTTTATACTTTCTGTCATTGTATTAGTTATTTGTAGGGATGCAAGCAAATGTTGTGTTTGTATATGTAGGTCTAGAGAAGTTCATCATGTTATATTTTTATTCTTTTTATAACGTATGCTTGTTTGTATGTATGTAGGTGTGTATAGGCTCGTTCTATTTTGCTAGGCGAATTGCATTGACTTTTAATTGAAAAATAAATATGTATATTTAACTTTATGTTACACCAAGTGGTCTATACGTACTTCTTTGTATACTTTTTTTTTTTTCCTTTTGAAGTACACAATTAGCACAAATGAGATATTAATTTGAAATAGTCGCTACAGTTCACCTGCACACATGCATGATGTACTTCCAATTATGCTTGATGATACAAATTGTATATGTAAAACCAGATAATTTGGAAGGATTATAAGCTTAAACTTAAGACCATTTTTGCTCGGAATAGTCTCCTACAACATCATTTACAAATAATTGCAAATGCCTGCTTTGTTCAATGCATTAATGAAGCTAAGATACGACTCTCATAACTCCGTCAAAACGATTCACCGGTTTGTCAGGCCAAGAGTTATCTATGTGGGAAGATAAACATTATAAGGACGATTAAGAGTCTGCTATCCAGGGAATCAAAAAATTTATTTCATTTAAAAGGTAGCGCCAGGATGATTTCTCAAAAATCTGTTGATGGTGGCCTTTCATTTATTTCAGCCAAAAATAGAAAAGCAAACTTGAGATTTGCAAGTGACCACATTAAATGGATAACATCCTCTTTACGTCGAATCAAAATGCACGCCGTTCATGAAGCACTGAGTCCTCGATATTTAAAAATCACTGTGAAGCAAAGAGGAGGCAACATCATGGTTTGGGGATGCTTCTCTGGACATGGAGTTTGCTCCATTATAAAATAGTTGGAATTATGGACCAGTTGTTATACAGTGACATCTTAGAAAACACTATGCTTTCGCATGCTGAGGGGAAATTGCCTCTGAAGGGGATATTTCGGCAAAAATCATTAAAAAATGTATTCGGGATTAAAAGAGAATTAAAGTCATGACAAGAAATCAGATCTTAAAAATGTGATGACAATATTTAGAAGCATTTCTACATAAGTACGTACTATCAACAACCGTGCTCTAAAGAAATTCATAATCAGCGAGCCTAAAAACTCCCAGATGTAGATTTTGAGTCGAATCGGATCATAAATGCCAAATTCTTTCTCCATCTTGGAGCAGCCATCTTGAATTTTCAAATTCCACCAACACTCCGATCTTTCACGCGTATTCGCCATTCAAACTTATGCGCTGGCTCTAGTCTGTCACTTTCGACTTTGAATTCCGTGACGATTTGATTTTCATGGCGAAATTTTGAAGAAGTTTGACTAAAAAAAATAGGACTGCGCATTGCGTTGCCACTCACACCGGTCTTTATAATCCAATTAAAGACAGAATACGCATCTGACCTTTCGAACACACTCCAACCACAAAGACCAATGTTCTCTTTATCATTGCATTTACTGGGTGACTTCAAATGCACTTATCAAACTCCCGTAGACTATTTGATCAATTAGGATTCCATTATTAAGTGAATGTGACTGTCACTTATTAAATCGCGCAATGATCGATCAAAAAGTGAATTCAGTTTATAGAGTTTATAATTGTAAGCTGACCATCACTAATGGAAGAAGAAGAAAATGAACGCATAAATAAATGAAAAATTACGACCATGCTATGGATGTCTATCAAGATGTGCGACTCTTCATTCTCTATGTCATTTGTCAATAGTTAATGTAGGCACAGCAAGGTCACAGTCAAATATTGAATTTAAAAAAAAAAAAAATATTTTAAAAGGCTATCTATGCTTATTTAACAGAAACATTGCAGTTAAACACAATTTTTATTAAATTTTATACATACTACGTACAAAGAGGTGGGTAATAGTAAACAAAACGGAAACAGTGCTAAAACGAACCAAACGAACACGTTAAGCGTTTTCCATACGCTTTTTTTGTGCTATGAAAGTGAAAGTTTTCATGTAGTGTGCACTTATTTTTTTTTTGCCGAGTAGTATAATTGTTGTCGTAGTGGTACTAATGGGGTGGCATTCGTTGTGTATTTTAATTGTATATATGTATGCTTACAATGTTGGTATGATATATATGTGGCGGAAATAGTTTCGTATGTAATTGAAGAGCTAGTAAGTTGTTGAGTAAGGTGCCAAATTTGGTGTCCATTTCGGTGACGAAAAATTAAAAATATTTGATCCGATAGCTCGTAGAGAGCTAGGGCCTAGCTTTTTGCCACCATTCATGTTGTGCGTGCTCTATTTTTTGTACGAATGGAAGGGCTCTACAGTTTTTTTTGCCGACTACAAACGGCGGATTGGGAAGCTTTTTCATGACAGATTATACACTTGAAGGTTTGTCCTTGCCTGAAAAGAGATGCGTTCTCCAGCTTATATTTATATTTATTTTTTTTAAACAAAAATCGCTTACAATTTAGGACAAGCGTCTTATAAGGTAGTGCAATCCTTAAAGTGATGCAAGATGAAAAATATATTTCATTAACAGTGGATTGAAGAAAGAATATATTATAATATGTATATCAAGACAAGTAGAATAAAAAAGAATTAGGGTATTAACATTCAAATAGTTAATACATAAAAGTAAAAATAAATAAGGAAGTGTTATATAATTGTGTTATACTGTATAAATTGTTTGATTATTTAATTATTTGTCAAGTAAATGAAAAGACCTGATTTAAATATCTTTGTGCATCTGACCCTTCTCAACTCTATTGGTAAGGAGTTCCAAAGGCGGATAGTATGAATAAAGAATTGCCGCTCGGTGTTGAGATAGGAGCATCGAGATGGTATTAGAGTAAGACCCCTTGTTGATAGAGGAAATTTCAGCTTCTTATGTAGATAGTCGGGCTGTTGATATCGTATGATTTCATACAGATAGGACAGACAACGGAATTTTAGGAGGTTGTCGAGACTGCAGCCACAGGTTATTTTTGAAAAGAATGATACGTTGTCATAACGTCGAAGACTATAAACATAACGAGCAATATTGTTGAATAATGCTTTTAATTTACAAGAAGACGATGAGTCAATATTACCGAAAATTAGCTAATAGCAGTTTTGGAACAAATCTTTGGGGGAACCGAAGAGCACGAAGACTCCCATATAATTACCCAATAGCACTGTTTAAGTGATTGTTCTATATAAGGATGCGATTAAAGAGTATCCTAAGGTTTCTAGCAGTGCTCACTTAGATTATGACGTCAGTTCAAAGATTTATTTAGGGTAAGATTGTCAGGTCAAAAGGTTTTCTATATAATGGAAGGGATAGCGATTTTATCGGGTTTAGAATAAGATGGTTATTTATGGACCAGTGTAAGATGGAGAGTAAGTCCTTATTCATCAAAACTATCTTTCATACAAAAAAGTCGACTTATTGAGTTGAACATCTTTAGCATATAGATGAATCAAGCAGTGTTTAACTATCTGTGGGAGTTCGTTGATGTAAAGGGAGAATAGCATTGGTCCGAGAATTAAATCCTGCGGTATGCCAGCTAAAACCTTGACAAAGCTTGAAGACCTTTTATTGGCCACCACCCGCTGTTGTCTTCCACTGAGGTATGATAGTATCTTGCTTGGCTCTAAAGCTTAGAAGTCCAGTGCACTAACCACTACACATTTCGTGGATCATAACTGCTATACACAGTAAGAGTCAACAAATTGTATATAGCTAATACGTACATTGTTTTATTTAACATTAAATTACAGATGAAAACAAAAAAGGTTTACACAGAATTCACTAATCATCATCACTTATCATGTAGTCAAATGTTAGTATACCTATTCCGAAACATAAAAAAATAAACCCATTCCGTCTTACCTAGCTTTAAAAAGCAGAAGGTTGGTACTATTTTGGACCTTCTTGAGCTTGGATTACTGTAGCAAAACTTCTTTTAACAAAATTAACAAGACTCGTAGTATAATCAGACGAGATGTTCAGTCATTTTATAATGTGCAGGCCTTCTCAAGACGTTATGGTCTGTCTTCCTATGTTTCTGTCCAAATCTTTCCATAATCGTTCTATGGTCTTAAGGTCTGGAGATTGTAGAGGAGACCTTAGCTGCTTAAAGGTATGGAACAACAGTCATTCTTTGAGAATCATCGGTGGGTTGTTATACTTTGGAAAACGAATATAACTTTGTTTGTTGACTTGGAAGCATGGAAATATACTTCATCACTCTTTATCAATTTTGCATAAAAGTTCTCAATTTCACGGACAGATTTATCATGAAATTGTTGTTTTTTAAACACTTTTATGGTCCCATCGCATTTAGCACCTTGTTTGTTCGAAATTTTTACGCCTTAAAATCATCTTATCCGTCAAAAAACCGTGTTTGTAAGCTATCTATGTACAATTTATCACTTTACATACAGATGTTCGAATTGGAGTTTTCTAATTTTACAGTCCCTATCACCTTCTATTTCATATCGATTACGCTGCAAATAGTGAAAGTGAAATTCTGCTAAAAGCAACAACGTGCCGAATGTGTAGGTGCCATACTTTTCGTATTATTATTCATCGACCATAACCTTTAATTCTCTTTGCTTTTTTATAGCATTTGTATAAGTGAGAGAGGGAAGGACTAAAAAGTGATAAATCTCCCTCTGACAGTTACGTGGAAAAAAGAGTAATACAATTTTTAACAATGTTTGTTAATACGTAATTAAATTTTTTATTTTTTTTGCTTCAATTGTACATATCTTTGGTGGGTCATTGACCGCTGAACAGTTAATTATTGCTGTAAACTCATGTACTTTGTGTGCAGAGATTTCATAACGAATATTTACTGGAATAAAGAGGGATTAACATTTACAACTTAAAATGTTCTGCAAACGGAAATCTTTGCATGGCTTTACCCACTTTAAGTGTTTGCAAACGCAAGCAAACACCTGTCGGTAATTATAAAGCCAATTAAGTTGCAAAATTAACTGCAAATCAATAGAGTTAAAAAGTAGAAATAGCTTATAGAGTATTTAGGGTGATATAGCAACACTTCAAACTACAAAAAAAAAATTGCTTTGTAGCATTTGACCTCCAAATAATACATTTATATTCAAATATAACGCCTTGTATATGGGCATCGTTGCTGGATTTTATAAACCGCATCCTATTAGTCCAATTTTGGACCACTACTGTTTTCCAGCAATCGTGGCCCAGTTTCATCAATGACGCGAGCTATGTTTGCTTCCAATTGCAGCACTTGTTGCGAATTTATGCTAAAAAATTTGTTTTTAATCCAAAACTACAGGATATTGGAGGCCAATTCACTGGTCCACTTCTCGGAATACATTCATCACGGAATTTTGTTTACCAAACATTGTTTCGGTCGCTGTATGTCACGCAGCGCTTTTCTGTTGGAAACGCATGTTTTCACTTCCATTTCATTGGAAAACGTTAAAATTTGTCTGAAAGAATAGAAAGATTCAGAGTTAGACATAGATAGTTGCAGCTTGTGTATTAGGGAACGATATATGTAGTGCTGTTTGTAAATATTGAGAAAAAGCTGGAAAAGAGACTAAACGTGTGGGAAGACACATTAGCAACTCGGAAGAAGAACTGATGGCGAGGTTTAAATCGGCAAATATCTATAGGGCGCACAATGGACAAAAATCATTGATTTGGTGGTTAAAAATCTGTAACTTTTGAGTAGCTATCGTTATACAATACTTAATTTTTAACATATGTCTTATGTTTATTTTAAAAGCAATTAAAATAGGTACATGTGAGTGTAGGTTAAAATTCAAAAATGTTTGGTTGACTTCTAGGGCCTCTTTTGAAAGCTCTCTTATTGACAAAATATGATAACCGATTATGTATATATTCTCGATGAATGATATACCTCGCTCACATTGAATTATTTTATAGTTCTGCCACATATTACGCACCTCATGCTTGATATCATATCGGATGCATGCTGAGTCACTTTTCCGTCAACCACTGGACAAAAAATCCGACTGGAGACCCAGTTCTATATTTTCCACCTCGTATTGCGTTATATTACGACGAAAACGATTTGCAATATAAACCATTACATGCTTGCGTTGCCCACGGACACTTTAAAAGCATTTTTTCAAATATCTTAGCATCTACTAGACCGATTTTGGTCAAAATCAAATCAGATCTAGTTTTGAATCTGACAGATACATGATCGTACGTTGTTCCGTTCTCCTGACATCGAAGGAGAAACAGAAAGTTACACACACCCACAGACATCACTTCGAAAATAGGTGCAAATGATTTCGAGTGTATCGAAATGTATAGCTGTGTTAAAATTTCGATCAAATCCATATTTTGTATCAAGGGCAAAAGTGGAAAAGGTACTCGAAGACATTTTTTCTGCACTTATCATTGCAAAATTATGTTGGAAAAATTCTCCATGTAAACCGATTTTTCGTTGTAACTCCTATTTGCGGACTCATTTTTAATTTTACAAGATCACAAATTCTATTTTAGTTTCGTAATAAAATGAAGATTGTGAAAAGTAGTAAATTTTTTTCTCTTCCTTATATAACTTACAAAACTGGACTAAAGTTCAATAGCTTTTACAATTTAAAACGGTACTAAGCGCCTTATTTTTTTTTTGTTGCTCATTATAACTGAAAAATGTATAGACAAATTGAACATAATTTATTTATTTTTTCCGAGTTTCTCCATCTCAGCACGGGTCCGCACGTACCAGAGATAACACATCCCAGGTGTCGATACCTAGTGACCAGCTCGGCTGGTGCGTAGGCCAAGTTCTACACCTGTAAACAGAGATCCTACCATGCTCCTGCGATCTAGTCTCTGGGACTAACGAGCAATTTTTCTTTCACTTTTGTTTTCATTAACATGTGTATAAAAAGAGAGTTCCGACCACTGGCGTCTCCCATGAGCTCACGAGAAAGAAGATATGCACAAACACCACTAGGCGAGTGGAACATAAGTGGAATTTAGATCACTCAAGACGTTGGGGGATAGAATTCACTCCGAGCGCTCCTACACTCGTTGTTGTCGTTCCATAACGCTTGTAAGAATGTGCATTTTCTAATTTCTACGTTTTCAGTGCTGCGCTAAAGGGTTTTCGTCTTCGCAATCTCCTAACTAGGTTTGTTTGGTCCAGAAGCTGGAGGGCCTCAGGATTCGTGTGAAGTCGGAGCCGCTCTCTATGTTTCTTCGCATGTCTTATGACTTCGTGTTTTACTAGTTCCATACCCAAGTCCCTGTGGAGGTCCATATTCCGAACGTACCAGGGTGCATTGACGATATTTCTCACTGCTGTTTAGTACAACCCCAGAGTTGAATCCCTTATGCCCATACGGGTTTAATAACTTGTCTATAAAGTAGGATTTGATTAGAAATCGAGAGGAGGAATGTCTTCCTTTTAGCCAGTAGATCCTTCTATATCTGATATCGAGCTCCTCTCGTTTTTTCTTGACATGAGCCTTCCAACATAATAAACACGATAATTTTGCAGAAGGATTTTTTTTCGAAAGTCAACACCTTAAATTTATGCAATAAAATGCACCATAAACCCTTTTATAATTATTTTTTATAATTTTAATCTTTTTTTTTGCTCTTAACTTGATTATTTTTAGACAAAAAAAAATCATATTTTTTAAATATGAGTATTTCTCTATTGACTACAAAATAAACTATTTTGGAAACACTAGAAATTTGATTTTTGGACACCAAATCGACGATTTTTGCCCATTGTGCGGCGTTGAGAAGAAAGTTCTTAGACCACAAAGAAAAAGCATAAAAGAATAAAAGAACTGAATGCAGAAGGAAAACAATGTCAAGCTATGTAAATGAAATACCTTAGGAGAATTCTAGGAGTCAGACGAATCGATAAGAAAAGAAACGAAAACTTTAGAAAGGAACTTGAAATCGGCTAAAATTATACTTGAGGATATGAAACTGAAATGGTTTGGATACTTAGTGTGACACGAAGAAAAGTGAAGATAATTTGGAAAGCAAAAGTCGAAGGAAAACAAAAGGAGGAAAACCCAAGATCAGATGGAATATCACAGTCGATAAAATCCTAAAAGAAGCTGGCATACGGCAACTAACAGGAGACAAGACTAAATGGAGGAATTTCCACAGAACAAGAAAGGCGGGAAATTTGGACGCAACCTCAACACTCTAGGGACAAAAGAGACTAGATTGTGTATGTTATAATGCAAAGTGCAAGGATAGGTAGTAAAATATCATACAGTACTACTTTACTCTATTATTATTATTAAGGCTCTGCGACTAACGCATATGGCACTGCGACCTAAAAGATCTATTGTGCCTGTACTTTACTCTTCCTTAATTTTCTTGTAGAGACAGTCTAAATGAGGTATTAAATTACATATTTACACCAAATCAACCAACCAGGTTTAAACAAAAGCTAAAATCTCCGAAACTGAAAGTGTTATAATATTCATTCCCTTCATTTATTTATTTATTTATTTATTTAGGTTTTTTTTTATAATTATTCATAATTTTATTCTACGCTGTTTGTTCTGTGTTTTGTCTGTCATTTTGAATCTATGTAGATCAGTTCGAGATTTCCTCATCATTGATTGTACGCTTTACGACTTGAGACAAAAAATATCTGAATGTGAAATTTTTTTTTACATACACATGCATACTTAAGATATGTATGTAGATGTTCACGTGATGAAGTATTCACGACTTAATGGTAAAAGGTCAAAATCTGCTCAAAAAAAATACAAACAAAGTCGTTAAAAAAAGAAACTGGTTGAATCACTTTTACTCTTTTTAATGACAAAGTAAAATAAACGATGATAATGACATTTGGAGTTTTTTTTTTTCTCCAAATTTCACTGTCATTTTTGTATCGTTGAACTCTCTCACTCGTTCAGCAGATTTTGGAAAATATTTCGTTTTTTTTTTGGACCTTTTCTATGGCATTGTGACCGAGAAATGTTTTTATGGAAATTTTGTGACATACTAATTAAATACAAATGAAATGAAAAAGTTATTAACATAACAAAACACGAAAAAAATGGGAGATACTTTCACTGGACTGGGCGGTGTGACATTGGATTTTTTAATTTTCTCGATTTTTTTTTTTTATTGTGCAGGTTTTTTTACATGGATACATGTGTGTACTTCGGATCTTTGAAGATTGGACAAATTTTATTTTGTTAAGAATTTATTTTAAATTAAATTTTGTTGATATTATATGCGATGTGATTTGACACATAATAATTTGTTTTTAATTCAAGAGAAAGTTTGAGGTACATGAGCAAATTACAGATATTATGTATTTTATGTAGTACTGGATAGTAGGATTGACTCTGTTTTAACTTAAATCCAGCACTTTCTTGTTTCCTTTTTTAAAGTGAATAAAATGTTTTCAAAATGTTTACTGCCTTTAGAAAAATAAAATTATACGTGTACCAGAATGAAACTTCATAGCCATCTGTTAGTCGTAAAGTTTCCCAGCCTTGTTCTGCAGCAGACAATTTAAAAGTCGTCAGGTACTGTATGCATATAAAAATCGTTTCCGAAAATATATCAGTAGACGTCACCAGAACCCTATGAAAAATGCCAAATGGGTGGCTGTCTGTACTATCGTTCAGACACATTTAGGAGATTCATTGGGATACCACTGGATCTAGTTTAATTTCTCTACTTGCGAGCTAGTTTAGATAAGGTTAGGTAAGGTAATAGCGTTGACAGAGGAAGATAGTTCTTTCCTCGTCATACTCGGATCAATGTAGACTTATTGTGATACTCTGGGGGTTTAACACCCATAACTAAGAAGCGTTAGCCTATGTTCTATCAAACCAGTCTGAGGTGCTGATAAATTTGTGTACGTCGGGCACGGACTTGTCCGACAGTTCTTCTGAAAGAAGTGTCTTCCTAGCTAGTTTAACCAGTATGAGCTTTTAATAAGACGGAGAATGCTACTGAAGTCGATATCTGTCAGGTTGCCCAATAAATAATCTCTTAGGTTGAGCAATCCTCTTTTAGACAGGGCAAGATCGGAACAAAGAAAATGGAAAATTTGTTCCTCTTCATCCACATGTCTACTGCTTCTGCAAAAATTGTTAGAAAAAAGACCTTGCTTTTTAGCTCTAACGTAAGGAAACTGTTGACGACGCTGATTTGCGACCATTTGAGGAAAACCAACTGAACGAATTTAGGGCAGTTTTGACCGATTCCAGATTGTTATACGCATGCTGGGAGGGTGACAGCATATTTGGATTAATGTTGGAGCAAGTTTTCAGAAGAAACGACGAAAGATTGGAATGTACATGCGAGCTGTTTCCTGCCTTAAGGATAAAAAAAAATATTGCCTTCCGTCTATGTGTTGGAATTGTAGACTAGTTGCAGGCAACTTTTGAACAGAGCAGTTAGCTAGGGCAGAATCCAACGAGGATTAAACTATTCAGTTCTGCTGACTGAAGTGGTTTAAATCCGCGTATTGCCAACATAATTCTGTTCTTAGTTATGAGTTATTGGCATTGATCCTAAAGGGATATTGGGACCATTATTCCATTTCGGCTCCCCCAGCTTGGCGATCTTGCAACTGTGCGTCGAAAGATGATGATTAGAGACCAATAACATTTTTAGTTCGAGGGCTTTACTGAAATCCAGCTACACTAAGGATTCCCGTTTACAACCTGCTGATCCTGTGCTCCTTTTTAGATTTCGCCCAGGTTAGAAATATCTATCTTAAAAGGTCTGCTGATCTGTTTTCCACACAGGCGACTAGTTTTACATGACCTTGGTTCTATTAAGCATTCCGACAGATGAGTGCAGGGATGGTTTTCGAGGTTTTTAAGAAAGCTAGTCGCCAGGCTAACTTCCACTTTCCTCCATCCTTCAAAAGTGATGCTGCCGTCAACTGAACTGTACCACTACGAATGTAAATGGCGAGAAAGCGATGGAAAAAGAATGATGGTTTAGATAGGATGTGTTTTACAAAAAGGAAGAATGTATAGTTGGGTGGACAATTATACCCTAAGCTGCATTCATTTTCAAACATCAAGTTCGTTGGACTCTTCTCAGTAGGTCGATGCAGCTGAACAATCTATACAGTTTATCTTTGTATCTTGTCCTCCACACTATGCAGATGGAACCATACCAACTGAGAAGAACCTCATCCATTCTTGATAAAGTTCATACTTTCGTGCCATAGAGTAGGACTAAGATGATCATGGTCTTGTATAGAGTCGCTTTGGTTGTTCTTTACAACAAATTTGAGTTGGAAAACCCCTTTTGGGAACAACCACGAATCTTTGAAGAACGATGTTGAAGAAATCTCGATGGAGCAGCGCGCAATATCCTTCCTCACCCTGAACAAACGGAAAAATTTGCACAAACGATATTTAGCAGATAAGTTGGTGCATGCTCCTTACTAAATCATCTCCCACAGCTTTAAATAGCTGTGCAGCTAAGTTTTATTGGACTCAGGATGTATATATCTTTACTTCGTTTAGGTCGGGAAGGCGGAATTGTTGGCTCTCATCCTATAACGCCCATCTAAGAACTCAGCCGAGATACATTATAAATCCGTGTAGGTACAAAGTTTCATCTAAATCACTTAGAAACTGTGGCCTTTATCGTGACGAAAAAGAATCCGAATCTTCGAAATCCACCTAAAAACATTAGAAATACAAGTTCCATCGAGCGTTTACAGTATTAAAAAAAATAAATAAAAAATTATTAACATGACAAAGAAGCAACATATTTTTTTTCCACCTAACACCACTTAAATAAACATTTAGGTAGGTGTGTATGTGTTATATATCTGCGCGCGCACCAGCCACTTATACACAACTAATCGAGCAAAATATACCTATACCATTACAGCTAGTATTCATAGGGAGAATTAGTGTACGCTGTAAGGCACTCATACATTGCCAACATAAACAACAGTGAAGACAAGCGATCGGGTTCAATGGCTGACCTAATTTTTGAAATCAACGGGAATCGTTGTGAAAGCAAACTGACGACGACCAACGACGTCGACAAAAAGCAAAACAAAATGAAACAACTATGGAGGTAAAAAATAAAAAATAAAACAAAGGGGAGAGAGAATAAAAATGAAAAGTTGTTGTGTGTGAGACTGAGCTCCCAGCAAATAGCAAAACGTGCTTTCGGGGCACTGAAGTCGCATAATGTTGTTACCCGGTATATAAGAACACGTGCATAACCAGTTGACTGAATTGCAGAGTGAATTCGTTGGGAGAGCGAGCTTTTTTCTCTGCCAAAGCCAGAAGGAATCGTGTTTTTGGATAATGTTGTGAAAAGCTAATGCTTTCTGAAAATTTGAAATATGTATCTAAAGATAGAAAGTAAAGATAGAATTACGTAGCTATGAGCATATGAAAACTGTATCAAGAATTGTTATCCTCACTGGGGCTTCAAAGCTTAGGTTGTGGATTTTAGATCAAAATATAGAAAGTCGGGTTCAAGTTTTGATTTGCGAGATCAAAAATAAAAGAAAGTGTGAATCAATTTTTTTTTTAATTCACTCGCGCTCAAGGGGTTATAAATACCCTTATGATGCTATTCACACAGCGCGAGTGTTGGTGTAGCGGTTTTTGAAATTGCAGGTGGTAGGTATTAGGTTTCAGTCTTTGCTCTGAGGTTGGTGTCCGGAATAACGAGGGAGAACTTTTAAGTACATTTTGTTGGGATTGTTAAGTGATTTTCTTTCAACTTCCTGATATCATCATCATTACTTAGTACGATCAACACTTCAAGCCATATGTCTAAAAATGGGAATGTTGTTGAACTGTAGACACTGGTACAAAAATCTTACTTCTAAGACGTTAGTTTTTTTACCATTACGGTTCCGCTTTATTGTGGCATGTACCATTCGTCTCCCCGCGGTTTTCAATAAGGATATAACAATTTTGTATTTTAATACAAATGCACTCTTAAACCTTTTTTTTATGATCTGTCAATGTCAAAACGTCAATCAAGGTTTACATTTTTATCATAGTGAAGTTCATGAACGAGTAACTTTTCGAAATTTTTAAAAATGTTCATCGAAAGTCAGTGGTCGCAACTTTAAGAGCGGCTACTCCAATTTTCGGTTGTAATAATCGTCCCAACAGACTGGCCGTGCATGCTATAGTGGATAAATTCGAGTCAACATATTCACTATTGAATGTTCCTGTACCAGTCATACATCGCACCGGTCGAAGTACCGAAAATATCGCAGCCGTAAGTGCTTCTGTCCAAAATGAGCCAAATCAGTTAATTTCACGCCGTTCACAGGAATTTGGAATCTCTCAGTCCACATTGTGGCGAATTTTACGAAAAGATCTTGGTTTACCCCCTTACAAGATCAAACTAACTCAAGAACTGATGCCTCTTGATTATTTGAAGTGCCGAAACTTCTCCAATTGGGCTTTGGAAAAGTTTGAAGAAAATCCTGAATTTCATCGAAAAATTATCTTCAGCAATTGAGCTCATTTTTGGCTGATGGCTTTGTCAATAAGCAAAATATGCGTTATTGGATAGCGACAAAACCACATGTGCTTCAAGAGACTTCATAACGTAAGGTGGCGTTACAGTTCGGGATAGACCTGGGCCTCAACCAACAAGCATTTCCAGCCAGCCGCCTTCAATTTTGCACGCTCAGTTGGTTGAGGTCCCTTTCAACTTGCGTGCGCCACCTGAGTCGCGGTCTTCCTCTACTGCGCTGTACCTCGGGGGCAGATTCGAAGACTTTTCGGACCCAGGCATTGCTGTTCATCAGCTCTACATGACCCAGCCACCTCAGTCGTTGAACTTTCACTCTTCTGGCTAAGTCATTGTACGAGACTTCATTGCATCAACAGAAAGTGACCGTGTGGTCGTTGATGAAAATGATCGCCACGTTGCAGTCAATGGAGTTCGCTATCGTGCCATGTTGGAAGACTATTTCTGAGCAGAATTAGATGAACTTGACATCAGTGATATGTGGTTCCAACAAGATGGTGCCACATGCCACACAGCTGATCAAACAATTGATCTATTGAAGGGGAAGTTCGGTAATCGTGTAATCTCAAGAAATGGTCAGGTCGAATGGCCACCTCGCTCATGCGATTTTAAACCTTTTTATGGGGTTACGTTGATTTATGGCAACAAATCAACAACGTTAGAGGAGCTCGAACGCGATGTATGGAAGAGTGGTGAGAAATTGGCTCCAAAGAATCGATCGCTATAATCGTACTTGCTGTAGTCATATGAACGTGATCGAATTCCATACTTGAACTTAATATATGTTATATATTTGGAATAAATTTCAGCCCTATATCTCAAGTAGTTTGTTTTTTATTTAAATACAAAATTGTCCTTATTGAAAACCCTTAACATATATAATCAAGTCCTCTTTTACCCTTGAGGTGTCGAAGTTCTGTTTCTGATTTCTGCTTTTATCTTTTTGAAGAACTCTCTTCAGTGGTTTTGATCTCTTGTCGAGTGCCAGGTTTATCCAGCTTCATTTATCAGCTGCTTCGTTACAAGTTGTTTCCTTTGGGTCTTGGTGTTTTTTTTTTTAATTATCTGTTTAAGCTTTTTATCTTCTAGATTTTTTTAAGCTCGTTCCTTATGTCTTCTTTTTTTTTCATTCAATGTGTCCAATTCCTCATACTGCTCTCAGGTATCTCATTTCCATGGCTTGTATCTGCTTTTTTTTTTTGTCTTTCTGAAGGGATCCAGTTTTCTCCTTCGTGTAGTAATACTGGAAGATACCTGCTGTAATCATACAGTTAGCAAATCGAAACACCATTATTTCTATCTTCTCAATATCCAAATAAATAAATTCGAGACCCGTATACCAATAACATCGGTGATAAATGCAATAGCCAACAAATTATACCACAGCCACAATGACGCTCACGTAATTCGACCATTCGACCAGGATCATGGTCAAATCACTTTCACATGGCAAGTGCAACTCATGACAAGTTTAAGTCATTTTGTTTTTTCTCTGTCTTCGTCTGCTTGTTCAATTTCCATTACATTTTACGCTTTGTCATTTTCTGGCAAAAATTTCCCTCTTTTACCTTTAGTTCATGGCTTGAGTGCGTGAACAAAATTTTTGAATACAAAAGCAAAAGTCGTAAAGTCTTGTTTGTTCCCCCACTAGTTGGCCGTTGGGCACGGTTACGTGGTTCACCAAAGTTTATTGAACCTCCACCATAAGACTGTTTGAAGCTAAAACTCCTTAGATTCGAGCACTCTGGCTAGATATCTAACGGGCATTAACGAATTTTCATCACTTAAAATATGTAGTTCCAAAGCAAAGCCTTTCGATTCACATAACGTTTGCACAGTATACTGCTCTACCGAGGATGGATGATGAATTTGTCTTCGTGGAGACGCAATCTGCACACCAAATCGTTGCTTTGGAGAACGGGTTTTGCGCGGTTATATCTGTTGTTCATTCGCTACCAACTCGAACTTGAGGTCGATGTTATCTTTATGTAATTGCACCAACGTACCGTGGTCGTGGTGGTGGTGGTTTTTGCTATTTAGGCCTTTTTCTGGTTAACAATTGGGAAATGGGTTTTTTTTTCTCAATCATTTTCTGCCGTGTATCTGTACACCTTTCTCTTTGAGATGGTGTGAGTACTTACATTTTTTTTTTTTGGCACTGACACGGACAATAATTGGGGAAAGAGTTAATGTAATACATTTTTTTTTTTTGGCAATAAAATGAGAAGCGTAAGTTCAGGTGTAAAGCAATAGTTTTGTTTTTGAATGCCCCTTCTATGTATAGGTTTTTGTCAAGTGTGTGCATGAATCTTGTCGGTTTGTGAAGAAAAGGAAAGCAGGATAATTAATGGATGACAGTTGTGATTCTGACTTTATCAAGTCAAACTTCACCTTGTACCTTTAAAGTTATGAGTTCGAAAGTTTTTTTTTTTAATTTTGTTCCTTTTTTTTTGTTTTCTGTAAGTGTTTGTGGAAGCTGTTGGTCAGTTGGAAAAATACCGTACATATTTGTGTGTATTAGTATTACTTTGCAATTGTGAGGGTTATTTAAGGTTTTATTCCAGAAAGAATGGCACAGTAGTCCAAAGAATGTTTGCCGTTACAGCAAACAGGTTGTGCCAACATGGTTGGCAGTGGCGACTTTAGATCGAATGCACTGCGTCGTTTTGTTACCTCAACTTTTGTGACCAACATTGGGAATTTGAAATAAAATATGAGTAATATTTTCCTCCGAAAGTTGATCAAGTATTTTGAAGAGGAATTTGTCTAATGTTGGGTTATAGTTCGAACCAGGGTAAAGCACTTGTAAAAGAAAGGGTTCAATGTCATAGACGACAGTGTTGAAAGGAAAACACAGGTTTGTTGCAAAAAAGTTACCCGCGTTTATTGCAATGAACAGGGCGGAGACGTATGCACAGCTTATGGAGATTCATTTGTTTTGTTTTGTTACCTTGTACGTGAAAAAATGCCGATTCCTTTCATTGGCTAATTCATCAGTTCCCTCGCTCCATACTTCTATGGTCGAATTCATTTCGAAAATATGAAAATGGTTCTTGAAGCAAAAACCTTGATTACTGCTTGACTCTCGATATACATGGATACGTAGCAATGTTCCGTTCAAACAAACATTACTGAACTCACGATTGGCAGTGAGAAATGCCAACATTTCTGCTCGACAAATCGGTAGTCTAGACATTTTCGACGATTTCTTTAAACATAGTGTAAAAGCCAATTTTGCAGTCCATATTCGAGCTGATCCCAAATGTGGTTATCATCTCCTGCGGTAGCGACTTCAGAATATTTTACGCATTGTCCTCTGGATAAATCAAAATGTGAAATGACAACAAGCATTGGGGTCATGTGGTCCACTCATCATGACTTGAAAAAGCCAGTTAAAGATCCAATTTACTAGGTGCAGGTACTAGGATAGGATAGATAGGTTCATAGGTTCATCTCAAAACCGGGTGCGACATCTACTATGATACCATGCGAAGCGACAGCAGCTGTTTTAATGCGATTTTGCTGCCAAAGTTCTTCGTGAAAGCCTACGTTAAGATCGTTCTTGAATATTGTAATACCAAGATCGGAAAGGAATATGTCTTTAGTAGAACTATCGGAAGGCTAAGCTTGCATGACACGGTCTCCGGGAACGGATTCAAGCTTATCGCCGCGTGACAAAATACAGTAGTATAGGCATATAGCACAAAATTCCCATATCTCAGCATCCACAAGACAACTTGGAATTCATCTGATCAAACTACCGCCTACAAAATTGATTACTACTATTGTATATATGCTTTAAAAAACGCTTCTGAAAATTTCAGTGTTTGGATGCTCAGTTGTTATTTTTTGACAGTTAGTTAGGTTAGATTGTAGGGGTGGCTGCACCTTATGTACAGCCTCACTCGTATCTCAAATAATGCATTGTGTTCCCCGGTGTGGTGTAGGATACCTAACATTCCCACAAAGTGTCAAGAACTTCGAAAGGTGAGCTACTCTGAAGACGGATTTGTCGGGCGTGATGGTAATGGCGACTGTTTTTGGGATAGCCGCTGAATTTTGTATCTCGACAATCTTAAAACTGCGAAACAACAACTTAAGGGGTTCAACGAGTCATTGCTTGAAAAACCGAGAACAGAACACTTCAGCGGTCACTTTGGCCGAAAATCTGCAAATTGGAGTTTGAGCTGATAGACCACACCGTTTTGACCAGATCTGGCTTCCTATGTCTTTTGATGTTTACTGAGTTTAGAATTTGGTCTCGAAGGACAGACATTTATATCGAAATAGGAGGTCATCGCTTCCGTTGATACTTATTTCGCAAAGAAGGACGTTCAGTACTATTTAGACGGGTTAAAGACGTTGGAGCATTGCTGGCAAAATGCATTTCGACTTCAAAGAATATTACGTTGGTATATGAAACTAAATTTGACCACAATTGGTAGAATTGGAAATGGAATTTCGAAAATCCCCTACCTTTTATTGCGGGAAGCTTAAAAAATTCCCTTTTGTAAAATTTATGTTTCGAAATTCCCTCAAAAAGGTCAACTTCACTAGAACTGACGTCAATGATCCAAAGCACTTGGGCCAATGGGATCACATTAAGCGCTGTTTGCATCTGTTTTCTTAGTTTCAAATGCAATATTCAGCTTCTATCTAGAACCAACAAATTTAGTATATTTCAAAGCTAAACTTCGTAGCGTGCTAATTAATCATTAATTCGCGATGTACCCCGTGAAAATGAGGTTATGCCATTACGTGTGCGAATGAAACAATTAGCAAAAATCAACAAATCAAGTAAACCAGGAAAACCAAAATTCACCGGTGTTGCTCGTTTTTGTTGTAAATCGCCCATAAAGTTGAACTGCCATATTCATCCATGTATTTTTCTATCTGCACTGAATCCGTCTGCGATCAGATTGAAATTCAGAAGCAGCGGCAAGCGGTTAGGCAGACACGCAAAGGGGCTCATGGAAAGTGATTAAAAGTGCAAGTCGTTGCCGTAACAAACAGTTGATATGTGTGGTGTGTTTATGAATGTGTGCATGTATCTATTTTCAAACCAAAGAAAAACTCAACTTCATCCGCATGCATAACATGAATTTCTTGACGGTTGAATGGTGCAAAAAGCGACTGTGGGGCCCGATATACAATACTGCCGCTGCCGCTGCCGCCACTACCGACGTTGACATAGAGAAGAGAACCAGGAAAAGTTTTCCTCGTCTATTACGTTGGCACAGATATTCCACACATGAGTAGGAATCAGTGAAAGGAAAATCAAAATAAAACGTAAGCAATGAAAAAGAAAAAAGAAAAACAATTTTTCACCTAACAGTGGTTTTGCGTTCATGTCCGAGAGTCGGGCATGTTGCGTTAGTATTCAGCTTGAAGTGGGGTTTTTCTTCCTTCTCTTGGTCGTGTCGTCTTTTTTTTTTGTTGTTTTCTTTTCGGATTCACTTCTGTGCATACATACACAGAATGCAATCCAAATGAAAATGAAAAGAGTTACCGATGTAGCAGCCTCTGCTATCGTCTGGGGGGCTTTTACCTTTCAATTGCCTTCAAATTAAATGTTACGCAATGAGGGAGTTCAACTGTATTTGGCGCGTTGAACTATTGAATTATATCTATATCTATTGTACATGTAATATGTTTAACAGAAAATACAAATTATACTTTTTTTTCCTAAATACTGTAGCATTTATATGTACACAGATGACGTTGAACACCAACCTTTTAAATACGACTCTGATAGAATACATCAAACAAACAACGCAAGAAATAGAAAACTTTACTCTGGTGCAAACTGAAATATGAATGTATCTTTACTCACCGGATACAACATGTCATTGTACACAAAGTAATTTGTAATAATGACCTGTGCAGAGGCTGTGTGCTTTGCCCAGATGTCGTTCACTTAAAATTTAAGACCTTAAGTCAAAATTTCTTTCAAGAATTATGTTTATTAATTCTCATCGTAGTGGATCTTTATATGGGTTTGAACGGTGTACTGTCTTAGGATGGCACAGTCTTTTGTACAATGTTCAAAATTCTGGACCAGTGCTGCTTTTTTTTTTGATGCAATGCTTCGCTTTGATCCCTTTATGACCAAAATCGAGTTATGGCCTTATGTTGCTTTCGGACATGGTACGAAATTGAACTAAATGGTGGGATGAGTGATATTTCTATTCACTCTGCAATCCACTAATGTAGGCTTAAACCCGTATTACATGACATGTAAATAGTTGCATGTACATGTGGCTCTAACGTCACGAAAAATTGCCGCATGTAGGTTGCATACAACTTGTAATTCCATATGGTTACATACAAATAAATGAAGGTAGTATATGACATGTGGATTTTGTCCTAAAAAGTCATATGTTTTCATGCGATGAAGGTGTCGCATGTGCACTGGTTGCATGTATTTTGGCGTATATATAGCGCTAGAATACGACATGCAGTTCGCATGCGCTGCATGCAAGAAATGAAAAAGCCACATGTGAATGCGGCTTGCTAGTAAAAGACATGTACAGCTTCATTTATGTACATGCAACCATTTGTTTACTATGGGACTTACTTAAGCATACAAAGGTCTCCAATATTTCTTTTTTCATTCACGGAGACATTAACTAAAGTTCAATTCATACATACATATATGTTTGGATATTTTATTTCCGGTCCCCCTGGCTTAGTCGTTCGTTGGACTGCTAAGCGTGCCTCGAACTACCAGGTTCGAGCCTCAAAACAATCACCTATTCGTAGGCATAAGAAACCTGCAAAGTTTCTCAATCCGCCGTTCAGAGTCGGCAATAAAACTGTAGGTCCTCCCATTCGTGTGAAATTATGAATGGTTGCGAGATGCTAGAGTGAAATAAGTATGTGCATCCAATGAAATGCAGATAGATCGATGCTATTTTATACATCGGGAGCCATCAAGCAAATTTTGTATCGAAAAAGAGGTACCTACATATGTACGTACCTAATTAACAATTCGTAAAATGCTGACTTATTTACGGGTTCATCTTTATTTTAGAATCTTTTCCGACCTTATTTTCACATGTTTTTTTTTTGTTTTTCTTTATCTGAAATGCACTCGTTTTGTATACCTACATCAATGCATTCCCACAAAATATTCAAACAGGAGTATACAGGAATACAAGAACACCATGTGTTATATACATGAAAGAAAAAAAAGTATTACGAAAGCAAAGTGAATATAGAACTAAAATAAACTTTATTATCGTAAAACCAACGGATTCGCTACAAAAGTTCAGTGCAATAATCTAGTTTTCATTGACCCACAAAAGTGTCAACAAATCTTCTCTACATTTCTGATAGTGAATTCACTTTAATGCGGTTGGTTCGTTGGCTTTATCAGTGTAAAGAGCAATTGAGCTTTACATAAATCCGACAATGCTGTGTATGCTTCCGGAATAGTCCGTATTTCATTTTTAGGAATTCACTTGATATTGCTTAAGACTATCGTTCCCTATGTGTGTGTATGTATGCATCACGCACATTTTGTAGAAACATATAGAATAAACAAAAAAAGTACATTAAATGATATTCACAAATACATTCACGAATGCATCCCATATCTTTACAACCCATCTTTACAAATAGAAATGAATCTAGAAGCTAAAGGTATGGATAATAGCACCTCTCTCTCTCTCTCTCAGAGTGTGCGCAACTACAAGTGACAACTTCAAAATCTTCCTTCCTTCACGTTTGCCTTGTCTGCTGCTACGATTATTCCCTCCCTTCTCTGGCCTGGCTCATCAGCCTCATAGATGCTAAAACACTACTGCCTGCTTGGTGCATAGACATGTTGAATAGATTTATACTCGACAAATTTGTGTACATATATCTGTCGCAGTCGACAAAGTCGACAAACAAAAACAGCAGCCAGCAGGGGCAACTAAATCGACGTCGACAACGATACGACACCGAAGACGTCGACGACGACGACAACGACAACGACGACGATAGACGGAACACCAAACTAACCTAGTTTTCGAGTTTGTTATAAAGTTTGGGTCAAAGACCTGTAGGAGGTCGAATCCGTAGCAACGTACAATAGCAAAAAACACACATACACACACACACACACACACACACTCTCAGTCACACTCGCCGAGCAAATGCACTGAGTGTAAAGAAAATATGGGAAAAGAATAGTTACGACTACGATACGAACACTGTTTTAGAGAGAAAATGAAATGAAAATCGCAGTGTTGCGTTTGTGGTGGTGAATAAGTTAAGCGAGTGTGCTGCAAAAAGACATATGCAACCTCCCCGCCCTCGAAATAAAGCTTTATTTTTTAAATTTCTTTTTTATATTGTTTTCTATTTTAATTTGTGTGTGTTTTGTTTTTCTCATTGCTTCTTCTTCTTGTTTGCATCCCACACACCACACTCTTACTCTCACTTGGCACTTGCATAATTTAGCTTTGGACTTGTAACGGACATGGACGAATGAACGACGACGTCGTGAGTCTTGTTTTTGATTTTTATTTTATTTTTAATGACGAACTTGAATGGCAAATGAAAAAAGAGGAAGAAGAGTCTTGCAAGGATTGAAACATGTTGCGAAGGAATAGAATAATGATGTATTGAATATGTATTACGTGATTACTTATTGAAAATGAAACAAGATGTTTTGGTTGTTTTTTGTCTCTCCAATCATATGGCTTCACGATTTTAAAAGAATAGTTTCGACCGAGTGTTTAAGTCCCTTAAAATGTCCTCTTAGAGAAAGTTGTTCCAAATTATCAATTTTATTAATTTCCTTATTCGAAAATTTACTTCAGAAGGCGTTTGTGCGATAGATTTGTCAAAAACTTCAGTACCCTCCATAAGAAAGAATGTAAAAGATGTGTACAAGTTTATTGCTGAAAAATTGGAGCGGTTTTTGATTATTTTTTTAAAACCAATGATAGTTGACAAAAATCAGGGAAAAGTACAAAAACCTCGGCAACAATTTGCGACGATACTTATTAAAATACTGGAATACTCTGTACAATACTAAAATTTATGTTATCCATCTTGGTTGGATGATTTAAAGGGGTTAAATCTAATTTACTTGAAGAAATTAGAACCATTCGCATATACATACGTACATATGTTTATAGACAAAAGTTCTGGAAGATCCCCAAACTCAATATAAAATACGACTTCCAGCAATTACTGGCAAGAGTGCTGCACATTCTAGATAGAATTCGAAAACGGGCGATAAAACTAATAGGCAACAGAAAAATTGCGAAGTCAATAGACTCGCTTGAACACCGAAGAAATGTCTCCTGTCTCTCACTGTTCAATCGATTCTTCTACAAAAAATTCTTTAGCGAAACAGCCAGCTGCATTCCCCCCCCGCAACATTTCACCCGCAATACTCGTCATGCTTCGAATGCACATCAGTTTACCCTCAAGCCTACTTTCGGACGTACTATCAAATGTAGAGATTCTTTCTTTAGCAGTATCACACTAATGTGGAATGATCTACAAGACCTCCTCGTCTCTTCTCTAATGTTTCTAATGCCCGTACTCTAGTTCAAGGGTAGTCATAATCCCTTTAAAGCGCGCTAATTATAAAAATAAAAAAAAGTGCACACAAAGTTATTTTGTACAACACTTAATTCGAATTACCGAAAGGGACGAATTGCATAGGTTTTCTTCGATGAATAGATTTTCTTTTCAAGGGACCGTGCAAATGCTTCTATTTATAGAGGTTTTAGAATTATGGAGGTTCGAATTATCGAGATTTCACTGTAGTAGCTTGGGCAGGACACTTTAAAAACAAATGCCGAACAGTTTCTATTTCTTATTCTCATACAAAAGTTATTGTAAGGTAATCCGAGCTGCTTAGCGTGAATACTAATGGCAAAGTGCGCAGTACTCAGAAAAAAACTCTTCTTTTAATCGAGGACTGGCTATTCGATACTTGGTACGTTTCCGAGTTATTCCATGTCCATCAAGGGAAATAAGTCTGTTATGGAGTTATGGCTTTATGTCCCACCTGCATCTGCAAATAAGTCTAGATTTTTTTTGTTTGTTGAAAATCGGACATAAGTCCATAATTTTTGATCTTTGTCTTTAAAAAGCAAAATAATGCCAAATAAACTTACAAATTGTCTAATAAGGCAAATAAAAATTACTGCACAGCTTCTCTGGAATAAGTACTGCTGAAAGGGAAAAGTATGAAAGGAAGAGGGACTTTTAAAGTTGTTGATAGGTCAGTTTAAAATTGAAAATGCTGATGTAGAAGCCAATACTAGGTATTTATAGTTTTGGAAGTTATATCTATCTACCATGTTTCTAAAATTGCTGTCTTTATTACTTATTTATACTAGTCTATGGCAAATCTAATACTTGTAGGTACTATAACGAATGGAATCAATGCGACTTTTGATAAGTAAAAACTAGGAGGTTATTAAATATGGATGGATACACACTTGTACAACGTATTGAAATAGTAAAAATTCACTAAAAAGAAGATCATGATTTTTTACACAAAATATTCTGAGAGATGAGGCTCATTTCCATTTGTTTAGGTACAAATAAAACTGTCGCATCTGGAGCTCCGAAAATTCAAAAGAAATAGTGGAACAACCTCTCCATCCATAACGAGTGACAGTTTGGTGTGAATTTTAGACGGGCTGTGTCTTTGGGCCATATTTTTTCGAAAATGATGCTGGTGCGACCGTTTCAGTGAATAGATTGCGTTACCGAACGATGTCGACTGTTTTTTCTTTGCCTAAAATTGATGCTATGGACGTGAACGACGTTTATTTTTAGCAGAATAGCGCCATATGCCACACAGCTGGTGAAACAATAGCTCTGTTGCGTGACAAATTTCCCGGACATGTGATTTCTCAAAATGGGACTTCTATTGACCACCGAGATCATGTGATTTAACACCATTAGAATTCTTTCCTTTGGGGCTTTGTTAAAGATGAAGTCTACGCCAATGCTCCACAACGATAAGAAGCTGTTATTTGCAAAATACACCCACAATTATGCGAAAAGTTAATGAAAAATTGTATCAAAAGAATGACTATTTGTAGGCAGAGCCGAGGCGGACATTTGGCACATATTGTATTCCATTACTAACCCCAGAGTTTGTACTTTAAATTTAAATAAAAACACTACCAATTTTCATAAAAATGTTGCGTTCTTCTAATGATTTAAAATTACAGCTCTTGTTGGATGACTCTATACAAAACAAAATTAAAAATTTATTGTGTCTGAAATTGACATTTTGCTCTGTCCATCCGGCTTCGTCTTTCTCCAAATATTCATTCGAACCAATTATAGTCCTTAAAGTCGAACATGTTAAAGCTTCAGCATCAAGTCAGGGAAATATTGGAAACTGTTGTGATAAAATTAACAAACTATGAGATCTCTGCTTTATTCACCAACACGCCACTATTGACTCCATTTTAACATAAAAAATATAAATATGTAGATACATTTATTTAAATTAAAAGTTTTATTCAACAATTGATGGAATTTTTCTGACAACCGTTAACAGCATCTTACCAGACTATTTAAATCAGCTATATCATTGTCTAAATTTAAATAACCAACTATTATTTTTATTTTTTTTCTAGGTAAGATAATTGTTTAGAAACTCAATTATTACTGTGCACAGTTGTAAGTATTTCTTTTATTAAATTAAAAATGCATTGAAATTTAAACTTATGACAAACTATACAAATTTTGAAAACTAGATCTGCTCATCACTGTTGAAGTGAAAGTTGAGAAACTTCTATGGGCGGACGGTAGCAATTTGTTCCATTGTGATAACTTCGGCACCAAAAATTCTATTTCATCTATGTAAGTTCCTCAATCTGTTACAAGATTCATGCGATGTAGATGATTTTTCAGATTCAAAATTAAATGAGATTTTCGGTATCGGGAATAGCAGCTTTCAGCATGGTCATCCTGTTTTGTTAAGCCAGGCTTCTTTGGATTCTTGTAAAAAAAAATACCTTTGGCATGTCTTATAAAAAGTGATTTGTGCACTTCATAGAAGGGTTCGGGTCCAATGAATGTTACCACTGAGTCACATAGCTCTATGTTTCCTTATCACCATAACCCACAAGCATTTAAACTCAAGGTGCATCGGTACGTCCTTCGTCTTTTCTCTTATTTCCCTAAAGCTCACGCTCTAGTTTCAGGGTAAACACTTTAGCGCGCGCTTATTATAAAAATAAAAAATTGCCCGCAAATCCGCTCTGGCAGAAATCCAGGGAAGGTTCTGTTGTTTTTAACTGGGTCAGAGATTACATTGTTGGTTTCCAAGACTACCTTCGATTTGATGACAGGCGAGTAAATCGCATGACAAACCTGCAAAAGTGTAATCTGTTTTGAAAAATTCTCCCAATTTGCCCTTCGGAGTCGGCAATAGATCTGTAGATCCCTTCCATTCGTACGAAAAATATAACACACATAACATGAATGGATACAAGGCGGTAGGCCCTGGCCCTCTATGAGCTGTTGCGCCAAATATATATTTTGTTTTTACATCCTGTTACCATTTTGGATCACTCCGAATACCAGACGAGGTCAGAAGGTAAATAAAGCTATATTTCGGTAACATGTCCTTCGCTTCAGTGTTTCGAGCAAGGATAAGTCATCTACTCTATAGGACTTTGAGTCAAAATAGCTTGAGGAAAATATCAATGAATGCCTTATTTAGCTTCCAGTCATAAAAGAATTTGTAATGGTGGTAAATCCAGGATGATATTGGGGACAGCTGATGGAGTTGTGCGAAGGCATCCTGACATGCAGATTTTGGCTTGATGTTGAACGCGTTTTTTAGTTTTTAATTGTGGTTATGAGAAGCTTTTTCGTAACAGACTATTCTCAGAGATTTTGTATTGCCTGCCAAGAGATGGTGCCGCGAAAATCATTCGGCGACTCAAAATGGTGTCCATTCGATTAGCAGTCCAACTCACTAATCACTATGCACTGGCATGCACATATACATTTCACACTAATTGTCAAAACATTGTAATTTTCATTTATTTTGTTGGTCATTGTGGCTCATTTTCTCAAATTACCTATTCCATAGGACATTGTATAAGCTTCATCGTGTAACTGAATCCGTCGATTTTATTGCACGCCTTTCGCCGTTGAAAACTTTTCCGCTTTTCACGTTCATCGTTCATGCACTTAGGCAATGCACTCGGCATGTTTATTACATAACCACCATCGTCGATCGTCTATTAAAAGAAAATGTAAAAACAACAACTGCAATTGCAATATCAGCATCGAATCCAAGAAACATCTATGCAAGCTGGTAGCACCGGTCTTTTGGTTTCGTTTTTGCTGTTTCTGAATGTTCAACTAGTAGGATTACGTCGGCTGCTGCATCTATCGCGACAACAGGACAAATGGTATTACGTTGGCGATAAAATGTCTTTTGCCAATGTTGTAATATCCACGCAATAATATAACTGCCTCGCGGTGGCAATAGTACCACTGTCAGATGATCGCTTAGAGTGTTGATCTTGTGGTGCTACGGGAACATTGCTCCTCCTTTGTGGTTTTTCCTACAGTTTCTCCACACACCAGAGCAATTTTCTTCATCTTTGTATTACTGCTTGTATCTTCACTTGTTCGTGGTGTTGTGTATTAGATTACACTAATGCACAGTTAGAGGAGTTGATGCGAATGACGGCTCGGCTGATGGCGGCGTTACCCGTTTGATGCAGGCTACCGCATTGATGAATTTAATCGAAAGCGAAAATGGGAAAATGAAAACTTGCACTTTTTTTTGGAAGAGTAAAACCATAAAAGAGGAAAAACAAATCTTGAAGAAAATCTCAACGATGCTTGGCGGTGAGCGAGGAATGTTGTGGTGCATGGCGAGTGGAAAATGATAGACGTCGTTTGATTATGTCATACAAGGAAGCTTTTTCTTTCTTCATTCAGTGGGTTTTTATTGCGGCCCATTTTTTGCCCGGTTTTCTTTGGGAATTTTCATGGCGGACTGGGGAAACTGGTTGATGTTACATCAAGTATACGATAGCTTGTAATCTATCACTTGGAAAATTGTGTTGCCAAAGAGAAGAGAGTTTTTTTTTTTTTTTTTTCTTAATGGCGTCCTTATTTTTTTTGCGGGTAAAGTGTTAGGTGATATTACATATCGTGATTGCATTCCTGAGAATTAATTGCGGTACATGCAAGTGCATATGAGAAACGATTTTATAATTTTTCCAGTCATCAGTTGCTTTCGCGATGGTGCCTCATTAACAACGATTAAAGAATTTAAGTACCAAAAACATAAGAGAAGAAAGCTCAACTTCCGTCGGTAAAACTATTCCACTTTTGACAAGAAGCATGCATCAGATCATCTGCAAAGTTTGGCAAGACGTAACATGCTCGATGAATTAAATATCAGCTCTATCTGTCCCATCTTCAAGAAAGGAGATCCTATGTCTTGCGAGAACTACCCAGGCATATACCCGCATTCTAGTATACTGTGTGAACGACTTAAGCCGTTTGACACCAAACTTATCGGAACCTACCAGTATGGCTTCCAGCCCGGCAAATCAACGATATACCAAATCTTCACACTGCGGCAAATCCTAGAAAAGACTGCCGAGTTGATACTCATCATGTTCAACTCAAAGGTCCAAAAGCATGCCCTACAAAACTCTGACACCTGGCAGTCTTGCTTTATGGAGCTGATTGCTTGGCGATAAGTAAGACAATGGAGCTAATCTTGGGATCCTTCGAAAGATAAATTCTGCGTCGAATATTTGGTAAGGAGGGCGAATGGAAGTGAAGATACAACCGTAAACTTTAGTCCGGAAAGCAAAAATCCTTCCGAACCGTAGAAACGTTGGTTAAGTAAACTGTGCTCCTGCATCTGTTGCCTCTTGACCTACATACAAAAGATACCGCCACAGCAACTCGCTACCAAACGGCATAGTTATGTTTCCAACCGACTACATCACACCCAAAACCTCCACGTAGGATTTCCTACCAGAGTTCAGTGAAGGAAAGATGAAGTAGTAAAGAATTTCGACAGGGTCATCTACACAGATGGATCAAAGATGAACTGCGGTGTGAGAGCTGTTCTCTACTTGGAATCACTGAAAATATCCAGATCATGCTGACTGCCGGATTTTGCCAGCGTCTCCAAGATGGAACTAACTACTGGCAATTCGTGAGACATCTACGTAACTAGGGCGTGACACAACACACAAACAAAACATTGCTATCCTCGTAGACAGCCAAGCTGCCATTAAAGCTATTGACTCGGCTACTATATCCTCCAAACCGGTTATGGAGTTCGCCCGCTTGGGCGAAAGATTCAGGGTCACACTACTCTGGCTTCCAGAGCACAGTGACATGAAAGGAAACGAGCGTGCAGACGAACTGACCAAGCAGGGCTCAGCTCTACATGGCTCATTCACGGCTCATTCCGCTAGAAGTGATTAAAGGATAAATCCACTCGCACTTCCTGCAGAAGACCAACCTATAATTGAGGGAGTCAGTCAACTGCGCCATTCCAAGAAAGATTTGGCCCACCTACGATTAGAATAAAACAACAGACCTACTAAAGAGAACCCGCCTGGATATCGTCAAAGTCACAGCGATAATCACGGGGCATTGGCCAATTGGAGACCATGCAGCCAAACTAGGTATCCCTATCAACCCCCACTGCCGCAGTTGCAGAAACGGAAATGAGAAAGAAAATCTCACCCACTTCCTCTGCAAATGTCCGGCACTAACGAGAGCCAGACTGCGTGCACTAAACCAACCATTCTTCGATGACCTTAATGACATCTCGGGCAAAGGGATACGAGATCTCCACAGGCTGGATCTAGGCCCCGACTGTCTCACATCTTCAACAACACACATCACCAACTAGATTGCAGGAGTGGTGGTAACAAAAAAGCAAATTCTAGTGCTACTTGGGTTCATCGTTGAATCGCCATCGCTACCTACCTACCTAAACTGGAAGCAGCGTACCCGGGACCGTGTATGATGGAAGGGGGCTTGAGTTAGAAGTCTCGGCCCAAGCTGTCTATACAATTCGAATAAACAGCAGTTGCCTTAGATTATTCTTCGTTGAAACAGCGCATCTCCTTGCCAAAATCTGGTGCATGTTTGGAAAAGAATAATTCTCCCCGAGGGACGGCGCAGTAGAGGAAGACCGCGATTCAGGTGGCGCACATAAGTGGAAGGAGACCTCAACCAACTAACGTGCGAAATTGGAGGCAGCTAGCTAGATCGAGCTGGCTGAAGTGGCTTGTTGGTTGAGGCCCTGGACCCTTGACTGAAGCACCACCTTAACTTAAGTTTAGAACAATTCATGCATTACCAATTCTTGAACGAGGTGCGTCACAACCGGATCACTTTTCTTGGGATTTCGAATTCGGCCTTCACGTAATTTAGCTCGGTGCAATGCATGCTGTCGTATGTGGTCTTAAAGTCGATAAAGAGATGGTGAATATAGACTTGGAACTCGCTGGTCTTTTCCAGAACTCGCCGCCGTATGAAGATTTGGTCTTTTGTCGATTTGTGGGACTGAAAACCTTCTCTTACTAGCTGTCTTAACCAATGATGACTTGAAATAACCTTTTTCTTACTTCCTGCCTACATCCAGAAAAGTTGTTTGCTTTAAATTTCATAAGAACACCGAAAAAGCGATAGGAAAATTCACAGATGATAAAATCGAAAAAAAACACAGTGCATTTGGCAAAACATACTACTCATGTCTGTTTCGATATGGAAATAACATTGACACTTTGACGGAATTCCATATACTAAAGTTTGTTGTACAGAATTAATAAGCTATTTATATACATATGTGTGTACTTTTAAATTAATTCATCTCACAAACTTGTCAAACCGAAACTTTTTTTTTAAATTCATGTCACGCTGCTCTGCAACGATAATATGCACGCGCAAAAAATAAATAAAATAACTAAATCCAATGTGAACTTAATTCAATTACGCGACTTTCACAAGACCAGCATACATACATATACGTACGAGTACATCATAAACTAAAAAGGAAGAAAAAGTGAATCAAATCAAGCAAACAAAACAAAGCGAAGCAGTGCACTAACAAACAATTATGTATGTTTCGAGTACCCTAAACCGAAGTTGCCATTGCTATTACTTTGCCTTTTTACGTAAGCCTTACATTGAACTTTGGTGTTGAAAACGAAAACACACACAACAAATTCACTTTCCCCATTCTATGGTGGTGGCATATGATCGCTTTTGGCCAGGCCGCATGACTCTCTTGGCTGACACTTTGATGGACTTGTAAAGGCAAGCAAATTTTTCAGCGCCGCCGGTTGGGGCCGCACGACTATTGGCTTAGTTGTTTAGTACCTGCATATTTATTCGTAGGTAATGATGGATGATTCCACAGATGTTCGTTAGTGTATGCATGTTTGTTATGTATACGCCAGAGTATAGATTTGGGAAATTTTACACTTTTCCATAGGTGTGTGGGTATTTTAAGTTGTAAAGTTCAGTGAACTTTGTTTTGAGTTTTCTCTTTCAGGGCCGCAGATTTGATTGCCAGTCCTTTCGATTGACTACAGTAGCAGAAGGTCAAAGTGACCACTGTTGCGATTTGGACATTTTATTGAAAAAAAAAACCATGAAATTGGAAAATATCAAATAATTGCACACCCAATAAATATAAAATTGAACACTTAGGCGAATACTTAACATTTCGGGAAATCTTCATTGAAAAATTAAAGCTTTTCAGATGTTGGCATATGTATTAACTATTTGTATAATTTTATATCTTATAAGGGATTGAGAGGGAAATTAGGGTAAAGAAAAAACTAAGAAAAGACTACAAAAAACAAAAAAACAAAAAAAGTAAAAATATGTTTAGTCCTGGAAGCCAAAAAATTGGAAAACTTCAGAAAATGAATGGAAACGTAAAGATTTTCTACGGGATGCTAGGTCACTTAAAAATGGAAAAGACTTCAAATTACAATTAAAAAACGCAAGATGATGTTTCCTCATCAGTACTTTTTATATATATAGGGTGAGCCATCTATTGGTTTCTTATAAAAAAAAAACTGTTCAATATTTTTCAACGATTGTTGGTTTGTTGGAAAGGGTAAATCTCCCGATTAATTATGGAATATTATTTCATTCCAATGGCTGGCTGGCCTTGGCTGGCTTTGCTGTAGATTATCCTGTAAATCCAATTTTTCAATACATTTTCAATGGTTACGGCCCCTTTTCTATGAATAACTTGACCAATATACCTCTTGAGTTCCTGAATTATCTCTGGATTATTCACATGGCATTGATCTTAAATGGCAGCCCACAAAAAACGGCGTCAAATTGCAGCTCCAAAACGACTGATCACACGATTATTGAACTTAGTGTGCAATTGATATTTGGACAACTTGTGTGGCACGTGGCCGCATCTATCGTGGCTGTAACTATAGTTCAAATCCTCAATTTCTGGGCTTAAAAAATTGGTTATCATGCCTCGGTGGCACTCTCTATTGACTATAACGTTTCTTCCATTGTCGTCTAGGAAGAAACATGGGCCAATAATGCTGCCACTCCAAACAGCTGCGATATTTTCTGTTGAGCGCACAGGACGAACACGGGAATATGTTCGGTAGTCTCACGAACTTTTTCACAAACTTGCGTACACCAGCTGCAGTTGCGTTATTTCGACCAAATTTTCAAAATTCGCACTGTGTCGGCAGCACAGCATCCACTTTCGAAGAAACTTTACAATATTTCCCCTTGTTCAAGCGTAAATCGATCCATTTCGTACCGCGAAAATATAATACTGAGTTTCTGTCCATTTTTTGAGCGCTTAAGAGCTATCAGTGTCAAAATAACATATGATTCAAAATTAAACCAACAGATGGCGCACCCTTTAGAACAAAAAAGAAAGTAGAAGGGGATGAGAACATGTTGAAGACAGAGAAAGCATACATGGAAGATCGAAATCAAGAAAGCACTATCCCTATTGAAGAACTAAACACAGCGCTCGAGAGGATTAAGTTGGCAAAAGACTCGGGCATCAATAAGATTGGGTCAGAATATATTTTATTCTAGGAGAAGAAGATAAAAAATTACTTTTAGGAATTCTAAATAAGATTTGAAATCCCAGAGGATGGGAAGTCCAGAGTTATCCTTCCTGTATGTAAGAAAGCAGACACAAGAGATTGTGGAAATTATTGAGCCATCACTTTGCTCTCTATGGCTCTAAAAGTTTACGAGACGGTCTAAGAGAGTAGGCTTAGAAAGGCGGTGGAAAAGCATCTATCAGACGTACAAAGCGGTAATTTTCACGGTGCAATAGATTCTGAAAAGAAGCTGGCTTCACACACTTGAAGAAGGTATTCCACACGGTTAATAGAAATAAAATATTGGCAAGTCTCAGTGAAAATTGGGAATAAGGGTCTTGCTATTAAAAGCATACATAAGTATATAAAGCATCTACAACGTTGTCAGAACCAGTAATAGAATGTCGTAGAACTTTAAAATATTAAGACCTCTTGTATTCATCTGTGCAATAGACGACGGTATATGATATTACCAAAAAATTATGAAAAGGTTCATATTTTGATAAAGGCACTTGAGATTGATCTCTTTACAGGCTTGTGCATTTGCAGGTACGAGTACTATAGTACTGTTAATAAACTGGAGAAGAATCTAAACGTGTGAAAAGACATTCTGACAAAACTTACAATTGAACGTCGAAATAGTTGTGGTTATTAGTGATGGAACAAGGATTATAAATGTAAGAATGGATAGAAAAATAATCGAACAGGTGACGAGGTACAAATATCAAGGAAGTGTCATTCATTAACAACAGAAGTTAGTACCTTCAAGGGTGAATTAAAACATAGGATCTAATCCGCTTAAGAGAAAGTTTTTAGCCCATAAACAAATCACTCGAAGAATAAAACTATTCATATTAACGTCGATGTCTATTACCTTCTAAAGGGTCTTCCAATAGGGACTTCCGAACTTTGACACTTGATAGCAGCCATATTGTTGAAGCTACATCTGTCAAATTTACTGTCGTTTATTCAGTCTGTTTTGCCAAATTACACGTGCAAATAATAAAATCGTTTTATCAAAATGGGTGTTCTGTTCGGGCAACGTTCCGCGCGCTTCGCCCATTTTACGGTCGCCATAATCGCCTTCCGAGAGGACTATTCGCAGTGTGGTGGATAAATTTGAGTCCACTGATTCAGTAAACGATCAACCAACACCTGTACATCGACGAAACGCAAGATCTGCCGAAAAAATCGCCGCTGTCCGTGAGAGCAATCCGAAGCAGTCGATTTCGCGTCACTCACAAGAGCTCGGCCTTTCGCAGACCACAACTTGGCGACTTTTACGTCATGACTTGGGCCTGTACCCGTACAAAATTCAACTGACCTAGGAACTGAAGGTAAATGACCATAGACAACGACTTGTGTTCGCTGAATGGGCTCTGGAGCAGTTGGAAACTGACCCTAATTTTCATCGAAAAATCATCTTCAGCGATGAGGCCCATTTCTGGATGAATGGGTATGTCAACAAACAAAATTGTCGAATTTGGGACGATACCAATTCACGTGAGATCCAAGAGCGTCCAATGAATGCATCCCGAAAAAGTCATTGTTTGGTGTGGATTTTGGGCTGGCGACGTCATCAGTCCATATTTCTTTGAGAATGACGTGTTGTGGTTTCAACAGGACGGCGCCACATTGGAAATTCTGCACGAGCGATTCGAGAGCATAATCATCTCACGTGGAGGTGATGCGAACTGGCCACCAAGATCGTGCGATTTGACCCCGTTAGACTTTTTCTTGTGGGTTTTCTGAAGTCGCAGATCTATGCGAATAAGCCACAAACTACAGCGGCCTTCAAAGCAAACATAATCCATGCCATCGGTCAAATTCAACCTGATTTATGCGCCAGAGTCATGACAAATTGGATATTTTGGATGCGCGCCACCCAGAAAAGCCGCGGCGGACATTTGAATGATGTTATAGATGTTGATAGGCCTTTCAAACGAATGAATAATGTCGATGATATCTCACACACATTTTGTTTTATTTAAATTTAAAGATAGGAAGCGCTTAATGAAAGACCCTTTAGTATTACTGCACGGAGGAGGAGAAAACCGGACTGGCAAAAATAATAGGTACAAGCCTTGGAAATGAAATAACTGAGAAGGTGTTAGGAATAAGACGAACTGAGCGGAAAAGAAACGAGGGCACAAGGAACGAGCTTAAAGTTAAACCCGCTAAAATAATTATAGAAAATAAATAGCTCAAATTTTATGGATACCTGGTGCGGTGGACGAAAACAGACAAGAGCAAAAAGACTGAAACCTAATACCGCCTGTGTCTCAAAGAAATCGCTGCACCAACACTAGCGCTGTGTGAATAGCATCATAAGGGTATTCATAACCCCTTAAGCGCTAGTGAATTAAAAAAAATAAAAAATAAATTTGGAAAGCAAGATAGGCAGGAAAAAATAAGAGAGGAAGACCTAGTATAAATTGGAACAGAGCAGCAGAAAAGATTATAAAAGAAGCTGGAGTATGCTGGAGGAAGTGTGTATATTTTGATAACAATAGATCCGCCCACAGGCTTGTTGTTGCTTCATAACCAGCTGTGCTCTCCGCGGTTGGACAATGACCCAACAGGGAGGCAGAAGGGCCAGATCCTAAATACGTCTCTTAAAACGGGGACCCGAATAACCGATCCTTCCTACGTCGTTGTAGCCAGTATAAGGTGTTCACTAAGTAGTTCGACTTAATTGGAACTGTGGACAGCACCCTTGATTCTATCCAGAGAATTCTACCGCTGCCGTCCCGATTCAAATAATGCTCCTAATATGCTTATAGCAAGGTTCGAGTTCGAGTCACGATTACATGTTATTTCGTTAACATTTCATGTTATAATCACAGAATTTAACCCTCAGTCATTGAAATGGGACCTCCTGTTTACTTTCATACTAAACATATGGAAGCAATATCTAGATATAATACATGTCGTTTCTGCAAACATATTGGAGCATTCTTAATTTGTTCAAAACAAATTATATTTAAATACAAATATCAAAATTTGTTTAAACGTATTAAGCAAAATATGATCTCCATGTGCCTTCATATATTGCAATTATTAGCTCATTAAAATTATTGAACGCACTATTTTGTCCATCGATCAATGCGAATACACACTGACTTAATAAACCCGATAAACCGGCATTGCCATGTACGTACACTACCAAACTGCAGCATTAAACTAACTTTACATTCAAACTATAGGTAATTACTACGAAGTTACATAACAACAAACTTTGCAACCAAAATAAACTTATATAGGTACACTCTCCGTCATCTAAGAAAACTCAATTAAATTCACTTAAGTGGAAATAGAGTGGGGTACACAGTCAGTCAGTCAACCCAACGCGGAAGTGGTCCACGACAATTCAATGCATTACCCGTCTTCAGCGACCGCCTATCTAAAGAGGAAATCTGCACAACTCTCTAATAAAAAAGAAAGGGAAAGAAGCTGAAAATCAAGGTATCAAAGCATTTATCCGCCTGGCTTGGGAACTGTCTAGGAAAACCTACACAGACAGTAATTGCACAACTTTCACTTTATGTCATCGTTGAACTCTTTGCTGGGTGCAAAAACTGTTTTCCTTTTCCTGTTTCTACTATAGTATCTATGAATACTATAACTATGAAGAAGGATCCTTTTCGGAATACACAGATACCTTGTGGGTGACGACGACGCATTTATTGAAATGGAAGAGAAACCTCAATTAATTTGCCAAATGTGATTGCGCAACAGAAGAAGAGAGGAAACATAGCACGAAGATCATGTACGGTCAGCCACTCTATTTCGTCGCGTCTGAATTGCAACTCTACGTTGTAGTTCGCAACACACCACAGTATAGAGTATAGAGATTCCTCTATTTACGGGTATGGTATATACATGGTAACATTATACCCTGCGGCTTAACAGCACGCTTCCCACATTTCGTAATCGTACAGTGATCTCTAATATGCAACCCACTGCCAATAACCAACCAGGTAAACAGGCAAAAGACTAGCAAAAATTAGGTAGAGGCAGAGGCAGTCAGGCAACTAGCAAACTACAACGTTCAGGCTCTGGCAAACCAAGTGCACACTAAAACAGTTGGCTTGGCTGTCAGTTTGTCTACCAGTGCCGCTACCATCCAACAATCGTCCATGATTTCGTGCTGGCCAGATGCACTCTGCTATTAATAATGTTAACTTTGTGCTTTGATCGTGATCCAAACCACCCCTGTTATAGAGAGCTGGAGAGGTTGGAAGTGTGAATTGGAATAAAAGTGAAGTTGCAAGGTTGGGCTGGTTGTTCAGTGTTTGTGTGGTCTTTTCTGGAAGAGCAAACACGAAACTTGTTCCCACATTTAACCGTTAAAGTGCTAGAAAAAATGAAAGTAACATTTGCAAAGCAAGGGTGCACCTCCTTGGGGGAGAAGTAGGAAATGGATTTGCTCGTTCAGTGAGTAGTTTCCGTAAAGGAAATAATAAGTAGCCTTAGGCTTCATATTTTGCCATGCTCAATGCATGAGGCCATGTTGGCTGCTTTTAGACTTGAACAGCTCTCATGTTTTCGCTGTCGTACTGTTGCAAGAGTATTGAAAGATCTTAATATTTATGATGATATCTCAACCATAGTTTAAAAAAGAGTTAGCTTATCGATCGGACCTTCTTTTCTGGTTCTTTTCCTGTCTCGTCCAGCACGTCCATAAAAAAGGACGATTCTTCTTCTCACTCTCGTTACTGGCCCATTGTACTAACGTCCCATCTTTCTTAAGCAATTGAAACGCTGATAAATGGTCAACTACCAACAGCATGGTGTTTGTATGTCCATTGGTATAGCAGAGAGATTCTCTGTCACTTTGCTTTAATGAAAGGGTAGCTAAAGGCCCTTAAGCGCATGTGCATAATGCACAAAAGAAGAAAAATAACTGGGTCCTAAACTTACTTTAGAGTCTAAAGGATGTTGGTATTTCGAAAAAAACAGTGGTGATCTCAATAAGAAAAAACCAAGATAGGATTTGGAAAGATAGTTTGTACAGACAGACTGTATAAAGGCGATGACGAATCAAATTCCGCTGCCGGACACAATGAACCATTCCACCTGGACAATGTTAGTTAACAATTCCATCCAACCAACCTGGACGAAGCAAAGATAGACATATCTAAACTGAAGTCCAACAAAGTTGCTTGAGCTAACAGCCTAGCTGCCGAACTATTTAAAGCAGTCAGACGAAAGCATGTTCGATGAAAGGAACCTACTTAGGAAAGGAGGCAGTTTGAACTGAGCCAACTATAGACAGAGAAGTCGCCTGTAAGATCTCAACTGTGGTATTCTGTAAGTGCCTTTGTAAACAACCTGATCGGTTCATATCAGTGTGGCTTTATGCCAGAAAGGTCCACCACCGACCAAACGACTGATCTTCCGACGATATTGACGTTATCACAAGAATGCGACGTTATGTCAGTGGTAGGTGTGTTAAGAAGGGAGCGGTCAAGATGAGTTAAACAGTCTATGGGGGTAAGACAAAGTAAGAAGGACACCCAAGACCGACGTCTAGGACAGAACTTCAGCCCCGACAGATATAACTTTAAGGACTTTGTGTACCTATGCTTCGCTATACAAAAAAAAAGATTAAAAGTTGCCAATCGCTCTTTTTTAGACTGAGAATGCAATTGAGTAAAAAAGCCTTTCCTCAAAAACTAAAGTGAATCTTGATAAGACCTTATTATTTATTATTATTATTGTTTAGGCTCTGCGACCGGCGCATATGACACTGTGACCTGAAAGGTCTATTGTGCCTGGAGCCAGTTACTCAAGGAGATCTCCAGTGGAGGCATTACGAATGTCTTCTGGTTTTAGGAATTCTTTGTGGAGCAAGCGTTTCCTGACTCTGCAGACAGCCACGCACTCACATAGTTCGTGTATTAGACCTTAATCATCCCAGTCCTGCTCTATGGTGCAGAGACACGGACTTTGTCAAAAATGGATGACATCGTTCTAGGGTGTAAAGAAAAGTTCTTCGTGTGTTTTAAGGGCCCGACTGCGCATAGACAAAAATCCATCGATTGCACCGGCTCGGCCACATCGAGCAAATGGATGAGAATGCTCCAGTTAACAGGATCTTTGAATCCCAGCCATCTGGTTCATGAAGTAAAGGAAGACCGAACCTCCGGCTTAAAGATCAGGCAATCGCGGACGCCAGAAACCTCGGTCTAGTAAACTGGAAGCAGCGTGCCCCATTAGTTCAGGCTCAGACCCTCCAAGGGTCGCTGGTCTGATAAGTAAGTAAGTAAGTCATCGTCTTGATGGCCTTCAATTATTTTAAATTTGTACGCACTCAACAACTTTTTGATTCTCATTGTTCGCAATTCGCAATATTTGCGTTCCTATTTTCGGACTAGAAGTAGGTACTTCAATGAAACTTGAGTATTTAGCAACGTTGTATGCATTAAATAACAACTACATATCATCAATAGTACTATCATTGCTTCGTCGTAAGATGAAGCGTTTAAGCACATTGTAACTATTTTTGAGGAAACCAAAAGGGTTTAGTTAGACAGTAGCAGTAACTCTGTCTAATAAATTTACTATCTGTACACAAATTCAGCGATGTTAAACGTCACATACTTCTTTGATCTGTTTAAAATGTCACAAAACACCATTATTATACGATTATAGCCCATCGGCTGCATGTATAATTGACCATTCATTTACATTCACGAATTAGTTTTGCTGGTGCCATCGTTATAATAAATCTAACCCATGCCTTGTCGATGTTATACGTTCCGCAAAAATACGGTGCGTAGAAAATGCCTTTAAGTTGGGTGCTCGTCATTTGTCATTATCATCGCCGTCGTCAACGTCAAAACCGCAAAATTTTCATTATCTAATAAGTGAAACAAGGAAATGTAGTAGAATACAACTTTTCCTTACCGTGCCATACATGACACATACATAACTTGTTACACTGAACATAATTTTTGCACCGATTTTTATTATGTTGCATCGGAACAAATTGTTAGAGCAACGAGTGTATGCTACTGCAAAACCATGCAATGGAATTGGCAGCGGTTGAGATTTTTATCATCTTATTGCCGCCCGTGTCGGTCGCCGCCAAACATATTCTCATCGTAATTGCATTTATGTATGTAAATTTCTCAGTAACAATGTTTTGTGTATCTAAAGGATAATTTAAGAATAAAATATGTGTATTGGAGTGTATACGGTGTGTGCTAGTGTATGATGTTGAAAATTATGTATGTATTTGTCCTTTTGCCGGGTTACACTGGAAAAGTGGAATAAATATGTATTTGTACCCTGCACAAATGTCCTTGGACTCTTAAAGTTTCATGGTAGGTTGATGAACCAATACAGTACATGAAAGCACAGTGGCCTCGAAAAAAAAGCTCCTAGTTAAATAATACAAATACGTATGTACATGTAGCTAGGATACGCATTTTGGATGCTATTGGATATATAGATTGTGTTGAAGGATTTTCATGGACTTTGTAAGATGAGTGTGTGGGTGGAGGGGGGCCTTTTTTCACGGATACATATTGTTATTTTATAGATTTTCGAGTTTAAGGAGAACATCAGAAGTCATGTTTTTAAGCTTGTTTTTGACATGAAAACGCCTTTAAGTTCGTTACGAATACTGAGTGTCATTTCAAAATTATGAGCGAATGCAAAAGGTGCGAGTTTGAAACGACTAATACTCAAAGGCTGTTGGGCAGTGTACAACGGGAAGGGCAGGTTTTGCTTAAAAAGATAAGCAAACTAGCTGAAATTTCCCTTCCGCCGAGTGGCCTTGCAGAGCGCGTTAATAAATTACAGTTTTGTATAGGATCGAGTACTGTGGACAATTTCAGAGTTTTCAGAGGTATGTGCTATTCAATTTGGGATAACTGTAACACATTACATTTGAAAATAACGCCGCGTTTTCACGGAAACCTTCCTTACGTTAGTAGCACCGCTACTACCCATCAATTTTTTTTCGATCTTTCTCTCTAATTCTCTTCCTACTCAGACCTTATTATAGTATGGTCAAGGAGAGCAGGAAACTCTTCACCCAGGCTTCAGTCGGGCCTGTTGCGTTTCCTTCTTTCTCCATTGAAACTGTATGAATTGGTTTTGTTTGGGATGTGTGTTGGAAAGAATGTAAGAAAACTACTCGTATGCAATTGATGAGCAGGGACGTTCTGATTTTTTGGTAAAGTCAAGTTATTGCCGATTCAGGTCAGGTGCTTCAGATTCGGCATTCACATAGACCTCATGATCTTTTATCGCATTGTTGCCAAGGCAAAGTAGTGCCATAGGAAGTGTTCGATGTCCTCTTCTACTACCTCGCAATTCTCGCAAATCTCTGCGACAGTGAACCCCAGTAGGTGTGTGTTGAGATTAATGTGTCCCTTAAATAGTTCCATCATCAACCTTTATTACTCTTAGTTTATACCTAGAACCTTTTTTTTGTTTTAAGGGGTTCATTGAAGAATTTGCTTTAAATTTTCCAATGGTCTCGAAAATTCCCCATTTCCTCGGTAGTTGCCACAATCACTGTGTTTTCAGTAGTTTTCTTTATCATCTCGGCTCCTTTTTCTCAGTTCATCGGCCTTCTAAGCCGTCAAATCTTCGTGGCTCCGAAATAAAATAAAATGAACGTCGTCGTTCTAACTGACAAGTAAGTTAAGTCATTTTTTCTTTACAATCTCTGACCAGATGTGATCTGAATGTTGCATTTGAGATAGCTTTAAGCGTTGCTTAAGAAGACTGGGACTAGGATTGGGGACTGGGAAATGGGACAAAACACGAATGACCTTTGCAGAGGCTGTGGCGACGAAGAAGTAGATGAGGACACCCCACACTTTCTTTGCCATAAAAGATTCAAAACTCTTGGAAGATATTTACTTCAGGATCTATAAGAACTGTCCGACAAGTCTGTGGTCGACATACACAGATTTATCCGCGCCTCGCAATGGCTCGACAGAACATAGGCTAATGGTTCCTAATAAGGGGGCTGAGACCCCTAGGGTATCACGATGGGTCTTCATTGACCTAAGTGTGATGGAGAATGGACCTCCTTTCCCGTCAACCCTATGACCTAACCTAACCTAACCTAAGCGTTGCTTAACTGTCCGAGCAGATTTCTTTTTTTCTGTCTTGGGTGTGGTGTTTCAAGAGAACAAGACTGTGACGAAGAGTTCTGAGTGGTCTGCGAAGCTGAAACCTTTCGTGTATACAGTAATCCCGTCCTGCTTTCCTGTGTCGTTATGTTGCGCCAAAACTCAATGAACGGGATTCCAGTTTTGAAATTGTTAGCAAAGTTATTAAACTTGTCTCCAAAATCACAGTTATGGTGGATAACCCATCCCTTCTACTACACACTTCTTCTTTTTCTTCATCACAATACGCATACGCCTTTTAACGCCACCGTTTCGGTCGTCTTCTCATGAGCTCTCTACTCCACCACTCAATATCGTTACTACATCCATAGTATGGTCCATGCTCCACACATTCAAGTATTTATGCACTGCATGCATATTGATCAGTCGCATTTACCATCACATCAGTAACGATTTGCATTTCTGCTTCTTGAATTCCTCCAATGAACTGTCCGTCACTAAACTGAACAAACAGTAAAAGATCAACAAAAATCTGAGCTTACACAAGGCACTATGCCGGCGATTATCCAAATCTAATTTGCGCCTACGAATATGTCACAAAAAAAAAGTGTTTCACTTTTTGTTACGCTTCGATTTGTTAAAGAATTTTCACTTCAAAAATTGGTTCGGCAACACCTGTTTCTCTTTGCTTGCATTTGTTTCTTGCGAATCTTTATTCGAAAGCATAATTTATTTAATCTTATCCACATAACAAAAAACACAAAACCAAACAAGTTTCCAGTAAATCGGTTTAACGAAAATAGGTTAATATACACTATCGCATAAATAATGCCGAAAAACGACGAAGAGAAACTCTATGCATATATCTGAAGGACAAAGGTCCTTTCCCGGTTATTGCACATAATATTCGAGGAGTAATGTATGTATGTAAATATGCGCACAACTACAAAGATGCATTAGCCATGTGCATCGCGAGGCAAACACCGATATTTCCTGACCTAGATAAACTTTTCGCGTAGGAAAAATCAAAATCGAAACAACAAAAAAAGTGCAGAAAACAAATGAATACAAAGACGATGGAAACGATGAGAACGACAACAGCGCATATATGTGTGTGCGCACAGTGTACATCCCTTGCAATTAACGTCCTTGGACTCGTACAAAGTTTCATGCTAGGTTATTGAACCTCGAGTGCAATAGAAAAGCTCGATAGCCTCGAAAAGTGTAGATACAATAACACCAGCGGGGGTGGTGATGTTAGCTTATCCTGTCCCATTGCACGTTGTTAGGTCGACTTTGCCGTATGTTATGTATACCGTGGGGTAGGTTAGTTATGGTTGTGATGGGTTGAAAGCTTAACAAAACCGACAAAAGCCACCGGTCCCATTTTGCTTATTTCTCGTATTGGCAATTCATAATAAAAATTGTATCTGTTTCTGAGTGTATGGGTGCATGGATTAGTGTGTGTGTATGCTTGAAACTGCCCCAATCATTTCGACGAAGTCTCTTGGTCTGCTCCGTGTGCGGATAAACATATTCGCATCAAAACTTGCAATGTGAGTGTGATGCTGTGCTTTTTTGGTAATGTCATTGCCAAAATTTAGTTGTCTATGGCATTTGCCTATGTACATTTTATAGTAGTAATGGCTGGGTGTGATAACCCTTGAATTTTCAGCATAGGTCAGGTGAAGATGGTAATTTTACATGCAGTGGTTTACATATCTTTAATCCTATTTTTTGGGAAGGATGTATCTATGTATATAGATGCAGATGACATGGGTTTTTGTAAGCAGCGATTATCTTCTTAGGGAGGAAAAAATCAAAATGAAAAAGCTATGGAGAGAACTTCCAAAACTTCAGCTTGACTAAAAATTGGCTCATTACAACTTAAAAAAAAAACATGAATTTTTAACTGATACCTCCTATCAATACACATTTTAAAACAGTAGAACCCGGTGTGTTGGAGATTGAAGAAAATGTAATAAAAAAGAAAGGGGGTGACTAAAGAAAAGTTATAGAACACAAATTAGCGATTTTTTAAATTCTTTTCTGTCTGTCTGTTTGTTTGTTTCTTCGCCCACATTTCCGAAACTACTGAACGGATATTCATGTAGTTTAAGTGGACACAACATAATTTGGAGCAGCATATACATTTTGTTTTATTAAAATCGGATGGCAGAAAAAAAGTTATAGTAATTTAAAGATGTTTGGAATTTACTTTCGTATGTTAGAAAAGTTAGAAGTTAAGGGTTGAAGGCCTATAGACGTCACGAAATATTGTTTTAAAGAAAAAAATCAGAAAACTTTGGTTAGAATAACAAAGCGTATACAATTTAGTACATAAAAAAATCAACAGGTGGCGCTGTTCATTATTAAAACGCGCTTTAGAAATTTTTGCAGTAATCCACCCAACTGGCATCATTCGAATTCTACAATGAAAATAAAGAAACACTTGTTTCACCGTTTTTTACAAATATGAATACGGGTCAAGATACAGGGTGTTAAAGTTTTCAGATTTATAGTATGCGCAACCGTAGCCATCGGCACATCGGTGCGTGATCGTGTGTTGTTTTTGTTTTGCCGAGTTGTGCAAGGGTAGTTTTTTCATTTCTGTTTCTTTGGTCATATTCTTGCTTCTGTGAATACACTTCATAGTTTATTTACAATGCATTCGCAGTTCGTAGTTATTCGACGGGGAATGGGTGGGTAGGAAGATTTGGTTGGATGGATCTTTAAGTATCTATGAAACTTCTTAACCGATTTCAAAAATTCAATATTAGAATGGTGACACTTTTTGCTACGTTTTATCTTTGAAAGCTTCATAGGGGCAGACGATTTCTAGCGACTTAATATGAACCAAAGTATGTGTTTAACGCGTGCGAAACCGCGGGTGAACTGCTAGTACATAATATGTCCTGCGATGAAAAGAGGAACCAGCATACGTTTGATAAGGCTAACTGTGGCCTACTCGATTAACAAGAGAGACTTATGCAGAAACGAATATAAGTAGAAGTGGTACTTTTTTTTGGAACTACTTTAACCGATATCAGAAAGAAGTACCAGAAGCCTTTTGATGTCACAAAAAATTCAATAAAGCATCCTTCAGTATCAGGGTTCGCATGCGGGAACCAGAGTGAGCTATGTCCTTTAAAATTTCTGAAATTACATTGTGGATTACTTAAGGTGGCGCTACAGTCAGGGGTGGACCTGGGCCTCAACCAACAAGCGTTTCCAGCCAGCTCGATCTTTAGCTAGCTGCCTCCAGTTTCGCACGCTTAGTTAGTTGAGGTCCCTATCAACTTGCGGGCGCTACCTGAGTCGCGGTCTTCCTCTACTGCGCTGTTCCTTGGGTGGATGACATGATCAATTGTCTCTTGGTAGGGAAATACTTATGTATGTCTTCTAGCGTGAAGAAATTGGAAATTGTGTTTTTTGCTGCGATTAGAGAGCATACGCCAAATCATTAACCAAGCACGAAAGCATGATCGGTGATTGGAGTATCAGATGTATACGACCCAACTACAAAAAGGCGATCCAATGTCTCACAGTAACTATGGGGGCTCATATATAAGATTGTGTTCAGCGACCTGTCTAAACGCCTTGAGACATTTTGCATCATACTAATCGGCACGTGCCAGTATGTCTTGTGGCCAGGCAAATCAGCTATAATTCGAACTTTCACTTTAGTGCAAATCCTGAAAAGGACCAACAAAATTCACCTCTTCATCGACTTTAGTCGCGCATGAAAGGATTCATCGCTTGGAGCTCTATAAAGCAATGACTGAATTCGGGATCCCGAAAGATATGAAACAATTCCTCGGAATTATTGCAAAAATGCACCGGATTTCGGCAGGGTCATCATCTGTCCAACGATTTCTGAAGTCTAATGTTGAAGGAGATAGTGCGTTGGGCTACTGTCAATATAAAAGGCAGTATCTCTCGTAGATCTATCTAACTGCTGGGATACACAGACAATATTGATATTACCGCATAACCTCAGCGAGCCGTAATAGGGGATTTGACAGCAATTGAAGAAAAAGAGAAACAAGTTGATCCGGGAATCAACGAAGTTAAGAAAAGAGACAGAAACACAGATCTACTTGCTCCTCCGCTTAGTGCAAAACAACGCTATCGACCGCTATAGCCTCGAAGTTGCGCTGGAATTCACATACCATAGAGTTAAAACAAACTTTACGAACGACACCCTCGTGGAGTTTCGTCGAAGGACAACTCTTATTCGGTTAAGCGAAACCGCTGGCGCTAAAGCTCCAAAAACGAAGGACAAAGGGGGTACTCTATACATTACACTAATCCTGCCAGTTGTGTTCCTTCAGTTCTGCTTTGTCAGATATTTGATCCTATTTGATAGGAGGGTGAATTTGAGAGTTCGGCAAATATCCAAGAACTAGTTTACAGTCTTCTTGGGATATACTCCTTTACCTCGAGCTTTGCGCCTGGCCAAAGCTTCCCTAAACTGCCTATAGCCAGATTGTAGAGGTGATACGAGCTTCCTTCATAGTTCTAAGGAACTGTTGCCAGCTTATCTGAAATCATTTTGCACCTTTTTTGACCAATCGATATCGCTTTTGTCAATCACCGCCACAACGAAGTTGTCTTTAGGGACATCGGTGAAGGACTTTGATGTGACATTGAAGGGCCTGGAGGAAGTGCTTGTGTTCTACGACACCTAAGCGATTTTAGAATCAGAAGGGATCCTTCTAACGATCTTTGTCGTTGTCGCTTTGACATAAAGTCTGTTCTTTTGCTGTTCTGAATATTTCCGAAGTGCTGAATACCCCAGCTGGCTTTACTTTGTAGACTTGTTTTAAGAAGAAGTCCTGTTTGGACTGAGGGTGGATGATAGTGCTTTCGAGCTCGCGGCTTTTGTCAGTAATTTTACACGTGGATCATCGTGATTGACAAAAGCGATACCATGTGCAACAGTTTTCTTAAAAACACGTGCTACCGTCCGGGTTTCAAAGATAACTGTTCTCAATATTTTTGGGTCGTTTGTTTGTTTTTTTTTTTTTTTTTATAGAAGCGAAACTTCTGTAGAGTTCTATAGAGAGTTGGAATCAAAATCGGAGAGTTTGGAGAATTGAAGATGGTAGACGAATTTGGCATTACGGTCCGATTCGACCCAAAATCGATGGGTTTTCGTGGTCGCTGATTATGAATTTGTGGTCGAAAATTTAAAAAATTCGATAAATATGTGACAATCGACTCAAAATGTATCTATTGAAACTGGGATTGAACACGGATGACCTATGCAGGAGATGCGGTGACGAGGAAGTAGTTGAGGACACTTCACACTTTCTCTGTCACTGTCCGGCACTCTGCCATACAAGATTTAAGATCATAGGAAGGTATCTTTTCCAGGATCTAGAAGAACTGTTCAGGAAGTCGGTGCTTGACATACACAGATTCATCAACGCTGCGGGCTGGCTTGATAAAACTTAGGCTTATGGTTCCTAGTAAAAGGGCTTCAACCTCTAGGGCATCACAATGGGTTTACATTGACCTAAGTGTGACGGGGAAAGGACTTCCTTCACAGTCAACCTCTTCTACCTAGCCTATCTATTGAAATTGGCTGGGTCACGATGCGACGGAAGATTCGCTTCAACCGTGCGCTTAGGTGAGTGAGGCACGCCAGTTTTTTTTTTTTTTTTTTATAAATTTTTTTTTTAATTCATAGTAGAAGGAGGTCCCCCTTAACAGAGATCCGTAATAAACAGATAAGGCTAACTAATACGGAAGTTGCTAGGTATTCCGAAACGCCTTCTGGGACAGAGCAATTTCTCTAGACGGATCGTATGACACCTTGATCTAACCCTTCGGAGAAAACAGGGGGAATAAAACGGTCGACTACATCTCAACTGGGGAGTTATTCCCGAGAATCCGTGACCATTACCCGGTCCCTACACCATGGCGAGGTGTGCCGTCCCGTAGGAGAACTCGTGTGGCAATCCAGTCGTAGCTGGGATATTTTTATTTTAAAAATAAAAACAGTTTTCCCTAATCAACTAATATATGCACTACTGGCTGAACGTACACATTTATAAATATAAAAACATCAACTCCTCGCATTCAACAACAAAGTTAGAACAGGAAAGAATTTCCTACTCAAACATGTAAAGCTTATGTGAAGCCAAAAAATGTCAAAATATGACACAAGAATTTCGTATCGCATTTATTTTTATTTTTTCTTATTTCTAAGATACGAAAATCCGAGAGTTTTGAATACTATCTTACGCTTCACCTTTAACAATATCCAACTTATTCTTCTGAATCTCTGTTGGCTGTCGGCATCGTGTCTTCTTCGATTAAGAACATAGAACATAGAAAAAAAAAAACGAATGTATTGACCCAGAATCATCTCATTTACAGGGAAAAATATATAAATAAATACAAAAATTTCAAAATAATGTGTTTCACGATACAAACGATGATTTTATACACTGAACTGTGCACATACTTAATTCCACCGTCATATGTATTTGCATGTATTAGTAGAACTCTGATGTGTTCTAGATTTTTAACATTTTTAATGCGTTTTCATGTGATTTAGAACTGAACTCTATTTGACAGGTGGATGCTCTCAATTGATGGATTGCTTCTTTTTTTTTTTTGAAATATGACTTTGATTTATGATTACTTGTGAAAACTGTCAGTGGGGCCCATTGTGGTTGATTTTTGGGACGCTTTCGATTGTTTAGACACGAGCTGTCACATATTTACTGCAAGTTTTATATTTTTGGTTTTAGTAGACCTAATTTAAAGAGGATGTTTGTATTTCTTATTTTAAAATAAGGGTTAGATGTTCAAGAATGTTCTGAATCTTGAAAATTACTATCACGAAGAATTAAAAAAATATAAATATTTGGCTCATGCAATGCTAAAAATGAGCAGAGGCAAAGGGGATCCGGATACTCCATCGGCGTATAGACCTGTATGTACGCTAGACAGCGGAAAAACTTCTAAGGAGGATGCTAAAGCCACGAATTTCATCAGCAGCTCAACGAACAGGCGATTTATCCCCTATGCAATATGAATTCAGAAACGAACACTCAACAATAGGTGTAGTAGAGGAAGTTCCTAGGACGTTCCAAGAGGCCCGTCGAAGTAGTCATAACTCAAAAAAAATTGTCGTGTTGAGCAATCTTAGATGATTTGATGAACGCCAAACGCAAGCACCTTCCGTGTATTACAATATCTTCTACGAACGGCGGAGGGCCACCTCAGACATAAAGAGTTTTTTTTATGAAATTATAGACGGACCCCAAAGGAAGAAAATTACTAAATTCTCCCAATGAAAATGCCCCAACATACATACGTATGGGGTTGGTTAAACCAATGAATGATATCAAGGCAGGGATTATCGCATGGGATATTAAGGATGTCCAAAGGTGCCTAAATCAAGTCGTTAAGACGTGGAGTCCTGTTTGGACGTAGCAGTGGGGATCTACTTAATGGTTTTGGTGGCCCATTCGAGGGCCTTCCTCCTTTCCTCCGTGAGATATTCCACGGGAGTGCTACCATAGCGCTCGAGAAGTCTCGGTAGCGCCGGGACAGTCTGACAGGCCGCCAGCTCGGGGCAGTACGGCTTGTCGATCCAGGCAGGACCGAGAGGGGCCCGGTGTGGGAACGAGTTCCCGAGGGGTGAGGAGGGCGCTCCACGCGGCCTTTGGCTATGCTAGGACCAGGTTTGGTGTCCAGAGTCCTGATTGCCTGCTCTTCAGGAGCTTTGATACCGTAAGCGGGCACAGAGGCAGTACTTACGGCCGGCGTTTTATGAGCACCGGTCTCAGAAGTTTTTGTTTTTGTTTTCTTGAGTTTATTAGTATTCATGATAGTTCCCACTAGTAGCAGAGAAATGAATGTCTGTCTGTGCAGGAATCCGCAGTACACAGATAAGGCTGGCTAATCCGGAGGTCGGCAGGTAATCCGGATACTCCGATCACGACTGAGCTATTTATAGGCCCTCAACCAGGTTGATCAACGGCACGGGTCGTATGACACCTCGATCCAGCACATTGAGAAGCAGAAAGGAGGGAGGGGAAAGAATGGAGGAGAGTGGTATGGGGGAGGGAGGGGAACCGACTACAGCTTAGCTTAAACAGACTAATGGCAAACTTAGGAGCCCGCATGGCAAGCAGCCGCAAACTACTCATGACAGTTATATACTCTACCCTGTTGTATGAGTGCGAGATCTGAGGTGATGCCCTCCTACACGAAAAGTATAGAAGAAAAATGGCAGCGGAACAGTGAAGAGGGGTTATGTATTCAGTGGCGAGTTCCTATCGAACAGTCTCAGAATCAGCCGTTCTGGAAGCCTAACGTCTTAATTGTGGGCATGGTTTTCTTTTTTCATCAATGGCGTTTGTCCGCTTGTACCTGTGTACAGGTTACCTCCGTTCTTTTGCATTGTGGCTTCCACTGTGGTTTTGGCAGTACCCGTACAAATCTAGAATCGGGTCTATTACTGTTGCTTTCCATTCAATTTGGCTGCGTTTCACCTATGTGACCTTGCTTTGATGTGTTGGTCATACGTTGGCCTCTTTGCAGATCATAGGTGTTGCATAGATGGTCACTGGCAATTTAGTCCTCGATTACTCCTCACTTTTGTACAGGAGATGTTATCGCTTCTGATGTAAAGGTGATATCTGGTATGATCTCGCCGTACCCTGGGCGTCTTGATGTGGGTGTGTTTTCAATATTCAGTCGAATTCTAAGTATTTTGGTGCCTGGGCATTGAAGTCGCCAGAGACCATGTACGCTTCCTCGAATTCCTTTATTCTGTCTTCCAGTCCATCCAGATTTTCTCCGAAATCTTCTGATTCGACATGAAGAAGCTTCCACTTTTGTCCAAGACGAATCCTCTTCCGACAGGGCTCTATAAAAGGAAAGTTCTGATTAATATAGCAGCTGTGCCCAGAGTATCCGCGAAAGAACCAGCGTCATTTTTATTTTTATTTTTGCTCGTTTGTGATAAGTATATCAGTCTTTAGGTCGAGTCCAAGCTGCATAAGGAGATTGTAAGCTGTTCCGCTTCTATGAAAGTTTCCTCGAAAAATGATCATCGTACGTTGTTATTTTTCGACTTTTTGAGTGTGTCTCATCACGTGCATTGTTGAGCCACTTGCTCTGGTCGGTTTAAGTTCTGTGCATAGGCAGGCATAGGCTGACCTTTTTTGTCGCACTGGAGGCAAAACTCCTTGTTCCTTCTACCTGATCTTTTGCACTCTGCCTGCTGGTATCCGTAGACGTAGAATGTGCATAGTTGTTCCATATCTAGCGAATTTTAAGTTAATCCAATCAATTATTCACCATCGTTCCGCCTATCCTTGCACATGTTTAGATTTAGATAATTGTTCCCATTTTTATACATAAGGTGACGTAATTAATTTAACTTTAAAACCACATAATCTAAGTTTAATAATTCACCACCTATTTTTCTTAACGAAAGGGAAACGTAAATATTGACACACTCACATGGTCTGAATGTGTATGAATGTGTTCCTGCTGTCGAAATCATCACCAGAACATTCATATCAAGAAATAAAAATAAAAACAAAATGAATGAAAATATTTATTGTTCTTTTTTTTTTTTAATGCATTGGTAGATACTTTTTTTTTATATTCGTTACTCTCGATCCAATGTCGACACATCCCTGGATACTTACCAAGTTTAAGGTTTATTTTTGTTTACAGAAAAAAATTGTATTTTTAATCTTATCTTGTGTATTTTTTTTTTTTTTTTTTCAGCTTACCCACCTCAAATGTAGGTCAGACACTTTTTGGTTGGTGATTACTCAGTTGTAGAACACTTTTTTGTGTTTTGAAAAATGTTTTCTTCTGTGAAAATTGGAGGCATTTAAAAAAAATATAAAAAAATAAATGATGCAGGAAGAAAGCAATAACGCAATCGTAAAAATTAGATTAGCCAGAAGTTATAGTGTTTGTCCCAGCACTTTGTTATTGGAAAGTAAGCGGGCAAGTTCTGATATTATTTTCCAGAGTTGTACCTCATTTCTCATTAGAATACTTTTTAAAGACTGTTGTTAAAATAACTAAGTCAGTGTTCACCATACGTAAGTAGGATTTGTAATGTAATGTCGAGTTTTCGTCGAAAGTATTGTGAAAAGTTGCATCGAGTGTATCATGGCGGAGAGGAAGGAGGGAAAACAGGAAGGATTTCTGTCCCCCATTGACAAAGGGGATCACCCGTTGCAGACGTACCACCTCAATCATGTTGGCTCGATGGAAGTCACCAAGAAGAGATACAACCACATTTTGGTTGTTGTGGACGCCTTCTCCAAGTTTGTCTGGTTGTACCCCACCAAGAGTACTACTAGCGAAGAAGTGGTTGACCGATCTACGTTCGGGAATCCGAGACGTCTCATAACGGATAGGGGCACTGCCTTCACGTCAGGTACCTTCGAACAGTATTGCAACGAGGTTCGAGAGCAAGTACAGGACAACATCGCGAGGATCCAAAAGGAGAACGCAGAGCAACACAACAGACGGCGAAAAGAAGCGAAGACCAACAAGAACGGAGATCCGGTTGCGGTGCGAAGGACGCAGTTTGGTCCAGGTCTCAAGCTAAAGCCAAAATATTTGAGACCGTATAAGGTTACGAAGATTTGCAAGCACTATCGCTTAGAGGCGGAGAAGGTTGGAGACCATGAGGGTCCGCGAGCGAAATCATCAGCCGCCGACAGTATGAAACCGTGGCGTAGGTCACCCGGAGCAGGTGACATGTCAGGAGGGCCGAATGTGCGATACGGTGGCCCGATCACTCGATCACGCCACTGTTAACACATACACTGCCAGTCATGCCTTTAGGTTTTCTCCTTCCCATCATCCTCAGTCAGAGTAAGTAAGAATAAATCATGTTCAGCAAAAAAATAGCCGTAGAAGAGGACGTATGTACGAATATAGTCCAGTGTGCCATTATTTGTTTTTGAATCCAATTTTGTTTATGTGTTTTAAATTCACTTCTTTTTACATTAATTAATTCGTAATAAACTAAATTCGTTGGATTGCTGTGTTTAATTTATCCCACATTTGTATAGAAATAAAGAGTTTGTAGGAGAAACTTGTAGCCTTGAGATTTATTTTTAATATTTAAAGTTTCTCGACTAGGAAAGAAAAGAATAGAAAACAGGAGTGAGCTGATAACTTGCATAAGTCAGTGATTTGTTAACAAAAAATACCCTAGATATTGAAGAGGTCCTTCACAATGTGGAATTATAAGTCATACGACAGGCTCTAGACTTCATAAACATAAATCCATCACTCTCAGACCGGCTCAGACTGGTCATAAAAGACAGGCCCTAGTTTTCAGAGGCACACTTCAAGGGGCGTTTTATCGCCACTTCTATGGATCTTTGTTGTAAACGATATCTTAATAAAACTAGAGCGTGGTGGAACAAAAGTGATAGCATAACAGAAAAACTCCCACCTACAATTTCAGAACTACTACAATCCGCGCTTAATTCACTGAACCACTGAAAAAAAAAATCGGTCTAAGCATCAACCCCCAGAAAACGGAGCTAGTTATTTTTTTTTTCAAGAAAAGCCTGATACCAACATTTGAGCTCCCGATACTAAATGGAATACAGCTCCAAATCTTAAAAAATTTCGAAATACCTTTTGGGGCACATTAAATCGAAAGTTTAGCTGGAATAAAAACTCCCTACCAATAACAAAGCAAACAACTACTATGTTCTATGAATGTTACAGAATCTTTGGGGAAAAATGGTGGCTAAGACCTACCATAATCCACTGAATGTATATGGCCATCACTAGGTCAATTCTAACCTATGGGAGTATCTGGTTTGATGGAACGTGAAAAAATACACAAACTTTAAGAAACTGAACACAATCAGCGCCATAAAAACGATCCTAAGAGTAGCCCTCGAAACTATACTTTCACTCTTTCCGCTATACCTATACACTCTTAAAATATAGCAGCAAAGAGTGCCCTATGCAAGCATCCAACATTTGGAAAAGGGTCAGACTAATATCACTGGGCGAAGCTGGAAACGAAAATAATGCCATACCTCAACTTCCAAACTCTTGTTCCACCAAGAGAAAGTTGGGACGAAGGAAATGCCATAAAACCCGACAGTACATTTATTTTTACCAATGGGTAAAAAATGGATGAAGGGGGTAGGCACCGGAATCTATTAAGACGAAACTTCCAAAGTACACCAGTGTGTTCCAAGAAAACTTCTAAAGATAGCTGAGGACTCAGTAATAAGTTTGTGGAGAAACATTAACATAAACAGTGGAATCCGTTTACTACGACTTCATTTATAATGACTAACCGTTTTTAGCGACGTGACACAACATGTTAGATTTGCATACAATAGAAAAGTTAAGATTTTCAGTTGGTTTTGTGCGTCGTCTGGTTAGAACATCGGTCCTTAGATCGTCCCTATATCCGGATTCCACTGTACATCGATAGCTAAACCGTCTTATCCACAATACTAAAATCAAAACTATTATAGGGGTGTCGCTATGAGCCAAAAATTCTAAGCCCCGATCGCAAAGTCTCATTCTGTTAGATTCCGAGGTATCAAGGGCAATGAAAAGGCTGACAAGCTGACAGGAATATGAACAAATCTGAACCAAACAATGGTCAATCACTCGGTTCTGTCACTGGTTTTAGGCAATCGAACCCCTTTTTCCTAGCCCCTATGGGTTCTTATCTTCTATGGCCTTGATGGATTTACATATGTCCTGTTCTCTTCTCTTAACCTTCAGTACTTCCTCGATGTAGGAGCACACTCGGTTCCGATTTTCCCCACATAACGATATTGTCCGCTGTGATTCCACCTGCCTTCGTTTCTAGTCTTGCGCTCTCTGCAAGTCATCTGGTGTCTTGTGTCGAGTCGTTATACTAACGTGCTTTGCTTGCTGTTTTTCCCATCCTGTGTCGATAATTGTTGAAGCACCCGTGACTGGTAAGGAATTATAAATATATATTTGGCGCGACAGCTTATAGAGAGCTAATGCCTAGTGCCTCACAACCATTCGTGTGAATGGAAGGGACTTTCAGTTTTAATGCCGACCCCTCGGCGAATTGAGAGGCTTTGTCATGACAGATTATACTCTTGCAGGTTTGTTATGCCTGCGAAGAGGTGGTGCCGCGAAAAAAACGTTGGGTGACTTTGAGAATCGAACTTGTGTCCTCTCGCTTAGCAGTCCAACCCACTAACTACTTAGCCACGGGGACTACTGGTAAGGAATTCCAAAAGGTAGAAATTCACTTCCCCGTTCCTTAGGTAAGGGTAGGTTTAGGATAAAAATGGTTACATCCTCATCACACTTAGGTCTATGTGGACCCATTGTGATACCCACGATATGTTTCCTATCGTGGTTTTGGTTCCAACCATCCGGACGCCTTGGCAAATTTGAGCAGCTCTGACGGTGATCGATCCGATACCTCTTCGATCTGATCGAAAAAGAATTTTCCCAGGGCTCTATTTCTGAGTTGGGATAGGTTTGGACAGTAACATAGGAAATGGGCCTCGTACCTTAGCCGAATCCAATCTGCGATGTTTCCAATCAGTCTTGCAGTCCATTTTCCCTTCCCTTCCTTGGCTTCCACTGTTGTTCCATTTCCTGTCCAACTTCTATTTTTCTCTTTAAATTTTGTTTCCCTCCGTAGTAAGAATATCGGTGGAGACTACTCCCCAGACCACGAGAACGGCTGGTTCGGACACTGTTCGGTAGTAACTCGTCATCCACTGCCATTAGCCCAGACAGTACAAAACGATAGAATGCGTGAATGCCATAAGAAGACCTACCAATGGTCTTCTCAAGTTTCCCATAAGTATGATCAATGCTGTATGGACTTTTTTCAGCTCTTTCGGATGCAGACTTGAACTGCTGCCAATATGTGGGTTTTGTATCAAACTACACTCCCAAGTACTTCAATGCATCTTTAGTGGTTCTTAACTCCAGATCGACCTGCATCTCAAAACTAGTGGAGATCTGTATCTAGTCAGCAGAACTTCGTTTCTCCATCTACTACACTAAGTCCATGGTCTTACATCCGGGGTTAGACGCGTTTCATGTCTTGATTAAGCCATCTTCGGGAATTATTGGTTTCTCGCGAGCATCTTAGTTAACCCCTAACATACATAGATCAATGATTACATAAATTATCTCATTGTGCGGTATTATTTTAATTGAAATGCTCGATTTCTACACAATCATCTAGAATTGCTATTCACGTCATCGACATTGAAAATCTCACATCGACTTTGCAAGAATCGTTTACAACTCCATCTCTGCCTTATTAATTTTCACCATAGTTAATATTTTCACCATAATAACACATCTCTAGAACTAAAAAATGTCATCGAAAATTTGCCACCGAGATCGGCGACCACCCACTAACTATATTATCACCCACAACGCCACTGTAAAAGCCCATTCATTATAATAAAAACCTCCCGTAATCTGTGTTAGAATTTCCGAATAAGTTTTTATGTACACATGTATGTATATATGTACGTATGTACACCGGTGCAGCTGGAATATGTTGGAAAATATAACACACTGCTTCGCGGTAAAGTTGTCTCGATTGTTGAACACCTTGAGCGTGGAATTGTTGCTATTAGATTCGTTGCTACCATTTGGCCCGTTCGTAGTGCTCCACTGACGGTGGTATGAGATTTATAAGAGAAATGACTGAATTAGAGACGATGAAAATAATAGTAAAATTTGAATTGTATATTGATCCACTCTGTTCTCTGTAGCAAAATAAAAGGCCAGAAATAATGTGTACTTTTAATGAGAACCGCTATTTGAAAGTAATTATGCTCTGATACGCTCAACATTTTCATAAAAATCTTGTGACAAGAAACGGTTAGCGTGATAGTAATTTTTTCTATTTATATAATTCACTAGCGCTAAAGGGGTTATGAATACCCTCATGATGCTATTTACACAGCGCTTGTGTTGGTGTAGTGATTTTGAAGCTCAGGCGGTACTAGGTTTTAGTCTTTTTGCTCAGAGGTTGGTGTCCAGAATGACTGGAAGAATTATTGGTATTTGTTACCATTGCTTATAATTCACAGTATTTTTTTCAAACATTCCGATGTCATTATGACTACTCAGTACGATCAACACTTTCAATTCATATGATCACCCTACTGCCAGTGTTACGCCTATTACAGTAGAGTAGACGTCGGCCTTTATCGCAGATGATCGACTTTTTTTTGACATAGGGAGTTGAACCTTCAGCGTGAGAAGCGCTGATGCAACCACTACACCATGGCCACCCTCCCCCCGAACTCCCTAAACGGTCCTATAAGTTTGGGTATGAATAGATATTATTTGTCTTTTTGCATTAGTCTGTCACTCTTAGCTTTGTCGAACATGGGCCATAACTGACTTGTGGTAACATGAGTGCCTAATTAAGTCCTCCTGTTGTTAACCTCTCTTAGAGCTTTGTTCCCTGCTTTAAAGTTTAATAAGCAAGAGTTCAGCTAGTTCCGAACTTTGATTCAAACCTCTTCTTGCTAATTTGTCAGCATACTTATTCCCCTAGTATTACTTCACGCCCTCATACCCAGTAGGGCTTTACCATATGCTGCGTTTTAAGAAGATTGGGTTCTTTTTGACAGCTCTTCTCAATCTCCTTCGAAACTTATGCTAGTTATCGTGTCGTAGATACTTATATTTATATTTCTTTATGCTCATCACATAATCTTACGTCGTAATATAATTTCCTTCTTTAGAACGCGTGCAAAGTCGACTCCGATATTTTGTAACTTCATCCTCCTGCAAGATCCTTTGGCAGTTTTCGGCTTTATACCAAAATTCGTCAGACTTAAGCAAATTTGTTGGTATATTATGACCAACGCTTCGTCAGAAGCTTTCTAACCGGATACTGTCGGACATATGTAGGATGTGCAACGAAGACGAAGAATCAGCAGAACACAGAATAAGTCATAGTTTTCCTGGTAACTACTACCTCACGGCGAAAGATATAACTACCAGCTCCCTCAAAGACATCGCCGTATTCATCGCTCACTGCGGCCACATGAAGGAGCTTTAAAGAAGAGGACATCACAATAGGCCCACTAGTGGCCGCTGTGATAAGGGACTATATAATCTATCCATCTTAGTAGCAAGGTTTTTTGGACCTTTGGTGAATGTAAATGGATGACGATTCAAGTTTTTCGCTGCCCAACTTAGCCTTTTTCAAATTGGTCTCTTTGATTTCACCGAATCTGTGCCTTCAACATTTCATCGAAAATTCGCGTCATGCTTTGAATGCTCATAAGTTTATCTCTAAGTCCACTTTCGGATGCACTGTCACATATAGGGATTTTCGTAGTCGTACAACAAGAATGTGGAATGATCATCATGCCTCTGTATTTCCTCATAACTATACCCCGCAAGCATTAAGCTTAATAACGTACTAGGTACATATTCATATGTATGAAGGTACCTGCAAATCCAACTTTTTTTAGCTTTTGATGGATTTTGTGGGAAATATATATTTTTACGATTAAGTACCCTGCTTCCAAATTACGTTGCTACTACTTAATGAAACAATCAAAAAAGTTTTGACAAACTTTGTAATTAGGTAGGTACTCTGTTTCAGTCGTCAAAACGATTAAAGATTTTGAACAACTCAATTCTTTTCTACTTCAGTTAAAGGTAGTTTTTCTTTCCATCTCTTTTTTGATACAATTTGAACTGCATGTCGTGGCATCACGCCAAGCTTAAGAAACATTATTCAAGCTCAGCTATGATATATACTAAGATACAAAATTAAAGTTTTCCCTCTAGTTTCTCTTTGCTCCGCATTTTTTTAGGCTTTTAGGCAAACACGAACACGACCAACAGACAAAACAGATACAAAATTTAGATTCATAGCATGTACAATATGTACATATGTATCTATCTAAGTTGACTTGTGCACCTTATGCTGCATTATGTGTGATTTTGTAATAAATAGCTGACCATGACTTTAAACCTTTCCCGTGAGCTGATCGTGGTCGATGTTCAGTTTTTTTTTTTCTCTTGCTAGAGTCTTGAAATATTATTATTGGAACATTTTGTATTTAAAATGCTGTAAGATAAAGATCACGTTACACTGTTGGTGATTTTTGTGGGGCTGACGATCATTACTTTGACCATGAATCTTTTGTTTTAGATCGGATGTGTTTTAAAATAATTATTTGGTTGTTATGGAGCAAAATTTATTCGCAAAATGAATTCTAGACACTGAACGTCGTCATATAAATAATTTAAATGAGAAAAATTCGACTGGGGAACCAGTCTTGTACTTCCCATCGCGTATTTCGTTTTATAGTGAAGAGAAAATTTCACAAGATACCAACAACAAGGCCACAAAACAACATCCATCCGTGTTGCCCACGTTCAACTTTTTTAAAAACATTTCTTCAAATATTTCCATATCCGTTGAACCGATTTAGCTCCAATGCGTTTAAAACAATTCAATCTCTGGAAAGCGGACGACAAGGCCCATCGAAAGATAGCAAGATGGGCATAACTAGAAACTAACTCGGACTACCTCACACCATGACTTCAGTCTAAGCATGAAAACGATCATCCCCTCAAGAGACGAGTGGGCCAGTGGAAAGGCTATCAATTTTCACAAACGGGTTAAAAACCGAAGAAGGAGTAGGCTCTGGGATCTACTCACTAGAACCCAACATAAAGCGGTCAATAAGACTTCCGAACCAAGGGAGTGTATTCCAAGGGGAAGGCCTAGCCATCGCCGAAGCAGCCCGTGAACTATCAATGAAGCTAGTCTCTAGAAGAGCCATCGACTGGTACATAGGTAGATAGCCGAGCCGCTCTTACAGTAATTAAGTCAAAAATTGTGAATCGTTGTCGCGAAGAGCTCAAAACCCTCACCACGAACCACAACATAACACTCTGGTGGATCCCGAGACACAAAGGTATCCACGGCAATGAAATGGCAGATGAATTGGCCAGGAAGGGCTCGGAACAGGACCTAGCTCTCATCAAATCAAGCATTGCACTAGACTTTGAAAAACAAGCTGATAAGAGATGGAGCGCACTCTCATCATGCCGCATCTCCAGGAAACTCTGGGCAAATATCAACAAGATAAAACGGGGCACATTCTAGAGCTAAACATATCAAACTTTGCTCTCTCCACAGGGACCATCACTGGCGGCTCACCTTATAAGAATGCGTCTAAGCACAGACGAGTTATGCAAAAACTGGGGTAATACAGACGCGGAAGAGAACACAACCCACTTCCTATGCGAATGTCCCAGCCTATACAGAACATGGAAGACGGTCCTCGGTGAATAATACTTCAAAGACCTGTGCGACCTGCCTAAGGAGCCACCAAAAGCCATTCTAAAATTTACTACGAATTCAGGATGGTTCAGGGACGCCGAACGATCTTAATTGCACTCACCCAAACCTTTCCCTTCTTTTTTGTTGTTGTTTATAATTCACTAGCGCTAAAGGGGTTATGAATACCCTTATGATGCTATTTACACAGCGCTAACAGTTGGTGTAGTTATTTTGAAACTCAGATGGTATTATGTTTCAGTCTTTTCGCTCCGAGGGTGGTGTCCAGAATGACTGGGGAGAATTATTGGTACTGTTGCCATTGCTTATAATTCACAGTATTTCTTTCGAACATCCCGATGTCATAAGTACGATGAACACTTTCAAGTCATATAACCACCCTACTGCCAGTGTTATGCCTGTGCAGTGGAGTTGACGTCAGCTTTTTTCGCAGTTGATCGACTTTTGTTTTTATTCAAACGATTCCCAGCTCTGTTAAAATCGCGAAACATTTTTTTTTCAGACCGATTGCAATACTTCGCCTATAGAGGTGCAAAGAAAAAAAATAAATAAATATGTATGTAGATAACGTAGAGTTAAATACAACTTCCTCATTTCTCAGAGGTTGTTTTTTTTTTCTGTTTTCAATGTCAGCTTTAAATCCAATCGCGTATCTATAGCGTATCTCGTATCATTTGTTTTTGTGTGTTTCACAATTTGTATCAGATTTGCTCTATTAAAATTTATAAATTTGCTATTATTGTTTAAGTGCTACCGTTATTCTAAATCATCTTTGTACCTACAATTTGTACTTATACACACAAAATAATAAAACAAAAAACTCTTAAATCAAATCAAGCTTTGTCAACGACAATAACAACACACTCATAATCCTTGAACTTGCCATTTGAATTACCGCTTTAAGTATATAGCCTTCATTTGAGTAACTGCCGGTAGAATATGCTTTGTGTCAACTTAGTTTCTCGCTAGCTAGCTCCAATACTGCAATAAAAAAAATGCTTATTTATGTACAGTGCATAAAGAAATAACTAAGCGGGAGGGCTTAGGAAGGGTTCTATATTTGGTTATTTTGTTAAGAAAATATGTGACTAGGTTAGGTTGGTCGGCCAGTTAGGCCAAAACGAAGACCCATTTTGATGTGAAACCACGTAGAGAAACCGGGTAACCGTATCGGTGTAAACCATTTTCTGAACCAGTTAGACCAACATACGAAACCCTAAATTTTAAAGATGGCACGATTGTTGAGTTCATAGAAGAAATACTCTCCTAGGCTCTTCCTCCTGAGTCTTGAAAGGGCAGGGCAGGTGCAAAGAAGGCGTGTAACCGATTCTTCCCTCTCTTCGTCTCTGTAGCTTCTATAGAAATCGTTGGAAGGGACACCCATTTTAGTGGCATGCCTGCCTATTAGACAATACCCTGTAAGGGCTCCTACTAAATTTCTTAGATATTTCCTATTCACAAACATAAGTCTTTTCGTTCCTTTCAAGTTCAGGATAGGCCAAATCATTATTCCACCTGTTATTAGCTATTCTTCTAGCTTCAGTTTCAAGTTTCCCTCCATTTTCTGAAAGGATCCGACCTGCGCCTTCCTTTGCTAACTTGTTCGCTCTGTAGTTGCCCGGAACGTTCCTGTGTCCTGGAACCCACTACAGGGAAATGTCGTATCTGTCAGCGATCTCATTCACTTGCGGCATTGCTTCACCAACTTGAATTGTACTGTCGGTGATTCCAAGGCATTTATCGCTGCCCGACTATCTATGTATAGCACAATAACGCATTTATTGAAGGCCGCATCTTCTCGGACTGACGTAGTTTCCGTCTTAAATATACTACAATGATCCCGCAGTCGTTTGGCAATATTCAAATCAGGTGCACTGGAGAAAACTCTTGCCCCTATCCATCTATGTACATCTCTATCGCAGATTCGTCCAAGGCACCTCTAGATACCCAAACACTTCTGCTAGGAATTCTTGCCTTGTATTTGACGTTATAGTACTTCTAAAAATAGTGATATTTCTGTAAAGGATCCCTTAGTAGCCCGTATTAGCTCTGGTCAACTGAGAGGATTCCCTCACCTTTAAAACTGTCCTGCCTACAATTTCCTTCCTATAAATATCAATAGAAAGTAAGAAGAAAAAAGAAAAAGTGGTAGAAAACCCGAATCTAAACAAGAAGTAACAAGGCAGGATAAACACCAATGGACACATAATAAATTGAACCGAAGAATTATGTATTTCGAAATCGTATAAGAAATTATGTAAATGAGGTCAGGGATCATATACACCTCTATTAGCCGATTTCTGTTAGTTGCGGGTCGTGAAATAAAGCAAAACAAAATAAGGCTGTATTTCAACAATTTGACCATATTCTGTTTACAAAATTTGATTATGAAAAGTTTTAAGCGGCTCGTCACCGATTTAGGACAGGAAAAGGACCAGAGCAACAGAGGCAGCGGAGCGAAGTACTAAAGGAAGAATAAATTTAGTCCCTTTATTTCATCTTTGTATTCATTTACACCAATCATGAAACATGGTGAGAATTTTACACTTAACTATGAATTTAGTAGCGCGTTACTGTTGCTCTTTCTCTACTTGCTCTTTCATTCATCCACACAAAAATAAAAGAGAAGAAAGAAAGAAAAGAGACTAAGGTCTAGTCAGCAGGACCAGATATGTAACTCATGACACTACGCTTAACAACAAATTTGTGTATTTGTTAAATTTAGGGACATCTAGAGACTTCTAATGGCTTTCAGTACCGAAATCTTTTGACTTCCCTCGCTTACAGACTTTGATTATAACATCCGGCTATAATTCCTGGCCGTAATAAGTGTCGTTAACAATGCCAATTTAGTTGCCTTCTACCAAAACTGAAAATAAGGTGGGTGGAGGGAAGTGTTTTCTCCAAAGGGCTTAATCTGAGCAAGCCGGCAATGAGAACAATTAAGGACCTGGCTGACGCGGAATGTAATATCTATTCAGGATATAAGCATTTTCATGCTCACTCAAGACTGCCGCTCAATTGAACATTCATTTATGCTGAATACCAGACTACAGAGGAACACCGGGAAACTGCAAGGATGACGAGCTTGCCAGAGAAGGCACCACCCTCAGAATTCTGCCGGAAAGGCAAATATCTTGCACCTTGCTACATGTAAGCATTTTCTTATGCTGGATGCAATCAAAAAAGCCAACCGCATATGGAAGACTTTTACGAAGTGTCAAGTCGATTGGATCGAAAATGCTCTAATTGATTGGTTTAACTAAAACGATTGTCTTATTGGTCTTCATGCTTCTATATGCTATATCTTTTCGTTTTTGTAGGAGTAGCGGATATGGGGAGGAAGCAAAATCAATCCTTAATTTTCTTCGTACCGGTCCTGCAGTGTCCAAAGAGAGATTGCTCCACGTGGGAGCTAGCTTCATTGACGATCTGACATATATTGACGACAATAGCATGCTCCACTTTATAAGAAACTTCGACTGGTTCAATTAGACTGCAAGTAGGAAAAATATAATAGATCCAGTGGTATAAGAATAAATCTCTTACGGTCTAAGTGTGCTGTGCAGACAGCCACCCTTACATGGTTTTGGAATCCAACGAATTCTACCAACTTTTGTATTTAGCGACTTTTAAATTGTCTGTTGCGACTACATTGAAGGGGAGTTTCGCTTTGCTTTTAAATAAAAATGGTTTTTAATTGCTGAACTACCAAACAAGATTTTATTTCATCATTATATCATAATAAATCATTAAAGTGAAAAATAAGTCTGAAAATAAACAAGATTATTTTTGAATCTTTTCAGGGCATTTGGGTAATGACGCGAGCATTTCTCTTGCAGCGTTGGAGTTTCTTCGTATAGAGTAAGTATTTTGTGTTTTTATATTTATATTTAACAAATGTTGATGTATAATTGAACGGAGTCTAGCGATAATTGAACAGTGATACAGAAAGTATTTGTTTCACCGCCACCTCCTTACACATGTTGTAGATTTGATAATCCTGATATTTTCTAAGTGTTTTCCTAACAAGTTATGTCTGGTTACTTCTTAAGGCTGTTATTATATTCTTTTTTCTTTTTAAGATTTGCTTTCATCTAAGTACTTCTTTATTTTAGATTTTGCAAATGACTGTGTAGCCTGAAGTCTTGCATCAGCTAGTGATTCACACTTGTTTAAGCCCAATCCGGCAAGTTAGTTCGTTTTTTTTTATTTCTACTAATGTTATTATGGCGTGCCACCTTGATAATCTGCACATTATTCTTTCTGCTTAGAACCCGAAGCTCTACTCATTTTTCTTTCTTATACTTTCCTTCTTCTAAATTTAACTTCACCAATCGCTGCTGGTTACTAAGACCCATCTTTACACACACCATTTCATCAAGAAACGATTTTTTTTTACCGTCGCCGGGACATAAGTCCATAATCCCAAAATCAAGTGGGTGACCGTAGTGTAGTGGTTGCATCATCGCTTGTCACGCTGAAGGTTCCAGGTTCAAATCCTAATGTAAAAAAAAAAGTCGATCAATTGCGAAGAAAGCTGACGTCAACTCTACTGCATAGGCATAACACTAGCAGTAGGGTTGTCATACGGCTTGAAAGTGTTGATCGCACTAATGACAATGTTCGAAAGAAATACTGTGAATTATAAGCAATGGCAACAGTACCAAAAATTCTCCCCAGTTATTCTAGACACCAACCTCGGTGCAAAAAGACTGAAACCACCTGAGTTTCAAAATCACTACACCAACACTAGCGCTGTGTGCATGGCATCATGAGGTGAGGGTGTTCATAGCCCCTTTAGCGCTAGCGAATTATAAAAAATAAAAATAAAAAAAGTTATGGCCTTATGGCTCACCATATCGTTACATAATTTTTTATTTTTTATTTTTTATAATTCACTAGCGCTTAAGGGGTTATGAATACCCTTATGATGCTATTAACACAGCGCTAGTGTTGGTGTAGTGATTTCTGAAACTCAGGTGGTATTAGGTTTCAGTCTTTTTGCTCCGAGGGTGGTTTTTCCAGAATAACTGGGGAGAATTATTGCCATTGCTTATAATTCGCAGTATTTCTTTCGAATATCCCGATGTCATAAGTACCATCAACACTTTCAAGCCATTGCCTACCCTACTGCCAGTGTTATGCCTATACAGTAGAGTTGACGTCAGCTTTTTTGGCAATTGACCGACATTTTTTTTTCCTGTCACATCGGGATTCGAACCTGGAACCTTCAGCGTGACAAGCGATGATGCAACCACTACACCATGACCACCCACCAGTCCAAACAAAAATCAGTTTGACCTTATATTCGCCCGAAGATCTGGTATTAGCTGAGCTTGGATAGTTTATGAATCAAAGGGGGACGCAGTAAGTTAGTTCTATGAGCCGGTGCAGTTATTTCTTAATTTAATTTATAAATGACCATCATATGTCTATGTTGTATGTACATACATATGTAATGAGAAAAAGAAGAATTGGAAAAAGTTTTTAAGATATTATAACCTTTCTACAAATTGTGAACTTATGCCCCATCTTTGACAAAAAAAAAAAAAAAAACTGCTAGACCTAGGTCCCAACGGGGTGGGACGAAAGGCCATAACTTGATTTTGAGATTATAGACTCATGGTCCTTTTACCAGTGTCGTGTGGGTCATTGCTCTGCTGATAGTGCCATAGGAGGGGCATATTTTCATTGGAAAATGGAAGTATTTTTCAAAATTGCCATCTGTACCTGTCATTATATTCATTTTCTGAACATTTAAATTTCCCACCTTCCCTTACAAATTATGAACGACACACAACAACTGACCTACAAAATCACACCACCCAACGACAAGAAATCGCTGTGCTAAGATATATCCTGTATTTCTTTTGAATGATAAATCCTTTCTTGTAATTACCTCTTGCATGACATGAATACTTCAATCACTTTCTCAGCTAGCTCCAGTATACCCCTTGGCATTATAATGCCGGTTACTTGCACTTGTCCGTAATATGATAAGCCTGGTGCAACAAAAGAAGTTCGTTCGTTCATTAGGTTAATAACTTGAGCTCGCAATTATCAATGCTCCTTTGAGGGCCACAAAATCAAACAAAAACAAGAAGAGCCTAAATAGAAACAAGAAGTACTCATCGATTAGTTCTATAAGAATTATCACTGCCGCTTTATTACAAATATATGTACGTATGTGTTGTTAAATACGCTCTTGCCTTGCCCGACCCACACCCAACCAACACCATCACTTATATTCTCACGTAGCCTCCTCTCCTCTCGAATTGTTGCAAGCGTATTGTATAATGCCGTATCGTTGTGTCGTATGTTACGTACGGTGGTGCATTCGGCACGCAGTTTATTTCAACTCCAACGGATGTGTATGTGTGAACTGTTCGAGGAATTTTCTGGGTCAAACTCATACATTGGTCATTGTACTCCAACGAGTGCTGATGCTGGGTATGAAATGCTGATGGGGGGAGGCTTGAGTGTTGGTGCTTGGTGTGGAAAAAAAAAAACAGGATTTTCATTCTGATTTCACCTAGCACTAGCATCATCGATATGTACTCGTCGATTGCAGGGAGAGTGGATGAGAGAGAGAGGATGTAGAATATGTCGAGAGAAAATAATTTTTTTTGTACTATGGATGACGTGAGTTGCAACGTAATACCTCTGTTCTATCCACCACCACAGTGGAAAGGAATCTTATGATCTCATACATATTTTGTTGATAGATTGTGCGAACGCTTTGAGCTTTTTTTCACATTGAGATGCTATACCTACGTCTGCATGCTGTTCTTTGAAAATGTATTTTGAGAAGTTTTGAATGGAACTGCTATTAAAGCTATCGATAGTTTATGCTATTACGTTAACACCAGAAATGGTGGTCTATTAAAAGGAAATGTCGAGGGGCATAATGATTTTAAAACGGTTAAACTGATTATCTCTATTTTGGGATGAACATTTTAATAACCAAAGTGCATACTTATAAGCAAATGAAATACATAACTATAACTCCAAATCTTTTTAAAAAGGCACATAGCACGAGCCGTGGGAGTCTTGTGTTTTTTCAAATGTTGTCAATATAGGTCAGTAGTGTCCGCTTATTGTTCGTATTAGTCTTGTTTAGAAAAATTAGGATAAATTAGTTCCAAGTCAACATTTTTGGGCTGCATTTTTGACACTTGCAATTGGAAAACGTAAGTCAAGCTGTGCAAAGCAAACTATTCTCGGGGAAGTCCCGAAAAATAGGAGAAGTCTGCATGAAAATACATATGTGGATATGCGTTTTATTGGTGTTGCAAAGTAAGAATTTAATTGTTCGCTCTAAATTTGTTTACCTCACTACATAGATTGTACATGGGACACGCAAAAGGGTTCATTATAGGCGAAAATTCGCTTTAACCCTTTGTTGACCAAACTATTGAAAAAAAAAGGAAAATCCTTTTTTTTGTTATACATTTTTGAGTTCCGAGTATTTTAAGACTGCAAATTGATTTTTAGATTTTTCAAGGACTCCTAAGGACGAAATTTGAAGGGAACACTAAAAAAACCGGTGTGCTAAGGAAAAACAACAATAGCAAAAAATATTCAGGAATTTCTGATCCGCTGTTCTTAAATTTCCATTAGCATTTTGGTTCTTCCTTAGTTTGGATACGTTTCCCGGACATATTTTGCTCCAATGACCACAGCCCGTATGATTTTCTGAATTTTTGACTTAAGTCGCCATCAAAGTTTGCTATGCTGTCGAAAGAACTGTTATATCTGTGGCAAAACTGAGGTAATCATACATGAACAACAAAATCAGTGCTTAAACACACGCCGTGTTGTGGCCGATATACTATTCGTATATCAGTTATTAACAGGAACCATAGACTGCCCTCATCTTCTTCAACAGGTTTCTCTTAATATTAACCCCCACCGTTTACGATCAGTCCCTCTCTTTCGTCTCCCCCATCACCGCACAGAGTATGGTCAACATGAACCCCTAACAAGAATGCTAAACAACGTAAATAAGTTCCCTCACATCTTTGACTTACATCTTAGCAAATCCTCTCTCAGACATTCCTTGCGCAATTTACCTTCCTAACCAATCACACTCTCTTCCTCATCTCTCTCTCTCTCTTCCACATCTCCCCTTCCTGTCCATAGCTCGTAGTTTAGACTTAAGTTCCAACCTCTTGACTATCTGTAACCCTTAGCATATAGTCTAGACCTAAGTTTTTTAACCATTTGTCTTGTAATTCATCTATTAGTTTTGTCATGTTACTCTTAGAGTTAAGCCTTAGAATTAGGGTTTAGATTTTTAAGTTTTTTTTGTGCCATGCTTGTATTAAGCGAGTAATAAATAAATAAATAAACAAAATATATAGAGCTAGAATAGTACTTAAACGTCTTGTTGGGTCTTTATATCTAAATTTTTTCATATAAGGATTTTATTTGAAGTGAAGTGAAAGTTGTATTTGTAAATACTGTCGGTCGACAAAGGATTAAGAGGGTTCTTTTAAAAAAAATATCCACAGTATTTATGAAACTTTGAGTCATGCAGATCGAAAAAGTTAAACAGAAATTTCACCATAAAAGCGATCGATTTTTTTTTGTAATTTTTAATTTGTGTTGCAGAAGTTCACACATGAACCTAGATTTTTCTTTGAATTATGTAACTCTCTATTTGAATTCATTTTTCTCAAAGCTATTTGCGAAACTGGGTTTCCCAAATCTCAGTTCAGAAAAACAAATATGGTTCTTATTCGTGCTTGATACTACAGTTTTCAAATAGGACAGTTTTTCAATAAGGACATAACAATTTTGCTTTTAAATAAAACACAGAATAATTGAGATATCGGGATGTAATACACATGTTAGATTTAAGTAGAGAATTCGATCTCGTTCATATTACCACCGCGAGCACGCTTACAGCGATCGATTCTTTGGAGCTAATTTTCCAACACTCTTCCATATATCGCGTTCGATATTGTTCTTGAGCTCCTCTTACGTTGTTAACTTGTTGGTATAAACCAACGACTTAACGTAACCTCATAAAAAGGCGTTAAATCGCATCAGCAAGATGGCCATTTCGGACCATTTCTCGAGTATACACGATTACCGAACTTGCCCTGCAATAGATCAATTGTTTGACCAGCTGTATAGCATGTGGCACCATCTTTTTGGAACCACTTATTACTGATGTCAAGTCCATCCAATTCTGGTCAAATATAGTCTTCCAACATTGTACGATACCGAACTCCATTGCCGGAACATGGCGATCATTTTCATTGACGAAAAAATACCGTCCAATCACACCTCCGCCATTAAAGCCACACCACATGGTCACTTTTTGTGGATGGAATGGAGTCTCTTGAAGTCCATATGGGTTTGTTGCTGTCCAAGAATGCATATTCTCCTTATTGACAAAGCCATAAAGCAAGAATGAGCTTCATCGCTGAAGATGATTTTACGATGAAGTTCTTTTGCAAAGCCCAGTCGGAGAAATGTCGACGCTTCAAATGATCAAGAGGCATCAGTTCTTGAGTTAATTTGATCTTGTTAGTGTGTAGGCCAAGATCTTTATGCCACAATGTGGACTGAGAGATTCCCGATTCCTGTGATAGCGCGCTTGAATTTGCTTATTTTTTTAATGAATTTACTACAAGAAGTAGTTGAGTTAATCGAGCTCAATTCCGATATTGATGCAGTGTCTCCTGTCTCTAAAGCAGGGTGCCAACATAGCTAAACTAAGAATGATCGAGATTGATACTTAGGAAATGAACGATTTTGTCAGTACTTTGCATTTATGTTAGCATGCTTCATTGGTCCTAGATGCCTGGGTTTCCTCAATCTTTGGAATCGGTTTTTTTTTTAGCCCTATTAACTTGGCTACAATCTTTTGGGTATTCATTCGTCCGAAGCCGGAATATATGTATGCAATTCACATGTTTGGCAGTAGCCATAACGCCGTTCATTCTTCTAGATTCAAAAGTAGGCAAATAGTGTGACCGGTTACCAGTCTGTTTGCAGCCAAATTCCTTCCCCCGAGCACTGCCTGAAATCCCGAAAAATTCAAATCGAACTCTCCCCTATACCCTATTTTTTTTCTCTCTCATTGGTTTTAATTTTAAAAAATAGTTGCTCATACCATGTTTTTGGAACTAGAATTCCAATTGTAATTCGAAGTAAGAGTACCTATCTAATAATACAGCGAAAGTTCATTGACAAATTTATTGTTTATTTATTAAGTTAACTACAATATTTACAACCAGTTCGCTTTGAAACTTAAATCTGTTTGTAAAAAAAATAAAAAATTTAAAAAATTGGTAAAAAGTCTGAAAAATAAGAATCAAAAGGTATAACAAGCTCACCAATACATCGAGAAAATATGACGGTTTAATCGGTATCAATCACGACGGCTTAGATATCCTGGCGTTAGCTTACCTTGTGTCAATATTTTTATTTCAATTATATATTTAAGAAAAATTACAAACTAAAAGGCATAATAATTATCTTTTCCATCACTGGTTAAATTCCCAATGCATCCCCAATCTGAGCGGCAAAACTACTGTTGAGAAATCACACATACACCTACATCCAATCTACCAACAAGAAATTGCAGATTGCACCTGTGTAGCATCGACAAGCCAACTCTTGCTGTTGCTGGTGTGCTTTTTGCATTACTCAATGTTGGCTACTGCTGCTGCAGAAAGCTTTCGCTCACACTGCTCTCTCATCGAAACAGTTCAACAATTTAAGCAACGTTTTGCAGGCTTTTCTCAAAAGTTTATACCAAGTATCTACCATGCAAACGAACGAAAAAAAAAAAAAAAAACAGAAGAAATATTGTATCTCAACAAACACACCAGCTACCAGCGATGGAAGAAATAAAAAAAATTGCAAGTTTACGGGTTGTTGGCACTCTATGGTTCCCAACATTATGACAGTGTGTTTTGTATAATGTGCACTGAATGTAGTAACGTATAACGGCATTTTTCGTAAGTTTTTTTTCCGTGCGCTGTGCACTCTGCTCCTTTTGCGTATTCGTTCGGAAACAAAAAATGAAAGAAAAAAAAAAACCTTAAATAGAAAATAAAAGTTAAAATCAAAAGAAAATTGAAAAAGAAAGAAATGGCAAAAGAAAAAAACACATCACTAGTAACTGATATTCACCATTAAACTAAATGTGTTGCAACAGGAACAACAACAAGTTTATCATGCAACAACTACCAACAATCACCAAACCAAGATTGACTGGGATTGGGAGTCGCATCATCTAAACAACTCGACACGTCTTAACATTAGTGCAAAGTTCTGCAGTCAAAAAAAAAAAATGTTTTTGCATTTGATTCTGTTTAACAGTTTCTTTTACATCGCTATGTATTCGTCTAATCCTTTTTCTTACATTTTTCGAAAATGTATAGTGTGCGTGCTAAAAATACGGTTAAATTCAGAAGATTTTAAATTATACGAAAAGTGATTAAAAGTGTTTTACCTGCCACTACTTTTCATTAATTTTTTTTAAGCTCAAAGTGAAATATCCAAAATGAGGTACAAAAATTAAAAAGTTAACGTGATGTGTTCTTCAAACAGTTGGCTCTAATATTACTTCAAAAAGAGTGACAATGAATTTGGGCAAAAAGTGTTGCAAAAGGAAGTTTTGAAAAAAATAAAAATTAAAACCTTCCTTAACTGTCTGCGTACAGTGGAGTTTTACATTGATACGGAATTTATGTCAATTCTAACTGAAAAATCCGTCAACATTACGTCAAATAAAGTGTCACGGGAATCACAAATTATGCCTGGCCCAGCCGTGTGGTCGGGTATGTAAATATTTTATCTATTTTTTGTCATATACATATAAACCATTTGTCTTTCATAGTTAATTTGTTGATTTATGTAAATTTCTTGGGTATTTTAGTTAAGACACATTATTTTATTTTGTGTTTTCATTGTCAACTTCCGCCACTGGCAAAAAAAAAACATACATATGAAAAAGGTTCACAAAAAGTGAAAATATAGAGAAGAGGTTACATATGAACGAATTAAATTAAAGTTTAAGGTCTTCACAGCGTCAATGAACTTGAATACTGGGACATATATGCGGTTCGTAGTTCGTGGGTAAAAGAGCGGTGAATTTTTGTTTCGGGTTTTAAAATTATTTTCCACACACGGATTTCTTATCTGAAACATTAAAATGATGATTTTACTAATTTCATATGAAAGAAAAACATTAGTTCTTATAACAAATTCAGGATAGTTGAAAGGAAAATATATTTTATCCATTCAATCTTTCAACAGCCTTATTTATTGCAAGTTGTTAAACCATTATAAACAATTCCAAATGTCATCATCTAAGTACGGTAGTGGATCCCGGTGACTTGGGAACCAGGAATTCCTCATTTGATGTCCATTTCTCTGCGCATGATCGCCGCAATCTACAACTTAAAACTTTACTTACCTTTTTTGATCCAGAGATTTATTTATATTTTATTCAAAATCAATGAAAGAAATGAAGAATCCTAGTCAACGTTAAAATACGCACGAATTAAAAAATGTTAAACCACCAAGAATATCCATTTTACAAACAATGCTCATCATAACCTACATATCACCTTGTTCTCTTGAACTTAAAATTTTTGACAGCAAATTAAAAGTTCTTTTGGAACAAGCGATCCGGAAAAAGGCGATAACAGATTACAACTGAGACTTTTTACAGGGTACACACATTTCAACAAGTACGCACATAGAATAGACGAGTAAACACCTGCAAACAGCCTACAAAAACTGCAAGGAGGATGACTTGGAGCACTACCTCTGCCACTAGCCAGTCACTGAAAAACTACCTCAAAGAAAACTGGGGTCTATGGATTTGGATAGCAGACTTCCCGCAGCTAGACAGCAAAGAGCCTGTCAAAAAGCATTAGAAAATTATCCTGAATTTACATAAGAGCAATAGATATAGTAGTTTTTACCTGTTATCACCAATCCCATCCTCCCACTACATACAAGAATTTCCCCAGCAGTCGTTTGAGATGAATTAGAATGGTCCCAGCCGAGGCATAAGTAAAAAGCTACATATTTCTACATTGAATATGTTTCTAATGCAATTGTATTAAATCCGGTGGAACGTTTATAAAATAATGGAAGACTTACTGTTATAAAATACATTTAGGATTACTTTCAATTTTATATATATTTCTTTAGAGCTCAATAGATCAATATCCTACCGCAAATCAAATACAAAAATTACTTTGGCTTCACATTATGTATACAAATCCAGGATAATGTGGTCCTTTTATAAGCAATTCAATATAGAAATCGTACTGATATTATCGCTGTGGCGATCTGTAGAGATCCAAGTGGCAAAATTAATTAATATTTAAAAAAAAAAAGGATGATGTTAAAGTAATATAAACCGTGAACATAAAATTACCTACATTTATTAATGAATCCAACAATGTCTGGCAACGCTCGACTGGAATTGATAAACAAATCCACTGGACCCCTTCTGTTATTATGGGATTGGGACTGGTAATAGTTAATTAAACATTCGTACCTTAAATTGTTTAAGTCAAATGACTAGTGAGAAGTATGCCATACATAACGGCAATTCGTCAAGTCTCTAGCCGAAACCATTCCTTCGCTCGTCTGCAAGTGGGTTTTATGTCATTATCCTTCACTAATATTGACTCTAGCAGCATGTGGTGATCTGAATATGGAAGCATTATCTCTTGAGGTATTTTTAAGGAAATACATATTCATATGTGGATATATAATACATATAAGCATTTGTTTGTTGCACAAGGATATGCTGAAATCTTCAGCTTTTTTTTATATTTTGGCTTAATTTTCCTAAACTGAAAAATGGGATTATTGTGTAAAAAAATCCTACTGTGATTATCCAATAAAGATGTTTGCGTTATGAAAAGCTATAGCATTTTGATTTTAATTAATATTTTATTTTAAATACTTCTTTCAGTGGGTTCTCCGAATGTAAGTGTTTTATTTCGATGAACCCCAATATAGTTTATTGAGTCAACCCATGTCAGAGTAACATTAAATATAAGATTAATTTTTCTTAGGATAAAGTGAGATCCAATGTTTGAACTGTCAAACATAGTGATTTTTTCTTAAGTGGTACAGGTCTGTGTTTCCTCATTACTATAATTCGCAAGCATTTAAAACCAATATTTATTGGTATCTCCTTTGTCTCTACATTAATTTTCCTAATGCCCATGCTCTACTTTTGGAGTTGGAACGCAACCCAAATTGTGCGAACAGTAATACACATTACTGTCAACGTTCGAAGGTACATGGCAAGCTAGCAAGCTGGCAATTTGGTTATGGTAGGGAAGACAGAGGACATTCTTTTTTACAGAATTGGTACAAGAACTTAACCTTGGGGAATATTTCTCCTAGATGAATAAACATTGTTTATGTACGAGTAAGCCATAAAAATCTGTTTCCTTAGAATCTTTAGATCATTTTATTGAGACCAATGTGCCTTCACATAAATTTGGGACACCTGTGGTTATATAAATTTTTTTATTTTTATAATTCACTAGTGCCAAAGGGGTTATGAATACCGCACAGCGTTAGTGTTGGTGTAGTGATTTTGAAACTCAGGTGGAATTAGGTTTTAGTCTTTTTGCTCCGAGGGTTGTGTCCAGAATGACTGGGCAAAATTATTGGTACTGTTGCCATTGCTTATAATTCACAGTATTTCTTTCGAACATCTCGATGTCATTAGTACGATCAACACTTTCGGTGTTATGCCTATGCAGTAGAGTTGACGTTAGCATTTTTTTCACAGTTGATCGGCTTTGGTTTTTTTTTTGCATTGGGATTTGAACCTAGAACATTCAGCGTGACAAGCGATGATGTTACCATCTTTAATGCAACTTTTAGCTGTAAAGTACTGTATTGGACTTATAAAATGTACAGAACTACGATCTATCGTAAATTACATATACATCCATCTAATGGAGCGTAAGAGGTTTCTGACTTCAGTGTTTATCAGATCAGTTAGGTTTTTATAGTAGAATTCTCCAAAGTGAAGTTTTCTTTTGCAGAAGAGAGCTGGACAACTTTAGAGAAGGTTCCTCTTTGTCCACACAGCTTCTTTAAAAATGCATGAAATGTACATAAATGGACAGTGCTCCTTGATGATACCTGTTTTGGTGCTGTTTTGCAATCTGTTGAGCGAAATTTAATTATAAGAACATTTCAGAACCAGGTTTGACCAAATCTGTTGTATTGCTTAAAACGTTATAGCAATCGTCCACCTAAAATTTGTTCTCTTGATCGCATCCAACTTGCATTTAAGTTTGTATGTAGCGAGGGAAGGTATGACTAACATTTTATATTTCCTGGAAAAGAGTAGGTATCAGTTCAGTGTTATGCAAGGTTTACACTCAGACTACACTGAACTGTCCATCTAATTAGCTTATTAATAGCTCTGCGTAGGAGTTTTTTTTTAAAAAGTGTTAAGAAAAATAAAAAAAAAATCGTTTGTTGTAAATTTTAGTGTTTTTGCGCATTTTTTTAATAAGATGATAAGCTGTAGTACCTTTCTCGGACCTTTGCTACATAATGCGGCTTATATTGTGTTTAAGTTATATTAAGTGTTTAAGTGATCATTTTTTCTCATTTTTACAGTCAATGATAAAAATACGTTGCTTTGTCGTTTCTTAGGTACGTTCCCAAAAGTCGTTTTCTCTTTTTGCGTGGAGTTTCTTTAAAAAAAAAAATGTTTTCTGTATTTTTGACCAAATATGCTATCAAAATTCTATAACACCAAAATCAATTCGATTTAAGGGATTTCGAATAACCTTTAAGTTATTTAGATAGGCTATTTATTTCATAAAAACAAAATACAAATACATCGGTTCAATTTCTTAGTAAGTTTTTGTTTTGGTTTGGCTGAAGGCAGTCTACCAGACTGACATTTATAAATATGAGAATAATATTTATACCTTTTGTTAAAGTTTATTAGAAGTATATAATCCCAACCTTTGTCGCCGTTGAGTATGCTTATCGCTTCCTCCAACTCGAATGTAAGTGCTCCAAAGATATTTATGTGGAATTCCTTAAGAATGGGACATACCGCTAGAAAATGAAAAACATCCCCACGAACTTTCTGGTTGCATTTATTACACAGGATAGGAAGGTCTGGGTGGTGCGGGATATAGTTAAGGGGTAAGAGTTGCCTTCTTATTTTTAAAAAAAAGCTCATCATGTCGCTGGATTTGCCAATTAAAAAATACGTTCTATCGCGCAAATAGCTGTTCAGCCTGCTGTGGTACAATCTGTGCTGCGATGCTTGAGTTTGACCAGTTTTCTCCAGTAACTGAATTACCTTTTATATTTACATTTTTGTGTCAAAAATGGACAAAAGAGTAAAAAAAATCAAAATTAGAATTTTCGAGTTCGAGTTAGAGCAATTCGACTGATTTGACCCACAAGAATATTGTAGGTACCTTTGATATTATAACGACTAATTGAAAAGTACAAACTAAAGGAAAATGAAATGCATATTTAGTATCAACAGATTTGTTTTAAATAAATATCTCATGCACTATATGTAAATATATGTATGTATTTTTAAAAATTAATAAAAAAAAAAGTCATCAAACATTTGTTTGCATCTTAATGAAACACAGCTATTTTATTGCACGCCACTGTACCTACAATATTTCTAACAAAAATATATTCAAGAAAATTAATTTAAAAAAAACATTTCCGCCTAAAATATTTCTTCCGCTAAGAGACACAAAAGCTTTTCCTTACCCACCCATTCAACGATTTCCCTCTCTGTCAGCCACTTTTCAAACAAGCGCTTTTGTGAGTTCAATAAACTGACTAACCCAATCCATCGAAATTCACTACGAAAGTGTAATCTATACCGATGAAAGCAAAAGGGATTTTTACTTAGCGTCATCGTCGTCATTAGCCAACCAATCTGAGTCGCCTCTGTCGCGCTGTCTGTAGCACAAAAGCCAACCAAGCATTGAAAAAAACCAGTTCAATTCAGCTCTAGGTGCTAAACTCTCCATTGAACTTTTGGTTTCATTTTATGATTTGCCAATGACCAATCGTCTTCTCTTTATAGCTGCCACCATAGTTGTGCATTAGGGCCAACAAACCTGTTTTAATTTCATTGATGTGTTTGAATTGTAATGTAATATGGTGCAAAAACCAAGTTATGTTAACCTGTTCACCGTTCAATTAACAGTTTATTTCACTTCCTCTTTAATATCGCAATGTTCCCATCGTCATCATCACTCTATTACCATCATCCACGTCAGAAAAGTAAAAGAAAGGGGTACAAATCTACCAACCTAACATTTACGACATATAAAAGCAAAAAAAAAAAAAACAGAAAAAAAAGCAACAACAAAACAGAAAATCGCAACAAATGCAAGTGAAAGTTCTGCTTTTGCACAAAAAAAAAAGGCGGAAAACAAATGTGCAACAACTACTTTAATCCGAAAGGCATTTGGGATTGCTTCCTACAAAAAAAAAATAAAAAAATTAAATAAAGTATCTTTAACTATCCGTGTGCATCTAAGCAAATGTTCCATAGAGTATATATGCCAAATCCATGTCCATACACATAATAAATACATGAGGAAGAGAAAAACTTTCTCCCTACTTACACCAGCCAGCGTACTACGGTATACGGCCGTTCAGCTCAGCTACAGATACTGGATACCTACATATACTAATGCGGCAAATAAAAGTGAAATGTACCACCACACGCACTATATTCTCATATCCACACCGAAGTGTATTAAATATTCCCGGCATATACTGTGTATGCATCATGCTGTCATGCTACTGTTGCTGAGCTTTTGCTTTCTGCTTGGGTGAACGTTATTCTAATTTCTAGTGGTTTGCTTAGAGGAATAAGTTAAACTATACATCTTATGTAATGTACAACTGTGTAATTTTACAGGTAGCCATTAATACACGTTATTTATAGATATGTAAACATGTTGAGATACATTTCGTGCATGCGGTTTTAATCTCTTGTCGGTGGTGTGAGATTTCATTTTTATTGATCTACGATTGATACAACATGCATTTTTATTGTACACATATTATGTTTGTATGTGAGAAGTTTCGATGAAAGTATTCTGATAGTTAAATTGTAGCTGGTGCATGTCCAAATGGGATTCTTAATTTATAGGCAGAGAACCCGCTCCAAATGTACGGCAAGACATAGGAGTAAAGTTTTTTTCATTGAGAGAGAGAAAAAGAACCCCCTGGGCTCCACTTATTAAAAGAAGTTTCGCCACAAAATGAAAAAAGCGACAGCAGCACTCTATACCTGAAAAAAAAAACATAGGTAAAAAGTGGCGCTTACAACCCCGTATAGCTTCCTACCTGACTGAGAGCCCTATACTTACGTAAGGCGTAATCGTCGGGTGAACCGCTTTGAATAAAGTCCATAGGTTTGAGTATTATCAGTGTACTGAGAACAACACCTACCGACGCTTGGAAATGTTCCTTTATCTTATCCCTCTAGACATCTATGGTGAAAACAAATGGCAGCTGGTGCAGCTATTAGACCTCGAGCTACCTCACAAAGGATCAGTAGACACATTGGACGTGCCTCAATTCTGAACCAATTCACTAACAGAATTTTCCAAAAACACACACTACACCACCCCAAGGTATTATTTTAAGAGTCGCTTCAAAGTTGCGATCTCCACGACATACATCGGGATGTTGGAAAAAAGTACTGTGAATTATAAGCAATGGCACCAGTATCAATAATTCTCCCCAGTCATTCTGGACACCACCCTCGGAGCAAAAAGACTAAAACCGAATATCACCTGAGTTTCAAAATCACTACGCTGACACTAGCACTTTGTGAATAGCATCATAAGGGTATTCATTAGCCCTTTAGCGCTAGTGAATTATATAAAAAAGGGGATCTCTGGGAAAATTCAAAAACACTTACAAAAGAATTATTAAAAGTGGTGTTTTATCCGATAATTTAAACCTCAATCTCTCTTTTCGTTTTCAAAAGAATAATAGAGTTTTCCAGGGGGCGATCATGGCGACAAAAGAAGCCATATCTTGACTGAAGTGGAATGTTATACCTATTCGAGATGTTACCATTTTCACAAATAGTCAAGCCAACATCAAAAATAGTTCTTGATGACCGCTTGTCGCTCCTGGAGATGGCAGAGCAATTTCTCTGCTAGACTTTTTCGAATCACTACTGGCGTCACCACAGGACATTGGTTTATAGGTAGACACGCTTCTGGACTGGGTCTTCCTATAAATGATTTCTGCAGAGGCTGGAGGAATGAAGAAGTGGATGCATTAATTCTCCATCTTCTCTGTCTAACGCTCTCTTTTCAAATACAGAACCACCTCGGTACCTCAGTTTGTTTTATCAAAAGCCTCGATTGGTCCAATGAATAGGTGGAGGAGTTCCTTCAAGATCTGCTACTGGTCTAAGTGCGTTGGCATTATAAACTGATAACCTCACTAACCTAATTTATCCCCACAAAATAGGGGGAGTATGTATCGGATTGTTTCGGATTGTATTACACTTCTAGACTTCAGAACCGAAATTTATAATCATGATAAGCTCTGAAGCGAACCTGTTGAGTTTCACAACGTGTTTATGACTCTGATGAAGCCTGCCTACAGCAGAATAGGGCTACGTATAAAGTATAAAATAATAGGAACACCCACTGAAGAGTACAGGAGTACAGAATGTATAAAAAGATAATCCTACTAATATTATAAAAGTGAAACGTTGTCCGTTTGTTTGTTTGTTCGTCTGTAACACGAAAACTACGGAACAAATATACTTCAAATTTTGCAAACAGAGTGGCTGTGCCTCGGGTCACAGTATAGGCTACTTTTTGTTATGAAAGTGTAACTTCGCAAATTATAGGTGGCCGAAGCCGCGGGTATAAGCTAGTCCAGTATAAAAATAAGAAAACCAAAACTATACTCCAATGACTTGGTGTGCAATCTCCTCTTTGTGATGTGCCAGACAAAACGTAGAATTTACTGACTACCAAGAGCCAATAAACATGATGTAGCTGGAAGGTTCTCCATTAAATGAAGTCTAAGATTATCTGGGCTCGATGCAGATGTAGACCACCGCAATTGTCGTGGTTATTAATACCTACAGCATTTTTTACGCAAGATCCTACCCAATGTCCTACACAATTGGCTTTCGTCGCAGCATGATTTGGGCAAAGAGATGCGCTGCTACGCAACTAGAGCAGGAAGTGAATAAAACAAATCTGTCCATTGTCTGAGACACCTGATATCGCTAACATGATACATTCCCAACAAGTTGAACAAAACAACACTGCCAAGAGCTCCAACTTCGGAAGTTTAAGAAAAAATTTAAAATTACCTTGTTATGGAGATCAAAACCTATGAATCTTGGCAAAATGTACGTCGAAAATTTCAGAGTTTCAGTTAAATACAAGCTCGAATATATCAATAAGGTATTTGTTACTCTTGCTGCTTTGGACATATGTATTGAAATCGATGTCGAGAACAAAACAGAAACCAAACAAACAATTATTCTTTTCACTTTTAAGTGATACCGCCAGGTCAAAACCCCTTAAATTCGACGTACTTTTCAAAGTAGGTCTCTTCCTGGTTTGAAAAACCACCAATTGAGTAACCGTCAATTCGCAGTGGTTTAACAGAATAACCACACATTTCTACTTTACGTTCACCACCGCCATAGTCCCTACCAAAGAAGTAAAAAAAAAAAAAAGTCTCCACCCTTCACCTTAGCAACATGGTTTTTGTTGCCAACGATCGCCATAGCTTCTTCCTACTCCCACCAAAAGCCACATGGTAAGTGTATAGATACAATTGCTTAGATACAACATAGTTGGGGGAAAGCTTTTGCATGCCTGTATAGAAGTAATGATTTTTTTTGGCTTGGTGACTTGGTAGTGGTATAGTTTTTCACTCACACATCCAGTACACCGCGGTCGTTCGCTCTATCAATTGAATAACTGTGTCAACTTGTACATATGTATATGAAGACAACTGCTAGCAATAGCAATAGATTGAAGTTTTTATTTTTATTTTTTATTTTGCTTTTGTCTTTCGGTGTTTCTCTTTTATTTGTGCTTCGCTTTCGTTACGGGTAAATATGAAAAAAAAAAAAAAATGAAAGAAAATATAGGAAGTGAAGTATTATGCAGTTGGCTGTCGTTGTTGGTTGCCTATTAAATGGTAGCGCGGGTAAATATTATGCCGCGCGGTTATTTTTCTATGTTGCTAGCTTTTCCTCATTTCTCCGGTGCGGCTGGTTGGTTAGCTATCTCTCGATGGGGACAGAAAATGAGTGTATGGACTTGTGTGTATCTGCAACACAGAAACTAAGCCAAAGAAATGTGCATACGGAGTTACAGATACAAATGTATCTATGGAAAATTGTATAATTTTTCGGGATGGTTTTTTTTTTACGTTTGTTTTAGTTTACTTTTTCGTTGTTTGTATTGTTTTTTTTTTTGTTGTTTCTTCGTTCGTTTTTAATCGAACTATGAAACTTCATTGAATTCCGCAAGGGGGTACAAAACAGAGACAGGGAATATCCAGCCAGTCAGCCAAACAGCCAGCCAGACCAGGCGAAATCATAGCGCGGCGCAAAGTTAGTTTAGTTCATAGAAATACCACAGAAGACACACAGAGAGTGAGAGAGTGAGTGACTTGTTGTGTGTGCTTTCTTCTGTGCACATTATGTACTCCTTTCATTTCACTTTATTCCGTTCGTATGTACGCACGTTGGGCGCGGAATAAACTAACAGTTTTCCTTTCATTTAAAAATTCAATTTTTTAACTAAGAAATCCAAAAAATAGAAAAAAAAAACAAAAATATACATCTTTAGCTTTCGTTCAAAAATGTTTGCAAAGAACTTAGCGTATATGTTGCATAACATTTATGTACCGTTTTATTTTTTTTATTTAGTGTAAATTGTGGCTATTCTTGAGATTTACTTTCATTTAAGATACTTCAAGTGAATAGAATAGTGAATGAGTGATTTTAGTGGTTCTGATTCAAATCAAATATCCAACTGTGAATTCGTCAAAAGAGAGTGGATTTCCTGTTCCTGCCTCGAAAGAAATTTGACACACGGAAGAATAATGTTGACGTTCGAATTAAAAGCGAACAGAACAGTGTTACTTCCTGTCATCGTTTTCGAATTCTGAATTCTGAATGTGTAAAAAGTGCTGCCAAATTTGTGTGAATTGTTTTTTGTTAAATCTACTTCATTTAATTGCGTATTAATTAAATGTCAAATTATTGTTTATTATTGACAGCATCGATGCATACTTAATTTCTTAAGTAACTGCAATAAAAGAAAGTGCGTCTATAGTGATTAATAATTTTTGACTAAAAGTGCATTCAATTACAACAATTAAAACGAAACCAAGTATCTACGACTGATCTTATTATAATATTCCGTCCTAACGAAAAGACTTAATGAAAAGTGACTTAAAAACAAAAATGTGTTCAAATAAAAATGTCTGCATTTCTGCTTCTTTCGCATTAATCCTTGTGCATTAACTATACAAGGAGAACAAACAAATTAAAAGACTGATTGCATTTTTTTTCTATTGTTTTTTTTTATATATATCTCGCGAGTGTGAATCAATTAGTTCAACATAATTTGTCACTTTGAAAATCAAACAAAATCGAAATAAATTCTCTCAAATGTCAGCCAATCAATTGGCCGATAAACATAAGAATCCATCGGAAATCGTAGGATTAAATACGACTTCAACTACATCTAGCAACGAGCCAACTACTGATGACAATGATGCACCACACCAACAAAAATATAATGATCAACAAGCAACTGATGAAAATACTCATTCGTCAAAAACCAATGGAACAAATAGTATAAATTTTACACATAATTGTAACAATTCTGATTTATACTATTCGACATCTACCGATAGAAATTCAAATATTTACCAAAATTCATCTGAATGTGAATTGGCATCAGCAACGTCAATAATAAAAAGTCCATTAAATAAAACATTACTCAAGAAATGTAATAATAGTGAGACAAAGCTAATTAATAAATGCACACAATGCAATAACAATAATAATATACACTATAATAATTTTAATTGTTATTATAGGAAAAAATCGCGTATGCCCATATGCCGTTAGTATAAATTTATTTATTTTAATATTTCTGAATTTCAAATACATACATAATTAGTGCATTGGCAATAAATAATACAGACCCTAGTGCAAAAAAATAATTAAATTAATTGGCAAAACAATTCGGACTTACCTAATCAAAATTTGAAAAATTGGAAAAATCAAATTCGGCACAAACATACAAAATTTTCAAAATTTTATACAAATTGAACAAAATTTTGAATTAAAATCATGACTTCCATAGGTAATTTATGAAAATAATTATGACATGATAGATGATTGCAAATGATTTTATTATTATTTTATTTAATTCATTTAAGAACTTTTTTTCATGAACTTTTGCGAAAATGAGAAAGTTAACAAAAAAGAGTCTTTGTCTGTATTTTAAGATTGATCCGATAAGACATTAACCTGTTGGAAAAGGAATATTTTATTTGGGTCCTGCCTGATGAACTATTCGACTTTTTATTTCGATCATAACCGGGTTCTATCTCAAATTCTTGAATGCAAACTATCTTTCATTACGCCCTGACATAACCTCTCAGCGAGAGTATAAATTGTTATGAAAAAACTTCTCAATCGGCCGTTCGGAGTCGGCGATTAAAACTGAAGGTCCTATCCAATCCTAGAAAAAATATAGCACGCACAACAGTATTGCTTGCGAGAAGCTAGGCCGTGACATGCCGCACCAAAATGTCTACTAGAACCATAAAACAGGAAATGATAAGTTTTTGGAAAAGACGTTCTGGATATTGATAAAGGCAAATAAGGAGTATTTCACATTCAAAATTGTACGTTATGTTCGAAAAATGCAAAAGGCTCTAGAATTTCTTCCGGGTATTGCCATTTGGAGTCGGCAAGTAAAACTGTAGGTCCCTTCCATACAGCGCCTTCATTTTACGAAAAAATCTAGCGTGTCAAATACACGTGCTATTTAATCCACTCCTATGAGCTGATAGTTTTCGTGAAAACGTTTTAAAGATTATTGAATGTTTTCACTGGTTAACATGGTAAATTTTCCAATTTTATCCCCTTCTTGTGGGGAAAAAGGGGGAAATTTGGAAAAATCGTTAATTGTTGGTTATGTATGAGGTAAACCAGCCTGCACAACGAATTTCAGTCTTCTAGCCATACTGTATGTATCATTTAGGTTTTGATTACACATCGGTCCTATTTCTGTTTGACGAATTTCTGGAGGGCTTAGGAGTTTAAAATTTGACACAATGATAGTCCATAGGATGTTACTAAGAGGCCATGACCGAAAAATCTAAATTTTGATTAGCCATATTTCAGTAACATTTAGACTTTTTTTTATTGCTGTTGTACCTCTTTTTTTGGTGGAATTAAAAGGAAATTTGGAAAATTTGTAATTTGTCGGTTATACCTGATTTGAGGTCCACCTGCATACTTAATTTCAAGTTCGATGCAGTACTAGAAGTGCTCGAAAACATTTTTTTTAAAACTTTTTAATTGAATGCCCTGCATATACGATTTCCTGTTAAAAATAATGTGGTAGCTCCAAAAATAGTTGTTTAGTTTTTCTGTTGAGAACATTTTGATGCTTTATTTTTATATACATATCTGAAACTTATAGTTGCAGGACAACTAAAAAAAAGTTTTCCTGAATTAAGGTTAATAAATAGTTCTTTTGCCTTAATATCATTTTATAGGGTGGACCATCTGCTGGTTTCTTTTTAAAAAGGCTATAAAAAACACAGTTCAATATTTTTCAAAGATTGTTGCTTTATGGAAAAGAGTAAGCGTTTCGATTAATTATGGAATATTATTTAATTCAAATGACTGCCTCTGCTTGCTTGACCGTAGAACATCCTGTCAACCCAATTTTCAATACACGAATAGCTTGACCAATATTGTCCTTGAGTGCCTGAATCTGCTCTGGATTAATGGCAAAGCCATCCCACAAATCGATCCATTTCGTATCGCGAAAATATAATAGGGACTAAGTTTCGTTCAATTTTTGAGCGCATAAGAGCTGTCAGTGCCAAAATAACAAATGATTCAAAAAGAACCCAACAGATGGCCCACCCTACATAATACATCTCCAATAAGTGGACATCTCTCTTAACTGGATAGATTTATTTGAACAAAATTTGTTAAATCATTTTCAAAGTAATTTGCATTCTCATAGACGAAAGCTCCCATAAATGGACGCGGACACTATATTTTTGTACATTTTACAACATACAACATATCTCTCATAAACGGAGGCAAAGCTTTTATGAGCGGACAGAGTTTGAATAACATCATTGGTTTTCCATTTAAATAAATGCGGTGCTTCCTCATTTTATACTCTTACTGTATTATGCATATGTAGCTGTGTACTTATTCATTATTTTATTTGCAATGCCTACACAGTTTCATAATTTTGATTCTTTAGCCGGACCCACAATGGCACAAAAAACTTATGACCGTTGGTGTCCGCTTATGGGAGCTTTCACTGTGTTTAGAGCTATCATACACATTTTTCCCAAACACAGAAAAATTGAAAAAAATGTTTGCTTATGTCTCATTTTCATCTCCCAAACACACACAACAGTTCTAGGAAACAGTAGCTTTTATGCAGTTTCAAAAGCTTTTAATATGAAAAAAAAAAATGTGTAACTTTAAACATGTTTTAATGAAATAAATTCATAAATAAAATCAAGTCACTTTAAAAAGAATATCCGCAAGAAAAACTTTTAAAGCCAGTGGATCTGCTTATCTTTAACAACAAGTAAATACATACATACATACATATCTATATAACAAAAATTCAAAAAAATAAATTTAGCTTCACACTAAGCTCTAAGCTCTTTATAGTGTACAAAATTAGGTCAATTAATTTCCTTATCTTGTCAAATTTATATTATCTTTTTATTTTTAATCACATCGTCTAAATGTGTAACCACCATCCATATAAAAGAAACCGAAAAGCAAAATGCATTTTCTAATTCCCGTCAAAAAAAAGCATATCTCCTTCCTAATGTTGCATCATAATGGTGATAACAAAACTGGTGTTCCATTTCCACTAGCATAGGTCATTGCCTCACTTAACCGACTCATGTACTTACATATGTATGTACATTACTCCGCTACATTTAATTAGACTGCGGTTTCATCTCAGACGCTTAGTATCTAGAACTTTTCAATTTTACGATCAAGTTCGATTTTTCACCCCGAAAAGTGGAATTTTTTTTCAAAACAAAATTAACCCAATCATCGTCATGTATACATACATACATACTCAAATCATACATATATACTATATATCAAGTGTTTGAAGTAATAAAAGCTAATAAATATATCGCCTATCATTGTTTAGAATAATCTTGCGCTTGATAATGAAAATAGGTCAAATTGGAAATAGAAAAAAAAAAAGTATCTACACACGCATATGGTGTAGCGCTTGTATTGTACCCCCGCATGTTTACCCCAATATGTTGGCAGACGTACGATATGAATATTTTTTTGAATAGTGCGTCTATTTTGTGCATATGTATGTATCTATATAAGTTTGGATGCATTTCTAGTGTTGTGTTTTCAACGATCAGTCAAACATACATACATAAATGTTCATATACATACGTATAGAGGCATTTGAGGAGGTGGTACTCCCCTAGGTATGTATGTGATGTTATTGTCATGTGCTAATTTGCTGCCGTCTGGTATCGTTATAACAATTTAGTTGTGCGTAGGTGAATAACCATATAGAGAAATTAGTTGAAAGGAACATTAAAAAAAATTTATCGTTGTAAGGTATTGCAACATAACTATCTGCTTATGTATATTGCTGTCCTTTCCTTAAACTGTAAGTACTTTTAAGAAATATGAACGTAAGTAAAGAGTTAAAACTTGTACGCTTTGGAAGAAAAGCTTTAAAACTGATATTTTTATGTCTAATGTACATACATACGTATGTATTTTTTTGATACGCCTTGGAGGTAGGAATCTAAAAGAGATATAAATAGCCCAAGCTATTGCTGTGCACGATTCACAGGCCGGTTAAACGGACAGCCAGTATGTGCTTATGTACTTAACTACACTCACCCCACTCCCGGGGTTTCGACCACTCTCCCCGTGAAACTCTCGTTGGGTACTATCTCGCAGGGCTATATTCTTTTGCGCGCACTTTTGTGTTCCTAGGCGTTCGACACTTTCTGTTCCGATTATTTGGGTTACGATAGCTCTATAGGCTTCTAAGATCGATGAGTTGGATGTTTCAGTTTTCATCATTCTGTAATGTATGACGTTTTCGGGATCACTTCCAAAATCACTTCCAAAATTGGCACCGTAGGGCAATGTTCTCATGAAAAAATACGTTTTCTGCGTTTTCAAAATATGTTTGCAATGTTTGAAGACCCCAAGTCCCATCAAAACCTGAGTCAGATAAAATTCGTTTCGCCTCATCCATACATCAATTAGTGGTAGCAGCCATATTCTCTTTAAGGATTCGTCTCATTGTTGTTGCCAAGTTGCGATACTGCCACTCCATTCATATTTTCTTTTTTCGTTATCTACTCGGCCATTTTGGACTCACTTGCTTTTTAGTTTTTTCATTTCTTCAAGTAGTATGTCGACGGTACGACTTCGAAACGCACTGAAAACCCTTAGTGCCCTAAGACGATGGACGCATTTAACTCCACGACTTAACTTTTCCGGCACGTGACCATATTTCTGCTGCTAACATATGTATGTGTGTATGGAACTGGCAGCTCCTATAAAACAAAGTCATTTACTCTGTTCTTCACCTTCGTTATTAGGCATTAATAACCTTGGACAATTTTTTGCATGCTTGCTCAAGATGGTTTTTTGAAACTTAGACAAGCATGAATAATCACTTCAAAATACCTAAGTTAACGGTGGAGAAACCACTTAGTGCCCTCCGACTCTAATCATTAGCCGTGTTTTTTTTTTGGGAGCTGTATAGCCAGTCCAGTAAAATTTTACACATAAAGCAATAACAACACACCAAGTGGCGATAACTTTCCCAGTAGCAGCAAGTGAGGATAGAACTAAATAAGTTCACCACCAGAGCGCGAAAAATCTCATAAATTAGCTTTTAGCCGATCATATTTGTTGCTTTTCTTCGGTTTTGACATTTAAAAACTGTCAAATCAAGACACAAAATTCGAGCCTCAGTGCGGCTGCTACTGAGTATGAATCGTGTTTTTGACCGAAGTGAGTATAGTTCTCAAAAAAACACCGCTATTGTCGTTTCGTGAACTTTTCTACTTGTACGAGGTTAGGTACGTGGGCTGGTGAGAAGAAGCTACCTCTATAGAGCCATTGTGATACCCATAGGAGGAAATCTTACCATACCCGTATAAAAGGTATAAAACTGTTTAGCCGTATTTGTGGTACAAACCATCCTTTGGTTTTGATGACATTGTTTAGGTCGTTCACCGGTTTGTCGGATGGTTCCTCGAGATCCCGAAAGTGACGTCCGAGGAATTAAGGTCTTAAGTGGTAAGGGCCAGGGCAGTGACGGCAACCCCTATACAGGTCTTCCGTAACACGAAGATATTTCATATGGCACCGCAGAGTGTTATGCCCCGTAATCACACTTATAAGGGTGGAAATGGAAAGGGATTTTCTGTCTCTTTGTATAATTCTATCGATCCTGGCTTTATCAAATATGGATCATTACTTCCTTATGATGACACAAGTGTCTAGAAAGGACCATCTGTTGTTTGCCTCTCTGTGAGCTTTATTCGCTGCTTCGAGCTTCAATGCGAAAGGCGGGATGTCCACCGAGGGGTTGGCTTGTTCCAGACCTAATGCCGAACTCCTTCTTGCTAATTCGTTAGCATTTTCGTTCCCTGGTATGCCCTCGTATCGAGGAACCCAACAGAGCATAACCATGGGCTGCGTTTCACGAACCCCAAGCTCTTCTTGACAGCACTTCACAAGCTTCGATTTTATTTCTTTAGCAGAAATGGCTTTTACATTTGAAAAAGTTTATATCATTATGCGGAATCGCCTTTATCGCAGTCTCACGGGCAGCTGTTGTCATTGCTAAGACCTACGCTTGGAAAAAACACTGCTAAAGTTCAGGGTGGGGGGATAGATTTGCTTATTCCCAGCGGTTCGGAAAAGATTTCTGCGCCTATGCTAATGTTCAATTTACATTTGTCGGTGTAGACGGCTATGGATTGCAACTTGTACTAAGTACCGCTTTAGTTTTATGAGAGCACTGTCTCACTTGCCTCAATATCCTTATTTTTAGTTCTCGTACATATGTATAACCTAAGGTTACTTTAGCTAGCTTACCCAAGTCTATTGTGATTGAGTGCTTAATTGTAATTTATTGTAGCTTCTGGGGTGTTGAGTATCCAGAGGTATGACGAAATCACTACTTTTATTCTGACTTAACTATTACCTTGTTAACTGTCCTTCAATTTTTAAGTTTTATATCTTTTCCCATTCAACGTTCAATAAACAATTTCATTCGAATATTCCTTGCCATCCCATAAGCTGCATCCAAGAACACCCCTTTTTACCAACTAGAAAAATCATTAAAATGAGTAAATATAAACAAAAAGCATTTATATCATCGCCCAGAGAAATCTATGCCAAAACCGTCAATCATGGCATGCATGTACTTTACCTAACCATCAACACGCCTCCATACCCCCTATAATCACCTCCCTTGCCTAGAATAAAACACACTATGCCAAGAACATTTGAATTATAATATTCCGCTTTTAAATCTTCGTTCACACAAAACGTGCCCCTTAGTCGATTTATGCTGCCGCATGCAATTTTCTTATTCACCGCGATAAGCTTTATTTTTGCATTGCTCTGACCTACACTAACATTTTTCCGATTAATACACACATAATAGAGTGAGAGAAGGAAAAAAAAACACGTTTAATAATATAACGTAGACTTTTTTGTTCTGTCATAGGCTAGCTAGCAGTCAGTGCAAATTAAGCGATGAATCCGTTCGATGGACTACTCCGCGTGCTTCAAATGGGAAAAACACCTAGACTTGCCAGACGATGAAAAGCTTCTAAAAGCTTTGATTTTCCACCCTTCCATCTTTGGCGGTTGGAATGCACAAATGCTAAATGTTTTCATGAAACTACCCTACCCTAACTTTATTGTGATTATGAGAAGTGGCGATGACGGCAGCGGGGTGAGGTGTACCTCGTTTACAAGTGTACGTGTATAGGGGTAATTGTGCTCATTTTTCAAAGAACCTAGTCAGACGTGGTAGAAGTGCACTGAATGCCAAAAGTTTTCGGTCAGCAAATTTTTATATGTCAAAAGGTATTGGTTAATTTTTATTTTTTTTTTGCTTGTTATGCTATGAAGAAAGTTCCAGATATAGTACATAGTTCGATATGGGGCATTAATTGTTGTTGTAATTGAGTTTTGTCTAATAAATTATTGAATAAGTCAACTATAAAATATGCTGAGTATTTTGTTTACATTGGGGACTCGTATGGATTTCTGCATTTAGCACTTTTTACTTTTAGATTAATAGGACATCGTAAATTATTTCTTTGTTCGTTTAACTATAATCGAACTTATTTATTTTTGCTTTCAGCTGCATAGTATTTTCCTAATAACAGTTTTGTGACACGAAATTTAAACCATAATTCTTATATTAGTATCTTAAAAGACGAAGTGGTACATACTTGTAATTTAATGGCAGAAAAGCACCTAATTTTACATATACAATAGCTGAACAGAATTTCTGTAGTCAGTTCAGATATAGAACTCTAAACTCTAAACTAAAGGTACTTAATTAAACCTATGAATATACGAAGTGAGTTCGGTAGGTAAGGTTAGGTTAGGTTGAAGTGGCTACCAGATATTGCCAGCACACTTAGACCAGTGATAGGTCCATTGTGATACCACATTGACCTGAAAAGATATCCATACCTACTCGTTAAATCAATTGGAGCTTTTTATGAAGCGAAGGAGGTGTCTGATATCCGTGTTTATCAGATTGCTTAAGTCGTTAAAGTAGAATACCCCTAATTGGAGCCTTCTTTTACAGGAGAGAGCTGAACAGTTACAGAGACGGTGAGGAATCGTTTCCTCCTCCTCTTCGTCCATGCAACTTCTACAGAAATCGTTTGAATGGACGCCAAGCCTTGTTGCATGCGTGCCTATTAGACAGTGTCCCGTGATGACACCTATTACGGATCTGATATGCGATCTGTTGAGAAAAATTAAATTCTTATAGCGTTTCAGATCCAGTCGTGGCCAAATCCGCTTTGTCGCTAGACATGTTATACCATTCGTCCACCTAAAATTTTGTTCCTCGATAGCATCCAGCTTAAGCTTGAGTTTACATGTAGCGATCGGTATACCCAGGGTGTCTCTTTCTGTAAGCACGAGTACGGTTGTTCCATATCTGGTGAGTTCATCAAGCTTGCAGTTCCCTGGAATATCTCTATGCCCCAGCACCCAACAAAGGTGAATACTGAACTACTCCGCCATCTCTATAAGAGATGATCGGCAATCTAGAGCTACTAGTGAATTTGAGGAGACTGATTCCAGAGACCTGATCGCTGCTTGACTATATGAAAAGATACGTACATATATCTGTGGAAGATATCAGGTTTTTCATCAGCCAAGATAAGACCTCTTTGATCGGCAATATTTCCACCTGCAACATGCTACAATGATTTGGAAGAAGGAAAGAGATTAAGCCTATCACAGAAAACACCACCACCTACACCCTTTTTGGTTTTAAATCCATCGGTGTAAAAGTGGATCGAACTGTCCTGTAGAAATGTGACCTGGAGTGAATGGTAGTAAGGAAGTTTTTATTGAAATCCAGGTTGGGGGCGTGACCAAAATCTTTGGTAGATCACTGTGAGGCGAAAAGCCGAGTTAGCAGCCATTTGTCTGCCAAATATGTCAAGGGGTGTCAGATGTAATAAAATGTCCAGTGCTGCGGAGGGTGTCGTACGAAGAGCCTCGCTTATGCACAAACATGCTGATCGCTGAACCTTACTTAGATGATCACGCTCTATGGCCTTATCTAAGCCATACACGAGTATCGGTTATATGACCGAGATGTAGAGCTTGTGAGTTATTCGAGATTTAAAAAGTGCTTATGTAGTTTTTCTAATTATTTCCAGCGTGCGATGTTTAAGGACAATTGATAAGCAAGGAGTCTTTGCAAAAAAGAAATCTACTCTACAACACAAACTTATAAAGCTGTAATTCTTTTGACTTGAACTTAAAGTGGATTTGTGGGGTTATTTCAAGTAGAAAAGCGAACGGACAGAAAGTTCACACTCACTACACTATGGTTACGGACAGGAAGCTGTCTGATATCTTAAACGGACCCACACCCTCTGTTTTACCAATTTAATTCTTAAATAGGTCTCCTCAAACAAGGAAAAGCTCATTCTTATCCACAAAAATAATGTGCCATGTGTATGTAGGATTATTAGTATCCATAGAGTCAAGCAAACTCTGCTATAGAATGGGGTGAAGGAGACAGTACAGCCACTGATAGTCCTCCTCATTCATTTCATCTACTTGATTTCTACAAGCATAAAAGGGGGGTCTTGCGTGACACTATCAACATCAACACTGGCCGTCATCAGCGTCATGCACATGTATGTATGCATGTTCATAAATGTATATGTTGTTTTTTTGTTGTCGAATGGATACGAAATAAATAGGTTAAAAGTTGCCATAGGTCAGGTTTTGCTTCCTGCTTGTCATCTTGTGTTTTCAGTTTTACTATGAAGGGGTAGTTTCTACAAATTTGTTTTGTTGTGTGTGTGTGTGGACTGTGCAGGCATGTGCTCCATATAATTGAGTATTGCAATCTTTTTTAAAGAGTGCTGTAGGATTATCTTTTAATTTTGCTGTTTCTATTGTTCAAATAGGTGTTCTGCGTTGGTTTCGATATATTTCAATAATCAAGGATTTCAACCCTCTTATAATTAGGCATTTTAATGGAATCCAATCTCCGGTAACTCCACACGATATGAGAAACATGTTCTTCTACTGTAATTGGATGGAAAAGCATGTCAAACAGGGGCAGACAAGGGGATTGACTTTTTCTTTAAAATGAGCTGAAGATCTTTGTGCAAGTCTGCATGCATTATTTATCTTTTAAACTTTGGATTGTAGAATCTTTTTCAGAACTAAAGTATGAATTTAAGTTTCGTGACGCACACTGTTCAAGAATTTTTATTCCGTACGTACGGTAGTGTTCGTTTAATTTATTGTTTTTCTAGTAAATTGGAGGTTCTTCTTGTCTTATCTGGACTAGAGCATTGTTTTGTGAGTGATCTAATATAGTCGCAGAGTCTTTACTATTTACTGACTATCGGGGGTCCAATTAAGAGTTTTACCATCTCCTGGAGTATTGCTTTTTTATCCGACAAATGATTTTGCTTCTCTGCTCAAGCGTTTTTTACCAAGTATTTGGCATAGAATCATGGAATCATTGTTGTCAATTTTATTGGTAAACCGAATAACAAGAACTTTTTAGGGTAGTGAATCTCTACTAGATTGAGTTACTACTGTGACTGCTAGGGTTGGATGTGCTAGCGGTGTTCAATTCATTAAGATCGTTGAAGAAGTTGAGAAAGTATTCCCCTAACGTTGTTTTCCTGATGATTGCAAGGGTGAGACACGTGTAAAGGAAGTGCACAATATATTCTTCCTCTTCCTCGTCTCTGCAGCTCCTGCAGAAATCATTGCATATCTGCCTCTAAGGATCGTGGACAGCCCAGTTTAGCCTAGCACTGTATAGTCTGCCAATAGGAAACTCCCAGATTTCGATTTGGAGTAGAATACATTTTAATATTCGTCTGACATTTTGGCGCCGCCATTTTGAATTTCATTAATTTTGACTAGAATGTCGTATTTCGTGATCCTGAAAACCCCAGATGTCGAAATAACAGCTTTTTAATTTGTATCCCTTCCCCTTAATTTTGGTGCCACTCTCCGAAGTAGTACTACTTTTGGACATGTGCATGTGTATGCAATTTTTCTTTATATGTTGCAACATCGCTGCTTTGCTATTATTTATAAGTTTTCACTTTGACCCAATAAATTGAAATTTATTTGCTTCCCTTTTGTGGTTGGATTTTTTTTTGCAGATTTTTGTCCGTCGGGTTATTGTGGTACATTGACCATGGGTGACTGTGAGGTTAGCACTATTGCTTGCCACGCTGAAGGTTCCAGGTTCAAGAAAGCCGATCAGTTGATGTTAAATCGACTGAATAGGCATAACACTGGTAGTAAGGGTTCGTAAGGTTTGAAGATTTGATCGTACTGACATCAAGAAGTAGGAAAGTAATACTGTGAATTATAAAGCAATGACAGCAGCACCGAAAATTCCTCTCAGTTATTCTGGACACTACCCGCGAAATCAAAACTGGAACCTATCATCTGAGTTTCAAAAATCACTGCACCAACACTTGCGCTGTGTGAATAACATCGTAAGGGTATTGATAAACCCTTGAGCGTGAGTGAATTATGAAAAATAAAAAATAAAAAATAACAAATCTATGCGTACACTTATAAACATATACATTTCATTAAAAGTTCATACACTATATCGCTCTGTGGGCCAAATCTCACCAGACAAGAACTAATCGCAGGGGAGCGACTTCCGGGTTTAATGTTATTTTTTGCTGTAAAAAAAATTGCATGTCTGTTGGTGCTATTTGTAATTTGTTTGTAATCCATTAAGGAGTAGTATGTATAACTTTTATGGATCTCTGTCATGGAAGAGGTGATGCACTTGATGTGTTTTTATTTAATACGATTACTGCTAGACAAGTTGTCTATTAAAAGATAAATAGAATTAGTTAAACAAAAAAATACTGTCAGCTTTAAATGGTTCCACTGATTTTTTGACTTCTTTTACTTTAGCGGGTTCTAACACCATGAGTTATCTCAGCCTATGACACGACATTCCTTCATCGTTCAGCGTTCCTGGAAAGTGTTAGACCTCCTGGTGTCCGCAATTGCTTGATCTTTATAAAAGATTCGGGGTACTCGAAGTCTAAATCCCTTAGGCTTAAATTCAGACCTCAATGTGGGTTAATCATTTCAGTCGACGTTATTCTCTTTCGATTACATTCACATCTTATCTTTTATCTTTAACTTTATACCGGATTTGAAGATCATTTACTCCCTTCAGAATTGAAATTTAAAGTCAGTCGTTTTGCTTAACTCAAGTAGTATCGAGGGTGCCATTTTAATTGCAGTTTGTAGTTGTCGAAGGTAAAATTTTGCCCTGCAACATGTTGTTGTTATTGTAATGATGGCACCACTGTCCGAGGTGGACCTGGGCCTCATCCAGCATTTACTTTGTTTTGCCCTAATTGACCGTTAATGTCATCTTGGCCTCTTCCGTCTCAATACTCTCTAACGCGCTACTGACATCACGCTGCGTTCTTCTGATATCGTCAATATCGTCGGCATATGCAAGCAATTTCATTGACCTTTGGCGGATTGTGCATCTGGTGTTGGTGTGTGAGTTTTGCACAATTTTTTCAAGTGCGATGTTAAAGAAATCGCAATGATAGCACGTCGTCTTGTCCTAAATCCTAATTCCTCTCGATGGGGTCTTTACCATTGCTATGCTGTTTTTGGCATTCACACATAATACGTAAACGCTTCTAAAAGAATTCACTGTAATGGCCGTCGTTCTTTCTATCTCAATAGCAGGACGGATTTGTAAGAGATAGCGCCTTAAAATGTTCCTAAACTACGGGCATATGAAGCGATCGGTCTTTTTAGGATTTGCTTTAGAGTAAATATTTGGTTTATCGTTGATCTATCAAGCACTATCCTTACTATTCTAAAACTTGTTTCAAGACTTTAGCCACGTAGATACTATTAACGGTACCAGGGATTTCAGATTCAAACTTAAATAAAAAGTAATAGATACATATGATATGGAAATGCACTTAATTTTTGCATATTTAACGTATGCAAGTAGAAAACAATTTGCAAAAACCTATAGCGAAGCCGGCATATGTATATTATAAAACTTATTTCAAGGCTTGTGGTGTTTGATATTTATCACTGAACTTGATCTCTTTAAAGACAATGTCAAGTTTTAATTCATTGTCAATATAAAATGTTAATAAGACTCAAAAAACATGTTTATCAGATTTTGTCAGCAGGTGACATCTTGTATATACCATACACAATCCTTCAATATTTTTTTTTTTTCAATAGTCGGGAACTTGGATAATAAAAAAGAGATTGTCCTACCTGCCTCACAAAGTATACTATTTAAGTAGGCTGAAACTTAGAGCGGCAAATTTCGGGAGCAGAAATCTAAAGGAACTAAAAGACCGAACTTAAACAATCGCGGAGAGTTTCGCACACAATGAAATTAGGAACTTAATAAACACGTGCAGCAGAACACGTCGGGTTCTATGTCCAGTAGATTAGACTAGGGTCGGAAGGAGAGAGTACTCAATACGAGGATATAGGTTGTCACAAAATGTTTGAAAAAAATTGTGAAAACCTACCAATGAAAGGAAAAAGAGGCACTTTTGGTGCTGAAATTTTATTTTCGATAAAAGGGAATTACAACTGTGGCCAGTAAACAGATAGCAAATTAAAGCAAGAAAAGAAAGCATAACGAAAAAATTAGCCTAACGTAGCTATTATAAGGAACGGGGTCCCGGTCGGTTACTTGTAGCCGACTATGAGTTACGGTAAAACAAACGGACGAAGCTTATTCAAATCTTTCACAACACAACTACTACGCACTTTAAAAATATTTGCAAGGATCTCACTATTAACTCTTAAAATCACTCTACTTATCTGGGGTGCGAAGCTTTGGGGTTGGACTCTGTCCGCCACCTTCACTGTCACCTTTTAATTTCTTGTCTTCATCGTCCGGTGTATTTGGGCGATATTTTGTGATCTTCTTTTTTTCTGTTTTCTTTTTGTTTTGTTCTTTCGTTTCTATTTTTTTTTTCTTCCAACTTTTCATCTCGTTTGCGTTTCAAAATGGCGACTTCAAGATGGCGGAGTCCAATTAGACTCAACATTGTTATCTGGGCTTTTTTAGAGACGCGAATTACGAATTTTACATCAAAGTTCTAATATTAAATGGGGAAAAAGTGATTCCCAGGAAATTGGGAGCTATCCTTTACTATACTAACTATATGCAGTCGTGGGTAAAGCCAAAAGCGTTTAGGTGGGTTTTTTCCCCTGTCATTTTTTCAAATCATAAGATATAGTATCAATAATTAATCTATCAATGAGTTATGTGGACCCTACGTATGCGCCGGTGGTACATTTGCGTATGTACTAAGTGTTGCCTCGTGTCCACCATTGGTAAACGTAGCTATTTGAGTTCAGCTTCATATAATTTATCGTTTCCTGCAACACAAAAAAAAAAATAAAAATAACAACAAGTACCTATAACATTTTTTTCCATGCATATGTACCCCAATCTTTCGGCTTTTATTTTTAACAAACACAAGTAAGAAGCTTAAGCTTCGACATATATCTTTGAAGATCACAATTATCCCCTTCAAATTTTGTACTTATTATATTCAAATATATCTCCATACCATCATATAAAACGTATGTCTATACATAGCAATCAAATCACACATTAGTACACACTTCCCAAAAAAAAAAAAGTTTCCTTTTACCCGACCCAGAAAACACTGAAGAAAAAAAAATAGTTAACCACGCAAACATTTCACTCAGATCAGAAACATTCATCACTAAAATCATCTTCCGCTCGTGATTAATCTTTTGCGTTCCAAAGTTCAAAAACCTCAAAGTCAGACCAACAAAAAACAAAAATTGCGGCAGTGAAAGTTAGTTTTTGGTGAAATTTCTCTAAGAAAACAATGCATACACACCGTGACAGAGACAAATATTACACACTAGTGTAAAATCGTAACGGACTTCATTCTAACCTAAAAGCTTTGCTCAAAAAAAAAAACAAAAGTCTCACCTCTTATCCGCTGCCGCTTATCCGGTCAATACCACAATATTACTTCTGAAATGAGCGTCTTGTGCCGAAAGTACTGCAATTGCCTAAAATTTCTACCTTTCATCCCAAAAGCTTCGTCTTAATTAAGATCGTCGTTGTTACATATCATATTACCTCGTTCACAGCCAAGCATATTACCATCTGTCATTCTTGACAGTTCTTCAGCGTCTGTTAGCATGCATAACGTGAGAAATGGAAAGTTGCTGAAAATAATTTCTTCCAATTCACTTTTTCTTTAGGTGTGACTTTTTTTTAAACTTGTTCCGTTTCCCTTCCTTGTGCTGCCATACAAATCGATTATTGAACTTGTGCTGATAAAATATGCTAACATTGTGTTGACCTTTTCCGGTTGAGTAGACTTTAGAGCTTTATCCCATGTGCAACATGTTGCCCACAAAAAATCGGTCGCCTTTAGTTAAGCTGTGTTCAAAATGGCCTCTCTTTTGCCGGTTTTAATATGTAAAGTCCGGTTTGTGGTTATATCAGCATTACTCAGCTCAACATTCAGCGGTCTAAATATAGATATTTTACTTACCCGAGAGGTCTCAATTGCACATACGCAAGTGCAAGGACTTTAATACTTCTCGTTTGTTGCGGACGTCGAAATCGTGTGGGTTCAGAGACAATGTGAATGTGGGCAAAGAGTTCTTTTGGAATTTAACCTTATTTTGTGACGTGAACTTCTAACCTGTTTCGGAACAACTAACCGTTTCATCTTACACCTTTTGACATCTTTGATAGGCAAGTGGCAGCCAGTTCAGCCGTTCGCCTAAAATCAATTTGACTGTGATCCAGTAAAGATCTTGGCCATGCCTCCAATCTGAAATTTTTTAGAATCTCCTCAGAAAAGACAGACTACATCATCTAGTTACCTAGTTACCATTCCCCCCAAATGATTCTGGGAGGAAGATGTATTTTTAGAAGATAAGTCGATCCTCTTCTTCACCCGAATGATCAAAAACCAATGACAATGCATAAGGAAGTGTTTTCTCTGATAAGCTAAATCTCTCTTTCCGTCTTCCAAATCATTGCAGCGTTTTCTGGCGGAAATATTGGCGATTTAAGAAGTCTTACTAAGCTAGAGCAAAGCGTAATACCCACCATAGATATCCTCATATTTTCGGACAATCTAGCAGCAATCAAGTCCTTGGAATAATTTACCCTAAATTTAAAAATAGCTCTAGATTGTCATCACCTCTCACGGAAATGGAGGAGCAGCTGAATCTTAAACGCTCTTGGAATTTAATTTCTCTCAACAGATGGCATTTTAGCACCACAGAACACTGTTTTATAGGCAAACATGTAATGTAACAAGGCGTGAGCATTCAAACAATTATTGGAGAGGTAGCTGCCCAGCTCTCTCCCGCGAAAGAAAACTTCACTTATTAGAATTCTTCTACAATGACCTAGGCGATTCAATAAACATAGATGTCAGAAACCTTCTATGCTTCATTAGAAGCTCCAATTGGTTTAACGAGTAGGTAAGGAGAATCTTCAGGATCCATGTGGTATCACAATGGACCTATCATTGGTCCAAGTGTGCTGGCTTTGGCTGGCAGTCATTACAATCTAACCTAAATCTACCCAATTTTGAAGAAAAGTGTCACCTGAATGGTTTTTCGAGCTCCAAACATGATAATGAGCTAATTAGCCACACCAAGGCACAGCTCAATCTAGTCTTTAACGACTTTCTTCTGAAATTGGAGGATGCAGGGTGGCGTTATTCGTCGTTTAAGGACATTCGGACAATGTCAGATATACTTCAAATTTTGTACAAATAAACTGATCTCTTGGACAAGCAACTGTCCTTGGAATTGCTCCTTTTCATTAAAAAATAACTAAAATTCCTTTCATTACTCCACCCAAGCTCAAAGGTTCACTCTTTGAGTTTCCCAGACCAAATATCTAGGATTCATTCTAGACAGAAAGCTTTTATGGAGAGCAAGTATTGCCTTAGGAAATCTCTAGTACCCCTTTAATATTACAAAAAAGTAGTAGATCCCATTTGGGGCGTACGGCCGAGAATCATGCACTGGCTGTATACTGTAATTGTGAGATGGTTCCTCACTTACGACTAAATTAAATTTTGGGCGATTTTGGAAAGTTCTCGAGAAGACCCAACGAGTGGCTTGCAACAGTATTGCGTTGAGAACTTATCCAACAGCTGCACTTCAAACTATGCTTACTGCCAACAGACACTTATGCAATGCACCAAGCCATTAACACAGCCCCAAGATTAAGAGGGCCTCAACAATAGAGAAATCAAAATATGGTTCAACTTACATGAATGTTACCCATTGAATCTGACTTCATCATGGGCTTCAAACACACAATACCGGATAGAAGTTTGTACCTGGAATCAATGCGGAGGACAAAAACAGCCGGAGGTGTCTTTTCAAATAACCCTGACATGCATCGTTCCCCTCCTTACGTACTTATCAGACCAGCAACCCTTGGAGGGTCTGAGCCTGAACTAGTACCGCTTTCCATCCTTCACGGACCCGGGCACGCTGCTTCCAGTTTACTAGGCCAAGGGTTCGTGTGCCTGATCATTAAACCGAAGGTTCGGTCTTCCTTTTCTTCGTGAACGAGGTGGCTGGAGCATTTTCGTCCATTCGCTCGATGTCGACGGATTTTTTCCTTCCGAACTACACATCTTCGTACAGTTCGTAGAGTTCGCGGTTATATCTTCTCCTCCATTCGCCCTCCTCAGGCAGGCGGGACCAAGTATTCAACGTAGAAATTTTCATTCGAAGGATCCCAAGATCTGCTCCGCTATCTTTCTTATCCTCCAGCATTCAGCTCCATAAAGCAAGACTGGCAAGATCGGAGTTTTGTAGGACATGATTTTGGACCTTCGACCTTGGACCTTCATTCCTTTAGTTTTCCTAATAACTGGAGCGTCTTTTAAGCCAAAGTTACAACCAGGCCGCCAGGCCAAACGGTGTCTGAAAATATTGAGTCCAACAAAAGGCAGTTTATTCTCCCTCATCTACACATATGTAGATCAATCTAAACATACTGTGATGCGAATGGAATGCTTTGAAATGTCTAACCCTCCTAAGCTTTGATGAATCTCGTTTGTACTTTGTCAGATATGAATTCTAGCTTATCGAATCCAATACGATAAACCTTACACGTTTCTGCTTTCACATTCTCTTAAATCAACAAAATATTCGGGCAAATAATATAAGTCGCATTAGACGTCTTTATTCTCAACAACAAACTGTACATTCATTTGGCATGACATCTTCATTTAGAAAATATATTTTTGGTTTTCGTAAATCTAATGCACGGATTTTTTTCTTATTTCACAGGAATTATGACACTGAGCCGTGGCCCGTACAGCGAGCTCGATAAAATGAGCCTATTTCAGGATCTAAAGCTGAAACGAAGGAAAATCGATTCAAGATGCAGTAGCGATGGTGAGTCAGTAGCCGATACGAGTACTTCATCTCCGGATCTATTAGCGCCAATATCGCCGAAAATGTGCGATCAAGGACCAATTGTAACCATATCGACCTCTTCGATAACATCGGCGGCGGTCGCAACAACTTCAACGACAACCGCATCAGCAGTCGTCGTTGCCGCCAAGGCAGCTGCTGTTGCAGCTGCAACCGCCGTCGCCGTTGCTGCTAACCAACAGCAACAACAACAACAACAACATCAACAGAGTAGTAGTAGTAGTAGTAGTAACATTAGTATTAAGCAAGAAGCTCAGCCGCATTCATCGAGTTCTACTGTGAAACAAGAAACACAACCGCAACAAATCCATTCGAGTTGCACGGCGGCAGCATCACTTGCTATGTCCCCACCACCCCCCAGCGTACGATCGCCAACAGTGGAGACCATAACTACCCGCACACCACCACCAAGTACGCCAACACCACCTCATGGAAATGGAACGGCGAGTAGTAGCTGCGGTACTAGCAATGGAGGTGGTAGTAGTCGGGCTTCGCCGGATTCGGTAGACGATAAACCAACAACAACGACTAATCTAACATCTTCGAATGGAATGCATGGTTCGTCAACAACGTTTCCTCCAAACGAAATCATGGTGAATACCAGTACGGGTGGGGGGAGAAGTGGAAGTGGGAGTGGCCCTGGAGGTGGTGACAACACTTCTAGCGCAGGAAGTAGCGTTAATTTAAGTGTGATACGTTCAGTAAAAGAGGAAACCATACTGGCTTCTCCAACAAAGATGATGGCCTATCACCACCACCAGCAACAACAACAACAGTTGCAACAGCAACTGCAGCAACAGCAACAGCAACATCTGCAACAACAACAACAACAGGAGCAACAACCACAGCAACAGCACCATCAGCGGCAGCCATCACCTAAAGGTCTAACACAGTCCCAACAACATGTTACCGTTCTGGTGACGCCCTCAAGAGTAAAGTCTGAACCACAACAACACTCACCCTATCAACAACATAGTAGTAGTAGCAGCATCCACTCACCTCATCCATCTTCCCAAAGTCAATTGCTGCAGCAAGCCCAACAGCAGCAGCAACATCAACAGCAACAACACCCACATCACTCGTTGCATCAACATCCACAGAACCTACAACATTTGCAGCAGAATCCACACGTTTCGTCGCGAAAGTCCAGCCCGCCATCCCATCAGCAGCACCACCAATTCCACAGTCACAATCGGGGGGATAACGGTCACAACATGACGATTACCACCACATCGACATCACCGATGCATTTGACACAACAACTACAGATCCTTCACGCTGCTGCATCCACACAAGCCATGATTTCCCGACAACAAATGTCTCCAAACTCAATGTCACCTTCATCGCGACAAGGACCTCCTATGCCCCAAGTGCATTCGTCACAATCTCCCCAACATCAGTCACATCATTTATTACAGCAACAACAACAGCAACACCACATCCGAATTAAAAAAGAATCCTCGCCGATGCTCAATCTCGCGCCGACGGCACATCACAGACAACAGCAGGCGCAGCAAACGCAGCCTTCTCAACTGCCAACACAGTCAATGGGTAATCTGGCGGCGCAGGCGCTTATGCATCCGAGCTTGCAGTTGCGCCACCCCAGTAGCCGAGATGCGTCTTCGATCCTTTTTCGCGTCAAAAATGAAGTGCATCAGCAGATCCCAAACCTAATGCAATCATCTCCAGCTCAGCGCATGGTTTGGGTATCCAACAACGCGCGTATTAATGGCGTAAAACCCGAAGTGATTGGTGGTCCGATTGGAACCCTGCGGCCAAATGCTCCAGTTCAGTCACCCTCTCCTCATCATTCATCCTCGTCGTCATCATCACAGCTCTCGCCGCAGACACCATCACAGACGCCACCAAGAGGTACACCCACTGTTATAATGGGCGAAAGTTGCGGTGTTCGGACGATGGTGTGGGGCTATGAGCCCACACCGCAGGCAGTCCAATCGCCACCTGCAGCTTCGACTACACCAACTCAGACCACTGGACCTTCGCAAAATACCGAAGAGGCTGCTCAACTGTTACTCAGTTTGGGACAGACGCGAATCCAAGACAATAGACCACGACCGCAGGCGTTTCGAACGCCTCATGCACTTAACATGGAAAGGCTTTGGGCAGGAGACTACAGTCAATTGCCGCCAGGCCAACTGCAAGCACTTAATTTAAGCGCTCAACAGCAATGGGGTGCATCGAATTCGGTTGCAGGCAGTAGCAGCATCGCTCACAATCGGCCACTTGACGCTCCGCATGAACCCACAGATGAGGATGAGCAGCCATTAGTGTGTATGATATGCGAAGATAAGGCAACGGGCTTGCACTACGGAATCATCACATGTGAGGGGTAAGTGGCTTTCTCTTACGGATTTCTTCTTCTTCGTTATTTAAACTATGTTAACCGTACATATTCAAATAACATCCATGCTTCTTATAATGAAATTTTCAAAACTGTAAACCGATTGGAACAGTAAGTGTACAAAGAAAGTTCTATGGACGAGCACAAGTAAAGCTTTCGCGAAGAAAATTTCCTTTCTTTGCCTGGAAGACACTTTGTGAGATGAGAACCTGGCTTGTCGTGATTTGTATATTTTTGGATTCCTGGCAGGGTTACCGTATAAAACGATTAAGGATATCTTCATCTGTCTTCGATTGAGTTCATACTTCAACGACATGGAGCTGGACTTGGATGACAAGGGTATAGAGTTCAAATACCTGTTTGAAATAGGGCTTTACTACTCAATTGCCTCCACAATCCAAAGAAACAGCAGTTGGCAAGTTTTGTTCCTCGTTATCAAAAGTGATAGTAGACCGAAGGTAGACAAAGTCCCTTACTACCTCGAAGTTATACTTACTTACTTAGGTGGCGCTACAGTTCGGTATAAAACTGGTCTCCAACCAACAAGCCTAAAGTTACGCACTCCAAATTGGTTGTGGTGTCAACTTGTGCTCGTCACCTAAGGCGAAATCTTCCTCTATTGCGTTAGATTCGAAGACCCTCCGGGCCGGAGCGTTAGCTGTTTCGTCACAAGCAACCAATACAAAGTAGGTCGATGTCGTTCGTCGTTGAATCTCTTCCTCCAAAGTCCGTCAACGCAAACAGGATCGAATATTTTACGAAGCATTTCTCACTCGAAGCGACCACAAGGGTATCTCTATCTGCCTTCCATAGAGTCCCACGCCTCAGCGCAATAGCCTAGGACTGCGATGGTTAAGGTCTCCTTAGTTCTTCAAGATATGGCCGTTTAAGACCAAAGAAACAGCGATTGACATGAGTTACTCTTAGATCACCTTCATGGAGATCTACGAATCCGAACGTTCAACTTAATCAAATTCTGCTTCAATGTTAGAGTTGTTACTGTTTGAACCTTAAGAGATCAGCAAAAAAGAACACCCAATACCGAGGTCTCGAACAGAACGTCATCCTAGATAGATGTAACTGTGATGTAGTTAGGGGCAACAACATCAGCGCTGGGACCAAACGCAGAATAATTTTTTTTTTTTAAGATAAGAATTGAGTAGCAAAGCCCTTTCTCAACCTTAATCATCCCAGTCCTGCTCTATGGTGCAGTCAACTTGTCACTTTGCCTACGTTGTTTCCTAGATCCTGTCTGCATAGACGATAAGTGGAGGAGAAAATAAAACGACTAACTGTGTGGGCGGTACAGCGACATCCGAGTCCAAATTCAACAACTAAGATGGCTGGGACATGCGCTCCGGCAGGGAGAATCTTCGAATCTACCCCGGAGGAACGACAGGTGGCGCACACAAGTGGAAAGGGACCTAAACCAACTTGACGTGCGGCTTGATGGAGGCAGCTAGCTAACGATCAAGCTGGCTGGAGATGCATGTTGGTTGAGGTCCAGATCCACCCCGGACTGTAGTGCCATCATAAGTAAGTAAGTAAGTGTTGTATGCCGTTTGTCCGAATACCTAAGCAGCCGTTTGATAAGCGTCGACAGCGGTGGAAATTAAACCCAATTGTGGTATGGATTTCAAATAAAGCTAATCTTTGTACTTTATTCAGAGAACTGAAAAATAGGTTAAAGTGGGCCTTAGAATCGCTGTACAATGTTCGGTTTTGGGCCCCATTTCTTCCCAAAAGTATGTTTGCTTGTGTAGCCGTAATTTGGAGTCATTTCTTAATCCTGCCTTCAGTCACTCGGCGTGTTTTCCATGTAAGACTCACTCATGAAATGGACCTACAGTTTAATTACTGACTCCAAACGACAGATTGAGAGGCTTTTTCGTGACAGATTATACACCACACAGAACTCCTTATGTGGGAGAATTCAATTTGTAAAACCATTTAGAGTTTTAAATGAAGAATAGATACGTATGGGTGTTAGGTCACTGCAATCTTTAAGTTTCCTAGCGTGCTGTCCTGCTGTGCTGTAATGATACCATTAATGTTGAGAAATGTATAAGGATTTCAAAGCTGATTATCGATGACATTTCATTTAATATATAGGTACCTAATCCAGAAAAGGAATATACACTATAAGTCGGCATTATTCTTCAACAGATTGAGTCTGAATATTCGATCTATTTGTTTGACGGCCAGTTATTCTACGGACTGTGATTTCGGTTCCAATTTCGTTAGCGAGGGCCTCAACCTTATCGAAAAGTTTTAACGTGAAAACGTTTTACTGAGGGCATTCTATGGAAAAGTGTGACACAAAAAAGATTTCGGACTTCCGGTACCGTTAGAAACCTGCAATTTGGTATGCAGGTAGGTCGTACCTCACATATACCCAAAAAATTGCGACTTCTTCAAATTTCCTCGTCATCGTCTTTGAAAATCCATGGTTCCTCCAACTAATATAAATACCAAATAATTCAATCCCAATTGCGAATTAACTAAAGCAATATACAACACTACTCTGTAGTGTAAAGCATTCGGTATTCGCAAATACGTTTTCACGGAATTCACCGGCTACAAGGAGCAGCATAGTCCTTTTTTTAACTGCGTCTGTGCTAGTATCTCGTTGTCTCTGCAGGCCTGGCTGTGGTCGTATCGACGAGCTGAGTTGCAGAAAGTACATCAACTTGAATGGCTTGTAATGATCGAGATAAAGGGAGTGTGATTCCCAAAATATCAGCGAGGATTACCAAACTCACAAGAAATTCCAATGACATTATAGCTTGGAGCAGTGAAAACGCAGGTGTAGTACAACTGTCTCCTTGATCAACCATTTTCTGCAAAACTCCAGGAAGACATGCAGAAATAATGCAGTTGGTATCTAATTGCTAGTGTTTTTTCGACTGGTCTATTTTATCTGAATCGTGTCTGGGGGGGCCCGTGCTCCTGTGTCCTTGAGTCTGACTATGGACGTGTAGGGCCAGTAGGAAAAGTAGGAGCCGGATAACTGCCTCTATTTTGTGGGCCCAGATATGTTTACAGTCATAAACTCACGATTCAGATAGTTTCATGCCGCTTTTTCCTGTGGATTTGTAACCCGCTTTGTATGGGAACTTTTGAAGCTTTAAAACTTAACAAGTAGACTATTCCCACGCTTGAATATGTGTATATGCCTTTCATTATGTGAAAAAATCATCAAAATCGGAGGTGGATTTTAATTTTTACAATATATGCTGAACACCCGAAAGTATGTGTCAATAAGTAAAAAGTTATCGGTGCCTAAAAGTATGCAACAATTTGCATTTTTCCCCCAAAGATAGCTATCTATCCGTATGCATATGCTAACAGCTAACCATTGCTTCTTTCAAAAGAAGATCGTGAAGGGGTGGGATGTTTTGTAGAGTCTCTAACGATATGTTGGAGCTGTTTTCATTGCCCCTATTGCACACACACAGGCTAGCCTTTGGAGTTTATTTAGCTTGGCCTGTGCGGCCTTTTGATTAGGTTGCTCCCAACACACCGGAGCAGCGTATGTGTCGATATTTCTTAATATAGCTGTGTATGACCGCAGTTCCATTTTAGGGTTAAGGCCCCAATGTTTTCCTAGAAAATATTTGTTGATTCAAAGTGAAGTCCTGGATATGTCTGTGACTTTAATGAGGTGAGAGTCCCAAGTGAGTACTGCATCTAGGAATTTGACTTCATTTAAGAATTCTATTGATTCGCTTAAGAGTGTTCGCATCTAGGGGCTTTTCTTCGGATTTCTTCTAAATCATACATTTCTGTATGATCCGATCCGAGATTTGCCTCTGATAATGATTACTATGTCATCTGCTTATCCTTGGATGGAAAAGCCTTCACAACTTAGTATTACTAGCAATTCATTCACTATGAAGGACCAAAGAATAAGAGGGAACCTTTCGCAGCTGTGACGCTGAGTTCCTCTTCCTCCTCCTAAGGGTAGGTGATAGAAAAATTCGATTTTGCAACAATTGCAGGTTATTTTATTTTTTACTTTTTATTTCTGTTTTTTGCCCGAAGGCATAATGGAAAGCAAACTAGTTTTATTCGAACTAAGCGTACTTTATTCTTTTTTTATTTTAATTAAAATTCTAGTTGCAAAGGATTCTTCAAGCGAACTGTTCAAAATCGTCGAGTATACACTTGTGTGGCCGATGGAACTTGCGAAATCACCAAAGCACAGAGAAATAGATGTCAGTATTGTCGTTTTAAGAAATGCATCGAACAGGGGATGGTGCTGCAGGGTAAGTTTTTCGTAATTTATTTAAACAGTTTTATTATTTCATTTTATTACACCCCCATTGAATTAGCCGTACGCGAAGATCGAATGCCCGGTGGTCGCAACAGTGGTGCCGTTTACAATCTATATAAAGTCAAGTACAAGAAACATAAAAAATCCGCCCAAAAACAAATTCAACAGCAGCAGCAACAGCAACAACAACAGCAGCAGCAGCAACACCAGCAACTGCAACAGCACCACCACCAACCGCAGCACCATTCGCAACAGCAGTCACATCATCTTCAGCATCCGCATCACCATCAGCACTCGCATCATCATCAACCGCCACAACAAGGAGGAATGTCAGGCCAACAGCAACATCAACAGCAGCAACAACACCAACAATCTCACCTGCCACATCAGCAACAGCAACCGCATTCACAACATCAGCAGCATGCGCAATCGCCACACCACGTTGCCAGTCAAACACCGTCAGGTCTTCATCATCCGCATCACCATCCGAGTCAGTCACCCCATCATCATCATGCTATCCAACTGGCGCAGCAGCAACAAACGAAGATCAGTGTTGCTGCTTCATCTGGTGGCAGTGATATTAAAAATGTGTTCCTATGTCCTTCTGTCTTGAAGCAAGATGACGAAGCGCAAGACATCAAGTTACCCTCGCATTTGGTTAACGGAACAATACTTAAGACTGCCCTTACAAATCCCAGCGAAATAGTGCATTTACGCCATCGACTAGACAATGCCGTAAGCTCTTCTAAGGATCGGCAGATCTCATATGAACACTCAGTGAATATGATCCAGACGCTAATCGACTGCGACGCCATGGAAGATATAGCAACACTGCCACATTTCTCCGAATTCCTTGAGGATAAGTCTGAGATAAGTGAGAAGTTATGCAACATTGGTGATTCGATTGTTCACAAGCTTGTGTCGTGGACGAAGAAACTTCCTTTCTACTTGGAGATCCCTGTCGAGATTCATACAAAATTATTGACTGATAAATGGCATGAGATACTCATACTAACAACAGCAGCGTACCAAGCGCTGCATGGAAAGAGAATGTCAGGTTCGTCGGCAACTTCTTCAACGAGTGGTGCGAGTACCGCATCTTCAACATCGACGAATTCGACATCACCTATTACAGCAATGGGTATACCACTACACAAGGATGATCCGGAATTCGTCCAGGAGGTGAATGCACATTTGAGCACCCTCCAAACGTGCCTCACGACGCTGATGGGTCAACCAATTGCCATGGAACAGTTGAAAATGGATGTTGGTCATATGGTGGATAAGATGACACAGATAACGATCATGTTTCGACGAATTAAGCTTAAGATGGAGGAGTATGTGTGCTTGAAAGTTTATATTTTACTTAATAAGGGTAACAGTTAGTCTTTTGAACATTTTGCTAATGTTTTTTAAAATGTTGAATTTTCTTTTTAGAAGTGGAGTTGGAGAGTATACAAGAACGATATGTCCAAGTTTTGCGAACGTATTTGCAGCATTCATCACCACAAAATCCGCAGGCGAGATTGGGTGAATTGCTGTCACATATACCAGAGGTAAGAATTCACTTATAGTGTAACATCCCGTTTTAGCACATAAGCAAGAATAGGATATAAAGTTTTATTTCAGTTCATATCAGTTGGTCTCCGTTCCGACAGTGCACTTAATGTTCACACAGAGACAAATCGTGGAATAGATCAACAAAATTTAGGTTCAAACTCATAACCTCCTCATCTACTTTAAAGATGATGAATTCAGGACTGATCCAGCTATAAGATATATCAAGATATAGAGTGCGATAAGCGATACATCGGGCGAATGGCCAACATCGTTCCAATCCAACTAAGTTTTCGAATCAGCCTCCAAGTTCGAGACAACAAGGAATACCGAATCTTCGTTTTAAAGATCAAGCAATCTTAGCTCTTCTGCCTCTTCTTTGTTATAGCTTTCTTTAGGTGTTAGGTTCCATTCACTTTGGCTGTCACTTCTCCTTTGACTTGTTGGCTCCAAATGTTTGTTCCATCTTGGGGTGGCAAGTCATCGCCCTTTTAGAGTGTACTAACACTTTCATTCTGAGCTGCTTTTAACTTTCCATTCAATGGCAAATAATACACATTTAAGGCGAGGTCCTTGCATTATTTTTTCCCCCTGATTGTTGGTGATAGTCCCAAGAGGAAGAAGCTAGGCTAGTGGAAGTAGTTTAAGTGGTTTAAGGCCTTAAGTACAGCCTGATTGTCGTTATATTCCTTGAAAACTGAACTATGTAAGCTAAAATTTATGAACTTAAGTACAACTGAAAATGATTATAGTTTGCAACTTTTAATATTGGTTTACGTAGCAAGTTGTTACACAAAGTTTTTCTTATTAGGAATACATTTATTTTTTATTCTTATTTTTTTTATGAACTAAATCCCTACTGAACCTGAATTTTTTTTTTTTAGATTCAAGCAGCTGCTAGTCTATTACTTGAAAGCAAAATGTTCTACGTACCATTCGTCCTTAATTCTGCTAGCATAAGGTAGCAAATGCTGGAGCGTGGACTCATTTCGATGGATGATGATCCACTTTCACCGTCTCCGCCACTACCACCGTTACCACAGAAGATGATGATGCATCAGTCATTATCCTCATCTTCATCATCGTCGCCTCATCGTCAACAACATCATAGTTATCGAAATTTACAACTATCACTGCCAATAGTTGCAGTTAATCAACAGCAGCATCAACCAAAAGATACAAAGTCAACACTGCCACCACATTCATTATTAAAATCATCGTTGCTGGCGCCATCATCACTGCCATCATCGACATCTGCATCGTCATCATCGACAATAACGTCAAATGCAACATCAATGCAATACCAAGAGACTAAACGCCAAGACCAACAACAAATAAATGCAAAAGAACTGCCCATTCAACAATATAAGTCAATTTTACATACGCATTTAATGTCTAAGCAAGCATCATCATTATCAACAACTGCTTCGTCCAGCACCCCGACATCAACATCAACGGCAACATCATTAACTTCGTTATCATCCACATCCGGAGCATTTAATTTAGTGAATACCAATGCAAGTGGACTCCACCTCCAACACAACCACCCTTCACAGAGCCTGGGGCAACACCCGCATAATCAGCAACTTTCACTGCCAACGAAGCAACAACAGCTGAGCCATCATCATCAGATGCAAGAGCTTGCGCAACAACAACTTCGTAAGCCCTCAACATCGTCGACGGTGACTACAGCGTTGCTTCCACATTTTGTCATATCGACACCATCAACAACAAATAACGGTAATAATAGTAGTAATAGCAACAATAACCTAAGCAAGAATAACTCAAATTGTATTACCGATGTAAGTAATAGTCTAAGCTATAGCAGCCTAAGTAGTAGTAGTAAGAATAACAACGTTAACAGCTGTCCAAAGAGTGTGTCTAGTTCATACCATATACAGATACCGACCACCAGCCATATAACGACCAGCACTACCACAGCAACAACGCAAACCCAAACAGATGACGTGGGCGTCGATGAAGGAGCAGCTTCCTTGAACTTGAGTGGTAGCAGTGGTCACCTCCAAATGATACCATCCAGTAGTGGAAGCCTGGCAACTGGTACTCTAAACACCACCGGGGTGAACAGTATAGCTAGTGGTGGAGCATCATCGAGGCGTGGCCCTCCACATCATCATGAAGCTGTTACCGTTGTTGTATTTAAAACAATGTTACCTGATGACTGAATTATTATATAAAGTGGAGGACACATATGCGTGCTTTCCCGATTTAAACTTTTTCCTTTTTAACTATTGTTTTCGGTCGAAAATTAACAAGAAAAAAGTAAAAACTATTTCTTACCTTTTATTGGTAGGACTGCATTATACATATATATACGTTTTTTTTACACAGTGTAGTTGTATAAAGATGTTTTCTTTCTTATGTAGATAACTTTTTGTAGATTTTTGTTTTTATAATTTTATTTATTAGCTTATAAAAGTGTTTTTGTTTGTTTTTTTTTTTTATGAAACTGATTTAATTTTATCGATGAATGAAAGTAACATTTAATATAAGTTGTTATTTCATTACTTTAACATAGAAATTTAGATAGGAAATAATAAAAAAATAAAAAAATAAAAACTTTAGGCTAACATTAAATTAATTGTGTAAAATATATGTTGTTTAAGTTAAGCGCTATTTTTTATTAGGTACATATATATTTAATGTGAATATTAGTAAGGAATCGTATTTGCTGTGTATATAAAACATAAAAAACAACTTAAATATACAAAGAAACAAAATATATAAATATTAAATTAGAAAATAATTAAATAAAAAGAAAAGTGAAACAAAAATTTCAAATCAAATACAAATTATAAATGAGACAAGAAAATTTTCGAAAATAAAAAACAAATTATATACAAAAAAAAAGAAACAATAATTAAACCCTTGAAATGCATATTTAAAAACAAAAACAAAAATACTTATAATGAACGTAAATCATTATCCTAGATTCCGACGCTTTTAAGACAAATGCAATGCAACAAAAGATCGTTCCCTATTAAAAATTAAGTTTTTGTGTTCTTTGCAAATTTCGCATCTTTTTCAAATGCCAAATAATCAACTGCCCGTTTCGTTAAGAAGGTTGTTTCCATAAAAACAATTTAAAAATAAATAATTATGGCGCAATTTTTAGCCCTTCACTTAACGGTGCATTTGGTCGGCTCCAGGGCCGGCTTACATTATCAATCAATTTTGTTCTTTTTCTATTCTTTTTCGTTGATATATCTGTCTTCAAAAAAGCCTAAAGCGGCTTTTACACGGTCAATAATGATATCATTACCAGTATTGTTATTTAGCACGATAACTCTCGCAACCCTTCATGTCGTGCGTGTAATATTATTCGCATGAATGGAAGGCACTAATGTAGTATTGTTATTACATTCAAATCGTATTCATTATTTCGTTTGATACGTTCTTGCTTTGGTACTGATCAACTGTTCGAGAAGAAAGGAAGCGATTTCATATCAATTTCGGGCATAGAAAAGGATGCCTTGCGTTTAGCAATTTTCCACAAAAGAAAAGTGGAAATCGGGGACACGGTGGATAAAAACTTGACTATGAAGTCGTGAATACTATTCGTATTAAGTTTTTCTTCAAGAAATACTTTCGCATGAATGAAAAAATATTTAACACACTGTTTCAAAAGATCGAACAACTTTTGCAAAGGAAGAAAGCTACGAAAATAGAGAGTTTATCCATGTAAGAGAGATTGACCGTAACCTTGAGTTACCTACTACCTAGCTACTGGGAAAAACTTGAAATACTTATAGTTTTTCCTCGCTGTCTCTAGCTTCAAATAGAGAAGATAGAAGATTCGCATAAGATGTGTTCCTCCGTTTCTTGATCTACAAGCAGAGTCTATATATGCTTGTAACTCTGTACAGTGAGGAAGTACGTATATAAAGAGTTAAACATCACGCTTACTTGGTGCGAGAATTTCTTTTACTTCTTTTATTCTTTAAAGAGCACATGAACTTTTTAGATAGTCGAAATAATTTAGTTTCATTTCGGGTAGTTCTTTTGATGCTCTGAGTAAAGCTTAAACTTAATGTGACTGTTGGGCAAACCACAGAACAAAAGTGGGATCATAGAAGTTAATTGAGCGGCATTGAACTGATAATATTTTGCGAATGATAACATTTACCGTGATTATAATAACCGACCCGCACTATATTATTTAAGCACACATTACTGCACTGCCTGTCCGAATGCATATAAGTAATGACGTAAGCACCTTGCACGATCAATAATAATGTCAACATTGCCAGTAATGATGTTTTGAGATCAAAAAATCCGGATTTTCGACAAATCATCCATCATTCCAAGAAATGACATTATTTCCAACCTTAAGTAAGATTAGACTGCTTGCCAAGTTGGCAATTGAATGACCATTTCTGACAGTTCTCCTGGCAAAATAAGGTCATGCAGTGTAATAGGCATTTCCCGAATGACCAAATGAGCATTTGACCATAAATTGCCACACTCGTTTTGACAAATAAATTTGCCCAAATGGCAAGTAGTGTAATCGGACAATAAGTACGAATGCCATCGTAATGACCACATGACCAATTGCCATTCATTGAAATTTGGTGATGGCATTTCTGGCATTCAATAATTCAATTGCCATCGGTATGCGTTGTTGCAGTTGTTGTGTTTTTGTTCGTGTTTCTTGGTTTTTTTCGATGTTTGTTGATTATTTGATTGTTCAGTTAAGTGAAAATTAGTGGTTTGTCTTTTTGTTATCTGCTTTGTTTTATTTCTGTTGTGCCTTTTGACACATACAGCGTTACCACAATTCACTTTCAAAAATATAACAAAATGCCTTGAATGACCAGTGGCAAATTTGGTCATTTTGGTCACATAGTGTAATATAGCACATTGACAACATTGGCATTTTGGTCATTTGACAGATAATTTGGTCATTCGCCTGTGGTCATTCAATTGCCAACTTGGCAAGCAGTCTAATCTTACCTTTACACAATCATCATTAATGTTATTTTTGAGAGTAATGACATTAACATTGAATATGTAAAGTTTGGTTAAGTGATTTGCTTTTTTTTTGTCACTAGCTGTTACCCGTGATTTTATCCAGGTGGTTTTTTTTTAAACTTTTATTTGACGGATGTCAATGTTTTGCTGCATATTGAAAGTGAGGAAGATGAAAACTTATTGAAAATTGTGACAGTTGATAAAAATTGGAATAGTAAGAGGAGTGTAGTTGTACTGAATGTACGTAATTTGTTTACTATGTCAACACTGGTCTGTATATGTGCCTACTACAGTTTTTGTCTCACCTTCCTTTGCTAAGGTGTAGAGGTTTTGTGGGCTGGACACGCACGTAAAAACGCCATGAGAAAAACAGGGTTTTTCTAAATTTGCACCTGTCATTTTGAGTATAGGGCCTTGAGCCTTGCTAATGGTGATGGCAAATACCATTTTCAAAGGGAACTGCAACTTTTGAACTGGAAAGGCAAATCCGTTGGTATTACTGGAATACGCGGAATTAAAACATTAACTCGCACAATGTTTCATCCCAGATATGTAATTTGAAATCGTGTGTATTACACAGTCTCGGTGCATCGAGGTTCAACCTCAGCTTATAGGAAGACATCCCTGACAGTTTTTAAGAGTTAAGAATTTCTACAGAATATAAGATTACCCATTCAGTACCACCATATTCATCGATAGGTCCTTACCTACTGTACAATTTCTCCCTCCACTTGTGGCATATTTTTTTCATTTATATATTTGTCCTATAGTTTCATTAGTCGGTTGCCCTTTCACATAACCATTCTTCATTCCTCATAATTGCAGTTCTGGATAAACCTTGCTTATCAGTCCCTCTGTGTTATAAACAACTTTGTGAAATTCAGCATTCAACGTTACAATCCGACTTTCGCCAATTTTCAAAAAACTTTATTGCCATATTGCCCTGATTCAGTTTCATTCTCATATTCGTTGCGAGCCTTCATTTTTTGACATGCTCAAAATGGCGCTGCCTTTGCATATGCATTTATTTCATTCATGAGTGTACCCTAGTTGTTACAGGTAGAGTCTGCCTAAAATTGCTAGTCTTCAATATCCCCATCCCTCTCATGTCCTCTATTTTTGTCTGTAGTCGAGTAAATCATATATTTCATTTCATTTCATTTGTTACGCATATCAAGGCGAGTTCAGAATAAACAAAAATGTCCACCATCCTAGACTTTAGCCCCTTAGCCTTAGTCCTTGTTCGAATTTCAAGGTATCTCCCTGCCAAATTTCACCAAAATCCGCGAAGCAGTCAAGACATAACATAAATGTCTTATAGCCCCTCGACTTTAGGACGCCTAAAAATAGTAGAAAAAGGAAAAAAATCACCCTTGGAGGTTCAGAGCTTGAACAAATGCCACTTACCATACTTCATGGTCTTGTTCTTCGCTGCTTTCAGTCTACTAGACCATGGTTTCTAGCGTTCGCGATTGCTTAATCTGTAAACCGAATGTTCGGTCCTCCTTGTCCGTTATTTCTGAGGTTGTTAGTGCTTTAAAAACATTAGTTTTTATTAGATGATAATGCCGTTAAGAAAACGAAGGAGGTCAGAGTAGAAAGCGTATCTTCTTGCCTAGAACACGACTGCATAAGTTCACTATTCAGCGGATGCCAAAATACCTATCCATGGACGCCACTTGGAGGCTGTATGTCAACTTGAATTGTACAGTAGTATGGATCGGGCCTGGCATCTCTATCTGCAGTTCCATGTTATTGAGGGAGTTAAATCAACTTATCCACCCTATGGTAGTCCATACATCTTTATTCACAGAAAAAAGGCCTCCCAGGTAACTCGACACTGAATCGAAATGGCACTAGTTTGAATTTTCCAAACGTTCTTTCGCGAACCACCTCTTAGCAGGCAATGACAAATCTCCGAGAGTATAATTTATCACGAAAAGCTTCTAAATCCGTCGTTCGTCGTCGGCAATAAAAACTGAATTTCGCTTCCATTTTTGCGAGGAATATAACACGCCTAACTTGAATGGTTGCTAGAAGCTGGGTCTGTTATATTTTTTACACATTCAAGATCATAAAGAGCCTTTTGTTATTTATGTTATTTAAATTAGTTTCAGAGCGAACTGTAGTGTATCGAAAAAAAGCTACTGCGAACGAGAAACAGTCCCGCTCTGAGACTTCTTCCTACTCACTCTTCACATTTTCAGTTTGATACAGTCTACTCCGCTATCGCATTACTTCAGATGGTGTCGTTTTCATAAAGGTATTTTCGTGTCCACAAAGCCGGGCGGTCTACTTTCTCACAATATACGGTTGGGTTGGCCCCATCCAAGTAATTGTGGTTTAAGCAATTGTGTCCCATTAAGGGATATCCGAGTATGAATTGCGCTTGAGTTACTCTAATATTCAAACTGCTTCCGTTCGAATATGAGCGTTTTCCTGAAATTAGAATTCAAAAAGCCTCTGTTTGAGTGTCGTTTTCTTTTCCAACTGAGGACCGGCTTTTTCATTATTTTCTCCGGTTGCTGGTTTACTCTTTTCTGCCGGTGACACTTTTATCAGGCTCATTATAATTTCAGGTTCATATAATCTGTACTCGGAAATATCAAGTGTTTTTGACCACATTATCTTTCCATCTGGTTGGGTTGTAAGCATTTCGCACCATTTGGCCATTTGGGCGGTCCTTACCAATTCTTCAATTGCTCCAATCGTAGAATGGTGCTTTCTAAAATCGTGCTGTCTCCCGAAAAAATCTGTGCTCCCTGTACTGCTACTGTAGAGCTTGCTTTTAACATTTTCTTCAGAAGTGTTGTCAACTCTTCTGTATGCATCTGCACAGAGACTTTATTTGTACATCGTAATTAAATTAAATTAAATTAAATTAAATGAAAAGTTCTCCCTTCATGCAACTTTCATGCACATGATCAGTTGATACATTATTTTAATTGAATACAAGATACCGAAAAAAAGAGTTGTCATTGAAATCCGTCTGCCATTATATTGTCTGCATTTATTAAATTTCAAATGACTGCTCTTCTATTAATTGTGCGCAGAAAAAAAAACACCGATTGATTTGAAAAGGATTATCTATACTGTCCGAGGTTGAAATACTAATTTCGTATTAACTTTCTTTTATTGTTGCAATTTTAAACGTATCGTTTGCATTTGGAACTTAATGTAGTTGAATTTTGTTTTAAATAAATTTTTTTTTCTTGTTCATATTTTTCTAAGAAACATCCCACATAATACTTAGTGAAAATTTACTACTTAAATTTATAATTTTAATTGAAAAACTAAGAATTGAACTCATAGCTAAATATTATAAACGTACATACATAACGCTTAAGGTTTCTTAACATTTGTTCACACCCCACATAATTATACATACATGGTTATTATTTGTTGTTGTTTTTTATTTTAATTTTTAAGCATACACTAAACCAATTGTAGTTAGATAAGTAAAAACAAAACAAAAATGATAATAAAAAAAATAAAAAAAATATGCGAATAGCCATTTCTTACTACAAATGTTTAGAAGAATTAAACTTTAATCTTATGTTTCTTTTTTTTTTTTCTTATTTCGCATTTTTACTACACATTTACTACAAAGTTTTTATTTAGTCAAACTCTTAATAGAAGAATTGAATGCAAAATTAATTTTAGTACTATTATATTTACAATTTATGGAGACCACACTACTACTACTATTTGCTATTTTTAAAACTATTTTAATTACTTTCCTTTATATGTTTGTATATATATTTTTTGAGCACATCAGAAGCAAAGCAAAAAAACAAAAACAAAAATATATACTATATATATATGAATATGTATATAAATGACTGATCTGTAGTTTTCTTAAAATTATTAAAAAAAAAAACATAAAAAAAAACAATGAAAAATAAAAACCTATTAATTAAAAAAAGATTTTCAAACGTTTGTTTATTTTTTACTTTTTATCATTTTGTTGCATATGCTTAATTTATTTAGTTATTTTTAATCAAAACTTTTGTGTTTCCTAAATTCCTAAAAACTAGCTATGATCACAAGCCACGTCTTTGTTTAGAATTAAAAAAAAAAAAACTTGAAGCTTTCTTTATGATTTCATACTCGTTGACATTTCATTTTTATTTTCATATTCAATTTGCTTATTAACATCTGCCTTCCTTACGTTACCCTTCCTAAGAAAGTTTATACTTAATTGTATAAACAGAAAACTTCTGCTTCCAAAATCCAGTTTTCTAACAACGAGAGATATTGATCGAAGAACTGGTATTATAGACGAATATATATCTTGTATGATACATATCCGAGAAGCTCGCGACCTACCGCAAAATCCCTTCAGATTGAAAAAAAAAATGGATTATCCAGCTCCAACGTTTCTTTGATGCAATTCACCACAGAAATGCTAGTGTTTGCCATGGCTCCACTTTGCCTTCGATTTTTTTTTTTTTGTCATTTTTACAAATTACTTTTTGTCTGCAGTACCCTCAGTTTCTCGTATTCGTTTTCTTATCTTTGTCCCTGCTTTTCGAACGTAGAAAAAAGAAGGCAACGTATATTAAGCTCATTAAATTCCGACCTCGATAGCTTTATAACACGGGGTTTTACAAATAGAGTATTTAATGCATCCAAAATCCAATGCTGTCTTCTGTCACTCAAGCAAAACGCAAACCTTGAACCATTATCTATGAATGCTATCTGCATCGCTGAAGCTGAAAGTGGAAGTGCTCCTTCAACGATTTCGATCGCAATATTATGTCATGCTTCGAATGCTCATCAGTTTAGTCTAAAGCCTACTTTCGGACATAGTGTCAAATGTAGGGTTTCTTTCTTTAGCCGTACAACATGAATGTGGAATGTGCATTGGTATCTCCTTCATCTCTGCTCTAATTTCCCTAATGCCTGTTGCTGGCTTAATTCTGCCAATGATACCAATATCGTCTGCGTAAACAAGTAATTGGGGAAATCTTGGAAAGATTGTGTCTCAGGTGTTGGCTTATGTGTTGGTTGGTTGTGGAGGGTGAGGTCCTTACTTAGACCTCGGTTGGCCCGTTGTTATTCCCCTCAAATGACTGTTGGAGAAAGTTTTTTGTGGGTTGAGGGGACAGGGTGGGTGATTACGTGGAGGGTCTATTGCTTCTATGTGGGGTCGGGAAACGATATTGTCCGATGTGATTCCAGCTAAATTGGATTTTATTCTTTTTCTGTCTGCAAGCCATCTGGTGCAGTTGAAGATAGTGTGTGTTATTCGCTGTCTTGTGTGAGCTCACTGTTCTCCTCTTTCTGTATAGATAATCGTTGAGGCACTCGGGTCCCGTAATGAATTGTGTGAGGTAGAAATTGACCTCACCGCAGCTGCATCCCATTTATCCGCGAAGTTTCCGATCCTATCTACCGGCCTATCTACCTCTAGTTTCTATTTGGATGCCGTGCTGTTGTGCTGTTTCCGATTCCTTTCCATCTTCTGCTTTCCTCTCTCTCGTATAGCCACTTCGTTTTTAAAGTTTTCTCAATGCTGAGGTGATCTTTACAGCCATTTTAGACGCGTACTTGATCTACTGCCAATACGTGATCATTGTATCCAACCTCACGCCCAAGTATTTTACTACATCTTTGGTGGTTATCGTCTTCTGGTTTCCTGGTGCTGGTGGGCATAGCTTTTTCTGTTGCTAAGCTCAGTCCATGGTCTGGCATCCAGAACTAAATGCGTCTCATGACTTGATAAAGGCACTTACGGGCATCCTCAGAGTCCCGAAGGGACCGCGATATCATCGAAGCGGAACCTTATTTTATTTGTTAAGGACACATTTTTAGACAGTTAACTTATCTTTACCTGTCTTGAGTCTTGACTGAACATGTATGTAAATATGTATGTATGTAGGTAGTAAGACGTAATATCTGCTTTGCAGCATTTATAACTTTTAAAAACCTCTAATCAGGCAACCTTATGGTTAAACAACTTTTATTGATTGCTAAATCTGTGACTTTTGTGATATTAAATTCAAAATTCAGTTTGGTCTTAGGTCAGATTTTTAAAAGCTTCCAGCATGAACTCTGTTTTTGACATCATCGAAAGCTTGGAAAGGTATCATTGCGATATTTAACCAGGATTTAGCTAAATCTCCACTAAATCTTGAGGTTTTACCACACAAACTGACGTTAATAAATCTCAGCTAAAAGCGAGAGAAATTGTGGTTGCCGTAGATCAGTGGTGACTACTTTCGACTGCTAAGCAAGAGCATTGCTTAAAACCCACAGTCTTTCTTTCCAACTTCCTTATGTCATTATAATTACTCATTTCGATCAACTCTTCAAGCCATATGTATGACCTCACTTTTGCAAGTGTTATGCCTATGCAGTAGAGTTGACGTAAGCTTTTCGCAGTTGATCGACTTTCTTAATACCAAAAGTTGGACCAGGAATATTCAGCGTGACAAACAATGATGCAACAAAGTTTGTTGTTGCGGGTCAGAGAAATATGGATTTTTACGATCACTACTCCCTGGGCCATTGATCAACCGAACCTTATCCTGAAGAGGAGGAAACACTTCAATCGTCCTGTCCTGATCTACGCATAAGGGTAAAAAACGTAATTTTTTTTTAGGATGAGATGAAGGTTAAGTCGATTTCTTCTGTTAGTCTTTCTCTCGCCAGCTTTGGAGAAAATTCGTTCAGAAGGAACTGAATTTGCTCGGATGCATAAATATTTGAATGCCTTTTCTCGAAGCTGACTTGTTGATCGGTTCCAATATTCAATTGAACATGAATTTCTATCAACCATAGGTTTTTCCAAGTATTGACAGATGTCAATTATTGCTTCTGTAAATCGTGTTGTAATCCTTACTGGATCTTTAGAAAAAACAATAAATCTAACTTGGATGATGCTGTGGGAAACACGGAACTGGTCGTCGAAGCAAGCGATGATGTAGACGCTTGTGTTTTCGTCACTTTTTCCTGTGTAGACGCAATCAGCAAATAATATTGTTTCTCCAACTGCTGAATTGCACTATCGGCATCTGAACCCATTTTTTAAAGCTTCGGATAAAACTGTTGCAAATATGAGAGCCGATCGCATGTGATACGGCTTCAGATGTTTATTGACTGAGCTGATCAACGGATTGAGATCTTCTTGAACATCAACAGTAGTTACCAAAGCCTCAAAACTAGATATTTGATTAAGTATTATATGGTGTGCTTTTTAATCATTTCACTCCTCGAATTTCTTCATGTAATGGTGCAATTTTTGCACACACCACATAATACTGCATACGCAAACAAACTTTTTTTTTTAAATCGATACTGTCGATAGACTATCGATGTTTAACCAACACTATCCTGTCCACTGTGCAAAATCTGAAGAAACTTTTTGATGGTGTCACGAGGAGGCGTGGAGTAGGGCTTACTAGCAGTTCAAAGATTTCGGCTTGTAGAGGCTTTCTTTTCATTTTCGCCTACGAGACCTAGTCATTGACATCCAAAAATCACTATGACCTTCAGTTATTGACCCTGTTAATGTTTTTGGAGCTTAGTAGATTCCAACCTAGACGAGGGTTTGACGAAACAAAAGAGCTGTCTTTGACATGCAATGTTTTATAGGCCAGAGTATCATAAACACTTTTTCTTTTTTAACCAAAACCTTGTCGACAACTTCTTCAATCCCTTTCCTTTCACTGAAGAGGATTTCCCAGCTTAACACTTACCGGCGCTGTTTACAGTCCATCAACCCTGCGCTTTAAGCTGAAATTGCTCTACGTAGCAGTCCACTTGACCAGTAGTTGGCATTGGTCTAAGTACGGCAGCAGTTATCTATGATTAGATAATACATACATTCTAGCTTCTTATTTAGCTAATAGACATCTTTCTCAGTTATTTATTAATATGTTCTCATGTGTAAATTTAAACAAGTAATTGGAGATATAGAATGTTCTCGTTAATCAATAAACCATATAGAAGTATGTAGGTATGCATACAATTATCGATAGTCGTCACGCCATCTAGTTAAATTAATGTTACTGTCAAATGTAGAATCCAAGTATAAAATTTCATCAGACATATAAAGTTATGTCTTCCTGAACCTCCTACGCATTAAAACAACGTATTTCATGTTTGTTTACCTCGTCGATTTTTGCCCCAGCACCTGCCCCCGCAACTTATAGCTTATTCACTTAAGATTCTCATTAAAGGTAAGTATTATTATTTTTTAACTATAAAACTGAAAATGTTTTTTATAGTCATCGTATTTTTATCATTGCTAGGATCTTGGGACAAAAATGAGGTCATGCGTCAAACATGTTTTTTGTGACGTCTACAACCTCTTGTCCCATGTTGCTTCATAAGACCTCATTTGAACAGATTTTAGAAATGCAAATCAACTACTTTAGGTTTTTTTTATTTTTTATTTAAGAAATGCAATAAATGAAATAAAAAAATATATATAAGTACTCAAAGAGACGAGATAAATAATACCGAGGATTATTTTATACTAGGAAGTCTGAAATCAAATGCCTTGAAATTGTAATGATTAAAAAGTAAAAAAATAAATCTAATAAATAAAAACAAAACTCTTTTATCCACATTAAAAGATTTTAGATTAAAAAATAAATCAAAAACAGAAAACCCTAAGTAACTTTAAAAGAAAAATGTAAATACGATGAGGTGTATTGTATATATGAATACTTAATGTTAAAAATTCCATTATTAAATAGAAATAATAATTAATTTTACATGTACATAAAAAAAAAGAGTAGTAAAACGTATGCGCCGAATGTGTTCTTCATTAATAGTAAACATTTTAACATAAAAAAAAAAACAAAAAACTTTATTACGAAAACAAATACATAATATTTTTGCACCAAATAGGAATGAATGCATAATTAAATAGGATAAGTGGAATTTCAGTAGTCGGTCACTGTTTATTTATTACATAGTTTTAAAACCATTTTTTGTCAAAGTTATTGATTGATTGAGCTATTGAGTTTCGGTCGTTAAATTTGTTTTTTTAAATTAGTTTTTATAGGAGGCGGTCGGTGTAACATTTTGCAAAAAAAAAGACGTACTACTGGTTTTGTATTTATGTAGTGAAAGTCGAAAGGTGCCTCAATTCACCGATCTTTACTATCGGCAATAAAAAATTAAGTCTTATTTTTTTCAAATAACGTAAAATGTTGCTAAGAGTGATACTTTTTGAATAACCTGAAAACGTCTAATAAAAATAAACCGACAAAGAACACGGTATAGAAAAGAAACAATTACCTACTTGTTTCGGCTTAAAATTGTTTTTATACAAGCTACTGCAGCTACTTATTAAGCTTATTTACTTCGATACTGCTTACTTACTATTGATGGCGGTACAGTCCAGGGTTGATTTTGGTCCCAACCAACAAGCGTCTTCAGCCAGGTTAACCGTTAGCTAGCCGGCTCCAGTTTCGCGCATGCGTTACCGGAGTCGCTATCTTGTTCTAATGCATCATCCCTCCGTTGTAGATTCGAAAATTCTCTAGGCCGAAGCATTGACGGACATCAACGTGTCCTTCATACGATTATGTCTAGATTGTTGCAATAAGAGTGTAGAAAAATATGTGTAGTTGTCTTCGCAAATATACAGGATCCTGGTTAACATTTCTTCCCCTTACGTAGATAAGATTATAACCAGGAATTCTGAGCTCACGAATACGGTAGTCAACAATCCATGGTTCTTAGATCAGTGGATAGGGAGGCAGAAGCAGTTGAAATGTGTCAAAGTGTTATTTTTGACATACTGGTAGAGTTTTAGGTTGGTTGAGAAGAATCCATTATTAGTTATCCTCTTGGAAGTGGTAAGAAGTGTCAGGGAGTCTTCATTGATAGCAATGACGACACTTCCTCGAATCCTCGAATTATAGATCGAAAAGGTACTCGTATTATGGTTGATCTTCAGTATGTTCAGAATCACTTTAGAAATGGGGGAGGGCTCGACCAGAATCCAAGGACGTATTCTCAGTCGGTTCAGGATGTGGTATTTTTTATAGATATCTTTTCCCATCCAGCAACTCGGCATGATGGCAAAGGACCGGGGGAGGTCTCACAAGACTTGGAGAAAGTTATCCATTTCTGTTTTGTTATGCTGCTATCTAAATGACTGTGGTTAATGATCACGATTTTTAGTTGATCTTTCAGAACTTGATTGAAGAGCTTGGTGGTGATCATAAATAATTCTACGATCTTTGTTGTTTGGATGTGGAAGTCCCCTACAGGTGAATCATTTAGCAGTGGCTATAAGCGTTTAGATGCCTAGCTCAAGGATGTTTTCTGCGGCTCGGTATATTAACTCTTGGGTATGTTTTTCATGCGCTTGAAGAATGAGAGCTAGAAGCCTAACGAACAATCGCTGCTAGAGATGGGATAGACTTTGATAACATTGCTGTGAATTTAACCCTGTGCTCGAGGCCGAACGGCCAAACGTTCCTGAAGGGTTAGTTTTTTAAGGTGAAGAAATAGACCTTTGTGCAGTCTGGATTGTGATTTTGGTAGGACAAAATTTATTAATCCAAGTTTTCTCCGTCAACAAATCTGACGTACACTTAACAACCATGGTGGAGTTATCCTGTCTGCAGTTGACTGTGTAGCTAGTCCCAGGCTTGGTCAGCAAAATATTTGCTTCAGAGTGACTAGATGCATCCACCACGATGTAATGAGGACCAATTTCATTTGTTTTGTTGTTTTTGTGTGTTTACATTTTTGGGTTAGGCATGCCCCCTGAGTAGCAAGAAAAAGACAAGGTCCGCCTGCATAAAGATCCAGACTTAGAAGGCATGGCTACATACGGGAGTCCTTGACCGCGCACAAAGCTCGCTAGAACTGGTTTAACCCCCAGTTACCAGCACTTATCACACCAGCCCCACCTGATACGAGCAAGAGCAGAAGAATCACAAAAAAGTGTTCCGCAGTGTCGTCGCTCACTCTATAAGCGCTACAGAGCACGCCACTTAAGCCTAACAAATGAAGATGTTTGGCAAAAGCATTATGGCCCATTACAATTGCAAAAACACCTGCGGTCTTTGCTGTTGAGAGACAGCAAGAATATTCTGGTTTTCTCAAAGAAGTTGGGAAATATCCGATTAGTCTACCTATATCCTGGAGAGTTATGCCACCTACAGTTGTGTTTGCTAAAAACGCAACCATCGCTGGAAGCCGCAACGGAAGATACGGGCAAACTCAATGAATGTTCAGGACTAGATCAGTTCTCCGGACCCTATCTAGAAAGCTCATCGGAGATCTCATTTCTGGTATCCGACTGTATCCAGGGCCCAGACAAGACTTATCCAATTCAGTCTTTCTACCGAATTCAAAATAGTCCAGCATGCTCGAAGCGTAGCCTGACTATTGTTACAGACGCAGATACTCCGTCTTTTCCACGAATATTAAGCAATATAGTACGCAGCGCCATAAGTATTGAATAAATCTCTGATCGGAAGACAAGAGTTTTATTGCGCTGCTTTGAGTTGTCAAGCCTATGAAGTGTTAAAATATATATTTTCGTTTTGTATATTCATACATAGTAACTTAGAATTCATTCATTAGCAAGTCACTCGCAACATTCTCAACATTTTTGATTAATTTTTTTAAAAATCATTTTACACGGACTGTACTTTTTATGATTCACAACGTTTTGTTACTTATTTCTAAATTTAGAAAAAAACTAACGTTTTTTGTTATTCTGTAAATAACGATTCATTGGTAAATCCACCAAAATGTGTGTCATACGTCGGCAGATTGTAAACTAAATTTCAAAATCTTGTACATTAAAGTGAAATTAAAGTTACAATTAAGGTAGATAGTGAAAACTTTTTATAGTTAATTAAATTCTTATACTAGTTAATTAATAGTTTGCAAAATAGTTTTTAAGATTTTATCAAAAAATAATGGATTATTTTTTCATGTCATGAAGTTATAAACCCAAAGAAACTTCATTACGAAACTTTAAAAAAAAAGAAATATGTAATAATAAACTGAAATGTTTTAATTGTAAAATTATGGTGCTCCTAGTTTATCGACATTATTTGTTTCTATGTACATAGATGAAAAATTTATTCAAATTACTACTTTTACCAGAGATTCAAAACGTTCTACTTAGAAATGCATTACAGTGCATCTGACTGAATTTCATAATAAAATAAAAATAAACATATTTAACATTTTTGAGTGTTTTAAAATGTATATATACGTGTACATTGAATGTTTAATCTTAAGAATAATGATGTATTATATAAAATTGTAGTCTTAAAGAATCCATATATGTATATAAATATGCATGCAAATGTTGTACTAAATAAAAAATGTAAAAAAGATCAAAAGAAAATAAACTATTTTATCAAGAACAAATATTATATATAAGATTTATCGAAAGGAAGAAAATGTAATAGTACTTGAGCTAATTGAAAGAAGTGAAGAAAAAAATTAAGTAACTTACACATATACTAAAGCAAAGAAATAGCTTTTTTACATTAAAAAAAAAAAAACATAAAAACACCGTATAAACATTATTAATTATTTCAGTTGTTGTTTTATTTTTTTTATGTTTTTGTTTTTAAATAGCTAATGTTAATAAGTTTATTTTTACTAATATAATTGTTTTACTGAAAGAAACTTGAATTCACATCGTCGATACTCACCCACATAATAAAATTCACAAAGATTGCTTCTATAAAATAGTGATCATTTTATAATTTTCTTTTATACATACGTATATATGTATTTAAGAAGAAAGAAAACCAAAACACGCATTAAACAGACTAATAGACAACTGCAACTGCTATAAAAAAATAAAAAAAAATAAATCAAAAAACAAATAAGAAATGAAACATTAAAAAACAGCCTAAATACAAATTCAATATATTTAGTATTATTATGATCAATAATGATTAAATTTATTATATTATTACAATAAACAATAGAGACTTAAATGTACTATATACACAATATATACAATTTAATTGTATTTCTTTTTTTTATTTATTATTTAAGAATTTTTATTTACAATGTGTTTACTTAAGATGAAAAATAATGTGAAAATTAAGGAAAAAAGATTTTATTATAAAAGAAAAAGAAAACTTTACTATACCTTTATTATATTGATGAAAAATTTAATAAATAAAACAAAAATATATTAACTGATTTATTATCTCATATTTGTTTTACTAACTTAATAAAAACCATTTACCCCTGCAGGCTATACATAAGTCAATTATTTGACAGTTGACCGGCTGATTGTGTGTTTATTCATATGTCATATGTCAATGTGTACATCAAGAAGGGGTAATAACTCTACCCAGCCGTTGCAAATGACGATTTAAAAATTAAGTTCGTTACCTTAGTGGAAAAAAGACCAACCAGGTTTAAGAAGCAAATTTTCTACAATGTTCCAAGAAAAAACGGTCTGCTCGAGTGCTTTTCTTGACGTCTCCTAAGCTAAAGATAAGGTGTGGCAAAAATATGTGAAGCTCAGGATAAGGTAGGATTGTCCCGGTCAGATCGGTATAATGTATTCTAAAATTCTAGCTCTTAAAGGCTCGCTCATAGTCTGACTGCATCGACAGTCTTCCTGCTTAATCTATCAGAACATCTTCTTTTTTTTTTTTTTTAATATCGACCTTCTTTATGCCGTGTTCGATTAGTAACACCTTGATATTTCTTTTTATTTGATTTTGAAAAATGTTTGTTTATTCTTACCTGACAATAAAACTAAAAGCTCTTGGTAACAAAGTCCACTGCAAGTTTCTTAAGATGGTAATAAAACTCACCAACCTGACATTGGTAATTAATTTGATGAGTTTTTTTTTTCTTAAGTGGAAATAAAATCGAACGATATAATTACTCTTTTGACATCCAAAGTAGAGTATAAACCACTCAACCCATGAATTGGAATTTTAAGATGCGAAATCAAAAAAACCAGACCACGTATGTACGAGTCGAATTTTAAAAACTTTCTCGTCATCGTGCACGTTCTTTGATTTCAGAAGCTGGGGTCCTGTGTTGGATTATTTGTTAAATATTGTGTGTAGAAAAACGGATGGAAACAATATTTATTGTGTATTTTCAACCAATTATTACAAATTGTTCGCAAGATTTGATGCATTGAACATGCACCTACACCGCCATTTTCGCAATCTCAGATTTGAATTTGTATGCAGTTTGTCAGTTCATTCCAAAATTTAGACCTAGTAATAAAACTAATGTAACAAAATAAGACATTTTACATTTACTTATGATTTGGTTGTCATCATACCAATTTATTCGGTTTCTGAACTCCTTATACCAATAAAGTTTCTAATTTACTATTTTATTTGATAACTTGTGAGGTAGTCTTTCGGTATTGTACCTTATTCAAATAGTGTCTTCGTCATAAGTATACCGCACATGGAGATAGAGATTATGGTGTAGATTTGTCCATCCTTCATCCCTGTTTTAAGTGCAAGCACATAATTCAAACAGTTTTAGGATACTTTTATAAAATAATGCCCATCTCGTCGTACAAGGAGACTCAAATTCGTTTCCGTTCATTGTAATTCCAGACCGAAACTCCTTTTTGATATAGTTGTTTGAAAAACTCAAATTTTGTTCGTTTCTCTTTTCATTTTCGGTGGCTGTTATTGTTTCCCGACCGGACTCGAACCTGCACAAGTATGGTCACAAGCGAACACACTACCCACTACACCATCGCCACCCTTACTAGGGTGCCTGGAAGAGTTTCCATTTCATTCTTAGCGATATAAATTTTTTTCAAAAATAGTCTTTCCATTGATACAAGCTTTGGCTGCAGAATTCCTGCTGCTTATGTGATTCCCACGACTCGAACGTTCGTAACTGCACTCATCCAGACCCTTCTACTCTTTCTTGTCTTTTCAGAATGGACATTCCACGTCAAAGGAACCTAATGGATCCATTAGAGATCCGAGTGAAGGCTGCACCATGCGATGCATCCACCTCTTTAACCTACCTACCTATGTGATTCCCAAAGGGCATTCCAGGCGTTCCCTCTGATACCTACTTTCTTTTTGTTTAAAGAAAGTAGTAAAGAAAGATCTACTGACATTTACTCCCATTCTCCACTCATTACACTATTTTTCTGACGGTAACAGCCGAATCCGAAGTCTTTCTCCCAGATGGTCATGTAGGTCATTCACCTATATTGAAAAAAGGAGCGGTGACAGCAAACATCCCTGCTTCACACCAATATAGGTTTCAAAATATTTAGACAGTTCATATCGGATCCAAACTGCCGACTTCGTATTGTTTTACACCTTTTCCATGACGTTAACTACATATTTTTGAAGATATAAGGGTTAAACTCAAACATGTCGAAGAATGCGTTGCCTATGAGTCAATTCTCATAAGCTAGCATATATTCAATTGAGCTGTCAGTTGTGAACATAGAACGGGTCCATTATCCATTGGGTGTAGTTTGTAAGTCAAATGTTTTCTTGGTTGATAATAATTGTTAAAATTCTTATGTTTTTCATGATTTTGGCTGTGGAATTTATAAATGGGATGCTTCTGTAATTATATGGTTGTTTGGCGTCTCCTTTTTTGTAAATTGGAAAAACAATGCCTGCTATAAAGGTACACATCATCTGCACAAGCTTTGTTCAGTATTCAATCGTTTATAAAATCATCAGAAGAATTCATAAGAAATTCTATCCTCTCCTGCTGCCTTTAGGTATTTAATTTCATTTTGAGTCAAATTCGTCGGATTTCTTCAGCTGTAATGGTTTTATCTGGATTTTCATCGGTGGCAAACATTGCCGCATAACGTATGTTGATAGGTTTTTGTGGTGAGTTTAGTAGTGATTCAAAGAAGCTTTTAAATTCCGAGACTGCAATATCCGCGCTAGTTTAAAAATCATGATTTCTTATTTCCTTGGCGAGCTGATAATATTATAATTTCTTTCCTAGGTACCTACAACTTTACGTATGAAGCTACATGTTGCTTCCATAAACATATGCACTTTATTTTAAATTGCAAATGCACATGTGTATCATACATAGTGTACATACAATGCATATATTTCAAGGTAATTATATAAGTCAAAGTGCTATCTTTAATTAACGCAGGTTAAATAAATTAGCTAAAGATTAAAATGTTGTGGCTGACAGTAAACAGATAAGCAACTAGTTCAAATGGCATTATGAAAAAAAAACAGATGAAATAATCTTAGTAAACCACCAATTAAGAAGAATAACAAAATTTAAATATAATCTTGACCCACGCTGACATTTTAAAAAGAAGACTTTATTACGTTTCAACACAATACCATAAAATAAATATTCTTCACTGCCATTCTCAGAACTGTATAATGAGATATTAAGATCAGAAGAAAAATTTACTAAGATGCATCACCATAATTCAAAGAAACAAAACAAATACAATGTTGTCAAAATGTTAAAGTCAACAAAACGGGTCATCATCAACAGACATTTACGTAACTCCCAAGAATTTTGAACCACCCCATTAATTAATTGGTGCCAGAATTCTACCACAATGTTTTAACAAGTCATTTGCAATAAGTAAAATATATTCTATAATATTAAATCACAAACAAAAAAACAAATACGTAAATCAAATAAATATAATTGAGAAACCAGAAATAAAAAATGTATCATCAGTCCAAGCTTGGGAATCTCGGCTTACGACAGTGTTTTGCAAGTCATCAGTTCAAAAAGCTCTCAAAAATGACAAAACTTTTCTCATCCATCCGCATTCCACAAAAAAAAAAATCAAAACAAAACAAAAAATTCACTACTTTGAGGTAAACAATAACAGCTGTTGATGATGATGAGCTGGATGTTTCATCTGGACGGAATGCTGCAGGATTGCAAAGCTCGCTTGTTCGTTTGTTAGACTTTGATTAACATTAATATCGCTCTCGTCAAGGTAAACATCTTGAAGCGAGACAATTTACGTCATAACCACATTCCTCATTGGGGGGATTCTTTCTTGGAATTTGTCGCCGAATATTAGGTGGATCAATCATTTTGTGACGCCATGTCTTGTGAACATTGGAAGTGTTTAAAAGAGCTGCTCCGGTTTAACATTGGTAGTATCAAAAAGTCTCTTACTGAAGAAGTTTCAAATAAACTTAAGCGTTTAAACCTTAAATTGAAGTATATATTTTTTTACAAGTACTTGAATCTTGATAAACATTTTTAACGCGGTTTTAATAAAAGTAATTATTTTTATTATTTTTCTAACATATTAATTCATAAATATATATATTTTTTGTACATTTCATCTTGATTTTTAAAGAAAGTTAAAGCCATAGTTAATATTATTTTATCCTGAAGATAGTGCATTTGTGTTTTTGAACTATTTTGGATAGTCGACTTGGTTATTGTTAGTGACAACATTTTTAAAAGGCAAAATACCTATAAAGTAATTGCTTTCTATTTTAAATTAAATAGATTCCTAAAATTTATCAAAACTTATTTTTGAAATACAATCAAATGACAGTCTGTATAGTTTTGGGTTCATAAAACCTTATATTTATTTGTTCCATTAAAGTGATTTGTATTAATGATTTTTTTCAAAAACACAATTTTTGTTGTTAAAATATTGGGAATGGTTCCTTGCTGGTAATTTCTTTAAAGAGCATTGAAAATTCAAAGCCTAAAATGTTAAATATTTTAAAAATCATATTGATCTTCTTGATAGTTCGACGTTCTTGACCTAAAAAATCTCAGACTTATTCAACTTATCCGTTACAAAAGTTATTCACTTCGCAAACCAGAAGGAAGCAGTTTTCCATATTTATACACCCTGTACAGAAAAACAATGACAAAAATGATAACATTTTGACTACAAATACCTATCATATTTTTCGGTTTTAATCTTTAAATGCGGTACATACATGAAGTCAAATTTAATGGCGGTTAGGGTTCATGAAGATATCTCATCGAATGTCACCTTGAATTCAAATTTATAAAATTAGCAAATTTGTTTTGTTTCCTTTCAGTAATAAAAAACATTTCAATCCAACATGAAGTCGATTGTCTTAATTTCAATGCTTTTGGCAGTTTTCTGCACAGCCGTTAATGGAAATGTTTCAGGAGGCCTATTCAAAAATCCAAGTAAGATTTAAATTGTTTTCGAGATTATATTTTGAAACTGTTTTAACACATCCTTTTTTTTTTTTTCTTTTTAAAGAATATCCTGGAAAGTGCGCACTTGATGATTCTATGATTCTTGGACCGGGAGAAGTTGCAAAGAATCCTGCCGGTGAATGCGCTATGATTACCTGTTATGAAAATGGTCAAGCTTCGATTATGAGATGTATGAAGCAAGGAATGAGAGATGGATGCACAGAAGGAAAAGTTCTATATCCAGAAGCTAAATTCCCAGAATGTTGTAAGCGAGAAATAACGTGTACTGAATATTATTTCTCTCCTACATATTAATTGATGCAATTGAAAGTCTCAGATTGTAAGAATTTAACTAATTTATTTATCAAGAAAAATAAACACGACTGATCTATTCTTAACTACATACATATGTATAAATAAATGTGTGTTTTATTAATGTAAAAAATATAAGTGGATGAAATAGGAATTTCACAAAGTAACAAATTAAATAAATATTTCGGAGAGTTCCATGAAATAAAGCCGAGCAAAATAGGGCAGAATTTAAAAATTCGTTTTGGTTTCACATTATGAAAGTGAAATCATGCCGAGTTTTGAAATTCGGACTTATATATTTCACTTTCATAATAAATGAATACAACAACAACGAATTCTGAATATAAGAGGACTAGAGCTGCGAAGCGGTTTAAAATCAAATCCATGTGTGTATAAATTCGAAGCTTAATTAAAAAAAAAAGATCGAAGTAAAATAAGACCGAACATTGAAATTCGGCCTAACTTCGCTTTCATAATTCGAAGATTGACATTAGGCATTATTTCGCTCGGTTTTATTTCACGGCACAATTTTGAAAATTCACATTCCAACAAATATATGAAATGTATCAAATAATATCACAATTTTAATATTTATGAAGGGTAGGTAGGAGTAGCCAGGCGCAGGTACTAGCGATTAGAGAGGCCTGCTAGATACTTATCCTCAGCTCTACCACCTCAAACAGCACTGGAATCTGTATTGACAACCAGGCTGCCATTAAAGCGCTCCACTCACTTACTTCGTCGGTCACTTACTATATCACAGGCAAACGCTCGGTTAAACATCACTCTCCTCTGGGTTCCCGGTTCATTAGCAACATAGAGGGGAATGAGAGAGCTGAGCCGAGCGTTAACCAGATGTGGTTCTACCCTGGATGCCTCCCTTGCGGAGTCAGTCTGCTTCCCAATGGGACTCATCGAGGGCAACATTTTCCAACACTTTCTCTCTATTGCCATTTCTAGGTGGACACGTTAAGAAACCTGTGCCATATCCAGACAGATATCGCCAGCCTACAATAAAAACAGGACGAATGACTTAATCAATAGAACCCGCACCAAGGCAGCACCGAGAACCACAGCAAATAGCAATGGCCACTGGCATTCCATTCAATCTCACTGCGGTAGTTGCGACACTTCACAATAAAAGGGACCGCTATTCCACTTTCAATGTGACTGCCTGGCACTAGCCGGAGCCAGACAGCGCACACTCGGAAAACCTTTTTTTAAGGAACTATCTGACATAAAACTCTGTAACATTATTAATTTTCTGACATGACATATGTATCTGTATAATCTGTTATGAAAAAGCTTCTAAGTCCGCCGTTCGGAGGCTGCAATAAAATGGAAGGTCCAATCAATTCGTGTGGAAAATACTCGTAAAACATGCACAACGTGAATGGTTGCAGGAAGCGAGACCCTAACTCTCTATGAGCTGTTGCGGCACATATTTTTTATTTTTTTTTTTCATAAATAGCATTTTATTGCTGGCTGCAGACTATAGTCCGTAAATGATTTCAAGGTGTAAGCTAGGTTAGGTTAGGTGGCTGCCTCTGCTCCAGTAGACACTCCCGATTTACATTTTGATACCACGTAGAACAACGGACTAAAAGCACCAAGTTCCTTGTTTTATCAAGGGTCAGTACAGACACTTTCCTGTTCCGCACTATGTGCAGAACCATTTAGACCCACGGACAAAGCTCTTTATTTTGTAAATATCGACCTTGGCTATGTCGCTAAGCTCTTCTTAGAAATACTCTCTTAGAGTTTACCTTCTTAACCTTGATGAAAGTGTTGATATTATTCCACCTGTTATAAGCCAATCTTTTAGCTTCAGTAGTAATGTTTTATTAAATTTTAGAGAAGCAAGAGGTTCTCCTTTATTTTCAGAAAGGTTCTGATCGGCTTCCTTCGCCGTGCTTTGCAGTTACCTGAAACGTCGTATCTGTCAGCGATCCCATTTATAGACCTGTGGTGTTTTTTTAAGCAACTAAGATCGTATTATCGGTAATTATAAGGCTTTTATCGCCAACTGACTATCTATGTATGTTAGGGAATCAAAATAGAACATCTGGCAATGCCACCGAAAATCGGCACACCTGACCTAATTTTGCCGAAGAATGAGGAAGAAGAGGAATAAAGAAAAAGGAAGTTGAACCAGCGATCATCCGGTGATTTCTCCCTCTCTTGAGCACTCAGCAACCAGCGCATTTTCGCTTCAATTAAAACTTACTTGCTTACTTTTTAAACTTATGTACTAAATATTTGCATTAAACAAATTTATAACGTTTAATCAAGTTTCAACCTCTGCATGTATAGTAAAATAATGCTACCATCTACCGCATTAATTCAAAGCCAACCCACAGCTACTCGGACTGTCTTAATATACTCCTGCTAGGATATAAACTAAGGATGTATGCAAGATGGCGTTTTGTCTCCACTGCTGCTCTTTCTGTCTCTTCCGCTTAAAACTCTCTAGAGATCCAGTCACGTATGACGTTGCCTTACTATCTGCTGGTCCTTCTCTGAGAACGGTCTGCTCCAAGTAGTCGGGGATGTAACTGGCGGATGGTGTACTAAGAATGGGTTTTCAGTTAATTGTCTAGAAACTAAAGCTGTTCTTTTCAGTTTAAAGTGGATGTTAACTGGATTGATGTAAGATGTACTCAAAGGCGTCAGAGTCCTACTCTCCAATGAAGCACAGCATTTAGAAGTAACCTTGTAAACAAAGCTCTCTTTAACCAAATATGTTGAGTCTGAGCGGCTCTGAAAAGGATGCTTTAAGCAAGACAGTACTAGTCACCGAAAATAATTTTATTACGACTACTGGTAGAAAACGTAAAAAGACAGAATTTTCCCTGAAAGGTGAATATGTATATAAAAATGTACCTGCTGCCTCATAGTGGCGTAAAAAAAACAAAAACCTTCCAGCACTACAAACTAAATACAGTTCGATTTTGTGTGTTGGGTGTCAACTTTTTTAGGACTTCTTCAATAGATTGTAATTCCTTGAAATCGACCTTAAATGCACCGACTGCAGTTTGAAGCATTTAAGAGTTTTTACCTACATATTTTGACGTTTTATTTCTTCTTCACATGTGCATACTATAAAGTTCTATGAACGTAGTTTTTTTTTTTAAATAAGGAATATGTACGGCGTAGATCGGTGACTTGAGATCATAACCCATATAAATGTCCTAAATTGGAATTTTGCATTTCGTTGCACTTTGAAAATTCATAAATATTCAAACAGTCGTTAGACATTCCTGATCTTTTAAAAGTTTTGTAAAGCCTTGAGTTGAAGCTGACGAACATTAGCAAAAATGTGGATATCAAAATAATAGAATTAAAAACTGATGTTTACTTAAGCGTAAAACTCTGTCAATATCGACCTATTAACATTAAAATGAATTCCTAACTGCGAAACTAAATCAAGTTTGGTCGGAATACAAATTAAATTAAAACCAACTCAGCTATTGTCGTCGCCCACAAATATTCCATAGTATACCAACGCAAATCATCACAATAAAATAAAAAGAACACGCATAAATCTTCTTTCGTTTTATAATAAAAATTAACTATAATTTAAGTTGAGTTAACATGTAAATTATTTACATTTTTTTGTTCAATTAATAACGGGTGAAAACTTAATTTATTATTACTAAGAATCCGCTAGAATCCCCCATCTAAACAGCATTAATCACCGCGTCGATTTTGTCAAGGCCAACATGCAAATATCCAGAATGCAGGAATCAAAGATTCGTAAGGTGTGAAGAATGTAACCTGGCGCCTTGATGCTGAAAGCTAACAGGTTTTGTTAATTTCAACAAATAAAATTAAGTTTTAACATATTGTGACGACAGAATGTGATTAAAGCAGAATGGGCTTTGTTATTATGCTATTAATCTCATTTTGTTTTTTTTTATCTTTTAATTTGTTATTTAAGTTCGTCGTTCACATAAAACTGATTTATTGCCTCTTTGCTCTTTCAATAATACTGATAAGGAATTATTTAATTTCAAATCGAACTCGTAACCGTCTCATTACTATTTATTATTATTTTCAACTTGAAGTTTTTAAGCAGATTAACCTCTCCAAGTACCTATGTATTTTAAGAGTGTACTAACAACAAGACGCTGCATATGCCGACTTTTCATCTTTGTTTCTACATGCATATAATCCGACTCGAAATAAACAGTCAAAAACTTTCTCTTAATACTCTCGGACATGACAGTGTTGAGGTTTAGTGGTTATCATCACTGTCACGCTGAAGGCTTCAGAAGGCTCCTGTTGTCAAGAAAGTCGATCAACTGTGAAAAAGCTGCTGTCAGCTCTACTGCACGACTGTAATCTACTGACTTAAAGTTTGGAAGTTGACCACTTTAACCAATTTCTATTTGCCTTCTTCAATATATTCAGGTATTCCTCCATGACGGCCAAGAGATTGTGGAGTTTCAGACGCAAGATGAGATCGAGTGTTAAGTTTTTGCAACATTTCTCCTTTTGAAAGCCTGCTCGGTTGCACTTTGTAGCTTTCTTTTATTGGCATGCAGCTCGCTTTTCAAAAATTTTGTATGCTGGTCAACAATTTTCCAATACCTAAACTTTCTCCAATGCTGCTTGGTCTTAACCAACCACAATCTTAAAGAGCTTGAATGAGATTTTTAACTATACAGAGGATGATTTCAAAAACATCAAATTTCTGGTAGTTTGTTAAAAAAAAAACGAATAAATTAAGAAAAGTTCAAAAATCAGCTTGCCTGTGCATAAAAAGGTTTTTTTTATTTTTATAATTCACTAGTGCTAAAGGGGTTATGAATACCCTTATGATGCTATTCACACAGCACTAGTGTTGGTGTAGTGATTTTGAAACTCAGGTGATATTAGGTCTCAGTCTTTTTGCTCCGAGGGTGGTGTCCAGAATGACTGGGGAGAATTATTGGTTCTGTTGCCATTGCTTATAATTCACAGTATTTCTTTCGAACATCCTGATGGCATAAGTACGATCAACACTTTAAGCCATTACCTACCCTACTGCCAGTGTTATGCCTATACAGTAGAGTTGACGTCAGCTTTTTTCGCAATTGACCGACTTTTTTTTTTTTCTTGTGACATCGGGATTCCAACCCGGAACCTTCAGCGTGACAAGCGATGATGCAACCACTACACCATGGCCACCCTTAACGTTTGATAACGTCCTCTGCAGCACAGCACAGACTCGAACTGTTTGATTTTGCACTCCTTGATCTCTAAGGCATACATAAGGCTCTAATCATCTCACAATACTATCACTGTTTTAATATAGCTAAGCCTGGCAGAACTATCAAAGAAACCTCGTCTTAGCTGATGCGCATTGAAATGCGAATGTTGCTAAAGATTTCAACTTTTTTACGGATACACAAAATCAACCTATTTGCATCTACAACTCTGCCTATCAATTCCTAGCCACTGTAGGAAGTAGTTCAACATTCATCTACTCGTATACTTGATAAAAAAGCACCGCACCACGTGTCCAAATACCACGAATATGAAACGTTCTAATAGGTTACTCTAATTCAACAGATAACACGTTAGTATAACAATAGTTTTTTAAAAAGCAAAACACATATCTAGCGCAATAGCTCATAAAGAACCAAGACCGAGCTTCTGCAACCATTCATATTGTACATTTATTCGAATGAAAAAAAGGGATTTTCAGTTTTAATTCTCAATCTGAAAGGCGGATTTGGAAGCTTTTTCAAAATAGATTATACTCTTGCAGATTTTTTTGATAATTATTTCTTCATCATCCTCTGAAGCAGACATCATTTCTCATTTTTCTAGTCAAAACTTATCATGAAAATTCTTTTCGCTAATTATGGAGAATTTTAACTTTACGTTAATTGTCTAAACAATTTATTAATTAGAATGTCTGATACATCTTTTGATTTGATTTCTATTTTTAATTTCATTTATTCGGCTCGAGTCAGTTGTCGTGTACTAATCTTTAGTGTCTCATGGTTCATGATATCAGTAAGTTGACAGACATAAAAAAAATAAATTTCATTTGACTCACAGATCAATTTTTATGGATGTGATGAGAAAACAGTCTTCCAAAATAAAAATAAGAAAAACCCTACAATGTTGGTTCTTAAGTTACTATGATGTAAATAAATAAAATTAAATAATTTTTTATGAGTGTTCATTACTAAACAATTACTAATCGGCCGGTTGAAGTCGTAAGACTTTGTTTTCTTTTTTGTTTAGTTAAGTGTTTTTTATTTATTTTTTTTATTTTGTAGTTCACTAGTGCTAAAGGAGCTATGAATACCCTTATGATGCTATTCGAACAGCGCTAGTGTTGGTGTAGTGAAGTTTTGAAACTCAGGTGGTATTAGGTTTCAATCTTTTGCTTCGAGGGTGATGTCTAGAATGACTGGAGAGAATTATTCAAGCTATTTTTAACTAGTTCCTACAATTATTTGAAACTCCAAAATTGTTAGTACATAGTCCAATTTAATGTAAAAAATTAACATAATTTTTAAAGTTTGAAAATTGTATGTATTCCCTCCGCCTGAACTGTTTAGAGGTTTAGCCCTTTCGATCCGGATGTGTACTGAGATAAATGTTACTTCATTCTCATGTTGGCCCTTTCTAGAAAAATGAGGTTAAACGATTTGCTGACAAATTTTCCACAAATAAATGAATAAATGTACGTAACAAACTACGAGATGGGGCTTATAAAACTAAACATTTGTCATACTAGGTGCGTTAAAATTTTTGATGGGACGTACATATATGTCCCACTCGATTCGAAAGGGTTAGAGATGCTACATTTTTATGAATTTTCAATCTAAAATTGAACACAAAATAATTTGGGAAAGAATATTGATAAAAAGCATACATAGCTTCTTAAAGTCAGAAATAACCTCGTTAGGTGTTATAAGTTAAGGCACTGACTGACGTCAACCTAGAGATGCCCAATGTTGCAGCTATCAATCAATTGTGCTTATTCTACCTCCAAGTTCAGGTATGAAATATTGCTTGCTGTTCACCCGGATTCGACTGCTTAACTTATGTGTAAGCGCGAGTGATCAAGAGTCAGAACTAGCAGCCGATGTTGATCCACGACGCATCGTTTTCAATTGTCGACACCGTGATGTCGACGACGCGTCGACAATACATCGTGTAGTCTACACGGCACAACACTGCTAGCGGCACTATAAACACGACAGTGGATGAACTACCTAGGAAAATAGATATAGGCGAATGCGCCTTTCATGGCCCAACCGCAACACTCACATCCCTGAAGTGGGTTACTGACATCAGAATAACCAACCCCTCGTTTTTTGAAATTTTTTTTTTTTTAATAGAACTGGTCCTCTTGTTCCTTTTTTTTTAATTCACTCATGCTGAAGGCTTTTTAAATACCCTTTTGTTGTCATTTACATAGCGCCAGTGTAGTGGTTTTAAAACTCAAGTGGTATTGGGCTTCAGTCTTGTCTCCGAGAGTGATGTCTGAAATAACTGAACATAATTTTTTTGGTGTTGTTGTCATTGCTTATTAACTCAAATCTTTCCAACTTTCGTATATCATTACTCAGTACGATCAACTTTTCAAGCCACATGTTCTTTTGGACTTTTTTTTGTAACTTACGGTTATAAATACCCTTATGATATTGTGTTATCCCTATGACTTTAAATCAATGTCTATTGTATAGTGAAAATTTGGAGTCTTTTGTAGATTTATGCAATACTAAAAACAAACAATCTTTTGCACACGATCTGTCTTCAAGGTCAGTTGGTCTCTTGAATCGTCGAAAATGTTAAAACATTAAAATTATCAAAGAGCGATAAGACAATTTCAGGTTTTTATTTTTATTTTTTGTATATCATTTATCTCGAAAGTGTTTTTACATAAAAGGAAAGTTTGTTAAATTTTTAAAATCTGATCCAGATTAATGGCTTCAGAGTTAAATTTAAATACAACCGCCAAACACACTCGATCTTGTCCCTTAATTACAATCTACAAGTTTCTAAAATCAATGTTCATGGCAACCTCTCCCTCCTCCTCCATACGCTCTCGCTGCGACTCGTCAGTCGTTATTTCAAAGGTAGCCATAATCCCTTAATCGCGTGTGCAAAAACCACAAAGAAAAGTACATTCGCACCAATTATATGTAGGTACCTATAATTTCCCTGCACTCAGACATCAACAGCAGATTATAGTGTCATCGATGGCAGCAGCCAGCAACATCTTAAATGCATGGTCAACATCAACACCAATGGGAGGCAGAAAGCATTTACTGAACATCTTTATAGAGGTAATGCGTCACGTTGAACGTCACACATCTTTTGTAATCAACTTTCGACTATACTACGTATGGCTAGAAACTTGAAATTTGAGTTCGCGTAGGTCGTATGTACGTCACAAGTAAAGCAAAAAATTTAAAATCTACAAATTTTAATAATTAATCTTTTAGTCTGTCATTTTAATTTGAAGGCCAATATAGTCAATAACGTATATGATACTTGCTTTTTATTAGTTCACTTTTAATTTATAATAAAAGCATGTTTTTAAAAACTTTTTTTTTATCTCTTATTTATTTTCTTTATTTTTGTTATTTAGTTTTTAAATGTGTCATTTAATTTTGCGCAACCAAAAAATCATAACCTGTGATCTAGAAACACCCCGGTTAACGATTTTGATTTAAATTCGATGATGAATATCAAAATTCGTCGGCTGTGTTCATCCTGCAGCTTCATTGTACAATAGTTATCTTTAAATCGTCAAGGTTGGATGGACGGAATTGTTAGCTCCCATCGTCCAACAGAAAGTGAAGCGTGGTTATACAATCTACACGAATGGCCCTTCCATATCCTCAGCACTGACTGCGAATCTACGACTTTGTTTCTTTGCATTCTTTGCAGTCTTCGATTTAGATATTGTGGGCTTACCATCTTCTTTTCAGCCTTTGTTCAAATTTCCTGCAGTAGCATCTCTCTATTTTCTTGACCGTTGAATCAATCTAGCGAGTTATTCCGCTGCCGTCTAGATCCAAGGAAAAATACCTTAGTAAAATCACTTTTTCTTCCCCCTGTCTCTTGTAAGCTGCTACCAACAGTTTTCCAAAAGGGTTGAATCCAATCTAAACTCTTTTTCTGATTTTCGAAGTCGGTGAATAAAACCAAGTAGAGGTTATTATTATAGGCGTTTTTCTTTTTTAGTTCAGAGCAGAGCTCTGAACAGAGCTCGATCACATCGAGCGTGCTCTGAACTGAGCATGCTCAGAGCGCTCTGATTTGTTTATGAAACACACTTGAGCACTTAGCCGTCATTTAATTTCTTTTCCTTTGTTTTCTTTCCTGTCAGATGCGAAAAATGGCTGTGCTCAGCTTTTACTCTGAATGCTCAGTCAAATTATTCTGAGCTCGTAGAGTGCGCTCTGAGCACGCTCTGAACGAAAAAAGAAAAACCAATTCGGAGCTCTGATGTGTCTGAGCTAAAAAAGAAACACGATTTTTTTTTGACAACTCAGGCTCTGCTCTGAACTAAAAAAGAAAAACGCCTTATAGCAACTTTAGTAAAGCTTTCAACCATAAGAATAAAAACTGATGGCTTTGTAAAATAGAAAAATTAGGCTGTCAGTTTTACGAAGACTGTCATCTTTTTTATGGGATAGATTTGAGTAGGTTCTTTCACGAAATCTTATTTCCGAAAAATGTGGGTGACCTCTGGTATTCCTTAAGTTAGCAACATCGGTCCACCTTCGTTTATCTTGTTTGTTACCTAAGTTGTAAAATATTTGCCGAATGGCTGCATTTACATTGTTCTATTTTACACGTAAGAGTTGTTAAAAGTTTAATAAGGGAGGAGAAACAGGGAAGGGATCAACAGACACAAGTATATAACTACAAGTATTCTCTAGAGTCGTCTGCTTGATTTCAATAAAGGATAGATTGAACTTGTTAAGAATGAAGTCTAGTAACGAGTGGTCTTGCAAGACATTTATATTAAAGTCGCCGGTGATTATGATAAGGCTCGGCCGCAGATTTACTCTCACTCAAAACTGATGTTTTAAACACGAAATCGGTAGAGCTGCCGAAAAAGACCACAAAGGGCATCCTCGCGCAACCGCCTCAGGAATCATGGAAGTTTCCAGATGCAACGAGAGGAAACCAAAATGGCTTCGCGCCCCAATCCGTCCCGCGTACAACATCACAGTCCCCACAAGGTGAAATACATTTTTTGATTCATAAATTATCACTTGGTATATTTAGTTGTTCGATATAAATAATAGTTTTTGAGTTGCAACACGAAACTCGATCACCTAGATTTGTTATCATCACATTTTCGTCACGTCAAAAATACATAAATTTACTTTGGTCAAATGCAAAAACGTTCACTCTCCAACTATATGAAGTGTAAATACAGTGAACAAGACTTTGCCATATGTTGTACTAGGTACTACTGTCACATTCCCAGAACACTTAACGTAATATATAGTTACGTATTTGATTAAGCGGCTACAAAGTGCAACGTTTTTCTTATTGTTAGTAGTTTTATTAAAACTTTAGTCACGATGGGGTCGTACGGTTACATTGTTCTGCTGTTGACAGGATTGGTTGTTAACTCTCTTGCTGCAAAATGTACAGTAAAGGATAAAATTCTTTCACCTGGGGAGATTATAAATCATCCTGATGCTGAGTGTACGCAACTTCGATGTCTTGAAGATGGTTCTACGCAATATATTTCGTATGTATAATACATTTAAAATTAGGGTTGAAATAATTTCAATGATTCAATTTTATAGGTGCCCCCTACCAGCAATCGCAGCTGGGTGCAAGGATGAAGGTTTTGAAAATCCCAATTTACCATATCCATCTTGCTGTAAACGAGTTATAACTTGCAATCCAAACTATTAAATAAATTTGTAATCGGATTGGTACTCAGTGTCTTTATTTTTGTAGTGTTCTTCATATAAGGTTAACTTCTATGCGAATTTACGTGAGAACTTGTACGACCCATTCGCTGTAATTTTGAGATTTTCATTCCAAATAATCTCGTGCCATTTCAGAATCTTTAAAGAATTTCATAAGGTGGCTTTCCAGCTTCGAACAAAAGCCAGTCGGGCACATCACACGTATGTGTATTCGATGTGAACCAAGCCCATCCAAATAATCACTTTATTAGGGATAAACTGTCAAGTGAATGAGTTTCCTGATCCATGTCTATCTAGAGCATTATCATTTCAAACACGTCGGCAAAAACCAAAACCAATGCAATGTGGGCCGGCTCAAACAAACATCTCTTTTATATGAAAATTAAGTCATCTGTTTTTTGCGTAATAAGATTATTTTCAGCTAAGGTCACATTTTGCCAAAAATTATATGAAGTCTTAAGAGGGATGCCCACATAATATACAAACGCAAAATCCCAAAATTCCCAACTTTTGAAAAAACCCCAAATCCAAAATCCTCAAACACAAATCTCTAAACGCGCGCACTGTTCTGCGATTACCGCTCCGCTTTTCTGCTCTATTCCTTGCTTGGCGAAAGCGATAAAAGGCCATCGCTCGGAATATAACAAAAACCTGTTGCTCCTAACTGATTTTGGACATAAAAGAACCCGAAGCGGGGCAGCAACGGAACGAAGCAGTGCAATTCAGATACCCAATATGGGGATCTGTTAAAAAGATTTTGTGTTTGGGGATTTTGGTTTAAGTGTTAGGGTAGCCAACCCGTTTTAAGACTATGTTGTAGTTTCCAACACTCAAGTCTTCTCAACGAGGCTCTACAAAATTAATGATTCTGGTAATTTTCCAATTGCAAATTTTTTAGCGAAAATAAATTGTTTACTCAATTAACTTATCGACCAAAGATTTATAAGCAATTAATCAGAAAATCAGATTTAATTATAATACACATGTACCTGCTATTATCGGTTAGTAGTCATTTTCATTACTCGGGTTAAGTCAATTATTTATATAATTTTGCCGGTTATTATTTTTGATGTAACTTTTTAATAATACTTATATCAAATACAATACTTGTGGTTATTAAAGTAATATTTAGTGTTCCTTAACACTGAAATCGTTAGTCATGTTGGATTATCTAGATATAATTTAGATTATCTGGATACCAAAGCGGTGTAAACTTTCCTTTCCATGCGCCCGCTGATAGGTTAAGTAAGAAACCAGCTAAAATCAGAACACTTTGTCAACTTAGGTCGATTATGATACCACACGAATCTAAGAGTAATTCTCCTTACGAACTCGTTGAATCAATTAGAGCTTCCGATGCTTCTGATGCTCGCTCCTAAGTGAAGTTTTCTTTTATGGGAGAGAACTGGACAAAGTTGATGGAGAATAGTTCGCTCCTCTTCTACGTCTATTCAGCTTTTCCAGAAATTGTTACAATGTACGCGCAGCCTTGTTGCATGCTTGCCTAATAGACAGTGCGCAATGTTGACACCTTTTATGATGCTGATAATGCAGGCTCCTGAGGGAAATTAAATTCTCAGAGCGTTTCTGATCCACCTTTGTCCAAATCTCTTTTGTCGCTAGGTATGTTATACCACTTGTCCACCTAAAATTTGTTCTCTCGATACCATCCAGTTTACATGTAAAGATCGGTATACCCAAGGTGGTTTTTTCTGGTAAAATGGATATAGTTGTTCGATATCTGGTGAGTTGGTCAACCTTAAAGTTTCCTTGAATATCTCTATGCTCCGGCACAAAATAAAGGTGAATATTGAACTGCTCTGCCATCTCTATCAGAGATGATCGAAAATCTAAAGCTGCTACAGAATTTGCAGACAATGATTCCAAAGACTTGATTGCTGCTTGACTGTCCAAAAAGATACGGATATCTATGGCGATTAGCAAGTTTTCATTTAGTCAAGATGATATTTCTTTAATCGCCAATATTTCCGCCTGGTACACCGTGATTTGGAAGACGGGAAAAGAGGAGAAAACACCTTTACCTAAACCATCATGAAATTGTTCAGAATGGAGGGGTGACCAAAATCTGTAGTAAACAACTGCGAAATTGATTTAAGGCGAAAGACTGAACTAGCTGCCGTTTGCCTGCTAAAGATTTCGTGAGGTGTCAGATGAAACAGGATGCCGAATACTGCAGAGGATGTCGTACGAAATGCTCCGCTTCTGCTCAAATAAACTGATTTTGGTTAATTGCTTTATCCAAGGCAAGTCCACCAGACAACCACCCCGCACATGAATATGGATTTTATTACCGAGGTTGTAAACCCCATTTATTTGCAATAACTTTTTTGTAAAAGTCTGTACATAAGATGCATTTTAAAGATTTGAAGTGCGAAGTTTTTTTTTTTGTTTGTTTTTGTTTGCAGTGTATAATTTACATACATTGATGAACAATTAACTTAAATTAGGCGAGCAACAAGTATTAAGTCTAATTTGATGGTCACGATCATAAAAACGTGATGATCAATATAATCGAAATCGCATATTTGAAAGCGAATAAATTCACCAATTAAATACGAAAATGAATAAGAAGTTTGCTCAAACTATTGGCTACATTTGACATTTAATGTGAATACAAGGCGCAATTAATTACTCAATCGTAAATGACGTCAAAGACGGTGGAATTCTTGATTGTGCAACACATTGATTTTCAACTAATTAATTTTTAATGTGGTGATGTGATTTTTTAATACTTTTTTAAGTAATTTCCCACGAGATTCTCATGCTATCTAATAAGCATAGCCAATCTGCATCTAACCAGTGTGGACAGAAATTTCAAATCATTTCCTACATACAAGGTGACACACACACGATTTTCTAAGGCAGTTACTTTGCACAAAAAAAAAATTAAAAATTAAAATATTGTTTCTGTTTATTGATTATGTTTATTTAGAATTTGATGTTTAAATTTATTTCCATTAAGTCGCACAGATAAATTCGGTCAAGTGGCCGCCGTTAGAGTTGATACACATTCGGACTCGTTCTACAGCATTTTTTATGACTTTTCTAGAAACTTCTGGCGATAAATTCTACACTTCTTATCGGATGCTAAGGTCTGTGGCTTGTTCAGTTAGACCCGTGACTTAAGAAAAAAACTCAAAAAAGAAGTCTGGAGCGGTCAAGTCGGGCGATATTACAGGCCAGTGAAACTCACCACAACAAGAGATTAAGGGGCCGGGAAACGCTTGTTGCAGAATGTCCATTGTCGCTCGTGCTGTATGATGTTGCATCACACACCCAATCCGTAATTTTGCAGCAATAAAAAGTCACAATAACACAAACAAAAATTGAACAATCACCTTTACTCCGCAAACGCAGCACAGTGACTTCAGAGGATGTAATGGCTCTTCGTGCATTACACACAGATTCTCAGTGCCTCAGGGTGGTCTGTAATCAATAGCTGATGCACTGTTTGCAACTTGTAAAGAAATATCAAGTCTTTTACCGAAATTCACTGTAAAAACCGTCTATAGATGCCTAATCCCATGGCCATTTCCATAACCGAAAAAGCCATCACCCTGTATGTTGGATGTTAAACGGCCAATAAGCGTATGCATTCTTTAATTCGAGACTAATGAAATTCTGCAAGCGATACTTAAATGAGATACCGATGAGATCCGATTTTGGGTACCGGGTCATAGGGTTGCTCATTATACATCGATACATCGAAAACATCGATGTTTACTAGTCGATGTATGTAATGAGAGCAAGTACTATACACAGTTGAATTTCCACTTTAATTCAACTCCAATACGAATAAGAAGAATAAACGCATGTATAGGGTCTTCCAATAGGGACTTCCGAACTTTGACAGTTGATACCGGCCATATTGTTAAAGCTACCTCTGTCAAATTGGCTGTCATTTATTCAGTCTGTTTTGCCAAATCACCAAGGATGGATATAGCGTTCAACAACACGTGCAAATAATAAAAATGTTTTATCAAAATGGGCCTTCTAATTTTCATCGAAAAATCATCTTTAGCGATGGGCCTCACATTTCTGGATGAATGGGTACGTCAACAAACAAAATTGTCGAATTTGGGACGATACCAATCCACGTGAGATCCATCCCGAAAAAGTCACTGTTTGGTGTGGATTTGGGGCTGGCGGCGTCATCGGTCCATATTTATTTGAGAACGACGTTGATCACGCCTATAGATTTTGTTTTGGCCTAAATTGGATGATATGGACTCTATCGACATGTGGTTTCAACGGGACGTGCCACACAGCTCACGCCACATTGGAAATTTGAAGGCATGGTCATCTCACGTGGAGGTGATGTGATTGGCCACCGAGATCGTGCGATTTGACCCCGTTAGACTCTTTCTTGTGGGGTTTTCTAAAGTCGCAGGTCTATGCGAATAAGCCACAAACCACAGCGGCCCTCAAAGCCAACATAACCCATGCCATCGGTCATGGCAAATAGGATATTTCGGATGCGCGCCAACCAGAGAAACCGCGGCGGACATTTAAACGATGTTATATTCCATACATAATGGCATCGATAGGCCTTTCAAACGAATAAAAAATTTCGATGATATCTCATACACACTTTGTTTTATTTAAATTTAAAAATCGGTGTGCTTAATGAAAGACCCTATAGTTGTAGATTTGAGACAAGAAATCGATTCAGACCTTTTAATTTGCTTGTCAAAAGTGAAAATTTGGAGGAAATTGTACTAGGCCAGTGTCAAAAACTTTGCAGTAGAAGTATTGGGATGTCTAATTTCAAAATAACAAGTTTTCTAAAACCCATGATAAATTAATTTTAATGAAATTTTAATAAATCTTATTTTAACTAAGAACCTTGAACAATATCTCACTTTCTTATTGCCTTATCTATATTTTTAACAACTACGTCGATGTTTTTATTCGATGCATCGAAAACATCGATGTTTTTCATCGATGCATCGTTAAGTATCGATGGGACGTTTCGATGCATTACATCGAATAAAACATCGATGTATTTTTTATATGAACATCTCTACCGGTTCATGGCATTTGGCGCTGAATTTTATAGAAATTGTGTTTTATTTTATCAAATTCGGATTTAAAAGTTAATAACTTGCGTCAAAATTAATATCTTTAATACAAATGTGACAATACGTATAAAATAGTGTTAATTAATATTCAAAAACAAATACCACACACTGCATAATTTTACATACTCAATCATACAATCACTACCATATTCCTTTAATTTGCCCAGAAGAAACTTACCTTATAAAATATTTTGACGTAATAGTGACATCTTCGGCAACTGATTAGACAGCTAACTTTAAAAAAAATCCCAAAATGGCCGCCATGTAATAATAAATCCAAATCTTTGTCCACTAAATCTCTTATTTCTATTCAATGGAAACATAGCATAACGTATTGTACATCGTCATCAACTTTTCAGCCAATTGTAATCGACTTCAAATTAATTTCCACCTTAAAGAAATGTCTTCTTTGCCGACAGCGCCCCGCGGTTAATTACTGCAACCATTTAATTTTGACATGTATTGTTTTCGTGTAAAGCTCCACGATTTTGACGTAGCTGACGTGTTGCTAGAAATCCACGATTAAGTGTTTTCAACTAGATTTTCCTAAGACTTTTTGAATATCCAGCAAATGTTATGCTGTGGCAAAAAAAAGAGAACAAACTGTTTTAATTTAATAAATTAGTTTACGAAAATATTTGTCCAAAATGGCTCTACTAACGATGATAGCACGGGTAATTGATGGGCTTCCACTGGTCGGCACAATGCAAGATGATGAACAAGTATATTAACATTTCTTTTTGGTTTTCTTATGCAAATTTGAATCTCCTCTATATTCAATATACTTTAAGTCTGGCCGCAGTATATTGGAATATCAAAATCAAGCGAAAATGCTTTTCAGAAAATTGGGATCTCATTCACCAGCCCGATGTAGTATTGAAACAGGACCATACTTGTTCCAGTAAGATTCCTAACTGTTTCTGGTTATAAATTATTCAGTTTGTTACTTTTATTTTAGTTACCTAATAGAAAATGATGTGTGCTACCTTGTGATGTGCGATAAAATGTATTCGAAGCGATTAGCATTTAATTATTTGGAAGATCTTGCCCAAGAATTTCATACCACTTATGGCAGACGAGTGAATTCGGTGACGCGTCCTTATGCGTTTATTGAATTTGATGTTTATATACAAAAAGCCAAAAAACAACTAACAGACAGGAGAAGAAATATAAGTACGATAAATACACAATTGCAGGATGTGCAGAGAATAATGGTGAGTACCTATTGCCTGAGTGTTTTAGAAAGAACTACAATTAAAATTTGATACATCAAGTTGGTTGAAGAGCTCTTGTTAATGTCCACTTTTCTGCGCCAAACTAGAACTAGAGTGTTAAAGGTCTTATTCGGTTTTAATTTCTGTTTTTGTGAGAATTTATTAATCAATTGTATTCTTAGGTCAAATGAACAGCAGTTGTAATTCGTCACTAGATTTCTGTCCAAAATGGCGATGTAGATAACACACATTCGATTTAATCTACTACAGCAAAATTTATTTTCGCTGCTTCTAAGATTTTTTTTCGAAAGATAGACGTGTGAATTGGTCTCCAAGATTGTGTGGGAATACGTGAGTCAATGATTGATGGCATGCTGCATCGATACAAAATTGTTTGACGTTATTAAATTCACCCCTTCGTTGGCGTTACAGTTCGGTGTGAACCTAGGACTCAACTAAGTCTCTCCAGTTAGCCCAATTCTTAGCTAATCGCCTCCAATTACGCACTCCAAGTTGATTACGGTCTCCTTCTAGTTGTGCGCGCCACCAGAGGCGAGGTCTTCTTCTACTGTGTTGTCCCTCCGGGTTAGATTCGAAGACAATGCGGGCCGGAGTGTTGAGGTCCATTCGCTCTACATATCCTAGCCAACTCAAACGACAAATGTGCAGTTTTTTTTTGAATATATCGATGTTGCTGTTTAGTTCGTCGTTAAATCTCCTCCTCAAAAGCCTAGTAATACAAATGGGAATGAATAGAGTCCACGCTTCAGCGCCAAAAAGTAGGACTGGGATGATTAAAGTCTTGTATAGAGTCTCTTTAGTTCTTCGAGATATGTAGTTCCTTACTACGCAATTGTCTTCTTAGCGCAAGGAAACAGCGATTTTAAACGCGACATTAAACGCTAAACCCATTTTGACCGCTTCTGTATCAACACTAGTTAATGAATCGATGACAGCTCGCTGAGTTCTACCTATTATTTCAATATCGTCAACGTATGCGAGTAGTTACACAGACTTTTAAAAGGACTGTGCCTCTACTGTCGGCTTCAAAGTTTCGCACAATTTGAACAATTGTAAAATTTGGGTTGACTACCATTCAAACATAGTTTTCAACATAAAATTCCCTTTTTTTGCAGGTTCAAAATATTGATGACGTGTTACAGAGAGGAACGGTCTTGTCAGGTAAATTATAACTTTTCCACTTTGATAAAAAAAGTTAAATAAATCAATGAACTTCCATTTCAGAGCTTGACACAAAAACTCAAAACCTCTCAATGATGTCACAAAAATACAAAAAAGACGCAACTTATTTAAATCGTAAATCAATGTATGTGAAGGCAGCGGCCGCTGGAATAGTTGTTATAGTGTTTATATTATACTTTTGGGTACTGTAAAGAAAAAAAAAAAACAATCACACTGTGCATAAATTATAAACATACATATATCTTAAAACGAGGTGTATGCATTTCTAAAATCATCAAAACCATTGATGTTAATGGGGTGGTTACGCTCGGCCGCGTCCATGCTAACTGAAAAAAAAATCCATTTTTGTACTTCTAGCTTAATAAAATTTATTTTTCTCCAACATTCAAAATAAAATTAAAAAAAAAAAAGACAACTGTATATAAGTATGTACACATTTTATCCTATTACATATATAAAAGAAAATTATGTTTATCTATGCTTGACTTCAGGAAGAAGCATCTTCCTCCTCAGTTTCTTTTCCACCCTCGGCATCTGACGACGACGAAATGTCATCCCAAACTTCCTCGTCCAAAAATAGATAATTGCTTGGTTTCTTTTTAAACTGCTCGCGTTTAGCAGGATTCTCGGTATGTTTCCTTTTAGTTGGGTGTTTTTTTAACTGCTCTTTTAAATTACTATCTTTGGCGAAGGACTCTTTACAAACAGTGTTTGTTGTTTGCTGTAATTTAGTTTCTGCTTCAATATTATCATCTGAAAAGACATGATACTTATAATAAAGACATATAAATTGGTTACAAGCGCCAGCTTCAGTGTCTTTCCATTAACTGGACGCATCGAACAGTTGGGAAATGGTTTCGAGGCAGTCTGGGAATCTATTCTCATCCAGGATGTATTAAAATCGATACTGTGGACAAACTCCCTGAATTTTACATTAAGAAACCATTCCATCTTACGGCAAACTGTATGATAGTAGCAACGGAATTGTCTCCACTTTTCGTAAAAAAAAGTGGTAACTTCAGGTCCACTGTATCCTGAAAGTTCTTGACAGACCAGATAAAAAAGGCCGGTCTTTACAGCGTGTGGTGGAAATCAGCTCGTAGTTCGGGAATACAATTTGAACTGAGAATTGTCGATTCTATCTTTGGAAACCTATATGTATATAACATTATTTGGTACCTAGATGAAGGATCGTTGTCTCGGCATAGATTAATATAAAGCCAAAACTGAAAGCAATACTTTCGTGGTAATAATAGCCTCGAAGAGATAAAGCTACGAGCATTTTTAAAACTAGTTATGTATACCTTACAAGCAAGATCTAAGTATGTATCACTGCTTTGTGGTGTATGCAACTTGGAGGAAATGGATGGAGGATGTGTTGAATTTTGTTGGCAAAGCCTTAACTCTTCAATACGGCATATTTTTAGAATAGATTTCTAATCGGATGCTCAATACAGAGCCCTTCTAAATAAGCTAAACGTTATAAAAACACTACTTAATTGCATTGGACTATCGACAAAGAATTATCACTGGGAACTTTTGACATACATATGTAATACGACTACGAGACGAAGAGAAGTAGAAATATTAATGTTCACCGAGGCAGATGTCGAATTCAACTATTGAAGGTATGTTGGTATACAACAAAACTTACCGCTTTCAATTACATCCAATCCAAAGGCGTTTTTATCGTAAGTAACGTAGATACAAGGATACTCTACTAAAACTTTTCCAAACAAATTCTCTTTGAGTGTTTTTGTACAATCTAGCCGGTAAAATCTGTCCCGACACCGTTTGATACCCTCCGCTTTCAATAAAATTGTTAGATTTCCAAATCCTTCACTCTGATAATACTCCAGGCATTTCTTTTTGGGTACAACTTCCGAATTTTTTGCATTTATATACTTGTCCAGTAGATTGTGCAAAGTCTTCTCTTCACAACATTTTTCATCAACATACTTCAAGTTTTGAGCATTTACAAAGATCCAATCTACTCGCCAGAAAATCATTTCCTTCTTCCAATCTAAATAAGAGGTGTTTCCTTTATGTCGTGAGAAATTTTCCAGTAAAAACCGCAGCGTGATATTTCGGGTAGCCGCAGCATTTCTAAGACGAAATAATGTGGTTGGAAGAACCTTGTTATAACGCGTGTATCGCTTTATCCGATCATGCTTACGATCCTCCACGAATCTGGTGCATTGCTCCAGAAAGTAATAATCATTTGCAAAATCCATTTTAGTCATTTCTTTCAACGGAATAAACTTAGTTTTGTCACGCACACCGCTACACATGAGCTCCTTTTTGTGTATCTGAAGGCAAGTTGAGCAACAAGTTTTAACCTCACATTTGGGACAGGTGTACTTAGCATCCTGTGTAGCACACACTTCACATTTTCCCAGGCGATTTCTGTAAAGATATTAATAAGAAATTGCATTTAGAAAATCATTTACATTGCCAAGAGCTTAAACAGAATACATTTCGTGAAAATAAATTCTACCTCAAAATGTCTGGTAATAGAGACTTTTGTAAATCTGTGCCGGTATCCATCAATAACACGTTAGAACTGTGCGCTTAGCTTAGAGCTTAATGCTTGCACCTGGTGGATTTGGATTCGACAAGTTAACAAATAATTACTATTTTCTAAACAAGTAAATTAAACTAGAAGTCTGTTGACAGATATAAATATAAGTCGTAACTTTATTACTTGATTGCTGTCAGTGTCAGTTGATAAGTAGATATTCAACTTTCCAGTTCGTTTCCAGGCGCGTACTGTCTTCCAATGAAAACCGAGATTGCACTCAACTTTTAAGTCATTCAGCACGTTCTAGATGGCGTACGTTTGAAACAGGAACGACCGCTTGGTGTCCAGCTCATACACATAGACACAACATAAAAAGTAGTCGAATCGGGTCCGTTTACACTTTCACCGCACTCTCATAAAAGAAATTTCAAGTGTCAATTCTTTTTGTTGTTGGGATAATTCAATTTTCTGTGCGGAAACGACGCGACGTCAACGCATACTTCGATGTGACAGAGAGAAGAGATTCTATGATTTGGGCTCTGAAGGGCCTACCATTGTTGCATTAAGTATGCAATAGCTAAAATAGTGTCACAATTGAACCAAAATTCCGCTCACGTGCTGTCAAAATAGTGCAGAACTCGTAATTGCATTTGTGTGTGGTTACATTTTCTTTCAAATGAACCTCATTCTCATGAATGCCGTGGCTACACATAAAGAAAGTGTCACTGGAATGGAAGCAACTTTGATTGAACGCTGCTGAAATCTTAAACATAATACAATGGACACCCGGTAATCCGACAAACGTTTTGCAGGGCGGTGTTGGACTAACGAATTTGTCGGATTATACAGTATTGCCACAAACCCCCTATAGTCCGGAATTTTGTGAAAAGTGTACCTTGTCATCCGACAAGTTACAAGTCAAAGTGATAAGATTCTATCTGAACTGCATGTCGGATTACAAGGGGAACCGGATTGGCCAAGGGCCGGATTACCGAAGGTCCACTGTATATCGTAGTAGGTTCGTATAGATTAAATTGTCTGTTATATAAAACGCTGACAGTTTAGCTCGCACATGCACGCATAAATTCATACATAAACTTGGCGGATGATATTGCAATAACCGTGATCACCAAGCTACTATAAGAAGTGGTCGAAATGAGGAATTTGTGGATTTAAAATCAAAAGCAAAAATAAAGGGAAACAATTGTTCACCCTTAGGAGAGGGGCGCACAAGATTATATCATGAATGACACAAGGCTATCGTATATTGAACACCTGGAGTATGTTAGTGGCAAAGCCTCAACGGTGAACAATGCACACATGCGAAACATGCTTAATCATGGAGAAACGAGATTATGTCGATGAAGGCTTTTGGTCAGAGTGGTCACATCGGTGGTGCTTTACGGGTCACTATTATTGGTTGAAGCTATACAAAAAGTGACCACTAATTCGAATTATTTTTAGTGTCTACTTAAATAAGTTATAAGTAATCATCATGTGATATTCTGCGATAACTAAAATAAATGAGTCCCTGATCAAGAAACATGTAAACATCGTTAAACCTATTCAAGTTTTCTTTACAAAAACTTGCATTCGATGTAATTTAACTGGAAACATTTGAAACTGGAAAAATCAAACAAAGTGTTTTATTTATTATTTACTCCACTCCACGCGCTTATATAATGTCACTTCGGTCACTGTATATTTTGCAGTTAACCAAACCGCGTTTAAAAGTAATGATTAAAAAAAAATATTCTTCTGGAGTTGCATCTCCACCAAAAACAACTCTGTCGGAATGTGGAATTAGTCGAATTAATTCGGGATTATTTTATTACGAGGTAAGTGTTTCAAAACATTCAAATATCAGTATGATCAAAGATTTTTATGTGTGAGCTTGAATTCCAAGTAATGTTTTTTTTTTTTTCTACGAAGGAGGCAATAAAAACCCTCAACAGGCTACAATCGAACGCAGCAAGTATTCGTCAGTCTATCATTAATAAGGGAAATCAAACAACTTTGGAGGATACAGTTAAGTATCTGAATCGCAGTGGCTTATCTTTGGAAGAACTGGATAAGCTCTCAATAATACATTTGTCTGGAACTAAAGGCAAGGTAAGAAAAAGCAAAATAATACGTGCTGCATACAATAAGTAAACAATGTTAATAATTGTTTATCTTAATAAATATAGGGGGGTGATAACGATTTCCGGTGCACCAAGATCTGATGATTGATTTTGGTATATATAGGGCATTCTGTAATTGATTCGTGTGCAATTAGTTTTCAATGGGGATAACTTGAATGGAAATTACTATTTGCATTAGGTCCAATCCGCACCTAACTGGTGTATGAGATTTCTTCATAAATATGTTATTCAAAAACTATTTTGATTGAATTACGTATACATATCCATACGTTTCTAATCATTCCATTTGTTTAGATAAGAACAGGTTAAAGTTCAGATTCGATTAGAACTGCATACCTATACATACATACATACAGTCAATCAAGAATTTCAAGGAGAACTGATTTTAGTTCCAGTTATCTACTTTTCAAATTATCAGGGTTAGTCATATAAATTGAGGAACCAACTAATTCGAGTAAACAAAAATTTTTTTAAACTCATTTACGTTAACTTTTCCCAGAAAATATGCGGAAATACTAGAAATAATAGACGAAAACAAAACAAGAAAAATAAACAAATAGAAATTTACATTCCGAGTTATACAGACAAAAAAGTGAATCACTTTGCGTCATAGAATCTTTTCCATAATAACATCCGACTTTAAGTTCTGAGTTATCTACTGAAGTAATCTACTGGACTACGAGTTATTCGGAATCTCTTCACATATAGAGGTGCCATTAACCTGCGATTTACGATTCGTAAATTTTCTGTTTACGATTCATCTTCTGTGATGAGTATATAGACAGTATTCATTGAGAAGATGAAGAAGTGGGGGTTTTAGTGGAGTTTCTAATGCTTCTATTGGAATTGTTTTCATTGCCCCTGTTGCGCACACGCAGTCTAGATTTTTGAGCTTGGCCTGCGCGGTCATTTAAAACGTGTTAATGTTAAGATTTCTTTTAATAATTTTTTCTTGATGCATATTTTCCTCAAAAATGTTCGGTTTTCCATAGCTGTGCCACATGAACTTAAATCAAAATTAACATTTATTTACAGGGTTCTACATGTGCCTTAACTGAATCAATTTTGCGAGCACACGGTTGTCGAACTGGATTTTTTAGCTCACCTCATTTGATTTCGGTTACAGAACGTATCCGTATCAATGGAGAAGCAATATCAAAGAAAAAGTTTACACGAGCTTTCTGGAAAGTTTTCAATAAACTTGATAAACATAAGGAATCCGAAAATGACTTGCCAGCATACTTTAAGTTCCTAACTATTTTGTGTTTCCACATTTTTCTTGAAGAGAATTTAGAAGTTATCCTACTGGAAGTTGGCATCGGTGGAGAATACGACTGCACAAACATTGTCAGGTAGTTACAAGTACATACAGTACCCGACAATTAAAATTTGAATTTTACAAAAACTGTAAATCACTGATAAGCAACATTATTTTGAAAGATTTAAACAATACTCCCTCCTTTTTTTCTAGTCTTGACTTAAGGAACCGATCACCCGATTGATCGTAAAAGCGAAGACACCGTGTAGCTTTAAACTCGATATTCTAACTTTTATAGTCAATGCTCCCCTTATTTGTAGTGTCATAGTTTGATATTTAAATTTTACTTGTCAATTAGAACATCAGACTATTCGTACTTACTTATGATGGTGCCGCAGTCCAGAGTGAAGCTGGGCCTCAACCAACAAGCGATTTTCTAGTCACTATGGTTCTGACTACTTTGCTTCACACCTCCATTGAGAACAGAGGTTCACATTTGGATTCACTTGGAATCGTTTGGCCTCATTTTCGAATTGATGGCTGTGTGTGATAAATTTCTGGAGATATCTGGAGAACGGAACACCGTAGGAGCATGCAATTTTTGTTTTTGCTGTTAGTACCAGGGGAGGCTGAGATATTTGAAGAAATGTTTTTAAAAAAGTTTTGCTTGGGCACTATTGTAATATATTGTGTAAACGTTGTCTTCGTGATTCAACGCATTACGAGGTGGAAAGTGTAGAATTGGTTCCCCAGTCGAATTCTTTTTTTCACCACCTAAGACACCATTCTAAGGCAGAGGGCTGCATAGACTTCTACCACATGTATAGTGATATACAATTTGACGTGTCTTTACACGTACCTGTACATACATTACATACGTACATATTTCTATAGAATATGAAAACAAAAATGCAAACACTTAACTAATGCATGCAATCGTTATTTTCTCCGCAGAAATACATCTACAGTTGGTATCACATCTCTTGGCCTGGAACACACCAATATCTTGGGAGATACTATCGAAGATATAGCATGGCAGAAAGCTGGCATTATAAAACCTAATTCAAATGTTTATACTAATGCAAAGCAGTTAGCTTGTTTAAAAATTATTGAGGAGAGGACTTTGGAGAAGAATGTGAGTATGAGTACATACGTAAACGTATGCTGTAGCAAATTATTAAATTTAATATGTATTTGTATAACTATAGTATTAATAACAGTTTATTGGTTTAGCTCTGCTATATTCTGGCCTGTTTGATCTTTCACAGGTGGTTAATGATTTCCATCTATATTTCGTTTTACTAGCTTGGACTGATACAAGGCCAAACGACGTCCGAAAAAGGTTCATAGCTAAGTTATTAAAATAAAACTGATTCAGGGCAAGACAACGTTCCCCCTTCCTTCCACTGAATGCAGCTGTGCGGTTTTTTCTAATTTTCTTTGTCGGCGGATCGAATACTAATAGTCATTCGTAAGTGTCTAGAGGATTTGGTGGAGTTACATAAGCTGTTAGAGTTTCTAGTCGTGTTATTACAGGTCTAAGGAGTCAGAGATCAGAGGTGAGAGGAAATATGGTGAGGTGACGATGTGTGTTAACTTGGATTTGTGTAGATTGTAGGTTTTTAGGAAATATTGAGGAGGGCAAATTGTTACATACATATTTGTGTTGAGTAGTTGAAGAACGATCTTCTTAATTTAACATGTTAAATAGAAGTGGGTGGCTCAACCATGCGGAGTTAGTCTGCTTCCCAACTGAACTCATCAAGAAAAGAATTCTCCAGCACTTGCTTTTCCAATTTTAGGTAGAACAGCCTAGAAAACGGTGCTATACTAAGACAGATATGGCCCATCTTCAATAAAAATATGACTCACGACAGACACAATAGGACCTGCATCGAGACAGCAAGTGCGGGCCACTGACCAATTGACTTACATGCTGCCAAGCTAGTGCTATTCCAGTTTTTCTTGAAGTTTAAACCTACTAATGAATCGGGTGTATTTATTTGTAGAAAACTTTTGCTATTTCACAGTGTAATACCTAAATAGCCACATAATAAGTCATAATCGATCTAAAATATCTTTTTTGCAATACAGGCTAAACTTGTTAAAGTTCCTGACATCACGGCATACCATTGGCCTAAACACATTGATATAGCTAACTTCAACAAAATGGTTCAACTGAATGGTTCACTAGCAATTCAATTGGCGTATAGTTGGCTAAGGACTCAGAAAATCAATAGTCCTTATAGTTTATTCGAACATAATCCGTCTAATGAAGTTATTCTGACAGTATCGAATCAAGTTATTGAAGGACTCAATAATTGCGTATGGCCCGGACGTTGTCAAGCCATGGATTTTCACAACTTCAGGTAAAGATAAGAAATTTTAAGAATTTTTCTTATGCCGTTAATTTGTTAATATCATTGCAGAATTCACTTAGACGGAGCACACACTTTAGAAAGTATGGACGTTTGCAGTGACTGGTTTCAAACTCTAACAAAAGAAAGGTTTGTCATTCCTGAGCAAAATGTCTTTTAAATTTAACTTAATTCCCTTTGTAGTGATAATCCCAGGATTCTCATCTTCAACACAACTGGTGATCGCGACTCCAAAGCCTTGCTAAAAATCCTAAAGAATCGAGTTAACTTCGATTTGGCGTGCTTTGTTCCTAATATTGCATTAATATGCAATGACAATCATGACAATAGTTCTATATACAGTAATCAGGATCAACTTCGCCGTGCCGAAATGCACAACAATTTTTGGCGCGAACTAATTGAACATTCCAAGAGTCACGAAGATCAAAGCCAATTGTTTGAAACAGTTTTAAACGCCTTCTTATTTTTGAAGGACAAATTTGGCAAAAGAAGAACAGATATATTAGTTACAGGATCTTTACATTTACTTGGTGCTACGATTGTAGCTCTTGAAGAGTTTAAGAAAACATTTACATTAGATGTAAGATAATTTGTACATAAATTGGTATCAATAAAAAAAAATGTAAATATAGGCAACACTAATCTTGGGTTATTCATGAAGTAGGGCGAGGTTTATTTCTCGACATGCTTTTTTTTTTATAATTCACTAGCGCTAAAGGGTTTATGAATACCCTTATGATGCTGTTCACACAGTGCTAGTGTTGGTGTAGTGATTTTGAAACTCAGGTGGTATTAGGTTTCAGTCTTTTTTTGCTCCGAGGGTGGTGTCCAGAATGACGGGAGAATAATTGGTACTGTTGCCATTGCTAATAATTCACAGTATTTCTTTTGAACATCTCGATGTCATAAGTACAATCAACACTTTCAAGCCATATGACCACCCTACTGCCAGTGTTATGCCTATGCAGTAGATTTGACGACAGCTTTTTCCGCAGTTGATCGCAGTTTAACATAAGCTGCTGTTTCTCTTCTATGTCCGTAGAGCAGGGACGTGTGTTAGGGAACGAATATGAGAAGCTATGGGTATTGTCAATTATAAAAATGAGGAAGAGATTCGGAGACAAAATGGAGCATTGGGAAAAACTAGCATTTATGTGGTGAATTGCAGATTTGAACCTGTCCAAAACAACTTGAATTGTCATATGCCATATGAATGCATATTCGACAAAAGAGCTTGATGCCAAACGCTTTCAAATACTTTTGAAATATCAAGCGCAATAATCTTACTTTTACCAAAGTGATGGAGGAATCCATTCTATTTCTCGGTGAGATATGCCATCAAACCACTAGGAAGGGACACCTACGAAATGTCCAAAATTAAAATTCCTAAACTACTAAATCCCTAGCTTCTGAAAAATGTACAAACATAAAATCGCCAAACGCGTGCACTGTCTTGCGATTACTGCCCCGCTTTTATGCTCTATTCCTTGCTTTGCGAAAGGGAAATAAGGCCATAACTCGGAATATAACAAAAATCTGTTGCGCCTAACTGATTTGGACATAAGAGTATTAATATCGATTCTCAATATAGGGATCTGTTTAAGCATTTTGTTTGGGGATTTTGTGACTTGGTATTTGGAACTAACCCCACTTATAGATCTGTGCAATGAAAACCGTATTGGCGGTCATTGAGAAGTTTTCGTGACCCAAGATTTTTCATAAGCTGACGATCTATCAGCTTTTCGATGGCCCTGAAAAAAAGGGATGTAAGTGCAATGAGTCGATAGTTGGAGGGAGAAGGTTCGACTTTTCTGAGGACGGGAACAAATGCAGTTCTCCATACAGTCGGACTCTAAGGGATTGAAGTAAATGAAAATGTGGAAACTAGTGAAACTAGTGATGATTGACTTGATAGAAAGATGAACAGCAGAAAAGGTGGTAAAATCCAAAGTGGTACTAAAATGTCGATAAATTCTACCAAGATTGAGGTTCTGGGAAAAGCGAAGAACACTCATATGAGTAGGTAGGTACTCGTAACAACGATTCTCACAGGGCATGATAACTTTAAATACACAATATAATATGACTAGCAGTCCTCCCGCGGCTTCGCACGCGCACCATACATACTAAAGGTTATACTTAGTCGTTATAAATCGTCTGTTCCTATTGAACTTTCAAAGGTAAAAGATAGCAAAAAGTGTCACCATTTCAGTATTGAATTTTTGAAATCAGTTCAGTAGTCTTATAGATACTTAAAGATCCATCCAACCAAATCATACACACACCCGTTCCCCGTCGAATTGCTACGAACTGCGAATGCACCCTGTATCTCCCCTTTTGGAGCTGAATTTCGAAAAAAAAAATGCATAGTGAATGTCTACGTCACAAAAGGAAACCACTGTCCATATTTCAACTTTCTAGCATCAGCCAGTCAGTCAGGACTTATCCTTTCATTTGCAGACTTTAACACCCTGTTTCTTCGCCTGTAGACATAATTTTGAAAAACGGTGAAGCACGTGTTTCTTTATTTTTGTTGTAGAGTTTACCTACCAAATTTGAATTCTTAATTCCAATTTAAAATTTTTTTCCATACAAACTGGAAAACCCTGTATCTCCCCTTTGGAGCAAAAATTCAAAAAAGTAGCTCCATTGTTTTTCCCTACGCCACAAAAGGAAACTACTGTCTGAATTTCAACTTTCTAGAGTTAGCCGTTTAGGCTCGGCGATGATGAGTCAGTCAGGACTTACTGCTTTATATATAGATGACATGTAGAAGGTGCCGCAAAAATTGTAATAGGTATCGGTCAAGTGGCCGCTGCCAGAGTTGATGCACATTCGGACTCTTTCCGCAGCATTTTCCATAACTTTTTTTCAAAACTTCTGGTGATAAATTCGCTGTAAAGACTTTCGATTGATGCCGAATTTCGTGCCCCGTCGCGTCGTCTGGTTGATGTTTAAATGTCCTCTTGGGCTCTTGGACATCTCCAGCCACGGTAGCAATATTCTCGATCGAAATGTTGTTCCGGGACCGGCCAAGTCTGCTACTGCCCCATGTAACTACCCGACCAGGGAATCGACGATGAAATTCACGTTGAGCCAAAACCACCGACCGATTATTTATGAAAAACCTTGACATGATTATTCCGCGTTCTTGAAGAAAATAGCCGATGCATGGTGTACATACCTATTCGGCTTCTCGTTTACTTCACAAATGTTAGAGTCGCAATGATATAAGACACCATTTGCAAAAATGAGAGCATCTTCCGATAGGGTTATGACTTCCCTTTTTTATACCCACATCAATACCTATAAAATGAAGTTTATAAAGAAGTTCTTTTTGTTATTAGTAAATTCGCCATGATCGATAGTAAACATTATTTATAGGTACGTAGGTACATAGGTAGGGAGGTTAAGGTACACATTTTTTAAGGGAAATACCCAAATTAATTTCAGCATCACCCGGTCTACTGAAAATAAATCTCTAAATGCAATAAATATCATGTACCTACTTAATTATCTTACCTTTCTTAATCTCTTAATCTAAACTAAAAAAAAAAAAAGGTACCAAACACCCTCAGAAGCTCTTATTCATTTGTAAAGACGTTTAGCGCAACAGTCGTTCTTTTCAATTCGTAGAACAGAAAATACAGTCCCCCCGGAGCAGTGAAAAACTTCCATAATTACATACAAGTCACCCCGTCATTCTCTGAGCAATCTCTCTGATAGAAACCAACAGGGTTGGTAATCGCTCCACCAATCAGATAACTATTACGTTGTGGCATACCACTCCTCCACACTGAGGGGTTGAGAACTGACAACCAACAAGTGCGAGAAAATGAAACAACAACACGATGTTGCCAAAAACTTCCGTTTTACAAAATGGCTAACGCGCAAATCAGGGGTGGTTTTGGCTATGGCTACATGGAGATGAATTTATACCATGGTGTGTTGCAAATAACTTGATAAGGATAAATGTGTCGCACAGTATAACAGTGGTGTCTTCCGAAGAGAGCGTTTAACCCGTCTGCCGTTTCTTTCGCATCCGTTCATTAGTGTTTGTTGTATACGTCATCATTCAACAAGATTCGATGGTTTACGTCCTTTTATTGAGTTAAATCATTTGACGAGAAAATCCGTTTAAAGACAGTTTTCCGCAGTTTTCATTTCCATCATCGACATGCATTTTAATTATTTTTTTTTAATTCGAGTTTTTTAGTGATTCGATATCTGGTACGGAATTGAAAGGTTAATTGTATCGCAAAGTTTTCGAATATTTATCCATAGCGTTTAACGGAATACACACAAAGTGAAGTAAATTATTCGAATAAAAATTAAAAAAGTGATTCAGTTATAGTGATTCAGTTATCAGGAAGCATTTATGATAAACAATGCATCAACAAAGTGCGAAATCTTTCTTAATTCGGGACTTACTTGGGGATCTAATAAACCGACATCCGAATCATGCCGACGGTAGGTGCAAAACTTTTTATCTTTCCGACGGATAGTTTTAAAAATGTTATGGTTGAGCGCTTAAAAATTAAACACAATAAGTTCTTATGTAGCTATGGCTTCTTAAAAAGTTGGACCATTTTGTATATCTTTCGTTTTGTTCACAAGGAACTCCTATGAGCGTTTACTTTGAAGGTACATACCTTGAAATTACGCACATTTTCGAGTTCAATTGGGATACTTCTACTGACGAAGAAAGTTGTGATGAAAAGGAGGATGTTTCTGCAATACTGGAGCGTAATTTGCAGGGGATTGTGAAGAGAGGAGAATATTTATAGATCAGGCTTCTTGAGAATGGTATGGTATACGATTTCACGCTGTGGTGTTGGATATGGCACCTGTCCTTCTTGTAGACTAGGAATATCTTCGGACGTAGTCTTTTATTATAGCCAGGCTGCTATCAAAGCGCTCCACACTCTAACTTCGTCTTCTAAACTAGTTGAGCAGTGTAAGGAAACTTTAACGCAGGCAAGCGCTCGGTTCAATATCACTCTTCTCTGAGTTCCCGGCCATAGTAACATAGAGGGGAATGAGAGAGCCGACGCGTTAGCCAGATGTAGTTCTGTCCTGGATGTCTCCCTTGCGGAGTCAGTCTGCCCCCCCATGGGACTCATCAAGGGCAAAATTTTCCAACACTTTCTCGCTATTGCCAACTCTAGGTGGAGAAGTCTACGAACCTGTACCATATCGAGACAGATATGGCCCACCTATGATAAAAGCAGAACGAATGACCTCATTAATAGGAACCGCATTGAGACTGCAAGAATCACAGCAATTAGCACGGGTCACTGGCCAATCGGGCCTCACGCTGCCAAGTTAGGCATCCCGTCCAACCCCCACTGCCGAAGTTGCGGCAATTCTCGCGAAATGGAAACCATATTTCACTTCCTCTGTGACTGCCCAGCACTAGCCAGAGCTAGGCAGCGCACACTCGGAAAACCTTTTTTCAAGGAACTATCCGAGATCTCCAACATCAAATCCAAGGATGGATTTGAAAAACACACTCTAAGTCACGCCCATCAACATCCAGGTCACGTGAGATGTGGTATCAAAACGGCGCATCTGCGCTACTTGTGTCTCTGGCAGGTTTCACCAGATTCAACCACTTCTACCTACCTACCTAGTCCTTTATTTAGCCTCTAATCTTCCTAAGTATCAGAACCTTAACTTATATTTCTTAAATTGAGGAAGAGGGTCTTACGACATCAAAAATGTGAAATCAATCACAACTTATCATGAAGCTATATCTACGGTGGGGTGGGTTGACAACAAATCAGTTCAATTGGTATCTTCATGTTGTAGGTGATCAACCATTTGGGTTTCCAAGATCTTCCAAGAACTGCAGCTTTAACCACCCATACCACTTGGAAAGACGTAGGTAGTTCTACGTCAATATCTATCAATTTTAGCTTGTCACTGTTTATATATCTTTTCCTTCTGAAAACACTAGAGAAACATACACATACGCTCCGCATTAAGCTCTATAGAGTTGTTCCTAGCTCAACACGCCTACACAAGAGGCCGTTCGAATGAGAGAGTCCCGCATTGTGGTAACAACAATCGAAAGATCACTTTACTAAAAGGGTTTCCACGCTAGACGTATAAGGACATAATGTGAAATCGGAAGGAATAAGACTAGCACTAGACCAACAGAACGTAAGTCCTAACACTCTCGGGCTAGGTGTAGTGCATGCTCAAAACAAGACACATAAGCTCAGAACTGGGAGGTTGCTAAGAACATGCCTTGGTCTCAAGGGGAACCCCGCAAAGAAGGGTCCTATTATCCGAAAAATGATTGACCACGATCACCGAACTATTACAGCCGATCCTAATCACTCTAAACAACTGGGCTATAAGATGTGGACTGAACGTACACCCCAAAAAAACAGAGATAGCTCTTTTCACCAACAAAAGAACGATTCCAACGTTAAGACTCAATGGAACCTCATTCTTCAAAGTCTCAGAAAAAGCAAAATACTTAGGGTGCATTCCCGACCGTAAACTGAGAACACTTGAGAAAAAAAGAAGGAATCGTCAATCGCCTTTTACGCGTGCACTAAAATCGTTGGTGTAAAACGGGGACCCAAATCCGCAATCATTCATTTGATGTTGAAATTTTGTGGCAATAAAACAGAAAAGCTTATGTCTCAAAACACGATTTTGAGAAACCACAGTTTTTGTCTAATATGAAGGTTTCAAATTCACAACAAGATAAAATAAAAACAAGACACATTTTTGCGCTAAGCAGACCCAACTTCATAGGGATTATAACAGGTCACAACCCACTTGCGGTCCACCTTAGTAGAATGCGTTTAAGTACAGAAGAATGCAGAGGCTGCGACGACACATGCACAGAAGAGAGTACAGCCCACTTAATATGCGCATGCCCCAGCTGGCCTATGCAGAACGAGAAAGACAATCCTTCGTGAATACTACTTCAACAAGCTGGGCGATCTGTTTAAGCAGCCATCAAAAACCAATTCTCAAATTCATTATAAGTTCTGGATGCTTTAAGTCGAACGACCATCAACCAACAAACATAGACCCTTTTTGTCCTTTCTTTCAAACGGGACAGTCCACGCCAGGGGAACGTAATTGATTCTTGGAGATCCAAATGAAGCCTGCATCATACGAGATACAGCCAGGTAGTAGGGATTTTAACTGTAGTATCAGCTAGATGTGGATCTAATGAAGATCCTGTCCTTGCCAGCTCATCAGCTGCTTCATTACTATGCACCCCTTTGTAGTCTTACATTCTGCTGCCTAAGTGCCTGCCGATAATTTGGGTTAACGTTTGAGCGTTTAACAAGACAACTTGACGGCCTTTTCCGAAGTCCGACAACAGAAGCTTATTTTCGGTCATTGTGAGATCATTGAGGTTATATACTATTTTCGTATGTAGTCGCAGTGGCTTAATGATTAGTGCATTGGACTGCTAAGCGAGCTGATACAGGTTTGAGTTACCAAAACAACTAAACAACTCTCGGCAGGCAAAGATAAACCTCCGATAGTATAATCTGTCATGAAAAAAACTTCTTAATCCGCCTTTCGGAGTCGGCAATGAAACTGTAAGTCGCTTTCATGCGTGCTTTGCACAACATGAATGGTTGCGAGAAGCTAGGTCTTTGACTGTCGATTTTGAGTCGACCATCAGGTGAGGGCCGTTTGTGGACTTGAAACGAAGTCCAAAATAAACTGAGCGATAATCGATATAGTATTTTTTACACCGGTGAAATTTAGGACAATCGAATAAAATCCATAAATTATTAGCCCTTAGAAAATGGCAAGGGCGACTCTTCGTAGAACCTCCTTTTGTCTCTTCCAGCTTTGCATTCTTGCAGTCATGAGTTAGAAAGGAAACGTTACTGATCCTGATAATGTCCAAGATCACCTTATGGTAAGAGGGTTTGGGATAATTTTTAATGACCTCAAGTTGCGCTTCTTGCCTAACTTCTCCTAATTTGGAGATTACGATCCGATTTATAGAACTTTCAATCTTGGTCAGCGCAAGCAGACATTTTAACGTACCGTTGTTGATGGGAGCCATACTCTCAATAGGATGACGTAAGACCGGAACTTAAAACTTGCAGAAAATTGGTAACGTTTGAAAGTCATTTGAGTCCTTTAGAAGCTGTGTCGGTTTAGTGGTTTAAAATATCAAGGTTTTCTGCCTCTTAGATATCACGATTAGGATCAAGTTGAAGATGAGTCTTCGACCGTGATAATGGGCTTTAGTGATAGAAACTTTTCCCCAGGTGGGAGGCAAACGGTCGGTCGCTCTCACAGAGAGCGTTGATTTTAAAAGGTTACGACGAGAAAAAAAATACATGCCATCCGAGGAGATCGTGGGGTCTGCGGCGTGTCGCTCTTGACGCTGTTGTAGCACCCAGGCTGCATATCTGATACGGGGAATAGGTTTTCATCGAGTTTGAAGCTCCATTCTACACACTCGCCAAAGAATTTTAAAGAAAAAGACACAACAAAAATGCATGCCATCCGAGCAGGTCCGGGATCGCTGGAAAAAATTACTTCTTTGGAGTCTGCCGCGTGTCACTCTGGACGCTGCTGCAGGACACAGGCTGCACATCTTAGGCCGGGAATGCATTTTCATCGAATTTGAATCTCCATTCTACCCATTCGCCAAAGAGTTTTTAAGGGAAAGACGAAAAAAAAAATGCATGCCATCCGAGCAGATCCGGGGTCGCTGGAAAAAATCGCTTCTTTGGGGTCTGCCGCTGTTATATGAAACAGCTTACCATGAGCTCGAAGGAGAACGATTAGTTGTCTCTGAAGGGTGAGATCCATGTTGGTAATCTCCGTACTTGTTCAGTATCTTTGGTGGTGTTGCTCTGTCTGAAACTCCAAATGTAGCAAGTATCAGGGATGGACATCAATGAGCAAGGTAAAGCTTCCGATATGCTGAACGTCAGATTTTCCTGATCAGCGACCTCTTTTTTGTTTTTATTTTTATCAGTTCTCATAATTTAAACTTATGCGAGGAGCGGATAAACGAAAAGATCGGTCAAAGGTTGCCGGGCGAACTAGTTGATTGGGCTCTCCGTCATTTTTATTTTGAGCATGGGTCAGGAAGTTGACAACATTTTGGATTTTGATACTAATCTGAGGAAGTAATCCACATAAATCATTTGAAGTTACTCAAACCCTACACCTCTACAAGTTTGGCAGTTCCGTAGTGCTACTCAAAGAAAAATCACAATTTATTAAATTGAATGTTTGCTTCCTTGGATAACGGCAGTATTCTTCAAATGATGCGGTAAAAATTAATAGCTTGAATAACACCTACATACAAGGAGTACAACAGGGATCCTTTAAGAGTGATAAATTGTGTTGCTTCTTGTAAAACCCAAGTACTTTACTTACCCTTCAGTTGAAAACAAACGCCTTGCCTGGAAATAATGAATTTTATGTGCATGTGCATACATATGTACAGTTAGATTCTTTATCTGTATGGGAGTAGAACGTCAAAGCACTAAGAACACATAACGAACGACATAAAACACAATAGTGGTTTTGAACGGAACCTTCGGGGGATAATTAGAACATTTTGTGTGCGGGACCAAGACAATGCAGTCGATATGTCATCCTGCAATTTGTCACGTTTGTCCTCTTTGACGAGAGAACAATTGCATGTGTAGATATAGGTATATACTAACACAGTTGCTCGAAAACGATTTTAACTTTTAATTGCATTGCTAAAAACTACTTTTGAAATCCTTTTGCATAGTGTGTTTTGAACTCCATCGTTAGGTTAGCTTGGATGCATTCACTAAACACGAATGATTAAGCAGATCCTTTTGGATGGTAATTAATGAGATGATGACAATGATGGAGAACACAAAACGCGTAATGTTTACTCATATGTGTTCTTTGTGGGATTTAAAATGTGTTTTACTGTAATTGCACAATGGCCTGAGGATAGATAACAGTTTTACACGTTTAGCACTTTATTCAAATGGAGACTGTAATTAGGGTGCCAAGTCGTGTTCTTATGGTGGGGGAATTTTTGTTTTTCTGTAGCACGGACTTCGTTTGAGATGATATATTTGTGGTCACAAGGAAAAACAACATAAGTCGACTTGTGTTGTGTGTGACTTATGCTGTTTTTCCTTGTGGCCACAGATATGTGTGCATATATACAAATTATTTGTGTTGGCTTCTCTAATCGAAGTTCCACGTATATAAAGTATATTTCAATAGGGACTTCCGAACTTTGACAGTTGATAGCGGCCATATTGTTGAAGCTACATTCGTCAAATTGGCTGTCATATATTCAGTCTTTTGTGCCAAATCACCATGAACGGATATAGCATTCAACAACATGTGCAAATAATAAAATTGTTTTTATCAAAATGGGTTTTCTGTTCGAGCAACGTTCCGTTCGAAAACTCATCTTCAGCGATGAGGCCCATTTCTGGATGAATGGGTACGTCAACAAACAAAATTGTCGAATTTGGGACGATACCAATCCACATGAGATCCAAGAGTGTCCAATCCATCCCGAAAAAGTGAATTTTGGGCTTGCGGCGTCATCGGTCCATATTTCTTTGAGAACGACGTTGGCTAGGCCTACAGGTCGATGATTAGCAACTTCTTTTGGCCTGAATTGGATGATATGGGCACCAACGACATGTGGTTTCAACAGGACGGCGCTACGTGCCACACAGCTCACGCCACATTGGAAATTGTGCACGAGTGATTCGAGGGCATGGTCATCTCATGTGGAGGTGATGTGAACTGGACACCGAGATCGTGGGATTTGACCCCGTTAGACTTTTTCTTGTGTGATTTTCTGAAGTCGCAGGTCTATGCGAATAAGCCACAAACCACAGCGGCCCTCAAAGCCAAAATAACCCATGCCATCGGTCAAATTCAGCCTGATTTATACGCCAGAGTCATGGAAAATTTGACATTTCGGATGCGCGCCACCCAGAGAAGCAGCGGCGGACATTTGAACGATGTTATATTCCATACATCAAAGCCTATCGACCTTTCAAACGAATACAAAATGTCGATGATATCTCACACACCCTTTGTTTTATTTAAATTTAAAGATAGGAGCGCTTAATGAAAGACCCTATACATATGTAGACTCTGAAGAGGTGTTTCTCCACACTGGTAAATAAAATAACTGAGAAAACCTTTCCATCTGTTCTACTTCTCTGATCTCTTCCTGAGTAAATTCAAATGGAAAACTTCAATGGTCCAACCCGTTCCAAAAAAAGGGCGAATCTTCTTCTCCATCTAACTATCCATCCTTTTTTTCAAGGCCATGGGAACCAAACATCATGCTAGCTCATAGCTAGCTGCCTCCAGTTATGCACGCCAAGTTGGTTGAGGTTCCTTTTTCCCTTGCATGCGCCACCTGAGTGGCGTTTTTTTTCTACTGCGTCATCCCTCTAGGGTAAATTGAAAGATTCTCCGGACCGAAGAGCTGGTATTCATCCGCTTTACATACCCCAGCCATCGTAGTCGTTACATTTCGACTTCTCTAAATAGATCGATGTCATTGTACAACCCACACAGTTCACCATTGTATCTTCTCCTCCATTCACCGTCCATGCAGACGGTACCATAGGTCATCCAAAGAGCAATAACCTAGGGCGATTTCATCCATTTTTAACAAAGTCTATGCCTCTTCGCCTTCTTAGTTCAAAGAAACAGTGATTGGCAAGAATTATTCTTCTTTTGATCTCAGCACTGTCGGCATTGTCCGAGTTAATAGCGGAGCCTAGTTGGAAAAAGTTCTTTATTACCTCAAAGTTAATCCGGTCGAGTGTGACAATCTCTCCGAGACATCGTTGTTGGGTGTCCTTCCTTGTTGACAGCATATTTTTTGTTCTGGCCTCATTGACTGCTCTCATCATATCCGCTTCCGCTCGCCATATGCAAGCAATATTGCACGGACTTTTGAAGGATTCTAATACTGGTGTTGGCGTGTGAGTTTTGTTCAATTCTTTTAAAAACGATGTCGACGAAATATTGTCTTAATCCTTTTTTGACATGGAAGGTATCGGTAAAGTCTTAACCGGCCTTAATTGGGCAGCGCGCATTCTCCATCGTCAACCTGCACAGACGTACAAGTTTGGCAGGGATGCCAAAACTAGACATTGGTCTGTATAGCTCGTCTCTATAAATGCTACCATACGCGGCGTTGAAATCAAGAAATAGGTGGTGGATATCGATTTGGAATTTTTGGGCTTTCTCCAAGATCTGTTGTAGTGGGAAATTTGATCGGTGGTGAACTTTCCGGTGGTGAAGAAGGGCCTTAGGCGATCACACAATACGGCTGATCAAATCTTGTAGCCGATGTTGAGGAGACTTATGATTCTATAGTTGGCGCAGTTAATAGGTCTCTTTTCTTAAGGACCAGGCACGCAATTTTAAGGTTCCATTTATCGGGAATGCTCTCACCCGACCATATTTTGCAGATGTGTTGTTGCATCTTCCTTACCAAGTCATCTTCCACTGCTTTAAATAGCTCGGCAACTAGGTCGTCAGTTCCAGCAGCTTTATTGGACTTCAGTTTAGATGTGGCTATTTTTACTTCGTCGTGGTCGCGTGGACGAAATTGTTAGCTAACGAAATTTTATTCGTTATCACAGAAATGATATTTCTAAATCAACCATCGACACCTGACTAACAATTGCTAAATTTTGTGTGTTCTCTGCGTTTATCCGCAAACAAAAAGTGAACGTGTATCCTATTAGCGGAACTGGTTCCGGAATTTTTGGAGAATCAATCAACTTCTCAGTCAGTTTTGACTTCTCGTCCATATTCCTAGCCGAGGTCTTTGCCATCAATCAGTGCGTGAGACTTAATCAGTCCTCTCACACCATGGGGAAAATCATATTCATCTTCTCAGACAGTCAAGCTGCCCTAAAAGTGCTCGACTCGTCTGTCATTAAATCCAAACTAGTCCTAGAAACCCGCAACGACCTGGCTAGGAACAATATGGTTATCTTTCACTGGATTCCTGCATATAGTGGATTTGCGGGTAATGAAAAAGCCGACTCACTGGTCCGGAACCCTTCTGTGGGGCAAATAAAAAAATTCTTTTCATTAAGCGCTTCCTATCTTTAAATTTAAATAAAACAAAGTGTGTGTGAGATATCATCGACATTTTTTCGTTTGAAAGGCCTATTATGTATGGAATATAACATCGTTCAAATGTCCCCCGCGGCTTCTCTGGGTGACGCGCATCCGAAATGTCCAATTTTCCATGGAGTCACCAAACAGTGACTTTTTCGGAATGCATTGGACGCTCTTGGATCTCATGTGGATTGCTATCGTCCCAAATTCGACAATTTTGTTTGTTGACGTACCCATTCATCCAGAAATGGGCCTCATCGCTGAAGACGATTTCTCGATGAAAGGGTCAGTTTCCAACTGCTCCAGAGCCCATTCAGCGAACACACGTCGTTGTCTATGGTCGTTTGCCTTCAGTTCCTGGATCAATTGAATTTTGTACGAGTGCAGGTCCAAGTCACAACGCAAATCCAAGTTGTGGTCTGCGAAAGGCCGAGTTCTTGTGGGCGATGCGAAATCAACTGCCTTGGATTCTCCTGCTCACTCTCACGGACAGCGGCGATTTTTTCGGCAGATCTTGCGTTTCGTCAACGTACGAGTGTTGGTTGAGTGTCCACTGAACCAGTGGACTCAAGTTTATACACCACACTGCGAATAGTGCTCTCGGAAGGACGATTATGGCGACCGTAAAATGAGAAAAACGCGCGGAACGTTGCCCGAACAGAACACCCATTTTGATAAAACAATTTTATTATTTGCACTTGTTGTTGAACGCTATATCCATGGTGATTTGGCAAAACAGACTGAATAAATGACAGCCAATTTGACAGATATGGCCGCTATCAACTGTCAAAGTTCGGAAGTCCCTATTGGAAGACCCTTTACATCGCATGAACCTTACAACAGATTCAAGTTGTAGATTCTGTCTTGAGAGTGAAGAGACCTTTCTACACATCTTAACGGAATGCCCAGCTCTCTTTCAACTCGGAAAGAGAATCCTAGGCGGTGAACTCGTCTTTACAGAACAACTTACTGCCATCCAGGAGTTTCTTTAATTCCTGATAACTTCTGGAGTGAAACAATTCATCTAGGAACACTAGGAAAGGCACAATAGGATTCGTTAAAAACCGCAGTGCCAAGGGCTGAACAGCTCTCCCGAAATCATAATATTAATAGCGGTTTTGATAATAAATAATCAAAATTTTGTAAATTTTATGTTTCTCCAATCGAAGCTGAACAGTAGATTTCCAAACACTTATTTCATTGTTAGCCGAAAACAGCAGGAAAAGTCAAAACGCTGAGAAGTAGGCGATAAGTGGCAATCAACAACATCCCCATTAATGTTTAAAGAACATATGTATAGAACTTTTGTGCACACACATGTCTGGCAAGCAAGTTCAAGTGGTTATTAGAGCAAATAAATCGTTATACGGAAAACACTATCCGATATGTGTGCGGGGATTTCCCAACAGAAAAATTGCTTGTCGTGACTTTTAGTTGATTGCAAATTCTTGAGATTCTGATCCAGAGGCACAATTTCATAAAAAAGGGGACGAACACATCTCATACATACTCACATATGCTCACATGTATGCGTATGTATGTATATTTACATTGCTAAGGAGTTGTTAGCTGCTCCGTCGAAACATACACGTGAGTTCCTTCTATAGGACTCAATCAGGAAGCACGTGAATCAAATCAAACTGTGGGTTATCTCCGGCGGACACGTTTGATACTTACATCAATGGGAAATTGAATGAATCCTTTTTTTTTATGATTTTTTCCATTCTAATAGAAGATAAGTGGAACAGTTGGAGTACAGGACGACGCCCACTGGAGATACATTTAGAGTATTGTTCGCATGCAGAGATATCTTGAAATACTTTGTGTTGTGCGTAAGAATATGTAGGACGAACGTTTTACAGATTTATTTTTGCGGTAATGATTTGTATACGCAATCTATTCTTTTTTTGGATGTACGATTTATTTGTAAGATGTGCTTAAGATAATATGTGGAGTGGTTCGGTAACCGTTTGCTCAAGTAGGGATTCTAATGGGACGCGGTTGGTTGTTAATGAGTAGGAAGTGCATAAGTATTTGTAAAATTTTATAGAAAATTATAAATTTTTAAATGCACATGTATGTATGTGTGTGGTTAGTTCGTTGGACTGCTAAGCGAGAAGACATAGGTTCGAGCCTCACCAAATCAATTGCCACCTTTCGGCAGGCAATGACGAACCTCCGAGAGTATGTGTAAGCTGTCATTAAAGAAGCTTCAATCAGTTATTTGGTGTCGGCAATAAAATTTGTAGGTCCCTGTAAGTCCTTGAAGTAATTTTCTCTTAACTCAAAAGCAGCTTTAGATCGCAAACCGATTCTCACAGATATGACAGACCAGTTCAATATTCACCTTTGTTGGATGCCAGTTCAGTAATAGGTTTCACCACGGGACACTATTCTTATATGTCTACAGCTTAGACTGAGATAACTGCAAAACTTTGCATTAGGTTGCCAGAATTCCATATGCCGTTTGTATTTAATATTTGCAATAGCAATACTTTTCCTTCAAATTTGAATGTAAAGGGGTGTTACTACATGTCTAGACAGATTAGGAATTTATTGCACTTTTATGTAATGAAAATTCAAGATGGTGGCTTCAAGATGGCTGACAAATTTTGTTATTTACCTTCAAACAAACATGTGAATCTTGTAATGGCACGAGTTTCTGGTGTCACAAATTTGACAGAATAAGTTTGTTTAGGTAGGTAGGTAGTGGTGGCGATTCAACATGAACCCAAATAACACTGATGTGCTTTTTTGCTACCACGACTCGTGTGACCTGGGGCCAAATCGTCTCTTCCGTAATCGTATAACTCGTCACGTAAAAACGAGCATTATTACGTAGAAACGATCATTCTGTATGCAATTATGCTCGTTTTTACGTGACGAGTTATAGGTACGATTACGGAAGAGACGATTTGGCCCCTGGTCGGCGATGTGTGTTGTTGAGGATGTAAGCCAAGATCCAGCCTGTGGAGTTAAGAAAGAAGATTAGATCGTGTATCTCTTTACCCGAGATGTCGCTAGGGTCGTCGAAGAATGGTTGGTTTAGTGTACGCAGTCTGGCTCTAGCTAGTGCCGGACATTTGCAGAGGAAATGGGAGAGAGTTTCTTTCTCATTTTCACTTTGCGGCTGCGGTACTAGGGGTTGTATGGGATACCTAGTTTGGCCACATGGTCTCGAATTGACCAATGCCCCATGATTATCGCCGTGATTCGGACGATATCTGGACGGATTTTGTTTATTAGGTCATTTGTTCTATTCTTATCGTAAGTAGGCCATATCTTCCTTGATATGATGCAGTTGTTTAACCCCATCTATTGGAGGTTTGCCTTCTGCAGGAAGTGTGAGTGGATTTGTCCTTTAACCGCTTCTAGCAGGATATGGACATTTGTCGCGAGTGAACCGTGTAGAGCTGAGCCCTGCCTGGCCAGTTAATCTGCACGCTCGTTTCCTTCTATGTCACTGTGTCCTGGAATCTATAGCAGTGTGACCCTGAAGCGTTCACCCAAGCGGGCAAGCTCGTTCCCGCACTCCTGTACCAGTTTGGAGGATATGGGTGCCGAGTCAATAGCTTTAATAGCGGCTTGACTATCTATGAGGATAGCAATGTTTTGTTTGTACGATGTGTCACGTCCGAGTTGCATGCAAGCCTCACGGATTGCCAGTAGTTCCGCCTGGAAAACGCTGGCAAAACCCGGCAAACGGTATGATATCGCAATTTTCAGTGATTCCGAGTAGACACCGATCCCCACACCAGAATCCTTCTTTGATCGGTCGGTGTAGATGACCGTGTCGAAGTTCTTCACTACTTCGTCTTTTTTCCACTGGGCTCTGGTAGAAAATCCTTCGTGCAAGTTGTTTTGTTTTTATGTTTTAGTTTAGGTGTGATGTAATCGTTTGGAAACGTGAATGCTGCTGTGGCCGTAAGCCCTTGCAGTCCAGCACCCAGATTCTTTGAGTCTAACTGCGCATATATAAGTTCTTTTACCCTGTTGGGCGTTGGACATAGTCGTATTAAGGCTTCGCGGATATTTTTGATTTCGTCGTCATGGAACAATAGCTCAATGATTGCTAAAAGGACTTTTTTTTATCATGCAATCTTATTTCTTGAGCCTCCTGATGTTTAATCAGATTGAGGTCAACCGAGTTGATAGGCTATTCCAACACATTAATGTTATTCTACGGATATACGAAGAATTGTTTAACTTTTTGTTTTGCATATGATGAGGAGCAAGATTTTGTTAAAAAATTGAATTTTCGGTTGGAAGTCTCCTTCGAACGAAGGACGATGTGGTTCAATGCGTCTGCGTATTTGGTGCTATTCATAATGCCTTCAATGGGCTCCAAACTTTCAGGACCCTAAGAGGTAAAAAAGACCCCCAAAAACATAACTTTAAATGGGTTGGTTTAAAGGCTAGGACAATATGACCAAGTCGGAGCTTTTCACGATACTTACCCGGTATCCCTGCACCTCGAAGTGGCTCTCGTCTACAAAAAATACCTTTTTTCTCCTATTCTCTGAAGCCTAATATGTATGTTTCCTCACCCGTAGTCTTTTTTTTTTCATAGCGTTAGTCAGAAGTTGCTTCTTGAGCGTTCTTCTTGTCTTGTAGCCTACTTCAAGAAGACGAATTCATTTGTACACCAGCTGACGCCGAGTCCTTTTGAATATCGTCACTTCTCTTTGGACCAAAAGTCAGACGTGATTTTGCGTTATCGGTGGCAATGACACTTACCACTCGTTGCAATCGAACCTGTAGCCATGTGCAAAGCAATAATCCTGGAAATCCTTGGCTTTCCAACTCCAACATCAATCGAAATCAGCTTTTTCCAGTACGCTAATGTAGGTAAAGGACTGATGTTTGTTCTCTTCTCCACGAAGATATCCATATCTGGGTTCCATTGACGCAATCTTGACAAATCTAACATCAAATAAAATAGTTTTCTTAATGAAAAGGAAACGTTTTTGAAAACCCACAAAGTATGCCACCTACTTTCAGAAGAGCCAAAAGAAATATTCATCAGCATACCCAGGGCACGACTTCTGGTGTGGAAATCATATTCCATTGGCCTTTTGAAACGGTTGTCATCATAATATTCCAGTACCGAGGTCATCTTGAAGATATTAAGCACCTGAGGTGCCTTCAGACTGTTAATGAGCTTCAGCGCAGAATTTTGAAGTTTCTGGATGTGGGTTTCTGATGCCAGTACTCCATACCTTAACTTGGTTTCAATCAGGGCGTAGAATATCAGTTTTAAAACTTGTGGTGTGGCATGGTTTCTAAGATGCGCCAATGCAAATGAAGCCTTCCTTAAATCTGAGTGTATCTTGTCAATTTGCTTGTCCTAGATGAAATGGCCGTCAATGATAACTCCTAGGTATTTATAGCTATCTACGATGTCAATTAGCTATTTGCTTGAATTAGGACAGACGTCTTTTGAAAATGTACACGCTCCTGCGTAGCTATATGAGTGGACTTTGGATGTGCATCATCTTTGGTTTTACCGCGTTGACCACCAAGTCGTTGTCGTGACACCATTTGACAGCATTGTTAAACTCCGTCTACATTATTGTTGTTGCCGTCTTCAGACACCTGTGTCGCACCACTATCGCAGTATCGTCGGCGTAAGCAAACCGAATGCTATTTTTAAAAGTACGTAGAAGTTCATTTGTGTATAAAATAAAAAGAATTGGACCTAGTTTTGACCCTTGAGGAACGCCGTATTCTACATGTTTCCTTTCACTGTATGCATCCTTTAATTTTACACAAAAGAGTCTGTTGAGTAGATAGTCCCTGAGCCAACCCACCATTACTCCTTGTATACCAATGTGACCAAGCACTTACCAATGTTTTCTAAAAAAAACTCAAAAATCTAAGTCTTCTTACGATTAAATTTAAAAAAACGTTTGGCTCAATCAGAGCACTGTATTCTATAGATAAATAACACTTACTTTCATACACATCCTTACATTATTAACCTACTAATAGATTGTGAACAATTTTCTAATCCAGATTCAGATATATCAGACGACAACACAGAAATTGATATAGAAGATCGTTCCTCCCCCGATTCTGAAATACTGAATTGCCACAACGATGCACAATTTACAAATACTCACTTACAGAGGAATTTGCTTGGGAACGAGTCCAGTGCTGATTCTAACAATATGTCTTCGCCCGATGGTCTCAGCTCTCATGATCATAAGACAAGTTTAGGAAAATCGGGTCGTAAACCGCGTCGTCGAAGAACTGCATTTACACACGCACAATTGGCATATTTGGAAAGAAAATTTCGATGTCAAAAGTATCTATCAGTTGCCGATCGAAGTGATGTTGCCGATACATTGAATTTATCTGAAACTCAAGTGAAAACATGGTACCAAAACAGGAGGTATACCAAAATAAGATTTGCATTTGTTAACATCAACTTATAATAAATTTTCTCAAAACCTATAGAACAAAATGGAAACGCCAAAATCAATTGAGATTAGAACAGCTACGTCATCAAGCATCGTTGGAGAAAGAGTTTTCAGGCGAACATGGAAACTCTGCCACATTAGGATGCTGTCCAACTTCGATTTCATCATTTTCATCTGCTAATCCTTGTACGTTTCTCACGTCGGCTGCAGCGGCTGCAATATTCCGGAATGTAAGTTACGTTCACGGTTGTCCTTTGTAAATTAGTTGATTTTATGTAGCAGTTTTATGTAAAAATAATGTAAATACAAAGTAAATGAATTTTTTCTCCAATTCTAGAGTGCAATACTCGTATACACATAATGTTTTAAAATACAGAAAAAAATAAAATTAATTCTAAAAAGACTTAACCTATTTATTTTCTTTGGGCTGTTGCAACTTGAAAGTAAGTAATTATGCGAACAGTTATGGTGTCAGATCGGTTCAAAAATCCCATTTATCCCATCCGCCAATAATCCTTCCAAAAAGTCCCATAAAACACAATTACTTCACTTAAACGATTTTGTAAAAGACGTCTAGATAAAGGGATAAGCAATGCAGTTCTCGTCTTGGCAGCAGTATAAGCAACCAGTTATTCACTCTCAGAAGGGAAGGCCCGAGAGTATGCCAAATCTGTCTACAGCTGTTTTGTAGATTTGATGAATGCATAATGTACGTCTGGGGCCCTCTAGGCAAACTCTGGAGTGTTTTGCAGCCCTTCAGTTGGGTTTAGGTAAACGTCGTAAAATTGATGCTTATTAGATAGTAGCAGTCCTCCCGCGGCTTCGCACGCGTTAAATACATACTAGGGTTTATACTTAGTCGTTATAAATCGTCTGTTCCTATTGAACTTTCAAAGGTAAAAGATAGCAAAAAGTGTCACTATTTCAATATTGAATTTTTGAAATCGGTTCAGTAGTTCCATAGATACTGAAAGATCCATCCAACCAAATCATAGTACACACCCGTCCCCCGTCGAATTACTTTGAACTGCAAATGCATTGTAAATAAACTACGTAGTGTATCCATAGAAGCAAGAATACGACCAAAGAAATATAAATGAAAAAACTACCCTTGCGCAACTCGGCAAAACAAAAACAACACACGATCACGAACCGAATGTTCCGATGGCTGCGGTTGCGCATACTATAAATTTGCAAAATTGAATACACTGTATCTTCCCTTCTGGAGTAAAAATTCATAGTGGTTGCCCACATCGCAAAAGAAAACAACTCTCTAAATTTCAAGATTCTAGCATTAGCCGTTTAGGCCTGGCGGTGATGAGGAAGTCGGTCAGGACTTATCCATTTATTTGCAAACTTTAACACCCTGCATCTTGGCCCGTGGATATAATTTTGAAAAACAGTGAACTAGGTGTTCCTTTATTTTTGCTGCAGAATCAATTGAATTCTTCATTCCAATTTAAATTTTTTTTCCATACAAACTGGAACACCCTATATCTCCCCTTTGGAGCAAAAATTCAAAAAAATATTTCCATTGGTTTTCTTTACGCCACAAAAGGAAACTACTGTCCAAATTTCAACTTTCTAGCGTTAGCCGTTTAGGCTCGGCGATGATGAGTCAGTCAGGACTTACTGCTTTATATATCGCACCTCCAGTAAAACAACGACGTAAGCGCAAAAAATTGATTTTCTGAGTTAAATATGTCAAAAGCATCAAAAATTATAGTTCTTTCCAATAAAACAAAGACCTACTTGATAAACACTAATTTAGCCACTAAGGGGCAGATGCGTCTTTGTTCCGTTCCGTTCTAATACACCGTCATTGAAAAAATTTCAAATGCGTTTTTCTTAGAATCAACATTTTTGCACTTATGTACGTCATTGTTTTACTGGAGGTGCGATATATAGATGTGTCCGTAGATATACATAAACGCACAAAATATTAACTTAGTTTTATATAGAAGACTATGAGCTTTGACGAAGAATGTCTCGTAGTTTTCGCGGATGATGAGGTCATCCTTGGGTCCTCCTAAATCGAATTCCACCGCGGATCCGAAAAACTTGTAGCCCTTTTGTGATGAGCCTGAAAGAAAGGTAAACGTGAATAAATCGGAAGGCCTTTTCACTCCAGTTTGCATGTAAGTGGAGTCCCGTTGAAACAGGTGGAGAAAAGCAAGTATCTCGTGAGGTTGAATACATTTTAAGAGAGCTTTGATCAATCTACTGTAAATAAGGCCAAGCTTAATGTCAAAGCGAAGTCCTGGGTCCTCAACTCCGATAGTTTGGTCACGTTATTCGCATGTCCTCAAACCGGCTATCAAAAATGTGCTGTGAATGCCAGCCATCAGTATACGATGTTTGGCTCGTATGTTTGTTTTTCCCTGAATTGGATGGATGTACTTACATGTAGGTATGTACCTTCATAAGAGCTGTCGATTGCGACTACAAAAACCTGACTAGCTCCATCGAGTCAGAAGTTAAACTTTGCGGAAGTTTGTACCGCGCATGACATCACAAATAAATTTGTTGATTCTTTAGGTTGAAGTAGCTGTCAGCTGAAGACAGCACAATAAGACCAGTGATAGGTTCATTGCAATACCACACGGATCCGGAGAGGCCTCCCTACCTACTCTTTGAACCAATTGTAGCTTCTGATGAAGTGAAGGATGTTTCTGACATTTGTCAGATCAGATCACTTGAGTTGTTAAAATAGAATTCTTCTAAGTCTTCTTCTTTTGAGGGAGAGAGCTGGGCAGCTACAAAGAAGGTGGGGAATGGTGTTTCCTCCTTCGCTTCGTCCAAGCAGTTTTCACAAAAAACTTTTGAATGTACGCTAAGCTTTGTTGCATGCGTAGACAAAGTGTCATGATGACACCAATTACGGTTCTGATATGTGATCTGTTGAGAGAAACACTAAACAAAGGTCAACAGGGAACTACTACTACTACTACTCTTTAATCGCCAATGTTCCCGCCTGGAACACGCTTCAATGATTTGGAAGACGGAAAAAGAGGCTGAGATTAAGCCTATAAGAGGAAACACCACCACCTATACCATCATTGCTTTAGGATTCATCAGTGTAAAAGTGGATCGAATTTTCTTGCAGAAATGCCTCTTCCTCCCAGAATGACCTGGAGGGAATGGTGAACCAAAAGCAAACTCAAAGATGTATTCACGTCAAAAGTATGGCCTCCTTTACCGTATTTTTTTTAAATCTCTGCAATCTCCTCTATGCCCCTAACAATAACCATTGACATTGAAATTTTGCGTTTTGGTCAATTCTGGGTTCACACTATCGCAAAAGCATTAAGATTCGGACTGAACCACACTAATGTTGGATAGAGTGAATGCAAGAAAACACCCTGTATCATACATGTAGGATGGTTTTCAATAACCCTAGCCTAGTGGTTAGTGCGCTCGACTACTAAGGGAGAGGACACAGGTTCGATCCTCAAAACTACCACCTCTTCGCAAGCATGACAAAACTGCAAAAGTATTTTTTTTTATATAAGGCTCTGCGACTGACGAATATGGCACTGCGACCTGAAAGATCTATTGTGCCTGGAGTCAGTTAGACAAGGAGATCCTCTATCTTCCTAATGAAGTTGAGGATATTTCCAGTCGAGGCATTACGAATGTCCTCCGGTGGTAAAAATTCCTTGCGGAGAAGGCGCTTCCTAACTCTGCAGACAGCCATGCACTCACATAGTACGTGTTCTGCTGATTCGTCTTCCTCAAAGCAAAGTCGGCATTCAGGTTCCCGAACTATATTTCATTTATGTAAGTGATACCTATCTGAGGCTGCAGTGACCTGGTGAGGACCCCGGCAAGCCTTCGTTCTGATATCGTCTCTTTTATGACAGAAAACATTTGTAGTGGTTTTGTTTAGGGGTCGGATGGCTCATTTAGCTTGTCCGACCCTGAATGTTGTTTTCCAGCTGTCCAAACTCATTCTGAACGCGGAAGTAGGGATGCCGCAGGAGGGTTCCGCCCCAAATACCTTTCTGAAGAACCTTTCCTGGCAAGTTGGTCTGCAATTTCATTGCCTTCAATGTCTCTGTGCCCTGGTACCCAGCAGGTCTTAACTTTATTCTGCTTTGAGAGGTCCTGGAGAGTATTGAAGCAGCCTCAAACGGGCTTTGAGTTACAGTCATGAAAAAGGTTCTCCATCCGCCGTTTGTAATCGGCAACAAATCTGAAGGTCCCTCCCATTCGTGCAAAAAATATAATACGCACAACATGAATGATTGTGAGAAGCTTAGCTCTCTATGAGCTGTTGCGCCAAATATATATGTTTTTTGGTGTAAATGAACATACATACACGGAAGATTGATTAAATGAGAAGTGAGATGGCAGTGTATAGAAATGTAGAACAATTCGTAATAGTTTTCAGGGACCACCCGCAAAAATGTTGGTCTCTTCCTCCACTCCTTCACCCAAATTCGTCTCTTTTTCCTTCGCCCTCCAAAATTATACCGACTACGAGCGATCTGACTCTTTTCTCATACCTATTTAAAGAAATTCCTTATAAAAACCCTTTTTTTGACATGATAAAGTAGGTTCGTCCCTTGAATGGTTTATAAAATGTTGATCCGATCAACGTTTCTCCATAAATGCTTCATTGAGGATTACAGATACATATCTACCGAATATGCCTACAGAATAAGAATTTGAATCAGTGCTACTTATCCTGTAGCGATAAACAATTCTTTTTTTTATTTTTATTATTCACAATTTGTTATTTCCACCCCTTTAAATTGATCATACGCCGGCCGTCATGTCGAGGGTAAATAGTATTTGAACGCAGTTGCTCAAATTTCACCCCTTAAATTGGTCACAAAGCCATTTTCGTGGGACTACTATAAACATCAATAATTCGTGGTAAATTAACCGTAAAATATACGGATTTGTTACAACAAGTGCTCATCACATCATCATTGGCAGGGGAATGGTAAACACACACTAATCCGTTGGCATTGTGCGGGAAAGAATTCATTAGATGTTATCACAGCAAAATTAGTCACGCTACTTAGGAATTTCAGAAATTACAACCTCTTGTCAACACTCCCATCAAACGAATAAATCATTGTATTGGGTTCTGTATTTGCGGTTAAATTAAGGAGAAAGCGGTATTAATTTAAGGAACTGATTGTCCTTTGTAATTATGGTAATTGAGTAGGAGGAGGTTACATTTTCATTTTCTTACTCAGTGATGAACGCCCTCAATCAATTGTTATTGTTTGTATTGTCGTTTGCAACATTATTAAGTTATGCATTTAAATTGAGCAAACATTGTGTGCATTTGAAGAAAGTACGTTTTATAACTATTCCTTTTAAGTTTAACTGCTTAAACTTAATTGTGCAATTAACTTGTAATATTTTATGGCATATCTCACCGAGAAGTGTAACTAACCTCTTCATTACTTTGGTGAAAGTAAGATTGTTAAGTTTGTTGATATTTCAAAAATATTTGACAGCGTTAAGCCCCAAGCTCTTTTGTTGAAAATGCGTGCAGTTGACATCGATGTATCTCTTCTTTAATGGATTAGAAACTATCTTTAAGGCCGTTCAATTCAAATTGTTTTGGGCGATTTTAAATCTGCCGTGCACTAAATAAATGCTGGTATTTCCCAAGGCTCCTTTTTGTCTCCGACTTTGTCTGTTGAAATAGTCAGTTGCATTCCGCCCTTTTCAATATTTCACAAGCAATACCCGCTTCGAATACTCAGTGTCCTTAAGCTAGTCTTAAGGGTAAACTCCAACGATTTACATGTCGTGCACTATGGACTTTTCAGGCCCTATGTAGTGGCTACAGTTGGACAATCCTATTATCCGAAAATAGAATGTAAACCGCGAAACATTTTTCGACTAGAAAGCGAATTTCGATGATGCTGTCAAATAAATTCCGTACTGTGAATTATAAAGCAATGACAACAAGACTCGAGTTTTTCCCAGACATCAACCTTGGTGTCAAGACTAAAACCCTAGGAAACAGCTCTGATATTTTCTTTTAATGTATGAATCGTTCGTGAAGCATTAAGGCACCCCCAAACCAACGCAATTTGATCGCTGCCAATGCGACGGCGATAAATTCGCGGCGACGACGACAAAGAAATTCGCGAGTATACCCACACCAAAGCGATGGTTTTGTCGCAGTATTGCACACCGCATCAGACGAAGAAAAAGCACTTTCCCTACCTCTCAGTATATACCATACTCACTTTAACTGCGACAAAAACGCTGCATACAGAGACACTCAAAAATGTCGCTGCAAAATCGCCGTCGCGGCGTCAAATAATCGCGTTGGTGTGGGCTTTCTCAAATACGGCCATGTAATTTGAGTGACAGCAATCACCGAGATTCATTATCGTCGCGGCGGCAGCGATTAAATCGCGTTGGTTTGGGGATACCTTTAACATAGCCTTAAAGGAAAAAGTCTAATAGTGTTAAATCGCACGATATCGTCCATTTCGAGAATTACACGTCCAGGAAATTTGTCACGCGATAGAGCTATTGTTTCACCAATTGTGTGGTATGTGGCGCCCCAGTTGCGACAATTTGGTTTGTTTACGTATCCAGACAAATGGATATGAGCCCTCACTCAGAATAATTTTGTGTAAAAAATTATGATCCTGTTTGTTCATTTTCAGCACTCAATCAGTGAAAGTACGGCTTTGTGCGTGGTCTGCTGGCTTCAATGCTTGTATCAACTGGACCTTATAAGCAACTCGACCAAAATCTTTATGCAAAATGCGGTGCAAAGTGGTTACCGGATAGGTTCAATTCCTTCGATTCTCTCGAAATGGACACATCTGGGTTTTCAGTCACACTCCCAGCTACGGCGGCGATATTTTCAGCCAACTTTGCCCGACGAACACGAGTTGGAGTCTTCACATCACTGACCTGTCCGAGACGTTCAAATTTATTGATTAAATTCACTATAGCGGTGCGAGATGGCGCTTGATGATGACAAAAAGTAGAACGAACTTTAGGAAACGTTTCCGCGATATTTACACCGTATTCGCAGTAAATTTTTACTATTTCAACACGTTGTCCGAATGTGTATCGATTCCATTTTAATAACCATCTAGTGTTAACTTATCCAAAGTCATCGCAATGATAGTTGAATGTTGACAGTTCAATAATGACTCTTCTTGTGGGCTGACCCTATATTTTGGGACCATACAAAGTTTAACATCGTTCGAAAAGACTTTCCTAGGCGGACAATATTATCCATTTTTCTTTGCCATGAATTGTACATATATATGTGACTAGCAGTCCCCCGCGGCTTTGCACGCGTTAAATACATACTAAGTCGCTAGAAATCATCGGTCCCTATGGAACTTTCGAAGATAAAAGGTAGCAAAAAGTCTGACTATTCCAATATTAATATTCCGCAGATACTTAAAGATCAATCCAACCAAATCATCGTACACACCCTTTCCCCGTCGAATTACGTTGAACTGCGAATGCATTGTAAATAAACTACGTAGATGACAATATATTTTTTTTCCGACATTCGATTTAAATAAAACATAACCTATATGCTGCTCCAAATTATGCTCTGTCCATCTGTAAAAACTACATGAAAATCCGTTTAGTAGTTTCGGAGATGTGCGCGAACAAACAAACAAGCAAACAATCAAACAGACAGACAGACAGAAAAGAATTCTAAAAATCGCTAATTTGGGTTCTATTACTCTTCTTTAGTCACCCTTCTTCAATGTACAGACACAGCGGGCTCTACTGTTTTATTATTTGTATTGATGATGTCTGTGGCCACAAGCGATAACCGCTTAAGTCGACTTAAGACGAAGAACAGTTTTTTGTTCCATCATGCTCTACATGCTTTATTATGGTATAGAAATTAACCCTACTGTGATTACTTTAATATTCTTCGAATTAGATCGATAAAACCAAACCGCTTAAGTCATTCTCATACTAAACAGCATTTGCAATAAGCGCTTAATTCACAAAAGAATTTTAGCACCACACAATGCTGTTATTCAATAATAGCTTATGTCGATTTAAGATGTTTTTCCAAATTGAAAAGTGCTTCACAAAACAAGTAAGTATATTGAATAACAACCTAACTCGAGTTAAGCGCTTATTACAAAATTTCCAAAACTTTCTCATTATCGCCAAACAGAATTAAGTCATTTTTCAAAATATCCGTTAGGTATTTCAAGGAAAACTATGTCAGTTTGGCTGTTATATTGAAACGAAAATTCTAAGAATTACAGAATTAACTGCGGTTAAGCTGTTGTTCCGAGTGCATGAGGGGAATTTCAGTTGACTTATAGCTGTGAAGTAATGTGAATGCTACAAGAGTTTTAGTGTTGTGAAGTTTATTTAAGTAAGTACATTATAATAAATAGAACAGGATGAGTTTCCGGGCTTTGCAAATGTTAAACCTTGCTAGAAAAGGCGTGGTAATTAGTAATCAAGAAACAGTTTTTCAAAACGGTATGTTGTATGATAAAACAAGCCTTGCACTTCTTCATATTTTTAAATAATATTGTTTTTTTTTTAATTATTAAGATAAGATAAATTAACAACGGCAGAGAACTTATGATCGCTGTAAAAAAGCAAATAATTCAAGTAGTTATAATGTTTTTAAAATATGGATGCATATTGTAAATTTGTCATTTATATTCAATTAGCATGCGAAGGCAAGTGGTTGTTTTCGGAACCTGTAATTAACGAAACAAAGTCATCTACAAATTGGCTTGATTATGATAATCTGGATGTACTTTTTGAAGCATTTGGTGGAAATAATATAACCCCAGAACCGGAACAATGTGATTTTAGCTCCGAAGATTCTGTACATAGTCCAAATTTCGAGCTATCAAGCATGGGTATAATATCTTCAGATTCACATGACGAAGAATTATTATTATTGGTGCAGATGGGAAAGCAACTGGAGCGAAATTTGTGCGATTCTCCTCCGAATACTTCGGATGAAAATAAATCAGTGTATGACTCCAGAAAAGTAATTGCAAAGAAGAGAAACAAAGGAGAATCAAACATTCGAAAAACTGAAGTGGTTATGGCGAGAACATGTGAGCCTCTTTACAGTTGTCGAAAAAATTGCAAAGACAAGATACCTTTTCAAGTACAAAAGGAAATCTTCAATGCCTATTGGACTTTGGGGATGTTTAACCAAAGAATCCTTTATATCGGATCTTTGATAGAAATAAAAAATAAGAAATCACAGACATTGGAAAAAAGCGAGACTTTACCGGAAATCGACAGCATCATTTCAAGTACTTCATCAAATATGAAAAAGACAGGATTCATGTATGCCAAAAGTGCTTTAGACAATGTTTTATTGAGACTGAAAGTTTTCTTAAATCAGTGGTGAAAAAGAAATTGGAGCAACCACATATGCCTTTTAAAGATCGCCAGGGTTCCGCTGCTGGAAGTAATAAAATGTCTGAACATATTGTGGAAGATATGAAAACACATATAAACAGCTTTCCTGCCTACGAAAGTCACTACTCAGACGGGACACTTCTTTCAAATACATTCATGTGGATTGGACATTGGCTACAATGTACAGGCTGTACTGTGAAAATAATCCGACAGAAATCTTTAAAGGTACATACATATTAGAAATATGTTCATAATTTTTTATAATTTGTTTCCTCAAATTTGGTAGGTATTAAGATAAAATTTAAAAAGCCTAGCATTGACACATGTAATACATGCAAAACGTGGTGTTGATTCACTAAAATTGAATGATGTACCCAAGGCACCAGAAATCTTCAAAGTTTGATTTCATATATTGATCCTTCCTTCCACGCATTTTATCAAAGCTTACAGACGGAGATGCAGCCTGATTTGGTAGATGCAGATGAAAATGAAGATTCTTGAAGGTCCTAAATATCTCAAAAAAAAAAATTCCTCTTCCTCTGTTTTTTTCGTACGGAAAATTTGTGAATTTTAATTACTATTATAAGTTTTATGTTGTATCAAATATAGCTTAAAACCCAAAAATAAAAATAAAAAAATTGTGAAAAGCAGCCTAGTTCATTTAAGAAGACATGAACGTGTATTTTTAATTCGGAATAATCGCTTAAGTGACATAGGCAAGCAAGAAGTGATAGATTCAAATTAAAAGATTGCAAATAAACCTAGTAAAAAAAGTAGAAAATGTTCATAAAATTACGGTTAAGGTGCACTTTCAGAATCTGTATGGATTTCTTACTTAAAAGCGTACGTTTTTTTTTTAAAACTGAAAACGAAATTCCAAAGTTCTTTTTCCGAAAATTGCATTTTCAGACTTAAGCGGTTATCGCTTGCGGCCACAGATGTATTGATTGATTGTTTGATATTGATAAAAACATACTTCACGTTTAACACAAGTGAAGAAGTAATTGGAATGCATTGTCGTAACAAAAAATGTGTACCTATCCGTTTTATAACGTCAATTAATACTTTTAAAAAATGCAGTCAAAATCTGAATCTTCGGCTTTTTATTTATTATGTACAAAATATGTGCCAACAAAAATATAAATCTTTCCATAAATTTACTTTCATTTCCGTCAACAAATCCCAATATTTTATTCATAAATATTCTATAGAAATAAAATGACTACAAAGGACAAAAATAATTGTTTTTCAAAAGCCAATTTGCATTTGTAACAAACTTTTCACTTTCGGAATTATACATATTTCAAAATATCGCCCTTTTACCCTCTCATAAAGACTTCCTTAACTAATACAAAAGTGTTTTACACAAAACGCACACGAGGATTCAACGATCCTGCACAAAACGCTTCGAGAGGAATTTCCAGTCACATTCACAAAATCACAAACCACACGGAGACAATTCAATTCTAAATTGACGTTTTTCTTTCTGCATTATTATGAATGTATTTCTTGAGTGGCTTAGTGAATATATGTGTGTTTGTATGATGACAAATAAGTGGTCGGAGCAGGGGTAAATACTCGCTCGTTATTGTGACAGAGGATGTGAAAAACAAAATCAAAAGTCCCCAAGAGGGTGCACAGAATAATACGAAATTTTGCCCTCCAGCTATTAGGTTTAATGATATTTTAACTTCTATTTAAGATCATAGAACAGTTCTCGAAAAATCATTTGAAGACATTTAGTGTGTGGTAGGGTGATTTATTGATGCCACTTTTTAAAAGGAGAGGACATTTCTAAGGCACGACAATGAATACGACCGACACCGACTCATAAACTTGTTAAACATTTTTGAAAAAAACGGTTTGAAATGAGGATTTAACTGTTTTGCGTTGGATTTAGCATGAATTACAGCATTAATACTGTGACTTGAAGTAGACAAGCTATTCTTCTGGTATGTTCACCGCAAATTATATAAAAAAAAAGTAAATCGACGACGGGCTCTTGAGAACCCGCTGAGCATGCCTGCCTAGAATGCAGTGCCCTGTAAGGACTTAAGTTAGTTTCGAGAGTTGGTCCCTTTTTAGTCGAATTAACTCTTAGGATCAAGGACAGGCCCGATTAGCCTAGTATTGTTACAATAGTCAAGATTTTGCCTTCTATAACTTGCTTTCAACGGAGCATCGGCATCGGTGTGGTTAATAAACGACATAGGGGCTTTGACCTTGAGCCTTATCTGGCTAATTTGTCATCCGCATAGTTCCCTGCATTTTGCTGTGACCTGGGACCCAACAGAGTTTGACATTGTGTTAGTAAGCGATCTCATCCAGACACATCGACAGTTTGGATGAGATCTGTCCTAGATTTTGGTGTGTTGGATACAAGCGATCGGAGAGCAGCATAGCTGTAGCTATAAACCACAATATTTGTGCGTAATACTAGGTTAATCTTCAGCCAAGCGAAGGCCTGAGTTGATAGCTGTGACTTCGGCTTGAAAGACTCTACAGTGGTTAAGGAGACTGATAGAGTGGTGAATGTTAAGGTATAAGCTTTAGAGCCGACATAAGACAGAGATAAATTCATTAAAAAAGATGTCGCGCTTACTTCAGCCGCTTCTGGTTAGTTTTTTGTACTTGTAGCCCATGCTGTCCTTTTCAGTGGGCAGTAGATCAGTTGTTTTACGAAGACTACGGTGAATCAATAAGATTTTGGGATGATCCACTCATACCATTGGTGAGTTTCTCTCAGCCTCGTTAGTGGCTTGCTGCATAAAATAAATGTCTTTTGACAGTAAGTGTGACAGCACCGAGTGCTGAGGCAAGCCATCCTTTGGACTTTTTCTAGAACTTTTTTTTCTGTTTGTACATTGTACTACAATGTACAGCCAGGGTATGATTTTCGGTAGTAGGCCTAATCTGGTATCTTGTGTGGCAAGCCCGATGGGACAAACCTACAAAAGGCAGATGAACCTATAAGTTGATCCTGTCTGTAGATGTCTAGACGAACCGAGAACAAGGGAACTGCGACTACCACCTTACACATTGCCTGTCTGGCCACAGTGGCTTTCGCAAATACCAATACGATAACTCACCTTTCTGCTCAGGCTGTCCAGATCAGGAGGAAAATACAGAAATCGTCGTACTTTAATGCAGGCGCTTCATAGAATGAAGAATTTATCCCCAAGCCAAAAGTTCCTTATAGACCAAATGATGCCGTCAGAGGACAATTGGATGCAAATCTGCACGCTCATAACAAATTTGCAAAACAAGCTCCGGAGAATAGAAATATAAAGTGAGCAGAAGCTGCAAATAACTTGGAAGCATAGCATTGATTTCTAACCAGCTCCCTAAAGCCATATCTAACGGCAGTCCCGCGGGCAGAGTGGTTGCAGTGTGTAGGGTGTGGTTTAGTAAGTACGACATCGATTGTTCAGGTCTACAAATTGTGCGTGCTGGTAGCTCAGGCTATACTACCATTTAATAGTCTTCCACGCCTACCTACATGCAGCTTATCTTACAACTTTTATAGCTGTCTACTGCCTACATCCACATCCTCGAAAACTCTGATTTTGATGACCCTTAACAATATTAACTTACCTCCGAGAAACATAAGAGTCCCGTCTGCGTTTGCCTATTTTCATTTAATCAAAACTTTTTCCACATTTTAAGCACAGGAATACTCCGTCTGCATTGATGTAGGTATGTGTAGGTATACGCCCTCCAACAAAAAAAAAACAGTTCCAACCATTCAAAGAAAATACTTATGTATATCTATTTTCCGATTAAAAAAATTATTTCATCCATAAAATTCTTATACGTAAATCCTTTCAATTTGTTTCGCGGCTGACTGATTTTTCTCTGCAAAACCTTGATGAAAACCATGAAAAGCGTTGGAAATGTGAAACATCGTTTTAAAAGCAGAAAAAAGGAAAACTTATCCATCCGGAAAACAACCCACAAATCTGCAATTACATGCGATATTCCCGTGCATCCAGTTTGCACTCGAGTTTGTTCGTATTTAAAGGCAAATCGCAAGATAACGAGCACTCGCTAATTAATCGGCGCTCAGAGACTGAATGGAAGGTTTTTTTTTTTTTTTTTTTTGAAAAAACACTCAACTACTAAAAATAAATAAAAATGCGAACAAAAGATTTTTTATTTTTTATTTTGCACAGAGTAGACGTTAGGTCGTTGAATGCCACTGGATAAGGGAGGATGACGATGATTCGTTAGAATGTTTCAAAAACACACTAATACTGTTTGTGAAATTGTTCGAGAATGTGAATTGGTTGGGGGTGGAACCGGTAGAATAAGTGGGTTGAAAATGTTTTACAAAATGAGGTTGCATAGGATTGCATCTTTATTGGCATGTGTTTATTCAATTGCATCGTAAATATGAATATTGAAAAAGTACTAGAAATCGCAAATTAAAACAATCGTAGTTAGTTTTGATGAATTTTATCAGAAGTTGTTTTTTTTTATTGAAATAAACTTTAAGTTTTTGTTTAATTAGTACATACTTTATAAATAAAATGATTATTATGGTTTAAAACCTACTGATTGGAATTATCTGATCAAAATAAATCCAAGAAGTGTTGTAATTCAATTTAACATCGCACAGCTACAAACGCAAGAGACTGACAGGAACGTTTTTTTTTTCCGTTCGGGGTGTTGGAACACCACGCTGGAGCACTCAGACACAACAACAGGTCCATTGTACTACCAGGAGGTACAATCCTTTTACTGTGTTTTCTTTGTCTTTCTAAGAAAGCTGAGTAAGAGCTTCAGGGATAAAGAGCTTAGGCTACCAGCACTCATCACATCAGCCCCAAAAACCTGCCACCTGATACGAGCAAAGGCAGGACAATCACATAGGAAATTTTCCGCAATGTCGTCGCCCTCTCCACAAGCGTCACAGACAGTGGTGTCACTTAGAACTTACACGTTGAGATGTTTGGCAAAGGAGAAATGTCCCGTAATAACGCCAATAAGTTGTCTGCAGTCTTTTCTGCTAAGAGATAGCAAGAATGCTATGATTATGATTATGATTTCTTACAGACGTCGGAAGGGATCATGCCATCTACAGTTGTGTTTGCTAGAAACCCAACCATCGATAGAAGCCCTAACCGAAGATACGGGCAAACCTAACGTGGGTTCAGGGCCGGAGAAGTTCTCCTCTGAACCTTGCCGGGCAGGCTCACAGAAGACCTCATTTCCGGTAATCCGGCTGTGCCCAGGGACCCAGATAAGTTTTAGCAAATTCAGTCTTCCAACCGAATTTAAAATAACCCCAGTGGCGTAGCGAGGGGGAGCAAGGGGGGCATAGGCCCCGGGCGGCACTTTGCTAGGGGCGGAATTTTTTTTTTAAATATATAAAATTTCCAAAACGGATTTCTTTTCCAGTCCAACGAATTTATTTACAAAGTTTACCAGCATTAACACTGCTTTACAGTAAGTAATCAGACATTCCTTGTGTTGCTTAACAACAAAATCCAATGAACGCTGCTCCCTAGTATGCAACTACATTTTATAAGAAATGACAACCTTGTACAGCACATACAAATCACAACACATTACACAACATCTGCATTCAAAAATACTTTTTTCTCTTTTCTCGCTAGAAGTTATGCGTGTATGCGTATGTGACTGTAAGCGATGTTAAGCTGTGGCTGGACACTGGAGTTCGTGCGAATAAGTTATTTTTTTTTGTTTGTTGTTATCCACTTAGAGATTGGGGAATCGGAAAGTAACCAATAGAAGAAAATTTTAAATTTGCGGCTTCATTTTTGCTTCACTTGCTAGAAAGTAGTACGAACAACAAACTTACTTACTTAAGGTAGCGCTACAGTCCGGGGTGGACCTAGGCCTCAACCAACAAGCGTCACCAGCCAGCTCGATCTTTAGCTGCCTCCAGTTTCGCACGCTAAGTTGGTTGAGGTCCCCTTCAACTTGCGTGCGCCACCTGAGTTGCGGTCTTCCTCTACTGCGCTGTCCCTCGGGGGCGGGTTCGAAGATTTTTCAGACCGGAGCATTGGTGTCCATCCGCTCTTCATGACCCATCCACCTCAGTCGTTGGACTGTCACTCTTCTGGCAAAGTCGATGTCGCAGTACAGCCCGTACAGCTCGTCGTTGTATCTCCTCCTTCATTCACCGTCTACGCAGATGGGACCAAAAATCACCAGAAGAATTTTCCTCTCGAAGTAGCCAAGAGCACCCTCATCCACTTTTGATAAAGTCCATGCCTCTGCGCCGGAGAGCAGGACCGGGATTATTAAGATCACTTTTCCTGTTCGAGAGAGGGCTTTGCTAGTCAATTGCTTTCTCAGCCCAAAGAAGCAGCGATTGGCAAGGGTTTTCCGTCTGATCTCAGCGCTGGTGTCGTTGTCTGAATTGAGTCGAGGTAGACAAAGTCGTTAACTACCCCAAAGTTATATCTGTCCGAGACGTTAGTTTTGAGTGTCCTTTCTTGTTGACAGCATATACTTGGTCTTGCCCTCATTTACCGTTAAACCAATCTTTGCCGCTTCCGTCTCAATACTCGCGAAAGCGCCACTGACATCACACTGCTTTCTTCCGATTATGTCAATATCATCGGCGTATGCGAGTAATGTACGAACAACAGTTGACAAAATTTTGAAGAGAAATTTTACCAAGTTTATTGACATACATATGTGTAGGTATAACTGGTTGAAACCGTAGACAAAGGTTTTTTTTTTTAAGTGTTTTTTTTACTAGGGGCGGCATAAATTGGGTCTGCCCCGGGCGGCCCCAACCCACGCTACGCCACTGACTAGCCCTGCATTCTCGAACTATTTTGGATCTAGTAAGAGTATTGAGCTAGGCCTTAAGCGCAGCCTGATACTCCGTCCCCGACAGGAACTTTGCTGATCGTGCATTACGAAATCTCTCTGGAAGTCAAATGACGCCGCATAAAGTGCTGAAGACCAGTAGCAATAGTGCCGATAAGCCATGAAAGATGCCGCCTCTCATGTAGTGCATTTCAGTCGACCACCAAAACAAAACCGCTGCCGGTTCGATGAAGAGTGTCAGCAAGATTAGTTTGGTTAGGTTCGTGAGTAAAATTTCTCTTCACGTCACACTTAGATCAATGTAGATCCATTGTGATGCCTACAGGGGGTTGGTAGAATCAAGCAGCCTTTTGCAACAAACACTCTGGGTTCGCACAAGTCTTTAATAGGCTTGTTGGAAAGTTCATTTATGTCTCTGAAGAAATTTTGACCTAAGGTTTTAAATCTTATGTGCTGAAGAGCTGGGCAAAAGCAGAGAAAACGTGGGGTATCTTCATGTTCTTTCTCATCGCTGAAGCCCTTTTTATAGATCATTGTCGTTTAATTTTATCTTCTTAGTGTGATACCGTAACAAGTTGTGTCCGGTTAGGATGCGTACTAATGTGGAGGGGAAGTTCCTATCTTCTTGCAGGATTCTTTCGATTCTGGTTTTGTTACATAGCGACCAGAGTTTCCTAGTGATTGTGCGAAAGCTGGGCCCTTCTTCTTCTTCTTGCCTGAAATTGCATGGCGGGATTTCAATCGCACAGTAGGCCTGATTTGTTTCAATTGCTGAGCCTTTTCGTGACTGTTCATCATCCTTCTTGTTACCCACGATACCTTTGTGACCGGTTACTCAGCAGAGTGTAACGTTATGCTGCGAATCAAGACCCTTAAGTTCTTCGCGGCAGCAACGACAAAAATAGCTTTTATTATAGCCTGGCTGTCATTGAAAAAGAAAATATCAAAGAGTGTCAGCAAACACATGGTGTTAAACAGAAGACATTCAAAGCGGCGGCGGGGCTGCAAAGATGGAGATCAAATGAGGAGCCTCCTCAGAAGGAAAAAGAAAGAGCATCAGAAGCGTAGTAAAACCTGACCAGACAAAAGTATCACCGATAAATAAATAGCTTCAGCACCCAACTACAGAGTCATACCAAATCTTTTCTGCCATAATGTGCGAATGCCTAAAATATTTTACGAAAAATGTAATCGGTCCATATAAGTGTGGTTTTAGGACACGAAGGTCCACAATTAACCAAATACGGTAGATCTAGGGAGTACCTAGGAGTTTAAAGACGTGAATATCGTTACATATTTATCGATTTTAAAACCACGTGTGACAGCGTTTAGAGGGAAGAGTTGTACAAACATACATACATCCTTTCCAAACTTGCCAGTCTGTGAAACATGACAATAGAGCATGCACGTGAGGCTTGATGTTAGCCACCGCCCTACTCAAATCTTCATCGATTCATTGTGTTCCTCGATGTGAGATTCTACATTGGTGTACAAACTTTTTCAGAAGTCAGTAGGGGTTAGTTGTTATCTATTTGTCGTCTCCCTAAACTATCCTGAATCCAGTATGAAGTCGCTAAAGAAGTAAGCGTCTAGAATTGTTTTCCTGGTTTTGCTGAGCCTTGGTCAATCGCAGAGGAAGTGCGTCGTGTCTTTTTTTCTCTCAATATTACCACAGTCGGTGCAGGGGTTGGTTGTCCTTAATCGCATTCTTTTTAAATGGGGTGCCCTTATATGTGGTTATGGCCTTTGAGGATGGTGATCAAGTACGATCTGGTCAGAGTAAGTAGGTATTTCCTTTTAACGTGTTGTGGCTACAACTTCTTTGATACACGGCAAGAATGATGGAAGTGTGCCGTAGGTCTTGTTTAAGAACCTCTACAGGGGTCAGAACTTAGAACCGATAGATCAAATATTCTTTGGTTAAGTTTTGATCTTGTTTTTGCCAGTTCATAAGCCTTTTCGTTGCCCCGGGATCCAACAGAATGAGACTTTGTGATTTGAGCTTAGGCTTTTAAGCTCACTGTGACACCACCTTACTAGTTTTGTTCGATCCAACAAAATGTTCATCAACAAGTTCATAATCGATTAAATTAGATCTTGAAGAAACGCAATTAAAGATTTGTTTCCTATAAATGCATGTATAGGTGTGTATGTATTTATGTAAACACTATAATGCTGCTCCTTTAAATACAAATTATGCATTTTTATTTAACCCTTTCCTTTCAAATTGATGGCCTCATTAAGTTGAACCACGCCCTAATGCAGGAAACTCTCCCAATTATTTTCAAAAGTCATCGACGTGTCGCCCCAATTTCTAAAGAAAATAATAACCTAAGTATGTACCACCGTCAGACTAAGCTCGGGCATATACGGAGCATTCATGCAATTGGGAAACGCCTTTTTATTTTATATGAACCATTTTTGCATGGGTTCTTTGCAATGTTTTTTCTCCCCCTCCACTTAAGCCAAGTCTACACAGGAACTGCTTATAGTTTCACCCTGAATACGTAAATATAACTTAAAGCTACGGATTTCCACTTCAGAATGGTGAAAGGACATTTTATAACGGATTTCTTTTAATTTCTCATAACTCACACCTGCAAAGTACAAAAGTAGATCCTCTTTTCGTTAGTAGTTAGCAGCAAATGTATGTAGATGTATTCATCTATCTTCAAGCGAATTACGTGCATGTACATACAACACTTGTAACAGCAAAACAAAAGACGGTAGATATACACATTCACCAAGCACGCTGATCTTTTCATGTGTATGCATAATTAATGGAAAACTCAATTTGTTTTTTTTATTCACCACGTCGCGGACAAATGCCGCATCTTCACTAAATAATTGCTCAGATTGAATTCTTTATGAGTATTCTTAGAAAAAAAGGAAAAAAGAATTCATCTATCGTGCTTTTGGAATGCGATGAGGTTAAGTATTCTTCAAACGTGCAACCATGAAAATTCTTTTAATTTATTTGAAAAACATTTTTAAATAATGTTGTGTCTTGTGTTCTCATTGGGATCTTACAAATTTGTAGGAAATTTTAATTACAAACTTTTCCTGAGAGTACCTACGAAAAATGGTAGCCAGAGAAAAAAAAACAGAAAACTTTTCTATATAAGGAAAAAACTTGTATACAAAAATAATTGCAACGGAAAAGTTTCTGTTAGGGTTTTTCTCTTATCGCTGTTCCATGTGCTGGAGAAATGGTTTTATTCCGTAATGACAGATGGGGTGAAAACCGGAAACAAATTATGGTTTCTTTCAACTTGTTTACAGTTAATAAAAGAGAAAAACTTTTGCCCACTGCAACATATAAAATTTGTTCAAATTAATTATTTGTTTTTTATTTTAATTTTCTATACAATAATAAGACTTAGCGAGTTCCATGTTTCTTTGACCTTAAGATTTGAATAGATGTAGGTAGGTATGTACATATTCCTATCGACCGTGTAGGTACCATTTGAAGTCTTTTGCATTCATTTTCATTATTTGCGTTAGCAGAAGTTAAATTAGTTTCTTCATGAGTTTCCAATAAACTTCCAGAGAGCGAGGATCAGTGCTCAACAGTATTGGAGGAGGTAGTTCGGAGTCTTACTCGCTTTTCTACGGAATCTGCAGGTAACGTTTTCTAGGCTTAGCTCCTTAAGATGTGTAGGGTAACCTGATGTGGCTAATTCAACACTTTCAGGACAACTTTTCTTAAGCAAACATTTAAAATTAATGCAAATGAATGAAAATGAATGCAAATGAATGTGAATGGCAATTGAAATAAATGCAAATGAATGGAAATATTGACTTCATTCATTTGAATTCTCATTCAATGACTTCAAAATGAATGGTGATTTATGCTTATAAGTCACCGTTCAAAAATGAAGTCAATGAATGAATTCATTTCGCATGAATTCAATTGAGTGCATTCAGTGAATGCATTCCCAAATGAATGCATTCTTATACAGCTTTGGTAGATACATAGATAGGGTATGTATGCACAGGTATTCCAAAATGTTCTCAACAAAATTTAGCTTTGCGTAAGATGGGTGAGGTTAAGTCCGAAATCGATAATACAGAAGAATCCGGATATAGCGAAGATCAAGGGACCAACATTGTAACCGGATGACGTACAAAACGAACTGAAAATCTGAACTTTTCTTTTGTATGCAAATCTAAGATGTTATATCACGTCGCTAAAGGCGGTGGTTATAAGCGAAGTCGTAGTAAACAGATTCCACTGCATGTACATATTTCGAGTTATGGCCTTATATTTTTTTCGCAAAGAAGGAACCAGAGCAGAGAAGTGGATAGGTAATCACAGGACAGTGTACACGTTTGGGGGTTTTGTGCTTGCTGATAATCAATGTGTGTATTTTTCAAAAGATTGGGATCCTGGGGTTTTGGAATTTTCCTCCATAATTCGAGTCTATCCAAGAAATTACATAATTTTGGCCGCCAAACATAGATAGTCTTAAATTATTATATTTGCTTGCCTGTTGAATTCTAGATTACCTAGATTCTCACTTGTGGCTTCAAAAAGCAAGCGAACGGGCTATTTATATTGAAAAGTAGTTCGTGATGTAGTTATTCAACTTCTTCGGAAATCAGATTCTTCCCGTTTCAACTATTCTGTAAGTGAAAATCTGATGACGCAACATTTTGAGATTATGGTAGATACAAAAGAATTTTCTATTTGAACTCCTTCAGTTTTCACAGCGTCTTTTGTAGCCACGTGGGGGTGTCTCAAAGTAAATAATTCCTTTTGAGTCCCATATAGCAACACAGTTATCGCGTTGAGTTCTTTAGCTTCACCTGTTTTTTTTTTTTGCAATTTCTTTTTTGCTGTAGGTACATTGTTGTACGAGGACAGAACACACTTTGTAGCGCTTGTAAGTACTCGATCCTTTATTACGTGAAAGGGGATTAATTTCCACATTCATGCGGTTAAGCTCCTTTTAGTCAAGGAATGTGACACCCATGTATCGAGTTTGAAAATGTATCCAAACGTAAAGTAAATTTCGAAACGTGGTTCAACGATGTTCATTCTCATAGCAATCTCCACAGATGTAATTCTTGGGTTATTTTGCACCTTCTTACGTTCCTCTATACACAATTTCGTCTTCAACAACGGAAGGCCAGCCTAAGCGGGGTTGATCTTCAAAGTTGAAATAACCATTTCGAAATCTGCGAAAACACATGATGACTTATGTTACGTAAGAATCCAAACTTCACCTATCAGCTCTAGGTTAGGTTAGGTTAAAGAGGTGGATGCATCGTGTGGTGCAGCCTTCACTCGGATTTCTAATGGATCCATTGTGTTCCTCTGTCGTGGAGTGTCCATTCTGAAAAGAAAAGAAAGAAAGGAAGGGTTTAGATGAGTTCAGCTACGAACGTTCGGCCTCCCTGAACCATCCCGAATTCGTCGCGAATTTTAAAATGGCTTTTGGTGGCTTGTTGGACAGCTCGCCCAGGTCGTTGAAGTTATATTCACCGAGGGCCGTCTTCTCGTTCTATATAGGCTGGGACATTCGCATAAGAAGTGGGTTGTATTCTCTTCCGCGTCTATATTACCGCAGCCTCTGCATAGTTCGTCTGAACTTAGACGCATTCTTCTGCGGTGGGCCGCCAGTAGGTTGTGGCCTGTGATGATTCCTATGAAGAGAGCTAAGTTCGATATGTTTAGCGCAAGAATGTGCCCCGTTTTTATCGTGTCGATATTTGTCAGCTCTATACAGCTTAAGCCTTTGAAAGCGGCTTGACTGTTTATAAAGATTGATGCATCTAGCCAATTTGTATGACCTGGATAACCTTCGTGATCTTCCATTCCTTTCGAGTTGGAGTTGAACGGTTAGTTAGTATGTAATAAACTTAAGATTATATCAATAGCAGTATGCCTTGCAGGTCTAGCGTCTAAATTTGAGTGAACGTTTGTAATAATGTGGTCGCTGTGGCTTAGTGGTAAGTGCATTGTATTGCTAAAAGGTTCGAGTCATCAAACTAACCAAACATGTTTCGCTGCATCATCTCTCGGTAGGCAATGACAAACCTGCGAGAGTATAATTTGTCAAGAAAAAGTTTCCCAATTCGTCGTTCGGAGTCGGCAATAAACCTGTAGATCCCTTCCATTCGTGCCAAAAATATAACATGCACAGCATGAATAGTTGCAAGGTGCTTAGCCCCGGCTTTCTAAGAACTGTCACGCCAAATATTTGTATTTTTAATTTATTTTTTATTTTTTGTAACAATGATTGTATATTTTACATTTAACTTTCACCATGTAACCAGATTATTGGTAACTGTACATAAATTTAAATTACAAGTTAGACTTATCTTATCTTTCACCCACTAGAGTCCTATTTGGTCTTATTTTCGGCTTAGTTTTCGGCATGTCCCTCCTCTCAGCTACAATTCCACTTACTCCAACTGTCCCTATATGCACAAAAGGCCAACCTTCAAAAAACGTAAAAACCAGCTTATACTTCGCACTTGGAACGAAAAAAGGTATAAACCGAGGGTCCAAATAAATTCCATATGCTGCTAGGTGTCCCTAAATACAAAAAAAAAAAAAAATAACCCATGTAAGCATATTTGATGGGGAAAAAAAAAGAAATTAGTATGCAGTAGAGGCTTACCCAATATGGACATCCATGATTAATACTTGTAAAATGAGAAAATAAATTTACAGCCATTTTGGCGTATGTACTTCCATGACCCGTATCTAACATATTGCAAAGGTTTAAAGTTAAATTAACTAAGAATGGACGGAACTGGTTTGTATATTTGAAAAGCTCTAGACGAAGCTGTAATGAAAGTTGTTGGCAATCAAAACATTATATAGATGTGAATGAAAAATTTAAATACTGATGCATTCCGTATAACGCCCACCAAATCCGAGTCCATTATAGCGACGGTTTTCTCCCAGTTTATGGGTTTCAATCTACAAGTAATATTTACAAGTAAATCTGGATTTCCATAACATTCAATGGCAGTTGTCTTAACGTAAAATGGGCTAAGAAGCTAAGACATTACAGCTGTTTATATTATTAAAAAGAATGTATGTAATATTGGTCTTACTTCATTTCGTTCCTGAGAGATAGAAACGAATTCGGCAAGGTATAACAAGACAAAACTGGTAAATATTTGAGAAACGTTCATTGCGCTAAAACTGAACTGTTATTGAAAACAAATTAATCTAAATATGAAATCGGGAAGAACGTATAACATACTATCTACTGTTTATCGTGTTAAAAGTGTAATTAATTTTAAATCAGCCAACTATGCGCTGGCATCGAATTTGAACAAACCACAAGTAAATCATCCATGCGTACCGCAAATTAAATAGTAATTAGAAGTTTATTTTTAACCAAAATTTGGTTAATGAATTTGAATTTTCATATTCATTATTTACTAGCTTTTCCCCGCGGCTTCGCTCGCCTTTAATTTGCGAAGTTACACTTTAATAACCAGAAGTAGCATATACTGTGACACTTGGTACAGCCACTCTGTGTGCAAAATTTGAAGTTGATTGGTTCCCTAGTTTTAGTGTTACAGATGAACAAACAAACAAACGGACAACGTTTCATTTTTATAATATTAAAAGGATTAGTAAGCACGCTATGAGTTGTTAGGTAGGATTTTGCAGAATTTATCACTCGACAATAAAGTGCCCTTCAATTCGTAGATGTATGTAGGTATGTTTGTTTATGTAGGTTAGGCTTTTTAAGAAGGGTTGTGGCTTGATGACAGAGAACCCTCGTGAATCATCATGGATTCATTGTGATCCCGCAACACCCTACATGTGTAAACTTGGAAGTGAGAAGGGGTTAGTTGTTAACTATTGCTCGTCTAAATCACTCCGAATCCAGTACCTATGCATTTTAGGTTGTCCTTTGGTAGAATAGTTCACAGTTCGTCGGGTTCACTAAAGAAGTAAGCGCCTAGGGTTATTTTCCTGGTTAAACTGAGAGGTTTGGGCAGTCGCAGAGAAAGTGCGTTTTTTCTTCTTCTATGGAGTGCCATTGGAAAAATTTACCCACCGAAAATTAACAAAAAAAAAAAAAAGAAGTATTTGTTTTATGTTTCCAAATTTGTAAAAATTAACAAAAAAAATTAATCTTTATTTTTTAACAAATTTCTTAATTTTTTCAGGAGCAGATTTCATCATTGTTTTGATGGTCCTCCCATCTGTCACCTTTTAAGAGCTATTTTTCCAGGATTTTTTTGAATTCCTCCAGGGGGTTGAAAGCTTTTTTGGTGGCCCTTAACTTTCTTTTGATCAGGGCCCAATATCTTTCAATTGGCCTAAGTTTTGGCGAATTCGGAGGAGGGCACCACCGAAACGTTGTTTAGCTAATACCAATCCATCGCTCTCTTTCCATAGTGACATGACGCAAGATCAGGCCAAAATAAGGGGAGCTCTCGATGAAAAAAGGCTTTAAGCACTTTTGAAGGCACTCATTTACATAAAGCTCGCCATTTATTGAGCCAGTAGAGATGAAAGTTTGGCTTCTGAGCCCGCTTACCAAACAAGGATTTTTTTTTTTAAATTTCGCTTTAGGTTGGGTTCAAAACTTTGCTTCAACATCTCCTCTACCTTTGGCGGTATAGAATGCCTGCACCGGAAGCTGGTTGAAATCAGCAAAAACATATGATTCATCGTCCATTATGATGCATGAAAACTTGATCAAAAAATTTGATTGCAAAAGTTTTGCCCGTTGTTTCGCCTTTTGGACTTAATATGTTTTCAAGCCCGTACATTTTTTCACTTTATGAACTAAACAATTTGAACATTCTGCTTTTTTTGCCAAATTTCGTTCAGAAATGTTGGGATTTTTTTCCAGAAGGCTTTTCGACCAGATCCCTCTTTGCTTTCAGCTAACAGGTCCTCTTTATAATTCTTAATAGCAGTAGCAACTGTTTTCCAATTAATTTTTCGTTTTTGCTTCTGATTTTAGTATTGTGGAAGAGACGGTCTGGCTGTTGATGTATATGTCAATGTTTCTCCTTAAGGTTTTTTTAACTGGTCGCTATGCTTCCTCGATAGCGATGTGGATGCCGCCGCTGATATGATAACTGACATCATTCTCCTTGGTATGAGCTCCTTTATTCCCAACCGAATGAAGAGCATCAAACCAAAGGAAAAATCGTGGTTTGACCTGAGCTGCAAAGAGGCTATTAGGAAGAAAGAGGTTTGTTTTCGGTATTTTAAAGCCAACCCCTCTGAGGAAAACCGTCAAAGTTTAAGCAAGCCAGACATGACTGCAATGTACACATTCGACGTGTCAAATTCCTTTATGACCAAAAATTGAGGCAAAAAATACTACAATGTCCCAAGGGTAGTAAAAATTTTTGGTCATTCGTGAAAAACATCAAGAATTCTGCCTCGTCGTCAATTCCAACGCTCATTTACAATGACATTCCAGCTGTCAGCTCCTCAGACAAGGCCAATCTGCTTGCTGCACACTTTGCAGCCAGCTCAACGCTCCCAGATTGTGCGTTGCCTCCACCTGTACTCGAGAGCGTCCAATTCTCCATGGGACAAGTCCACTTTCGCACTCGTACAGTTGCAGGAGTACTTAGAGGTCTCAACATACACAAATCCGCTGGTCCAGATGGTATTCCACCCATAGTTCTGAAGAGGTGTTCTTCCACCCTGGCAAAACCACTGCGTAAGCTTTTCCATCTGTCCTACTCCTCAGGTCTCTTTCCGAGTAGATGGAAAATTGCATTTGTCCAGCCCGTGCCCAAAAAGGGCGAATCTTCTTCTCCCTCCAATAACCGACCCATTGCACTTACGTCCCTTCTTTCCAAGGTCATGGAAACGCTGATAAATCGTCAGCTTATGAAATATCTCGACTCACGGAAACTCCTCAATGACCGGCAGTACGGTTTCCGTAGCAACAGGTCCACGGGTGATTTGATGGCTTATCTCACCGAGAAGTGGAACGAATCTTTACATCACCTCGGTGAAAGTAAGATTGTTGCGCTTGATATTTAAAAAGCATTTGACAGAGTTTGGCACTAAGCCTTTTTGTCGAAAATGCGTGCATATGGGATCGATGTATCTCTTCTTCAATGGATTAGAAACTACCTTTCGGGCCGTTCAATTCAAGTTGTTTTGGACGGTTTCAAGTCTGCAATCCACCATATAAATGCTGGTGTCCCCCAAGGCTCTGTTTTGTCTCCGACTCTCTTTCTCATTTTTATAAATGATCTCTTGTCTGCAACTTCTAATCCAATTCATTCCTTCGCCGATGACAGTACTCTCAGTTTTTCATATTCGTTCCCTAGCTCACGTCCCTGCTCTTCGGATGTAGTAGTGGAGCGGCAACGTATGTTAAACTCATTAAATTCCGACCTTGACAGCATATTAAAATGGGGTTCTACAAATAGAGTGGAATTTAATGCTTCCAAAACTCAATGCTGCCTACTGTCTCTCAAGCGAAACCCTAATCTCGAACCATTATCCATGAATGGTACCTGCATCGCCGAAACTGAAAAACTTTCCATCCTCGGTATGTGTGTTAACAACGATCTTCGTTGGAATGACCATATATTCGATGTCGCCAAGAACGCTGCGAAATGTTTAGGTTTCCTTAAACGATGCAAAAAATACTTTACCCCTTCTGATCTGGCTTCAATTTACAAGGCGTTTATTCGCCCTAAGCTTGAGTACAACGCTCACATCTGGTCTGGTGCGCCTAAAACCGTCTTGCACATTCTAGATCGAATTCAAAAACGCGCGATAAAACTAATAGGTGACAGAAACATTGTGAAGTCAATAGACTCGCTTGAACACCGAAGAAATGTTTCCTGTCTCTCACTGTTTTATCGATTCTTTTACAAAAAGTGCTCTAGCGAAATAGCCAGCTGCATTCCGCCCCTGCAAAATTTCACCCGCAATACACGTCAAGCTTCGAATGCACATCAGTTTACCCTTAAGCCTACTTTCGGACGTACTGTCAAATATAGAGATTCTTTCTTTAGCCGTACCACACGAATGTGGAATAATCTACATAGTTCTGTGTTTCCTCATCACTATAACCCTCAAACATTTAAAACGAACGTGCATCGGTACCTCCTTTCTCTCTCCTCTAATTTCCCTAACGCCCGTGCTCTAGTCCAATAGTTTAAGGGTAGCCATATCCCCTTTAGCGCGCGCTAATTATAAAAAAAAAAAAAAAAAAAAGGTTATTAGTAAGGATATAAATAACCATAAGGAAAGTCGACAGGCAAATAACAAGAAGAGAACTCCAATCGCTCGAAAAATGTGCGTTTGATTCTATCCAACATCAGTTCGACCAGCCAACAATAATGCTTGTCGTACCCTACGTGCGCAACTGATTCAACTGATTTTTCATCGGATTCAACAAATTTCAGAGCCTCGTACACTAGAGCAAAAACTAATGTAGTTCGCCTTGTCCAACGTTTGTGGTTTTAGCATAAATATCTGTTGCTCCAGTTGATGAACTGCGTTTTCGGTGTGATTGCTGAACGAGTTAATAATATACGCGTTGCTACCTTCGTACACTAGACCAAGCATTGGACGTTAAGTAACGAGTTGAATGCATTGGGCAAATTGTCCAACAGATTCTGTCGATCAAATTCATCGACATTTCTATTGTCAATTTTTGCCTCTCATCCCTTAAATACGATACACACAAATGAAAGCAAATGTTCAAATCAAACACACATGTACCACACAGCAGTGAGATGATCTAAACCGTGCTTCAATGAGCGCTAGCCCGTAAATCTCGTCGCACGGAATACAACTCACACTATATAACGAAAGATTCAAAAAATTGAGCAATGCGTGCAGCACATTCCAGTGGAATCCGTTTATTACGATTTCGCTTATAACGACTAATCGCTTTTAGTGACATAAACGCAACAACATGTTAGGTTTGCTTGTGCGTTGCGTCATCCGGTTAGAACGACTTAATGTCGCTTGTTCCTTGATCGTCGCACTATCCGGATTCTACTGCATTTTAAAATCTTTGCTCAACGCAATGCAAAATCATGTCGAAAGAGCAACGCGAGTTCGTGTACACTTGTTGAGCAATAATCTCCAACCATCTCTAACGTGTTGGTTGGGCAGAGTTGACAGCCTCGTCCATTATAATTGAATGCGTTGAAGTCGAAATTGATGAGTTGCGCACGTAGGGTACGAAGGGCATAAGGACGAGAAGGCATTAGCCAGGAACTCTCAGTTCATTTCTGTTTTATTTTCTATTCGTATGCTGGTTTTGCATCTTTTTTTTTTGAAGATGCTTTTGCGTAGGCATTCGCATTCTACATCTGTATATTCATCATCACTGTCATCAACAGATATACTGTTTTCTAATTTCCGTCACCAGTTATCACAAGTCAACTTTCCCAACCGGAAATGATGTTTCAACTGTCTTGATTCATTTTAGAAAGATTGTAACTTGGGAAAAGGAAATCCTGTTGGATACTTTTCAATGGACTCCTTTATTTTGTATTTCCTTCGCAAATAAGTTTCAATCCTATACACCAACCCAGTACTCAGTATTCGAAATAAGAATTTTGTTATACAAAATGAACAACAAAGCAAGTTTCTTAATAACTTACCGTGATTCATGCACATACTATAATTATAGATTTATTTTTTCAAATTGAAGAAGCCTGCGGATTTATGGGAAATATTACCAAAAATTCGATTTTGCATCGAAAACTTGACGACGAAATTAAAAACATCGAATTTTCGAAGTTAAAGTACAAATGAATGTGTCTATGATAATGTCGAAAGTATTTTATACAAGAACCATAATTTATGGCAATATTTCCCTCTTTTGGAGTGAATTGTTGGATTCCGAAAACTCAAGTTCAATTCAAATATAAAAGGACTCACGGAAGATGTATTAACTTAAGCACTTCTAAGTTGTATTTTTATAATTTACTCGTTCTCAAGGGGTTTGGGTGCGTCTGTGTGTTGGGTACGAACAGTTGACGTGAATACGTCTACAATGTTCGCGGCTATGGACATAAAAGGATCAGAGTAGCAGAGCGAAGGGGTGCAGTCAATTTATTCAGTCTCGTTTCGATGAGCTATTGGGCATTAAATCCAACCGCTTTGATGGGTGTGAATTTTTCCAGGTACAGAATGATACACAAATTAATTCGCGGCAATCTAAGTCGAGTGAAGAGGTTAAATAGGGGGGAACAGTTCTGAAAAAATATCACTCACTTTGCTTATAGTGCGATAAGCAAAGTCTAAATTTAAGTTGAAGCTGATCTTTTGTCGTCTTTAGAAGAATGGTGTTTCTAGTAGAGTTAACTATCATTGACTTATTCTATGTGGGGATAGGAACTATATAGTCTGGATCTGCAGAGGATACCTTACCTTTTGTCAAAGAATTCGAAAAACACCCCACGGAAATGACAATAAAGCGGTTTTATATAAGCACTACCTGTGTACTTGCAATGTGTATGCCAATTTTTAATCCAAGCCCCATCAGACATTCGCTATAATGGTTTCCATGTACATTAATAAACCAACCTCAGTTGTCTGCTTCCGGTTCGTGTAAGGATTTCTATGCTTCAATTATAATCTCGAAAAAAATAAAAATAAATTCCTCTCAGGGTTACTCCTTTAATATTCATGATGTCGAAAGTTTCCTGCAGTATTCGCACCAACAGGGGGACGAACAATGGCCCATCACTGTCGTCGTTGAACGTTAAATACTTTGACCATTTGCATAAGCTGGTTAACAGAACGAATGCATTCCCGCCGTGGCTATCCATATACTATTTCCCCTGCATCTATTTGCACATTTAATTAAAATAAATTTCAGACTATTCCCAAGGCGGACAACCAGTAAGGTTGTGAGCAATTTTAATTATATCTAGAACGTTTATAAAATATTCAGGATTCAACGTTCCAGGGGAAGGGAGTCGACTTTGTTATGCTCTGGTACAAACAAATTAAAAGGACGACGAACAAAAAACGCAGAAGTGTTCCGAAGTTCTCCCGCGACGATTTGAGAAGAAGGCGCCACAATGTTTAGCGTGTAGTCCTCATCGGGAAGTTTTAGGAGACTCGAGGTATCCTATCGTTTTTAGCTTTATTGCTTTTGTTGCTTTTTGACATCGTCAGTTCTGGCTGGCGCAGGGGGCATGACATGAACAAAGTACAAACTTTTTAGATGCAGGGGGTAGGGGTATGCAAAATAAGCTATTAACGTTAATGAATGAATGCATTTTTGTTATGAGAAAATGGGGAGCAATCGGGTAGACTCTTTGAATTGGACTATGGAGGGGATAACATAAATCCGTCCAATGGGTGGTAATTGGCTTGTTTAACTTGGGTAAATTAAGTGAAGGTCTAAGTAGCAACACTTTACGTTCTTATTTAATTAGCTAAGACGTTGATTTTTTTTATCTGATCATCTTAATTGTGGGAAAAGGGAAACGGATATATTTCACGAAGAAAACACTTGATGAACTGGTGAAAATCCGAATATAACCAGCACACGAATAAAATAGGGTTAATTCAAAAGCCTGATGGCTCATATGCGGAAAGTGGACTTCAGACGCTTATGCTCCGAGCCGAAACACACTTTCCCGGCTCCACTCCAAGCCCGGACACAAGCCAACACAACCTCCAAGTAAGAGCGGTGCAACCAACTAAGGAAGATTGGAAAAGATCAAGGGAGATCTTCTTTGAAGAGAAAATAAAATGGGCATTGAACTCATTCTTACCCTTCAAAGCTCCAGGAGAAGACAGTATATTCCCCGCACTCCTTCATAAGAACTGCCCTCACACGATGAAAACAATGATAAATATCTTCAAAACTAGCTTCCCAAGAGCTGGAAAAAGGTCATTGTAAGATTTATACCGAAAGCTGGACGCAGACCCTCGGATCTACCAAAACCCTTCGGACCCATCAGCCTCACCTCATTTTTCTTAAAAACAACGGAAAAAATTATAGATCAAGGATTGCATCATCGCTCAGAGAAAAAGAGATTGCCGTGGGTTACTTCCTGGATATAGAAGGAGCACTCCCAGATATTTAGATGCATCCAAAATACAAGAGTAGATGATACAACCTGTAGGTGGATCAAAAGCATACTAGAAGCTAGGAAAATAAAAATAACACTAGGTAGCGCAAAACTCAGCATCACAGCTGCGAAAGATTGCCCCCAAGGAGGTGTTCTTTCCCCCCTATTGTGGTCCATTTTGGTAAATGAGCTGTTAGTTATTCTAAACAATGAAGGTTTCTATGTCCAAGGATACGCAGACGATATAGCAATCCTAATCAGAGGTAAATTCGAGAAAACAATCTCGGATCGCCTCCAGAGGGCATTAAATCTTGTGGCTAGAGGGTGCATGAATGAAGGGCTTAACATCAACCCCAAGAAAAGCACTATAATTGCCTTCACCAAGAGAAGAAAACTGGAAAAACTCAGAAAACCAACACACTTCGGTGAATCAATAGAATTCTCAAAGAAGTTAAATGGAACAAAACTTACATGGAATACCCACCTCAAAAAGGTCATAGACAAAGCCAGGATCTCACTATGGACCAGCAAAAGGAAAGAATTGGGGCCTCGACCCTAAAATGACGCTATGGCTATACACAGCCGTCGTTAGAACTATCCTCACCTATCCTGTACCGGTCTGGTGGGAAAAGACCAAACAAAAGACCGCACAGACCAAGCTTCGAAGAGCCGAAATCCACAAAAATGTTGGACGGGAACTGCTAGGACATTCGAAGAGTGACGAAGAGAATAGCCGATTGTTAGAAACTACATATTTTGAAAGCTTTCTTATATTTGCCAAAAAAAATTTACTCCAAGTGGAAAAGCAGTCATACGTGTCATTCCATAAGGCTTATCTGATCTGAAATAGACAATCAAAAACTAGGGGATATAACCACCAAAACACAAATTTCACCATCACTGGTGCCATCACAGGCCACCGTCTAATAGGACAACACGCTAGCAGACCAAGGGCTCTCTTTAATGATTTGTGCAGAGAGAGCAGGAGAAGGAAACTACAACTCACCTCCTCTGCCACTGTCTAGCGCTATTTTATAGCAGAAGAAGACTTCTAGGTGCCTATCACTTTAAGCGAAAATCTCCTCATTAATAACTCTAAATGGTTTACGGGTAGCATTCTCCCTCTTAAGGCATCACAATGGGCCTTAAGACTAAGTGAATCGCCTTCGGAACACATATCTTAACGTCGCATTACATCTTTTAGCCGTCGGTAAAGCTCGATACTTGATACTTCGATTTATTAGGCTCTGCGACTGGCGCATGTGGCACTGCGACCTAAGAGATCTATTGTACCTGGAGCCAGTTAGACAAGGAGATCCTCTATCTTCTTAATGAAGTTAAGGATATCTTCAATCAAGACATAACGAATGTCCTCTGGTGGTAAAAATTCCATGTGGAGAAAGCGTTTCCTGCCTCTGTAGACAGCCACACACTCACATAGTACATGTTCCGCTGATACGTCTTCCTCTAAGCAGGGTCTGCATTCAGATTCCTGAACTATGTTTAGATTATGTAAGTGATATCTGAGGCTGCAGTTATCGGTGAGGAAGTCGGCAAGCCTTCTAATATCGTCGCTTTTGTGATTGAGAATATTTTTTGTGATTTTGTTCAGGAGTCGGATGGACTTTTTAGCATGTTTAAGTCCCTGGAAGTTGTTCTAGTAGGATAAAGAGTTCCGTTTTTCCTAACTGTCCAGACTCGTTCAGCACCTATGTATCTTTCTTAAGACTTTGTGACTAGAACCATAGATACCAGCACCAACACCGTAGTCCATCTTTGATCCATCAGTATACCACACTAATCCTTTTATGTTCAGCAACGGATCTCCAGTTTCCCAAGAATTACGGTTCGGGTTCTCAATTTCGAACTTTCTGTCGAAACAGAGTAATTTGGGTATAAAGTCTGATACCGTGTTGATCATTTCAAGCTCGGGGATATCAGAGAGGATAGCCATGTAACCCATTGGCCTGCTTAGCTGGATTCGTATAAAGATGTGCAGTGGGGTAAGTCCGATTAATGCCCCTAGGGCTGCCGAAATATGCTAATCTTTGATATTTCGATAGGAGTGAGTTATGGTTCCAGTGCGTCCTGTTAGGAAATTGGACTTTACGTGGACATTAGTTTAGGTATTGTGTGGTCAGTTATGGCCAAGGTTACAGCCTCCTAATATCACTCTTTTGTTTAATACTTTGTTTGTACTACACATTAACCTTTATTTAAACTACATTGTACATAGATTCCTTCTAGACATACAATGCATACTTACTTACCCTTAACCAACATAAAAATATTCACTTTAAATCTAATGTGGAATTCCCTACACATTTGTTCATACATACCTTACATAGGACGATGTCCGCCGATAAAATGTGTTTCACAGAACGTGCAGATATTCTTATAGCACCACAACTATCAGAAAGGATGTGGTATGTACGTATGTACCTTGTCGGTGGAAAAAATGGAATTTTTCAGTAATTTGAACATCGTGAGGTCACTCAGACATTCTCAATAAAAATGCACCAATACCACAGGGGAAATTCCACATTCATGTACGGTTCCACAATGACCAAAGGAGAAAGCAAAAAAATATCCTATTATGTTGAAAGGGTTGAAGGGACAAAATTGTAAGGGAAGGTATGGTATTAGTCATCAACATACTAAGCTACAAGATAGTCTTCTTGTTCGCAGTCAATTAAATAAAATGTGTCTTTTGCTCCATTTTAGACAATGGAATGGAATTTCTCTGCATCTACTCCCTCATTTCAGTTGTCCTTATGCGCCAACTAGGCTGAAGAGTCAAGAACCCTAAGGGTCCGAATAGATTCTAAGTGGCCAACGAAATACAAGCTGGAGGTATCAATGAAAAGAATGCAAGAACAGCAATCCCAGTACCAGAAGCCTTCTCTTTTGACCAGAAAGAATAAAAATGCTCGCTTTCAAAAACTCCTGCAACTCTTTCACCGATAAGTTCGGTGGACAGAGTTAGAAGGCTGGTGAAAGTAGCGGAGTGGTCTTACATCCTATCACAATCTAAATTTTCACAAGCCACAAAGTTAATTGAAGCGACGCTGTTGTCGGCATAACTGGGAAAACCGAAAAGTTTGAACAGGCTCTGAAAACGACACGCTCTGATAGGCTCGCCACCTAAGAGTTAACTGAAAAGAAAAATAAAGGGGGCATAGGTATTGCGACGGACGGAAACTGCGTCAGTTGAAAGCAAAACTACTATTTTACTAGAGGTGCCAAAAAGAGACAAGCTGAAACCCACCTGTCATTTGGATCCAACGCCACGTCCTATACTGTGACCTTAAACTGGACTAGAAGCAAAAAAAGCATTTTGAAGCTACTGGAAGAGTGGGAGGCTTAAGGCGAGTCACCAGTTGTTCGGCCTCCTTGAAATGTTCGTATCATCTTTCGATCCATTTCGAAAAAACCATTTGAACTAACTACCTATAGATAGTTAGAGTAAAAGAAAGGGAACTAAAACAATAGCATATAGTAGACCCAACACAACATTAAATAATTATATGAAAGACAAATTGCTGATTAGTCGAAGGACTAGGTGCAATAATTGGAAAGGCTGGCTTCTCCCCCTCCTGCGATGAAATGCCAAGATGGCCTTACCGTATTTTTATCGATTGCATTCATCATCATCCCACGGACCTTGTGTCCGAGATGACTGGTAGTCTGGATCCACTTTTTGTTGGCGTTTGTGGTCAGTGTTGGCATATTGGTGTCTCTGCAGACATACGTAGATGTTATGTGTCATTGTACATGAATACACCTTAAAACAATGCTACCATTAACGGATGCACTAGTTTTACCCATTTTACTATCATTTAGCGTTCCAATTGAATGTACATGGAACACTTTCATTTACTTCAATTTGAAGTCTTGCCATCATACAAAGGTCATTGTCCCACATTCAGCGCTGTAAGAAACCGAACGTGAAAACAGTACAGTTTTCTCTTTTTAAAAGTACGCATGTATGGATGTCGAGGATGTCAATGACTACAGCAATTAATCATGTTCTCAACTCGAAGCAAGTGCATTCTTTGCAAGTATTTTTTGTTCATTTTGTGCTGCAAAATTCCTGGTTTCTCCATTTTTCTTTTTGTTAATTAAAAATTAATGACTGTAATTATTTCGCAAATTATAAATGTTGGCGGGTGAATGTAAGGCACACTGCGTCTGTGACACAACTTTACCTGTACTCCACATGGATTGTATTGTATTGTATGAGAACTGAGTGGATCCTTAATTAAGGTACTCGACGTTGACAACGACGTTGAAGACAACAAAGATTGTCGGTAGTGTTGGAAGCAACCGTCCTCTGCTAGTGAAATAAACTTAAAATAAATTTTAAAATAAAATTTTCGAAAGCATTGCGTTCTTAAATTTGTTTCACGTTTTTGTACCGAAGTTGTACACAGCTTGAGGTAATTAGTACAAAATTTGGAAAAAAATTCAAAAAATTCAACGAAAAACGTGGAAGAAATTCCCCAATTTATGTTTCTTTTGGGTAAACACACAATTTTTTTTGAACTGGAAATCTTTCTCGGGATCATTGGTGGTACAGTGGTCAAATTTGGGGTTTTTTTTTCCTACAAAAATAATTGTTTTAAAAACTTTAAAATAATCTATAGGTATACATATATATAAAATTCAATGTACCTATGTACCTATGTTTGTATCTATGCCATGGACTCCGAAACCACTGAACGGAATGAGCTCCAATTTTCAGGCAATCTTCGGTAATATCCCGAGAGTGTTTCTGTGAAGTTTGGTCAAAATCTGTTCACAGTAGGTCGGGTGGATGGGAACAAATTGGAATGGATCGGAACAAAATGGAATGGATTGGAACAAAATGGAACGGAATACGTGGTTGGACTGGGGGGTAAGATTATGAGGTAATGTAGGGTTATGTGGTTGGGTCAAGTGGATAGGAATAAAATGGAATGAAAAGGGATAGAATGGAATATCTATCCTATGGATTCCGAAACGATAAAAAATGTATCTCGTCCCACATTGCGAACTCGATCGCTCGCCACTTAAGTGAATAAAATTGATAGAAACTTAACGAATCTGACCGAAGCTAAGTGCCAAGTACATTATGGTCGATTTATATGAATTCTATGTGTTCGCGTCATCACTAACTGAAACTTAAGGCGCAGTGAAATAAGGTCGCGTGAATTTAGACCGCGCTCGAAAAATGAAATAAGACCGCGTGGTCTAAATTCATTTTGAGGAATGAAATAAGACCGCTATCAAAAAATTAAATAAGACCGCGATTAGACAGCGATCGACAGATGAAATTAGACCGCCCGGTGTTATTTTATTTCACTATCGCGGCCATATTTAATTTTTAAAATGAATTTTGACCACCGTTCAAAAGCATGTGCGACCTAATTTCATGCGGTCTAAATTCCATCCATCGAAATTTAAGTTGTACAGTCGGAAACGGATAAGTGCACAACCTATCGGGCTCAATTTTGTGTGCACTTATCCGTTTTGTGCAGTAATCCGTAAGTGCACACCTTTGCACTAATCCGTAAGTTCAAATTTATGCACTTATTTCTCTACCATTCAGTTTGCGTGAATTCGTCTGCCTGTTTTTTTTTTTTTTTTTTAAAGATTGGGTCTGTAAGATCTATTGTGCCTGGAGCCAGTTAGACTAGAAGATCCTCGATCTTCCTAATAAAGTTGAGTACATCTCCAGTCGAGACATTACGAATGTGCTCCGGTGTTAGGAATTCCTTGTGGAGAAAGTGTTTCCTGATTCTACAGACAGACACGCACCCACATAGAACGTGTTCTGCTGATTCAACTTCCTCTAAACAGAAGCAACATTCAGCTTCCTGAACTATCTGAGGCTGCAGTGACCGATGAGGAAACTGGCAAGCCCTCTGATATCGTCTCTTTTGTGTTTGAGGATATTTTTAGTGGTTTTGTTCAGGAGTTGGATGGCCCTTTTGGCCTGAATTCCATTTTTCCTAGCTGTCCAGACTCTTTCTGAATGCGAAAGTAGGAATGTCGTTCAGCACGTACATATATATTTTTCTGGAGAAACTTTTCTGCAATTTTATTGCCTTCAATGCCTCTGTATCCTGATACTCACCAGACCTTGACTTTGTTCCGCTTTGAGAGATCTTGGGGGGCATTGAAGCAGCCTGAAACGGTCTTTAAATTGAATTTATTGATGGTTACCCCCTCTATACCGGAGTCGAGAATAATGTTGCCTAGTCCTTTTAGGTTCAGCAGCGGATCGTCAGTTTCCCAAAACAGAGTATTTTGGGCATAAAGTCGGATACCGTACTGATCATTTCAAGCTCGGGAAAGTCAGAAATGATAGCTATGTGACCCGTTGGTCTACTTGGCTGGATTCCTGTAGAATATTGGAAGTTAACTGCACTGCGTATTGCCATTTTTTTTTGACAAAGATATGCAATGGAGTAAGGCCAACAAATGCCTCTAGGGCTGCCGCAGGGCACGTTCGCCGCAAAACTACTTAGGCGTAGATGAGGTTAGTCTTGCTATCATGGTGTAAGGTTAATATGTGACCTTTTGCTATACACCTCCAGGTTTTACCATAAATTCCGCGCCATACTCTACCCACATAGCATTAGTCACTTGGGTAATTTTGTTGTTAATGTGTGCGTTCCAGTTTAGCTCCTTATCTAAGAGAATACTTAGATATTTCACTTCATCTGAAAAACCAATAGGTGTTCCATTTCAGATCACTGTACCAAAGTTCTGTTTGACAAAATTAATAGACTTAGGAAGGAAACTAAATAAATTCAAAGCCCTAACCAAACTATTCACAATAGCTGCAAAGTTAAATTGAGCTTCCCATAGAATTGATGTGCATATATTTTAATAATATTGTTCTTGAGTTGAAGGATGACGCTAGACAGATCTGGACAGATTTGGCCCACCTACGATAAAAACAGAACGAATGACCTAATCAATAGAAAGCGCATCGAGACAGCTAGACTCTCGGCAATTAGCACGGGCCACTGGCCAATCGGTCCACACGCTGCCAAGTTAGGCATCCCGTTCAACCCCCACTGCCGTAGTTGCGGCAATTCACAAGAAAGGAAACGCTATTCCACTTTCTCTGTGACTGCCGGCACTTGCCAGAGCCAGGCAGCGCACTCTCGGAAAACCCTTTTTCAAGGAACTATCTGAGATTTCTAACATCAAATTCTGCAACATTATCAACTTTCTTAACTCCACAGGATGGATCTGAAAAACTACGCCCATCAACACCCAGGTCACGTGAGTTGTGGTAGCAAAACGGCGCATCCGCGCTACTTGTGTCTCTGGCAGGCTTACCAGTTTCAGCCACTTCTACCTACCTACCTTCTTGAGTTGAAAGATGACGCTCTAGCGTCTATTATAAAGTATATAGAAAAAATAAAAAGAAAAAAACATTTCTAATGCACAAGTTGCACTTATCCGGGTCATTTTTGGTCAATTAAATATTTTGTGGGTTCAAAATGACGTGCACTTACAAGAAATTTGCACTTATACGTTTTGCACTTATCCAAACATTATTGTATGAAAAATTTTCGAAATGGCAAGGGGTTTTAAAACGCATTGCACTAAAACGGTTTTTGCACTTATCCGGTTTGCACTCATCCGTTTCCGACTGTATGTATGTATATTTGCACGGCAGCCCATGGAGAGCCAAGGCCTAGCTTCTCACAACCATTCATGTTATGCGTGTTATATTCTTCGCACGAATGGAAGGGACCTACAGTTTAATGCCGACTCCGAACGGCGAATTGAGAAGCTTTTAATGAATCTGTCTGTACTCTTGCAGGTTTGTCATGCCTGCGAAGAGGTGGTGCCGCGAAAAAACGTTTGGTGGTTTTCGAGAATCAAACCTCGCTTAGTAGTCCAACGCACTAACAAACCAAACCATGGGTAAACTGGTACACGTCCCAGATACGAGTATATGGGTACACGTACCAGACACGGGTACTCGGGTACATGTGCCAGACAAGGGTATATGGGTACACGTACCAGACACGGGTATACGGGTATACGTGCTAGACACGGGCATATACATAGGTGCACGTGCCAGACACGGGGAAACAGGTATACGTGCCAGACACGGGCATATGGGTGCATGCGCCAGACACGGGTAAACGAGTACATGTACCAGACACGGGTACACGGGTAGACGTGACAGACACGGGTATACGGGTGCACGTGCCAGACATGGGTAAACGGGTACACGTGCCAGACACGGGTATACGGGTACACGGGTATACGAGTACACGGGTAGACGTGGCAGACACGGGTATACGGGTACACGTGAAAGACACGGATACACGTACCAGACCCGGGTACACAGGTACACGTGCCAGACACGGGCATAGGGTGCACGTGCCAGACACGGGTATATGGGTACACGTACCAGACACGGGTACTCGGGTACACGTGCCAGACACTTGCATATGGGTGCACGTGCCAGACACAGGTAAACTGGTACACGTGCCAGACACGGGTATATGGGTACACGTACCAGGCACGGGTATGTGGGTACACGTACCAGGCACGGGTATACGGGTACACATGCCAGACGCGGGTATTCGGGTACACGTGCCAGACACGGGCATATGGGTGCACGTGCCAGACACGGGTATATAGGTTCGCGTACCAGACAAGGGTACTCGGGTACACGTGCCAGACACGGGCATATGGGTGCGCGTGCCAGACACGGGTATATGGGTACACGTGCCAGACACGGGTATATGGGTACACGGGTATACGGGTACACGGGTATACGGGTACACGGGTAGTCGTGGCAGACACGGGTATACGGGTACACGTGCCAGACACGGTTATACGGATACACGTGCCAGACATGGGAAAACGGGTACACGTGCTTAACACGGGTATACGGATACATGTGCCAGACATGGGTACACGGGTACACGTGCTAGACAAGGGTATACGGGTACACGTACCAGACACGGGTACAAGGGTATACGTGCCACACACGGGTATACGGGTACACGGGTATACGGGTACACGGGTATACAGGGTACACGGGTAGCCGTGGCAGACATGGGTATACGGGTACACATGCCAGACACGGTTATACGGATACACGTGCCAGACACGGGTAGACGTGACAGAAACGGGTATACGGGTACACGTACCAGACACGGGCATATGGTTGCACGTTCCAGACACGGGAATACGGGTACACGTGACAGACACGGGCATATGGGTGCACGTGCCAGACACGGGTACAAGGGTATACGTGCCAGACACGGGTATATGGGTGCACGTGCCAGACACGGGTAAACGGGTATACGTGCCAGACACGGGCATATGGGTGCACGTGCCAGACACGGGCATATGGGTGCATGCGCCAGACACGGGTAAACGAGTACATGTACCAGACACGGGTACACGGGTAGACGTGCTAAACACGGGTACTCGGGTAGCCGTGACAGACACGGGTATATGGGTACACGTGCCAGACACGGGTAAACGGGAATACGTGCCAGACACGGGCATATGGGTGCACGTGCCAGACACGGGCATATGGGTGCATGCGCCAGACACGGGTAAACGAGTACATGTACCAGACACGGATACACGGGTAAACGTGACAGACACGGGTATACGGGTGCACGTGCCAGACATGGGTAAACGGGTACACGTGCCAGACACGGGTATACGGGTACACGTGCCAGACACGGATACACGTACCAGACCCGGGTACACAGGTACACGTGCCAGGCACGGGTACACGGATACACGTGCTAGACACGAGTACACGGATACACGTACCAGACCCGGGTACACAGGTACACGTGCCAGACACGGGCATATGGGTGCACGTGCCAGACACGGGTACACGGGTACACGTGCCAGACACGGTTATACGGATACACGTGCCAGACACGGGTATACGGATACACGTGCCAGACACGGGAATACGGGTACACGTGACAGACACGGGCATATGGGTGCACGTGCCAGACACGGGTACAAGGGTATACGTGCCAGACACGGGTATATGGGTGCACGTGCCAGACACGGGTACACGGGTACAAGTGCCAGACGCGGGTACAAGAGTATACGTGCCACACACGGGTATACGGGTACACGGGTAGCCGTGGCAGACACGGGTATACGGGTACACGTGCCAGACACGGTTAAACGGATACACGTTCCAGACACGGGTATACGGATACACGTGCCAGACACGGGTACTCAGGTACACGGGTAGACGTGACAGAAACGGGTATACGGGTACACGTACCAGACAAGGGCATATGGGTGCACGTTCCAGACACGGGCATCGGCTACACGTGACAGACACGGGCATATGGGTGCACGTGCCAGACACGGGTATACGGGTACACGTGCCAGACACGGGCATAAGGGTGCACGTGCCAGACACGGATACATGGGTGCACGGGTAGACCTGTCAGACACGGGTAAACGGGTTCACGTGAAAGACACGGGTATACGGGTACTCGGGCCAGACACGGGTACACAGGTACACGGGTAGACCTGCCAGACACGGGTACACGGGTAGACGTGCCAGACACGGGCATATGGGTACACGTACCAGACACGGGTAAACGGGTATACGTGCCAGACACGGGCATATGGGTGCATGCGCCAGACACGGGAAAACGGGTATACGTGCCAGACACGGGCATATGGGTGCACGTGCCAGACACGGGCATATGGGTGCATGCGCCAGACACGGGTAAACGAGTACATGTACCAGACACGAGTACACGGGTAGACGTGCTAAACACGGGTACTCGGGTAGCCGTGACAGACACGGGTATATCAGTACACGTGCCAGACACGGGTAAACGGGAATACGTGCCAGACACGGGCATATGGGTGCACGTGCCAGACACGGGCATATGGGTGCATGCGCCAGATACGGGTAAACGAGTACATGTACCAGACACGGATACACGGGTAAACGTGACAGACACGGGTATACGGGTGCACGTGCCAGACATGGGTAAACGGGTACACGTGCCAGGCACGGGTACACGGATACACGTGCTAGACACGAGTACACGGATACACGTACCAGACCCGGGTACACAGGTACACGTGCCAGACACGGGTACACGGGTACATGTGCCAGACACGCTTATTCGGGTACACGTGCTAGACACGGGTACACGGATACACGTTCCATACACGGGTACAAGGGTATACGTGCCGGACACGGTTAAACGGGTTTACGTACCAGACACGGGTAAACGGGTACACGTGCCACACACGGGCATATGGGTGCACGTGCCAGACACGGGTTATTATGGGTGCGCTGGTAAAGGTTTTCGTCTGCAGAAGAATGGCGAGAAGATGGGGTCGTATGAGCACTCAAAATTGCGAAGTTTCCAGAAAAGCTCGTTTTGGCGTAGTGGCAGAAGTCTCGCCCCACAATCTTATTATTGAATTGGAGTGTGGGAGTTGTGTTATCAGTTATGGTCGCGTCCAAATCCCTAGGCAGCAGGTCAAGAGCCTTATTATGGCCATAGGGTCTGGGGGACCAAAGCCCAGATTCTCTGAGTCTGAAAGAACTATACGAGACGATGTATTTGATGTGCAGGTTATGGAGGAGCACGTTAAGAGCTTCTGACGGGCTCGAACGAATCGCTCCTGTGGTTCCAATACCAGCTGTTCGTTGTTTTGTGATATTGTATGATTTACTTAAGATGGGCCACTACACGAGTGAACCAATGGTGGGGATTGGACGAACTACGGCAGTGAACATCCAGAGAACTATCATAGATTTAAGCCCCCATCTGTTGCCAAATGTCTTACTTCAGGCGCAGAAAGCGACGCATGCCTTCTTTATTCTGTGTTCTATGTTGAGTTTTCAGTTGAGCTTGGGGTCAAGTATGACGCCAAGATACCTTGCACTGGGGGATTGAGTGAATGTTTGGTTGTTAAGACGTGGGTGCTTGAAATTCGGTATTTTGTACTTGGTGGTGAAAAGCATCGGTTCAGTTTAACTCGGATTAATTCCCAGTCCACGGCCGATAAAAATGGCCCAGACTCTCTCTACATTTTCTATTGTCTTTTAAGTAAGTGATCATTAAGTTTTCGAAAAACGCCTTTAGACTGCCACTTAGTAGATATATAATGCTGACTATTGTAATGAGGTCTAGGACATGTATGCATCTGACGATCTTTCCTGCAGGCACTTGGTTGATTTGAAGTTCTTGCCCTTTCCTTTGATTCAACTTGAAAATATTAGACTGCAAGTACTACTCGCAAGAGAATTGAAAAGTTTGCGTCCTTTTTAAAGAGAGTCGTATGCCACCGTTAAGTTTGGTTTTACCTGTGAAAAGACATAAATAAAGGTTCGTTGAACATTCTTCATTTAATGTGAACTATAAACTATGCTCTTCAGTTCTCTCTCTTGAACCAAAAAGGGTACGAAATTAATTTCGTTCGTTTTCGACTTAATTTGTGTCAAGGTTTTTGGCTTCTAGGACCACGGTAAGTCTCAGAGTTATTGCGGTGAAATGCAAAAAGTTCGCTACCAAAGCAAAGAACTATGCTGCACTATTTTGAAACTCATCTGACATTCTTCAACTAGAATTGAAATAAAAAGATTTTCCTAAGGTTTTCTATTTTAGAACGTACAATACATATGTATGCCGAATAGATGGCGTGTGTCATTTCTTGTGTGTTTTTTTGTTTTAAGTTAGAAAGTTCTCCTAACGCAACTACCGTGCATATTTGTTGGTGTTTTTGTTATTGTAGTGTACACATTTTTTGGAAAAAACTTTAGGGTAACAGCATGAAGAAGAGAGTAAAACATTGGTAAAGTGGAAAAGTTTTTCCTTCTCTATTGATTTGAATGAACGGTTTTTTTTTTTCTTTCGATTTGTGTTTCTCTGAAGGAGTCGATGGAAAAGTCAAAGTTGCAAATTCGATTTTTTTTTGTCGAATTTTTGTTTTTATGCAACGAAAAGTGGAAAAGTTGCAAGATATCGAGAGTTGGAAAAGCCCTATGAATAAATTGTTACTTGTCTTGACATTTTAAAAATCACTTAAAAGGATTTCACTTGCATTGCTTTGCTTAAGAGTTTTATAATTTTTTTTTTATCCTTGAAGAGGGTGGTATCGAAGAGTGATAGAATCAAGGTCAAGTTGGGGATTTTTATGCACGTTAGCTTCAGATTATCGAAGAAGTGATTTTGGAAGTATGTATGTTTCGAATCAGATGTGTTTCTAGCATTTTGAAAATTATCTGTGTGGAAGAACTGGGAAACTTAGGAACCCGTAGAAGTATTAGCGAAGCTATATTAAATTGTTCATCCAGAAGAAGGGAGGCAGGCTGCAGGTGCAACCTCAGTTAGACCACATAAGGTCCTTTGTGTTACTACCAGAAGCTGTACTTCAACAGAAATACTACCCGCAGAACCAGCTGGAGCTTGCTATGAAGCGCTGGAGGCCACCTATAAAAGAAGCGGGCTCCTAAGTATGCTTTTCTTCGAGCTAAGAGGGCCGGCCATGTACAGAGAAGGTGGATAATCGTCTCCTCCTCCTCCTCATCCGTGCAACTTCTGCAAAAGTCGTTGTAAAAGAAGCCCAGCCTATAGGCATGCTTGCCGATGGTGAAGTATCCCGATATGACTCCTACTAAGGTGCTTATTAGCAAACTTTTTCGTCTGAGAGCGATTTATATCCAGCTTTGGCCAGATCTGCTTAGTCATGAGGCAGGTGCCACCTACTGTCCGTCTGTGATTGGTTGATGTTGATCGCGTTTCTATTAGGTATCAATTTGCAGGTGGCGAGAGGCATGCTTAAATTCCCCTTTTCCGGAAGAATTGGTAGAGTTGTGCCCTCTCTGGCGAGTTCACCCGCCATGCAGTTGCCTGAAATGTCTCTGTACCCCGGCACCCATAAAAGGTGAATTTTGAATTGCTCAGCCATCTCGTTAAGAGATAAGCGACAATTTAGGGCTGTTTTTGAGTTGAAGGCGACAGATTCCAGGGATTTTATCGCAGCCTGACTATTGTGATATCCTGAGAAGATAGAACATTATTCCTAAGGCCACCATAGGGCTTCCATGATCGGCTTGGAAGACACTGCAATGGTCAAGCAAACGGAAAGAGATGATTACGTTCACATCCTTTGAGAATACACCCGCGTCCACTCCCGATTCTGTTTTAGAGCCATCTGTGTAGAAGCAGATGGATCCAGAAGAAGGGGTTCATTTGTAATTTAAATAATCGTTGAATCTTAGAAATGAGTGAAAGCCGAAGGGTACCTTGATGAAGTGTTTTCTGATATACCACGCACTGGGCTGGAATTTAAGGACTCTGCGCGAGGAATATTCTTTGGATGGATATCCCATATAACGCATTGGTTCCAGAATGAAGCCTACTTTGTAGATTTACAGTCGAATTTCCATGAGCACAGGACTAGTTTTCGCCACACTTTAAGCCGGGTAAGGAATGTAGTCGAATTTTTCCAGATGGCTCCAAAATCAATGATGGCTCAGGTGCTGAAGCCTTGTTCTGGGTACTTATACATCTATCTTCCGAGCGGAGATTCATGCAATACTTATGGCTGCGAAGTATATTGCGAAAAACAAGTGGAGGAGACGGAATATCTGCGTCTGTAGCGACAGTCAGGCTGTGCATAAACTCTTGTTCAATCTTCTTTCTAGATTTCAAAATAGTTCGAGAATGTTGGATGAGTTTGCTCAGTTTTTTTCTGGTCCCTAGGTACAGCGGTGTTGCCAGAAATAAGTGGCCCGATGAGCTTGCTAGGCAATGTTCAGTGGAGAATTTCTTCGAGCCTGAACATGTGTTGGGTTCGCCTGTATCTTTGGTTAGGGTTTCCATCGGTGGGTGGATTTCTAGCAAACACAACTGGTGACATGATTCTCCAGGATAAAGGCAGACTAAACGGATATTTCCCGACGTCTGTAAGAAGTCCGCACCATTCTTACTGTCTTTTAGCATCTGTGATGCTTGCGAAGAGAGCGACGATATCTCAGAACACTTTCTAGTGGATTGTTCTGCCTTTGATTGTATCAGGTGGCTGATGTGAGGAGTGCTCATAACCTTTGCTTGTCAGGGCTTAGTCTCTGGCGTTCTGTGTTCTGCAGCACAACTTCGTGAAATGCTAACGACATACTCAAAAGCTTTACAAACTTTTTTACCTGCACTTTATTCATCTAACCATACCATGGTTTATTATAGAAAACATATTAACTTATTCCCTAAATTCTTTTGTGATAAATTCTAATTATTTATAATAATAACCGTTTAGTAATTAAAAATATTATAATCCCATAAATTGTTTTCAGCAAATTGAGTGACAATAACCAATTTGCATATTAATAGACATAATTAATGAATTATTGATGAAGCCTTTTTTGCGTGTACATAATTGCATGCTGGTATTAGGTTTTTTTGTTTTTTTTAAGTATACGAGTTATTACATCAAACATTTAAGAACTGTGAAAAATGTATTCGTACGTAATCTGTTGTCTGGATGTCATACTTTGGACTCATTTGCACTTATTTTGTGGCCTGTAAGGATCAGTTTGAGAAGGTTTCATGCAGTGGGTTGATGTTATTCGACAATTCTAACGCATGCCTATGAGTAGAGTATGCATTCAGATATGTACAAACCTTTATAGTGGACGCGAGGTGTAATTTTAAATAGAAAAACACAAAGATTTTATGAGAAGTGGTGATATATTTTTTTTTTTTTAAATCTAAAGTACAAACTCTGAGATTAGTAATGGAATACCATATCTGTCAAATGTCCACCTCGGCTACAATAATCCTACAAATAATCGATCTTTTGATGAAATTTTTCATCACGTTTTCGCATAATTGCGGCTGTCTTTTTCGCGAATAACAGGCCTGATATTTTCTTTTAGTGCATGAATCGTTGGTAGAGCATTGACGTAGATTTTATCTTTAACATAGCCCCAAAGGAAAAAGTCGAGTGGTGCTAAATCGCACTATCTCGGCAGCCAATTGAACTCTTTATTTCGAGAAATCAGACGTCCAAGAAAGTTGTCACTCAATAGTACCATTGCTTTACTAGCTGTGCGGCATTTGGAGCCATCCTGCTGAAAATAAACATCGTCCACGTCTATTGCATCAATTTCAGGTAAAAAAAAAAGTCAGTCAACATCGTTCGGTAACGCAAATTTGGCCTAATGACACCGCCATCACAATTACCGCACCAAACTATCACTCGTTGTGGATGGAAGGGTTGTTCCAATATTTCTCTTGGATTTTCAGAGTTCCAGATGCGACAGTTTCGTTTGTTTACGTATCCAGGCAAATGGAAGTGAGCCTATTCACTCCGAATAATTTTGTGTAAAAAATCATGATCTTATTCATTCATTCACCTTATGAGCATGCAAATCAAGATCTTTATGCAAATTGGTTGTGGGTGGGCCCAATTTCTGTGATCGTCTCGAAATGGATACATCTGGATTTTTAGTCACATTCTCAGTTACTACATTTTCTCACAAACCAATCCATAAAGCAACCTAAAGGCACACATCTAACACATGAGATGTGCCAAGATTCAAGTTCAACAATCTAGCAGCCACCAATAGATACAGTGATCCCCGCTTAATTGAACCTCGCTTAATTGATTTTCCCGTTTAATTGAACGAAAAACGTGGACTCGAATATTTCCTATATAAGCTATACACGTATTTGCACGGTTAATTGAGTCCCGTATAATTGATTTACCCGCTTAATTGATCTTAAAAATGTATACCAAACAAACTAAATGCATCCAAATTTTTCGGTTAATTGATCGGCGACAAACAAAAGATCATAACAAAAAGATGGGCAAATTTTTGTAATTCCGGAGCGCTGTTTTCACATTGAAGTTGACAGCACTGCATAACAGTTGGCAGCGAGCTGTAGTTTGTCATATTCCAATTTTGGTAGCGGGATTCATTTGACAACAAAACTTATTCCAATTTCCAGATATCAGATAGACTAGAATACGGAACGCATAGACTTGACTGAAAACCAAGACAACGTCAGATATGACATCCAAGTCAAAACAACATTTTTACTTTCTGTTCTCGCATTGGAGTTGCTGTGTAACTTAAAATCTGCGCACAATAATAAAACACGAATTGTTCTGAAGATAACATTTTATGAAAGTAATTCACTTATGCGCTTTGCCAAAAGCAGTTTACTTATATCACAGGTTAAGTGTAATCATTTGAGCTCAACAATTTGCAGAAGACTACAAAATCGATGAATTATACAATAAAACTGTGTGAAAACTAAACTATTAATTTAAACCAATATTCGTCAAAGTACCTACGAAAAAAACAAAAAAAAATGCTTACAAAGTTCAGCAATCGTACAAAAATACATTTGGCATAACAGCTGTTTTGTGACAATTTTCAACTGACAGGATATTTTAAAATTTCAGAATTTTTAGACGAACAATCCACTCCACTAACTCACGAAAAGTTGTCTTGCTCATCTGTCAAATTTCATGCTGTTGTCGAATCAGAATGCTGTCTTTATCTGAAACTTCAGATGGTCTAGAAATCGGAAAACGCACCCATTTTCATCACAGTTTTCGAATATAACATGGTTTAATTGACTTACTGGCTCAATTAAGCAAATCTCGTTTAATTGTACTATAGAAGCAATTAAGTGGGTTTTCTTTAATTGAACACTCGGATAATTGGTCGAAAAAATCAGACAAAATGGTCGGTTCAATTAAGCGATGAAGACTGTATATGTATGTACAAACATATGTACGTATGTACAAGGTCAAATAGATAAGTTTAAGGCGCACTTTTACACCTTCACATCTGGCTTCAATCTGTAAGGCGTTCATTCGCCGAAATCTCGAGTACAATGTTCACATTTGGTGCACGAAAGACTGTCCTGCACATTCTAGACAGAATTCCAAACCGCGTTAAGACTTATTGATGAAGTATTGATCGAAGTCAATAGACTCACTTAAATACCGAAGAAATGTTTCCTGTCCACCCACTCAACATTTTAACCTGAATACATGTCATGCTTCGAATGCTCATCCTAAACCAACTTTAAGGGGTCCGCTTCATCAGAAGCTCCAATTGGTTCAACGAGTAGGTAAGAAGATCTCTCCGGATTCAAGTGGTATCATAATGGACCTATCACGGTTCTAAGTGTGCTGGCAACAGCTAGAAGCTACTTCAACCTAACCTAACCTTCTTTCAAACGTACTGTCAAATATAAGGATTCTTTCTTTAGCTTTGCTGCACGAAAATGTTCTGGGTTTCCTCTTGACTACAGCCCGAAAGCACTTGAAACCAAAGTGCATCGGTATCTCCCTTATCGCTGCTTTAATTCGATCTCTATAAGCAGTACTAAGAAATGGATGCAGTCCGAAAGGCTAGATCATGTCTATTGTCTAGATTTGGACTAGAATGGATTGAGAAAATTGATAACAACGCTTCAAAGCTAAGCAATGCCGGATGCCAAAATATGTGCGCTACAAGCTGACATACAAGAAGATTAAAAATTGTGGTTGCTTAAGCTATAACACTTCTTGGGTCGGAAGTCCATTAAAATAAGAAAATTATACTTTTCGGATAGATTACGTTAAGTTGGGTGGCTGTGTTGGGTACCACGTGAAGAAACCGGATAACCAGCCTCCGAAATCTCACATGTGGAATTTCCGTATAAGAAGAAGAAGGAATAACCGTAAACCCTATACTGTGAAGCACTAAGTGCAGAACCAGTAAGACCCACATACAACTTTATTTTAAAGATGTCGAGCCTAGCTAGGTCATTGAGGTCATAAAAGAAGTATTCTCCTAGTGTTTTCTTCCTCAGCCTTGATAGGGCAGGGTATGTGCAAAGAAGGTGTGTAATCGTTTCTTCTCCCTCCTCGTCTCTGCAGCTTCTACAAAAATCGTTATGTATGTATGTGTATTTGGCACGGCAGCCCATGGAGAGCCAAGGCCTAGCTTCTCACAACCATTCATGTTGTGCGTGTAATATTCTTCGCACGAATGGAAGGGACCTACAGTTTAATGCCGACTCCGAACGGCGAATTGAGAAGCTTTTAATGACAGATTGTACTCTTGCAGGTTTGACATGCCTGCGAAGAGGTGGTGCCGCGAAAAATCGTTAAGTGGTCGCTTAGCAGTCCAACGCACTAACCACTAAGCCACGGCGACCACAAAAATCGTTAAGGGACACCCATTCTGCTGGCATGCTTGCCAATTAGACAATGCCCCGTAAGGGCTCCTACTATATTCCTTATAAGTCTCCTATTTAGGAACAGAAGTCTTTTTGTTCTCCTCAAATCCAGGTTAGGTGAGATCTGTTTCGACAGAAGACAAGTGTTGATGTTATTCCACCTGCTATTAGCTATTCTTCTAGCTTCACTATCAAGGTGAGATTTTGTCGATTTTAGAGAGGCAGGCGGTTCCCCTTCATTATCAGAAAGGATCCGACATGCGCCTTCTTTTGCTAGTTCGTCCGCTCTGCAGTTGCTCAGAACGTCCCTGTGCCCAGGGAAACGTCGCATCTGTCAGCGATCTCATTCAGAGACCTGCGGCATTGCTTTACCAACTTGGGTCGTACTGTCGGTGATTGCAAGGCTTTTACAATAGTGCTACCATCTACCGCGTTAATCGAAAGCCAAGCCAGCTTCTCGGACTGTCATAATTTCCACCTGAAATTAACTGCAGTGATCCGGCAGTCGTTTGGCAATATGTATTTAAGTCAGGTGCAGTGGAGAAGACTCCTGCCCCCGTACCATATGTTGTTTTAGATCCATTTATACACAGATATCTCTATCGCAGAATCATCTAAGACCCCTCTAGATTCCTAAACACTTCTGTCTTGAAGTTGACTCCGTTCTCCTAGGGATAGTGATATTGCTGTAAAGAATCCCCGAGTGGCTCGTATTACCAATCGCTAACTGGGAGGATTCACTCAGCCTTAGAGCTGAACTTCTAGATGAGGCTAATTCGTAAAAGATCCTACCAAATGCCAGCTGCTGATGAAGACGATCCTACTTACTGTAGGATTAAATCAAGAAAGTGGGACATATCTATGAATTAACTTTCTAAGGAAAGGTTTGCCTAGACAGGTAAAGACAGAGTTCACCACTATCAAAAGATTGGAAATACCGGTCCAATTTTCTAAAGAAATTGTGAGAAATATTAGGATGTTGCATTATGTCCTCAAATATCATTAGCTGATGTTTCACCTGAAGAAATATAGCTCTCGCCCTTGCTTTCATTCAAGACATTCCGGTCGATGAAGAAGGACAAGAAATGTTGTGCGCCTTCTGTTATTTTTCTTAAGATGCGGAATATTTTTGAGTTGCAAGTGCATTGGTGTGGTAAGTTATAGAAAATGCTTTTATCCAACATAGCATGGCCCATTATAACCATTCTCTAAAGTTATAACAAAAATAATTCCATAAGCCTAACAAAGGACAAACAAATAAAAACAATTCGCCTCCATGAATTCGAATAGTATATGACTCTCTTGTTACCATCCAGACTGGGCTGTATCCAATGTCAATTAGTTTTCCTTATAATGCTTTTCTCCAGGACAGACACTCATCTATGTATTTCTTATATGTCATTAATTTTTAGGCCATTTCAAAGGATTTAAAGCTTAATATCAATTAAGTAAAAGAAAGCAAAGAAATCCTTATTGTTGCAATTGTTGGCCACTTTGCCAATTTAACAGCACAGACGACAAGCCAGACAATCAGATGGGATAAAGTAAAATAAATGACTCTATCTACCTTTATACATGGCCAATTAGTCTGGAGATAATCCAATTAAAAAGAAACGGTCTTGAACCGGCATTCTACCGACTGTAATCAATATCCCTTCAAGTGCCGCCATAAACACTCGCAGGAATATTGAAACTTTGCACAGGGGGACACTAGCTACATTGCTACAACTCGAAACGTTGGCAAGGTGTGTTGAACCGGCTGAACTTTTGAAACTACCGTCCATATTCATTAAAATTCAAAAATCCTCAACCTATCAGTGATCAAATGACGTCTAACTTGGAGGTGTAAATCCTAAGCAGGACACATCCAACCGATGAATTCCAAATCCAAGATTCGTGCAAATACCAGAGAAATGTGTGCAATTATTGTTCTGATCGTGTTACGCGGCAGTGCATCCGTCATAAGCCAAAAAAAAAAACAAACAGGCATCCCTTGTGGATTTTGGTAAAAGTCTGAATATTTGCGTAATTTTTGTTCGGCCAATTTACTGTTCATTTGTATTGAATATTCTGTTCCGGTTGTGATGGCTAATCCCACTCCAGTGGCATAGCGTTTCGGCTGGAAGTAACCAAATCAGAAACTACCTCACCAAAGATACTTTTTTTTTTTGCCTCAACACAGAGGACTGTATCCAATCATCCTAATCGGATCGAAGGGATTCTGCCAGTGTTAACCGTAAAAAATACTGTCGGACCGATGCCAATGGATACATACGACTGAACAGAGCACAGCTCCTTCATTTGCTAACAGTTTGAACTGTTCAAACATTGTCGCAGCTCGTTCAATCGAAGTTCATTTAATGTAGGGCAAATTGTGCACACACATATACGTGTACTCGTATAAGGACCAACATTGTGGACACTGTTCCACTGGGTAACGTAACGACCGAGACCATCCCTCAATGTCGATTCGTGTGAGAGGTCGTCTTTTTAACGAACGCTGGACCTGGCATATTGCATATTTTGGAGACCTGTGCTCTCCGGTCTGTGTCAAGGGCTGTGGTGTGAAGTACGATAAAGGATCCGAACCGGACCCAGAACCTAGCAACATTCAATTGACTGATGTTATTGGTTTATGTTAATTTTCCTGATCGAAAGCGTGGTGGTATAGTGTGCTTCGATAGGTGCTGAAGGACTCTTGTGCAAATAGTAAGCTACGTACATATATATACTCTGTACTTGCATATGTTTGGCATTGAGTCGAAGTCTCTATGTGCCCATCTTCAGCACAGAAATGGAAATGGGACACGGACCAAGCATGGGAATGTGAGGCCTTGGACTTGGTTCGTTCGTTGCTGTTCGGTTTCCATTAATTCGATTGGTAAATTCGCTGACAATTAACTTTTGGCGCAGTTCATTGCGAGTGTCCTTTTCGAGAACCGTTTTATCGTTTAAGGTTTTCATTTTACAGTTGCATACAAGTTTTATTTTTTTTTTGGTTTTTTGTTGACTTTTCTTCTCATCGGTATTCTAGTGGCATGGATAACGATGTTGTATCGAGTGAGGTGACAAGCGATTTGCGTTCGTTCTTTTGATTTTAGCTTTTAACCGAATGTTTGATCACAGGATGAAGAAAGAGAGAAATTATGCAGCGAATTTATTATTTATGAGTGAGGAAGAGCAGTTCATTACAACAACCTAAGGTAATTGGATTAATTGAACTAAAACTAACCTCTTTCTCCGCAAAGAATTCCTAACGCCGGAGGACATTCGTAATGTCTCGATTGAAGATATCATCAACTTCATTAGGAAGATAGAGGATCTCCTAGCTCCAGGCACAATAGATCTTTTAGGTCGCAGTGCCATATGCCTTTGTTACTAATAATAATAATAATAACCCCTTTTCCAATATCCGTCCCGGATAAGGTTGCCAGATGTTAGTGGCAAATGTTGGCCAGCTCACCATTCGTGCCTTGCGATACAACCTGTGTTTGCTCCTATGGCCGAGAGTGTAGGACCCGCTTAGATTGTTTACTGACTTATTACCCTTGGAGGGTCTGAGCCTCAACTGAGCTGCTTTCCATCCTTCACGATCTTGGGTATGCTGGTTCCAGTTTACTAACCCAAGATGTTTGGCATCCGCGATTGCCTAATCTTTAAACCGGAGGTTCGGTCTTGCTTTTCTACGTGAACCAGGTGGATGGGATTCGAAGATTATCTCAGCTGGAACATCCTCGTCCATTCGCTCGATGTAACCGAGCCAGTGCAGTCGACAGATTTTTGCTTTCCGGATAACATTTACATCTTTATACAGCTCGTAGAGTTCGTGGATATATCTTTTCTCCATTCGCCCTCCTTGCGGATAACTATTCGAAGTCGAATTTTTCTTTTGAAGGATCCTAAGATCTGCTCTGCTGTCTTACTTATTGTCCAGTATTCAGCTTCTTAAAGCAAGACTGGCAAGATAAGAGTTTTAAAGAGCATGATTTTGGACCCTCGAGTAAGGAGTTTGGACAGTAGCTGTTTGGACAAACCGAAGTAGTAGCGGTTGCCTAAGGTTATCCTTGGTCGAATCTCCACTAGGGTGTCATTTGTGGAGTTTATAATTGCCCCGAGGTAGATGAAGTCTTTCAATACCTCAGAATTATTCCTGTCAATTGTTAGGATGAGAATGGTTGCATCCTCATCACACTTAGGTCCATGTGGACCTATTGTGATATCCATGATTTGTTTTCTACCGTGGTATTATCGTCTTGCTTTGTGCCATCCGGATTTTGAGCAGTTTTTACGTCGATCCATCTGATCAATCAATCAATTGTTTAGATCTGTCCTAGATGGTCTTCGAGGAATCAGTTTTTGGTCGACAGCATGTATGTTGATGTATCCATATTTAGATTGATTACTTACTTACTTAATTAAGTGGCGCTTCAGTTTGGGGTGAAGCTAGGCGTCAACCTACAAGCCTCTTCAGTTAGCCCAGTCCTTGGATAGTCGCCTCAACTAATGCACTATAGGTTGGTTGAGGTTCCGCGACGAACGAACTGTTGTTCGTTAGAAAAGAATCTTCGAAGGCTTGATCTCTTCCTAACCTAGCTCAATACATAAATAACTCGCAAGTGTCTCCAACTAAATTTAATGCGTTTAAAAACCAATGCACCGACGCTTTCCATTTCCATATACTCTGACAGTCCTAATTCGAATTCCCTTAAGAAATGTAACACTTGTAGAAATATGCCGTTAATTTTTAACCCAAAATTCCCTTCTTCACTGCAATACACTTCTAGGTACAGCTTCGTTGCTCATACAGTGTCTAATTTTGCATCATGCTCAAATGCAACCAACTGAAAGAAGAAGACCTCTCCCGACAAAGAAAAAATAATAATTACCCCCATACGTATATGAGAAGAGATTTCTGGCTACCCAACAACCATCACCCTTACAAATGATTTATTCATTACGGATTTATATGGATCCAAGTCACCTTTCATGGCACAAACTATTCCATTGCTGGCACAAGATCTACTATTGCCATTTTACCATTTCGGGCTACGACAAGTTCTATATGATTTATAGAGTCCTCCTAACTTTGCAAACAGCATCAACAATTTCAGCCGGCCTCATAAATTCCCTATTCATATGCGACTGTATACATCCCTATACAAAAACAGAAGCTGCAAGAATACGATGACGAAGAGGAACCCATCGTTCACCTGCACTAGCTCTGTACGGACGAGTGTCGTCGGTGCGGTGTAACTTTCGGTTTTAGGCTCACTCTCGTGGTCGTGACTCTGTCTTGGTGATGATAATGATCCCATCCTTTCATCTTCTGATTTGTGGTTTTGTATAGGGTGCATCTGTGCTGTGCATTTTAAGGAAACGGCAAGTGCTAGTTGCCACATAAGTATTATGCATTTATTCTGTTCTTTAAACCCCCCTACGGGGAAACATCACATGGAAATGTGAAGAAGCGCAAAGACACCCAAATGCAGAGGTATTCATATGAAAGAAAGTTCACTCCGTTGTGGCATCTTTAGTGGGCGACATTGTGTTTTTGAGACTTCAGAAGCGGTGTGAGGGGAATGAATGAAAAGTTACTTAACTAATTTCCATTAAAATGTAGAAAATGGAGTGAACTCCTTAAGACTTGCATAATTTAGACAACATTCGTTAAAGTGAAATTATATGGGTCCCTTGCCGTTGCCATTATGTGAAAGTAAGTGTTCCTTTCGTAAGCTAAGCTTGAGGTGGTGACTGTGGAACTTGCCTTTAAGGTAGAAACATGCTCTTGTTTCTTTCTTAGAGTTTATGAAAACTAAAATTGACTACCAGTCGAACTACTAGCTGAAAGGAGTAAGGGGATACAGCTTCTGTTGAAGACTAACTTTTATTCGAAATAGAGTATAGCTAAAGCGAAGCTAAAGAATGTATTCAATTCTACTTAGGTAGATGGGAATTGCATAAGTACCTACATATGTAGCATCCGATAAAAATGTCAGCTGGCGATAGCATGTTGACAACTTAAGAACTTTTAAGAGGGACTTCTCCCCTCTTCTCTGAAATCGGATAGTAAATGAGCTACTCCTAGTCCAGGAAGATGAGGGCTGCAGGGTAGTTGCCTACGCAGATGATGTTATCTTTCTCAGGGAGACACCTCCATTCACTAAGACATCTCTTACAGAATGCTCTCTCTAAGCTCTCTAAATGGGCTAAAGAATGTGGCATTGGAGTCATAAGGAAATATAAAATTCCCCATTTCTAGCCTCCTAAATTGTGCTGTGCCAGACTTGTACTCGCAGGCAAACCTAAATATTTGGGTCTCATTCCAGATAGGGAACTGAGAAGAAATCTATCATCATAAGAGTGAGTTAAGAAAGCCACCACAGCTCTGTACTGCTGTAAAAAGCAAAAGGAAACAAGTGGGACTTACAACCACAGATGACTCTATATGTATCAATCGAGCCCTCAAGAACATCTCATATGGCGTCTCCGGACACCCTACGATATTTACAAGAAACAAATGGCAGGACACGCAGCTATATGCATCAAAGAACTTCAAAACTGGTCCAGCTTGCGTGGTGGATTAAGAATTTTTACTGCAGAACATCGACTAAGCCCTACAACGACTATTATTTGATCAAAACTTCGTAACCATCCAGACTTGATTAGAAGGAAGATCTTGAGCTTTAACCAAAGAGATCCATCTGCTTTTACACAGATGGCTCTAAAACAGAATCGGGAGTCGGTAGAGTTGTCTTTTCCAAGCATGAAAACATCAGCATTTCCCTCTGTTGGTCCGACCACTGTGGCATTTTAAAAGTCGATTTAATGGGAATCAAAGAGGCGTGGGATATCACAATTATTGCTGATAGTCAAGCCGCGATTAAATCTGTGGAATCTGTCACCTTCAACTCAAAAAACAGCTGTAAATTGCCACGTGTAACTTAATGAGATGGCAGCACAATTCAAAATTCAACTTATCTGGGTGCAAAGGGTGCATAGGGGCATTCCAGGTAACTGTATGACCGATAAACTTGCCAGGCAGGGTATTGATTCTACCGGACAAGGGGAATCTCAATATGCCTTTTCCCACTTTCAAAGGAACAACTCAAAAGAAACGCGTTCAGAATCACCAACAGCAGATGAACGGACCTACCTCATGATGATACAAATTTAGCCCAAGCTAGATCATAAACGTTCTCACTGTCTGACCAGACAGAAAAGGCCGTAGCATAGAGAATGTTATCATGGGCCACTGCATCTTTGGCAGCCGCTCCAATAGGCTGGGTCTCCTCTTTGCATAAGCTGTATCAACGAGGAGGAAGAAAAAAGATTGCCTACCTTCTTTGTACATGTCTATAGGTAGATCAGTCTGCTGAACCATCTTTGGTATTCAAAAAGGATATATCCACCAAAAGGTGTTGATATACGAAACTGATATAGGGATAAAGGAGTATTCCATTACGGCTGGCGTTCCACAGGGCTCCGTCCTCGGACCGCTACTATGGAATATAATGTACGATGGTATACTGAGACGACCAACTCCCGATTATAGGCTCTTCTGACGACATAGCGATATACGCAAACGAGACCATCGCATCTGTCAAAGAATGGCTAGAATTAAAGAGATTAGCTTTGGCAGAACTCAAGACGGAAGCAGTCCTCAGTAGTGGCCGCAGAACAAGAGAGATAATCAAAGTCAAGGTGGGGAGCTATACAATATACACGACAGGCTAATCTTTGATAACCTCATGGAGTATATATCAAAGAAGGCTTCTAATGCCCACTCGGCGCTGTCGAGAATACTGGGGGCCCAAGAAGCTCAAAGAGACAATTACTGGCTAGAGTAGTCAGCTCAACAATGCTCTTCGCATCTCCATTCTGAGCGTTAAAAGTAAAGAACTATCGGATATGGTTGAACAGAGTCTAGAGTTATATCGGCCTACAGGATAATCTGAGACGAGGCAGCTTAAGTCATCACTGGTATGATCCCCAAAGACATCCTAGCTGATGAAGCAAAAAGAGTTCGGAATGGAAGAAACGAAAACATTGCAGTTAAAGAACTTAGAAGACAAGAGAGGACAGTATCTTTAAGAATGTGGCAACAGAGATGGGATCCCTCACACAAGGTGGTAGGTGGACATACAAACTTGAATATGGAGAAGATATGAGGAAGTAAACTACCAACTGTTGCAATTTCTGTCGGGCCACAGGGGCTAATGTCGATATCTCCATCGCTTTAGAGTCGACGACTCATCAGAATGCCCAGCATGTCCAGGATATGACGAAGACATGGAACATGTCGTTTTAACTGCCTAAGGTTCAAAGATTGGAGAGTGAAATGAATAGAACACTTAATGTCTCAAACATAATAGCAGAGATGCTAAAATCGGAGAGAAATTGGGACGCGGCTAGCACATCATTAACCCGTATACAAACCGAAGACAGGCAGAAAGTTGGAGAAGAGTGCGGCAAACGCAGACAACGATGACCGTGTAAACCGAAAAACCCGACCTGTGGGGCGAGAAACTGAGCAAGTGGAGGCAAGGTTTAGTCAGTAAGAATCCGACAGTATCGTGCAACCTGGAGCACGTTGCCTATACAAGGTTCTCCCTCCGCTTACCAATTAAAAAAAAAATATCACTCTGCTGGCCAGTAGGCTTCTATCGTGTTAGGTATTAATGAACTCAACCTTCTGACCAAGAAACTACTTTTCTAATGTCAAGCTTCAGTCATTGATTAAAGATTTCCTTTGCTGACAAGTTTTAGATGCACTGCATCATCGGCAATTGTTTGAGAAAAACTACCACCCCAAGTAAAAAAGAAAAAAAAAGGTGTGACCACCCTGTCAAACAACTTCACCCAGCAATCAAAAGGAGGTTAAAATAACTGCAGCACCTTTGGATCCATATAATGAATCCATGTCCAAGACGTTGCTCACAGCCTTTTCAATTACTTTACAGCGAATACATTGTTACCCACACCAACTTAATCATATCCAAAACCAACCGTTTCGCCCTACTCCAGGCTCCAGGCACCGTCCCTGGAGTAAGCCCTAACCAACATTATATGCAAAAACAATCGGAATGAGTGTAGGGATATAAAAGAGTCATATATCAACGAGAAATTCATTGTCCTGGATAGTGCAAGACCAAACTGGCAATTTTATTATGGCCCCCAAGAGACTTTGAAATATTTTGTGATAAGAATGAAAAATTTCCTGACTGAACCTGTCCCTCTGCTTCTGTTAATAAAACGTTAATCACTCTCCTTGAAAGTTTTTCCAGTTCTCTATGCAACTGACACAATTGTTGTGCTGTTGTACTACTGCTCCTTATGACGAGCCCGACTATCGTGACTAACGATGATGATGATGACGATGGTAACTTTTGTCTAAGTTTGACTTCAGTCCAAGGATACGGAAAACTTGCTGGCCACACCACAAGTAAGTGTTAATGCGATCGTAAAATGTCCTGAAACAAATGGACTTCCAATATCAGCAGCGATATGATAGAAACCACCCACTTGCCCACAAAGTTACGGGAGTCGACAACACTCACATTTGGTCATTGCCCCCTAAAGTCCTTCCGGTTGTGGTTTTGACCAATGTCGTTCCTACAATAATTGACGTTTCAGCCTTCAACTGCTGGCTGCGCTCAAACTGACCGCACAAATGTGGACCACCCGAAGGCAGTAGCTCTGGTCGATGGTCGTGGCCAGCGGAGGATGGGAATTTGTGCTCCTTCTGCTGGCCACGGCTGTGTTCACACAAATACAGTGGGTATTGGAATTGTAAAGCCTGACACGTTTACTGTTTAGCACCAAATAAAACTGGTATCCTGGGAATTCGCATTTTATTTATTTTCTACTACTTTTCGTAAATTGTGGACTTTATTCCAACGATGACGCCGACGACAGAGGACGGGCATTGTGTACAACGATGTATACAACACAACCCGACTCATGGGACGTGACACAACAGAGGATACGAGAGAGCGCACTCCTTGTAGAGGGACAAAATCGAGGAAAAATTTACCAAACCGGTTGGTCACTTGGATAAGGACAAGGGACTCCCGACTCTGGGGCTGACATGTTCGGCTGGTACTTATTGGAAAAACAGAAACGTACATATGTTCGACATCTTGTCCTCTTAAATCCTCCTTTCTGTTTTGACTTTTTGTTTTTCTTTCGATTTCAATAAATGAAAGATTTATGGTATTTACTCATGATGTGCCAATGTTACTGGTAAGGATATTATGACGAGACAGTGGTGAGTGCCAGTGATTGTTGATGCCCATCTAATAGTGAAATCAGAGCTTAGGATATTTTTACCCCAAGGGCGGTCGATAAAACGTCGAAGTGCCATAAGCTGAAGAATTGACTCACTTCTGTTTGTGCCACGTCAATTCCGAATGTAATTTGTAAGGACTCTCTGTGGTTGCGAGATGAGGAGCGCTCACCAGCGGACGTGTTTTGTGTTGATAAACACGAGAAGTTCACAAAGGCTAAGTCAGACCATATGCTGGCCGTGGCAGAGTAAATAAATTTAATCTAATATGAAAGCTGAAGGGAAAACATTTTATAATGTGTATATAAAAGAGTGTGGATATTGTTGGCATTCTGGCGGCATTCGAAATGTAGAACGCGTTGCTCCTGCGGCTGCAGGCATTCAACAATTTTACATTGTTTCTTAAACTTTTACAATGTCTCTTCCTTTCGCTTTCTGTCGTTCGATGTATGAGTGTGTATGCATATCAATTGGATTTGAGGTCGACGCAGTAGACCGAATTAATTTTTTTGGTCAAAGGCCAAATGTTCTTTGTTAACCGAGGATACGAAGACATTGTAGTAGTGGTTCAATGAGTTTTACATAGAAATATATACAAATACAAATATTAGAGGGCTCCGGACCTTTTCGCAACCGTTTTATGTTGTGCGTGCTACGGCGGATAAAGAAGTCTTTTCGTGACAAATTATACTCTCAAAGGTTTTTCATTTCCAGCCGAGATGTGATGCAGCAAAAAATTAAACTATTGGTCGTTCAATCGTAAGTACTAGGAATCGCCGAGGTCTAGCGAGAACTATTACAATAGACACTTCCAAGACGTTACATCGGCATCTACCTAGATAGGCAACCATCAAAGCCATCAGATTCAGAACCTTGAAATGTTGCCACTATGAGCTGAAGGCATTCAGCGCTAATCATAACGTCACGCTCATTCGGATTCTGGGACATATCAATCAATCAATATCTGGGACGCATCAATGACAATGAAAAGGCGAATGAGCTCGCAAGAATGGGTTCTGATGAGATGGATCTGACAATGGTCGCTCATATCCCCATTAGAACTTAAAAATTCCTAAAATTCAGGAACGAGAGATGGATTCCATTTACATTATGCCACTCCTTAAGAACGCTCTGGACAGAACTAAACAAGAGAAAAACAAAGGAAATCATCGCACTCAACAGAAGTCACGTATCACTTCTTGTAAGTATTATTTATTATTAGTAAGGCTCTGCGATTGACGCAAATGGCATTGTGACCTGAAAGATCTATTGTGCCTGGAGCCAGTTAGACAAGGAGATCCTCTATCTTCCTAATAAAGTTGGGGATATCTGCAGTCTAGACATTAGGAATGTCCTCCAGTGTTAGGAATTCTTTGTGGAGAAAGCGTTTCCTGGATCTGCAGACAGCCACGCACTCACATAGTACATGTTCCGCTGATTTGTCTTCCTCTATGCAGAGTTGGCATGCAGATTCTTGAACTATATTTAGTTTATGTAAGTGATATTTGAGGCTGCAATGGCCGGTGAGGAACCTTGCCAGTCTTCTGATATCATCCCTTTTTAGGTTGAGAATATTTTTTGTGGTTTGGTTCAGGGGTAGGATGGCCCTGTTAGCCTGTCTAAGTCCCTGAATGTTGTTCCAATAGGATAAGAAGTTACGTTTTTCCCAGCTGTCCAGACTCATTCTGAACGCGGAAGTAGGGATGCCGCAGGAGGGTTCCGCACCTATGTACCTTTCTGAAGAACCTTCTCTGGCAAGTTGGTCTGCGATTTCATTGCCTTCAATGTTTCTGGGTCCTGGTACCCACCAAAGTTTGACTTTATTCCGCTTTGAGTGGTCAGTAGTGGGAACTCAGTGCCTTGAGCGCTGCTTGACTATTGGTGAATATATTGATGATGACGCCCTTTATGCCGGAGTCTAATATGATGGTGGCGCAGGTATCGATGGCATGTAATTCTGCCTGAAAGACTCTGGGACACATTCCAAGTGCCTTAGAGACCTTGTAATTAGGGCCATAGAAGCCGGCACCAACATCTGAGTCTATCTTTGAGCCATCAGTATACCGCACTAGTCCTTTTGTGTTCAGCAACTGGTTCCCGGTTTCCCAAGTGTTACGGTTCGGGATCTCAATCTCGTACTTCCTGCCAAAACAGAGTAACTTGGGCATATAGTCCGATACCGTGCTGATCATTTCGAGCTCGAGGAAATTAGATAGGATAGCCATGTGACCCATAGGTCTGCTTGGCTAGACTTCTATCGAGCGTTGGGGGTTAAGTGCACTTCGTATTTCCATTTTTTTGACAAATATAAGGAATGGGGTAAGACAAATGAGTGCCTCTAGGGCTGCCGTTTGGGCAAGTTCGCATGGCTCCGGTGATGCCGAGGCATGCTAATCTTTGAAGTCGTTGCAGCTTTAAGGTGGTGTATTCTTCCTTGACTTTGGTCCACCAAACTATGGAGGCATATGTTAAGATAGGTCTTACTAAAACCAATATGTAACCTTGGGCTGTAAACCCCAGGTTTTGCCGTATAAACGGCGACATACCCACATGGCATTGGTCGCGTTGATAATTTTGCTATTCACGTGTGAGTTCCAGTTAAGCTTCTTATCTAGGACAATTCCTAGATGTAGACTTCTTATACCTACATTATGACAAGTCACAACTTGCCAGTGGCCCATCTGAAGAGAATTCGTTTAAGTACAACGGACCTATGCAGAGGATGTGGCGAAGTATCCGCGGAGGAGGTCACACTTCATTCCTATGCGAATGCCAAAGCCTCATCAGAAATAGAAAGACAGCCCTCAGAGAAGACTTCTTCAATGATCTGGGCGAATTGTCAAACAAGCGATCTAGAATCATCTTACAATCCCCTCGGAACTCGGGTGGGTTCAGAGAGACCAATTTATAATAATAATCCGTGGGGACACCGGGGAACACAACAGATCCTTTGAGATCCGAGTGAGGATGTATATAAGTGCAGCTACCGCTTTAACCTAACCTAACCTTTACTAAGATTGGAACCTGTGTCGTGTCGGTAAGCAATTCGAAGTGCTAACCACTAAGCCACGACATCCTTAAAGATTTGTAAAAAGATGTCGGCTATCGATTTCAAGTTCCTGGATTTTCTTTAAGATCTGCCGTCAATGGTGGACTTTCCTGTCACAAAACAGCAACCTATTGATAAAATAATTTCAGATAATAGGGCCAACAAACAAGGTCTTGTTTAGAAAACTGATGCGTCTGTTATAAAGGCAGCTTACGTCCAATTTTTCGCGAATTAAGTTAATGATTCTGCGGTTCTATTAACCGAGGATACCATTATTATGTTTTTGTATCAAATTTGTCAACTTCCAAGGTCCTTTATTATTTTAACTAGTGTTTCTTTTCTTGTTTCTCTAGTGAAGAGCTTAGTTGGGTGATAGACGCATTACCTGGTTTACAAATAACTTCTGAATAATGCCACTTTCATGTAGTTTTCATTATTTTCTTGTAATTCAAGCTGACAAGTTTGACACGACGACGTTTATAATTAAATAACAAACTTATTGTTGTTGTTGGCCACTGTTGTGTAAACAAAACAAATTTTCTAAATGACATAGGATTCCAGACACATTCCCTCAAGCTCTACGTAGAAAAGGTGTGTAAATAATGAACAAAACAAGTGAAACAACACCGAATAGGTATGAGAAGTCCATTATGCGTTTACGCAAAACTTCGTCGAGAACAAAACTCTGCATGGTGTTCACATGGGGATACAAAAGTTTGTGTTTCCCTTTGCAAATATTCCCCAACGTCTACATAGCACACATCACAATAAACAAAAAAAAAAAACAAAAAAAGAACCCCAGATTCCCAAATATGTTGGAAGCGGGTGAATCTAAACAGCAATTCGATAGCCAACCTCCTATAGGTACTCTGGTGCCGATAGGGTGGTTAGTGCCGACGGGATGGGTGGTGTTCCCAGTAATCGAATGGTAGTATCGGAAACACCTCCGATTGTAGAATTTATTTTCCAATTTAAAACAAAAGCGGAACAAAAAAGATTGAAAACATTTCGATATCAGCACGGGAAGAGGCAAACAAATTTATTTTATGTGCACCATAAAGGACTCTCCAAGCGCTGAGCGCACACTTGAACACAAGAAGTGTGTACCCCTCACCACGCCCGGTTTAGATTAAATTCACTTCTATCATTGTGGCCGTTTCAAACAACCTCTACACATCGCAACACCGCCCGAAACCGCAATTTTACTGCAGGTCCCAGCCCACCCTCGTCTTCTCAAAAAAAAAAAAAAAAAACCACTCTAACAAGTTTCTTATCAAATTTGATCGATCTTTTCGATTTTGGCCCCTCCTGGTATCCATTAATTTTATTCACAGATCCTTATGCTGAGTTCGTTGGGAGTCGGTAGCAGGAAGCAGAAAAGGATTTCATCGACCACCTGCATTTAGCTCTGGCAACAGCGTCCTTACAGCTTTTGTGCTGAAAATTGATGGCTTATCCGTCGTCCTCATCGGCTGGTAGGCAGGCGTTGTACTTAAAATTCCCAAAGCAACAGTACAAATAAACTTGATAAACAATTCTATTTGAACGCAGGTTCTCACCGAGGACGAACACCGACTTTGGATGGGAACTACTAATGCATGCTTTGTTTCTCAGCGTATATCTACGAAGCAACCATATTCAAGAAGAGCTTGTGTGATTTTATAATGTACCAACCGAACCGGCACACACGTGCGGTGAGTGTGGGAGTGTGTGATTTTGTTTTTCATGTGAAAATTGCCTTTTCTTTTGTTAGCTGTCAGACAAGAGTTTTCGAGCGTTCTCCTGTGGCTTGACCTGTCCCGGATAAATAAACAAAATGAGTGCTGGACGGGCTCTCAAGAAAGGGGTTTGTATTTTTTTTTTTGTCAAAAGTTTAAGTTTCGGTTTAATCGAATGTGTGTTAAGCCTTTCAAATAGGTTCATGGGTGTAATTTCAAAGAAAAGCACCCATCAGATGAAATATCATGAAGGATGAAATTCAATCTGATTGGAGAGAAGGAAAAAAGAGAAGTGGAATAGTTTGGCATATCTTTTGTTTAATCTTGTACTTCCGATATAATGCGTGGAAGGAGTAAAGCGTCTGCATGACATTGGATTGGGGATTTTGAATAATTCCTTAATGTAAGCCTTTTAAATCCTTCGAATTTGCTTATGCATTGAGAGTGGAATACTGTATGGAGTGCAAGAAATTAAGGATTAAGGAAATTGGAGGAATGACGAAGGACATACCGAATGCTTGTGGGTTGTAGTGCTGAGAAAGAATCCCCATATTCGACAGTACATACTTTCGAATGCAGGCTTAAGGGTATACTGGTGACCATTGGAAGCATAAAGCGTATTACGTGTAAAATAATGAAGGGGCGGAATACTAGTTGGTTGATGGTCGGGAAGAGAAGGAGTTTCTGCGGGCAGATGCAGTTTTCCATTTACTCGAGGAATTAGAAAGCTTACGTAGAGGTTTTGATAGGGAGAAAGGATACCTCTTCAGAATTATGAGTGGAATACCATCTGGATACCAGTGGATTTGTGAATGTTGAGACCTCTAAGCACTGTGGAGTTGTTTCTACAGATGGTGACATAGCACAATCTGAAAATGTCGAAATTTTTTCGTTTGAAAGGCCTATCGATGTCATTATGTATGGAATTTAACATCATTCAAATGTCCGCCGCTGCTTCTTTTGGTTGGGTGGTGCGCATCCGAAATGTCCAATTTTACATGACTCTGGCGCATAAATCAGGCTGAATTTGACCGATGGCATGGGTTATGTTGGCTTTGAGGGCCGCTGTGGTTTGTGGCTTATTCGCATAGACCTACGACTTCAGAAAACCCCACAAGAAAAAGTCTAACAGGGTCAAATCGCACGATCCCGGTGGCCATTTCACATCACCTCCACGTGAGATGACCATGCCCTCGAATCGCTCGTGCAGAATTTCCAATGTGGCGCCGTCTCCTGTTGAAACCACATGTCGTTGGTGTCTATATCATCCAATTCAGGCCAAAAGAAGTTGGTAATCATCGACCTATAAGCCTGGCCAACGTCGTTCTAAAAGAAATATGGAGCGATGACGCCGCCAGCCCAAAATCCACACCAAACAGTGATTTTTTCGGAATGCATTGGACGCTCTTGGTGTTCGACAATTTTGTGTGTTGACGTACCCATTCATCCAGAAATGGGCCTCATCGCTGAAGATGATTTTTCGATGAAAATTAGGGTCAGTTTCCAATAAAACAATTTTATTTTTTGCACGTGTTTTTGAACGCTATATCCGTCCATGGTGATTTGGCATTGGCAAACTAGACTGAATAAATGACAGCCAATTTGACAGATGTAGCTTCAACAATATTACCGCTATCAACTGTCAAAGTTCGGAAGTCCCTATTGGAAGACCCTTTTTTTCTAAGAATGAAAACGTAGTATAGCCTCCAGTTTATAGCGTGAAGGAATTTGACGAGTCGAATAAGTTTGCTTGAACTTTATTCGGTTTTCTCTAAATGGGTTAACTTTATAGGTAGGTTGGGAGGTAAAAGTGGCTATCTAGGATAAGTATAGGTTTAACTTAAATAAATATCTCAAAAGCGATAACTTAGTCCAGGCCCGCTTGCCAGCTGATATCGACCGGATGGCGGGTACACTAACAGAGGCCATGAACATGGCACTACGGAGAGTCTGCCCAGTTAATAGACACAGGAATAGAGGGAAACCTCCGTGGTGGAACACTAGACTGGGGGAGCTCCGTCGTAGTGGTAGGGATTTTCAGCCGTAGCTGCCTCCTGTCGACAGATTTGTATGAGTCTGTACGTCTGGGGATGTTTGTGCATTGCACGAAAGGTCTTTTAAAGTCTATAAGGTCTATAAGTCTGCGTTTTGCTATGTGCGCATGTATGTTCGTATATCTGTCTGTCTGTGCGTCTCTGTAAGTCTGTGCGTTACTGTAGGGATGCGTGTTTCTGCAGGTATGTGTCTGCTCGTGTTCCCTGCTCTGTTTCTTGCAACTTCTCGCTCTCTCTTTTTTGTCGCTCAAGTCGTCTCAACTCTTGGCATATATCTTTGGCGTAGGAACTCACTGCGCTATGTGAAACGGAGGTAGAGAAAGCTCGGAGACATGCTTGGCACCTCTTCTGTGAAAATATAGAAAACCGAGCGATTCCTCTCGCATAAGGAAAATCTTATCGAAGTCCACACCCATGCTTAGCTTCATTAAAAAACCAGATGGGAATAGGACCATGTTCAGTGAGGAGGTGTTGGAACTTCTCCTAGATACCCATTTTCTTGGTAACACAGCACAGGCAGTTTATTCTGTAGAAAGTCATACGAGAGTCGAAGGGGTGGTGCCACTGGATACTGTCACTATTCGTAAGCTTAAATGGGCGGCGCTAAGATTTAATCCATTCAAATCTCCTAAACTTGATGGCATCTATCCAATAGAGCTGCAGGAGGACTTTGATATTCTGAGCCCCTGGCTTGGCTCAATTTTTAGGAGCTGTCTGGCTTTTAGCTACACCCCCAGTTGCTGGAGGAGGGTCAAAGTTGTCTTTATACCGAAATCCCGTAAGAGCTCACATACGTCTAATACTTAAGGACTTTCGTCCTATCAGCCTATCCTCCTTTCTGTTAAAGACATTAGAAACGTTGATTGACATTCATATACGTTCAAATCTGGACTATAACCTTATTTCCAACTCCCAGCATGCATACTGCAAGGGAAAATCGGTAGGAACTGCTCTATACTCACTGTCAGGAACCAATGAAAGATCTTTTGAAAACAAGGATTTCACGATTTTTTCCTTTTTTGACATAGAGGGAGCCTTCAATAATGCTGCACTTCTGAACCTGAGAGCTGATGGTTACCTTTGCTATTGGTTGGGCATATACTCATAAGCAGGCTTATCCATACTGAGCAGGGGTGTTATCCAAAAAGAAGGTCAGTTTGCAGGGGCACTCCGCAGAATGGAGTATTATCACCACTTCTAAGGCTCATAGTAATGAACGAGCTGCTCAACATCCTGAGAGTAGAGGGTTATAGCTTACGCTGATGACATTGCGATAGCAACATCGAGGAATTTTCCTAATGAAATTAGAGACCTGATGGAAGCGGCTCTCAACACACTAGTTTTATGAACGGATAAGGTTGGTCTTTCGGTTAACGCTGCAAAGACCGAACTGGCCTTGTTTACAAGAACGTAAAAAGTATCATTTATCGCCCCTCCAAGGCTAAGAACTTAAGTTCGCAGGGCATGCCAAGTATTTGGGGGGTCATTCTTGATAGTAAACTGAGCTGCTGGAAGCTTATTATCTTGGAGCGTGTCAAGAAGGCTTCTGTTGCCATGTTTTTCTGTCGTAGGGCTTTAGGCCCGAAATGGGGTCCTGAGCCAAAAATAGATTTACACAGACATATTGAGACCCGTCCTAATGAACCGTGTATTAGTCTGGTGGACAGCATTGTGGGTCCCGGCTTAGTGGGGATAGCCGCCCAACCTAACCTAACCTAAGGTCTGGTAGCTTGTGCCGTTTTTGATACCATGACTCACGTGACCTGGATGTTGATGGGTGTGATTAGGTCTAGTTTTTCAAATCCATCCTGTGGAGTTTAGAAAGTTCATAATGTTGCAGAAATCTCTGATAATTCCTTCAAAAAAAGGGTTTGCCAAGTATGCGATGCCTGGCTCTAGCTAGAACCGAGCAGTCACAGTGGAATAGGGTTTCCTTTTCATGTGAGTTGTCGCAACTACGACAGTGGGGGCTGAACGGAATGCCTATCTTGGCAGCGTGTGGACCAATTGGCCAGTGGCCCGTCCTAAATGCTGTGATTCTTGCTGTCTCGGTACCGGTTCTTTACTTTAAAACAGCGAAACCTTATCTCTTTTTTTGAAATAGCTTCTTTGTAGCTTAATTCAAATGACGTTTGTCCTTTGGTTTGGTGGTCTTTATTCGGAAGTTATACCGAAGGAAGGAAGTGTCAGTATCATAGAGTTTTTAACTGTGCGGCTAGAGTAAGAGCAACTGGTTGATCTAACACTGTGGTCTCTTTGGTCTGTTCAAGAGTAGAAGTTTATACTCGACTATCAACTTTCTTTTTCTTTGTCGTTCAACTCGATGTTGTTCGCATTGCTGCTGTGCCAACAGCTACAGTAGATGCTTTGCCAGACGAGAGATTTAGACCTTGATGACGATATCTTTGGCTATATATCGATTTTTCCATCTACATCTTTCCAAGTCATATAAAGTTCTTGTGCTATACAATTGTCATGTTTTGATAGCAACAAACTTCCTTTCCGAATCCAATCAAAAGTCTAATTCAGAGAGTAGTAGCTCTTCGAGTTTTAAATTGAAAAGGATATTTGCCGTACAACCAAACTTGAAGTTCGCATTGTGTAGACAAAATTCGCTCTCATTTATATCTGTATTGGTGCCACAAGGAAAATATATCAATAGAATTGAAAGTAAATTATCAAAAGCAATAAACAAGATCGAAACCTAGGCAGATGAAGATAGAAATGAATCTATAACACACTTATCCAAGAAATGTCATCAACTCGAGCATGACAGAGAAATAATTTAATTTCCAAAGAGAATCCAACCGAAAACCCAGAAAAGCATGTCAATTTGCCTCGCTGAAGGAGCCAAACCCTTGTAAAATGTTTTCACAAAACGTCTATAGTAAATATTTTGAATAATTTAAGTTAAGAACATATCGCAAAACATTTTTTAATAACCACTTGAAGACACTACTCGTATAGGAGTATATGGTCTCGAAACGGAATATTCCATTAATTTTTGGGAAACGTCCCATTTGGACCATCGTCGTCGTCGAGAAGTGATGGGTATGGGGCACGTGCGGTTAAGTTTAATAAATCCTTTTATATGAAAATTTAATTAATACCAAGTGAAACTAATAGGGCTTACGCTTGGGGGGTGTGGTTGCGTAACAAGTTACGAGATGAGTTGACATTCTAATTGAATTAAATGCTTCTATCTGATGGCAAGTTAAAATGGCACTCGTGTATTGAGAAATGTACACTTAACGGGCTCCATCCTCGTAGCATTGTGTATCTGTGTGTAATGGTTTAGGCAGGGACTTCAATTGATACCGGCATCAGAATTGTGTTCAGTTTAATGGACTTTGCATAACTATAAGCTTTGCAGCTCATTGAACAATGACGTTGATTGGTTCATTTAACAAAAACTAATGATAAGTCGGTTTCAGCGAGTAGACAGTAGGTCAGGTGATTGCCGCTGCAGCGGCAGGAGCAGGAGTACACTAAGACCAGAATGTAGATCCATTGTGATACTATCGGATTTGTGATTGTATCGGATTACCAGCAAAAGGAACCTTGCATGATGGATTTCCTTGGGTAGTCGTATTGGTGCAGACCTTTTCCAGTATCGCAAAGGTGGCGATGGTTTAGTGGGTAGTGACCCAACCTGTACAGGTTCGAGCCTGTTCGGAGAGCAGCAACAGCTGCCGAAATCCAAAAGCGAAACGAATAAAATCTGAGTTTCTCTGTCCACTACACCAAAAAAGGGTTTCTGCCTTAGAGTACAATGGACCGAAACGAGTTTGAGTGCTCCTGGGATTTGGAAATTTCTTAAAAAAAAAAAACATTGCAGAACCATTTAAACCCGAAGCTAATATTCTTATTTTGTAAATTTCGAGCTTAACTAGGTCCTAGAGGTCTTCATTAAAATACTCTCCTAAGATTTGCCTTCTCAGTATTGATAGAGCGGGACATGTGCAAGAAAGGGTTGTCTTGATTTTCCTCGTCCCTACAGCTTCTGCAGAAATCGTTTAAAGGGACAGTGGCGTGCCTGCCTATTAAGCTTGAAGGATTATGATCTCCAAATAAGAGAGGGCGGTCACCACCATTATTCACAAAGTATGTGCACCATAGGGCAGGACTCGGATTGCTAGAGTCTTGTAGAGAGACACCAAAGTTGATCGAAAGAGTTATTTGCTACTCAATTGCCCCTTTATTCCATCGACTAGCAAGAGTTGTTGCTATCATTACTTGTAGGTCTATTTATTGAGCAAGGAAACTCTCTACTCCATCAGGCATGCTTTCGTCCAACCAAATCTTGAAATGTAATGTAATCTCCGGCTGCTTTGAAGAAGAGCAACTTAGATAAAGGGTCTTCCAATAGGGACTTCCGAACTTTGACAGTTGATAGCGGTCATATTGTTGAAGCTACATCTGTCAAATTGGCTGTCATTTATTCAGTCTGTTTTGCCAAATCACCATGGATGGATATAGCGCCCAACAACACGTGCAAATACGTGTTCTGTTCGGGCAATTTTTCGCACGCTTCGCCCATTTAACGGTCACCATAATCGTCCTTCCGAGAGGACTATTCGAGTTGAGTCCACGGGTTCAGTAAATGATCAAACAACACCCGTACGTCGACGAAACTCAAGATCTGCCGAAAACATCGCCGCTGTCCGTGAGAGTGTGCAGGAGAATCTAATGCAGTCGATTTTGCGTCGCTCACAAGAACTCGGCTTTTTGCAGACCACAACTTGGCGAATTTCGCGTAGTGACTTGGACCTGCACCCGTACAAAATTCAACTGACCCAGGAGCAGAAGGTAAACGACCATAGACAACGACGTGTGTTCGTTGAATGGGCCCTGGAGCAGTTGGAAACTGACCCTAATTTTCATCGAAAAATCCTCTTCAGCCATGAGGCCCATTTCTGGATGAATGGGTACGTCAACAAATGAATTGTCGAATACCAATCCACATGAGATCCAAGAGCGTCCAATGCATCCCAAAAAACTCACTTTTTGGTATGGATTTTGGGCTGGCGGTGTCATCGGTCCATATTTCCTTGAGAACGACGTTGGCCGCTATAGCCTTATAGGTCGGTGATAACCAACTTCTTTTGGCCTGAAGTATGGACACCAACGACATGTGGTTTCAACAGGACGGCGCTACGTGCCACACAGCTAACGCCACATTGGAAATTCTGCACGAGCGATTCGAGGCCATGGTCATCTCACGTGGAGGTGATGTGAAATGGCCACCGGGATCGTGCGATTTGACACCGTTAAACTTTTTCTTCTCGGGTTAGGTCCATGCGAATAAGCCACAACCGACAGCGGCCCTCAAAGCGAACACAACCCATGTCATCGGTCAAATTCAGCCTGATTTATGCGCCAGAGTTATGGAAAATTGGACATTTCGAATGCGAGCCACCCTAAGAAGCTGCGGCGGACATTTGACATTCCATATATAATGGCATCGATAGGCCCTTCAAACGAATACAAAATTTCGGTAATATCTCGCACACACTTTGTTTTATTTAAATTTAAAGATAGGAGCGCTTAATGAAAGACCCTTTATACGTATTTAGCTATCTTTACTTCGTTCAGGTTGGGTGGACAGCAGCTTTGCGAAAGTGGTATTTCCACACACTCAGCACCAACTGTAATCCTTCTACTATGCGTTGTAGTTTTTGCTTGCTAGTTGTTATGACTTGTTCGGGTTTTCTGACTTCTCATGCTCATTTTCCTTCTTTGCTTTGCTGCTCTATGTGCCTCTTGTTTCGCTGCGTGAGTTTACCGACATTCCTCGTCGAATTAGAAGTTTTGCTGTAGTTTCCGAGAGAAATCCAGTACATCAGAGGCGGCAGAGTGGCAATATCGTCACTGGTGTTCTAGTACTTATTGTTGGTAGCACAGGAGCCCTTAAAAGATTTGGTTAAATCCGATTGAAAAAGATTCTGGCGATCTCTTTTGATTGAAGCCGCAGTGTCCGGGATATCCACAACCTTTCTGACTACAATAAGGTGGTGGTCCGACTCAATGTTCACCCCTATGATCGTTTGGGTCTTTCGCCAATCGCAATGTGGTCAATCTATATGACGGTTGATTGATCAGAAGACCTCTATGTCCTCTAATGAATATTGAGATGTGGGGATCGCGTGCTAGTTACAAAAATATCTTATCCTGCCACAAATTTGATAACCCTTAATTCGTTATCGAAGGTCCTGTAGTGAAGGCTCTACTTTCGGACAGAACTATCAAAAATGCCAGCGGGACTGCTCGCCAGTTTTGTTCAAGAGCTCATAGAAGGTGGTTGGTGTTGTCTTTTCCTCTGTGGATGTTTAAAACGAATTGGGATGAAGTGTAAGCACGTCTTAAACTGAAGACTTCTTACCTAAGTTTGCCCTTTAATGAAAAATGCGAAACGTTGGAAAGAGTTTGCTTATTTTGCAGGGAATTAGCGGAATGAAATCCAAGTTTCTGGTGGACATTAACGGAAACACTCTTCTAGGCATTACCGGAATGCGAGGGCTACAAATGTAAGTTGCCGCATACCGGCTATGGCAAGAGTGCAAAACTGTTGGAATTGTATAATTTTTCTTGTAATTGTTTTGACCCTAACATTGTAATTCTTCCTTTACTTTCTACGAAACAGGAAACAGGAAACAGGAAACAAGAAAATGCTTTCAAATAAAAATTAATTAATCTTTATTTTTTGTAACAGTGAATTCAATTTTAAATTTCCCCCGCATCACTCGCGAACAATTTATTCTCACAGTCGACCACTAGCATCCGCCTTTAGATTTATTTGCCAAGTTAAATTGAGCAAAATGTTTGATCGTTATCCCTTTAAGTACAAAGTCAAATGGACTGCATCTCCATCACCATTGGAAGCGCCACCACGAAATTTCACTAGCCACCATTTTCATTACTTTCATCGCCCGTATATGGCCGGCAGTATGGCAAAGATGTCACCGCAGAGCTTCATCAACAACATCAGCTGGTGGTTTAAAAAAAAGTTTACATCTCAATGCAATTCATTTGCCTTATCCAAGCATCAGGACACAAATAACTCTTTGACTTACAATCGTACAAGAACATCTATTTATCGCTAGATACTTTGAAGTTCTCACGAAATCTTCATCAACGGCTGGGAGAATTTTCCAAGATGTTTTCTTCGAACTTAGTGCTTTAATGCCACTCGTAGCAACTTCCGGGTTGTAAAGTCCTCTTTTTGCTGTGCACTCTTCCGTTCCACTGGTACCCCAGATATACTCAATGTATCCGTTCGGAAAGTACAAAAATCCGGTCAAATAATGAAGCACAAGTTTGAAAAGGGGAATGTGTGCCATTCATTCAACACAATTGTATCCCCTATTTCCAATGTCAAGTCTTAAAGGACGAGAGCTTTCTTCTGGAAATGTCCCAAAAGTTCACTTTCACTTCGTTCCGTATACCAGACTTCCACCTTACAGGGTGGCATTGTGTCCAATTGCTGCGCAACTCTTTGGTATCAGTTCCAGAGAGAGAGAGAGTGAGCGAATGCTTGGCGGGGTTGGGAATAAATTGGGTACAAGCTCAAGCGGAGACGCTCGTTTCGCCTCCGTTTAGTTTAGTCAAAGATTCCGTTGTAGACAGTTTACTTTTGGACAAAGTTTATTACGGTTAATTGCGTAACGGTATTTCGCGTGTCCTAGTCCGCAACAAATAAATTCCTTCTTTTCTCTCCCCAACATTTTTTTACGCGTATCAACAGTGTGTGTGCGCGTGGTTATCCCTATCCACCGCCACCCTAATCCCGTCGTGGTTTTCGATTTTATGGGTAAGGGTGAGTCCTTCAAATCGTGAGTGTTTATGGTTGATAATCCTGCGATGAAGATATCTCCATAAGAGCACTGATAACGAGTCACATTCTCGACAAATTCCTGTGTTCCTTCGGGAGTTTCGGGTGTGTTGTAGGGTTTATACACGGATTGAAGCTCGTGTTGCACCTTCGTTTCGTTAAAGTAAGGACCTGCGTCGATAATCCGCGTAATTAAATGTTAATCTAGAGGGAGATCTGACTCCCTGAAGTGTTCTTCTAAGGTGTGTCACAGTCACAGTGTATTCAGGACGAGAATCCTTCACATATGGGATAGTGTGTAGAAAATTGACAAGGGGTTGTGGTTTTGTATAAATTTTTCATTGTGCCGGTTAATTCAAGGATATCCGAATTCGTTTGCCATCTGAAACGAGTCGTCCCTTACTTTCGGAATAAAAATCATGCTGAGAGTACAAAAGAAAATAAATAAATAAATGATAGTGTCATATTATCTACGACCACTCTCCCCATACACACACGTTGTCGTCGTTCAATTCATTTAGTTGCAGTGTAGTCACGTTTCGGGTTACATCCTCGCATACTTTGGACCAAAAGCTCGTCCTAGATTTAGATTGAACCGTCCGGTAGTTGTTACCACGATGATACGGCTGCTGGCGATATGGACAATGATGGTGGTATTCAAGTGAAACTGGAATGTGTTTGGTATTTGATTAGGTCCATCGTTCTCTCTCTATCTCTCTTTCTCTCTTCCATTCGTTCGTTTGCTCTACGTCTACCTCAACCGTGTGAGGATTATACTCATATATCGTGATCTAAATTGAAGGATATCAAGTTTTTGGCTGCTGTTATGTTTTGTTCGAAATAAATTGTGTATGTGTACATGTGTGTGTGTGTGTGCTTAAGCATAAGAATAAATAAAAAAAAAAGTGTGTGTCTAGAAATATCTATTTGTCAGATGGAGAAATAATACGTTATCTTGGATACAATAATAACGCACATATCTCACTTTGTTGGCACCTTTCATCAGCCGCCAATCATTCAGTTGTTTTGACAGGTAAGTGCGTTTCGGATATAATCATGGGGAAAAGGGACTTTAATTATGTATTTGAAGGGCGTCACCACCACCAGGGATAGTTGTTTGGGATTTTAGGTGGGAAGCTGCGACAGTTACTCTATTTTAATGTTCAAGATATTGGTTTTGAAGAAGAGAGTAAAGGGGAAATATGGGAGATTTTCAGTTGTTGTTGCATTGTCGCATTGATGTAACGACATTTAAGACTAGCTATCTAAATCTTCTCTAAAAAAAATAAGTCATCGTTGGGTAACAATCACAAATAGGTTATTTTGTTGTTGGGGTTAGCCTGAACATGCAGACAATCTTCAAATTCAAATCGATGCCAAAAAATGGTTTCCCCTCCTGAATCAATTTGGCATGTTAACTCTTGATCCTTGTCATTGAACGGCTGTCAACCATCATAAAATTCTGTTTATATTTTTTTCTCATCAAGGATATTCCATTTTTGATTTCATTCATCTTTCCTTTCATCTCTTTAAATTACCTGTGGCGATTATTGTCTTTGAGTTGTTTTTTTGTGACGTATAAGGCCTTGTTTGGTTAAAAACGGTCTTTAGTACTCAAAAGTGAGACAAGGTTAGTTTACAGTACAAATTGTGGCTGGTTGTGAAGCTTTTAAAATAAAAATTATGTCACGTTTCCTCATTTAATTTTTGGATGCAGGTCAACTAAAAGTTTAACCGCTCCAACTTTGTAGAGGCGGATTAAATAAAGCATAAGGGTTGTTATATCGATAGCCTCTGGTACAGGGTTATACGTTCCTACTCACTGTTTGCTGTAATCTCAGCCTCTCTTTCCGTCTTCCAAAGCATTGTAGCGTGTTCCAGACGGCAATAGTGGCGATTAAATAAGTCTTATCTTGGCTGAAGAAAAGTGTGGTATTCGCATCTTTTCGGACAGTCAGGCAGCAATCGAGTCCTTGAAATCATTTTATCTCAACTCAATTGTAGCTCTAGATTTCCGATTGTCTCTCACAAAGATGACGGAGTAGTTCATTATTAATTTCTGTTTGGTGCCGGGGCATAGAGACATTCCAGAGGACTGTAAGGCTGACGAACTCGCTAGATATGGAACAACTATACCCATGCTTCCACATTAAGGCAGCTTGGGTATACTGATCGTTAGATGTAAACGTAAACTTAAGCTGGCTGATATCGAAAGAACAAATCTTAGGGGGGAAAATGGTGCAACGAGTCTAGCGACTTAATAGATTTGGCTGGATCTAAAACGCTATAAGAATTTAATGTCTCTCAACAGATTGCATATCAGCACCACAATTGGTGTCATCACTGGACTGACAGACAAGCATGCAACAAGGCTTGATTTTTCTACAAGCTTAGTGGACAAAGAAGAGAAGGAAAATATTCTCCACCTTAGGATGCAAATGGTTTAGGTTAGGTTAGGTATAGGCATCTCAAATCATCCATTGTCTTTTCCGGTGTAGGGTGGGGTACCTAAAATCAAGAGAATGCGGTTTATTATTATCAATTGGCCTCCCTGAACCAACCTGAGTTCCGGAGGAATTGTAGGATGGCTCTCGGTGGCTTGTTTGACAATTCGCCCAGATAATTGAATAAGTGTTCTCCGAGGGTCGTCAATCTGTGTTTGCTAAGCCTTTGGCATTCGCATATGTATGAGGTGGAATGTGTCTTCCTCGGTTTACATTGTCACATCCTTCTGCTGTTTGTGAACTGTCTTTATACCTATAAGAAGTGATAGGTGACTTCTGTTGAGTGCTATGATTTCTTTCATTTCTCTCATTTAGTTCCTTCCAGAGCATTCTTGAGGTTCGGCATTTCGTACGTGAAATTCATCTCTCGTTCGCGAGTTTTTGAAATTTCGTGGTGGTGCTGGACTTTTTAAGTTCTAACGGGGGTAAGATGGAATCATCGGCCATTGTCAGATCCATCTCAGAACCCATTCTTACGAGCTCATCTGCCTTTTCATTCCCATGGATGCCCTTATGTCCCGCGACCCAAATGAGTGTGATGTTATGATTTGCTTTGATTGCCTTGAACTCATTGTGGTAGCGTTTCAGGGTTCTGGATCTGATTGTTGTGGATATGATGGCTTTGATGGCTGCTTGACTATCTATGTAGATGTTGTTGTGTTTTTGTGTGGCGTTTTGTTAACTTCAACCTATCTAGATCTACTTAAACTATGTAAGCCGGCCACAGTCAGCTTTGTCCGCCCTTCTGACCTACCCTGGATCGAAAGGGTTCGACAAGGGAGTTCCCTCTCTCTCTAACAACCACCAAAAATTCTGGTTCTGTCATCGAACATCCCTTACCTCGCTCTCCTATACCGACCATACTAAATCGGAGGCGCTCTTCAGTGCTCTGAGCGACGACAGTTGAGTTGCCTATCCACCGTTGTCCGGGTAACATGGCTTTCTTTTCATCTTTTCATGTACATATTTGATCTTTATCTGTTTTGTACTACTAACAAAGACGAAAACTGTTATATATGTACTTGTGCAAACATAAAATACTTGCTCCTTAGGCTTAGGTTATTCTTAACTGAAAATGATTAAATAAGAATG